>JASUAB010000007.1:11260000-12510000 GCA_037013595.1 Dicorynia guianensis
ACTATGCAGGTCTGAGAAAGTGTTTTTCACTCGACATTTTCTTTTTTCTATATAACTTGTGAGAAATGATTTTAAAAAATACATTACACTAACTGAATTATTGGACGTTAACCAAATAACCATACAATTATTTCATGTGAAATTCGAATCCCCTTTCATGGGACAAATTTTTTCCAAGTAAACCCCAAAAGGACAGGCCAAGATTTCAGAGTGTATGGTTAATCTTTTAAGACTATCTAACTATGTTAATTCAAGATGACAATACGTTTACCATATAAAATTTTTAATATCTTTTTTTGCAAATAATTCCAATGGGCTTTAAAAGTTTTTTTCTATTAAATAAATAATTAGAATAACATAAGACAGTGATTTTCCTAAAAATCTAAAAATTACTGCATTACATCTCAACACCATCAAAGCTTCGGCGAGGAGGATCTACATTAGTACCTATCTCACATAATCAATATTGATTAATGTCTATTCTAATTTTCTCTGCAAGCTTAATTATTAGAGTGCACTTATTACAATGAAATCGTATTTGCCTATTTGGCTAGTAACTTTTCGGCCTTCCTCACATCGTCACACTGGTTCCAATTTCAGTTCAAGCCACCCTCATTCTAATTGTTTTCAGAAGCCATGTCACTGTGGCTAGCCAGTCCATACAAGTGCAAACTTCAACCAGTTCACACAAGTAAGGTGTAATCTGTTGAGATCAAGATGAAACATAATTCAAGAACATGAAATCTACTATGGGTAATTTGCTAGCATTATCAGTATACAAGAGCTAACGCGTAAATGAAAACTTACAAGGAAAGTGATAACAAGGAACCTTTATTTCATCATATTTGTGTTCTCAACATAACAGATAATTTGAAATGACACAGAAGGTAAAACTAGTTTTACCAGATGGAATCTTCTATACAATTAGCTCATCTTCAAGATAATTATACTCAAAAGTGAACTCGGTCTTGATTCTTTGACACCTGAATAACCACGTTAAGGTACAGGCAAGTCATGAGGACAGATTCCCAATACCAAACTTACCAAAAAAAAAGAAAAAAGAAAAAAAAGAAAAAGAAAAAACCACATGGACTGAACCAGAAAAGCAGAACTTCAAAAAATATAGTTATCAGTAAGATCATCCACAAGTAGGCCACATATGCTTCTAGACTGCATTAAAAGATTTTTTCCCCCAAAGAGATTGAATTCCGTTCCAAAAAGAATACTGGAAAACCGAGTTCCCAACAAACAGTCATTAAAACGGGAAAAAAACAGCCAAATGCTTATTACATGCAATATCCAAATCATGTAAGCCATAAGATATCATGAGTTTATTTTCAAGTCAAGACAACTCTTCAACTAGGTAGAGATTAGGACTTACTGTCGTACATTTGCCTAGCTAAATAAGAGCCTAAAAGTCAAATAAAAAGCTATAGGGGAATTGAAGGATACCTTGGAGCAGTTGTCAATTTAATATCATGGGTCTATTTTCAAGTCAAGCCATCTCTTCAACTAAGAAGAGATTAGCGCTTATTGTCTTACATATGCCCTACCTAGATAAGAGCCTAAAAGTCAAATAAGAAGCTATTAGAGGATACCTTAGAGCAGTTGGCAATTTAATATCATGGGTTTATTCTCAAGTCAAGGCATCTCTTTATCTGGGTTGAAATTAGGACTTATTGTCTTACATATGCCCTACCTAGATGAGAACCTAAAAGTCAAATAAGGGTATTGGGGGATACCTCAGAACAGTTGGCATTTAAGTGTTGCGGGATTATCACCCGTGGCAATGGGGCATAAAAGAATCATAGGGACTAACACATATATTCAATGAAGAATCGTAGACCAAAGTTTGTTAATGGGTAAAACCATAAAAGACAATGTCGGGCCGTTTTGAACATAAGTCCTTTATAAGTTGATACACACTTGCATGAGGTTAGATTATCAGTCAATTACATATATTGCATTATATTAATCTTGTAATTAAGTCAGAAATCAATTTTGAGAGATGTGGTTTAAATAAAAATTATAGTCATCTTTCTATACAATGATCCCATTTCAAATATATAAGCTATAATTATCACTGCCCAGAAGAGGAATTGAAGGTTTATTTCACGTACCAACCATGTTGCAGGTCCTCATTTGTAACGTGGAAATCAAAGTATACATAAGTTCCCTGCTCATATTCATCTGTAGCAACTTTTGGCTCTTCATGCCGCTGAAACCATGTGTTATACTTTCTGTGATATCTCCAAGACTGCTTCTTTAGCTCTTTTGCAGCCAAGTATTGTTGATAAGTGTTCTACAAAATGTTATAGATTTTAAGTTCACGTGATTGAATGATGGGATAATTCTTGTCACACAAAGTTCAAGTACCTGTTGATAATAAAAGGCAAAGAACAGAGTATCAGTGCCATATGGTTCAAGACCTACTCTCTCCCAAAAGGCAGGATTATTAACAATGGGTGCCTGTACTTGAGGATAACTAGGAGGTGTCATTGTTGGATGCCTCTGCAGAAAAAGAAAATGAATAGTCATCTCATCTGACCAAATAATAGATTACTCAACAACCAAGAGGATGAATATAATTAGCAATGCATACAGGAGTATAAGTCCTTGGACGTTCTGAGTCTTTAGGTAGCGGAAGTTTGTAGTAAGCTGCCTCAAGCATCTGCAAATTATACAATTGATCACGCACTCCACCAGAAATAACATTTGACCCATTAAAATTATCACCAATGGCCCCAAGGTCAGCAACACTCCTCCTTCCAATGACACCAAGGTTACCAGAAGGTTGATTCGATTGTAAAGGTTGGCCAGGAGACAGATCAATATCTCTGGAAGTCTGAGCAGGCTCAGGAAGAGAGCCAGATACTCCTGCGGCTGCCTGCAGCATAAATAACTCAGATCATCCTTTACTCCAATTTGGTTTATCCAAAATATACACTCAGTTTCTGTCATCACGTGCACAGACAGATCGAAATGCAAACTTTGCTGATCTGCAAAGCAGGGTGAAGTCCTAAGTCCAACTCAACTCATTTTTCACCAGTTTAATTGCTTAAAGTACTAATCTTGTTGCAGGTCATCTAGATTTCAAATCAGAGGGTATCAATGGTAAAATTCCTTCACCTGTTACAACAAAACATAAAAAACACAAAATGCACAAATTGGCTAGGTAGTCCCTTGGTTAACTTTAACTATACTCACATATTTTAGATAACAACTCACTAGCTTTGTAGGTATTATTTGTCAGAATTTCAGGGTAGTCCAATCCATTTCATTTGTTTAACTAACCCAAAGGCTATTCTTGCAAACCAACTGTCATTCGATTTATTAAAATTCTGACAAGTAAGAGCTAAGCAGAAAACAAAAAATTTACATGCAGAAAGGAACACACGGAATTATACACTCATGCATATTATTCAAAAAAAATGATAAGAGAATGCATCTCAAAGAAAATAACAAGCCTAGGAGTCAGATAGCATACAGGAGATTCAACAGCATATGAGGATTTCATGTCATCTTCATTTAAGAGATTCTTGCTGAGCCCAGTACTAGCAGTAGATTCAGTCACTGAATCATCAGGAAACTTCTGCTGTTGCAGCTGTTCTTCTGTCTTAGAATTGCCAACATCTACAGAATACAAAAATTATGACATAACCATAACTCATAATACTTAACATGGTATATTTTAGAATGCTACATAGCATATTTATTTTTTTAGTCCCAGCCATGTCCACATAATGAATTTGACATTTGACATAGTCAGCATTTAAAATGTAATTTACAAATTAATATAAAGCCCTGGAAAGCAAAATGCATTATTCCTGCTTCACTTATTAGACTAAAATGACTAGGTAGAATAATTGCCATGGCATTGGCAATATAGAGAATTAATTTTGATGCTTTCTGTGTTGATCAGCAAACCCGCAAAAAAGGAAATTGATAGGCAGAAATTTTGGGGATCTCCCACAAAAACCGTACTATACTAACCATAGTCCATTCCCAGGAAAAAAAAAGTGAAATAACTACAGAAATTAATCTTGTGTAAGAAAGGGAAAATTTTTTCAACACAACAAAAAACAGGAACTAAGCAATTCAAAACATACCAGCATCTTTGGAAACACCTGACATCAATGGCTGTTGGCTAGATGGGGAATGGATAGAATTGGGTGGCTGTTGTAGTGAATTAGATGAAACACTACTGAGTCCTGATGCCTGAACTCCAAGTCCAAGACCAGATTGAGAAGAAACGGATGAGCCTTGGGAGTTGAACTGCACATATGGTAGCACTATCATGTCATATACTATATTATTTTCCATTGCTGGAAGATATCAGGTTATAAAAGGAAGCGGCAAATATCCATTTTAACAAAAAATTGATCTATTAAGCAATACAAAAATTATGGAGGATAAATATGTAAGGAAAAAAAAAGTAAATATAAGACAACAAACATACACTGACTACAGAAAATATATTCTTCTCTCCCTTCTATATTTGGTTCCCAAAGTGAGCATAGAAGGTCTTCATAATTCAAAGTTTTACCTTTTTATAAATACATTTACAACTTGTTTGGAACAGGTGATTTTAGGATGAAGAAGGAATCTAGAGGGAAAGAAAATGGAATGACAATTTAATATTCCCATGTTTAGAAAAAGTACAGAAAATCAAACATATATTTTGGGAAGAACATTCAAATCTTCAACTTAAAAAAGCATTGTCGCCCAAAACAGGAGACTAAGTAGGGACAAAACCTGCTAAAACTAAAAGTGATGCTAGTAAACCAATTAGACTTGATTATTCTTATCTTCAATCCTCCCAAATTAAATCACATGCATGTAAAAGAAAGTGGAAGGTTACCTTCTATCTTCTCACTTTTGTTACTCCCATCCCAAACAAAGCATTAATAATTCCACAATAAAGAGACAACTATCAAATTGTAAACTAAACCCAGTCCCCTTTTCTTTTCTTGTAATATTATCAAAAGGCATGGAAAATATATAACTGAATATACTTAACAGAAAGGCATCCCAAGAATCCCTTCCCATGCCAAAAACTAAATTTAACCTTTATAATAAGGCAATAAGTTAGCAATCAATTGGGGCCAAGAAAAAATTCAATTTCCCATCCACCACCATTAAACGAACAAATAGTAAGGGACAAGGATAGATTTATTAAGAAGAGACAGAGAAGGATAGAAAGAGAATGTTACAAAATGTATTTATTTCGCCTATAATGAATATTTCAATACAAGAGAACAAGCTTAAAAAAACTACAAAGAGAAGCTGAACTTAAGATGCAATAACAGGCACCTGCTGCAACAGAGGATTTTGCTGCTGTGAAGAAAATTGCTTATGATTTCCACCAGCAAGGGAAGGCATACCAAGAAGTGTATTATGCCCTTGTTGCTGCACTTGCTGAAACTTCTGCAAAAATTTCTCTCTTTGATCAGGAGCAATTTCAGTTCTTCCACGAAGCTGCCCCTGAAAACACAAGTTATTAATTCCACACATCCGCAGCATAAATGATGTGAACCACTATATAGCACATAAAAATAAAGACCAAAAATATTACCACCTCATTCTGGTTCTGGAAGGGGCTTCCAGGTCTCCATTGCATGCCAGGAACCATGGACGGGGAGAAAACTCTCCCAGATACAGCTGCAGCGTCATTAACACTACTAGAATCAACTAAGCCAGTTCCATCATTAGCCTTTGCAGCTTGAGGCAAGATAATTCTATTACTTAGTGGGGATACCAGAGACTGCACCATCCCACTACTTCCAAGCCTATCATCTGCTCCCAAAATGTTTCTCTTACTCATTTCTGAGACAGAAGAAACTGAACCAAGGGCACCATTGCTGGACACCATGTTGCCAGAACCAAGTGGGATACTAGGTGTTGCTTGACTTGACAGGCTGTTTCTGCCAAGGCCCCTCACAAGTGCAGCATCCGATAGCGATGGAGATGGCCTCCTGCCCAGGAAGCTATTAATCTCTTCTTCCTTTATAGAGGTAGACTGGTTTATAGAAGATGAAGAATTGGCAGCACTAGCATTCTCCAAAGCGCCCCTAACTGAATTTGAACCAGGGAGGACTGATGCAGCAACAGGTGCACTGGACAAGCTATGAGCTGTAACATTCATAGAAACAGGAGTAGCATGGTTCCCAGCAGGAGTTGAAGTAGCAGAATTAATTCCACTACTTTTAGAAGGTGGAGTTCTTGCGACAATATCAGAATTGCTATCCTGGGATGCTGTGTCATCAGCTTGCTCCTGTAAAGAAGCACCCTGATGATAGTTAGAAGTCATCGTTCAAAGGAGACCATCAATAATGTTCATTTATCTAGGTGGCATTTAACAAGGTTGCAAACTTTTTCTTTCTTAAATGTTATTCAGGTAAATGACAACAAAGAAAAAACAACCAAATTTCCTTTCAAAAATGGCAACTTCGTTTACTAAGTAGAATTATATTAATTAAGACATGTTAGAACTTCATATTATAACACATGCACCTCCCCAAATAAAAGGTCTCATCCAGACCACTATCATCAATAAAAAAATTAATACAAACATAACATTGCAGCTGATCTAAACTTCATGCCAAGCTATCCAAAATAAAATCAACTCATAAACAAAAGCAATTCCAACTATTTGTATTCAATATATATAATCTTATCTGTCAAAAGCATTACCAATAATCATTGCAAATCATCATAATACAATAGACAAAGCAAAGAAAGACCAATTTCTGCAATAAAATACTCAGAGCAGCATCAAGGCTAAGGAATATAAACTACATAAAAGCACATATACCCCACAGAAGATTTCTAAAATAATATTCTTAATGGTTTCAAATTTTAATAATATATGGTCAATATATTTTCAGGTTACGATAAGAAGAAATGATACAGATGTTTGTGATGCTGATGCTGATGCTGAAGCTGAAGCTGATGCTGCCAAAGAAGTTTTCAAACTAAGACCAGGTGCACCCTACCAGAATACATGGTAAGTTAAAATTTTCATATAAATAATTAGCCTTATATGTTAACATAGAGAGAATGCTAAAATGAACAATGAATTGAAATATGCAGATTGAATACCTGGAGGAAAATTGCACAACATATACATGCATTGAATTCATTTTGGCAAGACATATTCGATGTAATAACAATAACAACAACATACAGAGCCTTACCCATTAGGTGGGGTGCTACATATTTAATGTAGCATGCTGGGGAAAAAAAAGAATAATATAGAATCTTTAAAAAAGGTTAGAATGAACTATGAATTGAAAAATGTAGATTGAATGCTAGGAAGCAAAATGCCAAACATATACATGCATGAAATTCATTTTGGCAAGACATAGTAGCGTCAAAGACTCAGAAAATAGACCATTTAATGCAGCATGCTGGGAAAACAATCATAATATGTAAAACTTAATACATATATCCCAATCCCACATAACTACATCTCAATATGTATTTACATGTCCAAGTGTCTGTTTGCAGCAAGGAAATAAGGATAAACAACTACCTTAGCAAGACCAGGGGGACCAATTGCAACCAGATCTTCAAGAGACTCCACCTTGTCTAAAGGTAAAGAATTGTATAGTTCATCAACATCGCTAAATTCATCAAAGTCCTCCTGTATAAGTAAAAGAAAGACAGAAGAAACAGAAAAATGATTTAAAAGTCATAATTTTACTATGTAGATATCACTAAAATCTATGCGCTATCTCAAATTTGCCATTTTAAACTATACAGAAGAATGATAAATGCATAAATTTCAGAACACAAACCTGATTCCGCTCAACATAGTCATCCAGGAAATCTTTGACATCATTAACCTGTTCAGGACTTAATTCATCATTATCTAGTAACCTTAAGATTAATTCACATTTCTTTATATGAGCCTTGTGTCGAGTAATTGATGTCTCTAGATGTGTCTGAAAAACAAAAGAAACATGTGAATGGCCATGTGAAAGGCATACCATCAACAACAACAACAACAACAACAAACCGAGCCTTTTCCCACTAGGTGGTGAAAGGCATGCCATCATTCCCACAAAATGCGTGTCATTTGCTTTGTATTTCATACCAATCTGGGTGGCCTATTCTTTCCTTTCTTGACAGAAAGCCCTTCGATCTCAGCTTCAAAGTTATCAATCTGAGATTCTAGCTCTCCAACCTACTCAAGTATTTTTTGAATTGTAAGAACATTTGGCAGATGGTGAAACAGATGCAAGTATGTTCCCATTTTAACAAATATATGATCAAAGAGATACACTAATGATAATCACCAGGTAATCAAGCCCTATCCTTAATTAAATAAACAGAATTATTAGATAATAAATCTTAGTGACCAAATAGACTTAAATACTGCCATTAATAAAGGGTATCAACAGTCAACGTGCAGTATAATTTTCATCATTCCACAATAAATTACAATTAAGTACAAAGCAAACAAATATTACCATTTGCCAGAGAATCTACTCTGCAGGGCATACAGAAGCATACTTTGGGCACGATAAACAAAGCTGAAAATTATACAAATTAATTTCATACCACATTGTTCAACCAATCCCTTGTCTCTGATTTCGCCTTCTCCTTTGGATCCTATCACAAAACATTTGAACAACACATTTTTCAGCTGAAAGCCTAAACAGATGCAACTGTAGCACACCAAGAAAAATTCGAAAGAACTCACTGTCTTAGGCTGTTGACCCAAGCCTTCTTTGGAGAATGCTTTGGTCTTAGTCTCCTTCTCACAAATCTTAAACCTTTCCATTTCACGCTCAATGTGCTTGCGAGCATCCACAAGGGCCTGCTCATAAGAGGCACTAACCTATGTCAAAATAATTCAAAACAGAAAACATTGTGTCAAAACCAATATTGAGCAGTTAAGAATCACCGCTTATTAGCAAAGCATTTCACACACTATAACGCAAGTCAACTGAAGCAGTATTTCTGGACCCAATATTATCAAAGAACCATTTAAGCACAAGCGGATGCAAACTGAAATATGTAACAGAAAGGACAATACTTATAGCCGTTTATTAAATGTAGGTTAACAACATTGCTTCAGATTGGTACAAATATATAATTAATTAATGTTTTCGTGCAATCAGGCCAGAGAAATCAATAAACAATGTACTCCACATTAGCAGAATATGCAATCATAAACGGCACCTTTACTGGAAATCGCAATTTAATATATTTCATGAGCCTAACTGCTACAAATTTTCAGCTCATTTCAGTGACCAAAGTTTTGCAAACAAAACAGATTCCAAAGAATACTGACTAACAGCGGGGAAACTTGATAGTGCAGACTAATATATACTTCTAAAAGCTACAATGTATGACAAGTTTAATTGATGATTCTAAAGACATTGATGCAAAATTCTAGAATAACCCATTTTCACTACCGATAAGCATGGAATGTATGCTGATATCCAGGGACATTCCGCGTAAATGCCCTGCATAAACATGTAGCACAAGCTTGCATTGGGAAAAACTCGAGAAATGGAAGCACTTGAACAGACCTTCTTATCCTTGATCTCACTAGATTGAATCCAAGTCTTAATCTGGTCTCTGTACCTCTGGAGCTTCTTGATCTCCTTCTTTAGGTCCGCCTCGAATTTCTCCTTCTGGTTTGCATTGTCCGTATCGTAAACCTAAATGAGTTCAAGCAAAACCAAACGAAAATGAGCCATTGGTAACATGATTTGTTTGGAAATAAAAAATAATAATACTTTAACAAAAAGAGTAAGTGTAGTCGAAACCCAAAAGGAGCACCAGAGAAAAAAATCAGAACGAAGGACCAAACCGAAAAACCTTGTTCCATATACTATCGAAGACTTCAACGCCTTCTTGGACCTTCTTAAGAACGCGATCTATCTCACCCTGAAGTTTTCGACTTGCACCCATTCTGCTAATTCAATTCGAGGAAGCCAATTATCCCAAACCTTATCATCCAATTCCAAAGTGCGAATGACCAATTGCTGAGTCTGGGGTTTCAGCAGCGGGTTTGGTTTTTCATTTGACACTGTATTTTCCTTTTCCTTCTCTTTACTAAACAAAAGTGCGAAATAGAGGCAACGCCAGAGACGCGGAGATAATACGACGATTTTATTATTATTATTATTATTTTTTTGGGTCTGTTGCCAATTTTTTTCTAATACTCGTTCATAAAGATTAATGAATGGATAAATAACATATTTATTGTCATAATAAAGAAATTGAATAATAGGATAGTTAAATAAAATTTGAAAATTAAAAAAATAAGATTGAAAACTGACTATAAAAAAAAAGGTGCTTCCATAAAAATACATTTGATCAATGTATTTTCTGATAATGTGGAGCAATAAAGCATACATATTTTTTACGTTAAAATATATAAAAAAATTTTAAATTTTAAGTAGATTTTAAAAAATTTTTTAAATTTTAAAAAATTTCAAATAACTTTATTGAACTATGAAAAATTTTTAAAACACCCCATTACGTCAAGTTTTTCGTCAAGATTTGGATGTTTTTTAATAAACCTCCAATTTGATCCGATAAAAAGACAAAAATATCCTTCAAATACACATAAATTTTCAAAATTTGCCATAAATGTAAAAGAAGAAAATCTAGTGTAGATTTGTAATTTAGGGTTTAGGATTTAGGATTTTAGGATTTAGGGTTTAGGGTTTAGGATTTAAGGTTTTAGGATTTAGGATTTAGGGTTTAGGATTTAGAGTTTAAGGTTTAAGATTTAAGATTTAAAATTTAGGGTTTAGAGTTTAGAGTTGAGGTTTAATGTTAAAACTCCAAAATTTTACTATTCATGGCCTTCTTCAATTTCTCAGCTTTACAATGAAGGTTATTTTCGTCATTTTCTTAAATTTTGACTGAAAATTTGAGGAAAGGGTTATTTAAAAATTTTTTATAGTTCAAGAAGGTCATTTGAAAGTTTTTAAAGTTCAGAAAATTTTTTTAAAATTGACCTAAAGTTCAGGAAAATTCTGTATATTTTAACCTATTTTTTATGCATTTTTTTTGTTGGCTGATGGCAATGAATGGCTAGTTACATTATATTTAGAATGAATCTCAAGGATAATTCCCACTGTTCTTGTGCTGCATATCTCAGTTCTGAATGGTGACATTAGGTTCTGAATTGCTGCTTCAATCGAATAGAGTGGTGTACAATGTTTTTTATTAACTATTTAATGCCCTGATTATTTAACGCCTCATATTGAATATGACAATGTTCTCTTATGTCATACGGGCAGGTGCTCGTAGAATTGGATCCTTGTCCGCTTAAAGCTGAATCCTTGTTCCGTCTAAGACTGTTATCAGATCATTCATATATATATATATATATATATATATATATATATATATATATATATAAACTGAAACGAAAAATTAGTAAGAATTGATAAAAATCAATAAAAATTAGTGCATATCAGCCAGATGGTGACTCGATATATGAAGAAAAGAAAAGAATTACATAAAAGGCCGAGACAAAGAGAGGAACAGGAAGGGGATGATTTAGATATTTTTTCTTTTAATAATTTTTTATCTTCATAATTTTTTATTATTTTAATCATTTATCTGTCTTTTTCTTAAATTCTTTGTCCGAGAAGGGGAATTGATGGTGGAATACGGAGGGAAAGGCCAGTGAGAAAAGAAAGTAAAAAAAAAAAAAAATGGAGCTTAGGGTGAGGTGAGAGTGACTTGCATGAGAAAAAGAGGAAAAGAGAGATAGAGAGGGAGAAGAAGGGGAAAAGAGAAAAAAAAAAGAAGGGTGGTCTTGAGAATATGAATTTCTTAATTTTAAGATTTTAAAGGTAAAAATAAAGTAAGTAAGAGATAAAAATAAAAATAAAAAATTGATAAAAAGATAAAGTTTATAAATTATATTTAAATATAAAATGAAAAGAATAAAAAACTATTAAAATCAACGAGTAAGAAATTTAGGGAATTCACATGTAGTAGACGAGGTGTGAGTGATGAAAGAAAGAAAGAAAATAAAGTGACTGAGAATGTTGGGTGGGGGAGTCGGGAGAGAGAGAGAGAGAAAAGGAAAAAAGAGAGAGGATGAAAATGATAGAAATGAGTGTTTTCTAATTCAACACTATTTTTAAATTTGAAGTTTATTTTTATTGTATATCTATTTAAAATATTTAAAATTTTTATTTTACAAAATATATGTTTTATTTAAATTTAAGATTTAGTAAATAAATATATATTTATAAAATAATCATATTATTTAATTTTTGTACTATTCGAGCAATGAATCAGTAATTAAACTAGTAATCCAAGAACTTTTTCAGTTCAATGATTGATCCTCTTTTAAAAACATTGCCCAAAACAAATACTTGGGTCAGCACCTTAAAATCCAAGTCATTCACCTAGTTTCATTTTGGATGTCTCTTACCATACCGTGATAGTGTGAATTTGGGCTCTAAGTTGAGGAATTAGATATAATTAGGCACTTAGTAAATAATTTAGAAAAGGTTCATCCCATTCTCCATGAACATAGAGATGAACACAAAGTTCTTGTAACTTCAATTACATCCAAGTCACTTTTTTCTTCATATATGGCTTAAGATCTATGCTTCTGCAAAAGGAAATTAGTTTGATATTGCACCAAAGATCAAATAAAACATTAAGTGCATCAATCCAAAACACTACAACTCATGATGTTTTCTTCATTTTAGACAACTCCCCTAGAGGTATGGGGTAAATTTTAAGTTGGTAGGGGCTGAGAAAGAACTAGATCACTTAACGCAGATTTTTAATCAATTAAGCTTAGGCGGTTGTGGGAATCGAAGTACAGAAGATTTTTGTACTTATCACATGCACAAATCGGGTTGCAGGTATCTCAGTGGAAGATTTGCAGGGTAAGGCATATAGCTAAATCCTGATAGAACTCAGACTTTGCAGGGAACGTGTCAGATGCCAGATTGTTTTTATCGTTATTCTTCCAAGGAGAGTTGTAATGAATACGCAGCCTTTACTCATTCTAATCTCTACCTCTATAAAAATAATTTTAATTGAATTGTGGCATCATAAATTGGCTCAACAAACTTCACTTATGTCGAATATTTCAAGAACAGTGATGTCTCAATTTTGTGTGACAAATTACTGTATAATTTATAGTATGTAAAGATTATCAATTGGGAAAGCATGATCGATTTCTTTTCGTTCGTTCATTCAAATCTTTCTTTTTAGTTTCATGAATCAAAACATACTGATATATGGAGCACTCTAAAATTATCTTAATTATCAAGTTCATACTATTATAGAGGCCTGTTGATCATATTACTTGTTATACACAAATATACATTTTCAATTTTGAATTTAAAACTTTACAAGTACTTAAATCATTTCATAAATTCATGATTAAACACTATTTAAAAAAATCAGGTTCTTGAGAAGTGACTATGATAAAAAGTTTAGATGCCTTCAATTCCTTTTGGATATTCTATGTTACAAATGTAAATAAAAAACAATTTGCTAACACCACATAGTGGCCTCAATGGTAGTAACTAAGCTGTTGGGAGTCCAAACGCAAGTTTGATCCCTGCAAGAGGGAGTTTCACTCCCTAGCTAAATGCCATGGGCCAGAGGCATACCCTTCAATGCATTCTTGCCTCGACCAGGCCTGTAAGAGTGTGAGGATATCTAGATTAAGAAAATCATAACAAAAAAAACAGTTTGCTTGCCCATATGTATACTTCAACATCGATTGGTACTACAATCTATAGTGTAATTTTAACTTAATTTTATTTGAAACATATAAAAAATTATTGGTCCATGATAGGCAAGCTTATAGCCATACTAAAGATATCTCAAACAACTTTATATTGCCGAATAGTAGCTCAAATTTTGAGATGTAATAACAAAATTTTTCGTAAGAAAATTCTAAATTCACATAAAATAATCATATGTATATTTAATTCAAGTTTTATTTTAATAGTACATCATGTTATATCTACGAGTACCCAATATATGTGATGGTTAAGTATGCGAAAAGATTACACAAAAATTCCTTGGACAAAATTTAGAGAGTAGCATACTATTTAATCAAAATAAAATTAGGAAAATTTAGAAATTATAGTTTGTTTTCAAAACGGGTAAGGTTATTGGGTCATTAGTTCAACAGTAATTAAACCACATAAAAATAAATGAATGTATAATTATTTTATAAATATTAAAAATAAATATATAATATAAAAAATTAAACTCAAAAAATTTTATCATTTTATCCTTCTATTCTTTACCTTCTCTTTCTCTTGTCCTTTTCTACTCTCCCCTACTTCTCTTATTAATTTTTTTGAGTAAATTATACTATCCACCTTTAAAGTTTGTTTATATGATAGTCTATCCAAAATTTAAATATATGTTACACTATCTACCTTGAAATTTACTTATATGATAGTCTATTCCAAATTTAAGTAAATATTATATTACCCACTCTTAAAGTTTGCTTATATGATAGTTTATTCCAAATTTAAATATATATATATATAAATAATAAATATCTATAATATACATTTTTTCAATACATATTCTACAAAGCAACTTAAATTAATTTGAGATATATTAAGAGTTAAAGCATCTATACATCTTGTACAAATAAATAATTTCATTGTGAAATACTGACATTTGTACACTTAGGAGAATATAACTACTAGTTAATTATTAGAATAAATTCTCTCACCAAAAAACTTATAAAACAACTTGTAAGAGCATTTAAAATCATAAAAGACAATGTGATTTAATCATTATTTAATTACAAATAAGTAATATAATGATTTAACCATGATTAGAAAGAATATTCTATTCGAATATGTTTGTATTTATGCTAGTTAAGAAATTAATAAAACATGGAGTATAATTATTTATTTAAATTTAGAATAGACAATTATATAAGTAAACTTTAAGAGTAAGTAGTGTAACATGTATTTAAATTTGAAGTAAACTGTTATATAAATAAACCTTAAGGGTAAGCAGTATAATTTATTCATTTTTTTCTTTCCTCTTTCTTTTAGCTCCATCATTACTACCATGGATCCTTCTAACCTTCCTTCTCTCATGGGCCTATCCTTTCTTCCTTTCCTATGTTTTCCCCTCCTTACTTTTATCATCTCTTTCTCTTGCTTTTTGTCTCTTTATTAGTCTCTATCTCTCTCTCTTTTCATTGCAAAGAGCCATGTTGAGATGAGGAGCACCATTTCGAGCCCAAGCTGATGTCAATGCTTTCAAGAGTTATTGGCACTATTTGCAAGAACAACCACATTCTCATAAAAAAAAAAAAAAAGGGCCTTGAAATGTTCATTTTCATCTCTTGGATTTGGATTTAAATTTCTCTTTCTATTTTTCGTCTTCATTAATACTTGGATTATGGTTTCTTCCTATTTTTCTTCGTTTCCTACAATTTTTTTAATTGACTGATTCAACCTTCAGTCCAAGTCATATTGATTTTTATTGGTTCTCACTAGTTTAAGTGCATGTTCAATCTAACAAGACACTTAGATTGGCTAGGGGTCCAATTACTAGTTGAATCGACTCGTTTGGTCTTAGTTTGAAATACTAGTTTTGAGTATAGAAAAATTGACCTAAATATAGGTGTCATTTTTATAAGCTTAATGAAGCATTTATGTAGAGAAAGATGTGTAAAAGATATTTTGTAAGTATGTGTATACACTTATAAAAATTATTCAAGTATCTAAATAAATTATTTTGGGTGTATATTCATAAGTTAAAAATTGAAACTTATAAAAATAAACCCTTGTGGAATTTTGTTGATAATTATAAAAATAAGTTAAAATTTGAAGCTTACATAGGATTCATTTAATAAAATTTTATTAACAATTATGGACTCTTGTTTTGTCCTTCTTCTTTATTATAGAGTAATAGAGATGAAGTTTGTCTATATCATAAAAACAAAATTTGTCTCTATAAGAGAGATGAATAATAGAGACAAAAATTATGGACTTACATAAAGTGACGTAGCTCATGGGTAGGTCAAACCATGGCACCCACAAGTGGTGCAGTGCATCACTTTGGCACAGAATTCATGTCATAGTACCTATGTGGGCGAGCACGACATGTCATGAAAGCTCAAAGTGAACTTCCCTTAAGATAGCCAAGGCATGTGATAGCAAATGCTAGTGCCGCACCAAGAATGCTAGTAGCTTGATGCATCGTGTTGTCACACAAGCTATGTCATAGCACTCGCATAAGTAAGCACATGTCATGGTAGTCTAAAGTGAACCTCCCTTAAGGCAACCAAGGCTTGCCATAATAGCTTTAAGTGAACCTTTCTTGAGGGGATTTGGATCCTTTAAAGTGTATAATATACTTTAGAGAATAAAGTGTAAGTGTATAACTTTTGATGAGAAAATCAACAGTCATAATTATTTCAAGTTTATGAATTGTGATCTACTTGCTTGTGTTTAATAATAATCACAACTATTGATTTTTTCATCAATAGTCATCTACTTGTACTTTATTCTCTAAAGTATATTCTATAATTTAGAAGATCTCAATTCCCCTTTGTCGACCCTGGAAAATTTCTTTTGTTTTGTGATTTGTGAAGTCGCCACCGATCTAAGTTATCTAAGGTGAGATCGGACACCTAATTAAAAATGGTCTGCATTTAAAAGATTGAGTTCGGGGGTTGGTTACGTTTTAGGGAAGGTGTTAGCACCCTAAACGCCCTTTCGGTACCAAAACGATCTAAATAATTTACTTGATTTAATTAACGTTGGTTTTAAATAAATATTTTTGAAAAATAGTTTTTACCCATTCCGGGTTAGAATATTTAATTACTCACTTCATGCAAATCCCCTTTCTATTCCAGTTTGGGGTTTGAAAATAATTTTAGGAAAATCCCATCTCTATTCCAGATCAGGGTTTTTTAAAAAGTAATTTTTTTGAGAAAAATTCCATCTCTATTCCAGATCAGGATTTTTTATAAATGAATAATTTTTAGAAAAAACCTCATCTCCATTCCGGACTAGAGTTTTTTTTTTTTTAAAAAAATAATTTTTAGGAAAATCCCATCTTTATTTTAGATCAAGGTTTTAAAGTAATTTGAATAAAATTCCCTTTCTATTCCAGATCGGGATTTTAAGAATGTTTGTATTATTTATGTAATTATTGATTTTTGATTTATTTAATAGAATATAACTTTATTTTTCTTATTATTAATTATTATTTTTTAAAAAAAATTCAAAATTCACCTATAACAAAAGTGAAGAGGTTAACTATATTTTTTAAATTAAAATCCATATCGCCTTCTTTTATTAATTTTCAACATATCATAAGCTCTTAAGAAATCTAAAAATAAACTTCCTAAAAATGAACCTCCAAAAATGACAATAATGACCCTAACAATATGAAAACTGCATGGCATACCTTACGTGAATCTTGGTGACAAAACACAGAGGACCTCTTGGCGTCAAGATTCGCGGCAAGCAGTGGTGCACAGACTTTGGTATTGCGACGTTGAGGCTGAAGTGAGTTGCGGCTGGGCACACGAGGAGCGCTGCAACGGGTTAACAAAGCTAAGTGACAGCTTTGGGCTGGCTGATGATGGCGATAGTGGGAAAAGAAAAAAAATGGAAGTTTTCTGTTTTGGGTAAGGAACTAAGTGGTGGTGTTTAGCTTTGGTGATGGTTCGCTGAGCGACAAATGGAGAGGAGCTAGTGTTGGAAGGTGACCACAGGCGTGTTTCTTGGGAGAGATCTTGGCTTAGTATTTTGAGAAAGGATTGAGCTTTGTGAGAAGGCTGAAAGGAGTAGTAGATGGATGCTTGTTGTTGTTTTTTTGGGAGATTTGGATGGGCTATTTATAGTGGTTTAATGGTAGGTCTTTTTCCTTTTTTTTACTCTTAATTCTCATTTTCTTACCTAATTTTTGACTTTTATTCATCACCTTCTTTTTTCTTCATCATTTTCTTCCCTTCTTCCTCATTTTCTTCTCTTCTTTCAACAATTTCTCCTCTTCTTCATCCTTTTCCAACTTCATTCAACATTTTCTTCTCTTTTTTCAACAATTTCTCCTCTTCTTTCAATAATTTCTACTTCATTCAATATTTTCTCCTCTTCTTTCAACAATTTCTCCTCATCTTTCAACAATTTCTACTTCATTCAATATTTCTTCCTCTTCTTTCAACAATTTCTCCTCATCTTTCAACAATTTCTACTTCATTCAATATTTCCTCCTCTTCTTTCAACAATTTCTCCTTATCTTTCAACAATTTCTACTTCATTCAATATTTCCTCCTCTTCTTTCAACAATTTCTCCTCATGGCCATTGTTTTCTAACTTTGTTCAACATTTTCTTCTCTTCTTTCCACCTTCACCCTCTTTCTTTGATTTGCTTCTCTTCAATTCACACTTCCCCTTTTTTTTTTGTTCTCTTTTTCTTTTTTTCTAACTTTTTAAATTTTTAATTTTTAATTTTTAACAATTTTTGAAGATTATTATTCACATTTGTGACCTAAAAATATCTTTAAATTTTTTATTTTTACTCAATTAATTTTTTAAAAAAATACATGTTCAAGTAGGATAATTTTAAGACTTATGCATGGGTCCATTTTAATTTTTAAGGTCCGGACAAAATTAGGTGTCTACAGATTGCCCCCCTTTGCTCATATTTTAGGGACTAAAAGATGGGCAAAGGTTGAGAGACACTATTTTGTTCGGATGCGAAGGGTTATGATCCACCCAACGGGGACACTGAAGGATACTAAATCCAACTTTGGAGATACCTAAGAGCAACTTAGGATTTAAAACAACCTAAGGTAACTCCTCTCAGGATGAACTTGAGGTAACTTGTCCCAAGTTTGAAATGATCACCTGGAAAAACTCCTTCCAAGGTTTAGAAATAACCTGAGGAAACTCGTCTCAGGATGAACTTGGGGTAACTCGTCCCAAGTTTGAAATGATCACCTGGAAAAACTCCTTCCGGGATTAGAAATAACCTGAGGAAACTCATCTCAGGATGAACTTGGGGTAACTCGTCCCAAGTTTGAAATGATCACCTGGAAAAACTCCTTCCGGGATTAGAAATAACCTGAGGAAACTCGTCTCAGGATGAACTTGGGGTAACTCGTCCCAAGTTTGAAATGATTACCTGGAAAAACTCGTTCCAGGGTTTAGAGGGTTATGACCCACCCAATGGGGATACCTAAGAGCGACTTAGGATTTAAAACATACCTGAGGTAACTCCTCCCAGGATGAACTTGGGGTAGCTCGTCCCAAGTTTTGAAACAATTACCTGGAGAAACTCGTTCCAGGATTTAAAAATGTCCTGAGGTAACTCCTCCCAGGATGAACTTGAGGTAACTCGTCCCAAGTTTAAGATAATCACCTAGAGAAACTCGCTTCAAGATTTAAAAATGTCCTGAGGTAACTCCTCTCAGGATGAACTTGGGGTAACTCTTCCCAAGTTTGAGATAATTACCTGAAGAAACTCGCTCCAGGATTTAAAAATGTCCTGAGGTAACTCCTCTCAGGATGAACTTGAGGTAACTCCTCCCAAGTTTAAGATAATTACCTGGAGAAACTTGCTCCAAGATTTTAAAAATGTCCTGAGGAAACTCCTCTCAGGATGAACTTGGGGTAACTCGTCCCAAGTTTGAGATAATTACCTGGAGAAACTCGCTCCAGTATTTAAAAATGTCCTGAGGTAACTCCTCTCAGGATGAACTTGTGGTAACTCGTCCCAAGTTTGAAACAATTACCTGGAGACACTCACTCCAGGATTTTAAAAACAACCTGAGGTAACTCCTCTCAGGATGAACTTGGGGTAACTCCTCCCAAGTTTGAGATAATTACCTGGAGAAACTTGCTCCAAGATTTTAAAAATGTCCTGAGGTAACTCCTCTCAGGATGAACTTGGGTTAACTCGTCCCAAGTTTGAGATAATTACCTGGAGAAACTCGCTCCAGGATTTAAAAATGTC
The DNA here is from genome assembly GCA_037013595.1 of Dicorynia guianensis. Classification (NCBI taxonomy): domain Eukaryota; kingdom Viridiplantae; phylum Streptophyta; class Magnoliopsida; order Fabales; family Fabaceae; genus Dicorynia; species Dicorynia guianensis. Next base: position 11,279,966 of record JASUAB010000007.1, read on the forward strand.
CTGAGGTAACTCCTCTCAGGATGAACTTGGGGTAACTCGTCCCAAGTTTGAGATAATTACCTGGAGAAACTCGCTCCAGGATTTTAAAAATGTCCTGAGGAAACTCCTCTCAGGATGAACTTGGGGTAACTCCTCCCAAGTTTGAGATAATTACCTGGAGAAACTCGCTCCAGGATTTTAAAAATGTCCTAAGGTAACTCCTCTCAGGATGAACTTGGGGTAACTCCTCCCAAGTTTGAGATAATTACCTGGAAAAACTCGTTCCAGGATTTAAAAATGTCCTGAGGTAACTCCTCTCAGGATGAACTTGGGGTAACTCCTCCCAAGTTTGAGATAATTACCTGGAGAAACTCGCTCCAGGATTTAAAAATGTCCTGAGGTAACTCCTCTCAGGATGAACTTGGAGTAACTCGTCCCAAGTTTGAGATAATTACCTGGAGAAACTCGGTCCAGGATTTTAAAAATGTCCTGAGGTAACTCCTCTCAAGATGAACTTAGGGTAACTCCTCCCAAGTTTGAGATAATTACCTGGAAAAACTCGCTCCAGGATTTTAAAAATATCCTGAGGTAACTGCTCTCAGGATGAACTTGGGGTAACTCCTCCCAAGTTTCAGATAATTACCTGGAGAAACTCGCTCCAGGATTTAAAAATGTCCTAAGGTAACTCCTCTCAGGATGAACTTGGGGTAACTCGTCCCAAGTTTGAGATAATTACCTGGAGAAACTCGCTCCAAGATTTTAAAAATGTCCTGAGGTAACTCCTCTCAGGATGAACTTGGGGTAACTCCTCCCAAGTTTGAGATAATTACCTGGAAAAACTCGCTCCAGGATTTTAAAAATGTCCTGAGGTAACTCCTCTCAGGATGAACTTGGGGTAACTCCTCCCAGGATGAACTTGGGGTAACTCCTCCCAAGTTTGAGATAATTACCTGGAGAATCTCGCTCCAGGATTTTAAAAATGTCCTGAGGTAACTCCTCTCAGGATGAACTTGGGGTAACTCATCCCAAGTTTGAAACAATTACCTGGAGACACTCACTCCAGGATTTTAAAATGTCCTGAGGTAACTCCTCTCAGGATGAACTTGGGGTAACTCCTCCCAAGTTTGAGATAATTACCTGGAAAAACTCGTTCCAGGATTTAAAATGTCCTGAGGTAACTCCTCCCAGGATGAACTTGGGGTAACTCCTCCCAAGTTTGAGATAATTACCTGGAGAATCTCGCTTCAGGATTTTAAAAATGTCCTGAGGTAACTCCTCTCAGGATGAACTTGGGGTAACTCGTCCAAAGTTTGAAACAATTACCTGGAGACACTCACTCCAGGATTTTAAAATGTCCTGAGGTAACTCCTCTCAGGATGAACTTGGGGTAACTCCTCCCAAGTTTGAGATAATTACCTGGAAAAACTCGTTTCAGGATTTAAAAATGTCCTGAGGTAACTCCTCTCAGGATGAACTTGGGGTAACTCCTCCCAAGTTTGAGATAATTACCTGGAGAAACTCGCTCCAGGATTTAAAAATGTCCTGAGGTAACTCCTCTCAGGATGAACTTGGGGTAACTCCTCCCAAGTTTGAGATAATTACCTGGAGAAACTCGCTCCAAGATTTAAAAATATCCTGAGGTAACTCTTCTCAGGATGAACTTGGGGTAACTCCTCCCAAGTTTGAAATAATTACCTGGAGAAGTTTGCTCCAGGATTTTAAAAATGTCCTCAGGTAACTCCTCTCAGGATGAACTTGGGGTAATTCGTCCCAAGTTTGAAACAATTACCTGGAGACACTCACTCCAGGATTTTGAAAATGTCCTGAGGTAACTCCTCTCAGGATGAACTTGGGGTAACTCCTCCCAAGTTTGAGATAATTACCTGGAGAAACTCGCTCCAGGATTTAAAAATGTCCTGAGGTAACTCCTCTCAGGATGAACTTGGGGTAACTCCTCCCAAGTTTGAGATAATTACCTGGAGAAACTCGCTCCAGGATTTAAAAATATCCTGAGGTAACTCCTCTCAGGATGAACTTGGGGTAACTCCTCCCAAGTTTGAAATAATTACCTGGAGAAGTTCGCTACAGGATTTTAAAAATGTCCTGAGGTAACTCCTCTCAGGATGAACTTGGGGTAATTCGTCCCAAGTTTGAAACAATTACCTGGAGACACTCACTCCAGGATTTTAAAAATGTCCTGAGGTAACTCCTCTCAGGATGAACTTGGGGTAGCTCCTCCCAAGTTTGAGATAATTACCTGGAGAAACTCGCTCCAGGATTTAAAAATGTCCTGAGGCTGGGGTAACTCCTCCCAAGTTTGAGATAATTACCTGGAGAAACTTACTACAGGATTTAAAAATATCCTGAGGTAACTCTTCTCAGGATGAACTTGGGGTAATTCGTCCCAAGTTTGAAACAATTACCTGGAGACACTCACTCCAGGATTTTAAAAACAACCTGAGGTACCTCCTCCCAGGATGAACTTGGGGTAACTCCTCCCAAGTTTGAGATAATTACCTGGAAAAACTCGTTGCAGGATTTAAAATGTCCTGAGGTAACTCCTCCCAGGATGAACTTGGGGTAACTCCTCCCAAGTTTGAGATAATTACCTGGAAAAACTCGTTCCAGGATTTAAAAATGTCCTGAGGTAACTCCTCTCAGGATGAACTTGGGGTAACTCCTCCCAAGTTTGAGATAATTACCTGGAGAAACTCGCTCCAGGATTTAAAAATGTCCTGAGGTAACTCCTCTCAGGATGAACTTGGGGTAACTCCTCCCAAGTTTGAGATAATTACCTGGAGAAACTCGCTCCAAGATTTAAAAATATCCTGAGGTAACTCTTCTCAGGATGAACTTGGGGTAACTCCTCCCAAGTTTGAAATAATTACCTGGAGAAGTTCGCTCCAGGATTTTAAAAATGTCCTGAGGTAACTCCTCTCAGGATGAACTTGGGGTAATTCGTCCCAAGTTTGAAACAATTACCTGGAGACACTCACTCCAGGATTTTAAAAATGTCCTGAGGTAACTCCTCTCAGGATGAACTTGGGGTAACTCCTCCCAAGTTTGAGATAATTACCTGGAGAAACTCGCTCCAGGATTTAAAAATGTCCTGAGGTAACTCCTCTCAGGATGAACTTGGGGTAACTCCTCCCAAGTTTGAGATAATTACCTGGAGAAACTCGCTCCAGGATTTAAAAATGTCCTGAGGTAACTCCTCTCAGGATGAACTTGGGGTAACTCCTCCCAAGTTTGAGATAATTACCTGGAGAAACTCGCTCCAAGATTTAAAAATATCCTGAGGTAACTCTTCTCAGGATGAACTTGGGGTAACTCCTCCCAAGTTTGAAATAATTACCTGGAGAAGTTTGCTCCAGGATTTTAAAAATGTCCTCAGGTAACTCCTCTCAGGATGAACTTGGGGTAATTCGTCCCAAGTTTGAAACAATTACCTGGAGACACTCACTCCAGGATTTTGAAAATGTCCTGAGGTAACTCCTCTCAGGATGAACTTGGGGTAACTCCTCCCAAGTTTGAGATAATTACCTGGAGAAACTCGCTCCAGGATTTAAAAATGTCCTGAGGTAACTCCTCTCAGGATGAACTTGGGGTAACTCCTCCCAAGTTTGAGATAATTACCTGGAGAAACTCGCTCCAGGATTTAAAAATATCCTGAGGTAACTCCTCTCAGGATGAACTTGGGGTAACTCCTCCCAAGTTTGAAATAATTACCTGGAGAAGTTCGCTACAGGATTTTAAAAATGTCCTGAGGTAACTCCTCTCAGGATGAACTTGGGGTAATTCGTCCCAAGTTTGAAACAATTACCTGGAGACACTCACTCCAGGATTTTAAAAATGTCCTGAGGTAACTCCTCTCAGGATGAACTTGGGGTAGCTCCTCCCAAGTTTGAGATAATTACCTGGAGAAACTCGCTCCAGGATTTAAAAATGTCCTGAGGCTGGGGTAACTCCTCCCAAGTTTGAGATAATTACCTGGAGAAACTTACTACAGGATTTAAAAATATCCTGAGGTAACTCTTCTCAGGATGAACTTGGGGTAATTCGTCCCAAGTTTGAAACAATTACCTGGAGACACTCACTCCAGGATTTTAAAAACAACCTGAGGTACCTCCTCCCAGGATGAACTTGGGGTAACTCCTCCCAAGTTTGAGATAATTACCTGGAAAAACTCGTTGCAGGATTTAAAATGTCCTGAGGTAACTCCTCCCAGGATGAACTTGGGGTAACTCCTCCCAAGTTTGAGATAATTACCTGGAAAAACTCGTTCCAGGATTTAAAAATGTCCTGAGGTAACTCCTCTCAGGATGAACTTGGGGTAACTCCTCCCAAGTTTGAGATAATTACCTGGAGAAACTCGCTCCAGGATTTAAAAATGTCCTGAGGTAACTCCTCTCAGGATGAACTTGGGGTAACTCCTCCCAAGTTTGAGATAATTACCTGGAGAAACTCGCTCCAAGATTTAAAAATATCCTGAGGTAACTCTTCTCAGGATGAACTTGGGGTAACTCCTCCCAAGTTTGAAATAATTACCTGGAGAAGTTCGCTCCAGGATTTTAAAAATGTCCTGAGGTAACTCCTCTCAGGATGAACTTGGGGTAATTCGTCCCAAGTTTGAAACAATTACCTGGAGACACTCACTCCAGGATTTTAAAAATGTCCTGAGGTAACTCCTCTCAGGATGAACTTGGGGTAACTCCTCCCAAGTTTGAGATAATTACCTGGAGAAACTCGCTCCAGGATTTAAAAATGTCCTGAGGTAACTCCTCTCAGGATGAACTTGGGGTAACTCCTCCCAAGTTTGAGATAATTACCTGGAGAAACTCGCTCCAGGATTTAAAAATATCCTGAGGTAACTCCTCTCAGGATGAACTTGGGGTAACTCCTCCCAAGTTTGAAATAATTACCTGGAGAAGTTCGCTCCAGGATTTTAAAAATGTCCTGAGGTAACTCCTCTCAGGATGAACTTGGGGTAATTCGTCCCAAGTTTGAAACAATTACCTGGAGACACTCACTCCAGGATTTTAAAAATGTCCTGAGGTAACTCCTCTCAGGATGAACTTGGGGTAGCTCCTCCCAAGTTTGAGATAATTACCTGGAGAAACTCGCTCCAGGATTTAAAAATGTCCTGAGGCTGGGGTAACTCCTCCCAAGTTTGAGATAATTACATGGAGAAACTTACTCCAGGATTTAAAAATATCCTGAGGTAACTCTTCTCAGGATGAACTTGGGGTAATTCGTCCCAAGTTTGAAACAATTACCTGGAGACACTCACTCCAGGATTTTAAAAACAACCTGAGGTACCTCCTCCCAGGATGAACTTGGGGTAACTCCTCCTAAGTTTGAGATAATTACCTGGAAAAACTCGTTCCAGGATTTAAAATGTCCTGAGGTAACTCCTCGCAGGATGAACTTGGGGTAACTCCTCCCAAGTTTGAGATAATTACCTGGAGAATCTCGCTCCAGGATTTTAAAAATGTCCTGAGGTAACTCCTCTCAGGATGAACTTGGGGTAACTCCTCCCAAGTTTGAGATAATTACCTGGAAAAACTCGTTCCAGGATTTAAAATGTCCTGAGGTAACTCCTCCCAGGATGAACTTGGGGTAACTCCTCCCAAGTTTGAGATAATTACCTGGAGAATCTCGCTCCAGGATTTTAAAAATGTCCTGAGGTAACTCCTCTCAGGATGAACTTGGGGTAACTCGTCCCAAGTTTGAAACAATTACCTGGAGACACTCACTCCAGGATTTTAAAAACAACCTGAGCTAACTCCTCTCAGGATGAACTTGGGGTAACTCCTCCCAAGTTTGAGATAATTACCTGGAGAAACTCGCTCCAGAATTTTAAAAATGTCCTGAGGTAACTCCTCCCAGGATGAACTTGGGGTAACTCCTCCCAAGTTTGAGATAATTACCTGGAGAAACTCGCTCCAGGATTTTAAAATGTCCTGAGGTAACTCCTCTCAGGATGAACTTGGGGTAACTCGTCCCAAGTTTGAGATAATTACCTGGAGAAACTCGCTCCAGGATTTTAAAAATGTCCTGAGGTAACTCCTCTCAGGATGAAATTGGGTTAACTCCTCCCAAGTTTGAGATAATTACCCGGAAAAACTCGTTCCAGGATTTTAAATTGTCCTGAGGTAACTCCTCTCAGGATGAACTTGGGGTAACTCCTCCCAAGTTTGAGATAATTACCTGGAGAAACTCGCTCCAGGATTTTTAAAATGTCCTGAGGTAACTCCTCTCAGGATGAACTTGGGGTAACTCCTCCCAAGTTTGAGATAATTACCCGGAAAAACTCATTCCAGGATTTTAAAAATGTCCTGAGGTAACTTCTCTCAGGATGAACTTGGGGTAACTCCTCCCAAGTTTGAGATAATTACCTGGAGAAACTCGCTCCAGGATTTTAAAAATGTCCTGAGGTAACTCCTCTCAGGATGAACTTGGGGTAACTCCTCCCAAGTTTGAGATAATTACCTGGAGAAACTCGCTCCAGGATTTAAAAATATCCTGAGGTAACTCTTCTCAGGATGAACTTGGGGTAACTCCTCCCAAGTTTGAGATAATTACCTGGAGAATCTCGCTCCAGGATTTTAAAAATGTCCTGAGGTAACTCCTCTCATGATGAACTTGGGGTAACTCCTCCCAAGTTTGAGATAATTACCTGGAGAATCTCGCTCCAGGATTTTAAAAATGTCCTGAGGTAACTCCTCTCAGGATGAACTTGGGGTAACTCGTCCCAAGTTTGAAACAATAACCTGGAGACACTCACTCCAGGATTTTAAAATGTCCTGAGGTAACTCCTCTCAGGATGAACTTGGGGTAACTCCTCCCAAGTTTGAGATAATTACCTGGAAAAACTCGTTTCAGGATTTAAAAATGTCCTGAGGTAACTCCTCTCAGGATGAACTTGGGGTAACTCCTCCCAAGTTTGAGATAATTACCTGGAGAAACTCGCTCCAGGATTTAAAAATATCCTGAGGTAACTCTTCTCAGGATGAACTTGGGGTAACTCCTCCCAAGTTTGAAATAATTACCTGGAGAAGTTCGCTGCAGGATTTTAAAAATGTCCTGAGGTAACTCCTCTCAGGATGAACTTGGGGTAATTCGTCCCAAGTTTGAAACAATTACCTGGAGACACTCACTCCAGGATTTTAAAAATGTCCTGAGGTAACTCCTCTCAGGATGAACTTGGGGTAACTCCTCCCAAGTTTGAGATAATTACCTGGAGAAACTCGCTCCAGGATTTAAAAATGTCCTGAGGTAACTCCTCTCAGGATGAACTTGGGGTAACTCCTCCTAAGTTTGAGATAATTACCTGGAGAAACTCGCTCCAGGATTTTTAAAATGTCCTGAGGTAACTCCTCTCAGGATGAACTTGGGGTAACTCCTCCCAAGTTTGAGATAATTACCCGGAAAAACTCATTCCAGGATTTTAAAAATGTCCTGAGGTAACTCCTCTCAGGATGAACTTGGGGTAACTCCTCCCAAGTTTGAGATAATTACCTGGAGAAACTCGCTTCAGGATTTTAAAAATGTCCTGAGGTAACTCCTCTCAGGATGAACTTGGGGTAACTCCTCCCAAGTTTGAGATAATTACCTGGAGAAACTCGCTCCAGGATTTAAAAATATCCTGAGGTAACTCTTCTCAGGATGAACTTGGGGTAACTCCTCCCAAGTTTGAGATAATTACCTGGAGAAACTCGCTCCAAGATTTAAAAATATCCTGAGGTAACTCTTCTCAGGATGAACTTGGGGTAACTCCTCCCAAGTTTGAAATAATTACCTGGAGAAGTTCGCTCCAGGATTTTAAAAATGTCCTGAGGTAACTCCTCTCAGGATGAACTTGGGGTAATTCGTCCCAAGTTTGAAACAATTACCTGGAGACACTCACTCCAGGATTTTAAAAATGTCCTGAGGTAACTCCTCTCAGGATGAACTTGGGGTAACTCCTCCCAAGTTTGAGATAATTACCTGGAGAAACTCGCTCCAGGATTTAAAAATGTCCTGAGGTAACTCCTCTCAGGATGAACTTGGGGTAACTCCTCCCAAGTTTGAGATAATTACCTGGAGAAACTCGCTCCAGGATTTAAAAATGTCCTGAGGTAACTCCTCTCAGGATGAACTTGGGGTAACTCCTCCCAAGTTTGAGATAATTACCTGGAGAAACTCGCTCCAAGATTTAAAAATATCCTGAGGTAACTCTTCTCAGGATGAACTTGGGGTAACTCCTCCCAAGTTTGAAATAATTACCTGGAGAAGTTTGCTCCAGGATTTTAAAAATGTCCTCAGGTAACTCCTCTCAGGATGAACTTGGGGTAATTCGTCCCAAGTTTGAAACAATTACCTGGAGACACTCACTCCAGGATTTTGAAAATGTCCTGAGGTAACTCCTCTCAGGATGAACTTGGGGTAACTCCTCCCAAGTTTGAGATAATTACCTGGAGAAACTCGCTCCAGGATTTAAAAATGTCCTGAGGTAACTCCTCTCAGGATGAACTTGGGGTAACTCCTCCCAAGTTTGAGATAATTACCTGGAGAAACTCGCTCCAGGATTTAAAAATATCCTGAGGTAACTCCTCTCAGGATGAACTTGGGGTAACTCCTCCCAAGTTTGAAATAATTACCTGGAGAAGTTCGCTACAGGATTTTAAAAATGTCCTGAGGTAACTCCTCTCAGGATGAACTTGGGGTAATTCGTCCCAAGTTTGAAACAATTACCTGGAGACACTCACTCCAGGATTTTAAAAATGTCCTGAGGTAACTCCTCTCAGGATGAACTTGGGGTAGCTCCTCCCAAGTTTGAGATAATTACCTGGAGAAACTCGCTCCAGGATTTAAAAATGTCCTGAGGCTGGGGTAACTCCTCCCAAGTTTGAGATAATTACCTGGAGAAACTTACTACAGGATTTAAAAATATCCTGAGGTAACTCTTCTCAGGATGAACTTGGGGTAATTCGTCCCAAGTTTGAAACAATTACCTGGAGACACTCACTCCAGGATTTTAAAAACAACCTGAGGTACCTCCTCCCAGGATGAACTTGGGGTAACTCCTCCCAAGTTTGAGATAATTACCTGGAAAAACTCGTTGCAGGATTTAAAATGTCCTGAGGTAACTCCTCCCAGGATGAACTTGGGGTAACTCCTCCCAAGTTTGAGATAATTACCTGGAAAAACTCGTTCCAGGATTTAAAAATGTCCTGAGGTAACTCCTCTCAGGATGAACTTGGGGTAACTCCTCCCAAGTTTGAGATAATTACCTGGAGAAACTCGCTCCAGGATTTAAAAATGTCCTGAGGTAACTCCTCTCAGGATGAACTTGGGGTAACTCCTCCCAAGTTTGAGATAATTACCTGGAGAAACTCGCTCCAAGATTTAAAAATATCCTGAGGTAACTCTTCTCAGGATGAACTTGGGGTAACTCCTCCCAAGTTTGAAATAATTACCTGGAGAAGTTCGCTCCAGGATTTTAAAAATGTCCTGAGGTAACTCCTCTCAGGATGAACTTGGGGTAATTCGTCCCAAGTTTGAAACAATTACCTGGAGACACTCACTCCAGGATTTTAAAAATGTCCTGAGGTAACTCCTCTCAGGATGAACTTGGGGTAACTCCTCCCAAGTTTGAGATAATTACCTGGAGAAACTCGCTCCAGGATTTAAAAATGTCCTGAGGTAACTCCTCTCAGGATGAACTTGGGGTAACTCCTCCCAAGTTTGAGATAATTACCTGGAGAAACTCGCTCCAGGATTTAAAAATATCCTGAGGTAACTCCTCTCAGGATGAACTTGGGGTAACTCCTCCCAAGTTTGAAATAATTACCTGGAGAAGTTCGCTCCAGGATTTTAAAAATGTCCTGAGGTAACTCCTCTCAGGATGAACTTGGGGTAATTCGTCCCAAGTTTGAAACAATTACCTGGAGACACTCACTCCAGGATTTTAAAAATGTCCTGAGGTAACTCCTCTCAGGATGAACTTGGGGTAGCTCCTCCCAAGTTTGAGATAATTACCTGGAGAAACTCGCTCCAGGATTTAAAAATGTCCTGAGGCTGGGGTAACTCCTCCCAAGTTTGAGATAATTACATGGAGAAACTTACTCCAGGATTTAAAAATATCCTGAGGTAACTCTTCTCAGGATGAACTTGGGGTAATTCGTCCCAAGTTTGAAACAATTACCTGGAGACACTCACTCCAGGATTTTAAAAACAACCTGAGGTACCTCCTCCCAGGATGAACTTGGGGTAACTCCTCCTAAGTTTGAGATAATTACCTGGAAAAACTCGTTCCAGGATTTAAAATGTCCTGAGGTAACTCCTCGCAGGATGAACTTGGGGTAACTCCTCCCAAGTTTGAGATAATTACCTGGAGAATCTCGCTCCAGGATTTTAAAAATGTCCTGAGGTAACTCCTCTCAGGATGAACTTGGGGTAACTCCTCCCAAGTTTGAGATAATTACCTGGAAAAACTCGTTCCAGGATTTAAAATGTCCTGAGGTAACTCCTCCCAGGATGAACTTGGGGTAACTCCTCCCAAGTTTGAGATAATTACCTGGAGAATCTCGCTCCAGGATTTTAAAAATGTCCTGAGGTAACTCCTCTCAGGATGAACTTGGGGTAACTCGTCCCAAGTTTGAAACAATTACCTGGAGACACTCACTCCAGGATTTTAAAAACAACCTGAGCTAACTCCTCTCAGGATGAACTTGGGGTAACTCCTCCCAAGTTTGAGATAATTACCTGGAGAAACTCGCTCCAGAATTTTAAAAATGTCCTGAGGTAACTCCTCCCAGGATGAACTTGGGGTAACTCCTCCCAAGTTTGAGATAATTACCTGGAGAAACTCGCTCCAGGATTTTAAAATGTCCTGAGGTAACTCCTCTCAGGATGAACTTGGGGTAACTCGTCCCAAGTTTGAGATAATTACCTGGAGAAACTCGCTCCAGGATTTTAAAAATGTCCTGAGGTAACTCCTCTCAGGATGAAATTGGGTTAACTCCTCCCAAGTTTGAGATAATTACCCGGAAAAACTCGTTCCAGGATTTTAAATTGTCCTGAGGTAACTCCTCTCAGGATGAACTTGGGGTAACTCCTCCCAAGTTTGAGATAATTACCTGGAGAAACTCGCTCCAGGATTTTTAAAATGTCCTGAGGTAACTCCTCTCAGGATGAACTTGGGGTAACTCCTCCCAAGTTTGAGATAATTACCCGGAAAAACTCATTCCAGGATTTTAAAAATGTCCTGAGGTAACTTCTCTCAGGATGAACTTGGGGTAACTCCTCCCAAGTTTGAGATAATTACCTGGAGAAACTCGCTCCAGGATTTTAAAAATGTCCTGAGGTAACTCCTCTCAGGATGAACTTGGGGTAACTCCTCCCAAGTTTGAGATAATTACCTGGAGAAACTCGCTCCAGGATTTAAAAATATCCTGAGGTAACTCTTCTCAGGATGAACTTGGGGTAACTCCTCCCAAGTTTGAGATAATTACCTGGAGAATCTCGCTCCAGGATTTTAAAAATGTCCTGAGGTAACTCCTCTCATGATGAACTTGGGGTAACTCCTCCCAAGTTTGAGATAATTACCTGGAGAATCTCGCTCCAGGATTTTAAAAATGTCCTGAGGTAACTCCTCTCAGGATGAACTTGGGGTAACTCGTCCCAAGTTTGAAACAATAACCTGGAGACACTCACTCCAGGATTTTAAAATGTCCTGAGGTAACTCCTCTCAGGATGAACTTGGGGTAACTCCTCCCAAGTTTGAGATAATTACCTGGAAAAACTCGTTTCAGGATTTAAAAATGTCCTGAGGTAACTCCTCTCAGGATGAACTTGGGGTAACTCCTCCCAAGTTTGAGATAATTACCTGGAGAAACTCGCTCCAGGATTTAAAAATATCCTGAGGTAACTCTTCTCAGGATGAACTTGGGGTAACTCCTCCCAAGTTTGAAATAATTACCTGGAGAAGTTCGCTGCAGGATTTTAAAAATGTCCTGAGGTAACTCCTCTCAGGATGAACTTGGGGTAATTCGTCCCAAGTTTGAAACAATTACCTGGAGACACTCACTCCAGGATTTTAAAAATGTCCTGAGGTAACTCCTCTCAGGATGAACTTGGGGTAACTCCTCCCAAGTTTGAGATAATTACCTGGAGAAACTCGCTCCAGGATTTAAAAATGTCCTGAGGTAACTCCTCTCAGGATGAACTTGGGGTAACTCCTCCTAAGTTTGAGATAATTACCTGGAGAAACTCGCTCCAGGATTTTTAAAATGTCCTGAGGTAACTCCTCTCAGGATGAACTTGGGGTAACTCCTCCCAAGTTTGAGATAATTACCCGGAAAAACTCATTCCAGGATTTTAAAAATGTCCTGAGGTAACTCCTCTCAGGATGAACTTGGGGTAACTCCTCCCAAGTTTGAGATAATTACCTGGAGAAACTCGCTTCAGGATTTTAAAAATGTCCTGAGGTAACTCCTCTCAGGATGAACTTGGGGTAACTCCTCCCAAGTTTGAGATAATTACCTGGAGAAACTCGCTCCAGGATTTAAAAATATCCTGAGGTAACTCTTCTCAGGATGAACTTGGGGTAACTCCTCCCAAGTTTGAGATAATTACCTGGAGAATCTCACTCCAGGATTTTAAAAATGTCCTGAGGTAACTCCTCCCAAGTTTGAGATAATTACCTGGAGAATCTCGCTCCAGGATTTTAAAAATGTCCTGAGGTAACTCCTCTCAGGATGAACTTGGGGTAACTCGTCCCAAGTTTGAAACAATAACCTGGAGACACTCACTCCAGGATTTTAAAATGTCCTGAGGTAACTCCTCTCAGGATGAACTTGGGGTAACTCCTCCCAAGTTTGAGATAATTACCTGGAAAAACTCGTTTCAGGATTTAAAAATGTCCTGAGGTAACTCCTCTCAGGATGAACTTGGGGTAACTCCTCCCAAGTTTGAGATAATTACCTGGAGAAACTCGCTACAGGATTTAAAAATATCCTGAGGTAACTCTTCTCAGGATGAACTTGGGGTAACTCCTCCCAAGTTTGAAATAATTACCTGGAGAAGTTCGCTCCAGGATTTTAAAAATGTCCTGAGGTAACTCCTCTAAGGATGAACTTGGGGTAATTCGTCCCAAGTTTGAAACAATTACCTGGAGACACTCACTCCAGGATTTTAAAAATGTCCTGAGGTAACTCCTCTCAGGATGAACTTGGGGTAACTCCTCCCAAGTTTGAGATAATTACCTGGAGAAACTCGCTCCAGGATTTAAAAATGTCCTGAGGTAACTCCTCTCAGGATGAACTTGGGGTAACTCCTCCCAAGTTTGAGATAATTACCTGGAGAAACTCGCTCCAGGATTTTAAAAATGTCCTGAGGTAACTCCTCTCAGGATGAACTTGGGGTAACTCTTCCCAAGTTTGAGATAATCACCTGGAGAAACTCCCTCCAGGATTTGTAAGGGTTATGACCTAGGATTTCCTTGCTAATCTAGGTCAAAGAGGTTGAGTCAAATGAAACCCAACTCTGGCATAAATGATAAGGGATGAGTCAAACGAGGCCCGACTTGAGGTACAAATAATATGGGTGAGTCAAACGAGGCCCGACTCGAGGCGCAAATGATAAGGGTTAGTCAAACGAGGCCCAACTCGAGGCGCAAAAGATAAGGGTGAGTCACACGAGGCCTAACTCGAGGCACAAATGATATGGTGAGTCAAACAAGGCCTAACTCGAGGCGCAAATGATAATGGTGAGTCAAACGAGGACTAACTCGAGGCACAAATGATAACGGTGAGTCAAACGAGGCCTAACTCGAGGCACAAAAGATAAGGGTGAGTCAAACGAGGCCTAACTCGAGGCACAAAAGATATGGTGAGTCAAACGAGGCCTAACTCGAGGCACAAATGATATGGTGAGTCAAACGAGGTCTAACTCGAGGCGCAAATGATAATGGTGAGTCAAATAAGGCCTAACTCGAGGCGCAAATGATATGGTGAGTCAAATAAGGCCTAACTCGAGGCGCAAAAGATATGGTGAGTCAAACGAGGCCTAACTCGAGGCACAAATAATATGGGTGAGTCAAACGAGGCCTAACTCGAGGCACAAATAATAATGGTGAGTCAAATGAGGCCTAACTCGAGGCACAAAAGATAAGGGTGAGTCAAATAAGGCCTAACTCGAGGCGCAAAAGATATGGTGAGTCAAACGAGGCCTAACTCGAGGCACAAATGATATGGTGAGTCAAACGAGGCCTAACTCGAGGCACAAATAATATGGGTGAGTCAAATGAGGCCTAACTCGAGGCACAAAAGATATGTGATTGAGTCAAACGAAGCCCGACTCTGGCTTGAATGATAAAGATGAAGTGCTTGACACGTGGGGAGGCTTGACCTCAAAATGGCATGCTTGACATGCGAAATTATTGGACAAAGCTTAGCGAAATTGCTTGACAGGACTTGACACATAGAGAGGCTTGACCTCAAAATGATATATTTGACATGTTTAACATGAAAATGCTTGAGCATGAAAACACATCTGTCATGTGAAAGGCTTAAATGAGATGCTTGATATAAAAAGGCTTGACCTGAAAATAACATCCTTGATAATGCAAAATCGCTTGATCTGAAATGGCATGCTTGTCATGCTTGACATGCAAATGTTTGGCACATGAGGAGCTTGACCTAAAATAGCATGCTTGACATGCAAATGTGCTTGATATGTGAAAGGCTTGACCTTAAATGGTATGCTTGACATGTTTGACAAAAAAGGCTTGACCTAAAAAATGGCATGGTTGAGATGAATACATGCTTGACATGTGAAATGTTTGACTTGAAATGGCATGCTTGACGAAAAAGGCTTGACTTTAAAATAGCATATGCGACATGCTTGCCATGCTAACATGCTTAACACATGATGGACTTAACTGAAATGGCATGTTTGATATGTAAACGTGCTTAGATCTGAACTGAAATGTATGATGTGGATATTCCTGGCATGCTTAAAGGCTTAACCTAAGATGGCACGTTTGACGTGAAATGCTTAACATGTGAAATGGTTTTCCTTAAAAGGTATGCTTGACATGCAAACATGCTTGATACATGAAAGACTTGACCAGAAATGCCATGCTTTGCATGTAAACGCTTTTGACATGAGAAAAATTGATGCAGATGCCAAATCTATAATACAAAGGGTGAGTTATGGTTTATTGTCCTAATTATGAGTGAATTAGAATGTTAGACCCCATAGAAGCAATACCTTCTGGTATCAGTATTGGGTAACTCATCTCTCTCTTTTTTCTATAAATCCTCATCTTGGACCCCTCTGCTTTTTCAAGGATATTTAAGATTCGAGGGTCATTCTCCCAATTCTTTCCCTGGTTTAGATTTGGTACTCCCTAAACAATGGAAGATTTTTTTTTCCCGGGCTTGCTTTCCTAACAATTGCCCCCAGTTTGTGCTTTTGAACATTTTTCAAATTCTAGGTTCACTCCCAGTCATTGCCCCTAGTTTCCTTGATTACCTTCGAGCAAAGAACTGTTGAAAAGTTTTTCTTAGTTCACCATCTCCTTTTTAAGAACATGCCAAAAAGGAATCCATATATTGGATGAAGACTACTCAATTCTCTGGAATCAAGGATTCTTTGTTGAGCAACTCTCTAATTAAGAAACTCTCAAGTGTTTGTGCTCTCATACAAGTGTTTGCACTCAAGTATTTGCCCTCTTGACAAGTGTTTTCACTCATAAGTATCCATAAGCTTGTGCTCATGTCCCTTTCAGCATCTGTTATTTCACCACATTAACCAGGATCACTAGGTCTTTATTTTAGCTGGTAATGTAAGGCTTGGGTAATGGCTTAGAAAGGAATGGATAAGGGTAAAACAAGGAGAGTGCAAGATTGAGCACATAAAGCCTTGTATTTCCTTTTTCATCTGGTCATGGGAGAAACTAACTTTCTCTTGCCCATCTTTCATTTTCTCTATTTCTGGGCTTGCTCTTTTCTTTTCCAGTTTCCCAAATTCTGTTGCTTTTTCATTTTCTTTCATTCTTGCCTTTTCATAGTTAAGGCTTCAACCAAATGCAAAAGGATTCCTGAGCTATTCTTGATAGCATTCTTTCTCAGCTAATAGCTTTAGTGCTCCTTGTGCTCTCTTTTAAGGTAAGGATCATAGTCTTCTTGGTTGAGAGGTTAAGGTGAATGAGGGTAAAGAAAGAAAGCATCTGATGGTGGCCTTGCCATCTTTTAAAGCTCAAATGGGTGACTAGGGATTTTTACTTTAAGGTTAGCTTGAAAGGCTCAAACGATGCAAAGACGGCCTAGATCACTTCTCTAGTTAATGCGGCATCCAACAAATTATTTCAAGGGACATTCAAACAAGTTCTAGGAAACTCACTTTCTCATAACATTCACATGAGCTACAAGACATCACTCTCGCACCACTACTTATGATCTGAGATACTCTATCATCCAAGAGAATTGAGTATTTTGTCAGGTAATCCAATTTTATCATTGGCAAAAATGAATTTGGTTAGGATGAACTTAAAATATCCAATCACCAATTAATTGCTCTTAGGCATCAAAACGTGAAAAGGTATCATAACCCTGATTGCCCCAGTGTTGGTTCATTCTGGTGATGGTAACCCTCCTTGAGTATCTTCCATTCATCAGTCACTCATATGATGTAGAATACATGCATGATGTGTTATTGAACTTAAGAGGTGCTCACATACAGTCATTGCCAAGGCCTTGGACAGAGTCATGCCATGAGATTACATGAAAAATGCGTGCACAAGAGATGCAACAAAAGATGCATATGATGCTTCCAATAAGTTGTGCATGGGATACATATCAAGAGTTAAGAATAACTCTTTACTTAGCCACAAGACTGCATGAAAGACATGTATAGAAAGACAACATTTTTTTTAGTGCCAGTGACATGCTTAGTATGGTAAGAGTGATCTCTTGAACATTAGCAACATGCTTTACAAATGCAATCTAGATTTACTGATGATCAAAGAATGAGGATATGTTGACATACGATGAATTTCATATCAAGTCAATGCATTCAAACAAAATTATCCAGATGCCTTTAACACACAATGCAAAGATATTGTCATGATGCATGCTGACATACCAAGAGGCATGATAGTTCTCATTGGGCTGTGCAAGAACCCTTTTTTAGTGGGTGATACTGCCATAACCTTTAAGAACTCCAAAGGTAAAACCATCAATGAACCATCTTTATCCATCTTTCCCTTTTTTTCTTTGATGATGCCTTTGCCCCAGCTTTAATTCAATGCAACCTTTTTAACTTGGACTCATTCTACTGGTCATCAACCAACTTCGTAATGCACCATGTTTTATGAGTCTTTAATACATTGCAGCACTGTTTATCACCTAAGAATTGAATACTTTGTTAAGCAATCCTACTTCTTCATTGGCAAAATGAGTTTGATTAGGATAAACTTAAGATATCTGATCACCAATTCATCGTTCTTATGTATGAAAAGACATTATAACCCTGATTGTCCTTATTATTGGTTCAATTTGGTGATGGTATCCCCTTCTTAAGCGTCTGCCATTTATCAATCACTGACATAAAAAAAAGAAATGACATACAATACATTCATCATGCAAAACGTCTTATTGAATTCAAAAGGGTATCCCCATACAGTCTACCAAGGCCTTGAACAGGGCCATTAAAAGATGCAATAACACTACGCAAAATACATGCGAAAAGAGAAATGCAACATTTTCTTTTGAAACAGAAGACGCCTATGATGCTCCTAATGAGTTGTGCATGGAATGCGTATCAAGAGTTAAGAACAACTCTTTACTCTGCCAGAAGACTCCATGAAAGACATGCACAAAAAGGAAAAATTAACACATTTTTTTTTTTTTTGGGATACACGAGAATGCATATGATGCTTCTAAAAAACACACACGGGATGCGTATCAAGAGTTAAGAATAACTCTTTACTCTGCCATCCATGAAAGACATGCACAAAAGGAAAAACAACACACACTTTTTTTTGCTTTTGTTTTTGGGATACACGAGAATGCATATGATGCTCCTAATAAGACACACACGGGATGCGTATCAAGAGTTAAGAATAACTCTTTACTCTGCCATCCATCACACACTTCGATCTCGATAACTTCGCTTAGCTACTCTTCCACTCGAACCATCCTTCCTAGACTTGTACATCATCCTAATAACACAAAATAACAAAAAGTAAAGCCATGACAAGTTACAATCGAAGCATGGTGTCTATTTTACGCTTTCTGCTACCATCGGGAGGCTGTTCGTCCACTTGTTTCACCAATGGGTAAGGTTGAAATACATAGGCTTGTAGTCGATCAATCAATCGATCGATGTCTGAATCTGATTTTATGGCACGGCGAGCCTCCAGAGATATGAAGCGTTGTTCCACAGCTGAATCTATAAAAGATAACAAGCCATCATAAAAGCCATTAACATTTAATAATCCTAACGGCCTTTTTTGATAGTTAAATTTGATCCAGAATAACACACTAGAAATTCCTTCTAGAGTTTCTAGACCACCAGGTAACGCGATAAAGGCCTCAGCATTGCAAAACATGTGCCCGAAGCGTTCATGCATAGATGAAACCCTTAACTCAGTACCAAAGGTGTAGTCACTGACTCTTTTGTCGGCCAACCCTTTTATAAGGATGCCTAAGACATGGCTCTTCCCTATAAATGCAGTTGCAGCTGCACATCCTCTTATCCCATGGATGCCCCCACCATACACCAGGTTTATTTTTTTGGCAGCTAACACCCTACCGAGTTCATTGGCTGCCTTTATGAACTCATTATCCTTCCCTAGAAGGGAAGCACCGAAGACACAGATAGATTTGAATCTACGTGCCGAGGATGTTTCTCCCTCTTTTTCTACCCCAGCCATGCATGGATGATCCAATGTGAAGGTGTATTTATAGGGGAGAAATGAACAACAGAAAACGGTCAGGCGCAATAATTTCAGACAATGACAGTAAGAAAGTCCAAAAGATAAGACACGCCTGCATATACGACAGTCCTTCAGAGTAGGAAAGGTCGTAAAGCTACCAATAATGAACAGGCAGCTAGCTGGCTTTCTTAAAGTTTGTGTGTAGAGTCAAAAAGTGAACAGCAAAACTAATAAATGCACCAGCGATCGTCAAAAAGAAAGGACAATTACATTGATATTATCAGAACCATGCAGGCAAAGTCAGAAAGCAAATAGTAAATACGGCAGCTGTGCCAGCAGGAGAAAAGACAACCACATCAACATTATCAAAATTAGGCATACGGAGTCAGAGAGCAAACAGTGAACATGACAGACGTGTCAGCGGGAGAAAAGGCAATTACGCCGATATTATCAAAATCATGCAGGCAAAGTCAGAAAGCATACAGTAAATATGACAGCTATGCCAGCAAGAGAAAAGACAATCACATCAACATTGTCAAAATTAGGCATGCGGAGTTAGAGAGCAAACAGTGAACATGACAGACGTGTCAGCGGGAGAAAAGGCAATTACGCCGATATTATCAAAATCATACAGGCAAAGTCAGAAAGCATACAGTAAATATGACAGCTGTGCCAGTAGGAGAAAAGACAACCACATCAACATTGTCAAAATTAGGCATGCGGAGTCAGAAAACTAACAATGAATATGGCAGACGTGTCAGCGAGAGAAAAGCAATTACGTCGACATCGTCAACATTATGTATGCAGGGTCAAAAAGCTAACAGTGAATATGGCAGACGTATCAGCAGAAGAAAAGGCAATTACGCCGATATTATCAAAATTATGCATGCAGGGTCAAAAAAAACTAACAGCGAATATGACAGACGTATTAGCGGAAGAAAAGGCAATTACGCTGATATTATCAAAATCATGCATGCAGGGTCAAAAAGCTAACAGCGAATATGACAGACATGTTAGCGGGAGAAAAGGCAATTACGCCGATATTATCAAAATCATGCAGGCAAGGTCAAAAAGCTAACAGTGAATATGACAGACATGTCAGCGATTAAGAAGGAGAAAAGACAATTATGCCAACATTGTCAACATTAAGCATGCGAAGTCAGAGAGTAAACAGTGAATATGGCAGACGTATTGACAATTAACAGGAAAAATCACTAACAACAACTGTACAAATCAAAACCGTGCATACACCATTGGAAAGTAAAAAAAGTGGTGGATTCACCAGCAATTACAAGACTAATGAATAGTGATCCTGGCTTATCCTTTCTTCTGATACTACATCCAATAACAGACTAAACACCATAAGGGATCAAACTGATGAACAAGGTTACAAACTAATGGTCGTTTAACGTCAGATTCCCAAGACGAATACACTCATTTGCTTTGTAGAATATGTCCACTAAGACAAGAAACATGACATCCATTAAGATGCGTCTCAAGAGTCTACTGGATATTATCCCGAGATTCTTTACTCAGTCCATCTTTAATGATTTTGTCTTCTTGCCTAGGAACATCACTCCTTCATCCTTGCATTGCACTATTCATGGATCAAGGTTGCTATCCAACTTCCTTACAAACTGGCAAACGGGATCATTTAGTGTTATCTTCTCAAGACAGTGGCGCTCCTTCTCCATGTGAAATTTGTCCGCTAAAGCGAGAAGAACACCATGAACTTGTCCACTAGGATGCGTCTCAAGAGTCTGAAGGATATTATCCAACGACTCTTTACTCAGTCCATCCTTTATGAACTGGATTTTGTCTTCCCGGTTTGCGGATACCATTCCTTTTCCCTTACATCGTGTGTTACACGTCCACCTTGCACACTTATAACACACCTCCATCCTCTTAGCTCTTCTTTTCTTAGCATAAGAGCTTTTTCCCATCCCAGGCAGATGTTTCACTAATGAATGTTGAAAATCATCTGCTAGACGTACCTTAGCTTCAATGATCCAACGTACATCTTCAGGGAGTCCTAGACGTGTGAGTATCTTCATTCTTTCAAGTCGACACTTATACATCTTCCGAAGTGCATCTTGGGGAAGAGAAGGAAATCTGGCTCTAAGCTTTGCAAGGCCTTCCTCCATTTCTGGCTTTCTGATAAGGTGATGAGTTAGGACACTCGAATAATGCTTCCCAAAGTTCTCTGAGTATGGCTTTCAAAATGATCCACAGTTTGGGATAGAAGGATGTCAGGTTGGTTACCGAATGAAACCTGAATGTGAATAGTAAGGCTTAAAAAGGGTAACCAAGCGCCTTTGCATAACCGGACTTCAGCTAGTCTGCATATGCTGATGGGCCTTATGTTACTCACTGGGCCTAAAGCCAAAAATTCGGGGGGGGGGGAGGTGCAAAACATGCTTAATATTACCTGAGTAACGCATGCTAGGCCCGAACTTCAAATGACCCATTAAACAAAATATTGAATGACAATGCATGCTTGTGATGACATTTCTCATGTGCCTAAAGGGTTTGGTTCGAAACTCTTCCTTACAAAGGGGTAATTCTAAGGCAATTAAAAGTGGAGGGGTAAGTTCTACATTTCCTACATCAGGTCCCCGACTTGTCCTTGAGGGGATCAATTCGAGTGGGGTGTTTCGGGCGCCCATGCGGAGACCGAAGGTCTCTCGAAGGCTAACCTTACTAAATCCCTCTAACCTACAAGGTATCCTATGTGGCCCGGGTATAGGGCACAGGGGTCATGACCTCCCCTTTTATTCTAGTGTGTGGTGAAAGTGATAGTGTGTGCAAGAAATCAGATTTCAAAAAAATACCAAATACACGCATTTACAAATATGTACAAATTTAACCAACAAATCAATCAATAAATTAATAAGATCATTTTTAATTGGCCTAACCCTCTAATGTCCCCAGTGGAGTCGCCAAGCTATCGACCCTGGAAAATTTCTTTTGTTTTGTGATTTGTGAAGTCGCCACCGATCTAAGTTATCTAAGGTGAGATCGGACACCTAATTAAAAATGGTCTGCATTTAAAAGATTGAGTTCGGGGGTTGGTTACGTTTTAGGGAAGGTGTTAGCACCCTAAACGCCCTTTCGGTACCAAAACGATCTAAATAATTTACTTGATTTAATTAACGTTGGTTTTAAATAAATATTTTTGAAAAATAGTTTTTACCCATTCCGGGTTAGAATATTTAATTACTCACTTCATGCAAATCCCCTTTCTATTCCAGTTTGGGGTTTGAAAATAATTTTAGGAAAATCCCATCTCTATTCCAGATCAGGGTTTTTTAAAAAGTAATTTTTTTGAGAAAAATTCCATCTCTATTCCAGATCAGGATTTTTTATAAATGAATAATTTTTAGAAAAAACCTCATCTCCATTCCGGACTAGAGTTTTTTTTTTTTTTAAAAAAATAATTTTTAGGAAAATCCCATCTTTATTTTAGATCAAGGTTTTAAAGTAATTTGAATAAAATTTCCTTTCTATTCCAGATCGGGATTTTAAGAATGTTTGTATTATTTATGTAATTATTGATTTTTGATTTATTTAATAGAATATAACTTTATTTTTCTTATTATTAATTATTATTTTTTAAAAAAAATTCAAAATTCACCTATAACAAAAGTGAAGAGGTTAACTATATTTTTTAAATTAAAATCCATATCGCCTTCTTTTATTAATTTTCAACATATCATAAGCTCTTAAGAAATCTAAAAATAAACTTCCTAAAAATGAACCTCCAAAAATGACAATAATGACCCTAACAATATGAAAACTGCATGGCATACCTTACGTGAATCTTGGTGACAAAACACAGAGGACCTCTTGGCGTCAAGATTCGCGGCAAGCAGTGGTGCACAGACTTTGGTATTGCGACGTTGAGGCTGAAGTGAGTTGCGGCTGGGCACACGAGGAGCGCTGCAACGGGTTAACAAAGCTAAGTGACAGCTTTGGGCTGGCTGATGATGGCGATAGTGGGAAAAGAAAAAAAATGGAAGTTTTCTGTTTTGGGTAAGGAACTAAGTGGTGGTGTTTAGCTTTGGTGATGGTTCGCTGAGCGACAAATGGAGAGGAGCTAGTGTTGGAAGGTGACCACAGGCGTGTTTCTTGGGAGAGATCTTGGCTTAGTATTTTGAGAAAGGATTGAGCTTTGTGAGAAGGCTGAAAGGAGTAGTAGATGGATGCTTGTTGTTGTTTTTTTGGGAGATTTGGATGGGCTATTTATAGTGGTTTAATGGTAGGTCTTTTTCCTTTTTTTTACTCTTAATTCTCATTTTCTTACCTAATTTTTGACTTTTATTCATCACCTTCTTTTTTCTTCATCATTTTCTTCCCTTCTTCCTCATTTTCTTCTCTTCTTTCAACAATTTCTCCTCTTCTTCATCCTTTTCCAACTTCATTCAACATTTTCTTCTCTTTTTTCAACAATTTCTCCTTTTCTTTCAACAATTTCTACTTCATTCAATATTTTCTCCTCTTCTTTCAACAATTTCTCCTCATCTTTCAACAATTTCTACTTCATTCAATATTTCTTCCTTTTCTTTCAACAATTTCTCCTCATCTTTCAACAATTTCTACTTCATTCAATATTTCCTCCTCTTCTTTCAACAATTTCTCCTTATCTTTCAACAATTTCTACTTCATTCAATATTTCCTCCTCTTCTTTCAACAATTTCTCCTCATGGCCATTGTTTTCTAACTTTGTTCAACATTTTCTTCTCTTCTTTCCACCTTCACCCTCTTTCTTTGATTTGCTTCTCTTCAATTCACACTTCCCCTTTTTTTTTTGTTCTCTTTTTCTTTTTTTCTAACTTTTTAAATTTTTAATTTTTAATTTTTAACAATTTTTGAAGATTATTATTCACATTTGTGACCTAAAAATATCTTTAAATTTTTTATTTTTACTCAATTAATTTTTAAAAAAAATACATGTTCAAGTAGGATAATTTTAAGACTTATGCATGGGTCCATTTTAATTTTTAAGGTCCGGACAAAATTAGGTGTCTACACCCTTAAGGTAGTCGAAGCACATCATGATAATCATTAGTGCCTTGCCAAGCACGCAGGCAACATGTTGCATAAGGGCACATATCTTTGTAACAAAGACGAACTTCATGTCTAAGAAAGTACATTTCAATTCTTATTATCACATTTTTTGTTTAAAAAAAAGAGAAAAGGTAGAAAGTATTTGATGGATAAGAGTTCACGACTAATTTGGTAATTTTTATAATAAGCACTTATGAAATTCTACATCTAAGCCCCACATTTATTATATAAGTACTTACAAAAATGCATACTTAAATACAAATTAACTTATTTTAGATCACACTCATATCATTATAGCTTGATGAAAAAGTTCTTATGATATAAACATTTAATTATGTATCCAAACTGGACCATAGTAGAACTAGGAAAGAGTGCAAGAACAAACATAAAATTTGGTTCAATGTGTTAACTGCACACATCATCATGTGCATAGGGATGTGTTAGGAAGGTCATTCACCCGACCTGATTCTCTATTTTCACCTCGTTTCAACTTGTAGCACCAGAGTCTCCTTTAGTTTTTCATTGATTTAAGACAGGTTATTGATTTGAACCTAAATCCACTGAGTTTTATAAATAATAGAGAAAATTTGGTGGTTTAAAACCAAAAAAAATTGTAATCCTATAAAGAATCATCTAGGTTCATGACACACAATACCTAACTTCAGAATTACACCATTCTGACATTGATTTCAGCTATGGTTTCATGGCTTTGATTCTAAAAGTATTGATTTTCACTATGCTCATAACAATTTCATGAACAATTTTCACAAAATTATTCAACCCTAAGTTATTGAAGCAAATTATATAATAACAAGATATTTAGGTGGAAAATTAAACAAAACTATAATTTTCATCAAAACTTTAATTGGCATAGGTAAACCAAACTTGATCCATCAAACAACGCATAATTTAATGTCAAAAACAATACGCACAAATATTATACAGCCATAGAACACATCTAAAAGGGCTCTAATACAAACTAAGGGACGAAAAATCATTCATACATACAATAGATCAATAGTTATCTATATTAGAAGTGTAAATCATTCTCTAACATGTTATCCTATGTCTATAAATACAACAACAATTTAAGATTAATTGTTGTCATACTATAACCCATCATTGATACACAAGGAACAAACACACAATAATAAATTTGGTTTAGAGTTTTCAATCAAGAGAGAGAACTTATCTCATGACCTAATATACTTGACAAAAGAAAAATATGTTACATCAATGGGGTAGAGATACAATATATAGCAAAGAGTAGGATATCTTCTTGTAGCATAAGAATTTAGAGAACCTAACTCATTATGAGATGACCAACACAAGGCCAATAATCAAATGGGTCTACAATAGCTAATAGTTCAATAAAATAATGATCACATAATGGGGTTTATATCAAAACATACATAATTGAATAATATTTATTTGGGCTTTATTAAATAATTATTGATATATGTAAATCAACATAAAAAATTATTCTAACACTTGATTCTTGCTATCCTAATTTGAACTAGACAAGAAGTCTTAGTGAGAATCCTATTAGCATATAAATGACTTTCTATTAGGTCTTAGTTTTATTACTATATTAAAAAATTACATATAACTTCAAAGTAAAAAAGTAGGGCAAATTACAAAAAAACCCTTGCAAACCATCACTCTGTGATTTCAATTAAACCAAATCACACCTATATACTTTTCAATTGTTACAATGTGGTACCAACTAT
Organism: Dicorynia guianensis; assembly: GCA_037013595.1. Classification (NCBI taxonomy): domain Eukaryota; kingdom Viridiplantae; phylum Streptophyta; class Magnoliopsida; order Fabales; family Fabaceae; genus Dicorynia; species Dicorynia guianensis. Next base: position 11,305,670 of record JASUAB010000007.1, read on the forward strand.
CAAGTGTCCATCCAATTACTAATGACCCAAAATTTTTGGTTGACCAACATCATGTGCTTGGCACATCTGCCATTAACACCTAAAATAAAAAGATTTCCCACTCCATCATCTTCCTCTGGTCACTCTTGAAGCCCTATCTATCTTTTACTATGTAGAAATTGTCAGAATTACATGTAAAGCCAAATCATCATGAGGAAGAGGACAATGGAAAGGAAGAGGGGCCAAAAATAGGCCAGATGGTATTTGAATTTGAGGATGAGAGAGAAAAGGGTGAGATGAAAAAGGATGACTACAAGAAAGTGGTATTTGAATTTGAGCAACTTCTTTGGAATCTCCATGGTTCCAAAACTAAGAGATGATGCAGTGGGATGGTGAGTATGGGATTACGTAGAAAGAGAGAGATTGTGGAAGGTGTGGGGGGAGAGAAAGGGGCAACTGTGTCTATGCAAGGATTATGTAGGAGAAAGTGTTTGGTTGTTTTGGTTTTGAAGGGCAAAGCTAGTGACTACTGGGAGGAGAAATAGTATCTTTTTACTACTATAATACTCATTTTTCAATCTCAACTAAAAGATAGATAGGGTTTCAAGAGTGAGATAGGGTTTTGAGAATAAGAGGGGATAAGAAGTGAGTGAGAAAATTTCTTATTTTGGGTGTCAATGGCCCATGTGCCCTACACATGATATTGGCCAACAAAAAATTTTGGGTCAACGTTAGTAATTAGATGGACACTTAACAATTGGTGTCACATTGCAACAACTGAAAATGCAATGAATAGGTTTAATTGAAACCATAGAGTGGTGAATTGCATAGAAGTCTAAGTGAAGGGAGTTTGTGTAATTTACCCTAAAACTCATATGTTCCCCTAAAACATATAACATGCAAATGAATTTGTATGCAATTTGCATACTACTAGTCCAAATCAATCAATTCTATAATCATTAGTGCGTGGTATACATATATTGTTAAATAGTTTGTAAAATAAAGAAAAAAAGTCTCACGTCTAACAGAATTAAAAATATTAAATACTTTATAAGGAGCAATAAAGGCTTAAAGTTTAATTATGATATATGGGTCGTAATTCATAAATTAGTCTAAATTAAATTGCTAAGTCAAAGATTTTTCAAAGTCTTTAATAGGCACTTGGAGACTTGAGTTGATAGATAAAATTAACTTTTAATTTTTATACTAGATCGACCCAATTTGGATATAATTGGCATTATTTAATAAACAATGGTTGGAACAGATTATTATGTAGGTTGAAAATAGACAATTATGTTTGTCCAATAATAGAAAATTACAACTATTTAAATGTGTCTTTTTATGTTTATAAATTATGAATTTCAAATTATTTTTTGATATATATATATATATATATTCACCTTTTTCATAAAGAGTTTTAAGGGTTTTATTGTATCTTAGGATAACTTACTTTTGATACAAAAATAATATTATACTTAAAACAATATAATTTGACACTTAAAAGCTATATTATCATTGGTCTTTATAATACCTTTTCCTAACATATATAAATTATTAGTAATTTAGTAATAGAAGAGTAAGGAGAATACAAAAAAAAGAGAAAAAATCATTAGCTTTCTATGTTTATAATTTTAGTGTTTTACCTAATATTGAGTACACTACACACCAATTTTAGTTATAAGAGAAAATTAATATAAAATTCTAACTTGAACATTTTATTCTTGATGCTTCCATAGCTATGTAAATTTAAACAACTTATCAGATATATTTAACTTGTATTGAGCTTTGGTGAAAACAAAATATTTAAACATATTTTACTTGATTCATTGCTTAATCTTACACATGCATGACTCTTCTAACTTATACAACTATAGCTAAATTACTACTTATAGTAACAAAAATATTTAAAGGCAAAATTTTGAATAAGATGAAAGATGAATTTATTATATGATATTAATAATGATTATATTAAAATAAATAATTAAAAGCGTTAGTTTTAGCTTAGTTACTGATAATTTCAAATCTTTGAAAGAATGACAAAGTTTCAATTTAAATAGAAGTATTATAATTATCTTTCCCTTTATTTTGAAGATTTTGTATTAATATCTTATTTTTAAAATATAAAATAATTTTTAATATATAAATATTATATAAAATTAAAAATTTATTACTATACTAACTAATCAGCACCCACAAGATTTGGAGTCAAGATTTGGCACAGAATGACCCCAATAGATATATGAATGGAAGCTCAGAAGGCAGCAATTGGAGCAATGCCTGTGTGACGATGGAGGAAAATCGGCAGTGCACAGTAGTATGTTTGGAGGATATGGAGATTGGGAATGAAGCCAAGGAAATCCCATGTAAGCATATATAAATTCCATAGAGATTGCATTCTCTCATGGCTAAAACTCCACAGTTTTTGGTCCAGTTTGCAGGTTTGAGATGCCTTTTGATGATTCAAGTATAGAATACAATTCTGAAGGTGGGAATTAAGGCAACCAGAACAGTAACCAAGTCAGAGCTCGGGAAGGTAGAACGAGAAAAGGAACAAGGAATTTGCCACCCACACCGGGGCAGCCATTTAATGCTTATCTTCCTTCTTCTTGATCAGAAACTGTTGGAACTCTTGTGTTGTGTATGTCTCACCCTCACCAGCAGCAAAATTTATACATTGTCAGGCTCAAACACTTCTTTGAATCTATATTTTAAATTGCCTAGTCTGATTTTAGTGTTCTTAGTCCTATAATTTTTTTTGTTATTTGAAAAGCCACATCAAATTTACCCTCTTTTTTTTTTTTTAAATTCCAATAGAATGGAATCTTATTCTTTGATCTTGTAAAAGTAAAAGAGAATAAACATATTCTGAAATTTAGTACACCTTTTTGTTGGAAACGTGGATGAGCGAAAAACATGCCAAGAAATTAGAAGATGCAAATTTATGAAAACACACGCAAGCACGCGCACAAGCATTTTTGTCCAAGTCTTCTATGTCTTCAGTCAACATTCTTTATCTTTATCACAGTAGCAGATTCAACTCGGAGCAATGCCACAATAGAGTCTCCAGGCTTGCAGAATCCACTTTTTTTGGCATAATTAACAGCATACTCCAATGTTTCTTCTGTTGATTCAGTGTGGGAAGCTCTGGCTGACCCTGAACTCAAAACTGGCAGCAAACCACGGTAGATAAGGCTATGCCTTGCTGGGGTTTCATCACTGCAGAACCATTCAAAATTATCTGTTGTAATCTCAGGCACTACCACAGAAAGAATTGGCATGCTGGGTCTATACTTGGACACCAGCTTTGCCGTAGTTCCACCTCTGGTTAGAACTATGATCAGAGCAGCACTGATGCAATCGGCAGTCCTTACTGCTGCAGAAGCCATACTCTCAAGTGGGCTCAGTGGATTTAGAGCTGTTTCCATTTTTCTTTTGAAAAGCTCTCTGTAGTCTATAAAATTTTCTGCTTCTGCACAAATTCTAGCCATGGTTTGAACAGCAATTTCTGGATAAGCTCCTGCTGCAGTTTCCCCACTAAGCATTACACAGTCTGTACCATCAAGAACTGCATTGGCAACATCAGTGGCTTCGGCACGGGTAGGCCGGGAAGATTTGATCATAGACTCTAACATCTGGGTGGCAGTCACCACTGGCTTTCCTTGTATATTTGCCTTATGTATCATCAACTTCTGAGCAAGAAATATCTTCTCAATTGGAATTTCCATTCCAAGGTCACCCCTCGCCACCATAAATGCATCTGAATTCGCAAGTATGTCATCAAAATTGACAACCCCCTCCTGATTTTCAACCTAGCAAAAACAAGGAAGACAAGCGAGTGTGAAGATCAGAACTGAATGTGTCAAAAATAAGCCCTCGAAGCTATAGTCTTGCTATCCCAGAAATTAAATCTTAGTAAATAATTATTAAAAAATTAAATTATTAAATTTAATAAATCACTACTAAGAAATTGTAAGAATCTAGTAAAAAGGAATTAGTGGGGCTGGTTTTTCTTCGAAGTTAAACTCATTTGGGCTAACAGTTGATGTAACATTCTAATTTGTTTGTTCTTGCAAAGCCTAAAGGTCAAGTTTCAGTAGAAATTGACAATTTGTATACCTTGGACATGAGAAGGATACTTTTGGCGTACTTCCCAAGTAGATTTCTGACCTCCAAAAGATCTGAGCCTTTGCGAACAAAAGAGAGAGCAATCATGTCAATCTTATTGGGAATGCCCCACTCCAAAATGTCCTGCTTGTCCTTCTCTGTCAAGGTTGGAAGATCAACAACAACACCAGGTAGGTTAACGTTCTTCCTTTCCCCAAGAACTGCAGAGTTTTCGCAACGGCATCGAACCAAACCCATGTCTTTGTCACATTCCAGAACAGTGAAACTAATTGTTCCATCAGCACACAAAACTCTACTTCCTGGATTCAAATCGTAAGCCAACTTTTTGTAGCTCATGCTGATCATATTCTCATCCCCTTTTATGCTATAATCTGTTGTAATTGTAATCTCTTTTCCTCTTTGGAGTTGTATAGGCTTTCCGTCCATCAAGAACCCTGTTCTAATCTCGGGACCCTGCAATATGTCCGATATAAACACCTGATATGCTATACAAACTTTCTCAAACTATGAGGGAAAGCATGAAATCTCATACATAGGATTTAAGGGGAAAATAATGGACTCCAGAGAAAAACATAAACAGGGGAAAATATGAAAAACCTATGCAACATATTTGATATAAAAAATCATAGAATGTAGAAGGTAATGTGACGTTGAAACCTTGGTATCCAACATAACAGCACAGAGAATGCCGGTGTTATTCATGGCTGTTCTGAGATTATCAAGCGTCTCCTGGTGGTAGGAATGAGTACCATGAGAAAAATTGAAGCGAGCCACATTCATCCCTGCCCTCAGAAGCCTCTCCAGCATCTCCACCGATCGACTTGATGGTCCTAATGTGCACACTATCTTTGTCTTTGTCTTCAGGCTCTCTCCCCCCATAGCTCCTGTCAGCACCTTCTCCATTGCTACTAGCCTAGTATCAGAGGGTCTCTGTTCTCTCTGTTTATGTGAAGGTTACCTACAATGTACCAAAGATACGAACTCTGGGAAAGGGATTTGGAAGGGTTTTTCTGATTAGAGTTGTGGACACGGAACCAATGTATAGGTTCAGATGGGAGCAAAACCTGTATGGCAAAGAATTATTTGCTTAAAAACCAAGCAATTTAGTCTTTTTCAGGAAGCTTTTATAGGATATACTCTTAAAATACCATACCAATGTAATAAATTCAATTTACTAACTAGTCAATTTAACCGCTTCTTGTGTTAATTATCAAAGGGGTGAGAAAAATCAGCCAAAAGTTAGTTCTTTAATACTAGTATATTAATCGCCAGGAAACTCAGGAAACATTTCATAGAAAGTTGTCTGTTGTGTTTCCTTTTCCTTCTTGAATAAGATTCCCACCATTTTTCCAATATTATTCTTAACACTCATGACATAGAATTTATACTATTAAATTTATTAATTTTTATTGACTTAACTGTAAAATTCACAAAATTTAACCACGGAGATCTTCATAGTAAAGAAGATGTTGCTCCAAATAATAGAGCAACAGTTCCTCTTAAATAATGCTGGCGGTGAGGAGAGAAGGAATAGGCATCTCTAATGCGGCCGAAAAGGGAGCCCCTACTTTTATGTTTCTTTCATTATTAGTAAGTTTCGTAAAATTTTGAGTTTCTCCTAGGAACAGGGGACTGAAGACAGGAGACAGGGCAGCGGAAGAAGGCATAAAAAGCGAAAAACTGTTCATTCCAATATTCTTGTTTAATATTTTATTTTTGGTAAGTAGGCATCTTTGTGATGCTCACTTACAGAGCATAAGGCATAATTCCCCCCGACACTCATATCTATATATTCTTTTTCTTCAATTCTATATTCATTCTTGATGTATGGCACACAACAATTTGCAGGTATTGGGCCACTGACAAAGAATCATGTACCACAGGACTGAGAAAAACCTTGAACAAGTTAGCTCTAAGGTTTGGCCAATCACTTATACTTGGCATTAGGAGTCTCTTTGGCAGGACCGAATCCCTTGACCCTAGTAACTTGAGCTCAATTTTAGAGATCAGAAAGCAGTCTCTAACAATGAGCCACATTTTCTATCACTTTCTCTAGAACTCTCAAAAAAGTTGGGATCCCAATCCTTTAGGCAATACAAGTTACTTATAAGCTTCGAACCCAAAGTATTGGCTTCCTTGGTGATATTGATTTATTGAAAACATGTAGTTGAAATATGGCAGGCTGATTCAAAGTGTCAGCACCAGGTTGAGTTAATCGTGGTCCTTATAATATTTAAAAAAAAATCACTGTAATTATATTTTTTAAATGGCAACAGGGAGCGGGGAGCACCTTGGAAGACAGACCCAGAGGATGCTGCACCACTCCGTAACTTGCTAATGCTTGAAGAGCCGGCACTATACAATTATTTTCAACTCGGATTGTTTGTTTTATGCTGGGATCAGGGAAACTGACAAGCTTTCCAAGATGCGCTCAACAAAACTACAGACTATTTTCAACTTCTCAAACTGGAATAGCAGAATCCATAGAAAAAGGTCACCCATTGTTGATTTCAACAACCTAAAGTTAGAATTATGATATGGAAAATATTGTCAAACTTTATCTCAGTTGACTAGGAAGTAGGAATTAGGATAGGTGTCAATCTAATCAGAAATTCTTGATCCAAGTTGTGGCATTGAACTTCTGCTGTTTTGAATAGAAGTTAGCATACAAAGCAGACTGACACTATTTCACCCCATTTTTTTTGGTATTAAAAGTATTATAATATGGGAATGAAATCTGAAAAAAGGGAAAATAAGGCTAGGTTTAACTACTTGAGTCAAGCTCAAGTCTTCATTTCAACTGATTTTATACATCAAACTGACGAGCTGTGGACATTTAAATCCAATAGTCTCGCCAGTTGGTCATGCAACAGTAAGCAATAATGCAGCATGTCAAGCGGCTACACACCTTTCAGAGCAATTGGGATATAGATATGCAAAATACAGTTGAGTATGATATTCCCTATGAAACCAAAATTTTATTTTGTTAAATCTACCAATAAAGGATACTTACCCATACAGTACAAAATTCATATGAGAGTCACAAAATTTCTTACAAAATACAAAATTAACAGAACAACGTATCATATTCGTCCAACATAATATGTACCTATCTGAGCCCTTTCCAACTAGAAAACTTATACTCCAATCCAATCCCCTTCCTAAACTTAAACTTGCACTCCAGGCCTCAAATATGAAATTATACACAAATAAATTTTGAGGTTGATGAAATCTACTGCCATGCCCTCTTATATATTTTTCGGACAAAACTTCCTACATGGAGATATCTTTCTTAACAAGTGAATTTACAGTGTCATGGGAAGTCTATGTAAACTTTGTCGTTACAAGGAATTAGATTCTTAGAAGATAGGTTTAAGTTTGGATAAGTAGATATTTGTGTATGCTTGAATTTCAAAGTTTAAAGATTCATAATTCACAAGTGTTTTCAATTTTATCTCTGATAATTTCAAGTGAAAAGATGCAAGTTCATTAGAAGATAGAGATTGTAGCAAACATACATTAACAGTGTTTTTATTTAACAATCTTTTATCAGTTAAACATACAGATTTTTATGGCCCAATAATGCATCTGATTTAGTTCTAAACTATTATTGCCGAATTGTAGAGACTATGACGACATTGTTCGATGCTGCACCTGTTCATAAGGAAACTCAACCCCTTAGATGGAACCCACCTAATGAGGGATGGTTTAAACTCAATACAGATGGAGCCAAAAGTAAAAATGGAGATAGTAGCTCTGGAGGAATAATTCGAGATCATTGGAGAAGATGGATAAGTGGCTTCTACAGGTCTTTTAGTAAAAGCTCTATTTATGAAGCAGAATGTTGGGGTATATGGGAAGAAGTTACGCTAGCTAAAGCCCTGGGATGCAATGAATTGGTGATTGAAAATGACTCTCAAGCGGTGGTTACCAGTTTAAAGAAGCAATCTAAGCTACATATGGCGATTCTGGGGCTGTTAACCTAGCCATTCAATCATTGGGAGAAGTTGAAATTCAGCTTGTGTGTAGAGAACAAAATCAGTGCATTGATAATCTTGCTACTATGGGAATGAATGCCCCTCCTAGGACACATGTGATACAAGAAGTTCCGATGGAGATAAACGACATTCTGGCAGCTAACAGGATGAGGGAGAACTTCTTTGAGAAATGTAGTTGTGTAATTTTTTCTTGATCGTTATTCATACATTGATATTTTTATGTTTGAGTCACGTCTAATTATATGATTAAATTTTAAAATATATTCTAATTATACTTTAAAAAAAGATACAATTCAATCACATTATCGACGTGATTAAAATTATGAATTTATCAATGTGGGATTATCTTTCTTTTTTTTGAGGGGGGGGGGGTTTTTTCCTCTTTTATTTACCAAAAAATTTAAACATACATATTTTTTTAGGAAAGAAACAGCTATCAAGTCATAGCCCAAAAAGTTTGGGTCCCTCATCGCTGGGACAACCCAAGGTATCTATTTTTAATTTTTCTGAAGGCAAAGGATCAGAATCCTATTGATCTAAGCCACTGAGTATGGTCTAACGAAGAAGGATCTAAATAATATTGCAAGAATATTTAAATTTAAATTCTTTTTTATCTGTACCAAAAAAAATTCCAATTGATCTGACAAAAACAATCGGCCTTTCCCACAGATGTTGTGGACTATTGGGTTACAAAAATTAAACAGAACTGGGGACTTTGGACGAGCCCAGTTGGGGCAGGGCATTTGTTTAGTCTCAGTGAGTTGCTTGGACCAAACAACAGGAGCGGGGCTTCTGCAGGCAAAAAGAGGCCCTTTTGAGAGTGAGTCATTCGGGTGCAAAAGGGCCGATGGCTTCTTCGGCAGAGCGCTGGCGATGGCGGATGTGGTTAGCTTAGCTTAATGTAATTATTGGCTTGGTGCATTATGCCATCGTGATTCTTCACTAATGATCTCATCTCTCTTCTTATTACCGTGACATAAACCTGAGAGTGACTACCTAATTTGGGGAATGGATAGAGTTTTCACTTTTCAGCCATTCAACAGTGGAGATTGGGTTTTCTTTAATAAAGACAATTTTTATTCTCCCAGAGGAGTTAAATCGAAGCATATGGAAAAAGGTTCTTTGAAAGGGGCTGCTAGAGATGAAGGGTGAACTCTTTGCTAAAAGGTTTGATGCCATGCAAAAGAACTAAGATGTTAAGTAAAATCTGAAAAATGATTTTATATTTTATATCTCTAATTTTACTTGTCTCTCTTTCTTTTTCTTTTGGCATCAAAACCATCAATGACGTATCTTTCTCTCTATTCCTTTTTAATTAATCTTTAGTTCTCTACTGTCACATTTCACTGATTTATGACAATGAAATATTCCAAAATCGACAGTTTGTCGTATGTGAGTTCTAATTACTGGCAATTCGGGCGTTTGTTATGTTTCTAGCTCATCTGACCTAGCACCTTGCACTGCATTTTTAGGTCAGGAAAAGCTAGATTAACAAAAGCTTTACAAAAAGAGTGTAAGCATTTAAATTAATAAATTTAATAATTTTAAATTTTAAACTAAATTTTTGTGAGATTTAATTTATAAAAATAAAGGAATTGGTTTAGGTCTAATTTTTGTTGAAATCTTAGAACTTCTAGGAACTCTAGTTATATATCAATAGTATTTATACAGGATTGTAAATCCAATGCACGTAAATGTTAGAAGTTGGATGATAATAGAATTGGTGATTACTGCACGTAATTTATACACTACCCAAAGGTTCATAAAACGTAGGAGTGAACTTCAAAACAAACATTCCTTTGATATGCATTTATGTTTGTTAGGCAAAGGCCAGAGCCATGCATTAGTCAGCAGAAAGATATGTAGATATAAAATTTGCGAACCCTGAACCCCGTCAAGAACAAGATTACTTGCTTGTATTGCTCCATGAAGGAGGAGTTTATTAATTTAATCTCCATTTTGCTCATGTGTAGGGCTATGGGGGCCACCTTTTTTTAAAAGTAAGATTCTCTCTTTGCCTTCACACAATCTTTGGTCACCATACATATAAACCCACTTTTCTTGAACTAAGATCTAGCTCAACATCTGTGCTTCAGTTCACTTCTGTTATATGGAATCGTATTCTCCTAATACAATATGCATGTATATAAGCTTCCTGAAATTTAACTCATGGTGGGTGGCTATCTCATTCAACCATCTAAAACAATTTTGTCAGCATTTGTGTAAGATATGTAAATCAAACTAAGTACAATTCCCAGGAAAAAAGAAATTAAAGGGAATGACCTTTTCTAAGTTGTTCTTAAGGTGATTTCAGAGCCTGAAACTGTCTTTCATTAACAAATTAATAGAATATGAAGGAGGGGAGCATAATATGACCTTTTGAATGATCTATATGCAAGAAATGTTAACACCAGTTGATGACATGACCATAAGTATGTTCATAACATGACTTACAAATCAATGCAAAGGAATACAATGATGTTATTCCAGTAAACAGAATTTTACAAAATATTCAATTAGAAGAAGTTAGATCATTAAATTTATTAAATAATCTTACAAACTGAACCGTGAAAGCCAAAAATTCACACGGCTATGATGCATTAAGTGACCAAGTTGTCCCCACATTTCTTGGGAGACAACTTTCCCAAAGGAATAATGCCTATAGTAGAAAAGCAAACTTTATTTTACAAAACATGAGCAACCATTAAACAGGACAAGCTTCTCACGAAATGGTAATGCTTTGACGACAACTGTCATTCTAAATATTGGAAAGCATCCAACTATAATAACTGAAGGAAAAGCTGGGTGGGAATAGAGAACCCATTTTTTGTGGCTTTTAAATGAGAATAATCAAGTTCTTGACTTGAGAAGCTTATCTGTTAGGTTTTACTTTGAGTTTGAGATTCTTTTCTTGTGCCTTAGAATGTGCAATATCTTTCCTAATCTCCAATTATTTAGATAGGATAGCAAGAAAGAGAAGGGAAAAATAAAGAACCAGATTATCCATGAGGTATAATATTATGGGGCATTTTTTGTTTCCCCCTTCAGCCAATGCCATCTGTATTGGCCAATGATCAAATCCAATGAATGTCTCATTTTCTTGCCTACGATTTACAAATAATCCTCAGTAGAAAAGTAAATTGAAGGAAAAGCAACTACAATGAAGACCAGAAACTGTCTTAGTCTTATCATGTTAGAACAACATTTACACTGATAGTATACTAATCACCAAAGGTAATTTAATAAGAGTTGATAACAGCTGAGTACTCCACCCAACAAAACTTGTAAGAAGTTAGGGTCAGTTGGGAAACATCGGAGACAAGTACTTTGTGTGACTATGCCATGGCAGGAAATATCCATGGGTCGTAATAAGATTAATTTCAAATGCTCTGCTGCATTATGTTTTATCAAGGAACATTAATGCAGTCCATCGTTCCTGACATTCACAAATGCTGTTCCAGCTAACCGGAATTAGTATGTTTCTTTTTATCGTGATTTTAGTATGTTTCTGGAAGTGGTGAGCTGTTTTTCTATTTAATTTAGTTATAAAGTAAAATAATCATCTTCAGGTTGTCAGTGCATTCCATAATTTCTTACACTTGTTGAAGTGTAAAAAAGTCCACGAGAATTCCCCACCAAATGGAATTTTATCTTCACTTTTTAAAATCACTTTTGCTTCCTGATGTGGTGCCAAATCAGGCTTCTTGCATGATTTATTCTTATCCACACGCAGGCAAACTGTTCAAGAATTCTGCTTTACCACTTCCTTAGGCTTTATAGATTCTTTCTAACTGAAATAATTATTCTTATGAGATGAATCCATTGATATTCTGAAAGAGTTTTACTGGAGCTGATTTTATATAAGATATGCAGGTACAAAGGAACTTCTTTTCGCTCTTATTTTCGGGAATCAACTGTTCGCCTGTTGCAATTTACAAAATAGTCATAGCTGTTTGAACTGCTCTCTACCAGTTATCTGCTAATCATACGTGTTTATAACTTACACAGGAATTTATTCTTCATCAGCTGTTCATCATATATATTATTCCAGAAGAGCTAGACTGGAACTGATTTCATTTAAGATACGCATGGACAAGCATTCCTTTTTTGTTCTTATTTGGGCTCAACTGTCACAAGTTCAGAGTAGTCATTGTGGTTTTTACTCTTTTATAACAGTCTTACGAGCTATCTGCTGGTCATACATGTCCTCATTCGTCAACAGAACCATTTTCTTTATATTTTGGGTATAATAACAAAGTGATTGATTCGGTTTCCATTACTTAACATATGATAGGAATTTATTCTGCACTAGCTGCTGATCATATAAATTATTCTTTGTTGTCACAAAATAACCATGGTTCTTGGTTCTCAACATAAGCATAAATAGACAGAACCTTCAGTGCATAGCAATAAAACAGCATAAGCATAATCTACTATCCACTGACACATGCTTGAGGGGAGAGGAATATAAATCCTGAAAATGAATCAAATCAAATAATTTGTCTAATAAGTTGACCAGATGCCATAGATGGCACATGCTGCCAGAGATTGGTTTTGTTCAAAGGCCTTAATATTTTTTCTTCTTAAAAAACCTATTTGTTCTGTCCACTGCTTGCAAGTTAGTAAGTGATATGGATGGGTTATCTCCTGTGCAAATACACATTCATACCAGTGGAGACGCAGGGCAGAAAAATTAGAATTCCAATGGAGAGGGGGAAAGTTCTTATGTGGGCAATACTTAAGTTGCATTTGGTTGGTGGCTGACTAGGGTGTAGGCTATTGTCATCATCACTGGCTACCCAAGAACTACTTCATGGAGGTGAGTGTTTAAATTCAGGACAAAATCTGCAACCAGAAATGTTAGCCCGATAAAAAAAAAAAAAAGCAAAAAATTGATACGTTTCACGATCTATTTGTTACATCATTTTTATAATGAAATGATATAGTATGTTGATCTTATAGAATTTATTAAATTTAATAATTTAAATTTTGTATTGTGATAATTAAATATGGATAAAATTATGAGAAAAATATAACTTAAAAAAAGGTGATCCTGTTCCAGAGGCCACACAACTGTCTTAAATCATATGCAATATGAAGGGAAGTACACTCCCATCTTTTCTGGTCCCAGATGCTTAGGACTCGTCAGGGCAAAGCCGGCTGAATGAGAAATTCTGGGTCCCTCCCTATATTTTATTCGTTATGGGCTACATAAGCACCAAACTTACCAAACCAGACAAAACAGAATGAATTCTATTCTATTCCTTCCTTTGAAAAATTCCAAGAACTTAAGAAGGGCACCTTTCCATCATTATTCTTTTACTTGAATGTATCTGCTTCGTTTAGTTCCTATTTCTAGGTGCTTCAGTCAGAAGAATCTTCTTTTTACATTTTCTAAATTTAACCATTCTATACACTGTTGTGTACATGTTACACCGTCTAATGTAGATGCATTAAGCAAAACCCTATTCACAATAATCCAATGATATTGTAAACTCCAAAACGTCTCCATTACCTATAATCCCTCACCCCCCTCCCCCCTCCCCCACCCCAAACAAAATAAAAAATCTTCATTACCTAGTCGAATGACAAAGACTAAGGTGTTCCGAGAATCTTCCTGGAGGAAAATGATGGCGAAGTGTATTGAAGAAAAAAAAAAGAAAATGGAAAAGTTGATTCTGTTATTTAAGTCACAAAATTCTATTCTTAAACTTTAGGAATGAGGTTCCTTCCTTTGCCAGAGGGACAAAAACATATGCAGGCTCTAACGGGTGTGCATTGATGGGTCAATTTTGATACCATACTCAACCTGTGAGGTGTCTCAGAAAGTATAATACACAGAATTCTATTGGGTAGCTTTCCTTGGAATGGAAAGTGGAATTGGTGAGAGCCCACAATGAAGAAAGCTGGAAGAATGACATCTTTTGTAAGGAGCTCTGAATATTGGATCAAATTCAGTTTTGAGTTGTTTCTCCCCAAGATTCTATGCCTTACAAGATGCCCCTCCTACTCCCATTTGCTTTATAAGAACAACTTATGGTACAATCAAAGCTTGTGATAATTTTTGTCGAGGAAAAAAGGATAAGCAAGAGCTGTTGTAGAAACTTGCTTATTGAGTTGAAACCTGTTGTTTATCACTTGAAGAATATAGCACAATCAATTTCCAACTCTCAAGAAAAAGCAGCACGCATCAGGTATAAATATGATCGATCTTGAGCTTCATGACTGCTTGTGCTTCTACGTAGAATAATGAGATTATTATGTTCTCAGAAAAGAAAAATGTACTACCATCAGCAACAACCAGCTAAGAACAAGCACTCATTAAGGATGCCCAACCCTTCTGAAAGGCATATGCTCCTGCAAGGTGGGAATGGGACAGGAGACTCAGGACTAGTCCTCTCAACTGATGCTAAGCCTAGACTTAAATGGACACCAGATCTCCATGAACGGTTTGTAGAAGCGGTCAATCAACTAGGGGGAGCAGATAGTGAGTCTATTCTACAATAAACAGATTATGAATTAGAAAATATGCAAGTTTCGAATCAAATTCTGATTACTTTGCTATGCAGAAGCTACACCAAAAACAGTATTGAAACTTATGGGGATTCCTGGACTTACACTGTACCACTTAAAGAGTCATTTACAGGTAATATATCACTACCCTTTTACCAATTTTACAGTTGAAAGCTCCTCGGACTCTCCAGGGTTTGGGTCTACTCAATTTTGACAATACCTATTTAATCAGAATAGCATAAAAGCAAATAAATATTATGAAGTGACTTCAGTTCATTTATTTAAGGAGAAAACAGAACCCAAGATGATTGGTTGGTAGGAATTTTGCTTTGGTTCTTGAGCTGGGAAAACAAAAGAGATTTTGAAAATCTATACCTTTGAAGGCACGCTGTCTTATTTTAACTAGTAATCCAAATTAGCTTTTGTAGTAAAAAGTAAGTTTAGCCTAAGATCAAAACCTAATTCTCGTTATCGTGGTTCATGAGGGGAAAGGGACTTTCTTGGGTTTGTTACAAGTTTCTTGTCTGTTTTCTATGTTTAGTAACTGACTCCTCCACATGGACAACAGAAGTACAGACTCAGTAAAAATCTGCATGGGCAGGCTAATAGTGGCGCCAATAAATATGGTGAGGGAACAATTTCATTACATGTTTCCCATATATTTCACGAGCAGCTTAAGAACTTGACAGATCCTATCTCTTACAAAGATTATAGTTTGTGATGAATTTATCTCACTGGCATAAATCACAGAAGTAGCAAGCAGAATGTCTGAAGCAAGTGGAATTCTTATGAAAAATCTAAGCCCTGGGCTCCAGGAAAACAAGTAAGAACACATAGCTTGTCATCTTCCTTTTGTTCAGTTATCAGTTATCCGTTGCTCAAAAGCAAGTTGACACTAACCAGACTTGGGTCTCAATTCAGAAACTTAGAAATAAACGAGGCACTACAGATGCAAATTGAAGTTCAAAGAAGGCTACACGAGCAGCTTGAGGTATAGAACATCTTAGAATTTCAACTTTTTTCTTTTATTTTAGTAAAACTTCAACTTAAATGCACATCAATACATTTGAATATACTCTTAATCATTTGCAATGTCCACTTTTATTTTTCTTATCTAAACAGAAGATCATTGATTCACAAAAGTTTGGTTTCATGATATATGCAGCAATTTTTAAGTTATATTAGTTTCTGACACTGTTTTCCCACCAATCTTTAAGCAGGTACAGCGACACTTGCAACTCCGTATAGAGGCTCAAGGGAAATACCTTCAGGCAGTGCTGGCAAAAGCCCAGGAGTCACTAGGAAGACAGAATTCAGGGACAGTGGGACTTGAAGCTACCAAACTTCAGCTCTCTGAACTGGCATCCAAAGTATCCACTCAATGCCTGGATTCTACACTTTCAGAGATGAAAGAATTGCAAGCATTATGGCCTCAGCAAACACAAGCAACCAAATCTACCCATTGTGCAATAGATAACTGCCTAACCTCCTGTGAAGGATCTCAGAGAGACCAAGAGACACCCAACAAGGGCTTGGGTTTGAGAGGCTATAGTGGCACTCCATTTTTCATGTCGAAAGAGGGAGTTGAAGGGCCTATGCTTCTAAAGTCTGATCTCTTGCTGTGTGATGATCTGAAGGAGAATACTATGTTTCTGTCCTCATCCAAAGATGGTGCAGAACAAAGAAGTTTTCTACCGGAAAGAAGCTCAAGCCTCGTATCCATGAATATCGGACTTGAAGGAGAAGAGAAGAATGGGAGACCATCTATTTTGAAGGATGATTTAAACGAAGAAAACTGGATGAGAAGGGACAGAATGGAAAAAAGGCAAGTGGCAATTAAACTAAAGCATGAGAAAATTTCTAAAGATTATAGACTGCCTAACGTTGAAGCAAAATTGGACCTAAATCTTCATGATGGTAATGATGCTTCATCTCAATGCCGGCAGTTTGACTTAAATGGTTTCAGCTGGAACCATTAAGGTTTGCAGCCAGTGAAGACATGAAAGCCTTAGAAAGCATCAGGTTGGATTCCTCCACTTTCTGTACAACAGCAGAGAACAATTTTTGGGCATTTACTTGCAGCTGGTTCTGTCCACATGCGAAGTGCAGCCCGTTAACAATAACTGAGCTGAACAAAATATATTGCTTCAACAGCATTTGCATGTAGAGTTACTGATGTAGTGATGTACATAGTAGAAGAAAGAGTATAAGCAGTAATCGGAAGAATAAGTAAGGAATAAAAAAATATTGTCAACATATTAGATATTTATCTATAAATAATTATCAATTTTGACCGATATCCCTCTACACTGGCCTGACATTTCTAATGTTACCTGTACGAACTTTTTAATGTGTTTCTATCCAATGACCAAAAAGGTCACAAAGCTTTATTTATATGCTTTTTTACACATGTAAAGAACGATTTGAAGACAAAACAAAAGAAACCACTTAAATGAAGATACGTGATGTTCAATTTGATGAAATTGTCGCCTCTGATTTACTTCTCTTTGGTTTTGTTCTATTTTCGTTGGTCTTGTGATTTACTTCTCTACCTTGGTCCCTTTTCCTTTTTGTGCTGACTATTCTGTACATTGCCATTTGCTCCGTATATCCCTGCTAATGCGGCACATGTTTTTTTATATATACAATATCGAAAATAGAGATATAAAATCATTTTTTATTTCCACTTAAAGAGCTAATACTTCTAAAAGAATTGATTATTTGACTTGTTATCAATGTTTCTATGATTAAGTTTTAGAGCAGAGGTGTGCAATGGATTGAATTAGTTTTGCACAAAAAGTTAGTTGGGTTAGATAAAATTGGGTATGTAAATTTTAATTTGAATTCAGTCCATTATATGCACATATTGGATTTACTTCAGTCAAGTTGGCAAGTTGCACACTTATTTTGTGTGGTCAAAGTCGGTTTGACAAAAAAATATAACTCATCGTAGGTTAAATTCAAATTTTTTACATACTCTTTATTATATGTTTAATTCTTATTATCCGTATTTATTTTTTAAGATAAAAAATTTAGTATGAAAAGTTATCACTACAAAAATTTTCACAATTATTGAAGAATAAATTTCTCATTAAAATAATAATTCATCAATAATTAATTTTATTTATAAATTTATAGAGGGATAAAATCTCTTACCAAATTTCTTATCAAAAATTTTTATTAAATAAAATTTATTTTCCTCAAAATTTACCTATAAATAATCTTTGGTAAAATGAAAATTATTTGTCAATAATTTGCAACTTTTTTGAAAAATAAAATTTTTATCAAAGAAATTTTTTATTATCAAAATCCTTCAGTAAAAATCAATACATTCATTTTACTAAGAAAATTTTTCTAAGTAAAAATTAAAAATTTAAATTAAAAATTTTTTTACCTAGGATAAATATCTCTCAATAAATACTAAATCATTTAATTTTGTTTTAAATTTTGTAGTTACCAAGCGATTTATTTCTCAATAACTATTTTTTATCTTTTAAAAAATTAATTAAATTTCATTTAAAATTTAATATATTAATGCAAAATAAATAAATTAAATATTATTTAAAATTTAATTAATACATAATCTCTATTAAATCATATATATAAATTTGATTATTTTAAATTTTAAGTAAAACTCAATACCATAGTACTAACATAAATTCAATTTTTTTTAAAAAAAATGTTGGTAGGGTCTCCCCTTTTAAATGGAAACCCCTGCCATAGAAATAGACAACAATTAAATTTAATATAAGATTTCAGCCACAACAATATTAAGCCATCTAACTTGATTCTAAATACAATAACTTTGAAATAAATTAAAACAAGAAGTATTACTAATCTTAGTAAAAACAAAGAATAGAGTGAAAGAGAGGAAGTGCTTACTCAAATTACTCCTACAATGATTGAAAATATAAAGAAACGAAATGCAAGAAGGAGGAATGGAAAAAGAGAAAAGCAAAATAAAAATTAACCTTAATTCGCAAAATGGTAGTAAGAAAGTACCAAGATTCACTTTATGTGACTAAAAATGGCTGAAAAATCTTTTGAAAGTGAGAATCGTGGCACAGAGGAGAGAAGATAGAGAGAGGGGAAAAGCAAGATCTTGCACGCTCCCCTTAAATTTTCAAGCTACTATTGGATCAGATTCATTAGTAACATGAATTAAAATGGCTTGTATAACTGAGCTTTTTTTTTTTTTCTTTTTGCCCTCTATCAATGGATTGGATCCGTTGGAAAAGGGCTTTTCTGAAAAGGTGAACATTCATGAGCATCTTACAATTTTAACTTTTTTGAAAATTGCCCAATACTAACCAACTAATCTATTGGTAATGGGCTAATTTTTTTGGAATTGACACGCATTCATGGGCACATGATAGAGTCCTAATTTTTTAGAAATTTGGCCCATTACTGACAGATTTATTCTTGGATAAAATACATTTGACTAGCTAAGGAAATTATGGAAGTAGGGTTTAGGAAAAATATTTGTAATTTATTAATAGATTCATCCTTTCATCATATGAGTTTTTTTAATTTGTTAATAGATTTATCCTTCAGTAAATGTATTTGAGAATTTTGGACTGGTCGCCTAAAAATTTGATGGCCTAAGCTTCTTACCTATATGCAAGAAGCTTTCTGACAAATTTACTGATGGGAATTAAAATTCATTGGTAAAATTATATAATAGATTTATTTTTTTATCGATGGTCTATTTGTTAGTAAAAATGTATATTATTGAGAGATTTTAATTTGTCACTAATGGGCCAATTTTTTGTAGAGCATGTTAAAGATAAAAATATAAAATTATTCTTAAATTTCTATTTAAAATTTAAACTTTTAAAATTACAAATTCTTTGACCATGAAGTTACAATATATTTTTTTCTATATTTTTCCTATTCACACTATTACAATTTAAAAAAATTTAACTTAAATAAATTTATATTATTAAATTTATTAAATCTCACAAATAAATTATAAAATCTAACTAATCTAATAATTCACTTGTGTTTTGTAGGCTATCAATAATCCCTTTTAAGTGAAGTCTCTCTCATTCCCCCTTTGAAGTGATTGCTAAATTACTTCGTAGTCACTCGAGGGACATTGATGGCTCATTTTTTCAACTCAGCCAATCTCGACCTCAAGCTTTCCCTTTGTTCAGAATTAGGAATTCTTGCAAATTTAGGGCTTATGAATTGGAAATTTTATCTTGTGTCTCAGACATGTTTAGTTGCCATATCAATTTTCGGTAGTCCATGTATGCACATTTGCTATGCTGCATCAAATAGCCGTATGTTTTAATGTACTAAGTTGATAGAAGGACAAGATGCATGTTGTGTTGGAAATTCGGGCTATATTTTGATGACAAAGATTAATGTCTTTCAAGGACCTGCTTAATAGCAATTACATCTTTCATGGATGAACTTGCCTGTTTACTCAATTTTATGTTATAGTTTTTCATGCGACATCGTATTCACTAATGCAGGTGAGTGTGGTACAAGTTCTCAGTTAAATCATAATTCTACTTTCGTGTCTAAAAACTCTAATAACAGTGTTTGCTTTCTTCTAATTATGTTACGGGCAAGCGTCAAGCTGAATCAAGGATCCTGAGATCCAACAGAAAGCTTCCGGAAGTAAGCTAGCAAGCAAGAAAGTTAAAGAGTTAATATTAAATTACAGATGAATTGTCTGATGGATACAATATCGCATTCTACTTGTAAAAAGTTTTTAATGATGGTTTTTGAAACTCGTCGATTAAATTTTTAATAATTTCTGTCAATAAAACAAAAAAAAATATGTTGATAATTTATTTTTTATCATTGGGTAAGAGAGGTAAATTTTTTTATTAATGAAGAATATATTCCTCATTCAATGTTAATTTTGTCTATTAACAAATAAATATATCACCCCATAAATATTTATTTAAAATTAAATTATAATGAACTAATTTTAATAAAACTTAAATTATAATCTAATTGATGGCTTAAATAAAAAAAAACTTAATTTCCATGTAATCTTAATTAAACTTATATTTAAATTTGACATTTTTTAATTTTAACTAAAAGACAATATCATACTACACTAACATAAAATTAATCTTTAAAAAAATTTTGACAAAGTCTTTACTATGGAGACTCCCTTCCATAAAAACAGACCAAAATTTATATTTAGAAAATTTTTCAATACTCAAATAGCATACTATCAGCAAAAAATCATACTAGTATCTTAACATCTCTATAATTTATAAAAAAAATATTAGTTATAAACATTCAAATAACACATAATTAAGATAGAAAAATAAATTATTTATCCTAACGTTAGTAATTCCAGTGTCGGGAAGATCAAAATTCAGCTATAATATCTTGAGTTATTTTTTCTAATCACCACATTTTAATTTTGAGATAAATGAAAATTTTATGTTACAAATCTCAGTGATAAAAATAACAGAGCGAATGATTAATGAAATCGTTCACATAATCACGGAAAATAAATAGAAACGTACTATTAAGAAAAGTGAAAGAAGTAAAAAAATCAAAAGAAAATAGAACTCAACCCGCAAAAACACAATGGGAGAATGCTGGAAATCGCTCAAGGAGCTTAAAATTGGGCGGAAAATCCCCAAAAAGTGAGAAATGTTGTGGCTGGAGAGAGAGGCCACGGCCTCTCACATATATAGGAATCATCAATGGACTTTCTAATTCAGTTGTCACTTTAATGAAACATGAGGTTTCATTCTTTTATTTTTCAATATTTTTACGTATGGATTTTTTTTTTTTTGTTTTTGAAATTTCTTACTTTACCAACAGATAAATCCGTTTAGTAACAATGAAATTCTGCCAATGGCACCGGTTTTGGCACCATGGATAGGATTTTTGGCTATCGATGGATATTCCACCGGTAACAAAAAATTAGCATGCCCCTTTAGGCGCCAAAACAATGCCCAATCAAATGGCTATTTTCTTTTCTTTTCTTTTTCCTGTTGGTTGTCTGTCGAAATTTTTTTGAATTTCCAGTAGATTCATTGTCGGAATTCTATTACCATTTGCCAGTCTGCCAATAAATTTGATGGAAACTATTTCCTGCCATTAGATTTAGCAACGAATTTTTTTATCTATCAATAAAACTACAGCCATATCAAATTTTTCTTTTTTTTCGGTGGCTACTCTGTTGGTGTTTTTTAATATTACCGACATATCACAATCCGCCGAAAAAAATCCACACATAAGTTGAAATTTTCTACTAGGGATACAAGTGACTTGTTTTAACTTCTTATTTGTTCTACCTTTTTTTTCTTAGACTTAATTACATTTTTGTCGTTCTAGTATTGAAACATTTTAATTTTGTCCCTCTGGTTCTATTTGCACCAATTTATTTCTTTTAATATCCAAATTGATTCAATTTTGTCCTCTTTATTTCAACTGCGTGATCTCTTCCATATTCTAATTGCTTCAAATTTGTTTCTTTATTTTATTTCTATCAATTTAATTTTTAAATAAATTAAAATAATAATTACTTTTAAATTTGTAAATATTCTTAAAATATAATCTTAAAACCTAAAATCTAAATCATAAAGTCGTACATTTCAAAACACTAAATCTTAAAACTCTAGAGGTATGAATACCTAAATCTTAAATACTAGATTCTAAACCTACCTTAGGATTTTAGATTTAGATTTTTAAGTTTATAGTTTAAAGTTTTATGCTTTAGGATTTAGAGAATTAAGATTTAGAATTTAGAATTTATAAATTTAAGATTTTATTAATTTTGTGTTTAGAATTTAGTATTTATGGATTTAGGGTTATAGGAATTACATTTTAGGGTCTAAAACTTATATTTCTCAAATTTTAAATTTAGGTTTTAAGATTTAAAATTTTAAAAATTTTAAATTTTGAGTTTAAGATTTATGTTTTAGAATTTACTAATAATTATATATTTTCCAAATTGAAAATTAATTATTATTAATTATTTAGGATTTAAATTGACATATTTAAAATAAAGTGATAAAATTGAAATAATTTAAATATTAGAAGGATGAAATTAGAAAAATTAAAATAAAATAGACAAAACTGAATTATTTTAGGTATTAGAGAGATCAAATTTGTGTAATTAAAATAAAAAATCAATTTAAATATTAGAAGAACTATAAATGTAATTAAATCTTTTTCTTACTAAACTGTATTGAAAATGCATTGAAAATATTGGACCCTACTTTACATATAGAAAAGAAGATTTCACAACTTACTTTTAACAAATATTTAGTAAAATTTTAAGTAAAATATTAAATTTATTGAGTTTTATAAATTAAATTATATAATTTAATAATTTAATTTTTTTAAATAAATTTTTTTATTAATTTCAATTTTTAAAAATAAAAAAATACTCAACAAAATATTATTTTATTCTACTGATCGCCATTCGCCAATGGCTGGTTAGATTTTAGCTATTGTTCTCACAGCAGACGCACAGTGGCAAACTGAATTTCCCTTGAGAATCACGTTCGGTTTTGGGAACTAATAATACACTTTTTTATTTAACTTAATCATGCATGATTTGAGTCGAATCTTTTGACTTGATTTGTAATTTTTGTCTTTCTCCTAAATTCCTAATCATAATTTTTTGAAATTTTTATTTTTTTACACGTAAGAAGTTAAAATATGGTTATCCATGGAGGACTATTGCAGGAAAATGAGGGGCTGCTTCCAGAAGGAAGATAAGGGGACAAATCCTTTATGGGTGGATTGGCACGAAGACACATGGAAGGCCCAACATTTTAAACATACAAAAAAGATGAAAAAGGGCAAATCTGGTAATGGGCCACAAGTTTGAAATATTGCAGATAGAATTGACCCCACGGCGCATTACCCACAGTACAGTGCCTGTGCATAGCTAGAAAGGCCACGTTCGCACTTTCCCCTTCACACGCAACGTTATCCATCGCCCTTTCCACTTCTTCTGCTATATCAAAATTCCAAAAACTTCCAACGGCATTCTTCCAACAAACTTGTTCTCGTTCTTGATCAATATTTCCAGACACTTGAAAGCAGAGCCGCACAGTTGGCACTTGAGAGCTTCAGCTTCCATCATGCATTGTATAAAACAACATAAATCTAAAACCAAAAAAAAAATAAATAAATCAACACGTCCAGAATCCAAAACAGAAGCACCCACTTCTTGAAGCTTCTGCCTTCAATATCTCTCTGAATTGTGAGAGAAACAAATGTGTCTGTTTGTACAGAGGGGCCAAATGGAAGGTGAAGACAGCGATCCTGTTCTAGCTAATGTCTCTTTCACCATTTCTCCCTTTATCTATTTGGATGACCTCATTTTTAATTTTTTTTATGTTAAAACTTTTTTATTTTTTTATATTTAATTTATAAATTTTAATTTTTTAATTAAATCTTTTCTCTTAATCTTATTTCTATCATACTATAATTTTTATACAAAATGTCACCGATCCCAACCCACCTCCAGCTGAATTGATGAGCTATTTCCGTTTTCAAGGTTGCAGCCGCTCCGCTTCTTCTCAGCATCCCCTCGTTTTCCTCTGCCTTTGCCTCTTGATAATACTGCTGATCTCCTCTTTGTTGCTTGTGCGTTTCCAGCAACAGCGCTGCCTCAAAACGCTTCGCCATCACTTTCTCTCCGGCGCTTCCTTCTTCCGTTCTCTATTTTTTCTTTCCCTTTTTCTTTTTTTTTTTTAATTTCTATTGACCGGTTCAATACCTGTCGGTTCGCACCTATTTTTACTGGTTTTTGTGGGTTCCCACCTATTCAAATACAGATCCGATCTAATCGACACGAACTGGAAAAAGGTCACGTTTCTGGGTAAACCGATCGGTACAGTTTGAGTTTTTAAACATTGTTCAGAAGCGAGAAGCCATAACTCATCCATATTCAAGCGCCAAAAGTGGCCCTCAGCTCTTTGATCTTACCATATGATTCCAGCATGAATATTACCCACATCTTCAGTACATATACACAAAAAGTAAGAAGTAACAATCAAGAGGAAATATGTAAAACTACGAAATAACAGGCAGAGGTAGAGCTAATATAAGTTGGATCTTCCATATATGAATGGAAGGATATGCATTTTACAAAAGCAGTGAAGCTATCCTCCAACACACAGAAAGAGAACCTAATAATTATACAACAAACTGCTTCTGATCATTTTAGTATCAGCGGGCTTGGATCCAAAAAAATAAATCCAAAGGCCTGAAGTAACCTGGGGAGATACATACTTTGTAACTTGCTTTCACTAATATCTTCAATCTCACTCTAATATATGAAGATGATACGCCAAATATACACTGTACAAGGGATACCAGGAAATGGGGTTGCTCAGAAACCGCCCATATCATCTCCCAGATGTGATCAGGGTTCTCTCCTCGGGGGCCTCAATGGACTTGGGGCTCATTGAAGGGAGAGGGAGGGGCTCTAAACAAGGGGGAGCCGGTGTCGCTTCTGCTGGCAACTCTTCTTGTGCAGGGGCAGGCACAGGTTGAACCGGTTTAGGAGTATAAGTGAAGGAGAGATCTTTGTTGGCTGACAGAGCTAGGAGCTCTTTCTCCTCGAGACCTTTGGTTGGGCCCAAACTGCATCTATCTGGAGTGTGTTTGGCCAAAGCATCTTTAAACTTCTTGATCTGTAATCAAATGTAATATCATTGTTATATCCAAAGTGAATGGCCAGAAAGGACAAAAACAAATACATTTAAGCGTAGCTGTGCTCCCAGATTTGAAACTCAGTATGACTTAACCAACGCTATAGTAGGAATTGAATCAAACAGCTAGGCATAGCAGTATCAAGCAAAATGTGAAATTCAAAGGGCATAGCACGTATACTAACCGTGGCATTGGTGCAACTAAAGCTACATAATCGACCATGAGCACCTCTATAGAAGCGGAAAAATGGAAGAACATGGACATTAAGGCTATAACACATGGATTTGTGCTCCTCATAGTTGACCTGAAGAAATTGAACATCCGGATTCAACTCTGCCAGCTGACATATCTGTCATAACCCAAGGAAAATCAGAACCACTATTCAGCAGTTTCCATATGTCAATTTAGGTGCAACAGGAAAATCGTTACACCATAACTAGTAATGAATTAGATCTGTGGAAAAACAAATGGTAAATACCTTAGGATGGAGAGCTTTGCAACCACCACAACCAGGAGAGAAGAAATCAACAACCACCAGCTTGTCCCCTGCCTTTAATAGGGACTCCACAAGGTCTTGCGCCGAAGTAACCTCTCTCATATTGGGTTGAAGCTCTTTTTCCCACCATTTCTGAGCTTTCCCAATTCTGAGGGTCATCTGTAAATTCCATAAGAACGACCAAACAAGATTAGATCGAAAGTTCCAAAAAAAAATTTTCATATGCTCACAAAGAGAAAAGTTGTAAGGCGTGATTAATGGGTTACAAAATTTTCAAAATCTAAAAGAAAAATATCGGAAAAATAGAAAGGATATGGAAATTTTAAAAATAATAATAATAATAAAGACTTTTAACATGCTCACGCAAACATACAGAAAAAGTCATTTACAAGGAAGAAAAACCATATTAGAAAGGGAAAACCAAAAGGATATATTACCAACCTGAGCTGCAGTGGAAGATTGAAATCGGGAATTCCCCCTGCTGGGCATGCCTTTGTTTGCATGAAAGACGAGTTTTTTGCCATGAAACTCACTCGCCGACGAGGACGATGACAACGACGAAGATCTATGAACCTGATATTTTAATTTCAGAGAAGGGAACCTCCTCGCAGCGCAAGAAACACCAGATTTCAAGTTACAAATCCTGGAAGCTACAGAGATCTTGCGACGAGTTTGATGTCTATCCCCATTCCAAGATGAAACCAAACTGGTTTTGCCCAAAACCTCAGCCATTTCTATTTCCTTGCTTCAGCAATGAAATTAAAATCTATCTGCAACGTTTCACTATCCTTTCAAATTTCTTCAAAAAAAAAATGGTCCACACACCAAATCACGCAGAGTGTAGAAAACCCAAAACGTAAAAGCCTTAAGAAAATAGCTTTATCCACAAGGTATGGTCCACCTGAATTTTCGGTACGGCTCTAGCAACGCAACGCTGAGGAGGAAATGAATATGAACTATTCCATAAATCGCAGCAAGTCTAGGGGAGCTTGGTTTACTTGTTCTTATTGGAGGGCTGACGGTGTACGATTGGGTCGTCGGTGAAATCGGACGGTAGAAAAGTAATCATGAATATGATTCAGAAAGATACATAGTGATGGGCAACAGGTTGCCAAATCTAATTGGACTAGAAAAATTTAGAGTCAAGTCGAAACCCACATATCTCTGGTGAAAGGACGAGGCACGTGAAGTTCGCGCTTCCAAACACGTGGCATAATCCTAGGTCTTCAATTGAACCTTCAAAATTTGGGAAAACATTGCTATAAAGAAAGAGGATAAGGATGGCTATGCTTTTGGATAAAGAGGAGGTTGCTTCAGCTTTCTTCGCCACCTCGTTCCCCGCTTTGCCCTTTGGCTGGGGCCGGTGGGCCGTACATAACGTCTTGATTGGAAGCATTACCTATCTCTCTTCTTGCGGTTTAGTCAACAAACACGCTGAAAGAAATAATTTAACACTCTCATTATTTTTATAAATTAATTTTATAAAATATTATTTAAAAATTTTAAATTATTAAATTTATTATATTTTATATATTACATTACAAAACTAAATAAATTTACTATTCATATTAATTTTATAAATTATAAATAAGATTTTGTTAATAAACTTAACTCTTTTATAATTTTAATCATCTTAAATTTTAAGACCATTATATGAATTTTAAAATTTTGATGATGTAAAAAATAGGTTACATTATTTTATTTTTATTTATAATTTGATTGAATTTTTAAATAAATTTTTACAATTTAAAATTATATAAATAGATACTTACAATTACCTTTAATTATGTTTTAAATCTATATTATTACTCCTTGTTATTAAACATTATAAAAATATCTTATATAACTAACCTAAAATTTTATTTAAAATTTAAATAAGAGTTTATAATTTTAAATAATATTCAAATAAATCCTTATAATAATATTAAAGTCTCTATAACCATAAAAATTTATCTATAATCATTTATGTAAAATATTTTCATATAATATCATAACAAAAAAATGACGATAAAAATTTAAAATATAAACAAAGGTAATGATGAAAATTTACTTATAATTTTAAATTATAAAATTTTAGTTAAAAATTTAATTAAATTATAATAATCTTTAAAATAATTTAATTTAAAAAATATAAAGTGATTATATGTTTTAAAAATAAGTAATTATATCATTATAATTATTTATTTAATTTTATTGCATAAAAAAGCATAATTAATTTAGTAAAATAAAAAAAAATAATTGATTCAATAAATAAAATTAATTTAGATGAAATTGGGTATAAATATAGTAATTATTGATAAAGATATGATCTTTTTATAGAAAATTATACATACCATTTTAACTATGGTTTATGAGCAATTTATCCTCTCGCAGTTTAAATCATTTCACTGTATTCTCTTGTGCTTCTTCGTTTATTCAATTCACCAGAGCCAGGTGGCAGGTGGCAGGTGCAAGGCCATTGGTTTTTTAGAGCCCAAATCTGCTACATCTTGAAATCCCAAAGTAATGAGCAACTTATCATGTGAAAATCACATGATATCTTTCCTCGCCCACCCACCAACATTCAAGTGGCCACCCATATCTCTACGCTTTGAAGCGGGCCGATTCGAACTTTGGGTTTATTTGGCTTGGGTCAAAAAGGTTTGTATTTTTTTTGAGTTAAAAAATTTAAAGCTAGTTCTAATAGTGGCCTGTTAACTCTTAATTTAAATTTAAATTTAATCCTGTATATAAATTTAAAATTATAAATTAATATAAATTTTTATATTTTAAAATTTTAAATTAATAAAATAGTTATAAACTTATAATTTTTTTATATTTTTAATTTTTATATTTTTACATTTCCTTTACATATTAAAACAATCATTAAAAAAGATTTATTATTTAAGATCTTAATATTTATTTTTATGTCACTTTTTTATTTTTGATTCTACATATAGTTGTTGTTTGATGTGAATGTAAAAAAAGGGATTGCAAATTTGAGAAAAAAGAAAAAATGTTAAAGTAAAAAGATAAAAAAAATTAGCAAACCACCGAGCAAAAAAAAACCTATGTTTATTCAAGCTAAATTTTTTTAAACTTATAAATTTTTATGACGATTTCTAACGGACTGGTTGGTTCAACCAAAATTTACAACAATACATACATCAACGGCGCAAATTCACGACAAACCCCATACCACTTCACCGCAAAGCCACAGCAAACACCGCCTTGCCCATGCTTTCGTCCCAAATTCCCCTTCTGTGATTCCCCAACTGATTGTGATCCCAAGAACCCAATCTATTATCATTATAATTAAATATAGAAAGTTAAGTAATGATTTTTAAGAAAATGTAAATTAAAGGCAATCACCGACAACTAATTCGTCGTATTAGAAGGTATTTTAATATATATATATATATATATGCATATAAATTTTGTATATTAATATTACAAATTTTTATAATTTTCTCTTTTTTCTTACTTTTAAAAAAACTTATCGCAACATCTGGAAAATATTCACTCCTAAAATACTGCTAACATTATCATATTACAAGTCTTTGCTAAAGTCAACCCAAACTTTAGTTCAACTAATCCAACTTCATTTTGCTATTTATTTTTATTTTTGGAAGAGATTGTTGAACCTGAGTACGAATTCTCTCGGTGCCCCTTGTGAATTTGGACTTATGGGATGAATATAAAAATCTGAGTTAGGCTTAACAGAAGCCCTATAAATCGAAGGGTAAGCCTTATAAAAAAAAGATTGGGCCCTATAAGTATTCTAAGTATGATTAAGGCAATTAGATGTAGTCTAAAAAAGAAATGACCTTTGGTTGAAAGTTTTAAGGAATAAAATTAACTTATTTATTTTCTAATAGGCTTCGTGAAGTGATGTGGAGTCAAATAGTTTAATTTTTCTCTTAATATAATTTTGTAATCTATTAATAAATTTAATAATAACTGCCTCAGGTTTTTCTTGAATGTCACATTTAAGCATTAATTTCTAATTTATATATTCAGGAACTGTACCAAGTAACTGTCTAAGATTCAACAATTAATCCATCAAATTACATTTGTGGTAAAAAGGGAGGTATCTATCTTCTAACTTTTATTTTATCTCAGTCCAAGTGGAGATAGAGTTATGGTATAGTCTCTTTCTTTCTACAGTATGCCAGTAACATTTAGCATACCCTACAAGTTTCATTTTAAAAAGTAGATCTTTTGTTCATCGGTTACATTATCATACCATCCAAAGTAATCTTTAATATTAAACAACTAGTCTTGGAGGACATTTGGATCTAGGTTACAACTAAACTCAAAGACGTCTATTTTAAGTTTCCTAGTGATGTCAAATTCCTCATTATTTCTACTGTTATATTGGGCAAAACTATCTTAATTTATTGGC
Organism: Dicorynia guianensis; assembly: GCA_037013595.1. NCBI lineage: Eukaryota > Viridiplantae > Streptophyta > Magnoliopsida > Fabales > Fabaceae > Dicorynia > Dicorynia guianensis. The sequence goes on from JASUAB010000007.1 coordinate 11,335,821, forward strand.
TAATCATCATATTCATCAAATTCGAAAGTCTTGTGATTGTCTATAATCATTAACAAAATGAGATGAATTAGCATGGTTCTCACTAGTTCCCTTACTAGTGAGTTGCCAACTAATATGCTGAAACATATCTTTAAGTTCGCCTATATTAACTTCTATCCTATCAAGTCGTCCACTTTGAGGATCCATATCTTTATGAGATTATGCTAGTGGAAGGGTGAGGTTATCAAGTTACTATGGGATATGTGGGTTGGATTGAGATAAGGATTGGTAGTGTGAGAAGGGATTTTTTTTTTTGTTGTTGGAAAGGTGATGGATAAAGCCAACTAGACTTGTTACAAAATAAAGATAATTATAAACTACTTTAATAACACATGTAAAAATTAAATAATAATGTAAATGCTATGAAAATGCAATAGGTTTAAGGAACCCAGGGTGTTCACAAGCTTGTGTGAAGACTGAAGGTCTCTCAAAAAGCAACTTATAGAGTGTGAATGAATATATGATATGCAAAGCTAAAGCTAAGCAAGTAATTAAATAGGTAAGAAGAGGCAAATAAGCAATTAAATAAGTAAGGATAAAAGAGGTTAATTAGGTTATAACAAAGAAAATCAAATAGGTAACAAGTAAAAGAGAAGCAATTTTTTTTTTAGTTATGAGAAGGAGATAATGAAGTAAACTTCAGCCACAAAAGCAAATTACTAACAAACCTAATCAATATGAAAATTAAAATAACTTTCCAAAAGAAAAAGTGCATCTTATGAAGTTAAAGTGAGTGTGAGAGCCCAAAACTAAGTATTGAAGTCTCCAAATGCTAAATTTGAGGTCATAATCATGCTCAAGAGGTCTAAAAACATTAGTAAAGTGGATTGGGTAACAGTCAACAGTTAAAGCCGATCAACAATAGTTGGTTTATGATCAACATTGATCAACACTCAAGGTCATTAGTTAGCAGTCAACAATAATATGATAGATTGAGATTATGTGGTAGCTAATTGGATGACATGGCACAATTTGGAGAGTTAGAGCTAATGCGCATGAGATTCATGCATCAATGAACCTGTTAAAGCTTGGGAGTACATGAGTGGCCAAATTTTGCCTATTCTTTGGCTTTGTCACATTCTAAGGCTTTCGGATTTAGTGGTAGGGCGTGTGTCCTGAGATGGTAGCCGGAAGTGCAAGTGTCAAAATAGATCAAGAGTGATGAACTTGTTGAATTTTTTGGTGAAATATGCAGTTTTTGGGCGAGATGGTGGTTCTAGCAGCAAAAAGGGTGGCAGTGAATAATAAAAAGTTGTGAAACCTAACTCTAATACCAAAATTGATATAGAATGAACAGAAAATATGACAAACAAAATTTATATTATCTGAATAATTAAACTATTATAATAAGTCTAATTATTAAGGATGAAAATTATGTCTTAAATAAATATTAAATCTTAATTTTATTAAAATTGAAATATAACTTAATAAAAATTTTAAATTAAATAAAATATTATTTCTTATGAAGGTAGAATAATCTTAAGTCAAATAAATAATAAATTTTTAAAATGATAAATTAGTAATAATTTTAAATCTTAATTAAATTAAATATTTTTAATAATAATTATCTTCAATCTCCATAAAATCTTTTAAAAATTATTTTCATTGAAAAAAAATAAACAAAACGATTTATGCAGAGTTTACAGAGGCATCTACAGGTCCATTTTGTTTATTGGCAATATTGGGCCGCCTATAAGTTTTTTTTTTTTTTTTTTTTAATTTTCTTTCTTCAACTGCATTTACAACCTTTAAAAAACTTTAAAGGGATCCAAAACGATGTCTCATTGATTTGCTTTTGTTATGACAAATACAAGACACGGAACAAGGCCTAAAACCAGTAGCCTTAGCAAACAGCTTTACCTAACTAGAGCCCCATTTGGTCCAATCAGGAACCTCCTTAGAATATACAGTAGCCACACTAGTGCGGCCCTGAGAGGCCCAACGCACTGCCCCTCCCTTTCATCTGTTACTTTGTTTCCGGTTCACCTAGTTTTGCAAGCTAAATCATATTAAATATTTTTTAAAAATTTAAATTATAAAATTTAAAAAATTAATATCCATAAAATATGAATGTATTAAATATTCACTTAATAAAAGTTTAGTATTAGATATAGTGAGTCCTATGCCACTTGAAGCCTTAAGTGATGCTTTTCATCGTCTTTCTCAGGTTTAATTCCTTCATCTTCTATAATATATTGAAAAAATATATAATAAATCCTACAATTTAATTTAAAATTTTTAAAAAATTAAATAATTTATATTATTTTAAATAAATTTAATAAAAATTTAGTTTATAAAAATAGTCAAATTTTAATTTTATTAGCCCGACATTTTAGTGTGAGCCAAACAAAGAGGCCTTTGGGGGTCTGTGTCGTGTTGGTTATTGCTGCGTATTTTTTCTTTTGTTTTCAATGTTTACACGAGAGAAAAATAGAGCAACCCATCTATTTCATAAAATAAAATTTATTAAAACGTTATTTAAAAAATATAAACCATGAAATATAATAAGTTTTATAAATTTAGTCAACATTTTTTAAATCACAACTTGGTCTACATTTTCATGCAGCAAAACCAGTTCTCTTTTACTTCATTAGTGACTTTATCAATACATGAAAAACTTTTCACATGACTTGCGGAAGCTTTTAAATTGGCATCTTCCTAAGCATATGTTGTAGAAACTGTGACTTTTCTTTTTGAAATTTGATTATATTTCTGCAAGAATTATCATCAGAATTATTCGAGAGGTGTATTGGGGTATATAGAACTTAATGGTTTCTAGAACGTCAATACCGAAAGTTTGTTTACTGATGATCGTGGTTGCCAAATTCAATTGAAAATGACTAGTGCGGGAAGAAAATAAAGATCAGAAGGCATAACGAAACAAAGTTGGCAGCTCCACCAGAAAACAAAAAGCAAATTCATAATTAACCATATGCTTTTGAGATAATGAATATCTGATGGGTACCTGTGTGTGAGAAGGAGCCATTGGCCTGCGTGTATAAAGTGTTGGAAATTACTAGACAAATACTAATTTTGTGTGTGTATTATTAATTGACTAGATAAGAAGTATCATTAGAAATAGCGGCTACCTTTAGTCAACAATTTCAGCCTCATTTATCTGCCATTTTTCATATTAAGATAAAGCTCATAAATTTAAGGGATTGAAATTTCTTGCATTTAGTCTCTCGCTTGTACAGAAAAGAAGAGTTTTGAAGTTATTGAAAATTGAGTGAAAAAAAGTAAATCTCACAATAATGCTCACTATTCTTTAAAAATTACTTAAAAGTTATGGAAATCAAAGATTCTTAACTGTAGGAGATCCTAATTCCAGGCTCAATGGCTTTAAACATTATATATCAAATGATTTCTTTCTTATAAAGTACCATAACAATAACAATAAATAAAATTTTATTTTATTAAATAAGATTGATTATATAAATAAAATAATATCATTGGATTCTGTAATACACTAAGTTTGGATTCTTTCATGACATTGCATGTCGCATGGTTCTCGATTTACCCAAAGGCCAACGCCGCAGACATTATAAAGTACAAGATATTTAAATTGCTTATGCAGCTAGTGATAATTAAATGAGTGAGGCCTAGCAGTAGAAATCTATTTATTTCTACTTTTATTTGCTTGATAGATAAGTTGGTCACATAGCAAGATGAATCAATAATACAAAAAAATGGGACAGACGAGTACGAAAACACTAACTGTCTCAATAGAAGGATTCTTTTCTCATGCCATTTAGCATTTTATATGACTTTTTTTTTTCTTTCAAATAAACATACAAATCCCATTGTGATACAGAGTATATGATGTTTGCATAATTTGCTTAAGCTCCTATCATAGCTCAATAGTTTCCTCCTCCCCTGTAAATGCAGTAAATCCAGTCTGGTCGTCATGTAAGATTTTAATCTTAATATGACATATATATTTACCAGGAAAGGAAAGCAAGGCATAAAAACGGAGTTTGGTAGGTGTCTGGGCCGAAATAAACGAGTTAATGTCCAGGTTTAATCCCAGGTTTAGCCCTCTCCAAGACCATTTGCCTCTTTCCCTCTTCCTTTGTTTAAGTTCAAATGACCGCCTGACCGACGGCTCTCATGCACACAGGGCAAAGGGCAGAATCTACTCAAGATTCCCTCTTTCACTTTTCTACGTAAGTTTTCTGTTTTCCTATATATCCATTGGAATCTTCTTACCCATTAACAGAAGATGCATTTTATCCTTCTTTCGGCTAATCATATATACCCTACGGATGCGGGAAAAGCTAGTCCACTTAACAAAAGCAACAAATACCTCACTCCAATAAGCCGAAGGAGGATGCAAGTTCAAGCATCAAGAATGAACCCATAGCGCAACAATCTTCCTGAATATAGTCGCAGCTGTGGTCTGGACCCGAGTTCCCCCAGGGAAGCAGCATCAGCCAATTATTGTTAGCCATTTAAGACCTCTCTGTAGCTCTCAAAGCCCATAACCTGGAATGCATAAATATATTCCTTTTGCACCTTATGTTCCTTTGGAAGCAACAGGATTACGAACAAACTGGATGATCATTGGCTTGCATTTGAATACATATCCATTCACTAGATTCCGCAACCAACGGTAATACACAGAATAAATCATTAACATTATATTATTTACTGAATGAAAAAAGAAAATCACATTGGCATGAAAAATAGCAAATCCTGTTGTAACAATCTCCATAAGCTTGGGCCACAATTAGCAACAATTTTATGACAAGAGAATAAAAGATATTGTGACCAAATGGAAGAAAATCCTGTATAACATTTCTAAGGGTTCTTTTTGCATGATAAATCTAAGCAGTTTATTATTGAACAAACAATTACAGAGAGGAAAACCAGTGCAATTCGAGAAACAAACCAAAGCATGATGAGCCAGATCAATTGACGGTAATGTTAAAAAAGCTTGACCCCTCATCCTTCCCTCCTGCAATTTACAACTAGAAACTTTCAAACAATCTTAAGACTCTTAATATGAGTGTAAAGTATTATTCAGCATTGAATCCTAAGTGTCAGTGTGTTAATCAACTGCAACATACTAGTAACAAGGAAATATTGATCTTGGGTCACTTTTTTTGCATAACATGAACAGAGACCATTGATCATGGTCTACAGATAAAAAGCCAATCAAGATCCCACCTGCATCAGCTTGACTTGAAGTTCAGACTTAGCAGCCTCAATGCTTCCAATCAAGGACCCTATATGTGACAAGAAGAAAGATAAGGTAAGCTATTATACTAACGTCCAAACAGTATCTCAGATTGCAAGTATACAAAAAAATTTTAATATTTCATTTTTGGAAATAAAATCATTCAAATTGCAACAGGAAAAAAATACAAAGTTTAAACAAAAACTAAATTAACAGAAATGCAGCTAAGAGACTGAGAGTTCACCTGATATAAAATAAAAATCATCAGCAACTACATCTTTAGCCAGATTCTTAATATACACACGGGAGCGGGATTTCCAGCTGTATAATTCTGCACAATCCATCAGTTAAAAAATAACAGTCCCATGAGTATACACCGCATCACAATAGCTTCATGCTACGAGACTTTTCCTCATTGACAAATCATGCACAATATGGATGAGTTTAATCTTAGTAACAGGCACTGGTTGGTGGATAATAAAATGCATAATACGCATTTTATATTATCAGGGGCAAGGTTTTAATAGATTAATCACTACAGTGTCTAAGAAGTACAGCACAAAGTACTTACTGGTAAATCAAATTTGGAAAGAAAAGCCCATGTAGTGTGACAAAAGTAATTAAGAGAATGTCTACAGTGAATATTGAGAAATCTAAGCAGCTTCAAAAGATCATGGCCCACATTTCAATTGCCATGGCGCATGATAGATGCCACTAAAGCTATATTAACATAGTTCTAATTGATATCATCTTTTTTCCTCTATTTAAACATATTGTTTCAAATGTAATAAATATAACTACCGAGCTTCAACCTTTGCTTGCAGGTCATTTATAAAAACTGATCCATTCACATGTTCAATTCTCTAGCCCTGATCTCTATACTTTAGTCTTCTATCAGAATTAGACTCTTGTAACAAATTTGATATATAAACAAAAATCAATGAAAGATACAAACTACAGCATTGCAATAACAACATAATCCAGAGGATAAAATTTGATAATAATAATAAATAAACAAATCTATGGTGCTTTTTTAACAAAACATGCACCAAAGATTTCTGAAACAGATTGTTGTGAATTACACACTAACACGGAACAAGATAGTGGCTGCAGATAAGTGACACTATCGGCCATTAGTCCTGAACTACATGCTATGGGCATATAACAAATCAATAACTAGAACAGGTCCATAAAAATAATTTCTGATCCAGACAGAGGATACTAAATTGCCAAATTAGTGTATTTGGTGTCCACAGTGCTAGCATCATTAGAATTTTCAAGATACTCCGAATCCATACCTTAAACAGTGGAAATGATAATAGTTCCTCTGGAGGCAACTTCCTATTCTCTAATTCTTCTACACTCAAAAAATCTTTAGGTTCCAGGATCTCTTTTTCTGGCTCCACTAAATCTTTTCTGGTGTCATCATCCTCGTGTTCATGCTTGACTGCTTTGGGAGTGAATTTTATCTGCATATCAAGGAAAAACAAAAAAAACCAAGCCATAAACAATGATGATATTAATTCTCCTGCAACCAATGACTAAGAAAAGAAATACCTGTAAGACAGGGTTCTTCTTTTTTATCAGTGGGATCTCCTTTGGGACCAAGGTGGCCGGCTTTACTCCAACAGCCTCATGAGCTACATCTTTATCACTGGCAGGGCCAATAATGGCTTCATGCCTGAGACATTTTTGTCCAGATTTTGCTGTTCTTGCCACACCCATAGAATGCAGATTCCCATCAACCTCCTGCAAATCTTATTACTTACCTTGATAATTAAACATTCACAATAGGATAGAAAAATAATATCCTATTGGCAACATGTTTCTATACTTCAATAACAAGATACAAAATAACTAATGATACAAAAAGAATTATTTTCAAAACAGAATACTGTTTACATCAGGAAGACACGGCCTTTGCATATTGTGTAGTGCAAGTACCCTTCCCCCTTTTACATAAAAGTTTCATAAGAATTATAAAAAAAGAAATGCATGTAATATTGAGTTTGTAAATTGATGAAAAACAAAATAATAATGATTTATACTGATCCCAAATAATTTAGACAAGCAATCTCTTACTTATTATTATACATGTGTTCAACTTGTTACGAACATATGCTCCACAGCTCTAAAATTTCAGGAAGTGGCATAGATGTTAGTGTTACCTCATCAGAAGATTCCATCTCTGATTCACCACTGAATAGATCTGCAGGCCGAGGCTTCACAGCTGACGCAGGGGAAGGAGGTGGAGGCAGTGCTGGTGCTGGTACCTGTGGAGGTAAGGGTGGAGTGGGCAGTGCCATGCAAAAAGGAGCTGGAATATTCATTTTTTTTCATTAGGTGTAGCACCTACATTGGCGAGGTACAACCAACATGATCAACACTTGTCATTCAGTATAAGATACATGCACAAACAGTGCTACAGAAGCTGGAAAAAAAAACAATTTAATACTAGCCAGCCTTATATAATATTGGAATAACCTGGGTATAAAAGCAGGGAACAGCTATCAGAGCATTTACGATGTTGGTCAATATATTTCCATCTGAGGGAGGGTATACCTGTTAAACAAGTCTTATTAGGCCATATGTAAACCAAACAAAATGATCCTATGGTGCAAAAACCGATTCAAATAGCAAAAGGCCAATTAGCATACATAGTTACTTTCCATGATCAGTAACTCTGCCACATAATACTATGCATAATAAACAATCTTCAGTATTTATTTGTAAACATACTGCTAAAAACTACCAATTTCAGTAAAGATTGCCCAAATTTACCATGAATTACATTTAGAATTATTGTCATCATTTGTAGATCTTATCCCAAATCAAACATTTAAAGCAATACAACAACAGTAAAATCAAGTCTTATCCTATTAAGTGAGATCAGGTTACATGAATCAAAAGGCATCATTGAGCTCTTTTAAAAAGCAAACCTTCTGAAATTTATTTAAAAGAGGTTTTTTGTAATAGTTTCACCTAATGTCTTCTTAAGTCTTCATCTACCTCTTTTAATTGGACTATTTACCATTTGATTGACTTTTTTCACTAAAGTTTCTATTAGATGAGTTAAAGGAATAAGCAACAAGAAATATTCCCCAGATATCTTGGTCTTTGATTAAAAAAAAGGTGAAACTAGAACAAAGAAACCCATTGAAAAAATTGTAGGCTGCAACATTTTACTTTACTTAATTCATTAAGTTCGATGGAGAGTGGAAAAAGTGGGAAGATGAAGGAAACATGGAGATCGAGGAAAATTACATTGCTTCTTCTTAGAGGTCAATTTCTATTTTGAGGCAAATGAAGTGGTTTCCAAAACATCGCCCAAAGAAAATTCACTTTTACTCCTATAAATTTGTTATAAATAGTCTGGAACATTCCTTTTCTCTTGATTCAAAATTATACTCCTCAAGAAGCATATAAATAAAAAAAGTTCTTCTCTCCTTAATGTTTTATATACTATGCCTTTGTTCCAAAATTTTCAAGTCCTTACAACAAAATGTCTGGTGTATAGTGCAGCAGGAATCACAATAGACATACAAGGAGAAAAAACTGCAATATGATAAGAATGGCATACACAAAATCAGGAGGAAATGGATAGTCCATACCAAGTCTTGCAGCAACAGGCTCAGGAGAAGGGAGGACTCCTGATTTTAAACCTTCATCAAGAGGTTTGGTCACATCTGCATTCTTCAACAAAGATGCTTTAGAATCCTTTCCCAGTTGAGTGCCACTGGCTTTTTCATCATTCTGAACTTCGTTACTAGCTCTCTCTGCTGACAACACTTTACCAAGAAATCTCAACCTGACCAACTACAAGAAAAAGATAATACAATGCCTATAATTTCTAAGTACATTTATCTTCTAATATTTGTACGGAAAACTTCATTTCGATGCATAAATATGCATTTTTTTTTTCTGTAACATGGCAGAATCAGGAAGCTCTATAAGAATAATAGAAGACAAGCAGCAAAAGGAACCAAACAATAAGCCAAACAATTTTTAAAACCAAGTCTAACTATTCTAATATACAATCAGTCTATATGAATATATTCAAACAAATAGCACCATAAGGTTAGTAGAAACAAGAGAAATACCCATTTAATCAACGTTGTGCTTGAGATGCCAGCATATCATTTTTGAAATCCACAAAAGCACAATTCCTCAACCTGCATGAGATCAAGCAATTATGATTCATGCTTCATATGTTAGTATCCATGTGCATAAAGCAAATGGAAATAAGAAATTTATTGGACCAAAAGCCACTTGATTGTTCCATGCCACTGTCCCAATAAAGAATATTTTTTTGTAACTTCAAGTGATCACTGTTAGAGATTATTGTACATATTTTACATATGTTTTATATGTTTTACTTAGGCCTTATAATTAGCCTCAGATTAGGCCCATAATTAATTGATTACTTGTATAGTCTATTATAAATAACAAGCTAAAATAGGCTAGCCTCACACAAGTTTTCTCTCCATTTATCTCTCTCACATGATATAGGAGCCTAAGTTAAGAAAACCCTTAGCCACCACTATGTATCATCCAATGATCCCCAAACTTTTTTTTTCTCTCTCGCCCCTGTTTTCTCTCTCCTCACCATCATGTCAAAGTCAAATCTCCTCATTTCTTGACCTTTTCCTGGAAAACCAACCCACCATCGTCTTTGGCAACCTCCAATGGGCCTACTCCTGCTAGTGTTGCCATGCACCACTGGCCATTTTCTACTTTGGATCCCATGTGTCAGTGCATGGGAGCGCGTGTACCACCGGCTGGCCACCATATTTTAATTGGAGCACCACTGTTACTATTTGAGCCCAATCCCGGGGTCCATTTTTCCAAAAGTGATCTGTGTGCGTTTGCTTGCTAGAACCTTTTTCAACAACTAAACAACTGAGTTTTTTTATTTTTGCTTAAACCCACAATATGTCTCCTATAACAGCAGTTGACTACAATGCCTAGCTGAAATTTCAAGCTGCACAACAGACTCACACTAATAATTCTATTATTTTGTATTACTCAAGGTCAATTTCTAGGACTTCCGATTTTATTCTGGCACCAGCACATGTGCAGCAATAAAGACCCTTTTCCCTCTCCTACATACTCTAATGCCTTATCCATTGCTACTCTTGCTGATGGAACCAAAATTGCAGCTAAAGGAATAGGACAAACAAAACTTACCCCTCTTTACCTGTAAATTCAGTGTTATATGTCCCTGGTAAATCATTCAATCTGATCTCTATTAGCCAACTCACTAAAACCCTTGATTGTTTAATGAACTTTACTCATAACTCTGTTTGTATACAGGATTGTGGTACAAGGTGGATGATTGGCATTGAAAGTAAATCATGAGGTCACTACCATCTTGTTGCGCCTAGTTCATCAGTAGTCTGCACCAACACCACCTCTTAAAAACTCTTTCATTATTGGTTTGTTCATCTAAATCTCTCTAAACTCCAGAAGTTGGTTACTGGTTTGTCTTCGTTAACTTTAAAGTGTGAATCCTGTTAGTATGGGAAACACACTCATAGTTTTTTTCTTCGTATTGTCAATAATAAAGCCGAGTCTTCTTTTCCCTTGTTCATATTGATGCATGGGGGCCAAATTGAGTTAGTTCTTCTTTGGGTTTCAATTGTTTTGTGACATTCATTGATGACTATTCTCATTCCACTTGGTTATTTCTTATGAAAAACCGTTTTGAGTTATTTTCCTTTTTTTTTTTTTTTGCTAAATTTAAAACCTGGTTCAATAAATCTATATGTGCTTTGTGTAGCAATGATGCTCTTGAATAATTTTCATCTCAATTCACATCTTTTATGTTTAGTAATGGTATTTTGCATTATTCGTCTTGCCTTTATACTCCACAACAAAATGGAGTCACTAAAAAGAAAAATTGTCGTTTGATTGAAACTGTACAAATATTGTTGTATGCTAATCTTCCCTCAAATTCTAGGGAGATTTTCTTACTGCATATGATCTTATTGATTGCATGCACTCCTCAGCGTTACAAAATTATATTCCTCACTCTATTATGTTTCCTAAATAGCCTCTTTATTCTCGTCCTCTTCCTACTTTTTGTTGTATTCGTTTTGTGCATTGGTTATCTCCTGAATAGGAAAAACTTGCTGCCCAGTCTCTTAAACGTGCCTTATCAAAAAACAAGCAACTGTCATTGTTTAATCTGTATATCTAAATTTTCAAATATAACATTAAAATTTGCAGACTATCAGAAAACATGGGACAGGTTGAGCAATATAAGTTTTCACTACATATGCAATATAGACTATGAGTCACTAGGCCCCATGTATGCAATAAAGATTTGCCAGCCAGCATAATTTAGAAAATGATCATTTTCTATCAAAGTATAATTTTCTTTTATCTAAAGCCTCCTCATCTGAATACTGTTACAATATCATAAACTCAAAGACATAATATCACACCAATCACACCTGAGATGTAAAGTAAAGCATTTCTAAAGTAAACACTTAAAGCAACCAAACACTTATATTATATATGAGAAAATGATGCAAAATGAAACAAGCAAACAGAGCAAAGTTACACAATGGGATGAATGAAAATTTAAAATCTATCTGCTAGGAGAAAGCGTATGTTAAGATGCCAACCTTGATTTAAAACTCAACGCTCTGCGCTAAAAACTCAAGTGCAGACATAAAACCTCATTCCATCATTTTTCTTAAGTCAACATTATGATACTTATCCCTTTTCCATTTAAACGTTATTGTGTTCAAATATGGCGTGTCCAGAATCCTAATGCTAGCTTTAGCAAGCTTCAGCTTTTCAATGCCTCACATTCAAATTTCAATTTAATTAACTGTAACATTGTTCCGACAGAAATTTGAACACCCATCAATTTATACAAAGAAAGGGTATTCTTTAAGCTCTAATCAGCTAAGGATAAATTCCAAATATCATTACTGTAGAAAACATGTTGAAAATTACATCCAAAGTGAAGATAACAAATATGAGAGTAGAAGCAGAGAGAGTCAGCGACAATGGTGCTTACCAGGCGGTGATGCTCAGTGTCGACAACGGTTTGTGAGATTGAGTGCGGAAATCCTTGGCGACCGTTAATGGTTTTAGAGCGGCACGGCGCGGCGTTGCTCCGCTTGCGCAAGGAAGAACGGTCGCGGGAACGGCAAAATTGTTATTTGGCAAATGTACCGGGGTTGAATTTGTCATTTCGTTTTCGTATGATCTTTACTATTGTGAAAATAAACGATAATAGATTAAGAAAACCAATGCAAGCTTTTTTTTAATAGATAGAAACTAAAAAAATATTAATTAAGATTTTAGAATTTATAAATAGATGGTAAAATATTAAAAAATTAATATTCATAGATAATTATTATCATGTTAAATTTATAATTTTCATATGTTAATTATAGTTAATTTCATCTTAAATAAGAATAGAAAAAGCAAATGAGTAAAAATTTTACCCAATATATTTTTATTTCCTTTTGGTGGATGGTTAAGGAGAATTAAATATAATAAATTTCAACAAAAATTATAATTTTTGAGGTAAAATAAATATGGCTTATAAATGACAGTTGATGATAATGGAAAATTTATAGAAAAAATATATAAACAAATACAAAAGTGTAGTGCAAGCATTAGTTGCTATGCAATTTTTAACTACATGCAACTGTTGAGTTGTGACCAATCTTTTGTTGAATTTGTTATGTGATGACTTGATGGTTGATACGCCTTTTCAGATGGGCAGCTGCGCAAGCTACGCACTAACCACATAAGACCAAAAGTGTAAATGAAATGAATTATTTATATACAAATTATTTAAACATATTCAAATTCATTTATATATTAAATAATGAGCTTAAGCATCGTTAGACTCCTTTATTAAATGAGTCGATTTTAAAATTTTTAATATTTTGATTATAAAGTTTGTGTAAGACAGTCGACTCATTTAAGAAACGACCCAAGTTTAAAAGGCTAGTATTATTAGTTAGTGCTTAACTCGTTTACACCCCTGCAAAAGATAGACTAAATTTGGTACTTTAATTCCTATAAGAGCATCACAAGTATTCACTATCAAATAGTGAAGCACAATTTTTTTTTTCAATTTTCATTATATTAATTTTAATTAAATGAACTCAATTTTAAAATGTAAGGTATATCAAATGCAAAAAGAAAAAAGAAAAAGTATAGTTCAATTTTTTTCTTTTGACAAAAAAATGCTTGTTGTTGCTTAAGTTTAAATTTTCATATTTTGCCACAGAATTTTTTATTTATCTTAATTTTATCCCAAATGTCATGCAAACCTATCAATATTTTTCTATGCTCTAAATTTGTGGTAATCATGCAAACAGAACGAGACTGTAGTTGACACACAGATTAATACATATAACGAGTGATACAAAAATGGTGGTTTGAGTAGGAGCTTCCTTAAATTGCATGGAGAAGGTGAAAGGGAAAATAAAATGGAAATGAAAGTTAATTTGTAGTTCGGGGGGGCAAGTCCTGAATTATTTGGAAACTATAGGATGCTTTAAGATTAAGAATGCAATGGGATAATATAAAGTATATATGTTTTAGAGGGTGCATCTGTAGTATTGATGTATGATGGTGTGAATGCCAAAAGGGCAAGACAATCTGCAACTCATTGGTTTCAAGTTGAACTTAGCAATCAATTATTGCTGCTCTGATTGATACTTTAGTCCACCATTATACCCATAATCAATTATTTGTACTTAACACCGAATGCCATGTTTAACATCTTGTCAAACAACTGCTCCACGGTTAGGTTTGAGATTTTATTTAAAGTCAATCATCAAGTCAATAATGCAACTCATGCCAGAATTTCATCAAGTAAAATCTTTTCCCTAATGATTATAGAAGGATATAAATCATTGTAATTATTATAAATTTGTCATTTTTCAATATGAGTGTATGTTATGGTTTGTTGACATAATAACATGTAAATTAAGGATAAAATGTGTCAGAATTGTCGGGTATGATTATATTCTTAATCATGTTTTTGTCTCCGTAGATTTATTTCAAATGATCAAAACGTGGTAATAGAAACAACCATCTCAGATACAAAGGTAATCAATCTCAATTTCGCAGTTTAATTAATCTTATCATGAAAGTTACAATTTTATGTGTGACGTGTTCCACCACCATGGCTTTCGGTTTCAATTACTTGTCCCCGCAGTCAATGTTGTGATTATAACCCCTCTATTTTCATAAACTCAAGTTCATCAAGTTTTGTTTTAAAAATTTTAAATTATTAAATTTATTAAATTAAACATAACAATTCACATTAAATTTTATGAGTTGTTAATAAACCCACTTCTGTGACTATACAAATTTAAATCTAAATTTTTCAACTTCTAGGATTTAAAGATATGGAATCTAATAGGAAAGTTTAAATCCGAATACTTTATTTTTAGGATCTAAAAGTATGAAGTGTAATAAAAAAAAGATACAAAAATATATAATAGAGAAAAAAGGTGTAATTTATAAAAATTATTTAAATATAAATTAATAAAAGATAAATAAAAATTATTAAAATTAAAGAATAATAAAAATGGAGCATCAAATCATTCAATTTCCCTTGTGATTAAAGGTCGTTTGGCACGGAATATATATTTTGACATTACTAAATGAAGGCACCCACCATCTCTCTAAGGAAGCTTTTTTTGAATCTATGATTCTCTGAACCAGCCGGGTGCAAGGGACACGAAACTGTAAACGATGACATAATATCAGCTTAGCTGACGATAAAATTCTTCTTCCCAAACTCCTTTTCATTATGACAGTGATTGACGATTATGTGGTGGTAGCTACTCATTGGTGGGTGAGCCCCCACAAAACTCCATGTTTTCATGCAATAAATCAGGGTTTTCAGATTCAGAAACAAGCATTTGCTCAAGCTACATCCATCTATTTAATCCTCTCTCTTGTTTTCTTTTAGCCTTACTCTATGCCTCTCATTCCTTTCTTCCTTTCCTTCCCATAAATCCCTTTGTCAACCTTTCCATTCTTTTACTCCTTTTCTCCCAGGAAAAAAAAAATTGAGAATTACACAATACAACAGATAGACGAAGGCACAAACCAGAAAGGGCGGTTAAGTTCCCCGCAAGCATAAAACCCCAATGAACTTTCTTTGCATTGAATGGAAAGGAATGTAGCTATTTTAATTGGTTTTGTTTTTTCTTTTTCTTTTGGGTCTCATTTATGGAACGAAAAACTCACATGAACCTTTCTTCTCTTCCAATAACGGATTCCCTTGCCCTTTCCCTTATCCCCTTCCCCCGCCAGCTCTTATTGCTAGCTAGCCAGCACTTTTACCCTTGCTTCTGAATCCATCTCTCTTATCTCTTTCTTTCTTCCCACACCCACATGTGATTCTCCTTTTTCATCCCTTCCTACGATCTTATCCCTCTACCCTCAATTATATACCTAAGCGACACCTAAAATGGGCAACAAAGTATACATATACGTATAGAAATAAAAATGAACCTAGATACATTGCTTGAGGGAGTTGTATACCTAAATATACGCAAGACATGCATATGTATATTTCTGTGTGTACGAAGTGTTTTATATTTTGTACAAATGTCAGATTCACAAAACCCTACCAAAAAAAGAAGATAGCCATTCGATTTGTTGATTTAGTGTTTGAAAAATAAATTTAATAATATAAATTAATTTAAATAAAATTTTTTTGAGATTTAATTTATAAAAATAGAAACACTAATGTTAGAAACTGGTACAGAAGGAAAGCTCATAGCTAACAGCTCAACTCGTGGAGTATTTGGGTAGGCATGGCATGCTGTGACTAGGTTTCTTTCGACACAAGACTCAGGCGGCAGTCTAAGAAACCCACCATTGTTGTTGGCTGGTCGCAGTTTGCAATAATGAGGCTGGGTACCCTTATAATATTCTGCAGAAACCATTGACGGAGGCATCTTCTGCACAGATCAGGGAATTATTCACGTGCCCATCAACTAGATTAATCGGTGCTTACTGAGATTCCAGTCTACTTAACTATTCTTGGCTGTGTTTAATTAATTTAGTTAATTTTAATTATAGTACTTCGTTCTTGTATATAATAAATAAATCCAATTTATGGTACGATTAAACTAGTAATTTATTAAAAGCTGTTGCCTTTTCTTATAATATTTTTTTCTTAGAAAAAGTTGTGCTGAATAAGTGTTTATGTTTCCTGTCTGTAACTAACTTCCAAATTAGACTAATTACGAAGTGTAGCAAATTCACTGCATTAAGAGCATAAAACATTTTACAATGATGTTGGCTTTCATTAATTATGCAATGACACTCAATTTTCACCTGGAAATTTCTTCCTTTATAATTTTGGACTTTAACTCAGGACTTATGTTATGTGTTTTGCGATTTTTCTGTAAAAAAAAATTAAAAACTAAAAGATAGAACGTTTCAAAGTGATCAACAGCATCCCCCATGCGTTGCAACCAGAAATTTTTAAAGGGAAAGAGTCGTGTATTGGTGGGAGGCACTAGCTAGACAACCAGAACCTTTAACCCTTTAAAGTTGTCAAAAATAAAGCACAATTTTCTTGGGAATTAATGCTGCCTCGCTTGGTGAGGTGTGACATAGATATATTCGACCGCATAAAATATGAAAGGGAAACAAGAACTGAAGGGTTTGAAATGAGTGCCAAAGCTTGATTTTTTTTTTTTTTTTTGGATAGATGGTCAGCAAGAATAAATGGAACAATAATTAAGTACTCCTCAACAAGATCAATAATACATTGAAAAATCTGAATTTACATATACAAGTTGAACTTTGAAAATTTGAAAAAAAATAAAGTAGAAAAGAATAAAAACAAGCCCACTAATATAACAAAAAGAAAATAAAGATGTACATGACTTCAATTCTTCTTTGGTAATGATATCTACGAATGAAAATAAAAAACCTACTCTGAAAAGACCTGGATATCATAAATCTATACAGTATATGTTTATCCAAGAACTTTCCTGTACTCTAGTATGATTAATCAGTATAGACGAAGCTGTTCGAAAATAAGAAAAATATGGTATGTAACATAGCGTACGATCTCAGTGAAGATCCTAAGATAATAAAAAACAAAAACATGAATGGGCAAACTTGGATCTTATCTCTAGCTGTGCATCTCTTATTAATCTTCATCAGTAGTCATCCCAGAAGCAATCCAAGTCTGGAAGAGTGGGAACTGATGAAGGACCCTCAAGATCCTCGTACAATGCCCTACTCCTTCCCATATCTTGCTGCTTCGACACCACCGAGGAAGTGTCGGTGTTTCTGTCGTTGCTGAGGCCGGTGTCCTGCGAGACACTGACCATAGACTGATTGGATGAGAACTGCTCCATCTTGCACTGTTTGTCCAATCCAGACAAGCACTCGTTGTTGGCGGCAAATGCTCTTAGGATAGCTTGATCATGGCCCACAAAACCTGAACCTGCAACGCTTTGCACTGAACTGTTCGCATCAGCTTGGTGTATATAACCTGAAAACATTGCATTCTGCTCGAAGGAGAAATTCGGGTTTTGGAATCGAATTTGAGAGGGTGAAAGTGAGTTCCCCATCGGGTTGATGTTGAAGCTCACTTGGTTGCTGGCGTTGGCGGTGTAGTTATTGGTGGGCATGTCATAGTTTCTGTGCGGGTCTTCTGGCTTGATCAGCAGCTGAGGATTGTCGATGGAGAAGTTAGGAAGATAACATCCGTCTGATGATGGTTTAGCTGATGATGATGGTGGGTTGGTGCTCTTGAAGTCGTCATCAGTACTATAGCCAGACTTGGGATCCATGAGAGGTGGGAGTGAGGAGTAATCCGTCAGATCATCACCAAGAGAATTCATCCTTATAAAGCTTTGAATTGGGGTCTTTTTAACATCTGTGTTCTTGTGGAAAACCCTGCAGACAACCCATTCGTCCTGCAGCAAAGAACATCGCCCCCCCAAAACTGTTAGACTCTTGGCAATTAAATTCAATAAAGCAAAAGATATGATTAAAGGACCACAAGAAAGAAACTCTCAAGCAAACACAAAAAAGGCACTTTCTTTAAAAGTGGAAAAGAAAAAAGAAAGAAACGAAGGAAAATTGATGAGAGAATCCATGATTGAGATTTCAATCTTCTTTGCAAAAATCAAGAGAAAAAATGATAAAGAGAAGTAAGCTCTTTTCTTTTTCCATACCTTTGCAGCCTTTGGGAGGCTGTAGCTTGCAAATTTGCCTTCCAATCTGAATTCATGCATAACCCAATTGGTTTTCTCCCCTTTTGGAGCTCTCCCTCTATAGAACACAAGGGTCTTCTTCATGCCAACAAGATTGCCTTTCCCTTTGTAAATTTCTTTATCTTTTCCGGTGGCCTTCCAGTACCCGGATTCAGTTGCACGATTGGTTCTCATGCCTGTTGGATACTTCCTATCTCTTTGACAGAAGAAGTACCACTCGTTCTCTCCCATCTTGGCTTTCTCTGCAGAATTCATATTGGCTTAAAATCTATAAGAATATTAATCAAACCCAATTAATATCATGGATATATATGAAAAACTGGATTAATCTTTTTGAAAATCATAAACAAAAACTCATAACCACAAGCCATGAGAAGAAAAGAAAAGAACTTACTTGGTAAATCCCACGGCTCACACTTGTTCAAATCAGCTTCTCCAACAGCAGTTGCACTGAAACTGTTGTTCATCACCTTCTCTGTTAGATAAAAAGTGATGATCTCTTCATCTGTCGGGTGGAATCTGAAACCAGGAGGCAAATCCAGAGGCTCATCCCCTTTGTTCACCACAACCGGCTCTTCCATAATGAAATCCTCGATCAAATTTTCTCCAATATATAGAATCCCAAATTAACAGAAATTGGGTTTGCTAGATTCAAATAATATCCCAAACCCAGTATTTACAATCCCCAAATAGAATTGATATATATATGTAATAAAACACTTGAAGAGAAGGGAAGAGAGAATGAATGAAATCAAGCTTGCCGTAGTTATACTGAAAGAAGGAGCAGGTTGATTGGAAGAGAGCTTTTAAGAAAGCAGAAACAAGGGAGAATGGTAGGTTTAAATAGAGGAGCGGCTACCACAGCTCATACGCTGCAAGATCCGTGGTGTTCAAGGCACTTGCTGGGGAAGCCTTCGATTGGGTCTTTTTTTCTGGTTCTGTTTGTTTATATTTTGATATGTGTATTATATTTGTATGACGTATGTCGTTGCTGCAGGCTAGCTTCTTCGCTATGTCTACTTGTCTGAAAAAAGAAATGGTAAAAAAGAAGCTCTCTATGCTTTTGTGGGTCCCAGTTTCGAAGGCCCCAGTCTCTTTCCAAATTATTAATAAAAAAACAATATTGTAGTAACAACTTTATCCGCAACCCTCAACCTAACATTTGGAGATTTTCAGTGCCCAGTTTCCATCACCACTCTTTCAATTCTCAAACAGCACAGGGGTCTCTGTTCAAACCTCTGGAAGAAGTTAAAAAAGTCCTGTTTCTCTTCAGGTTTTTTTCTCTAAAAGACAAAAGTTATGTGCTGCTATAAAGCAGCTGCTGCTGGCTTAGTTAACTTTGATTTTGTCTACAGAACACAGTGGCTTTTGGTGGGTGGTGGTTGTTCTGTTGGGTAGCTAGGCTTAGCTCAGCTGCTTCACACAAGTATACAATTGCCTCCTAACCTCATTGAAAATTTAGGCCAAAGTGATATATATCTATCTACTTTCTCCAGGACTGCTTCTGTCTCTATATTGGAAATTATTGGGATGACACAACAATTTTCCTCCAGTTCGTCTATTTAGATGGGTTTCACTGATTGAATGGCTGTGATCAAATTTTGTCTCCTTTACTCCGTGTAAAAGGCATTCTGATTCTCCACACAAAAAATGGAGAGGACCTGTTGGGGAGAATCTAGGGGTTTCACACTCATTAGTCAATGGAAGAAGCAGTAGAAATGGATGTGAATTTTCTAAGAACTTTCCAATCTTTGATTTTAGCTGGCGTCTAGATGAGGTCTAAGCTCTAAAATGGTGTTTTTTTTTTTTTGGTAATTTAAAATGGTGTTTTTTGTTTAGTAAATGTGACTCGTTATAAAATAATAAATAAAAATAATTAATTAAATAGGGCTTCACAACTGTTTTTCAATATATATAAAATTAATTTCATTTTAACAGCTGTATCCCTCATTTCTTTGTCTAAAAAAAAGTATAATATTTCATTGAAAATAACATATCAAAGAGGGTAGTAAGCACATGTGTCAAAATACCATAAATGCATATATTTTCTAATTTAAAATCCTATAAAAATCAGAAAATATCTTTTTTTGAGAGAATATTTACATTTATTGGATATAAGTTTTTATTATTTAATCTGTAAAATTTAATAAATTTTATAAAACAAAATTTATGTAAAAATAATAAAATTATATGTATATATTATAGGTTTAATTGGCTTATTGAGGTCACAGCCAGGCTTGAATAAAGAAAAACAATTTGAAGGTGAAAAACATATAGAATTGAAGGGAAAGAATGAATGGATGTGTCTTATTATAATTAAGCATGATTGTTAATATAGTGGGCACCGACAACTGATTTTGTTGGTTTGTGAGAAAGCAATGTACATTGCATTGTATTTTCACTATCTTGTATACGTATGAATACGATGCAGGAGCCACTGACCAAGATGGGGAAAGGCTCAATGCTGACACCGTCTCTGCAACTTCCTTGAACTTTCTAACCCAAAATTTAAGGGATAAAACGGTCATTTAATGTACTTAATTAAGTTCTGTCAACCACTAGAAGTCTAAAATTATAATTGTGTGGCCATAGTACCCCTTCCCCACTAAATTAAGTCACAAAATGTACCATTAATCACGGGGAATGACCCCCATAAAGCTACGTACGTATGGATCAGCAGTTCAAACACATTAAAGTACGTATAACTCAGCTATAATTGTACTTTTTTTCCCCTAATATTAATAACAGAGGAGGCTCTTAAAGGCCTCTTTTGCAGAGATATTTCAAAAACATGTGATTATTACTAATCAATTAATTAGTTTCTTTTGCTCTAAAAGCAACTAAGAAAAAGTCAATTAAATTTATTATTTTTATAATTTTTTATTTAATTTTTATGATACATAATTAAATCATTATATTTATTAAATCTTACAGATAAAAATTTTAAATTGAATTTAATTCAATTAAGTGACCTATCTTGCTTAAATAAAGATAAATTTATCTTTTTTTATTATAAAAAATACGAATTAATCCACTCAACCATGTTTAATATGCACGTTACAGATGGATTCATATGTAGAAATATATTGATCTTTGGACCAATCTAATTTGTTTAAAAGATTAATTAAATTAATATTCTCTTAACTTATTAATAACATATTTCCATGTCACTCTACTCATTATTGACTGACTAACTATATAACTAATCAAATTCAATAATCTATATAATTAAATATGAATTTAAGATTTAAAATTTAAATTTTATAAAAAAATTAATTATGGAAAATAATTTTCCAAAATGAATGCATGAAGGCAACTTTTGTGGCTTCCACTTCCAAGGAGTCTTTTTTTTTTTTGTACAGAGTTATATATGGTTCATATATTAAATAAATAAATAAATAAATTTAAACATATAATTAAGCTCGTTTCATTAGAGTTAATATATGAATTTGAATATAATTTTCAATTAATTTTTTTCTTCTTTTTTGTAAGAACATAATGTGAACCCGTGCTTCTTTGAGATCTACGTAAAAGAAAAGCGCGTAAAGGCTCAAGAAAGTAGAAAAGATGGGAGCCATAAAGATAAAAAGCCCATACCCATTTGTTCACGTCTCCCACTTTTCTGTCTACGTTCATGTTTGCTACAACTGAACTCGCATATTTGAATTTGAGGCGAGATTAAACCGAGTCACTGAGTTCAAGCTCTCAATCAAACAAGTGGATCATTGAGTTCAATTTTATCTTCGTTTTATTTTTGTAAGTTGAGCTCCAACAATCCATTTATTTAATTTATAAATATATATGATTTAATTAGTAAAATATTATAATAAAATTTTAATCAATATAATTATATTACAAATTATCGGATTAATATAGTTAGATTACAATTGAAGTTTAATAAATATTTGATCAGATCTTAAATTTAAACATTTAAATTTAATTTTTTTTATCAAACCTCATAAATAACAATTCAAGTTTAATAAATAATCGACCAGATTTTAATATGTAAATTTATTTTATTTTTATTAAATTTTTATATTATAATTTGTTTAATAAATAATCGACTAGATATTAAATTTTAACATTTAAATTAATTTTATTTTATTATATTTTTTAGATTAAAATTTAAGTTTACTAAATAATCAATCGGATATTAAATTTTAAAATTTAAAATTATTTTATTTGTTATTAAATGTGTCAAATTAGAATTTAATTTTGATAAATAATCAATTGAACCTTAACATTAAATTTATTTTTTAATTAAAACTCGGGTGACTATTGAGTAATTGAAAAAGTGTAATTTTATTACTAAGTTGATTATTAAATTATTATAAATAATAATTTTGTTATAAAAATTTTTAATTCTCACATTCTCAATGTAATAAATTTGTTAATTTAATATTTTAAAATAAATATATAATAAAATGAAAATTTTAGGAATAGTATGATTGGTAGTCTAACCCAACTTGACTTGACCCATCTGAGTTAGGATCTTAAATTTAATAGATAATCAATCACTTATTAAAACCCATTTTATTTTCCATTAATTCTTAAATAAGTTAATGATCAAGCTTTCACCTAAACTTGAACAATGCACACCCCACACCAAGTGGGCTAAGTGTTGTTTCAAATTAAATATATCCATAAGGGAATAAAAGGATGACAAAAGTTTTCATATCAACTATGTGAACAAAATACTCATATTTTATATGAGAATTATTAGATTAATTAAATTTAATTACTAAAATTTAATAATGTAAATTTTATAAAGTAAAATATATATAAAAAAGTAGATAAGATAATATAAGGATGATAAAAAGATATCCAAAAAGATATGCAAACAAATTTAGATTTGGATCTCCCCTTCATTTTAGTGAATTTTTATTTATCTTTTTTTATTTTATAATTAAATTTAAATTTTATATTAATTTGTTAATTTTACTTCTACAATTTTTTTATTGTACCTCTAACTTTAAAAAAATATGTATTAAAGAATTTGATCCAAGGAGGAGGGTGAGATAAACATTCTGGCCACGGCATTGAAAACCAGCCCGATTAAGAATACGCGTGCTGTTCCAATAGCATCCGTGGTTCTAATGTTGTTTTGCATCTGCATACGAAACTAAATCAACCACATTAATAAAAAAAAAACCCAGCAGGTGACGCACGCTCAATATTACAGGAGAACTTAAATTTAAATTCTCTTTATTACATTAATACTAAAAGAAATCCACAACGAGGCGACATGTCGTCATTATGAGAGTATAATGTGAATGAGCTGGATTAATATTTTATTTAATCATATAT
This sequence comes from Dicorynia guianensis, assembly GCA_037013595.1. Lineage (NCBI taxonomy): Eukaryota > Viridiplantae > Streptophyta > Magnoliopsida > Fabales > Fabaceae > Dicorynia > Dicorynia guianensis. Next base: position 11,359,584 of record JASUAB010000007.1, read on the forward strand.
TAAACGCGTTACACACGCTCCCTTATAGCTGCCTTATTCTGCCACACCCCACTTTGCAACACAAAATTCAACCCCACCATACCATACGGAATCAATTCCGCCCTAACTTTTTTTTTTAAGAAAAAAAAAAATTGGCTTATACTACTCATTTATTTCTTAGTAGTATGTAATTCCCAATTATATATCCGATAAAACATGTTATATAACAACTATAACAAATCAAACTTTCTCCTATTACATAAAGCTAATTACAATTTATATTTACCAAATAATTTTGGTATTTAAAATTATATTTTTAATAATCTCACTTGATATCTTCTTAGATGCTATCCTTTTTTACTTAAATTATTTTGTCTGATTGGCTATTTTTTACTGGAGTTTTTATTAATAATTTTATTGGAGCAAAAAATCGATTATACATTTCTGAAAAAAAAGAGGATTTTGGGGCGGTTTTGATTGGAATTGATGGCTTGAGGATTTGGGATGCTTTAAACTTGTTCTTTAAACTATTTGACTTTGGGTAACCAAACTGAAACGCAAAGCAAAACGACTAGGCCTCGTAACCCTATCATATATGAGAAGAGAGGCTGCCGGAGCAACAACAATTTTTTGGGGTCATTAACTTTTGTAAATTTTATAATTGTATTCATAAAATCTTTAAATTTAATAATTTATATTTTATGTTATAAAAAATAAATAAATATAAAATCATAAAATTATCATACATTAATTAACGTTCTAAACATGATTGATTATTAAGAGGCATAAGAAAGAGTGTATACCTTCAGGTTTTGTTCATAAAAAAGAAAAGATTTTCATTTAGATATCTAAGTATGTTACAGGATATTCATTTTTATTTATCAAATAGAGAATATTTTGAAGAAGTAAAAAAATAATAATAAATAATGATGGGCATTGGCTGAGAAGACGAGGGTGATGTCATGCAAACCTTACTGTAAAGCGGGGTGCATGAAACTGTGGTTCCCTTATCCTTAATCTGATTATGAATGGCATCATTGTAAGGAAGACTCCAAAGAAGAGAAACTGGTGGGGGCAGCAGCAGCAATTATTGGCGATTTACGAACGTAAAGCGCAGCAATACGAGATTAATACGATGTAGGAGTAGGACCCTTCTTCATCCTCAAACCAAACACTGTTTCATAGGTTCAGACAGTTGACAATTGCCCTTATAAAATGTTTCTCCTCTGAGGATAGAGAGAGAGAGAGAGAGAGAGAGAGAGAGAGAGAGAGAGAGAGAGAGAGAGAGAGAGAGAGAGAGAGAGAGAGAGAGAGAGAGAGAGATAAGCAAGAAAAAGCTTATTTCTTGGCTTTTGCTAATCATTCGTCACCATCTTATTTAATCAACCTTTAATCAACTTAACTCTTCTCTTTTCCTTTTCAGTCAATAGCGATATTAAGTATAACAAACACACCCAAAAAAAAGAAAAAACAACTGTTAACAATATTAGCAACTTTTTTTCTAATTAAAAATTACTATTTACAAATTAAAATGTTTGTGTTAAATTCAAGAATCCAAATGAAATTTTGTTCCTAATTATTAAAGAGGTCAGTGCATACGCATGACTTGCAATTTGGTAGGTGATTTGGTCTTTTACTTAATTAATGTTTAGAGTCACATAGACCCATATATGCTAATTAAACACAGAAAAAAAAAATCCTACAAATAACCCTAACAATTCCTTAATCATCTCATTAAATAGTTCTTCATGTAATTTTTAGATCATGAAGAATATTGAATAGCATATTAAGAATTCAAACTTCAAATTTCAAAACTCTAGGTTCTAGTGCGCCTAATTCTTGATCACTATGTATAATCCGTATCTTAAAGTCCCTTTTGAATGTACGCCATAAATAAGAAAAATTGATTCATTATAGTTAAGGAATTTATTTTTTTCTTAAAAAGAGATTAAAAGATAATTAAAAATACGAATGACTCAATTACTTTTAATAGAAATCAAATTTATAATTACTTCTTGTAAAGAATAGACAAAACAATGGGCTAATTTAGTGGCCAAGATAGGTTGTAAGAGTTGAATAAGAGTGAAAAAGGACATAAGCTTAATAAGCTTATAATCTACCATATATAAGTTTGATTGGTACCAAATCAAATATCAAATATTATTACGTTATCATATCCCACTGATTAATTAAATATTAGATTAAAGTAAGATAGAATAACTTGTATCGTATTATCTTATCCAACCTTCTTTATTTTAACCATCATGTATTACGTATGTTATATTAAATTAAAAAACTTTTTTTATTGGGTGTGATGGGTAAAGAACTTATTTATAATTGTGGTTAATCATAATTTAAGGACTAAAGAATCTAAAAGTGGCATGCCACGCATTTAGAGTGTGTCATTGTTATCTATCCGTGACTGAGTGGGATTAAACATATAGTTTTGGCAATTAGGTCATGAAGAAAAAGTCTGATTCACACATATGACCAAATCATGTTGATATAGAAGACAAAAGAGATAGGGAAAGATGTAACCGATGATGGAAAGTTGCTTTGTTTGTTTTATTATAGGAAGCGATCAACTTTGGAGTCAGTTAATCAATATTAAAGTATCTTACAAAGTCCATCATCTTTATAAAGTCATATAACTAAAGTTTAGATGTATGAGTAGTGTAGCCCTACAAAAGTTTGAAATCCATGCTTATCACTAACTAAGCATCCCAAATAATACAACCATTCTTTTTCTAGTTCCTTCTTTTTCTTTTTCTCTTTTTTTTATAGAAAAGGTGGTGAGGAGATGTGAAATAGACTTTTTTGACCTAAAACATCAAATAGTTTGTGATTATATTCCCAAATACCGTAGAATATACTTATGGTATGGAGGAATTATAAATTGATAAAATCAAAAAAAGCATATTCCATATTTGATAGGGTAAAATGGGTTACTTTTCAACTTCAAAGAATATTGTTGACCTTACTCAAATTTGAGTAATTTTTGTTGGACTCCATATTACATTGAAATAGTTGGACTCAATTCTTGATTGGGTTCTTATAATTTTTATTTTCACTTAGATCCTTGAAATTTTCTTTGTTCACAAAGCGACCTAACTTCGAGCTCGGGTTGGGAGTGGCTGCGTGCGATGCCAGCCGATGAGTCCGTTAAATTCGTTTGGAGATGGGTGTCGGCACTGAAGTCCCATTCTACCCCATACACAAAATCAGTGTCTGCCCAATATTGTATTGTTCGGAATTAGATGCAGAGGCACATCAAACACAGAGGCATACATGAATGACATTAACCAAAAATCAAATGAATGATTAGACAGAGAACGATTTGATGGGTGCGTCGCGTTGAAGCAAAACCATGTAAGATCAATTGCACAAAGCTCATGTGGGTGATAAAAGAGTAGCATGTGAACGTTAAAGTTAACATGACAATAACAGAAGAAGTTAAGTACACATTAATCAAAATTTAAAGAGATATATTATTATATTTCAAATCTTAAGGGGTTTAAATGTATATGATCAATTTTATCTACATTTTTGCTCGTTCATGGAATTAATTTATCCTTATACATTTTTCACATTTTGCAGGTCAAGATTTTAATCATTTGTCGATAAAATAAATTAGCAATAAATTATTACAATTTATTATTATTAAAAATTAAATAAGCATTAATCGGTTTTCAAGATAATTTTTTACTCAAAATAACATCAATTTGCACTTGCCACCCAAGAAAAGTTTTGTCCCACTTAATAAGTGAAATAAAACTCTTACGAAATTAAAGTTAAATATATAATCAGTTAATTATGAAATTTAATAAAATTTAATAGTTTAAATATTTAATAAAATCTTAATTTTTATAAATAATCAAAGTACACAAATTATCACTAACTTAGTTGTTATTAGCCTAGGAAAAAATTATTAATAAAGACTTTGGAAAACTCTAATTTAAGCATTGTGAAACTTCGGCTCTTAAAAAATCTACATACTACAACACTTACCAAGTTTGAGTATGGGCAAATGACCGGCAAGGTTCTATTTGGGCATTCGGACAAATGATGGAAGAAAACGATCCCCAATTAAAAACCATTAAGGTGGACTGCAACTGTAACATAATTAAGCATTACCCTTCTTTTTATTTTTTTTCAAAGGAAGGTTGATTGAAACTCAATTGGACTATTCGCATATCAATTAGGTTTGGAATGTTGAGAGGAAAGGTTCAATGACTTGTTGATGTTGGTCGAGTTGGAAAATAGGGAACAAGGTGGTAAAATACTGAATCTTAGATGATTTTATAATGAAAATTGGCAGCAACTCCAAATGGTCAAGTCGGAGACTAGGGAGGAGGGAACGAGGGCAAGCCAATAGCAAGTGGGGCGTAGTTTCTGTGCAACCATTCCCCATTTCCCCTAAAGACAAGCGGTAAAAGGCAAAAACCTATGTCACAATCCCGTTTTGAATTGTCTGACTTCTTGTATAGGTAGCTAGACAGACAACAATAATATTAAAAAAAATAAAAGAAAAAATAAAAGTCACAAAGAAATTTTAAATATAAAATAAACAAATAAAAAAAATAGTAACTAAAACAAAAAAATATTTGAAACTCAATCTTGTTGCTTGCTTCAAAGTTTCAGACCCAACTGCATGTTTTCACCATATTTTTTCTTTTTTATTTTTTCTGATAAAATGCTGCAACCTCTTCTAGATTTCTTCATTATTTACAAAGATTCCATCTATGTTTAGAAATTACAAAATTGACATAAAACTTCCAAATATCTCATCTTTATAGTTTTCAGAATTTTCCTTGCTCAGGATTATTTCAAGAGTACTTTAGACTTTATGCATGCCTCTAAACTAGAAGGGATATTTGTGAAAATTTAGGAAAAATTCAAAGTCTGAGTATATAATTAAAAAAAAAATAAACTGGTTATAACTTAATTGTACAAGCCATGTATTACTTCATAGATTTCACCCAGAATGCCCCAGATACACCATATAAGTAAGCAATCAGTAAATTACAACAAAATAATAGCCTAATGGGTTGCTCTGGACTTTGCATAGAAACACCATTGGTTTCAGAAACTAGCTAAATATACCATACCGATGTATGACAGAAGTGAAAACGGGCAGATAAAAAAGACCAGATGGAAAAAGGTAAAAATGTCATTTATTTTGTCCCCGTCGCACTCCTACCATTCCAAGCTCCACCAGTACCACTACTACTAACCCTTTCCCATTCTTCTAACATATTTATTTTGAGGTTTGAGCTCCTGGCAGAAGACAGATACAGAGAGAGCTTAGGACAACAGGTGTCGGGGACACAGGGGAACATGTTTGAATCTCCTATTTACTTCGAATTTTTATCAACCCTTCGCCATTTTAAAATACTATTACATGCTCCCTTTCTTCGTTTTCTGCCGTAAAAAGAAATAATAACTACAAACAAACCTCAAGTTTCCACTAAAAAAGCTGTTATGTGTGCATAACAGATACCCCCAGTTTCGAGGTCATTTTTTAAGCAACCTCGTATATGGAAACAAGGCATAGGAAATGAATGATGCTTGTCACTGAACTCCAGACATGCCGATAAATATACATATTAGTTATAAAGCATTCATAAAAAATGAAAAACAGCAGTAAGAGTTAGCATAGAATGACACACTCATTTTAAATGTATAGAGCATCCCAACCCAGGTGACATTTTTTATCAGCTTGGATGATATCCGCAACACAGACACATTCAACATGGGAATCAGCACCTTCATCACTAAGGTACATGAGTATGCAATTGATAACCGTAACTGATTCTATTGAAGAATTGTCAGAGAAATTTTACTCCTACAAAAGTTTCTCACTTAAAACTCACAAAATGTATTCATTTCCATTTGATGCAATGGTTTCTACACAACTATGAATGGACCTCACCTCATCCAGTGGTGATATGTAACTTTGTGAACTTCAAGTGAAAACTTTTTTGTGAGAATAGTATTATTGAAAACGTGACTGATTCTATTGAAAAGTATGCAGCTTGTACTGAAAGTGCGGTAGAAACCATGCATACCTAAGCTATTTCTGTTGTCAAACTGGGTTTCAGCTATTTGTGATCTAGATCAAAGGTTACTAAACGAAAATACAAAGGTTCCTACAGGTGAGAATCGGAATATTTTCATCAGCTGGTGAAGCATTTTAGGCAATAACGTGGCCAAGAATGACTCTTCTTGACTACAAAGCAACAAACAAAACAAATATTGAAGGTTCTCACATAAAGAACTTTTGGTTAATTAGTAAAATCGTAAAATTATTAGGCACTTAGAAGACAACACATGAAGGAACAAGCATAATAGTAGTTACAGAGCACTATAGTACTGCCATCATGCACACCTCCAGACTTCTTATCACCATGGAAAGCATCCACATTAAGATGAACATTATTAACCATCGTTATTGCTCTGTGACCATCACCCAAATCCCTGCTCTTGGTCCACAGAATAGACTCATCAAGACAATCTGCATTGTAAAGAATTAGCTGAACCTGCAGAAAAAATATGAATTTTTTATGTAAAAAAATTATCGAGAAAAGGCGAGAAAGAGCACAAAGGATAGAGGTTGCCGTATAACATTACTATTTCTTTTTTTACATTAAGGATCTTTTCTTATATGTTCACCAATGACAAGTTATAGGTCTCTCACCAGTCTGGCATTTATTGACACATCATAAAACCCATATAAAACTTCAACATCCAAACCAATATGAAAAGAACATCATTGTAAACCAAATTGTTAAGTTCTCAAAGAAAGAAAAAGATAAGTCACTCCTATTTTTAAATTTTGAAATCATTCAGTATGTGTGTCCAGGGAAACAACTCAAGCTTTGTCCCTTGTGCATTGCAAAAACACATCTCATGCAACTTTGTTGGTTTAGCATAAAGCTCCAAGAAATACATTATTAAGCTACTAAGGACAGGTTCTCATAGCATGCTTCAAAAGTTTATCACATTGGGTGAAGAAAGCTAGCACGGTGATTCTGGTCTAAGTCCCTTCTGAACATAAGAAAATAGAAATATTCACACAACCACTTGCTACAGCAGACAAGATTTTCAAATTCTGATATCAAATCTAACCTACAGACCTACAGAGGGTTGTAATAGTGGCAAAAGAATATTAAAATCTCAATGTTTTCATGTTTCAAGTAAACTCACTAGCCGGATAGAGTCTCAGTGCCCGCCGTTCTTCCTCAATTTTCTATCACATTGTTGGTTCATCTATTATGATTTTACAAACATCTTACAGCATTAAGGATGATAATTTCCCATTCTTATCTCACAAATAACCAACAAATGATGATTTATCAGGTTATAAATATTCCAATGTCTAACCTAATAACTTTGACAAGCACAGTAAAGGAGTGGCTTTAACTAGAGAAAGGGATCCTACGGGATGAGAGGCACCAATGGAGTACTTAGTGGCCTCACCAGTAACTTTATTGACCCAGGAAAAGGCAGGGCACCCTTCTTCATCCTTCACCCTTGTACTGTACTTCTCACCCTTGTACCAATGTTGCAGAAATAATTTAATAGCAAGCACAACAGACAATAAAGTTAGTCCAAAATGGTTTAAAGTAGGGGTGAAATCATATTTTTAAATTTTGGACCAACTTTTATAGCATAAGAAACAGCCAGACAGAGGTAACTGAATATGCCCTATATATGCATACACCAATTCAGGAAACAAGACACATGCACACAAAATTGAAATTGCGAATAAGATATTACTTGGTACCTATCACGGGGATCAGAGGGCGCTAAAACAACTTTCCCATCTCAAATGGCAAGGGATTATTTGGATGCAGCCTTGGTGAGGATCTTAAAAATGGATTTGTTGAAGAGGCCAGAGATGCCCTGATTAATCTGATGATGAGTGAAGGAAGGCAAATGAAACTGAATTTAGGTTGACAGTTTGGGTTGACACGTCCCAAAACACATTTTCTAATCATTTTGCATATGTTCTCAAAACAAGTCTGGCAACATTCTATTCAGCATCTTTCTGTTGCGAAAATGTGTTTTGGGATGTGAAACTCCTTCCATCAACCCAAACTGTCAACCTAAATTCAATTTCATACATGGGAAATGGTAAGCTTGACCTTTGAGTGTATCCTTGTCAACAATTTTTGTGCATCAATTTGCAGACTACAATTTTCATACACAACAGACATCAAAATGACGTGTTCACATTGTCACAACTAACAATATGTGTGACAATAGTAAATATATGAGCAAGACCAATTATAGATATCAAGTTATGAAATATATAGCCGTACATAAAGAACATTATTGATGCATAAAACAAACTTAACATTTCCCAAACTAAAGAAAATAATTCAACAAGAACCTTGTCTAGGAAATCAATCGTTAACTTAGAATTCATCTCAATGTTAAGTGTACAATCTTAAAATAGACATCACAAAACTACGGAGAGCACACATGGATATTTTAATTATGTGCCAAAAGTGACTCAAAGCAAGCTGAAGTTGCATAATCATTTATTGAATCACTTTTTTTCTTGCACCCCAAGAAAAATGTGCTAGTCACATTTCCAGTGGCACTCCTACAATTTCATGCTCCACCAGTACCACCACTAACCCTTTCCCATGCTTCTAACAATTTTATTTTGAAGTTTGAGTTCCTGGCAGAAGACAGATACAAAGAGAGCTTAGGACACCATGAGTCAGGGACACGGTTGAATGCCTGAATATGTTTGCAATTGAAATAAATCTCCTATTTACTTGAATTTTTTATGAACCTTTCACCCTTTTAAAATACTATTATATGCTCCCATTTCTTGAAAGGAAAATAAAAGATAAACAAAATAAGAATATATCTTCGTTTTCAGCCTCAAAAAAGAAATAATAACTACAAATAAACCTAAAGCTTCTATTAAGAAAACCCACATGTGAGCATACAACACAGTTTCAAGGTGGTCTGCTTTTGAAACCTAGGATATGGAAATAAGGAAAAGGAATTGAATGATGCTTGTCACTGTATTCCACAAATGACGATCTATATACATATTAGTTGTAAATCAATCATAAGATTAAAAATAGCAGCAGCAGTTTGCACACTAAGATACACACATATTAAATGTATATAGCAACCCAACCGAGGTGAGATTTTTTTCACCAGTAGAAACCATGCACACTTAAGAAAATCTAGTATTCATACAAATGTAAATCACTCACAAACACAGAGTCAGCATACCCTCATCTTTTAAGGCATTTAGACATGACAGCTCCACCGATTACACTCCTACATTTTAGCATCATCACAAAAGGAAAAGAAAACTAGTTAAAACTGAAAACCAAAAAAAAAAGGGAAACGGTGCCTTTGTCAACTGTTGAGGCAATTTAAGGATCAAAATGGATTTCAGCTACTTCTGATCCACATTAAAGCTTACTAAACAAAAAAAATACAAGCTTCCTTCCGGTGAGAATGGGAATATTTTCATTAGCTGGTGAGGCATTTTAAGCAATAATGTGTTCAACAATGACTCTTCTTGACTAAAAATTAAGCAGCAAACATAGCAAATATTGAAGCTTCTTACATAAAGAACTTCTAGTTAAATGGTAAAATCTTAAAATTATTAGTCAAGTAAAAGTCAACTCATGAAGGAACAACCATAATATAGAGCCTTGCTAGGAATTCAATTCCTCTATGTCTTTTGGATAGAGAAACTTACTATAGGGTAAAGATCTTCCACTGCTGGTTCACAAATTAATTATATTGGGCATGGCAAAAACACATCTTATGCAACTTGGTTGGATTAGCATAAAGCTCCAATAAAACACATTATAAAGCTAACAAGGATAGGTTCTCATAGCATACTTCACAAGTTAATTATATTAGGCATGGCAAAGATAGCACAGTGATTCTGGACCTCTCGTATAAGTCTCTTCCTGAACATCAGAAAATAGAAATATTAGCACTACTACTTGCTACAGCAGACAGGATGTTCAAATTCTAATATCAAACTTCACCTACAGAGGGTTGTAAATTTGTAATAGTCGCAGGAGAATATAAAAATCTCAATGTCTTCATGTTTCAAGTAAACGCACTAGCTGGAGAGAGTCTCAGTGTCTGCTGTTCATTCTCAATTTTCTATACATGGCCACATTGTTGGTTCATCGATTAGGACGTTTCAAACATTTTACAACATCAAGGATGACAATTTCACATTCTCATCTCACAAATAATCAACACATGATTCAGGTTATAAAGATGCCAATGTCCAAATTAATGACTTTGACAGGCATAGTAAAGGAGTGGCTTCCACTTGAGAAAGGGATCTTACTGGATGAGAGGCACAAATGGAGTGCTTAATGGCCTCACCAGTAACTTTATTGACAGAGAAAAGGCAGGGCACCCTTCTTCGTCCTTCACCTGTGTGTTGTACTTCTCATACTACCAATGCTGCAGAAATAGTTTAATGGCAAGCACAATAAATGGTAAAATCAGTCCGAAGAGGTAAAATTTAGTGGAGAATCATATTTTTCAAATTTTGGATCAAATTAGATAGCATAAGAAACAGCCAGATAGGGGGCAACTGAATATGCCCTATATATGGATACACCAATTCAGGAAACAAGACACGCACACAAAATTGAAATTGTGAAGGATATTACTTAGTATTCATCACAGGGATCAAAGGGCACCAAAACAACTTTCCCATCTTCAATGGTAAGACAATAATTGGATGCAGCCTTGGTGAGGATCTTAAAAGTGGATTTGTTGGAGAGGCCAGAGATGCCCTGAACAGGAAGATGCTGAACAAGATGTTTCCAAAATTGTATTTCCAATCATTTTAAATATGCCTTGCAATGCAAGTTTGGCAACATCCTATTTAGCATCTTTTTGTCGCAAAAATTTGTTTTGGGGGATGAAACTCCTTCCATCAACCCTAACTGTTGACTTAAATTCAATTTTATACATGTAAGTGGTAAGCTTGCCCTTTGAGTGTACTCTTGTAAACTATTTTTGTGCATCAAGCCTACTGAGATTAATCCATAATGAGAATTACTTTTATGTGTTAAAAGTCAACATAGATGCGTTGCAGACTACAATTTTCATACACAACAACATTAAAATGACATGTTCATATTGTCACAACAAACAATGTGAGACAATAATAAATATATGAGCAAGGCCAATTATGAATATAAAGTTATGAAATATTTAGATGTACGTAAACAACACTATTAACGCATAAAAGAAACTTAACATTTCTGAAATTAAAAGAATATAATTCAACAAGAACCTTGTCTAGTAAATCAATCATTAACTTAGAATTTATATCAATGTTAATTGTACAATCTTAAAATAGACATCACAAAACTACAAAGAGCACACATGGATATTAAATTATGTGCCAAAGGTGACTAAAAGCAAGCTGAAGTTGCATAATCATTTTATTGAATCAATTTGTTTCTTGCACCCCAAGAAAAATATGCAAGTCACATTTCCAATCTAAGGTTTTGCAATAAATATTTTATAGCTACAATGAGTAAGATATTCCCACTCACAAAGTCCAACTTAGTTTGGAATTTCATGACAGGGATATAAACATATTAATAACTCAAGACAAGCATGGTTTAGTATTTATCTTGAGAGTCAAAACATCATAAGCATAAAAAGCCAACATGCAGGGCTGTAACTCAGACCGCAAGCCCAAGAATGTTCACCATTTCACTGATGCAGCTCTTTCATCAAACACCTAGATTCTAATCTTATCAATGGTTGAATTAAGCAAATAAAAATTTACAGTGCTAGGATTATTCAAAGGATTTGAGTCTGGACTCTAAAGGTAGAGCATTCTTTAACATCTGTACAAATCCTATATCTTTCCAAATTCAGAACTGGAATTTGGTTCTTGTAACTGCAACTAGGGGGGAAAATCTTGAAATATTATGATGCACAATCAGGTAAACAAAAAACTGATAAATAAAATACTTAAAATACCAAGATCACCAATAGGTTGCTCTGGACATGGTTGTACAGACACAAGAACGGGAATTTAGTTCTTGTTTTGGCACATGAAATTCTTGACTAGAAAACATTCTGAAAGAAGACTCAGAAAGTGCAGCTACTGTTTCCTGATAATTGGCAACCATAAAAGCTGCAACTTCCTTATGTTTATGATTCAGTACATCAAATGCAAGCATTGTGTTTGTTATAGGCAATACAGTACCAGCATGGATACAGACCGAGTCCTTTGATTACAGCATAAAATTTGGATTCTGACTTTATTATCTCAGAATGTTCCTGACTCAGAATGAAACTTACATTATATGATTAATTAGTTGCATGCTGCATATTTACATAATTCATTTTGAAATTCATAATAAAGGATATACAAAACGATACACATTTGTTAAACAATAACAGCACATGCTGCCGACTGTTCAGCCTCCTTTTTGTTCAAGCCACATAACAGTGAATCTTGTACCATTGAAACCAAAGAAGATATAAAAATTGGAATTTATCCTTCCTTTCAAACAGTGCTTTATGTGGGTCTTCATAAATTCAGCTTGACAGTAAATTCATTCAAGATAGACTTGCTGAACATGATATTCTGGAAGATAATCACATGAAGAAGTGACTATGTCATGATATAATTTCAGTCATTTAACAATTAAGAAAAGGGATAATTATAAACTATTGGTTTCAAAAACAACAAAATTCACTTGTCAAGGTGATAAGTTTTGAAAAAAATTTTCATGATTACTGCCTGTGTGAAAAAGCAAACAAGTATAAATCTTATCTGATACAATCAGCTTACTCCCTGAAAATTAAAAGTTTCTGTGATGCATTACATAATAATCTTCGACTTAGGATTCTCCATCATTTACAAGAAGAGAGGCATCCATTGACAAAAGAAAAAAACAAAAACTAACAGAAATACATTTTAATTTCTCACAGAAAATTTACTCAAACAGAGAAAAGGTTAATTTGGACAAGCAAGTACAATAATGACAATGGCAGGCAAAGAATAATATCACAAAGTCATTATACAAGAACATAGATAAATTGTACAGAATACATGAAGATGAGTAAGAGCCTAAAACATTTAGTTGGCTTATGCTGAACTACTACTGAGCAAAGAGGACAAGCTCAAAGATAGGTCAAATCTCAGTTGTATTGAACATGGGCCAAGTCAACAGGTTTTTAACAACAACAACAACAACAAACCGAGCCTTTTCCCACTAGGTGGAGTCGGTTACATGGATCAAACGACGCCATACACTTTTATCCAAAACCAAATTTTTGGATATACCATTTAACCAAAGATCTCTTTTAATCACTTCTTTAAGTGTCCTTTTTGGTCTTCCTCTATATCTTTTCTCAGGGCTAAACACCATTTGGTTAACCTTTCTCACTGGTGCCTCTCACGGTCTTCTTTGTACATGCCCAAACCACCGTAACCGAGTTTCTGTCATTTTCTCCTCAATAGACGCCACCCCAACTCTCTCTCGAATATAATCATTTCAAATTTTGTCTTTTCTTGTATGTCCACTCATCCATATCAACATTCTCATTTCTGCCACCCCTATTTTTTGCTCTTGTTGACCTTTTAAAACCCAGCACTCACTACCATAGAGCATAGCTGGTCTAATGGCAGTTCGATAAAACTTTCCTTTAAGCTTGGTGGATATTTTGCGATCACAAATAACCCCCAATGAGTTTCTCCATTTCATCCATCCAGCTTGTATCCTGTGTGAGACATCCCCATCAATCTCTCCATTACTTTGTAAAATCAACCCAAGGTATCGAAACTTGGACACCTACGGTATACTCTACTCTCCAATTTTTATCTCCAAATCACTGTTTTCTCGCCTTTTGCTAAAATTACACTCCATATACTCTGTTTTATTTCGACTTAAACGAAAACCCTTTGATTCCGATACTCCTCTCCATATTTCCACTTTACGATTAACCCCCTCTCTTGTTTCCCCTACTAAGACTATGTCATTAGCAAACAGCATACATTTCGGGATTGCATCTTGGATGTGTCAAATAAGTACATCCATCACTAAAGTGAAAAGGTAAGGACTTAAAGATAACCCTTGATGCAGACCGATCCTTATGGGAAAATCTTCTATTACCCTTCCTTGAGTTCGCACATTTGTTGTAACTCTATCATACATATCCTTTATGGCAAGAATATAAGCTATACGAACACCCTTCTTTTCCAATGCTTTCCATAGGACTTCTCTTGGCATTCTGTCATAAGCTTTTTCCAAATCAATGAAGACCATATGCAAATCTTTTCCTTTATTTCAGTACTGTTCCATCAAACCCTGTAGAAGATAAATAGCCTCTGTGGTGGATCTTCCTAACATAAAACCAAATTGGTTCTCTGATATATGAGTCTCTTTTCTTAATCTCTGTTCAACAGGTTTTTAATAGAGAGAAAAAAAAAGATGATTTTATCCAGAAACTGGAAATGTACCACATAATACATTCCCATCAACGCACATGGGCAAATTGGACTAGAATATCTTCAAGTGGGCATGCAGTTATATATCACAACACTAAAACATTCATAAGAAATAAAATAACTGCCTGAATTACCGTGGAAAAGTGCTATGTTTTTTAAGTCAATGTTTGAAGAAGTAAATTTTTTGAAGAGCTCATATAAGTTGAAAGGAAGCAAAATCAATACGGATATAAAATATTAAACATAATAAAATTCAGAAGTCACACACAGACCAAAGACTGTATGTTACCTGTGACAAACATTTAATGCCAGAAATGTATGTGCTGAAACCCACATAGAAGCCAAGAAAACACTCTATTCGACAAGAGCTACGAAGACAGAAACTTGTGCCTAAAATCTCTGGCGGTATGCTTCATCCATAAGATGACGGATACTTTTATGTGTTAAAATTTCACAGTCTAGGATTATTCAAAGGATTTGAGTCTGGATTGTAAAGCTAGAGCATTCTTTAACATCTGATCAAATCCTTTATTTTTCCAAATTCAGAACTTGAGTTTGATTATTGTAATTGCAGCTAGGGGGGAAATATCTTCAGAAGTCATGATCCACGATCAGGAAAACAAAAAACTAAAAAAATAACATGGTCCACTGGTTGTATTTGGTAGCAACTCGAACCTGGCAACGGCGGTGCCTCAGATTGGTAACTGTAGTTGTAGGAATCTAAGTGAGATTGAGGACCGGGTGGTGGAGGAGGAAATTCAAAGTAATTGAAGTCATCGGTAACTCGTCCCGGAGTGACATGAGAAGTGTGGAACAATTGGGTCGCCTCAGGTACTGGTACTGGTGGCGGTTCATCTACTCGGTAGAAAGATTGTGGTGGCGGAGGGTTGTCAAAGGAAAAGAAGGTTGTTCCTAGTGGTGTGCTGAGTCTTCATCCCTCAGGTGGTGGTGGGTGTGAGAGAGAGAGAGGAATGGCCATGGCCAAAGGTGAATTGCATGCTTGATCGTCTGCAATCCTGCAAGTGGGCGCTTACTGCTTAGCTCGAAAAGTTGCTTTGCGATGCTTGCACTGCACGTGCCAGGTGAGACACAAAACCGTTCCAAAGGAAGTATTGGCCACTTTGGTTTTCAATGGGACAAGGTACACTGATAACGCGGCTAGAAACAAAAATGAAGTTAAGAATTACCAAAAAGAAGAAGGAGGTTAAGAAGCTGTAGCAGGTCATTGAATGAATTCAAGGCATCCTTTTATATATTCTTTATTACAAATTTTAAGGTGAATTATGTTAACATGCAGTAACCAATTAAGTAAATAGGAAATGCTACTTTTCCGCAGCATTTTCAAGGTAGGTATTTTAAATGCATAATTTTAATACGTTATATCATATGTTTTTAAAAATATTATGTAATATTTTAAAAATTTATAACTTTAAAATATACAAATGTGTCTGTATAACCACGTTCAGAGCAAACTATTAATGATATTCCTCCATAATATTTTAATTATTTATGGTCCTTGTTTGGATGTCTCACGACTTTGGGGATGGTTCTTGCTTTGGGATATGAAATTATTGACTAGGAAGCATTCTGAGAGAAGACTCAAAAAGCGCATTGTTTCCTGATGCTCGGCAAATACAGAAGCTGCAACATGCTAATGTTTGCATTGTGTTTGTTATATGCAATACTGTACCCACATGGATGCATGCCAAGTCTTTTATGCGATTAATGAATTGCAGCATAAAATTTGGATTTTTATTTTATTATCTCAAAAAGAATTGTTCCAGACTTAGAATTAAACCTACATTATATGATTAAATAACTGCTTACTGCATATTCACATTATTCAGTTTAAAATTTGTAACAAAGGATATACAAAAGGATACGCAAATGTGAAACAATAACAGCACCTGCTGTCAACGGCTCAGCGTCCTTTTCGTTTCTAGCTAGGGTTGAGCAAGGGTCGAGTCAGGTCCGGATTCAAAAGTATTAAATTGAATGAAGTCAATTATAATTTTGGGTGAAACTTGTTCCAACTGAATAAAGCTTCAAAATTGAAAATTCTGGATTATGTAGGTTGGATTGATTTGGGTTGGTTCAAATGAGTAACCAAACAGGTGAGATTGAATTATTATGTTTAATTTTAAAATTTATATAGTTTTCATTTTAAGTATATTTTTTAAAAAATCTTTTTTTTTGAGTTGGATCGGATTACTGTATATTAAAAAATTCTAACTCAAAATCGACTAAATATATTCATATAAAATTATATATTAATTCAAATTAGTCCATGAAACCAACTTAACCCAACTCATATATTCTTTTTTTTTTAACGATATAAGCTAGGTTGAGTTAGGTTATTTGGGTTATAATCAACTATATTTCTAGTTGAATATCTTGACCATTGAAAACCAAAGAAGGAAAACTAGAAAAAAAAAAGAAAACAAAAGCAACCAATCCTTCCTTTCGAACAGTGTTGTATATAGGTCTTCCTAAATTCAGCTCGACAGCACATTCATTCAAGATAGACTTGCAGAACATGATATTCTAGGAGATAATCACAAGAAGAAGTGAAATAAGATTCTCTAAGTTTTGATAAAATTTGTCAAGGTTACTGCCCGTGTGGAAAGGCAAACAAATATAAATCTATCTGCTACAGGTAGCTGACTTCCTGAATATTAAAAGTTTCCATGATGCAATACATAATAATCTTCAGTTTAGGATTCTCCAGCGTTTACATAATAAGGTTTTGTTATATGTATACTTTTATAAGTATAAATTTTATTTATTTTTTTCATATTTATTTTTCTATTTTTAATATATTGCTACCACATATATGTATATATAATATACAAAATTATATATATTATTTTTCTTTAGACAAATATGTTCAATATTAACACTGACTGGAAAAGAAAAATATCACAAATCAATGTACGAGAGCACAGATAAATTGTACAAAACACATTAAGTTGAATAGAGCAAGAGCCTAAAACATTTAGGTGGTTTATACTGAACGAATACTGAGCAAAAAGGACAAGCTACAAGACAGGTCAAATCAAAACGGTATTGAACATGGACAAAGTTAACAGCTTTTCAACAGAGAAAAAGATGATCATATCCAGAAGCTGTTTTACGGTGGACTGTTGCTGTTTTTTCAGTCAAAGGTTGAAGAAACAAACTTTCCCAAGAGCTCATATAAGCTGAAAAGAAGCAGAATCAAATAATTTTGGATGTATAAAATTGGAAGGTATAATAACAGAAACATTAAGACACAAATAAGAGAGAAAAATTAATAAAAAAATCTAATTTTTTTTGTGGGGGCATTAATAATAAATTATCACAAAATAAATTGTGTTATTGCACCACAGTGATGCATTCTTTCAAACTATCATATTATAAAATAAATAAATAAATAATATTCACAATTATTATTTAAGTGATCTAATCTTTTGAAACAATTACAAAGTTTGATTATCTTTCGTACTATTAAAGATATTCTTTTTTATGTTCACAAAAAAAAAGATGTAATTTTCTATATAAATAATTATGTAATCATTCAATCATTCATCCTTTATATGATTAAAAATGTAGTTGCAACTAGTATGATCAAAACTTGACAATAAATGTAATTGCACCTAATAAGATAAAGACTTGATAAATAAATATACTAATGGATATATAATATGTCTAATTTTCTTAATCAATTTTTAGAGTGTTCTTCCAATTTTAAAATTCTTTCATTTAAAAAGACATTTAAAATATAATTTTCAAGTTGATTGCAAGTGTAAGAAATTCAACTACAAATAAGTCATTTTGATAAAATTGAGCAATTTGTAGAAACTTTTCGTTATTGAAAATGACAAAAAATCTTTTAAATTTAAGCATGTAACAACAAGCATCTCAACATTTATCTCATTAAAATGAATATCTAACTCTTGAATTTAACTATCAATCACTTAATATTATAACTCAGTTTACAAATGATGTAAATTAGAAAATTTAAAAATCTAAGATGGGCACTTCAAATTTTGTCATGTGGACACTCCATTATTATATATATATATATATATATATATACATATTAAAAATCTAAAATTCTGGAGTGGACACTTGCCCACTCACCTTTGTACATACAAGAAAGTAATGAGATCTGAATAATATATAATTGTTATAGTTCCATATGAATACTATGCATTTACACAATAAAATAAATTAATCTTGTCTATTAAATCAAAGTTTAGGGTTAAGACATCATTTAATGAAAATTATCACACTATCCATTTTACCTAAAAATTTAATGTAATAAAAATTTATTTTTTTTGATTAAAGTGCACAAGGTTCTCTTAAACATAAAATTAGCTACAAAAGATTCTCCTCTACTTTTAATTTTTGTATAGAATCTTCTTGAATTTATCAAATTTTATAATGCATCCATTCTATTACTATTTTCATTCAAAAAGAGATGAAATTCCCAAAACTATAGTCAAATTCCAAATTGACTGATGTCAAATACCCAAATTGCCCTAAACATATTGAAAACTCTGAATCCCAAAGAAAGCCACCCAAAGTTAAAGGTTTTAGCCCTAATTGGAGCCTTAACACTAACACAAGAGGCATTTCCCCCAATTGGAATGGCCTCAACTTGGTTTAGATAATAACCAAACTCCAGATTCAAACTTTTAAAAACAACATTCAAATTAGAACCGTAGTTTCGCTGAAGCAAAGGAAAGTTTGGGCATACAAGTGGAGGCAATGGGCTAGACAAGCTTGAATGGAGTACTCATAGTCTTGGTTGGGAAAATTCACTTTGACTTTCTTGCCGCAGATTTTTAGAGCTTCTCTATCACAGGCCCTGGTAGCTTCTTCAGCAATGTTAAAGGTACCTAGCCAAACACAAACTCCTTTTCTGGGGTAATGAATCTCAACAGCCCATTTGCCTCATGGACACTAGCTAATCCCTCTATAAAGATTCTTCCTCTATCTCTTCATGGGCTTCTCAACTTGTTCATTCACTTTAAAGATTCATTTGGGGCTGGATGGCTCTTCGATTAGGGTTGGATGGGTGCCACCGTGCTGCACTTGAGTCAAAGTCTTCCAATTTGTTTAAGGGCAATTTTATACTATCACATCGATCAATTTGAGGTTTGTTTAAGGGTTAGATGGGCTACAAGTTGGGGCCATTCCAATTGGGGGAAATGCCTCTTGTGTTAGTGTTAGGGCTCTAAATGGGGCTAAGACCTTTGACTTTGGGCAGCTTTCTTTCGGATTGGTGTTCAATTTATTTAGAGGTAATTTAGATATTTTACATCGGTCAATTTGGGACTTGATCATAATTAAGGGGTTTCGTCTCTTTTTGGATGAAAATAGTAACAGAAATGGTGCATTACAAAATTGAGTAAATTTAGAAAGGTTTTATTCAATAATTAAAAGTAGAAGAGAGTTTTTTATAACTACCTTAAATTTAAGAAAATATTATGTATTTTAGCCTTTATTTTTTGTTCTCATAGTGTCCTAACACAGATACATGGGGCACACAATATTTGTACTTGGAGTTTTGGATCCACCTCCTTTGTAATGTAATAACTATGTTGAATCTCTTCTTCGAATCCAACCTGATTGAAGTCTCCACATTAGTATCAAAATAAACCTCAAAAAAAATAAAAATAAAAAAAGAAGATATTAAAATACGAGAGGATTTGACAGAAACAACTCCTATAAAGTTTGTAGACAAACATCTAATAAGATACATTGGACATGTTTCTTCTTCTATTTCCCTAAAGAGACTAAGAAAATAACTAGTTATCACTTGTTTGTTTACCAAATTTTTTGTATAATTAAATGTCCACGATGTTGAAAATTTTACAATGCCAGCCTCACACTCTACGTCCATGCCACTCCGTTCTCTCATATCTGCCTTAGTTGTTAGCATCCCAAGCTTTCATCCTCTTCTTCCCTTCCTCCCATCTTTCTTCCTAATCCAAGGTTTTGGGTTTTAGACTCAACATTCTTTGGTGGGTATAACATATCCTCGTCTATCATGGAAAGCCAAATTTAATGGCAGGTTAAAGAGATTAAAAGCACTGAAGTCAGGCCCAAATGCCAAATTAATGATCAGTTTAAAGAAAATAATCCTTTTTATGAAATTAAAGCTTCAGTTAAGTGGATGACATAACAGTTTTCATTTAAATGATGGATTTTAATTCTAAGTTTAATTAATTTAAAGAATAAATTTATTATACTTTAGGATTGTTGAATATTGAATACACTTTAAAAGAATTTAAATCCAATTCCATACTTTATTGAACCTGAGTTTCTTTGTAGTAATTTTAGAGAAACTTTAAAAATAAGATAAATATAAAATTAAGAAAAAATAATAAAAAAATTCATACATAAGATTAAAAAAAATAAAAAAAATTATCAAAAGAAAATAAAAAATTCAAATCTTACGTCAACATCTTTTTCTTTTCCCCACCTTTTGCCAAGACCCGTATCCCATCATGGGATACTGCTTTGTGCCAGAATAAGAACGAGCTGGTTGGAGGAAAAGCCATTATAATCTGGTTTTGGGATTGCCCACAGAGCCTATGTGGTTAGGTCCACCGCCACTGGGCTTGTATTATATTACAATGATCTCTTCATTTATGGCTTTTTAAACACTAATTACTTTAGGTGCCTACTAGATATCCAAGAGTATTTTTATGTTCATATTTTTATTTTTATATAATTTTTATTTAATAAAATTTAAAAATTTTAAATTTATTAAATTTTATAAATTAAATTATAAATTTTAACAAATTTAATTATTATCTTCTTTTGTTATAAAAAAGAAATGAAATTTTTTTTTTTACCACAATATGAATGTGGTACTTGTTTCAAAATTTTCACCCATTCTAACCACCTGAGCTACACTAGCTAGCTAGGTGACATATATATACTCTTCAATTTCAACCCTTTTACATACATAATTCTATAATTTTGATTGTTACCATCACATATGGTTACACAGAATAAAATTAATACCCGGAAGTCCAAATTCTTTATATGTATTGAGTCTGATAGCAGTTATGGCTCGGGCCTCTTGTGTAAGTAATTTCAATGTGTATTGTTCTGCGCAGCACATTCCGTGATCTATATCCAAAGAAAAGAGTGAAAAGGAACAGGTCAATTTCCATAAAAGTGGACTTAAATGGAGAGCGTGATATAAGAGTTGAAGCCTCAACTTCACAAAAAAGTCTTGACACTAAATCTTTTGTGATTATCATTGCCATCATATTCTTTTCTTGGCCCAAAGGACAAGATCAAAAAGTTTACCTTTTTGTTGAAAGGTTGATGGATGTATACAATACAAGGGTTCCACCAAAATAAAAGTTGGGTGCATTAATGTCTACACAAAGCATTCGAATCAGAAATATTGGTGTAAGATTTGATGATGCAATGATAGTTGCACTTTAGAAAATCTTGAGACAATTTGTTAATATGAATTAAAGTTTAGAATTATTTTTATTAAAAGAAATTTTTTATTTATAACTTTTATTCTGAAAAGAATTTATCTCTTATTAAAAAGATAGAAGGATATCTTTAAAAAAATTATAAAAAAAATATTAATGAGGGTTTCCATACACCTTATGAATTGAACATTAAGAAGGTTTAAAGGAGTTTGTCAACTGATACATGTTAATATTAGGAATTAATTGCCTAAATAATAAATAATTTATCATGATCAATTTAACTAGAGCTTGTAAATATTGACATGTTTAGTCATACAACACATTAACTATAAGAGTTTAAGCATTTACATGTATGGTTTTGGGTTTTAGGATAAAAAGTTTATAATTTTAGGATTTAAAATTTAAGAATTTAAATTTAAAGATTTAAGAACTAAAATTTAAGAGTTTTAGGTTTGTGTTTATAATTTATTATTTAACTTTTAAGATTTAAGATTATAAATAATAAGCTATTGGTTAAAATATGCAAAATTAAACATACCATAATCTATTTAGATTGAATGATAACAATAAGGGTGAATTGCTTAGCTTCTAAAGTGCAAGAGGGTCATTAAAAAAAAGTGAAAGAGGGTAAATCAATTTAATAAAAAAAATATGGGACGGTAAATTGCACAAATTGCAAGAGAATCACCTATGATTCGGCCTTGATATAATGAGTCTCACATATACATTTTTGTATGGACTCTTAACTCAATAATAATAAATGAACTTTTAAGTGCAAAATTTTATAAGTTTTAAGTAAAAAAAATTTTATACACTAAACACTTTGAAATTTGTGAATGCTTTTCAATTGTATTAATTTATTGACCAAAGAAAAGTGGTGCATTTAAATTTGTCGCTGCTTTGGAAGGATGGTTGCAGGCTGTTGTCAGAGGAGATTTGTGTACTAGTTGGATGCGCATAGGAAAGGTGAGGAATTCCAAGACATCAAGAAATAGAGTTTGGTAAGAAATAGAGTTTGGTAAGCACTTTGATCCACTCCTTGTTCGTATAAGGAGTCAAAGTCCACTTTAAAATCAGCCATTCAGAACGCAGTTAGAAGCAACCAGATAAGGATTTCCTCCATCAACCTTTACAACTTCAAAACCATGCATTCATAACATTAATTAAATGGAAAAAAACCCAATTATAAAGAAGCACATTTTGATCAACTTGTTATTGTAATACTTTCCATTAAACAAAACACAAAGCAATCTGACTTCATGAAATCATCTTTTTTTTTAATAAATTTAGAGTATCTTTGATCCTATTAATTTTTCTTACAATATCATTGAACAATTTAAAAGTAAATTTTACTTTAAATAAAGATTCATTTAATCTAACCCTTAGTTAAAGTTATTTCAAAATTAACATGTTTTTATTAAAATAGTATTTTATTAATTTATTTTATTTTTAGTATTATAAACAAAAATTTCTTCAAACTAATAGCAGCATTGCATTGCACCAAAAACAAAAAAAAAAAAAAAAAAAATAGCAGCCCTGCTTGCTTCATTACTTGGTTGTCACAAATATGTAGCAAAGTTGGACTCAGCATCTGAGCTGCGAAGCCAATTTCCAAGTAGAATAAACATTAAAAGACAACAAAAATAATGTATGGCTGCATTTAATTTAATTTCTTGCCCCATATATTTTCAGTACTTAGTTATTGGGAAAAATGTATATAAATTTATTCAACTTTAAACCATTTATAAATATATTTTTTTAATCATAAAAATTATTAAGTATAGTCATTTAATTATTAAAATAATATAAATTTATGTTTTTTTTTATATATCTGTAATTAAATTTTAATAATCATATAATTTACACATGATCACAATATATAATTTTTTTATTAATTATTTAAATAAACTTAAATAAAATAATTTTCTTGAAAAAAATAAAAAAATAGAAATAAGCTGAAGAGTTTTAAAAAAGCTTAATTACTCTTAATATACAAACATACATTTAATTATTTTTTAATATTTTCTTTATCATCTTCTAAAATTTATAATTAATTAATTTTTTTAATAATTTATTTATCTCAATATCACTCAATCTCCTTAAATATTTAGTCTATAATAAATGGTCATTAAGATTTAAAAGCAGATAAATTAAATAGGTATATTTATATAATTTTAATAATTAAAAATATATTTATATTATTCAAATAATTAAAAAGATGTGTTTATTAAATAAATGTATTTACATTTTTCTCTTTATTTAATTCTACTTGTTCACTTATATTTTTGAGTACATGTCATCAATCTTTTTTATATATTTGTGAAGAAAGATCATATTCTGAAAGAAAAGGGGACAAATCTCAAATTAACCACTGAGCTCAAACCCCTGTACATGTCTCCAATTACCCGTGGCACAGTTTACAACAAGATAACGAGTGATTAGATCAAACGCGAAGTAATAATGGCCGGAATTAAGAGAAAGGTTACCTCCAACCAAAAAAAAAAGAAGAAAGGATGGCACTGTTACACATTCTGAAACGGCTAATGGTGATAATCCAAACCCAAAACTAAAATTTCAATGCATTTCCCGGAAAAGAATGAAATATCTTCACAATCAGACCCAATACCTTATCTACAGAGCATATGCTAAAGCTAACCTGCCAACCCATCACGTACAATAACATATTGCACACAAATCATTTATGCTTCGCCATCAAAACTTGGAAATTTTTTTCTTCCCCAAGTTTCTTGACACTTAAATCGTGGAATCTGAACTTTTTAATTCCCTTGCCATCCTGGCCCTCTCATCAATTTTCTAGCACCCAAAAAGAAAAAAAGGAAAAAAGAAAGCTATCTGTCGACCTGTGTTACCACTAATACTTAACCCAATGAGCATATTAGGCGGCGCGCTTGGTGGGCTCCGCTTCTGGATACATTAATTACTTTTCTTTATCTAATTTTCAAAGCATTTTTTTTCTGAATTAATATCAAATTAATTGGTGTCTTTGTTTATCCCTGAAATCGAAGATGGGGACCCAGAAGTAACTGCTGATTCAACAACGACTGCTTCAGGAGGTAGTTCCATTGTGAGTTCTCGTATTGGGTTTTGGCACTGTTTGGGAAATTGCAAGAAGAACTCAGGTTTTTCTTTGGTGGGTATAACATATCCTCGTCTATCATCGAAAGCTGCCGTTTGGGCCTGCTGTGTTCCATGTTTGGAACAAAAGGGTTCAATTGAGGAGTAGTATTCGTCTTCTGAAACAAGTAGCTATTATTGTTGCTGCTATTGTTGTTTGGGGAGGACTGCTGAACCAGATCATTTCCACAGTTTAAGCCTGCTGAAGTTGATCCAAACCCAGGTGGGTTAAAGGAATGGTTCTGATCAGATAAGAAGTTGCTCAGTATGGAGTAGTCCATGGCATCTAACAGGTTGGAGAAGGACAAAGATTTCTGAGACATCAGTGCATTGTTCTGAGCATCAGAGGAACATCTTGAGCTTGTCAAAAGGGTGTCCTTAAATAACTGCTCTTCTGCTTCATCTTGCTCGCCTACCACTGTTGCTGCCTCTGTTGTTGAAGATAGAGTATATTTGGATTTCTTGTATATACGGCAAAGAACCCAATCATCAAGCTGCAAACACAAGAATAACAAGTTAACAACAACTATGGCAATTTCATTTAGTTTCTGAAGAAATGGCAAAAAGTAACTGGTAGCGGGGATTGGTTAATTACGAGAGTTTTCTGATAAGAAAGGGAAAAGGAATATAATCAAACATGTGGGTGGGGTAATTTGGGGAACCCACCCTCATGGAGGAGTCTCTGAGCTTAACGGGTCTATTGTTGTCTATAAGGCGATATTCATGCATGATCCAATTGGTCTTGGCACCCTTTGGAGGTCTTCCTTTGTAGAAAACAAGAGCCTTCTTCACACCAATGTGCTCTTGGCATCCTCCACCTGGTAACGATGCCACTATGGTCTTATCAGTACCTGTGGCCTTCCAATACCCTGAAGCAGCTGCCCTGTTCGGCCGAGCACCATTTGGGTACTTACGGTCTCTGGGACTGAAAAAGTACCATTCTTTCTCCCCAAAGGCAGCCTTTGCTGATAAAATCCACAACAAACAATGAAAATAAGCTTCCATATCATCACACAATATGTTGGGTATAATGAATGATACATCTCTCAGACTTGACAGGGGATCATAACATAGAAAATAATGAAAAAAGAGAAAGAGAATTTGCAGAGAAAGCAACAACAAACCTGGCAAATCCCATGGATCAAGCTTGTAGATATCAACCTCTGCAATGATGGAAACTGGTATAGGAATAGAGGCCACCTTCTTTCTAAGGTAGTGAAGAATGAGTTCCTCATCTGTTGGGTGGAACCTGAAGCCTGGGGGTAAATTGGATTGTGGGCTTCCCATGGTTAGCTAAAGAATGTTCTGTGAAATGAGCATAAAAGGCCAAACTTGAGCTCTCAAAACCATATAGCACAGGGAAGAGACCAGAGAGGATTGAAATTCTTAAGGTGGGAAGAAGGGAAGGCATTTTATGGTGGTGGTAATTTGTCGTTTTGTGGGGAGGCGAAGAGATTAGGCCAAAAGACAAAGGGGAAGGGGGGATGAAGCTTAGAGAAATCAGTTTCAAAAATTTCCAAGGGTGGGGCCCATATAGTGAGAGGAGAGAGATGCAGGGTGATAGTGGCCAGCTAGAGAGAGAAAGAAGGGGACCCGACCAATGGCTATCCATTAAATCGCACACACTTCCATTTTGTCATTTGTCCCCACTCCCTGCGGTGTAAGACGGACGTTGTGGAGCTGATGGCGGCGGGGGCATTCGATCTCGGTGACATCATTTCATTATTCTTCAGATAAGCTGTAGACACGTGTCAATCTTAGCCTCTGGATAGAAAGAAGAATGATATTTACTGGTACCGTACCCTGAGCGCCATCTGTGGGCTTTATCTTAGTCCAATGAAATGTAATTTTAAACATTTTTTATATCGAAGACAAAGAAATATTTCAATAAAAATATTATGTTTACGGTTTTATTATTTATATAAATAAATTTTATTTAATTTTTATTTAAAATTTAAATTATTAAATTTTATAAATTAATTTATGAAATTAAAATATTTAATAGTTTATGAATAATATAGGAACAACTTTTATTTATTTCAATGATCCTGGGAGCGGCAGTCATGCAGGTCCATCAAGCTGAGGTTATGGCAGTATGCGTGTGGCTTTCACTGGATCGTAAAGTCCATATTAGGATTTGATCAAAATTATACACTAATTTTTTTATTTTTATAAATTAAAACTTATAAAAATATCACTTAACTAATTTAAATTATTAAATTTCTTAAATTTTATAATTTACATAATAAAATTCAAGAGATATAATATTCAATGTGTTTGTTAAAATTAAACTATAAAAATATTTTGTTATAAAGATCTATACGTTAGGATTATTATTTTTTTTGAGAACAAGGTGCTTAACGCCCTAGGATTAGTGTTTAAAATATAAAGTCTTAGTGGTTTGATACATTACAGGTATTTCATTTTTTATTTTTGTAAAAATTCAAGTAAGTGCTTGAAAAAATTAATAAGATGAGTTGAGGACTTCAATATATAAGAACTGAAAATTGAGTCAAAAGCTTTCATTTGTATGGTTATTGAAGAAGGTTCACATTTTCAAAATGCTCATTTTTTAAATGAATTTCTTTATTAGATATTTCAGATTATTTTTTATTATTTAGAGAAGGAATTATAAATGGTATTTTTTTTTGATAAAAATCTCTCTAAAATACGAGCCCGCATAAAATGCTTGTTTTAAAATCATATAGGCAAGCGGGGCATCAATCATTGGTGACCATAGACAACATTATCCACAAAAAACATTAAGAGGTAATTAGTGAGATTAATTAAGAGTTCATGATCTTAGCCATATTTTTACTTTTGTATTGAGATTGTTTAAAATAAAGAGTGTACTTTATATAAGTATAAATGGATGACTATTATAAAAAAATTAAAAATATAAATTATCTTTATTCATGAATTATTATTTATTTATTTATATTTTATAATAATATTTATTATTAATTTTTTTATTAGTAATTATTCACTTATATTTAAACTATACTCCTACTTTAAAGAATCCACATCTTTTACTCTCTAAAGCCCTTATGTTTGTACAAAAGTAATATGACCAAATAATTTCAATTTAAATGTCTCAAAACTTTCATAAGACAGAGGTTATTAGTACATTATATGATTTCTATAAACACTTAATAATGATTGTTAAACAAAATATCTATACACACATTTTATACTTAATTTTTTAATTTAAATTTAAATTATCTTTTTCTTAATTTTTTTATTTAATATATTTATTTTACATATAAATATTTAGTACACTTATAAGTACTCATAAACAATCTTAGAAGGAACGACTGTTGGTAGCGGAGTTGGTGGGGGAAGAAAACTAGGAAATCAGTAACAGACAAGCACCGGAGAGGGGCCTGGCACTGGCTGCTGCTGGCGGAAAAGTGTACAAAGGGACATAGGCCTTTCTAATCTGATGGAATTAGTTTGAAAAGTCAATAAACTATCAGTCTTATCAGTTTCTTATCACATGCTATTCACCAAAGCATAATATTAATATAAAGAAAAGCATATTCTATAATGTATTTTATAAAACAAGACGCGAGATATATGCATATAATATTGTCGATTTTTTTAGATAATTACAAAATATGAATAATTTTGTTTTTAGTTTTATTAAAACTAATAATGTGTTCCTTTAATTTTATTATTAAAGACTATTACTTACATTTTATTATATAAAATGTTAATTACATTTTAAAAGATACTCATTATAACTCCAATCAAAATGATATCACACCCATTTGAAAGCACCGAAGTATGAAGTCTTATCAAGCAAAAAATTTTAAGAACTCTAAAAGTGGGCCTCAACAATTGGTGCTGGTGGCAATCATGAACTAAAGAAAGAATAAAAAGGGAATAATTCAAACTTTTGAAGTACCATATTATTGTCCCCATGGATTAGAAGTACCATAGTCACAAAAATATCACAGGTCCTCTCATGTGGTCCATATATTACCACTCCTTTGTTGACCACTCTAAAGTTTGCTTAATTCAAAAGGAAACCTTCAATTGCCCATACTATGATATATATATATATATATATATATATATATATATATATATATATATATTATACTATCCATTATTATAGCAATTAATTTTATTAAAATTTACAATTTAAATTTTAAAAGAATTGTTAAATTGGAATAACTTTTTCCTTCGACAAATTGAATTCGATTTGTCTTTAGTGAGGTCAACTTATCTAATTTCTTTTCCACATCAAGTTTACAGATTTAATTTCTCGGATTAATCATATTTTGAGACAGTATTTTTCCTTTGTGAGTTCAGCAAAAGAAAGTTTGGAACTCCTACAAACTGGGAAACAAATTCCAAAATCTACGAATAGGCAAGTTGTTTTGCTCCTATTTTGATCGTGCTCTACTTTGTTAAGTATCTCTAACAAAGTAAGTAGGATTTGCTGGTTGGTAATAATTGCACACGTTTAACATTTGTTCAATTTGATAATCCCAATCTCAACTACATATAATCATTCCTTTAGATATTGAAATTAATTTGATCACTTTTTTTTAAAATTTTTTCTTGTCATGCCATTTCACACAAATCGGGATTGAGATACTTTGCCATTAGGGCCAAGAAAAATAAGAAAATAATAGATATAAAATTAAAAGATAAAAAAAGTCACTAATAAAAAAAATGAGATTTATACATTAATTATAAAAAGAAATAAAAAAATTATTAAAGATAATAAAAAAGAAAATTATAAAAGTTAAATCTCATTTGATATACCTATAAGATCGTATATTTAAATTTAAAATTTTAAAAGAAAAAAATTTTAAAATAATAACTAGTGTTCTTACATCATTAAAAGTATTATATATTTTTAATTTATTTGTTACATGCATGCATTATAAATACTATCTCTTCAATTAATTATGTATAATTTTATACATAAATAAAAAAGTAAAATGAAAAAATATGGACAACTAAGTCGTTAAATTAAACTTATTTAAGTACAAGTATATGCAGATCCCGAATAAATGATTGTCGAATTATCATTAGTGACATATATACAATTCCCACTGGGAAAAGCAAATTTCGTATAAAATATTATGCAAATCACAATTTCAATGTTGTCCTAATCATGGGCCATACGTAATTACATTCACATAACCAATAATTTATTCCCAATCAATTATGATTAAATGGACCAAACCATGTTCTAAAATTCAATTGAATATTGATGATTGGGTGTTATGCCAGGCGGCATTCACATTTGTTCTCATTACGATAACTAACGTATGGCACACCCAATATTACTGTTGAAGATTATGACATTTGCATTTTCTTCTTGGTGAACTAAATATTTTGTTTGATGCATGTTGCTTACTTATTTTTATTTATTTTTGCGTTTTCTTTTGCTGCCAAGAAACCCATTTTTCTTAATTTGATATTATCATTTTAATTACCCAATAATAATCATATTCGTGAGCAATGAAAACATACCAAACAAAAAGAAATAAAAACTGAAGTTGGATAGGGTAATTAAAATAAATACGTATTAAGTATAAGACTCAATCTTGATTATGTCACACACGTGCATGAGAACAGTAAAACAGTAGAAGCTGCGCACACTATTTATATATATATATATATATATGTATATATATAAATGGAATTACTTGCCCCGAGTGTAGAGATATGAAATGACACCCATGATTGGGACTATGATTTGATTTGGTTAAAAAATACAACGCATGCATCTCCCAATAATATTTTAATCAATGACACGTGGCTTTGGGTCAGCTTCTCAGTTCGCCATTTTGGTCAAGATAAGTTTTACCAAAGCAAACAAGGAATCTCCATATCCCCTTTTATTAATAGAATTTTATTTAATATTTATTTAAAATTTAAATAAATAAATTTATTAAAATTTATAAATTAATATAAATCAATTTATATTTTATAAGAATTTATTAGTATATACTTTATAAATATACTTTTACTTAAATAATTTTGTAAAATTTTTTTGAACAAGAGTTAAGTGGAAATTACTCCCACTCTTTTTTATACCAAAAGATGGAGCCACGTGGCTCACCGTTCTTCCATGTCATTAGGCAAAAGATCAACCTTTTGTATTAATACTTCATTAGGCAAACACAACATCCTTTTGTACTAATCCTTCATTCCTAACCACATACGTGACAGCAATATCTCCGCCATGCATTCTTAAACCTCTTATGTGTGACTCCCAAAATGAACCAAATGGCAAATAGCTGTTCTACTTCTGTGGTCCATGACCTGATTGCTCGTTACGATTGAGGTTCCTTTTCTTGGATTTGTAATATACCTAACACTTGTCTTCCTTTATATCTGATAGAAAGCTCTGCTAACAGCAGTAAATTGCAGTTTGTTGGCTAGCTAACTTGTGGGATCATTGATGTATATACATGATTGAATTATTGGTTCAGTACATAATTTTTAAACATTAATATAAACTTGTATTGAATTCTTAGATATATCAGTGAGGTTGGTATCCTCCTTTTTAGATTTTTTTCAAAGTGTTTTTTATTTGATAAATAAGGACTAATTTCTTTAAAATATGATTAGTTGCTTAAGCTGTCCTAATTTCTTCCCTTCGAACTAACTTGGTAGCTAGCCTCCCTTACTTTAGACGTCCCATAAAAGTTTTTCTAACATCAACTGGGTTTACTAAATAATCAATTAATAAATTAAAATATGCGATTAATAAGTACTTTGAAGGCACCGCTATAGCTGTTCTATCTATAATAAATTGAGTACAGCACTGTTTCTCAAAATGGAAAGAATGGCTTTAAGGGATTAGAGTTCCTAGGGCAAGGGGGACAATCACCCAAAGGGATACTTTGAACAGGAAGGTGCTAGCTCACTGGATGAAAAGGCAGAAAGAGCCAAACCAATAACTTGGTGGGCTGGAGGCCATAGACATGGATGGGTCTGTGAACATTGAATTGCCAAAAGTGAGACTGACAAAAAACCAAAAGGGTCATGATTATCCACAGCATTTTAGAATGGTATTTATCCCATTCAAAGATGCTTTTTCTATATATTCCATCAGGACACACTCTGGTGTGCTCTTTGCCATTTTTGAAATTATAGTTATAGGAGTGATAATTTATTTAACACACACTATATCAGAAATATAAATTCAAAATTTTGTGATAAAAAATGTTAAGGCAATAATAAATATTATTGTATTAATAAAAATATTAGTATTTTATATTGGGGTTACATGCAGAGGAGGAATATGTTTGCTTAACTGTTGGGTATTGTGTCATCTGTGAGGTAAGAAAAAGTAGCCAGTAAAGGGGTGGGGATTTCTAAAGGGGTTATTCCATCAGATGCTCAAGACCAGCTAACTTGTTCTCCTAAAATTCAAACACCCACATGTTGAATTCAATGTATTTTATTCATAAGTCCTACTAGTGTATCAAAGTATATTTGCTCAAGTCTTATGACTGAGTAGCTCAATGTTTCTATTTTCCTTTTTATATATGGATAATTTATACAAACCTTGTACCCAAAAATAAAGGGACTACAAGCCAAAAGAAAAAAAAATTGAATAGTATGAGGTGATGAGGTGTTCTTAATGGTCAAACGAATCTCTCCCCGTGTAGTTGAATATTCTTAGCTTTGTTTGTTTACCTATGATATAGATACATCAATTAGGACAAACTGGGCGTTTCTTGTTTTGTTTTTATTGCAAGAAATTTAATCTTTAGCAAATGAAGGCTACTTTCACATAGATTTGTCATTTGGCAACCACTTTCTATACCTTCATATGATCATTTATATTCACCTCATTAACTTACAATTTTAAATCAATAGAGTTTGCCTTCCCAAAAGAATTATCAATATAATTCTTAATAAAGTATTAAGGTCTTCATAAGTAGTCACAAGCTTACTTTTTGGGATTTGGCTTTTATTCCTGGTCATTTTAGAGAGTAAAAAACTGTAAGAAGTCGACTATTCATTAGAAAATTATAAGTATATTTTATTTTAAATTTATGAATTATTATCTATTTATTTATATTTTATAACAATTTATACTAATTTTTTATCAATAATGATTCACTTTGCACTTTATCTTCTGAAGTTCAGCCTGTATTTTAAGAAGTTTGATCCTTCTTTTCGCTAATCCTCTTTCCACATAAAAATTAAACTTGAACCAAATAATGATTTATATATATATATATATATATATAATTCTTTGCATTTGAATGAATTACGTGTTTGTTAGAGATAAACTTATTCAAGTTTCAGTACTGAAACAAAAATAGTTGAAAAGTTAATTATTTCCCTAACATCATCCTCTCATATAAGTGACAAAATTTTACCCAATATATACATTATATCTTATATGTAACATAAGTACACACAGGAAAGCATACACATAAGTTTGTTTCATATATTTGTACTTTGGATAAAGATGAATTCCCTCATTCTCGCCTCTGAATCTTTCATTCTCATCCGAAACATGGGGTGAGGCTGCCTTGACAATCTTACCAACAGATCTGATTGGGTGTCACAGTACTGAGTTTGTTGGAAAATTTGACTAAATAAGCGTGCTGAAAATTACACAAACCCAAGACTAGTCAAAGGCTGGAGCACCAGCCACTATACGTATATAAATACACAATTAGTTAATCCCCAACTACCATAAAGTCTTGATGGTGACTCCTGTAGTTTTCCACGTGTATAAGTTTACCTAATCCAAAGGGTTGATTGCACTTATCCAATGTCGAAATGCAGCAGTAGTTTTTCTGCATGTTCTGATTAATGCCTTTTGCCTAACTGCAAACTGCTCAACAGTAACTTTCACTGTATGTGTATGGTTAATTCTTCTATCCATGTGCACAATTCCCATGTGTTTTTTTGGTAACAGCTTATACTTTGAGTATTGAAACATGCATGTTTTAAAAATTAGACTGGTCGGATTGACAGTTGCTCAATAAATTAGTTTGATTTAAGTATACTAGATGAATCGATCATAATTAGTTAAACCGGACAATTTTATTGATTGGTGCACTAAAATTTTAAAAAAATTATTATAAATTCTATCATGCTATAGATTTTGAATCAATGGATGAAAAAGATGGAGTTAGATTGAAGAAGCTGTGTGTTAGGTTATATCAGATTCACCGTTATATATGATTTTATATCAGTGGGGTCTGCCGAGTCAACTGATCAACTGACAGCACCAGCTAACGGGAAGCCATCCTTTGTTGGAGTCCGGAGTGAATTTCCACATCTGCACGCCTAATGCAATAGTAGTCTGAAACTGCTAGTGGATGATTTATACCGCACCATCTCGCCTGTGCGTTTTTGGAGCTCAAGTTCAGTTTGGGATTGGCCACCAAATGTTGACTTTAGTTATACGATCGGATCATTCATATATATATTCAAATAATAATAATAATAATATACAAGTTGCACAAAATTCCTATTCTGACGCTCATATGACATCTTCAAATATATTTATAATTGTTATAGTGATTTAAAATTTTTAATAATAGATTTTTTATTTGAATTTAAAGGGCCAGAGTATGGTGACACATATATATGTTTAATTTTTGGATATTGCGAAGAAGTCATATGTGAATTTTGTCAAGTTTCAACCTGGCAGAATGATGTGGATACAAGCAACAAATTGACCAAATATAGTATTCAGGACACCAAAATGATTATTGGTAGGTAAGGAGAGCGTATACTTTTTTATGCTCAGAGATGAAGTTTATGAAAGGAGAGAGAAAGAAGATTGGGAATAAAAAAATGCATACAGTCTGTGTATAGAAATATATATTTGTATATCATTACTTATAATTATATATGTAAATTTCTAAATAATAATTGTAATGTGAAATGTACATGCATAATTATTTCAAGTTTTTGGGTTGAATCGGCTTTACTCGCGTGATGAGTCTAAGTTTAATAATGTAGCATCCCCTTTCAAGTGATCGTTTGTAGCGGCTTTTAACGACTTTAAGTAGTCAAATTCAAATGGTAGCTATGGGCTAGTTAGAGAAACTGTACCTGAAGGCTGACTGCTTCTCTAAAGCCCAATGTCAAAGAAGCCCTTTGATCAAATGTAAAATCATGACCAAAGAAAATTAAAATCAGTTGTGAAGTACATGGACCAACATTTCAAATTTATTTTATATTTGTGATTTTTTTTAATTTATTGTGACAGTGATCCCATTTACGGCTTTTTTACTCCACATTGGTATAATAGAAAAAATTTTCCTGTGTTAGCATTCAAAACAATTTTCTAAGGCAAAATTGTCCACAATTCAGCCCATTTTTCTTTCCAGTCGTGTTAGCGGTATGAATTTTTTGTCTGCGGTTCTTGTATATTGAGAGAGGAGAAAAGTACAGAAAATGTACACAAAAAGCATATACGGGTATCATTAGTCTTTTGTTTTTTTCTTCAATTAGCAGCTTAAAACTGTGATTTCAAAACATGATTTTCTTGCATTAAAATCGAGACTTATAGAGGTGATTTCAGAATACTAAAACTATTATTTGAAATCACGATTTCAGTGCAACAGAATTTGAAATCACGAGTTTGAGTAATAAAAATTACAGGTTGAAAAAGATGCATAAATCTTCAAAATCTCAGTGAATCCTCTATATTTCCCTAATGATTTGCATCTATGCCACACTCATGGGATAAGTGATGCGCGAAATTTATATACTATGCTTACGCAAATGTACTTCTAATATGTAACATAGTATCATTAAAGTATTGTTCTTTCAAAAATTTGTTTTACACTATTAAGAAAATATAAATCTAACAAAAATTGAACTAAACAATTGATTAAAAGAAATAAATTAAATTAGTTACGGAGATTCCATCCAATCTTAATTATGTAATTGATTAATTAATTTAACTCAAGATAACATATCTAAAATATATTACTTGTTATAGAATGAGATGATGAATTTTTTTAACTTAATTAACTAGCTCTCTCAATGCAAGTTAATCATTTTCTTGTAAGATTGAAGGTATAAGAATAAATTTTCCATTTTCATATATTCAAACAGTTTGAATGGATTTTTTTTTTTTTTGGCAATTCCATCTTTGATATCATCAATGCCATCATACTAATTACTAGTGTTTTCTTTTCATTGAATAAACTTTATGTGGTTTGAATTGTTTGTGCTTAATGTCTACACATTTTGATGTAAATTTTTAGGTTATTTATTTTTACACTTCAGTCAATAAAATTTAATAAATTCAATAATACAAATTTTATATTATAAAAATTAAATAAAAATAAAATTATAAAAATAATAAAATTCCATAAAGATTATGCCAGCCAACATAAGTTAAACTCCCTAGCCTATTACTATGGAGTAATTTCAGCAAAAGAAAAGAACAACTTGGAAATTACACCAATGTTGAATGTTTAATTGTTCCTTGATGGCATATGTTCAATTCAGTTGGATTAATGATTTATTGGGTGGCTCTGCATTGGATGGACCAAGAGAAATCTAAAAGAAATTGAATTCCACGAGGACCATGACAACAAGAACCTTTGAGGGGTTACAAGTTCTCAACACATTTAGGTTCGTATGTACGCCACCTTTCATCAATAGATTCATTCCGCCCTCATAAGAATTTGAATGCTTTCACGCCGATTATTGGATTTGTGGCTGCAATGGTATTGCCACATTGCTTGAATGCTTCATGTAAGTGTAAATAAAAAAAACTTACCGGTATAAATATTCTTAATTGTCTTCGGCTTTCTCTAATTAAGTAAATTATTGAATGCTTGAAAGTTTTGGGTCTCACAATTTTAATTTGTGCGAATTAATACATTTAATAATGTAAATTATACTTTAAAAATTAATTAAAAATAAAATTATAAAAACAATGAAATTTAGATTGTGGCCAACAGCATAAGTTAAACTCCCTAGTCTAGTACTATGGAATAATTCACCAAAAGAAAAGAACAACTTTGAAACTACATAAATGTTGAATGTATACAAAGAAGAACAACGGAGAGACACCTTTTACATAGCTGTTAACAATCTTATCAGCATCACCATAGTCACAATTTTTTTTTACCTTCACTTTCCATTTCTTGTTTTCAACTTTTTCTTTGTTACCAATCAGTACCGTAGAGATCATTATCACCTAATGGAAGCACAGCACGAGACAAATGTGACATTAAATCCAAGACCTCCAAAGTGGCACCACTGAAGGTAGATGACAAAATATTAGGTATTGCTCCTTAAAATTTTGGTTGA
Organism: Dicorynia guianensis; assembly: GCA_037013595.1. Classification (NCBI taxonomy): domain Eukaryota; kingdom Viridiplantae; phylum Streptophyta; class Magnoliopsida; order Fabales; family Fabaceae; genus Dicorynia; species Dicorynia guianensis. The sequence goes on from JASUAB010000007.1 coordinate 11,396,919, forward strand.
AGGAGGACCTTGATGAAAACTCCGCCATTGGACCACTTTTCAAGTGATATATGTAAATTTATAAATAATAAATGTAATGTGAAAATCTGCATACATAATTATTTCAAGTTTTTGGGTTGAATTGGCTTTATTCGCGTGATGAGTTTGAGTTTAATAATGTAGCATCCCCTTTTAAGTGATCGTTTGTAACGTTTTTTAAGGACTTGTTGAGTAGTCAAATTCAAATGGTAGCTATGGGCTAGTTACACAAACTGTAACTGAAGGCTGATTGCTCCTCTAAAGCCCAAGTCAATGTTAAAAAAGCCCTCTGATCAGATGTGAAATCATGACCAAAGAAAATTAAATCAGAGGTGAAGTAGTGGACCAAGTCCCTCACCATGTTCACATTTGAAATTTATTTTATTTTTGTGAATTTTTTTAATTCATTGTGATAATGACCCCATTTACGACTTTTTTTCTCCACATTGGTAAAATAGAAAAAATTTTCCTGTGCTGACACTCAAAACCATTTTCTAAGGCAAAATTGTCCACCAAAAATCCATACTGATATCATTGGATCTTTTTTTTTTTTTTTTTTTTCAATTAGAAGTTTAAAACCCAGATTTCAAAAAACGATTTTATTACATTGAAATCGAGACTTTTAAAGATGATTTCATAATACTAAAACTGTTATTTGAAATCACGATTTCAGTGCAACAGAATTTGAAATCACGAGTTTGAGTAATAAAAAATACAGGTTGAAAAAGAAGCATAAATCTTCAAAATCCCAATTGCATCTCCACAACACTTCTCGGATAAGTGATCGGGGAAATTTATATACTACTTTTAGGCAAATATACTTAATTGAATATGTAGTATAGGATTATTAAAGTATTGCTCTCCCAAAGATTTGTTTTATAGTATTAAAAACATATAAGTTTAACATAAATTAAACCAATAATTCATTAAAAGAAATAAATAAAATTAGTTACGTAAATTTTATTTAATCTTAACTATATAATTAATCAATCAATCAATTAAACTCAAGACAACATATATATCTAAAATATATAGCTTGATATAGCATGAGAGGATGAATTTTTCTAAGTTAATTAACTAGTTTTCTTAAGTCAAGTTAATCAATCTCTTATAAAAGTAAAAGTAAATTTTTCCATCTTCGTGTATTCAAATAGTTTGAATGGAATTTTTTATTTTTTGTTATTCTTTGATGTCATCAATACCATCATACTAATGACTAGTGTTTTCCTTTCATTGAATAAACTTTATGTGGTTTGAATTGTCTGGGCTAAATGTCATATATTTTTGTGTGAGTTTTATATTGGTTGATTCTATAGTTTAATTTGAAAAAATTAATAAATTTAATAAGATATATTTTATATTATAAAAATTAAATAAAAATAAAATTATACGAAAGATAAAATTCAAGGAAGATTGTGCCGGCCAAAATAAGTTAAACTCCCCAGCCTATTACCATAAAGTAATTCAACCAAAGAAAAGAACAACTTGCAAATTACACCAATGTTGAATGTTTAATGGTTCCTTGATGGCTTCACCGAAAAAAAAAAAATGGTTCCTTGACGGCATACGTTCAATTCAGTTGGATTAATGATTTATTGGGTGGCTCTGCATTGGACGGCCCAAGACCCAGAGAAATCTAAAAAAAATTGAATTCCACGAGGGCCACGGTAGCAAATATCTTTGAGGGGCTACAATTTCTCAACACATTTAGGTTCGTATGTACGCCACCTTTCATCACCCTCGTAAGAATTTGAATGCTTTCAAGCCGATTATTGGATTTGTGGCCGCAATTGTATTGCGACATTGCTTGAATGCTTCATGTAAGTGTAAATGGAACTGTCTTCCTCCTTCTCCAATTAAGTAAATTATTGAATGCTTTAAAACCAAAAATTGGATTTTGCGAGAGTGCTACTGAATTCTTTTGACTTTATTGTTCTTTTGGTTCATTACTTGTTCCTTTTGGTTATTTTATGAAATGAACGAAGCCATATTATCCTTGAGCCTTTCTTAATGGATGGCAGCAGGGCTGATGTCATTTCAGCAATGTTAACATACCAGAGTTTATTCAATCCGAATATAGTACACCTACAAAATTCAAATTATTCAGGGCGCGTTTGGTTTGAAAAAATATTTTTTATTTTCATATAAATTTATTTTTATTAAAAACAATTTTTTTTAAAGACAAAAATTTTGCATTAGTCAAATTCTATCTTTAAAAAATAAAAATAGTAAAAATGTATTTGCTTTAAAGTTTAAAATTTAAGTTTTGGGATTTAAAGTTTGAATTGAAACTTAAGGATTTAGGGTTTAAGTTTTGGATTTTAGGGTTTAGAATTTAAGATTTAAAGTTTGAGATTTTAGGGTTTGAAATTGAGGAATTTGGGGTTTAAAATTTAGGATTTTGAGTTTGAGGTTTAGAGTTTAGATTTTGAGGGTGTTGGGTTTAGGGTTTTGGATTTAGCATTTAGGATTTAGGGTTTTAGGATTTAAGAGTTTAGAGCTTTAGGGTTTAGGATGTAGGATTTGAGACTTTAGGGTTTAAGATTTTTGGATTTTGGATTTTGGGGTTTAGGGTTAAATGTTTAAGGTTTAGGCTTTTAGGATTCTAGGGTTTTAGGGTTTATAGTTTTAGGGTCATGGTTTGAAATTTTGGGGATTAGGTTTTTGATTTTGGGGTTTAGGATTTAGAATCAAAGATTCTAGGATTTATGATTTAGGGTTTAGAGTTTTAGAGTTTTGGGTTATGGGGTATAGGGTTCAGAATTTAGGGTTTGGGGTTTGAGAATTTAAGATTTAAGATTTTAAGGTTTAGGGTTTTAAATTTTGAGTTTAGGATTTACATAATAATTTTAAATTTGCTACTGTATTTTCAATTTACGTTTTCTGTTTGTGAAATTTTACACAAGAAACAGTGAAAATAACTTTTTACTGTTTTAAAATTTACCTTATTTTAGAAAATATTTTTTAAAAAATATTTTCACTTTTTCATAAGTAAATATATTTTTACTATCATTTTCTGTTTTCACCCAAAATAAAAATAGAAAACATATAAAGCGAATGATACCTTAAAGCTTATTCAATCAAAGAAAACATTAGTCATTAGTATAATGGTATTGACGACGTCAGAGAGTAGCAAAAAACAAAAAAATTTCATTCAAACTATTTGAATACAGGAAGATGGGACAGTCTACTTGTACACCTTCAATTTTTTATAATATTTAAATTTTTGGAGTAGGTCTTCAAATTATTGATCTTATAATTTTAATTTGTATAATTTAATAAATTTAAAAACATAAACTATATTTGAAAAATTAATTACAAATAAAATTATAAAAATAATGAAACTTTCATTGTGCCTAACAACATAAGTTAAAGTCCATAGCCTTTACTATGGAATAATTTAGCAAAAGAAAAGAGCAACTTTGAAATTACACAAATGTTGAATGTATATAAACAACTTGGATTGTTTTCAACTTTTTCTTTGTTACCAATTAATATCGTAGAGATCATTATTATCAAATGAAAGCACAACACTAGACAAATGCAACCTTAGATCTAGTGGTGTTTATCAGTTTGGTTCGATCAGTTTTGTGCAAGAAACCAAACCAAACTAACCATAAAAATTTTGTAAAAAGTTAAATTGATTATTAGTATATTTTCCAGTCAACTAAACTAACTCAAACCATTATTGGTTCGGTTAGGACAATTTGGTTGGTTCATTTTTTTTGGGAAACCTGACAGAGTGCACTACCATCTTCGTTTAAAGGACTCATGGCCTTAATCCAATTACTCCAACAAGCATCCATAAGAAAACTTCCCCTACGAACAAGTTTAGGTTAAGAATTTCATACGCAAGCAAACAACTATAAAAACAACCCAAGAGACTAAAGTGACTACTCAAAGAACGTCATAAAAATGAATACTTGATGGATAGAAGAAAGATAATCCACTTTGCTTAAGGTAGATTGTAGTGATTGCACCCTAGGCAGCAAAGATTTCAAAACCTTTTTAACTATTGATGATTCGGATATGGATGAGAAGGATCTTAAAGCAAAAAATTTAAAAGAAGAAGAAAAGAAGATTTGATTAAATTCCCAAATACAGCCGCTAGTTTGAGTGTGAGAAGGGGTGAAGATGATTGTTCGAGTATAGAGTGTGGATTATGAAGGGGACATGGAACAGAGGTTCATTTGTAACAAAGCAAACAGAAAAAGTCAAAAGATAATTGTTGTTGAAGAAGATGAGAGAAAAAGGGAGGAAAGGAGAGTGAGGAAAAGAGAAAATGACGAAAGTAATTGAGAGGATAAAAGAGGAGTCATGGATGGGTGAAAGAGGAAAAAAGGGGGAGGGTTAAAGGAGTGAAAAGATAGTTAACAAGAAAAGAGAGAGAAAAGAAGAAACTAACATGTAAGGTGGAGAGTCGTGACGAAAGATGAAGGAATGGGGAGTGAAATAGTGAAGGCTTGCGTGGTAAATATTAAAAATAAGGGGAGGGGTGAAATTTCACGTAATGAGAATCAAACTTGTGGCCTCTTTATATCATCAAAACAGAACCATTATGTGAATGCCTATGTTTGACATAAAAATTTACATAATAATATATATTGGTTTGGTTTGGTTGGCAAACAAAAAAATTTACCAAATTAACAACCAAACTGAACCGAATATTTACATTAAAATGGAAATTGATTTCAACCAATTTTTAATCAATTTTTTTATGAATCAGTTTGGTTTGATTGATTTTGTTTGGTTGGGTTCAGTTTTGAACACCCCTAATTGTATCCAACAGGGTCACCTCCAAAGTGGCACCATTGAAGTTAGATGACAAAATATTAGGTATTGCACCATAAAATTTTGGTTGAAGGAGGACCTTGATGAAAACTCCGCCATTGGACCACTTTTGGAAAGTTAGTTCATCAGTTTTAAATTGCTGAATGTAGGCCGCAACTAATGGACCACCCTGACCATACTTGTAGGATGCTGACATTTTACTTTGTTCATGAGTGACATCCTTAAAGCTGGTGCCATTGAAATTGTTGTGCTTCATGGGCCAAAACAAAAAAACCTCATTAAATTCTAAATCGTTTTCATTTCCTGCCCATGTGAAATCAAAACACACACGTGTTCAGTGACCAAACCAACAATTCCCCAAAGCCCAACACACACGGAGACCATTCACATGTACAGGAAGATGTGTTGGAACAAATAAACAATTACTCAATCCCATAAATTTTATAAAAGCTTAATCTTCAGGTGAAAAACTGAACAAATGTCAACGTTACTATATAACTGCTGAAAAGTTTAAACCAACAAATGCAAGGGTGAACATAAACATGGTGTTCATGACAGAGGGTACAGACCCGCAGAGGCCATGTAAGAGACGGCAGCATAGACTCCTCTTTCAGTCATGGTTGAACTTTTCTGTTGGCTCACTTCACTCTGCCTGGGATCAGATGCAGGCAACCTCTGATTCTTCTCGGACTCCATTGGCTCTTACCACTCTTAGCGTCACTTCTTGCCCTCCTCTGTCCGTTAGAATGAGGTGTGAGATTGTTGAGATGTGTGTCTTGGCATCTCCTTTGTTGCCAGTGAAATATGCTGCCCGCTTCGAATTTACCTGCATTATGCTGCTGCCATAGTTAAGAGATTCATTTCTACCTCGTTTGTCACACAAATTGGTTTAGTGTCGCGAATCACGTACGAGGATGTTATGCATGGATTTCTCTATCACTAATTGATGTATTACAAACAAGCTTCAGCATCGCAAATCGCGTTATCAACGTGGTAATTATGCTACTGCCTATTAGAATAATGTTGGATCACATTTACAGCTACTCACAAAAAATGTAATTTTTTTTTTTTTGGGGTCAGGCTAACAGCTAAAGGTGAATTTTTATCATATTCCTTCTTAATCGACCTTTTTAATGATCCCTGAATGAATGTGCTGTATCACATCAATGGGATCCTTGTCAAAACCCATGATTCATTGCAGATTATGAGTTGAATTGATCCTTTATATGATACCAAAATCTTTAGAACTAAATAGTCCACAATTCAACTTTTGTTGCCCCATTTCTTTATAAAATTAAATAGATTACATCATAGGGTATGTGTGAGCCTTCAAATTAAACTTGAATTCTTTATAGTTAAATTAATTTAAATTTGACATCTGCATTATTATAGATTTCAACCTGCAGTTTGCTTAAATTGCCTTTTGGTTTCTCCATGCACGATTGCCCATATAGCTTTAACCCTTTTCAAAGTTTTGCAAGACGGAGATCAGATGGGTCTCTGATATTATGCATAACTGGCAAAGATAATTATCTTATCTTAATATATAATTTATTAAAGTAAGGGAGATAACTAGGGAGATACGACCTTTATTCATTACTACATAATGTCCGATGAGGTGGAAAACCCAGCTGCCCATAAAAAGCTTAAGCAAAGTACATCAATCGCTTAAATGTAGGCAATGATGAAACTGCTTCTATGGCCCTGCCTAGTGGCCATGCTGCTTCAACAAGGGAATTTTGATATTCAATTTCATTTACCACTGTAACTTCTTGCTCTGGATCTAGGCCTGCATGCCAACAAATGAAACCAGTCAGTGCAGGAACAGAATATACATACCATTGCTCCCATTTTGTATGGAAAACACCATTATCATGTTCAGATATATTATACGGAAATGTTGCAGCCACTATAGTGGGAGCAACATTTTTGTTACAACTAATTCATGGTATTAATTTTGCAAGTCGCAAAATTTTGGCTATTAATTTATATGGGCTCATAATTTGATTTGTATAATAAAAAATTTAATAAATTTAATAATTTAAATTCTGTAAAGTAAAAATTATGTGAAAATAAAAATGATATCTCAATGTAGGTGCTAGCAGTGAAACTTACCAAATCCATCAACCAGCAATGTATACTGGTATACAAGATCCAGACATACAAATGCAATAGAGTCTTCCCTGACAAGTGGATAGGTGGAATTGACATCCTTAAATTTTGTTCCGCAAGCTTTCTCTGCCTCATTCTTATAATCCACAATAAGAATTTTGGAATTGGGCTTGCTTGAATCAGCAATACCAGTCTGTGAATAATATTGTACCATTAAAACAAGAAATGCCATTAATACTTGTTCTTGCTGATGTAAAAAAAAAATAAATAAATAAAAGAAAGAAAAATGGCGCAGCTACGCTCAACTTGTGAAAAATTATATATTCCACTTAGTTAAGGCCAATCACCTCATTATCTGAAAAATAACTACTTAATTACAAGTTCCCGAACTGACCATGGCTGTCTTTTCCCAACAAAATAATGCAACAAACCTCGTTAGCAGCATAGAAGAAAGATGAGGCAAGATAAAGATCTTTCTGTCCAGGCCCGCCTCCACCATTCCAAATCCCACCAAAAGTGCAGTTCTTGTGTGGGCAGGACGCATTAACTTGGAGAACCTCAAGAACCACCTGTCTGCATTTGTCGAAGCTTCCACCAGAAGGGTAGGCTACGGCCTCATACTCCACTCCATTATATGTGTAAGTCCCTTAATAAGGGAGAGAAGAACTCAGCATCTGAGATTCTGAATTATAGTATCAAATGTGAAAGCATGGAGAAGCTATACATGCTTACCGTTGTAACCAGCTAAAAGGCAAGGGTTGCCCGAAGCATCAGAATTGTTTAAGATCTGTGCTCGTGATGCTTCTTTACCATAATACAGGTAACTGAAAGTAGTTTAGATTCATGCGTTAATATGCTATCAATATCACCATAACATCTCTCAAAGTACTGGTATATTGTGTGTATATATCAAGACTCCAGTAATTGTGAAGGAAATCAACCTATGAACATAGAGGTAATATTTGGTTCCCTCGACATACACCTCCGTTATGTATGGATCCTCACCACCTGCCACTTCTGGAGCATTTGCAGCAGTTTCATTTGAGACAGCATATGCCATTTGAACAGATCCGCCACCAAGATCAACCACTCCAATTGTCTTTGAATACTGTTTTCCCAAGTTGTTTAATAGATAGTTGATTGCCACCTAAAACAAAGCATATATGGCAATCAGGGTTAGAAACAAACAAAATTCCAACAACCTACTTTTAGCCCAACTAAGAACACCCTGTCTCTGTTTCATACAAAACCTGACCCTTTGCACACATGCATACAATTTGCAAAATATCAAAAAGCAAGGTTCATAAATCATACCCACAGAAAAGAACCTTCAGAGGTTCCATCAATAATAGATACGGCATCATCCTCCACTTTAAAGGTGCTTCTGTTCTTGAACATATTCCTAACCTTAGAGACACAAAATTAAAAGCTATAAAAGTTGTTGTTAAATGTGTAGGTACAGCAAGCTGCTGCTACAGCATTGAACAAGATATATAAGATGTAGCAATATCTATATTGATACCGCTTCCAAGATCAATTCAGAAGCATTCCCGTTCAAAGATCTCAAACCTGCAGTCGCCTGCATCAGCGCAAAGATTTAACTTTACTCCAAAAGGCCCATGTAAAACTAATCAAGAAATTAAAAAATATATATAATTAAGAGAAAAGCTCTTCATACAATTCCATTTCCACAAAATTAGGTGTAAGTCTTTGGAATAGTTAGTCCTTACTGTAAAGTTCAATATATTTAATGTTCTGAATTTTTTAAATGAAGCTTATGTAAACATATAAAGGTATGAGAATAGAAAGAACTGCATAATTAAAGGGGCTAGAATTCAAAAAAATAAAGGGTAAGAACCCACTCCAAGTATAAGTGGTGTGGTTGGTTGAGACTCTTGGGGAACAACAGTTTCTGCTTTCTCTAAAAGGGGAATCAGAGATTCTGCAGCCTCTTCCGGATCGTCGGCGTATGAACTCAAACCGGGTGTGATCTACAACACAAACATAAACATCACAGTTGAACGTACCAGCTGCTGTATAAGAGAAGTGAAGTAAAATATGATAACGATGCGTGGTTATTAAATAAGGACATGATGAACTTCGGTGTAGAATATTAAATATGAAGCAAAAGCAAAGTCAGTATATACAAAAAGATGGCACCTTGGCGTAAAGCTCAAGATCATCTCCAATGTGAAGGAGATCTAAGCTCTGGTTGAAGTGGAAGACATGGACACGGGTGCCAGTACTACCCCCATCGAAGATGACGGCGTAGGAGGTTGTGGAATTCTGGTTGAGGCGTATAAATTTGCGATTAGTGAGAGGGTAGTATTGATTCAGAGAGTAGGAGAAAGACGTTGCGGGCATACAACAGAGAAAAACAGTGACGAGGACTAGGAACTCCATGTTCCCAAGTGCTAGCAGGCATGAACTAGCCACAGACCAGCTCTAATCAGACAAACACAACCTTGTCTTTCGTTTAAACTTTACAAGCTTTTGCTTCATAGGCAGGGACTTAAATAGAATATAGGCATTGCAAGTGCTTACGCCACAATTTGAGCAATGTTAAATTACATATTAGACCTCTATACAATATTATGTAAAAGTCTAAGCGTGATCAGCATTTTCTCATAATTTTCCCCGGAAGCAGCACGTTTTTCTTCTGATATTGGTGCTACGATTTATTGCTTTGCTCTGTTGATCTGAAATGCTGAAACCTCCGAGAGGCATTATCTGTTTTGTTTTGGTTTAATCGCCACCAGACACGTTGTCTTTTTGTGCTTTTGGGATGATGGCGTTTGCATACAATTGCAGCAGCGCGGTCCCAGCAAAATTAAAAAAAATATATAGAGAGAAAAAAAGAAGCAAAAGACGGAGGAAAGAATAAAAAGTCAAGCTATTGATTAGCTTTTTGGACCATCTTTTATATATAATATAAAACATAAATTACGTACGAAGTTTAAAGATTTAAATTATGATAACATGTACAGTGTATAAATAATATAGTATTTTTAAAGTAGCCACCGTGGCTTTTTTTGTTGGTATATTTTTTTAGACACAATAATTAAGGGCAATAATTTTAATTTATACTATATGAAAACATAGAAAATAGAAATTTTTATGAACTTTCATATCCTTTATAAGATTTTAAAATTTTACATATGTCATTATGTAAATTTAACATAAACGGTTTTTATTTTAGTTTTATAATTGTAATAGAATTAACTTTGTTATTAAAATTCGTTTTTTTAATTCCAATAAATTTACATTTTAAGTTAAAAATTTCAAAAAGTATTTTAAGTTATAATAATAATATAAATATTTTTTTAGTTTCCTAGTTCTATTAAAATTAATTTTTTCTTATAATTATCTTTTAATTATAATAGAATTGCTTTTACTAATGACAATATTTTTAATTTCTTTATTATAATAGAATCAACTTTTGCTAATTATAATTATTTTTTGAATTGATTTTTTTCTTCCATTAAACACAAGATTAATCATGTTTCGAAAAAGGTTCATAATCAATATTTAAGTCTAGTTAATTATATTAATTTTGTTTTTTCTTTTTGAAAAATATTTTAAGCAAAATATTAAATAAAAGTGTCAAAATTAATGCATGCTTGAAGGCATAAGAAGAATCAGGCATTTCAAAGAAATACTAAACTAGCTAATAAATGTCATTTCTACCAGATATTTATAATTAATATTAGATAACAATTAAATTTTTAGATTTTGTGATCTTTCTTTTAAATTTAACTTTGACTATTTTGTTGTCTAAAGAGTATTTATCGTACAGATGAATAGACAAAATAACCGTAATATAGGAAAAGAGCTTGATGCATAATAGTTATTAGTTTCACCAAATAAGATGAAAAAAAAAAATTTTACAGCAAAGTATATATATATATATATATATATATATATATATATATATATATATCAACATAGATAAAAATAGATCATATATATCATAATTCTTATTTATATTATACTAATTTGTAAAATGTAAATTTTTCATAATATACTCTTTTAGGTGCATGACATTTTTTAATGAGTGAAACACTCATACAATTAATAACAATATCTTTAATATATTAAGGTCAATACTTTCATATATTTATATTGCAATGGTTAAAGTATTTAAAACACTACATTTATTTATAAAATATATTTTAATTAAATAATAAAATAAAATCAGTTGTAAACTCTCGCTAAAAACTAGTTTTTTAAAACATAATTAAATGTAATTAGATTTTGGATGATTTACTTAATAGATAATCGATTTTGTAATGCGTGATCATTCAAGAATAGAATAACATAATAAAGAGCTTGTTTGGCAGGTAAACGTGATTGTCATAATAAAGTCACATGTTTGGGTGAAAAACGTGTACTTGTATAATTGATTGTGACTCTGAAACTTTATTATTGTTGTGACTATGTGCAAATTAATTATTGGGTAATATTATTTTTATAAATTAAAAATTTTAAATATTTATTTACAAAATATATAAAAAATTAAATCATAAAACTTAATAAATTCAACACTCTACAATAATTTTTGTAAAACATTAGTAAATTTTGTTAGTGACATTAAGTATTGTCTTAATTAATTTTGGTGGACACACATAAACGCTTTAACAGTTTCAAAATCAATTATGCACTAATAAAAAAGAAAAAAAATTAAATATCTTCTAGGTTATTTACAAGTATAATTTCACAACTATATATAAAAGTGGATAAGTATATATATATATATATATACATATATTTATTTACAGCAACAAGTGGAATTTATATTAACCAAAAGCTCCAGAGACATTTCCAGAGGCCAACAGTATAATAGCTGCAGGAAAATTTTCCTACCAAATAGTGTCAACATGACCAAAAGACAGCGGCTACAGCATGCGCAATTTCATTGCCGTTTCTACTAATATGTGAAAGTGAGAGCTGTAAAGGAGGCAAACAAGCTCCTACAACTCACGACAGCAGCATCAAAGTATGAGTTATCCTTCATTGGGCCATGAAAAGCTTGAACTATTTCGGAGCAGTCAGTCCTCGCCGAGATCTTTCCTTATCCAAACTGCTGCCCCATCTTCAATCTATGCTCAAGGGCCAACACTTAAGCAAGCCCCCATTCCCCGGAGACAGCTTTGACACAGCTAGTAACATCTGACCCTATTGATCTTGGATGGCCAACCCTAACCCAAAATCTCCATTTCTCGAACCACTGCATCTGTTCAAAGATAAAAGAACATAGGAATTCCGATCTGCAGACTTACTCAACTCTGGAACAGTAGGAGGCTTTATCACCCTCCGAAGGGAATTGGACATCCCGTGATCTTCCATCACCTTCTCCACCGTATTATGGACCTCCTCAAATCCCATGTTCACTGCTTCAAAGCACAAAAGGTTCCTACTCCACCATATTGTCCAAAGAAAAACAGCAGCATATTCCAGCGTGTCTGATGCTGCCCAGCCCCTCAAATTTCTTCACCAAACAGCAATTGAGCTGGGCATGCGATAGTCAAAACGAAGTGAGAGCGTTGAGCCAAACCAAGTCCTTTGGGTCCATGGGCAAGCCAACAATGCGTGGACATGGATTCAGTTGATAAAAGACAACGCGAGCAATTATTAAATATTATATTAAATATTTAATAATTAAAATAGAAAATTTTAGTTTTTTTTGAAGAGTTTTACTATCCAATCCTCGTATTTTATTATGACATTTTATATTAAGGCATTTACATATCAGTCACATTTTATAAGTAAGTGAGACTTAATACAAAGTGAGGTAATAAAAAATGAAGGATATAGCAATAGAATATAATATTTACAATAAGAATATAATCAGAAATTTATGAAAATTGTGTTTAATTTTTTATAAAAATAACTTTAAATTTAAAAATAATTTAAATCTACAACAAACAGTTATTTTTATATAAAGGTTTTAAAAATGGTATTTTAAATAAAAGATATTTCTGAGTTATATATTCTCTGAACCAAACAAGTGGGGACATATATTGAATGTATTTCTTTTATGTTTTGAAGGGTTTTAGTGTTACTGGCTCAGACTCTCAGGTCCTGCTACCCCTAATTAATCGATTGCCACATACTAACCTGCTTTTAAAACTTTTTATTCTAATAATTGATTTCTACTTACTAACCTGCTACCCCTAATTAATTGATTGCTGCTAACTAACTTGCTTTATCGTAATCAAAATTGATTGCTACTTGCATAATTGCTTTGAAAACTCTTTCTGTTCTTGAGATTGGTAAAGTGAAGGACTTTTGGGTACAGAGAATGAAATTAAGAATGGACCATTTTGAACAATATGGGCAGAAACATACGTCTTTGTAGAGTTATTTGAACCGGAATAGGCCCATCAGAATAAAGTGGATAGTGAGATTTGAGATTGACTCAAGTAATAAAATTTGGTACTATTATCTCTCATTTTCTGAATTTGATCTTTATATTGTAAGTTTTTCAATACCTTAAAAAAAAAAAAAATAGAATAAGGTGGGTAGCAACCTTCATTCCTTTTCGTATGTGGCCCTAATTCTGCTGCGATTGGGTTACTGCTTGACAAAAATGCTCTTGATAGGACAATTTAGTGGTTGAATCAACTAACTCTAATCGTTAATGAATAAGGGGACCATTTTAGTTATGGCATGAAGTAATTTGCGGAAAATATGTTGCCATTATATAATACCACTTAAAGAAATAAATGCATGTTTGCTCCATTTCCCCATCTCATTTCGGCTCTACGATATTGTACAAATTATCACCAAATATCTCTCTTAAAGTTGAAAAATATACATTCCTAGTCAGTAGGATATACGTTATTTTATTTTATTATTTAATTAAATACATTTTGAAAATAAATACAAGTGTTTTCATTAGGTATTCTAATAAATGAGATTTAATATAAAGAATTATTGATTGCAAGATATTAACAATATTATAACCAATTGTTTGAGTAGTTCATTAACAAGTGTGAAAATTTTAATTATAAATTAGTATAATATATTTAAGAGTTATCATATGCTCTGTATTTTATTTTTTGAAATTAAAAGTTATCATATATCAAATTCATTTGCTCTATGATTTTTGTTTTATTTATCCATTGATATAATATCTAAATATTCGTTTTTTAGACAAATAAGAAAACTAATTCTGTTAGAAATAATTAAGAAATTAATTATATAAGCAAAAAAAATTCTCTTGAAATTTAGAAATTGACATGAAAAAGAGGAAATAATAATGAGAGGTATTGTTTGAGATTCTTTTAATTAGAATAAGTAATTATATTAAAATTAAAAACAATTATAATAACAAAAAGTAATTTTATTAGAATTAGAAAATCAAAACAAAAATAATTTTGAAATTTTAAATAAAAACGCTAAATAAATCAACCTATTGGCCTCAAAGATCAAAAAATAATCCCATTATAATTAGTATTATAAAATTTATAAGAAAAATCTCATTTATCAAAATAATTTAACACAGCAAAGTTGAAATTTGAAACGCTTAAAAAAATTATTTCAAGCAAAAAATATTTTTGACTTCTGTATACACATATAGTGTAGATTTATTTTTTCAAAAAATTGATCTAAAAATGATTAATGTTACAAAATTTAATTATTTAAAAATTGATTTTTTTGGCAAATATCTTAATAAAAAATAAATTTATAAAATTAATTAGTTCAATTTAAATAACTAAAATTATTTTAAGGGCAAGTTGATTAAAAATAATATAAAAGATTATTAATTATAGTGATGAATGTTACTAAATAATGATTTACATTCACATTTTATATTGAGAGAATTGATTTTTTATAGTAAAAACAAATTTTCAATCAAGTAATGTTTGACGGATTAAATTTTTTAATATTAAAATTAATTTTGTGTCCTTAAAAACCCGTTCGAACCGACCAAACTGGAATCCAAACGGAGTCTAGGTGAGGTGAATTAGTATGGTGATGCACATGCGTGACATGATGAATTACTTGAAAAGGAAAACGTTAAAAATGAATTCAGCAGAAAGAAAGGTAATAATTAAATACAATAAAGGATGGCCAGCCATATTGGCGTAATCCTCAAGATCATGGCCCATGTGACGGAGATCTCAGCTGTAATACTAGCTATCACAGTATCTCTGTTCCATCCTTTAACGTAATTAAAAAAATCATAACTAGAGAGAGAAAAATTCAGATGTCAGCTTCAAGTGGGATCCAATCCTGGAAAGTGTACTTTATTATGTTATAAAGTATAATTATTTATTTTTTAAAATAATTAACGATTAAATTAAAATATATTATCTTACTTAAAATATGTTTAATTGAATTTTATAGCACAAAATTTTAGAAATTTAAAATTTAAAATTTAAATACTAAAATTTAAATATTAAATTTTAAATATTAAACTATAAATTTAAAATCTTAAAATTTTAGATTATAAATTTTAAATTTTAAATTTAAATCTCATCATTCACTCTAAAATTTTAAATTTTAAATTTTAAAACTAAAAATTTCAAAATTTTAAATTTTAAATTTTAAATTCAAAAATTTCAAATTTAAATTTTAAATGTGAAATTCAAATCTCTAAGTCCTAAAATGAAACTCTAAACTTTAAATTATAAATTTTAATATAAAGTTTTATTAATTAAATTAAAACTTAAATTAAAAAGATAATATGACACTTTTCACAAAGTTATATGTATTAATTAATATCACACTTGTTTTTAAAAGAATGAGATGAGATGAGTATATTTTATATTGTAAAATATTTCAGAAGATCTAAATAGCAGATATTTCTTATAAATATTTACAAAAAAGTTGACATAATTTTTATATGCTGTCGGATTTGTCAAATGTTGCAGTGGAATGGATATAGATATTTTAAAGGGAAGAATACTTTGTAAAATAAAAATGAATAATTATTGATTAAAAAAATTAATAATAATTATTATTATTAAATATAAATTTATTGATAATAATTTATAAATTTAAAATAATTTATATTATTAACTTTTTAAGTAATAATTATTCACTTATATTTTCTAATATAAAGAATACTCCCCATTTCATTTTAAAGTATCGAATCCGTGTTGGAACACATGAATGCGGGTGCTAGTGCTACTGGACCCTTATTCAGGCGTAATTTACGATGAGCGATCGAGCAGGCAGTGGTGATTCTCTTGACCCTTCTGTTCCTTTGTTTTCAATTCTTTTTGTAACTCTTTCTGGATTCCCACGCTTCTGCCATGGAAACATAATATATATGGCACCTTGTTTTGAATGTGATTATGATAACATTGGTTGGATGCCATCATAAGGAACGATATCTTATCTTCTTTGTACGAATCCCGAATCCATCTGTCTGTGCTCTGCTGTGTTTGGAGGGTTGCACTGGCAATTGATTAATTATTTTTTCCGGTTGGTCGCATTTTGATCATGAACAAACCAACGAGAGCGTGGAGTATACAATACAATTATTAGAGAAAATGAACAGTAGCTTTCTGACCACAGGATTCTTGGTTTCTAGGCAGAAATCAGCTTTATGCCGCAGAACATGGAAGAAAAGCATAAATTAAGCATAGGATTAGGTGTTATTAATGATTTTATGGGTAGGTGCGGACATTTAATCCTAGCCGCTCATAAAAGCTTAAATAAAGTACATCAATCTCTCAAATTTGGGTAATGCTGATATGGCTTCTATGGCGCTGCCTAGGGGCCATGCTGCCTCAACCTGGGAATCCTCATATTCGAGTTCCTTCACCACTGTAACTTGCTGGTATGGATCTAAGCCTGCCAGCAAATTAATGGAAGCAGTTCATATTAATCATCAAGTTAATTAATTCACATAACATAACTATGCAAGTGTCAAGTGTCAAGTGTCAACTGCAAGACCTACCAAACCCATCAACCAGCAATGTATACTGATACACAAGGTCCATGCAAATATATTGAAGAACCTCATCATCAGTTAGTGGAAAAACTGATTTAGCGTCCTTAAGATTTGTTTGACAAGCTTTCTGAGCTGCAATCTTGTAATCCACAGGACGAACTTTTGCATTGGGTTTGTTTTTATCAGCAAAACCGGCCTATGAATAAATTGATAATGTTAGTAAAAAAGGAAATGAAATGACTTTAATGAGGGTTAGTAACATAATTGTACTACATACCTCAGTAGCAAGGTAGTAGAAAGCTGTGGCAATGTAAAGAACTTTCTGTCCTTTTCCCCCTCCACCATTCCATATCCCACCAAAAGTGCAATTCAAATGTGCACATGGTGCATTCACTTTCAGAGCCTTAAGAACTGTCTTTCTGCATTTTCTGAAGTTTGAACCAAAGGGGGAGGCTGAGGCCTTATACTCAACTCCTTGATATGTGTAAGTCCCTTGAAAGAATTAAAACAATAATGCGTGGGCTAGAAAGAAAGTTTGTAGACAAAAATCTTAAGCATATTGTCCCACTAAGTCGCATGTGAGAAAGGAAGGGGAAGATGCTAGGCATATAAGCATGATAAACTGCGTATTCTAATAGGCAAGTCTTTTAGAAAGAGGGTAATAGTGCTGTGAAAGTTCATTGCCACTCGAAGGGACAAAGAGTGGGACTCCACCACAGGTTGGAGGGTGGTCCTACTTGATGACAATGGTGTTATGGGAATGAGCGGGGAAGCTGTCATAGCAGGTTCCACATCGGAAATAAATGGAAGGATCTTAGGATATATAAGCACGTTACAGAAAGCGACGGGATGTTGAAAGGAGGGTAATGGTACGGTGAAAACTTGCTTGTCAATTTTTCCAATCATCAATATCAAATATGTAGAAGGGAGAGAGTTATGTTTACCATCAAAGCCAGCTAAAATACAAGGGTTGCCATAACCTTGAGAAGCCTTTATAATCTCTACACGAGATGCCTCTTTACCATAATGCAAGTAACTGAAAGCAAGATATGTTAACTAAAGCTCATTAGCCATGCATATAATTTGGAAGCTGTAATTATGATTAAAGGTCAAATGTTTAGAATAAGAAGAAATTAATAACCTGTGAACATAGATGAAATATTTCTTTCCCTTGACGACCATCTGCTTTATGTAGGGTTCCTCCCCTTTTGGTGCTTTTGGAGCCTTTGCAGCATCTTTCCCTGAGACGGCATATGCCATTTGAACAGACCCACCTCCAAGATCAACTACACCAACTGTCTTTGAGTAGTCTCTTCCCAGATTTCTCAACAGATAGTTTATCGTCAGCTAAACCAAAATGAAAAGGTAATTAATCAAGTTTGGAGAAACCATTTAGTTCAAATATGATGTATCAGTGTTTCTTGCGCGTGAACCCCCTTGTCAACGAAAAGTTAAAATCATGATCAATAACCATGGTTTTCAAATTGGCCACGGTACATTATTTTGTGCAAGTCTGTGTGACCGAATTTCAAATGTTTCTTTTCCCAATACTTGCCATTTCAGACGGCTGGAAAAGTCATGTGAATATATATTTATAAATGCGGTAGAGATAGTATGAACTTAAGTTCTGCAACACTATTTAAATTTTTTTATCATTAGACGACACTTAATGTCTTGTGAACACATATTTTATATAAACTTATATAATTTATAAACAAATAAGCCTAGATAATTTGAAAAAGCAAATACTTGCTAAATAAGTTTTATTAAAGTTCACAAATATATAGAGTTGTTAGTTAGTAATGCAATAATAAATTTAATTGTGTAAATTTTTTTAAAATAAAATTTTTATAAGAATTAATTTGTAAAAATATAGTAACTGAGAAATTTATCTGTTGTTTTTGTATATAGGAGCATTTTTGAGTTAGTAATATCTAAAGCCAACTATAGGTTGGAGATTGTCAAAAAAAGAATATAGGTTGGTAATTCATACCAATAGATTTTTATCAAAATTGAAAAAAGAAAATCATACCCATAGATAAGAACCTTCTTGGGTTCCATCGATAATAGCGACTGCGTCGGAAGCCAGGTTCAGTGTGCTTCTGTTATGGAACATATCCCTGACCTAAAAGATTTGAAATTGAAAGTTATGAAGTTAATATATACAGTCATGGCTGCTAAATCTTCCATTTTGATATATAAGACGTAACTAACTATATCTCTTTATTTTAAAGTTACCGCTTGCAAGATCCTTTCAGCAGCGTCCCCGTCCAAAAATCTCAAACCTGCAGTTGCCTGCATTTTTTTTTAAATAACAATCAGTTTGACTTTGAAAAATTGTTCCATCTGAAGATTATCAGCACCGGATCTCTACTAGAAACAGAAGCAGAGTACAGTACCCCTAGTCTAAGGGGTGTCTTGGGTCGGAGCTCGGCAGGAACAAAAGTTTTGGCCTTCTCTAAGAGAGGAACCAGAGATTGTGCGGCCTGTTCCGGATTTGCTACGTATGCACTCAAGCCTGGTTTTACCTACAGTTACAACACACAGACGTTGCTTTTGACATCATGTTATGGCTACAACAATTGTTTGATAAAATTATATATAGTTATGAAGCAAAAAATACAGTACCTTCTCATTAAACTCAAGAGCATCACCAACGTGAAGAAGATCTAACTTCTGGTCGAATTGGAACACATGGACACGGCTACCAGTACTACCGGCATCGAAGATGACAGCGTACGAGGTGGTTGCCGATTTGTGTTTGGGGGATATTCTACGATAACTCAAAGGTTGTTGCTCCAGAGAATGGGAGATTGAGGTTAAGCAGAGCAACAATGTGATCAGGATTAGGAACTCCATGCTCCCACTACAGTACACCACTCCAGCTACTTTGGATCAGTGTGCATAAACTCGAATAACCATGATCACTTTATATAATGGAAGTGGGAATCAACACGGGCATGGACAGGTCATCGAGTACAGCTCGATTCTGGCCTTGGAACCCAGACAAGTTGGGGATGAAAATTTTCAATTCTTTTTTTGGGTCACGAGGTGACATTTTTTTTAATGTGAAATTACTAGAAAGATTAAAATATGGATTACGAAGTTCACGTTTTTGACATGGGTGAGTTTTTTCTCGCAAAGTGAAGGAGTATGGTACCAAGCTGTTCCTTATTCTGACGCGGCCTTCTCCTTACTCGCACAGTAAACGAAGAATAGGAATTGATTGTATATATGGCCACGATCCCATGTGTCTTCAAAATAACAAAGCGACTCAAAGGCTGAATTAAATTAAATATTTGATATAGCAATAACTGGTTATTCTAAAAAGATTGTGTTATTTTATTATTAATTTTTTTAAATTCACATGCAATACATGTGTATAAAAAATAGGTTATTAGAAGACCCTACAGAACAATTAATATTGTTCCTCCTTTTTTGACACAAACTTTAGGCACAATTAGCACTTGGGTTTATTAAACTTGCAGGGTCTTCCCCATGATAAATCTTGGATAGGTAGTAAAACTGGTCAGCAGTGTTTCCCCAAAGACTGTGTTTAAGATAGATTAAAATTCTAAAGAGTTAGTGTTTTGATACTTTAGTTACATATTACATATAGAATCATTAAATAATGATGATATTGGGTGAAAAGTATAATTGTTTATGAAGTTTAATGTAATTACCATCTTTTTTTTGGTGTGTTTGCACAACGAAGACAGGGAAATTGGAACTAAGAATTTGTTGCAAAATATCTCTAGCTTTTTCTACAAATCTACTCTTAGCAGCTTTCAATATATTGGCTTCAGTTCTTTGACATAAGCACATGTTGAATACCACTTATGTCAACTTTGATGAACATTGATCAGTATTCAGTTTAATTAATCCTTTTTCAGAATAAAGAAGATTAAGATGAAAATCAGTTTATTCTTCTGTTCAAGAAAAGTTCAACTAAGAGATCTTTATCAATTCAATGACTATACATCAAGAAACTTTAACTAAGATAAGAGAACGCTTAAATATTAGTTCAGTAAAAATTGATTGCATCCAAAAGGACTTATTATCATTGTGTATAACTTTGAGGTTTAAAAAGATTCTTGTTAAAAAGGGAATACCATTTATAGCTCCCTCTTTAAATAAAGATTAATCTCATATTTAAAAGTAGTGTAGTACAAAAAAAAAAAAAAAAAAAAAGAGAACACTTTTAGAAACCCAAATCAAGAATTAGTGTTGCTATGACTTTGCGCAGGAAAAGGTACAATATTAACTTGTCCAATCCAAGGTTGTCGTTTTTGGAGAATAATCAGTATTAGTGTCATATCTTGAAAGAAGAACAAATCATTTCTCCAGGTTGGTGAGCATTTTTGGATAAATGATCAGAAATGAATAGCTTGCAATGTAGTAGTCTCAAATTAAATAGTGTTTGAAATTAAAAAGATAGCGCAAGTTACTGAATGGAACTAACTGTTGGTGATGATAATCTCAACAATTTCTGCAAAATGGCTTACTCTTTTTCAGCACTGAAGTGTACAATCGATCCCAAGAACAAGTCACTAGTAATCGCAATTGCTGGTACTTCGTACATGAGAGTTTAAAACTCAATAAGTCACGGGTTTGGGTTGTTTTCCCTACAGTGCTGTTGCCTTTCTTTTGCAAGCTAGTCACGTAATCGCTGTAAAACGTACATATTTGGAGCGTGCCTGATAGAGTTGGAATAACCATTTGGGCATCCAATTTTGGGTAGTGAACGTTTGATAAGTAGACATGTTTTTCTTTAGTCCCACACCGCTAAGGAGAGACATAGATAGCAGAACAGCGGCATATAAATGGTACGGACACAGACTCTCCTCTGCGCCTCTTGTTGGCCTGTCCGCTAAGTATAAGTGAGTTCAGTCCAACAATTGATTGAAACGTAGCGTGTTATACATTATTGTGCCAGCCTGATGCACTTGATAATGGAGTAGCAACAGCAAGTAATTATATACAGTATTATCTGTTTTCTAAACATCCGGTTTGTGACAGTTTCATGTGTATATAAAAAGAAATTAGTGGGAAAATAATTTTAATTTAATAGAGTATGAAAATTAGAAACGTTAGTGTGTGGATAGAAAAAGAATTAAGGAAAAATAATTTTAATTTAAGAAAAAAATTAGAAATATAAGAATGTTTATAAAATGTGTGTATAGTAATTTTGTGCAATCCCAGTACTGAGTACAAATTGTGCAGTGAAGCTTGGATGGTCAATGCTACCGAATGCGCCTCAACGGTCGGCACTCGGATCCTTCATTCTGCGCTGAAGGAGTTCCAGCTTTTTTTTTAGATTGAAATATTACAATATAAAAATTAAACTTAATAATAAAATGGAATTCAATCACTTTTAACTAAATTCAACTTCCGACAAACTCCGGCTTTCCTTGTTAGCGGATGCCATGCAAGACTGCAAAGTGGAGTCCTTAAGAGATATTTAGTGTAATTTCTTCCTTTCGGGATTTTGCCCCACTTGTTTACCCATAAAAAAATATAAATTTTGCATTAATTTTATTGAGCGGTGAGCATGGATCTGTTTAGATTGGGTTTGGGCCAAAACAGGCCAGACCCTCAACTCTTTATCTGGTTATATTTGGTGGAACGGAATGAGAAGGACCGAAAAAGGGAGACGTACCTCCAGCCCTCTGCAACGTCAATCTCTCCTTTTCCCTTGTTTCTTGTTTCAAGACTTTAATGGGTTTTGGTTTATGCGATTTCATGTTCTGGCAACGGAAATTCATTTTGGTGTTTTGGATGAATCAATTTAGGTTTAACCAAATGCAATAGCGTTTCGGACTAATTTTAGGGTTTTGGTCAGGTGAATTAAAGATTCCACTAATAATAAGACATATTATATGATTTTGTGAGTATAAGAGGATACATAACAAAAGTTAAAAGTATAGAATTCGTTTTTAAAAAGCACTTACGTATGTGAGGCATATTTGTAATTCAGACTAAAATATGTATAAATATACAGCAATCAACTCATATATAAAGTAATTTCTATGCGTAATAACTGAAGTTGATATCTTTACTATGCATCATGAACATATATTTTAAAATTTAGTTCAATATAACAAACAAGACTTTGAAAGATTTGGATTCGTAAACCTTTTTATTCTCTAATTTTAATATTTTTTTATAATTTAATATATAAATATTATTTTTTATTAATTACTTTTTTTTCTTTAATTTTTTCTTTTTTTTCTTCCTTCCTCTCCCTTACTTTTGTGGCAGGGAATCCACGTCCAGACTGTGAGGGATGGAATCAGCCTCATACCAACCATACTAACAAGCGACAACGAAGGAGGAAAGAATGCGCCCAAATGTTAGAAAAAATGGTTGTTACCCAAATGGTAGAGAGAAAAGAGAAAGAAACAGATATGGGAAAGAAGGCCAAATGGGTTTAAGATCTGATATTACTGATAGATAATTCCTTGGTAATCAAAACATGTCACAATTCAAATATAAGGAAAGGAAGTTGAGAAACAGGATAGACTAATGAAGTATATATGGTTTGCATTGCTTCAGTAAGGATGAATATGTACATGGCTTATATAACAACCGTGATGCTTGCACGCTGTTAGAGCGTACTCGTTGAGTACAATTAGGAAGAAAGGCCCTTATATAAAGCCTAGAAGTACAACAACAGATAACTAGAATAATGAATGCTAATTAACTTGTTTAACAGATTTTTAACTACTTAACTAATCTGCCTTTTACGAGAACATTGTTATTCCCACATCTTTATGTTTACATATTTTTCACGTTTCTCTATTTTTTCTCATTTTCCTTCTCATCTCACTTTTACTTTTTGCTTCAGCTTTCATTTCTAATTTATCCACGTCCTAAAACGTAGATAGAGCAATGTGGAAGAAACATTTTTTTTTAAATGACTTTTATACCTTCTGTATTATCCTAACAAAATGAACCGTTTCAATTAAATATATTACTTATAGATTATCCATCAATACTTATATATTTAACTAGCTAACGGTCATGTTTGTCAATAATTTAATGGTTTAACCAGTCAAATTAATTTGAAATATCAATAGATTATCTGTCCATAAGTTATAAATCTAAATTGATAGCATTTAATTTTTGAAGGATAACTTGTTGGTAACGTAAGAAACCAAAATTTGGCTCATATATAATTTATTAGACTTATTATTGTCATTCATTTCCCAACAAGAAGCAGGAAAATTATTTATGGATAGTTAGCTCGCTAGTCACTTTTTTCATCGTCATGCATTTTTTATATTATTGACAAATAATGTTAATTATTACAGATGATTATTGTTCGTCCGTAATATATTTTCATCAGAATAAAAGTAATTTCTAGTATTTTTTTCAGAAAAAACTTTTTCACTTTTATGAAAAGAAATAATGTAACATTAGTTATTTATATATAATTTGATAATTTTATTTTTATATGAGACGAACAATAGCTTCGTTGTAGCTGATAGACTTTCTCTCAAGCTGAAAAAATTGTGTATATCCAAACAGAACTACATCCACAATTATACAAAAGAAAAAAAAACTTTACAAACTACCATCATATACTGATCGAAATATTCAAAATATATATATATATATATATATATATATATATATATAAAACAAAGTGTGAAACCAATGAAATAAATTCATATTGATTGTTTGGACAGTATAATTTTGATAAAATTTTATTGATATACATAATGTACCGTTAAAGTTAATCAGAAAAAAAAGGTATGTATAACAGATTTAACAGAATAATTTTTTTTTCCAGGGAGAGAATGACTGTTAATTTTTATAAAAGCTGAATCTAATCAAGTAGTATTTATTAGATAAAGTGCTTATTTTTATCAAATTTATATAAAATTAAACACTATACTATGGCACCCAAGAAAATTTTTGTTAATAAAAAGCCACGCTTGAACTTTTGTTGTAGGTTATCGTTGAGCCTTATTTGTGTTGGTGTTTGGTAGCTTTAACTTAGCCAACATCATAGATTACATAATTACATGCATATATGACACCGTTTGATTCCTCCCTCACCTTCCATTTTTTGATGTTTAGTCAAACCAAGAAGCATTAAATTGAAGACAACCCAAAGAGGGCTGGCATCTTTAATTTTTAGTCAGGGTTATTTAAGTAAGAAATAGAGATAATATTGAAATAAAAAATAATAAGAGAAAGATAAGACTCACAATTTAGATATTTATATAAAATAAAAAATAAAAAAGACTAAAATAAAAAATAAGAAAATGAAGAGATCTATTTGTTAATAATTTGTAAATAAAAAAAAAGAAAGTTCCACATTGAAAAGAATTATAAATTTTAAAGGCTATAAAAATAGTAGTAACTAGCCAAGATTAAATTACAATATATGAGTTATAACTCATAATATAACTTAAATTAAATTATTAAATTAAATATCTTTAAAAATTTATGATGGGCAGTTGGCCCCTTAAGTTAAAAAATAAATAAATAAAAATTAACTTTTAATTTTATTATCATTATTTAAATAATAAATGTTATAATAGAAACTCATATTTGTTGAAAACAAACAATTATATCTGCTAAAAATTGATAGTTAAAAATAAATAATTATATCTATTAAAGGTAGAGAATTATATCTATTATAAACAGACAGATATATTTGTCAAATTTTGATAAGCACAACTGTTCAAAGGTATTTTTTTCATGTCTATAAATTGAGAATTTTGAATTGATTTAGACTATATATTCACTTTCTCTAAAAAAAAATTTTAGGGGTTTTGTTGTATCTTAAGATAACCTATTTTTGATATAAAAGCAATATTACACTTATAACAGTATAATTTTATACCTCAAAGTAATATTTTGTTGTCATCATATATATTTTTCTCTAATACTATTTTTGACCTACATAAGTTTTTCATGTTAGACAGACCAAAAATAAACACTCATGGTGCGTGTATTGAATTGTTTGATGAATTTGAGCATGCACATAATATAATTAACGTAAGTCAAAAGAGATAAAATAAAAAGTGTGAAACAAGTCCACAGTTTATGTGAAAGCTCCTTGGTATGCTATTTATCTTGCTTGACTTCCTAAGATTCTATGATCAGTTTTATTATTTTTATAAGTTTATTTATACTTAATGTTTTTATAATATATAATTTATATTATTAAATTTTATAAATTAAATTATATAATTAATGACCCATATTATTATGTGTGAACCTTTTATAAAAAAAGGTTAAATTATTTTGTTAATCCTCATAGTTATGCTTGATTTTCAAGTAGATATTTATAGTTTAAAACTATCTAACTATCTCGACATATTTATATACTTGCTATGGTTTATAACTTAGTCCCTACATTCTAAACTCATAATGACACTGTCTCAAGCTGCTTGATGTGACTCATAGAAGTCTGATGTGGCTAACCTATGGCCTGCCACGTTGGATGGCAAGGGGGAGGTCAGTGGTTAAGGTTTAAATTGGAACACAAATTGAGACTCAATTTTTTCCCCAATTCGATGAATCTCTCAAATTAGGATTCAATGGTGGAGGTTTCATGCGTAATCTCAAGAAAAATTATCGACACTTAATTTTATCCGGATTCTGACAAATTAAAGTAAACCCATGTGTAAAGTTTAAAATTATTCTATTTAAATATATATTTTTTAAGAAATTAATTGGATGAGAATAAAAAGTTAGAGATATTTTTGGGTCCCAAATGTTAATAATATTTTCTTTTAAAATTAAAAATTAAAGAAAAAAGAGAAAAAAGAAAGAGGGAGAAAAAGAAGAAAAGTAGGAAAAATGTCAGTGAAAGAGGGGTTGATTTTAGAGGAGAAGAAGAAAAAAGGACAAGGAGGAAGAGAAGAAGAAAAAGGACAAGGAGGAAGAGAAGGAGAACAAAAGGACAAGGGAAAAATAGTGAAGAGAAACAGGAGAGGAAGAGAAGAAGAAAAAAAAGGAGAGGAGAAGAAAGATTTGGCCAAGGAAGCAAGAGCCAAAGAGAGAAGCCTAGGACGTGGTTGGGCAGGGTGAGAAAGAAGTAAGAAATAGAAAGAACAAGAGAGATTGATTAGAGAGAAAAGGAGTGAAAGCTAGAGAAAGTGTGCCATGGAAGGGTAAGGAGAGGGGTTAGAGAGAGAAAATTCAAATATTTTTCATTCTTTTAGTTTTCTCTTCAACAAGCTCACCAAACTAACCCTTCAACAAGCTCACCAAACTGGCCTAGGAAAGCTCAACTTGGCCTTTGGAGTGTTGTTGGTTCCCAAATAGCGCTGAAAATTACAGATTTCACTAAAAAATCTGAGAAAGAGTCATCTTTGTTCACAATTTCATTCTGAATCTCAAGAAGTGCCCCTACCATCATGCTCAAGAGGTGCCAAAACCTTAGGAACAGTGACAACTGCTACTTGAAATTACTCCATGTGCTGGGAAGGTGGTGGCGTGTGGCACTCACGCACCCTAAGGTTGAAGACTCCTAGTCAGTTCACTATGTCACCAGACATGTTAGCACTCCATGTATAGTTAGCCCACCATGTCATTAAACATGTCAGCCCTACAAGCACAGTTAGCACAACACATCATTAGACACATTAGCACTGCATGCATAGTCAGCATGCCACGTAATCTGCCACATCAACATGTTTGCAAAGCTAGCTACCACGTTAGCATTAACCATTGATTTGTCTATTCACTTTGATCCAGACCACTTTTTAAGGGTTTTTCTACCCCCTAATCACTTTTTTGGCCTCCTTTTTGCCATTTGAGCACTCTAAATATATGTTTCACCCCTTTCTTTATTTTCTCTCATTGTTGGAGATGTATTTGTGCACTTATATCTTATTTTGTTGAATAATTGTGTGCTACGATGACTTTACTTGTGATATTTACACTTTAAATATTTTATAAGTATGTAGGCCTTGAGGTATTGATCATTTTAAAATGTCATGAAAGATTATGATTTCATCCTAACAATTTAAGATTTCTTATCGATTGTGGTTTCATCCTAACCATTTTAAAATGTTTTATATGGTTGTGGTCTTGTCCCAACTATTTTGATTTCTTGTTTTTATTAATGACTCTTGATGATTAATAAAGTGGATTATTAGTCAACTAGCTACATCTAACTATTTTGATGGAAATTACATCATGAGCTTAGTCAGTTAACTAGCATGGTTCCATTGATGCATTTAAAAAGATACACCCTAGTTTTTCAAAAGCCCTAGTCAAGCTAGGAAAATGCTTTTAAACCTAGTTAAGCTAGGTACACCATTATTTTTCAATAAGCTCTAGTTAAGCTAGGCAATTGTTTTTGATGTAAACCCTAAATGAACTAGGCATTAAATTAATCTTGTCCACAATAATAGCTAGATGTCACTCACTAGCAATGATAATCTCAAATCATGTTTGATTATGTGCAAATTCAGTAGTGGGATAATAAAATCAAAAAATAAAATAAATTTATTTTTTGACAAGACACAAAGCATAGATTTGAAAATAAAAGGCAACAAAACACTAATGTTTGGAAGGGTGTTATAGGTTGCTAATACCTTCCCTATACGTAACCAAATCCTGAACCTATTTCTTTATAATACAGACTATATTCTTCAGTATCCAACTTCACCATTTTAATTTCAGTCGTGGCAACTCTATTTTTATTTCTTTCCCTAAACAACCGTTTTCAAACTCATTTTTTATCTTTTGTGATTGCTACTTTGCATTACATATCAATAAGGACAAGAATGAAGAAGACGTTTGCATCAAGCACCAGGGTGAGGAGGAGTCAAGACACCCATTGTGACTTTGGATTGAGGTTTATGGTGTTCACCCCCTACATAGCTATAAACCCAGGTAGGAGATTTCTACTATGCTCAAATTTTAATGTAATTTCATAACTTTCAATCCAATTTGGTGTTGGAATGAAATTTTACTGGTCTCAATGGTTTTTCTATGCCTTGTTATGTAGTATCCTTGGTCTTTTAAGTGGTTTGAGTGGATTGATGAACCAGTAATGGAGGGGCAATAGAACAGCAACTAGTGAAAGGTAGGGAAGTAAAATTGACTTTAACGATGTACAAGATTCTCATGGTTGTTTCATGGTATGTGACATTTGCAGCTAATGCTTTTGCACTTATGAAGTGTTGTGGGTAGAAAATGTTTCTAATTTGTATTGCAGGGGTTAAGAGAGGGATTTTGGAATGTATATGCTCCATTCCTCTTAGTTTTTGCATTGTATAAGCTATAATGTAAGTAATGCCAAAGTAGAATCTAGGAGGCCTAATTATACCTAAATTGATATTTATTGAAATGAAAGCTAAGTTTCTTTTAACACAATCTGATTTATTGTTAAGTGCAATTACTACTTTTCGGGAGATGTCAAATAAAGATGAAAAAACATGTAATTAATAAAGTGTTTAAACTAAAATTAAAGGGGGCATCACATGGCTCCATTTAATAAAGTGTTTCACCACTAACTAAAAAAAAAAAAAAATAGAAGCTACCATCACATGGCTACATACATTAAACTTAACTAAAGTAAAACAAAAAGCAACAAAAGCTAGGACTATTACTATAGAAATCTATTATTGCAGCTTGGATTGTCCAACATTTTGTAAACATTATGGTTAAGTATTGGGACCATGTGCTTTATGAGATGCACTACCACTTGACTTAGTTTGCTGATATGAGTTAGTCACCTCTTTCTCTTTTTGCCCTTCTCTCCCCACTGGAAATTTAGCCTTAAAATCTTTAGTGATACACTTGAGTCTTTGGTAGCTTTTGTTGCTCTTCCTTTGCCTCTTACCCTACTTATTCCTCTTTCTCTTTCAGTTCTTCCTTCAGAGTTGGACCCTGCTTGAGTGGTTGTTGTTGTACTACTACTAATGGCTTCACTAGCCTGCCTCTTCCTCTGCTTTTTCCTCTTTTGGCTCTTTGTTGATTGCTTGACCCTTCTTGAGTAGTGCTTGCTGCTACCATGCCACTGCTGCCTTGATTAGATCTACTTATTTTAACCTTATCTTAAATCTTCTAGTCTACCTTCCTTTTTGACTGTTAAGGCTAGCACTAGGACTAGAACTTGGGCCAGCACCATGGCCATGAGGAGAAGAGGTGGCAACTTGTGTGTTGGATCTGTGTTGCTTGCAAGTGCTTTTATTATAGCCATAAGCATTGTAAGTAGCACATTTAAGACTTTGGTGGCTTCTCCTCATCTTGTTTGGAGGGGTAGTTTTATTATCCTTTCTCTTCCTCAACCTTTTTGGCTTATTAGGGGCTTTTTTTAATTTAAGAGGTAGAATCTTATCAAGTCCTTGTGATTGCCATTAATTTTGGCCATTGACAAGGCTAATAACTAGGCTATAACATGCCTTAAAGCCTACTAGAATGTAATAGCTACTAATGTAGTCTTTTTGTTGATCATCACTGAAGAGTATCCAGCATATGGCATCCTACAAGGCAAGCCAATTAACCCCCACCACCGATAGCTATAGCTACCTTTTTGCAAGTTTATTGTAAACTTGTTTAAGATCACAAAGTGTTTCACCATAAACTTCATACTCCTAACCCACTTATAAGTCTATTTCTCACTCTCCTCCACTTTCTTACTAATTCTCTTCCTAGGCTTTAGTAGTATCTTGCCCTTGAACTTTTTAGCTTGTACTCTCTTGGTTGCAAACCTTGTTATCCAATATTTCCTAAGCCACTTCATCATTGTCAAAATTGGCTTATCTCTAACCTTTATCAATTTGCCATTGAATACATCCAAGATATTGTTCATCAGCATATTAGATTTAAGGTAAAAGGAGAAGGTATACTTACACCACAACTTAGGATCCAACTTTATTAGTTTATCATAGGCACCCAAACTCACCCTTTTTAGCTCTTTCATTTTGTTTTTTCATTGCTAAAAGTAAGTTGCTTTTGTAACCCTTAGCATTAGGTCCCTCATCATTATGCCTCCATCATATTTCTTCTTCAAATTTGCATAGAGATGCCTTACACAATATCTATGTTCCACACCTAACAGTATATCTTCAAAATGTGAGGACTATGCCTTACAAGTCATGTAAACACATAATTAAAGGGGTTAAACTTGAATACCATTTAAGTACCTCTTACACTTCTAGTTTCATTCATTGAAAAATAATTCAAAAGGTATTTCATACTTATACTTTTAGTTTAAATCTAGAATGGCATTTGAACCTCTCATTATATTTACAATTAACATCATTGAGGTTAACATGTATGATTAAAACTTATTCAACTAGTAATTAGGATTAATGTATCAAGTCCCTATAGTTTCAACTAAAATTCAAATAGGTCCCTATAGTTTGTAATTGTAATGCATAAGTCCTTACTATTTTAACTAGTAATACTTAAGTCCTTATAGTATGAGTAACTAGTAAGTAAGTTCTTATAGTTTGATATTTGTTTTTAAACAAGTCTCTTTATGTTAATGTTCGCATCAGAAAATAACAATTATGTTTTATTGCCAAACCACCAAAACATGCAAAAACAGTTGTGTTTAGAACTTTAATTACATGCTAAAACATTAAAACACCTTTGATCTATGTTCAAAATAGCAAATTCAGAACTTAATTCAAAGAGTGTTTTACACACCTTCTACTGGTCAAAAATGAAAACCTATCTTTATTGCCTAGTTGGATCATGATCTTCCAAAAGCCTAGTAATGAACCATGTCCAAGAGTCCTTTATCTCACTCTCAATTATTGCAATAGCCAAGGGAAACTAATTGTCATTTGGATCCCTTGCAACTGCTAACCATGTCCAAGAGTCCTTTGTCTCACTTTCAATTATTGCAATAGCCAAGGGAAACTAATTGTTATTTGGATCCCATTTAACTGCTACCAATGTTATTTGGATCCCTTGTAATTGCTACCAATAGTTGGCCTCCATATTGTCCTTTAAGGTGACAATCATTTAAACATATGATAGGTCTATAAGCAATAAGGAATCCTTCATTCACTGTACTGATACACATGTACAGCATTAGGAACAGTGGCTTAAAAGTATGCATTAGTCTTTCAATCAGTAGTTAGAGTGTGGACCCATGATTGGTTTTGAGCACTTCTACAATGTAGTCCTAAATCCTTCCATACTATAGATCAACTTTCTCAGCTAATATTTCAACTGATTTTCTCCTTGTCCTACTATTTTAGTCATTAACAAAGTTTTTCCTTACTAAATCAATGACATCAGATAACTTCATTTTCTAGTTCGCCCTCATGTTCATTTTCTCTATGAGTTTATTAGCTACCTACTTGGATGATGCATATCATCCCGTAAAAGTTTTCCTACAATTGTGTTTTGGGACCTAAGTTTTCAACTTGTATATGGAAGATGTGTCAACTTTACTGACAAACATCAACAATCACTTGTTTCCCCACTACAAACAACCTTACATCTCATCTTATCAATTTTACAAACCTAATGTCTCTACCATTCAACAATGCCCATTCCTTCATTGCCTCCCTAAACTGTTTAATAGAACTAAATTCTAACCTAAGTACCCCATTGATAATCCACCCACATTTTTGTTGGCTTGAAAATAGGATAATTAAGATTACTATTACCATCATCTTCATCTGAGTCATTTATGCTGTACAATGACTCAATAGCATGGTTAGATTCAATATCACTAACCTTATTAGCAACTCCACCAAGTTTGTGGTACTTGGACAGTAGGCTTTTCTCTTTCATTTTGTCACCGCTTACCTGCCTCTCTTTACATCCAAGCCCTTCCTCACCCTCATGCCTATCCCCACCTTTCACAAGTTTATCAAAGTAGTCATTTATATCCCTCTCATCAGCATTATAATCAAAATGGATATTTTTCACACTGTCACCCTTACTCTTACTATCATCCTCTACCTTTATTTTATCTTCTCCCTCTTTTTCATCTACTTCATTTCATCTATTTTCTTCTTTCCATCCTCTGCCTTATTTTCAGCTTCACCTTTACCTTCTTTCTCACCCTCCTTTTTATGATCTTCATGCTCTATTACTGGAGATGGTTGTGCTTATATCAATGAAGATGGTTCCATTAGTGGAGATGGTTAAAGTGGCTCTGTCAACAGAGATGGTGGTGGCTCTTTGAGTGTAAATAGTGGTGGCTTTGTCATTTAAGATGGTGGTGGTGGCTCTATCATTAGAGATGCTAGTGGCTCTATCATTGGAGAGGTTGATGGCTCTATCAGTAGAGATAGTGGTGGCTCTATCATTGGAGATACTATTATCTTTGACTTTAGAGATGTTGGTGGTTTTATTAGTAGAGATGGTGGTGTTAATTCCACTAATGCCCAGGGGCACAATCATACAATACTAAAATATGTATATGCCAAATTAGGAGGCTTTAACAAAGACTCCTCATTTCCATGGCATTCTCATCAGTATCAACTCTTTTAAGCCATGACTCAAGTCATGATTTTTAACTGGTTTGTACAATATTTTAACAATTCCTCTATAATCCAACTTCCTTAACTTTGTATAGAGTTTTTGCGATGACTACTCATCAATATTAATCTCTTTCACTTTCTTCACTCTACCACCAACATATTTCACAACATTGTCCTTCAGCAATTGTCCACCGTGATAAATTTGATATCAAGCATATCAGTTAGTACCATTTCTGCATTAAGCACAATGTGTCAAGAACAGTGTGGGAAGATAAGCATAAAGCATTAACAAACACTGAAACATGCAACAACTTACTTAGCCATAATCTATAGTAAACTATTTGAAAATCCCCAAATCCTAGAAAGATTCTAGGGTTCTTCCCTAGCCCAAAATATTCCTTAATCATTAAGGGCAAACGCAGAATAAAAGCATACATTTCAATAATTGACAATTTTTGACTTTAATGACGAAAGCCCTTTGTAAATCTCTCGATTATAGCACTTCAAATTAGGAATGTAGTTGCTTAATTTGGGGGAAACTTCCACCGCAATTATGGTGCCAAATGGAGGGAAATTCGAATAGGGAAGTTGGAGCAAAATTAGATCTAAGGCACCTTATCCCTCTAGCATTGCAAGCTATTTGCCAGTTGGGCAACACCATTGTACGGAGGCTAGCCATGTTATCCTTCTATGAGACATGTCAGGTGGTTTGGAACGGCATCAAAATGGGTCTAGAAGGTAGAGACCTGAGACATAAATGGTAGAAAATATAGGGCTTTGCTGAAACAGTTTTAAACTATAAAGACCTATTTAAAAATCAGATATAACTATAAAGATTAACAAAATAATTTAATAAAAAAACATCAAAATTGTTTTTCCCTTCCAAGATTGCATGCTACAACAAAAAAATGTGGTGCAAGATGTTTAGGCGAAACAAGACTTTAGGGAGGCCTAATGGCAGATATAAGGCCATAGCTGACAAACATTGCCGGGTAAAGGTATCCCAAGAAGGGGATATGGTGAAAGTCTATACACACTAGAAAGGCTTCCCACTAAAACCTATCCCAAATTGCAAGTGTAGAAATATGGGCCAGACAAAATCATGTAAAAAATAAATGAAAATGCTTATGTAATTGATTAGGCACCATCCATGACTATCTCTAAAATTTTAATGCTGCATTATTTATAATATTGTTACTACTACTTTAGTACAAGTGTTGTGGAGTGGATATAAATCAGAATCCTTCTCTCCCTCCAGAGGCATCAGACAGGAAGACCCTCTTTCTCCTTATTTGTTTGTTATTTGTATTGAAAAATTGTCTCACTTAATTGCTGATCAAGTGCAGGAGGAAAGATGGAGACCAATAAGAGCTGGTAAAAGAGGACCACAAATTTCTCATCTAATGTTTGCTGATGACTTATTACTATTTGCTGAAGTAGAATCTGAGCAAATGGATTGCATCCTGCACAGCCTTAGTCTATTCTGGCAGGCGTCAGAACAGAAGGCCAGTATACAAAAAACGAGCATTTTCTTCTCAAAAAACATGAATGAGCAAAAAGCAGTGGAGATTATTAGTAAATGTGGTTTTAGGAGCATGAGGGATTTGGGGAAATACCTTGGATCAGTGATGCAATATGGGAGAGTGCCTAAGTCCTTGTATGCAGAAGTCCTGGACAGGGTGCATGCTAAATTAAATGGATGGAAAGCTAATTGTCTTTCTCAGGCACGGAGGGTTATCCTAGAGCAATCAGTCAATCAGTCATGTCATTTATTCCCATATATCACATGCAAAATAATATGCTTCCCCAGGGAATTTGCAATGAAATAGAGAAAATGCAGAGGCAATTCATATGGGGTGACACTCCAGAAGAAAAAAACAAATGCATTTAGTTAAATGGGACCGGATTTGCATGCCAAAGCAATTAGGGGGCTTGGTCTTCATAATTTAATTAAAATGAATGAAGCTTTTCTAGTCAAACTTGCTTGGAGATATCTAGCTAAGCTTGACGAATTATGGGATCCAGTATTGAGAGCCAAATATGGAACAGAAGCCATGTAGGAGATATTGTTGTGAGAGACCATGACTCTCGGCTGTGGAAACACTTGAATAAGATAGATCTGGTCCGAATTATTAAAAGGTGTGAGGAAAGAGGTTGGAGATGGCATTGCAACTTCCTTTTGAAAAGGTTGTTGGTTGGATAATCAGGAGCCACTTATTTTTGAGCAATTAAACCAGTGAAAGATGAATTACTTCATGGCTCGATGGATGATTTTATAGACAGTTATGGTAATTGAAATCTCAATCTTATTGCTCCGTATTTATGCCCAAGGGATTGTCAAATCCTTCGTCGTCTATACCTTTAAATCAAATGGAGGTCTAGATTAAATTTGGTGGAAAGAAAATAAGATGGGAATTTGCTCTGTCAAGGATGCGTATTGGAAGTTGATGGGATTGCATACTCAAATAGCATCTGCTATATGGAAGCATCTTTGGAAGTGGCATGGACCTCCTCGCATAAAGATGATATATTGAAAAATTTTGCATCAAAAATTGCCCACTAGACAGGTGACAAGAGATTGGGTTAGAGGTTCTATAATCTACCCAGTTTGTAATGAGGAACCTGAAATCATCCTTCACTTTTTAAGGGATTTTAATGAAGCCAGGAAGATCTGGGATCCGGTGATAAACAACTTTAACAGGACTACATTCTATAATGGAGACTTAGGGACTTGGTGTGAAATAAATTTGCAGCAGAGTATGAGTATCGCGCTTGGAAAGAATTGGATAAGCTATTTCCTTGTGGGTTGTTGGACTATTTGGAGATGGAGAAACAAGAAACTTTATGAACCAATGTTCACAAGACCAGAGAGACCCCATTCTATTATCATGCATCGAGTGAGGGAGATAATTGAAGAAAGGAAAGATACAAGGGAACCTAGGGAGAATTTGCCTACCGCATTTGTGGTAGTCAGATGGATGCCACCTCAACCACCAAGGATCAAACACAACATAGATGGTGCAGTGGATAACTCCCCTAGCAAGGCTAATTGTGGCCGGATCATTAGGAGAGCAAGGTACATGGGTGCTGGGATTCTCATATACTATAGGT
Organism: Dicorynia guianensis; assembly: GCA_037013595.1. Lineage (NCBI taxonomy): Eukaryota > Viridiplantae > Streptophyta > Magnoliopsida > Fabales > Fabaceae > Dicorynia > Dicorynia guianensis. The sequence continues at coordinate 11,433,285 of JASUAB010000007.1, forward strand.
GTTTGTTCAGCTCTTAAGGTTGAATTTTGGGGTGCTTTAATAACGTTGCAGGTGGCTTGGAGTAGTGGCCTAGGGAGAATATTGGTTGAATCTGATTCAATGGAAGTTGGTCAGATGCTTCAATCCTCCGAGACAAGAGTAAGAGACTCACAGATTGTGAAGAAAATAAAGCAATTGATGAGGAATGTATGGGAAGTGCAGGTTGTGCATGGATATAGAGAAGCTTAATTCATGTGTAGATTGGTTTGCGTGCCAGGCTATTTATGGAAGGCAGGGTTTGACAATTTATCATGAAATTCAATAGGGCCTTGTGAAATTGTGTTTAAAGCATATGAGGGGTACTCTTTTGACCAGTGTAAGTAATAGTAGCTAGTGTTTGGGCCTTCGGGCCCGTCTCTTCACCAAAAACAAAAATTTAATGCTGCCAACATTATTCACCCATACTTTACGTTACATCAAACACATCGTTTTCCCTTGCCAATGTGGGGCAGGGTTCTTTACAGATAACAAGGGGCACACATCAAGCAAGTTAATGGAGCAGATTTAAAGGGCATCAATCAAGTCTGGCTGAAAGTCAGCGATTATTGACTGCAATTTTCTTCTAATTTCTTCACAATTAAGCATAAATATCCTCTCAATTGCCAAATACTTGGCTGAGAAGAAGCCCTTATAAATAATTGCACCAGCCCATCGCATCTTCATCTCTCTGTCTTGTAACATTTTTCACAAAAGTCTCCATCACTTTCTGTGTGTTTGTCGTGTATAGCGTAAACTTTGGTTGTAAGCTGCATTAAGACATTCAGATAGGCTTCCAAAAAATTGAAAAGTAAGATTTAATAAGATAAAAGAAGGAAAGGAAGTAAGATTTGTCACATGTGAAATAAAAAAAAATACATTACAATGGCTGAGATAGAGTGGGAGATAAACTTTTGGAATTGGATTAGAAGATTTGGAGGCAAGGAATTTTTTAGTTCACGTGGTGGGTCTTATTCTAACGATGGCTCATCATGAGTAAACCAACAAGTTTGGAATATACATGAAATGTTAGCTGAAGGATTTCAGTCACGGGCTGCTTTGATGTATGCACACCACTGCAGAGAAAAGAGTTAATTTGATGAATACAGATAACCTGAATTAAGAGTTAATTGGATGATTAAGAATAATCTTCTTCTCCTTATTGTGGAGATGAATTATATATGGCTATCATTCATATGGTTTCATCTCCTACACACACTTATGTTCATCAGTCTACTCTTAGTGCCCAAATATGCTCTTTTAACATTTTTTTTTTTTTTGATTGAGGGCTTTTTTAACATTTAGATTGCTCATAAAAGTTACCAAGAAAGTTATCTTAATATTTAATTAATGTAAGGGAAATAATTCGGAATAGGAGGATCATACAGCATTAATTCAGCACATAATGATTAATGGGGTATGTTGAGGAAAACCCCAATAGCCCGTAAAAGCTTAAACAAGGTTCATGAATAGCTTACATATGGGTAATGATGAAACAGCTTCTATGGGGTAGCCCAATGGTCATGCTGCATCAACAAGGGAATCTTGATATTCAATTTGATCCACCACTGTAATTAACCTCTTGCTGTTGGGGATGTAGGCCTGCATGCCAACAAATGGCACCAATCAATGCAAGAATTGAAGGCATTGCCATTGCTTAGTGTTTATTTGTAACGGAAAACCATTTTCTAGTTCACGTTTCATCCAGCCATGCATACCGAAATACAAGATCCATGCATACATACGGAGGGGAGACGTCATCAAAAAGCAGATCATATCCAAGTGGAGTTGGCATCTATAAATTCTGTTCCGCAAGCTTTTCTTTGTTGCATTCTTATAATCCAGAGCTAGAAATTTTTTAATTGGGCTCTTCTGAATCGGCAATACCAATCTTTGAATAATTATATATTTGTGATTAGCATGGCCATGTCGTAGTATGAAGGTGGAATGCGGGCTTATCAAACAGAAAGATGATTTTGTGGTCTAGAGTATTTAAAGCAAAGTATAATCCTGGCTTCGATATTGTCCCTCAAGCAAAACATATGTATAAATGTGGCTTTTAACATTTGGAAAGGCATTACCAAACTGTGGAATCATGTCCAGAAAGGTTTTTCTCAGAGCTTGGTTATAATGTTCACAACATTTTCCCTATTCTTTTGCTGATACATGAGACTCGATCTGAATATATGTGTGTCTGGGAGAGGGAGTGTCTTCATTTTCTACATCTTGTCTTTTTTTCCTCAAAATTTATTGCTCGTATTTAGGTCTAATTTCTGCTCTATACTCATCTTTTGCAGCTTCAGCATTGCTAACTTTTGATGAATATTTCTGTTCGAGGATCTTGTTTTGGCCATGTATAAAATTGATGAAAGCTTAGCACCAGTTTAAGGTTTTCTTTTTTTTTTTTTTTTTCATTTCTTTGAAGTATGCCCACCATTAATAGTGGGAGGCTAATCCTTGTTTACCGAAGGAGAGCTATAAATGATATTCTATTCTCTTTTTATTTTTTAGTATTGAAAAAATTATAATATAAAAATCAAACTTAGAAGAAGGGATAATAAAGTCGAGTTCTACCACTTGAGCAAAACTCAAGTCTCTAAACTATATTCTTTCTTGTAAAACTATAAAAAATTTTAGTATTACTAAAAGATAAATTCCTTGCAAAAAATGAATTTTCTCTATAAACTCTTTTTAAAAATTTTTACTAATGAACTTATGATTTTTACATAGAGGTTTATCTTTTGATAATATCAAATTTTTTTGTAGTATAATAAGAACAACTTAAGACTCGAATCTAAACCTTTAACCTTAAGTTTCTTATAATACAATCAACTTCTACTACCAACACCTTAGTGATCCAATTTAAGTTTTATTGTGCAACTTTTGAGACGTATTATTTTCTTTTCCTCTTGTCAATTTAATCCATGTTTGTGGGGTATAATATGTCATTCAATCAATTATTATACAGTTGTTATTCCCGCTTATTGTGGAGCCATTTCAAAATGGATATAGAAGTGATAAGATTTCAAGTATTGTTTTAACTACCCATTAATTTGATGGATCATATTTGACACATTAATTTAACATCTTCTTATAAATGGAGAAAAAAGAGATAATCATATTTTTGAGGCGTATTTAATTAATTAGTTATATTGGTAAATGGATTCTAAGAAAAACTCTGTACAATTCGAGAAAAAGGATTCCCAAAATGCTATACACTTTTGTTCGTTAACTAAAAGCTATATTGAAAAATAAATTAGAAAACCAATTAGGTGTAAGGAAAAATATTAATAATATAGTAATTAGTAGAAACTATTCAGGATCAACTTTTTTTCTACTATACAATCAAAATATGAACTAAAACATTTCATATAATTAGGCTTAATTGCACATTAGGTCCCATATTTGCCAAAAATGAGCAATTAAATCCATTTTTTATTGGACCAATATCATCATAAATATTTTAGATTGGAGCAATTGGTTGCAATCGTAACGTCTCGTTACTGAAGCAAACAAAAAATCATAATGTGCCCTTTTTAGTATTGATGTGACCCATTAAGTACTAATGTGAAATACTATTTAATTTTGTGGAGTGTTTGACATGGTAAAAATATATTTTTTACTTGTCAATGTAAGAAAAATAATAATATTTGAATTATAAAGTACATTACCTAAATCCTAAACCACAAACTAAACCATGAAATCAAAAATCTTAAACCACAAAGAAGAATTTAGGGTTTGGCATTTTGTAATTGAGGGTTTGGAGTTTCATAGTTTAAGATTTGAGATTTAAAGTTTTAAAATTAAGAGTTTAAGTTTTAGGATTTGGGATTTCGTGGTTTGTGATTTAGAGTTTGGGGTTTATGGTTTCATAGCTTAGGATTTGAAATTTCATGTTTTGTGATTTAAGGCTTGGTATTTGGAGTTTTGTAATTTAGGGTTTAGATTTGGGTTTCGTAGTTTGAGGTTTAACATTTCATAGTTAAGGTTTAGGGTTTGGGCTATGCATTTAAAGGTTTTGGGTTTTGGGATTTAGAATTTTACAATTTGAGGTTTTGTGGTTTAAGATTTTAGATTTAGGGTTTTATAGTTTAGGGTTTAGGGATTGGGTTTTCAAGGTTTTGGATTTGGGATTTCATAGTTCAAGGTTTGGGGTTTTATAGTTTAGGATTTAGGGTTTGAAGTTTCTTCATTTAGGGTTTAGGGTTTAGGGTTTAAGGTTTCATAGTTTAGGATTTAGGATTTTGTGATTTAAGATTATTGTTTTGGATTTGGAAATTTGTACTTTAGGGTTTGGAGTTTGGTGTTTCACTTATAATTTTATAGTTTAGGGTTTGGGGTAGAATTTGGGGTTTAGAGTTTTATAGTTCAAGGTCTAGAGTTTAAGAATTTCACAATTCATGGTTTGAGATTTCAAAGTTTAAGGTTTGGGGTTTTATATTTTAGGATATGAGATTTTTATAGTTTGGGGAAGGGTTTGGGGTTTCATCCTTTAGAGTTTAAGATTTTAAGATTTTGCAATTTAGGGTTAAGTGTTTGGTGTTTTGTAGTTGAGGAATTGGAGTTTGGGGTTTCACAATTTTAGATTTAAAATTTAAGGTTTAGAGTTTTAAGGTTTATAATTTTAGGGTTTTAAGATTTTAGAATTTAAAGCTTGAAGGTTTAAAGTCTAAGGTTAACAATTTAGATTTTAAGATTTTAGAGTTTAGAATTTTAATAATTTAGAGTTGTAAGATTTAAAATTAGTATTTAAGGGAGTTATTAGGCTAAGAAGATGGGGAAACTGATTAGGTCATTTAGGTTAGAGGAATTGAGGGACTAGTGGGGAAATGAATTATGAAGGTAACCCTCCACTTGGCATTTTATGTTGTATTTTGTTATATTTTTAACCGAATTTGAATGGCGGCATTTTTTGTTCAGTTTTTAATAAAACTTTTCAGAGACTTTATAAAAATGTCACGTTGTAACAAATAAATGAAAAATAAAAACTTTATCCTTAACAGTTCTTAGTTCCAAATGCCATGATTGATCTGTACTCGGTGAACTGTTCATGCTTCTGTTGATTCCTACTTCCATTATATAAAGTGATAGTGGGTATTGGGAATTTATGCACATTAATCCAAAGTAGTTGGAGTGGTGTGTTGTGGTGGGAGGATGGAGTTCCCAATCCTGATCACACTGTTGCTCTGCTTAATGCCTGCGACCTCAACCTCCCATTCTCTGGAACATTACCCCTTGAGTTATCGTAAAATATTCCCCAAACACAAATCGGCAACCACCTCGTACGCTGTCATCTTCGACGCCGGTAGTACTGGCAGCCGTGTTCATGTGTTCCATTTTGACCAGAAGCTAGATCTCCTTCCCGTTGGGGATGCTCTTGAGTTTAATATGAAGGTACTCTATTTGTTGCTTCATAACAATATACAATTTCATCAAATAGTTGTTGTAGCCATAAAACTATGTCAAAAACAACGTTTGGTGTTGTAATTGTAGGTAAAACCAGGTTTGAGTGCATACGCTGCAAATCCAGAACAGGCCGCACAGTCTCTGGTTCCTCTCTTAGAGAAGGCCAAAACTTTTGTTCCTGCCGAGCTCCGACCCAAGACACCCGTTAGACTTGGGGTAGTGTAATATGCTCCTGTTTCTCGTAGAGATAGGGAGCTGATAGTCTTCAGCTGGAACCAGCTGGAACTTATTTTGAAAGTCAAGTTGATTGTTGTTTAAAATAAAAATGCAGGCAACTGCAGGTTTGAGATTTTTGGACGGGGATGCTGCTGAAAGGATCTTGCAAGCGGTAACTATAGAATATAGATATATAGCTAGCTGCGTCTTATATATCAAAACGGAAGATTTATCAGCCATGACTATATATATTAAACTCGTATCTTTCAATTTCAAATCTTTAAGGTCAGGGATATGCTCCATAACAGAAGCACGCTGAACCTGGATTCCGACGCAGTCGCTATTATCGATGGAACCCAGGAAGGTTCTTATCTATGGGTATGAATTTCTTTCTTCATTTTTGATAAAACTCTATGGGTATGAATTACCAACCTATAGTTGGGTTTAGATATTACAAACTCAGAAAAAGCTCCTATGTACAACAATGACAGGCATATAAATTTCGAGGCTTACATATAGGCCACTTGCGTATGACATGCAAAATATGTGTTCACACGGCTTTCCCAGGCTAGGCCTCCAAAATGGAGAGTATTGGGGAAAAAGAATTTGAAAATCAGTCACTCAGACTTGCACAAAATAATGTGAAGTGGCCAATTTGAAAACAATGGCTATGAATCACGTAAAAGAAATACATATATATATACAAATCATACCAACTACTTAAATTTTTTTCTAACCTCATTAATTGCCTTTTCATTTCTGTTTAGCTGACGGTTAACTATCTATTGAGAAATCTGGGAAAAGACTATTCGAAGACATTTGGAGTAGCTGATCTTGGAGGTGGATCTGTTCAAATGGCATATGCCATCTCAGCCGAAGATGCTGCAAAGGCTCCAAAAGCACCAAAAGGAGAGGAACCCTACATAAAGCAGATGTTCGTCAAGGAAAAGAAATATTACATCTATGTTCACAGGTTTTTAATTTCTTCTCATCCTAAACATTTGACCTTTAATCATAATTACAGCTTCCAAATATGCCATGGCTAATGGGTTTTAGTTAACATATCTTGCTTTCAGTTACTTGTACTATGGTAAAGAGGCATCTCGCGTAGAGATTCTAAAGGCTTCTCAAGGTTACAGCAACCCTTGTATTTTAGCTGGCTTTGATGGTAAACATAACTTTCTCACTTTTGATATTAATCTGATTGTGCCCGCCCTCTATATTATTTAACCATACATCACTGTAAAGGGCAACATTTTTGTTTTCTTTCAATTTAAAGGGACTTACACTTATCAAGGAGTTGAGTACAAGGCCTCAGCCTTCCCTTCTGGTTCAAGCTTCATAGATTGCAGAGAGACAGTTCTTAAGGCTCTGAAAGTTAATGCATCATGCCCACATTTAAATTGCACTTTTGGTGGCATATGGAATGGAGGAGGGGGAGAAGGACAGAAAAATCTTTACGTTGCTACGGCTTTCTATTACCTTGCTACTGAGGTATATATGCAGTATAATTATGTTACTGAGCCTCATTATAAAGTCATTTCATTTCCCTTTCTAATCACATGCATTATTAATTTATTAACAGGCTGGTTTTGCTGATAAAAACAAACCCAATGCAAAAGTTCGTCCTGTGGATTACAAGATTGCAGCTCAGAAAGCTTGTCAAACACATCTTAAGGACGCTAAATCCGCTTTTCCACTAGTTTGGGATGATGTTCTTCAATATATTTGCATGGACCTTGTGTATCAGTATACATTGCTGGTTGATGGGTTTGGTAGGTTTTGCAGTTGACACCTGACACTTGCATAGTTATGTTATGTGAATTAATTAACTTGATGATGATTATGAACTGCTTCCGTTAATTTGTTGGCAGGCTTAGATCCATATCAGCAAATTACAGCGGTGAAAGAAGTTGAGTATGAGGATTCCAAGGTTGAGGCAAAATGGCCCCTAGGCAGTGCCATAGAGGCCATATCAGCTTTACCCAAATTTGAGAAATTGATGTACTTTATTTAAGCTTTTATGAGTGGCAAACATACAGTGTCCACGTACGCCTGCAGTTGCTGAATGATTAATAACACCTAATCCTACGAAATGGATTTTATGAATTTTTTTCTTTAATTTAGATAAATTTTTCTATCTCTCTCTTATTTATTATATGCAAGTTTCAAATTATTTTTTTATTAATATTTTTTTAATACTATATCTATCTATTTTTTATTTAATTCTTTATCTTTCTTTAAGAAAGACGGATAATCCAATACCCCAATCTTATCCTTTATGCTTTTCTTCCATGTATAAAGAAAAGCAGAGAAACCGATCCCCTAATCCTATCCTTTATGCCTTTCTTCCATGTTCTGTGGCCTAAAGCTGGTTTCTGCCAAGAATACTAAGGTGGGTCAGCTGATTTTTTTTTTTTGTTTTTTCCCGAAATGCTACGTTAATTTTCATTTTCTCCAATAATTCTATTGTAATACTCCACAATCGTTGGTTTCTTCATGATCAAAATGGGACCCAATAGACAAGATAATCAATAGCTACCCTCCAAAACCCTTGACAAAACAAGAGCACAGACACATGATTAAGGGATTCGTACACAGACGATAAGGTATCGTTTCTATTAATGGCATCCAACCAATGTTATCACAATCACATCAGCGGGCGATATATCTTATAAGAAAAATAATATATGCTTATAGTTTTATGTATCATATATATATATATATATATATATATATATATGTGTGTGTGTATAACAAGATTAAAAGACAAACGAAAATGAAGATGTGAAAGAATATAAAACAATAAACATAATTTTTATCTTTAAAATGAGACTAAAATACATAAAATCTTTTTAAACTTTAAGTCAATTTTAAAAATTTTCTTAAACTTAAAATTTTTTCAAAAAACACTCCTGAATTATGAAAAATGTGCAAAAAATTTTTCTCCGTCAAATTTTTCATTAAATTTTAGATGTTTCTTAGTCAATTGAACAAAATACTCCTAAAATATGTTTAAATTTCCATTATTTGCCCCTGTGCATCTTGCTTGAGTTGCCATCCAATCTGCTATTCATTATTTGCCCCTTTCATGTTTGCACGCACATTCAGTGCCTCTTAAAATACTCCATGGCTCTACCTCAACAACTGAGCAATAACCTAAGGTAGCAAAAAAACCTCCCAGCCATCCTAGTCATCTTCCTTCTTCTCCCTGAAAAACATCACCACAACCAAATTTTTTAGTTTCCTTGGCCAAAAACCTCCAATGCCAATTGAGGAGCCTCCAAAGGGCAAGGGAGAGAAGCTACCCCCAAAGCACAAGCCTCCACAAGAGGCTGGTCACCCAAGGCACCATTTACAATGAGAAAAGCCATTACCACAGCACAAACCACCAAAACCAATTGGCAAACCAGTGTCACATAATACTGACCAGCCCAGGCATTTTTTACAAGAAGAGAAGTCGTTGCCTAAACACCAAGGCTTGATTACCTTAGACATTGGTTGCAAGAAGAGAAGCCATCAAGTTCCTAGAAAATTGTTGCTTGCCTTTCATCATTTCTATGGTGAAGCTAATTATTGGGAGTCACGAAAATGAAAAGGAGGATGAATTTTGACAGAAGGTCATTTTTGTCATTTTTAGAATTTTCGTACATATTTTAATAGAAATTCTAACAGATGTATCTTTTTACACATTTTTCATAGTTCAGAAGAGTTCTTTAAAAAAGTTTAAAGTTTAAGAGAACTTTTTAAAATCGATTTAAATTTTAGGAGAGTTCTGTATATTTTAGTCATAAAATTATGCACATAATAACTTATAAACAGGGCATGTGCGTGGAAATCCAAAAAAGATTGCCAACAAAAATGGAGAAATAGGAACAAAAGGGCAACTATATCATGGCAATATGAAGGGAGGAACGTGCTTTTGAAATGCCTGCGTATTCCAAAAGCTTGTGAGGCTTGAGAATTCAGCTCGGATGGTTAAACCGTGAGCATTGATGCCTCACATGGTAGGAATATGGAATTCCCTATTCTCGTCGCTCTTCTACTTTGCTTTCATGCCTGGAACCTCTTCGTCTCACTCTATGGGACAAGGGACTCAATACTACCTTCTCACTCATCTTAAATTACACCCAACAAGGATTCCAGTAGCACTGGCACCGGCATTCATGTGGAACACAACCTTTGAGAAATATAAGAAAATAAATATTCCATTTATTTCAAGATATTTGTCAACAGGTATACAAATTAAGAAAATTATTAAATAATTTTAAAATTAACAAGATTTTTTATTAAAATATTTTTTATAGAAGAAAGAAAAAGAATATTTTTAATTGAGCATTAAATAATGACAATAAGACAAGTAAGATAAAAAGGAAAATAAAATTAATTTTGAATTCGGGAAAGTCAGAATTATAAAAAGAAATAAAAAGCTATAAAACTACAGTTATTTGAAACTAACTGAATAAAAATTATATGAAAATTTTACTTTTTAATGTTTGTAAGTAAAGAAATATTCTTAAGTATTTGGATCTTTTAAAGTATTTTATAATGTAAAGTACCCTCATCTTATCTTTTAAAACAATTACAAGTTGAAATTAATACACATAAACCTTAATGAAAGTGTAACGTTATAATCTTAATTTAAAAAAATTTATATTAGGATATATCATTTAGAGTTAGGCTTTAATTTTAGGATTAATTATTAGGATTTAGCATTTAAGGTTTAGATTTAAGTTTTAAAGTTTAAGATTTTGGAGTTTATTATTTTTTGAGTTTAGAGTTTAAGGTTAAGATTTATATAGTTTGGTGCTAAGTTAGGTTTGAGGCTTTTGGGCTTAAGATTTACATTTTAAAGTTTAAAGTTTAGAATTTTCAAATTTTAATTAGGATTTCAAATTCAAATTGTTAAAATTTAGTGTTTTAGGGTTTCCCATGGCTGTACTTGTGTATTAATTTAAGTTTTCATTTAATAATACTCCTAAATAAAAAGATGACATGACTCTTTTAATTACGGTTATGTATTTTTATCTCAAGCTTTAATTATTTTAAAGAATGGAATGACTATGCTTACAATGTAATATGCATAATGCATTTTAGAGAATTAGATCCTACCTAAAGAGCTGACATCTTAAGCTACGTTTGGTTTCGTAGCATCTAAGATTTTCATGTCAAACTACATTCTCAAGAATATTTTAACCTACAATAAAACTCTAAAAAATGCATATTTTTCTTTTTGTTTTGTCATGAAAATATAGGATTTACATGTTTGGTTGAACATTAATGTTCTCATAAATATTGCATTATTTTTCAAAAATAACCTTAAGCATACAAATTTTAATTCATATTTTAAAAAAAATCTAATTAAAAACTATTTTCTATAAAGAAATAAAAGTGTAACAATGATCATAGTTTGACAATGGAGGTAGATGCAACTACAATGATGATGGTGACAATGACAGTAGTGATGTTAGTGGTGACATTGATGGTCTAACAATAGTACATGTGGCAACGACGATGATGACAATGCAATGGTGACGGTTTAGCAATGATAGTAATGATGACAATGACAATGATAATTTCTTGTGCTGAGAGTGGTACTGGTCTAGCAATGATGATAGTATTAGTGACGATGGTAATGATGATAATAGTAATAATAGTAACAATAATGAAAATAATAATGGCAATGGTCACGATAATGATGACAACAATGATAATGAAGATAGTGGTAATAATAATAACAATAATGATAATAATAATAATGGTGGCATTGGTGATAGTAATTCAACAATAGGGCTAATGGTAGCAGTAGTGGTAGCAATGATAATGACAATGATGGTTATAAAAATGATAATGACAATAAAAATTAACTATTCAATAAAAGAGGGTAATATAGTCATTTTAAATAATTTTCTCATTCCCAAAATTATTTCCATCTCTCTACAAAAATATAAAATTTTTATATTTTAGGGGAATCATTCATTCCTAGTAAAGTTAAATATCTGAGAATTTATTTTTAAATCTTAAACTAAATATTTGAATTAAAGATTCTTAATCTTACATTTACAAGAATCTCTTATAACAATGTGAACCAAACATGCCCTTAATTTTTCTATCTCTCTCTTATTTTAATATTGGAGCTGACATCTCCTTCACATCGGCCATGATATTGAGGTTTACACCAAGGTGATAGGCCATCTTTTTTATATTAAATTAGCATTTTTTTCATTCTCACAAACTAAATTTTATTAAATATTTATTTAAAAAGTATATATTATTAAATTTTTAAATTTCATAAATTAAATTATAAAATTCTACAAATTTAACTTTAATTTTATGAGCACTAACTTTCCTCATCTCTGTTGGATTCATTGTTTATGTTTACCTTACAAGTTTTCATCATGTCATGCATGTGCATCATCACATTAATTCATTTCTCTTAGTGTCCAACAAGTGTTTGTAATGTTTCCTATTTCCATACAAATAGCAATAGCATGGCCTACTCTCCAGCAGGCTCATACGATCACATACCTCACCATTATCAATTAATTATCAATGTTTGCTAATAATTTGACTTTTTTAAAAGATTAAATTTTAGTGTATGCTTTGTATTTGATTATTTAATTAATATATATTATACAAATGAATAAAAGTGTTACAAGTAACTACGTATTAAAATATAAATTATATAAAATTATTGACTACAAGATAGTATAGATATTATTATCAATTATATGAATAGTTTTCTAATTAAAAGAATGGTATGAGAGATTTACATTATAAATTAGTAGAATATAATTTAGAATTATGTTGATCTATATTTGTTTGTTTTTATTTTTATATATTGGCGCAAAATTTCTGATCTTTGGTTTATTTGTTGAAGCTAATAGCTATCATATATCAAGTTCTTTATTCTATTATTTTTATTTTATTTATCCATTCATATAATAAACAAATACTCCTAACTTAGAGAAGTATAGTCTAAGATAAATAAGAAAAATATCTTAAAATCTAAGGAAATCTAGGTTGTTATCTAAAATTAATAATAAATCTTTGGTAGCAACGACATATATTAATTTTGGTATTTTACTGTAATGCATGCTTCTTCTTGCATGAATTAATTTGGAGAATTCTATTCAACATCTTCCTAAAAATATTCCTAAAACAGAAGCAACAGAATTGACAAAAATTAACAAAATTGATTATCATTAATATATTAATTATGGACCTTATTTTCAATCATGATGATTAGTCTCGTCGTTTTTAGTTGAAAAAAATCAATTATAATTAAAAAATTAATTATATCAGAATTAAAAATTAATGCTAATAACACCATCCACACATCTTTATGAATGTATAGTTATATGCATTATGTGCCGAACGTAATTGTGAGACTATCATCTCTGCTGCATATCTTATAATACTCGATGTAATCTTGCATCCACTTTGGCGTCGAGGTTTTGACTTTTGAAATCTAGGCCCGAGGACTTGCATTGGTCTCCAATTCTTCATCAGTAACAGACCCAATCTATAGCACATAGATGGCTATGACAATTTTTGCAGGAGAAAAATTCCATGTTATATCTATCATACACTTAATATAAAAACATGTGATTTATGATAAGCATCTGAAATAATTTATAGATGATGTCTAACAATAATTAAATATGTGGCATAGTACTAGTTTATTTTTATTCCATGTATTCCGTTATTTTTTTTAAAGTTTATCTTTTAAATTTATTTTTATATAATTTTATTATATGAATAAATATTTATATTCATTTAATTATTTTAGATCAATCAGTAATTCATTAGTTAAATCAGCAACCCAATAACCTTATTGATTCTATAGCCAATATAAATTTAAAATCACGGCATGAGATGCACCAAATAAAGTGCCAATAATTGTAAAGAGAAGAGTGTTTGTAATGCTTCTTATTTCTATATGAATAGCAATAGCATGGCCTGCTTAGTAGTGCTCAAAATTGATTCTAACCAGACCAATCCAATCAATCCAACTAAAACCCACCAAATACTTAGATGGATTAAAGTATTTTTTACGATAACTAATCAATTTGGTTTTGTTGATCGATAGTAAATAAAAAAAAATTAACCTTAATTTTACCAATTACAATTATATTTATTGAAATAATTTTTCTGCAATAAATATTATAAAAAATTAAATTCATAATTAAGTGAATAGTTAAATGATTGTTTAATTATTTATCTAAAAAAATTTTTTTGTAATAAAAAATATATTTTATAATATAAAAGATGAATAAATTTTATAATAAATTTAAAAAATAAAATTACTTACACAATAATTTTAAGTATTGTTTATTTATTTTTATAGGATTGTAATTTTAAAAAATATATTAATATAATATAATAAAAATATTTATTTCACAATTATTTTTATTAATGTTCTCACTAAAAAAAAAAATTCAAGGTTGACCAGTGTAAGGTCCCCTCGCGCAGGTCACAGCCGCACACAAACTTCCAGACACAGTCTCATTCTCCTTTGTCTTTTTTTTTTTGGTAAGTGTCTCATTGTCCTTTTTCACTTCACCTCGCACTGACCTAGCCAGTAGCTAGCCACCTAAGTCGTAGTCGCATAAGCTCCTCTTGTTTCCAGCTCCTGGTAATCTCTCCTTGTCTCAATCTTTTTCATCACATTATCTTTCTTTTATCGCTATAAAAGCCTACAAATTAAATTTGATATTTTTTTATTTTTTATTTCAATTATTTTAAAATTTTTTAAAAAATATTTCTCTACTTTTAAATAAAAGAATAATCTTCTTTAAAGTAAAAATTTGTTAACAATAAACTCTATTTAATAAAATAACTTTAGACTTAAATTTATATTATTTAAATTTTAATTAATTATTACTACACTAACACTTTATTGATATTTCCTCCAAATTTTGTCCCTTGTTGGAGTAAATTATCAGAATCAGTTTGAGATGATATGAGGATAAACGTGTGTTTATCAGTGAAACCACACTTTACGAAGTGAATATATTGCTAGTGGTGTTTGATACCAAGTTTTTGAAGCTCTATAGCTGCATTTTTTTAGTGATAGCATTAATTCATGTATACAGAAGCTGAAAAACTGAATGGTTTTCTCGATTGTTATTGTTTCCTTCCATTATTTCCCTTTTTTATTGTCTTCCTTCTTGTCTTTAGATGGAATTTTTTTGCTATTTGTGTGCAAGAGAAGACAAGCTTTGCGTTGCCATATCTCTTTCTCAATTATTAGGTGATCGTGTGTGTTTTCAAGCTATATATGTTTATGAATTTGTGTATCTTCCATGGGGCACTTGGCTCATGTTTTTGGCTATATGTGGTTGTCAATAAATTGTTAATTCCAATTTTGGTTGTTATCAAATCTATCTCGTTATTGTTGGTAATAGATGTAACAGAACTTCAACTTCGCACCATAACTAAAATCTCTTTGATCGCCTTGATGGTGCAGGTGATCTTCAACTTTTCCCTGTCTCTGTTAAAATACAAAGTGGGGAGAAACTTGAGCTACCGGTGAATTCAAGTGTTTAATGAAGTCATTGCTTGTTACTCTGGCACATTGTTAGCAACTGACTTATTCTTATGCAATCTTAAGAATTTGTTTGATTCCAGATTTGAAACATATTTAATTATTTTTTTGGGTACAAACATATTTAATTACTTATTATGTCAATTTTGCATTTGATTAATTTGATAACCTATTCATCCATCATAAAATGCATCTTCTAAGTTGTTTACTTAATTTGGCTTCTGACACGTATTTCATTTTGAACATGGCTATCTGTTTAGCTTTTGGTAGCAAATAGGGACCAAATTTTCTTTTGACATAAAACGGGGACAAAATAGGAGTTTTGGCAGAATCAATTCAACCGATCTAATATGATTTGAAATTTTTTTTTTGGTTCTAAAGTGAGCTCGCCTAAAACATGCAATAGGTTTACATACTCATGAAAAATGTAAAAAAGAAAAAAAAAATGTAAACTGGCTCACTCACCTAAGTTATAGGCCATGATGAGTGTTAACAAAATAGGATGAATTGACATATTTATTTGTAAAAGTTTATTAATTCACTGAACCAACTTGTCCGGTCTCACTTTAAATCAACTTGTTCTGTTTCATCTAAAAAGTAAATTAAAATACATCAAAGTTATAAATAAAGTAGAGTTATGCCAACTGCTTTAACATCCTTAGTTTCATCAAAGTAAAATTCAATATCAACGTTTCCTACGTAAAATTGGCCAAAAAAAAGTGATTAAGTGAATCTATTTCTGCATTGTATAATAAGTTTCTAATTCCGATACACACTTTCACTGTTAGGATTTTATTTTTATATAATTTTTATACAAAAAATTTAGGCTATTAAATTTATTAAATTTTAATTTTAAAAAATTTAAAACTCACATCACTAAATATGAATATTTTGATAAAAATTTGATTATAAAAATATTTTTTTTTTTCATTTGTTCAATTAGTAGAAACTAAAGGACGAAAATCTTTTTATACAAATAATACATACAAAAATAATTTATCCATCCTTTTTATAGCAGACATATTACGCCTATACCAAAAAAAAAAAAAAAAAAGAAAAGATAGAGATATTTAAGCTTGCCTGATGCTACATCGAAATTCATAGTTCCACGCAGAGCAAGCCAATAATATGACACAATTGGGAAAGTCTTTAAAACTAGAAAATAGTACCTTAGGAAATTGATTAATTTAACTTATTATAAGATAACTTACACAAAATTAAATTATTAAAATAATTGAATTACAATAACTAATAACTCATAATACAATGTTCACATAATTAAGATTTGATTCAAATATCACATAATTGCGCATCATCATTAATCAATTAAACTTTTTTTAGTGATTGCTAGTCAATTAAACTCTTCCCAATTACCTGTATGGAGCTTGTCTTGTGTTTCATGCCCCCTGTCTAATCGAAATTACTAAGTTTTATTTTTCAGTGTTGTTAAATTGAGTAGCTTTCGCTGAAAACTCGGGTTAGAAGTAACGTGTAAAAATATGACAGATTTTTTGTTAGACAATAATACTATTTCTACATTCTTATTTTTATTCTTTCACCTATAATTTTTATTTATTTATTTATTTTTAATTTTTTATATTTATTTTGAAGGATAATGAGATAGATCACATCAAAGACAACCCATTACATAATCCTACCGAGCATAAGGCTATCATTACCCTTGTTGAAAAGATTGTACTTTCAAAAGCAGTATTCTCTTCTCTTCGAAAAAACAAAGGTACCTGCAATATTCTATTTTGTGTTCTTAATTTTTATTTAACTTTCACATGTTTGTTTAGTAAGTGAGTGGCAATGGTAAGTTGCAACTTTAGGTTATATTGTGCGCAATTTTCTTACATCATATAGTTTTGCAAGTTGGACACACTAGAACAATTTAAAAAGTTATCAAACCAGAATAGCAAAATTTCAAGCAACGAAAGGGTGTAAAATGCGGTTTGCAAGTAGAAACTCTTTTAATAAATTTTCAAGAGTAAAATATTATCTTTTTAAGTTTTAGTTTCATAAAATAAAGAAAGACCATGCTTAACTACATTATTATAAGATAAAAGGCTATTACATAATGCCTTTAGGTTAAAAAAAAAAATTCAGGTTAATGGGGGCAAGTGCTCGCTTACCTTTTAAATCCGCCCATGTGTCACCATTATGTTCAGTTCTTAAGACAATTGATGAACTCATCGATTGAATCAGTTTCAATAGCTGTAAAATAAGGTATTCTGTAAAATAATTACAAAAATGAATATTAATGAAGCTATCTTCTCCCATTATTCGTCAAACATAGACCCAAATCCAATCTCAATTCGGCCTAATTGCTATTTCTGGTCATCATGAATTGGAAATAATTCACCTCAAAACTTTGTGACAAAACCACGTGCCCCAAGATTTTGGACGACTAATCTAAGTCATTGCTACTGGCATCGTGACGTTAATGAAGATACTGCTTCTATGGCACTGCCAAGGGGCCATGCTGCTTCAACAAGGGAATCCTGATATTTAACTTTCTTCACCAATGTAATATCTTGCCGTGGATCCAGACCTGCCAACAAATGGAAGCAGTCAGCGCAAGAGAAATACACCATTCTTATGTTATGTATAGAAACATCATTTTCAACTACTCATAACTATACCAATGACCTTGCCAAACATACCAAATCCATCAACAAGCAATGTGTATTGGTATACAAGATCCATGCATATAAATGGAAGGTTCCCTTCCTCAATATTTCGATAAGTGGATTTAGCATCGTTAAGTTTTGTTTCACACGCTTGCTTAGCTGCACTCTCAAAATCCACAGGATGAACTGTGGCAGTGGGTGAGTTTGGATCAGCAAAACCAGCCTGTAAGTAAATAATATAATTAACACGGACATACAGTAGATTAAAAGATAAATGACAAAGTTCAATAAAATAAGAAATACCTCAGCAGCTCGGTCAAAGAAAAAAGAGGCAACAAAAAGATTTTTCTGTCCATCTCCCCCTCCGCCATTCCATATTCCGCCAAAAGTACACTTCATATGTGTACATGTTGACTCATTAACTTTGAGAGCCTTCTGAGCCACACTTCTGCATTCATTCAAGCTTGAGCCAGAAGGCGAGGCTGAGGCCCTATACTCCTTTCCCCCATATTTGTAAGACCCTTAAAGGAAAACAAATCCATTAGTTATGCATTATGTGTGAGGAAGAAAAAAATATATAAAATAATAACAATGAAATTCAGAGATCATTTTCTCAATATGCTTATGTATAGTTAAATATATGGGGTAAAACAAATTGGTATCAAACAAGAACAGGCATGCAGAAAAGAGAAGCCATATTTACCATCAAAGCCAGCTAAGATACAAGGGTTGTCAGAACCATCAGAAGCCTTTAAAATCTCTGCACGAGCTGCTAGTAAACCATAGCGCAAGTAACTAAAAGCAAGATGTTAAAACATATTAGCCACAGCTGAAAACATTACAGAATATGAATAACTACAAAATTGGACGTACTCAGATCCATGAGAAAATGCTCCTAGAAGAAGCAAATCATAAAATTTCATTGGCATATATCTAGAGTAAGAAAAAAAACCTGTGAACATAGAGGTAATATTTCCTTCCTCTTAAGAACATCTCATTTATGTATGGATCGTCTCCATTTGGTACTTTTGGAGCCTTGGTAGCATCTGTCTCCGAGATGGCATATGCCATTTGAACAGATCCACCTCCAAGATCTACTACTCCAACTGTATTTGAATACTTCTTTCCCAAGTTTCCCAATAGATAGTTAATAGTCACCTAAAGAAAAAGGCACGGTAAGGCAAACAATTTGATCTATTCTTTGGAGGATAAAATTCACAAGTTTCTAATTTCCCGTTCAATTCATAGCTCATAAACTCCACATCAAGTCACTGAAACTTTTAATATGCCTTGGTATTATGCAATTTAGTGGCCAACAAAACCCATGTAAACATGTTTTCTGCACATTAATAACCACAAACAACATATCAGCATTCCAGCTTTCCAGTGTTCTGAAGACACCATTCCAAGGATTTTAAAGTTAGATTCACATTTGTACCAGATAGATCTTACATTTTAGAATTTCCCACATCCTCTTCAACAAAGGATAAAGAAGCCAAATGACATTATGTTCAATAAAACTGGCTACAACAGAAATTTTTTAGCAGGGAAACCTTGAGTTTTCAATGTTAGGCTGTGTCCAGCGGAAATGTTCCTCATTGATCAACATGGGTTTTATTTAGATTCAACAATAACTGGTCAAATAGAAAGCCATTGCAAAATCCAGGGGAGAAATAGATCTGGGATGAGAAAGAGAGGAATACAAATTAGTCAAACCATGTTTTGAAAACATGGAGGCTTTCTTTCCTACCATGGTAAGATCATAAGTAAATCTTTGGTATATCAAACACACTTATATAATCCCCTCTATTGGCAGTCACTTGGCACCTAATACATGTTGCATGTACGTTGACAGGTTTTTTTCTCTACTACTCATAACTCATTGTAGCTAGCATAGCACAATTGTACATCCAATTAGTATGTCAATAATGGACCACATCAGCAATTAAATTCAGCTCCCACGAAGTACAAAAAAGAAAAGTCTACAAATTTGGACCAATCATTCTTTCTAATACAACAAAGACCTAAACTGTTCATAAGCTAAGGATGTATTTCAGCATGGCCTGAGATCCACATATCATAATGTCATAAAAATATTAATAAACTTGTCATATTACTCCATTTCCATCTGTGTAAAATTACAGCCGATGGAGGGACTGCGTTGCACCTTGTGGGGAAAATAAAGAACACAATTGAGAGTATTGAAATTTTGATAGCCAAATTTGAACCTAAAACAAACTACAAGATTAAAAATGTAGCTTAGTAATGCGTAAATTAGTTATAGTTTCTAGTTAAAGAAACGGATGACTATGAGAAAACAAGTTGTTTTTATTTTCTTTTATGTTAAAAAAAATAGAAATTTATTGATAGAAATAGAAGAACGTAAAGAAGCAGAGGATAATAGATCCCCACTTGACAACATGAAAACAATTAACAGGAGAAAAAAGGCACATCAAACAATAAAGCATTCCAAACTCTAAATGACCACCAATTGGAGAAACAAAATGAGATCGTGACAGTTGTTTTGGGATATGAGGCTCAATTTCCAAGATATATTAGTGATTAAAGGAAAGTTTTTGAAAGCTATTTTAAGTAAACTATTCTAGTGACTAGTGCGAAAAGGTTAGATTAGGTCGTGCTTAGGCTGTAAAGAGCACATAGAAAAGAAAAGAAGCAAATAGGCAACAAGTGTCACCTTTTCAACAGACAATAAATCATTAATGAGTCACATCTATCTTGAACAAGGCACTGTATATCAATGAAGAAAATTAAAAAAGGGGGTTAGGGGAAGAAAAAGGAAGTAATCTAGCTAACTTGCTTCAATTACCTTATCATTACTTCATTGATATAAGACCCTGTTTATCAGAAAAGAGCACATTAGGCCCAGTTTTTTCACACCCTCCCCTTTGTACACGACCAAAGCCTCAATATCACCTTTAACCATCAAGCAAGCTAACAAGGGACAGATTCAACCATCTGATCTACGTTAGAAGCAGTGAGTCAATTCTTCTCTAGATGCATTATAGTAAATGTCATAAGGCTGTTATTAGAGCTACTGTATTAAAAGCGCAGTGATTCTTAGCAAAACCACAATTTCTGGTTACACCAGTATAAGAGAGCAAAACTTAACAAAAGTTAAAACCAATCAAAGAAAAACCTCTCAATATAATGAAGCCACTCCTGAGAGTCCTCTCAAATTTACAAAACGAGGGGGTTAGAATGCCATAGGTAGTCAACCAATAACTCAAGAATCAGTAGACAATATATCATACATGAGGCCTGAATCATACAGAGACGTGTAGATTTTTCAAAAATACTTATTAAAAAAGCAAATTCATAAACCATACCCATTGGTAAGCACCTTCCTGGGTTCCATCCAGCACAGTAACTGCATCAGGCTCAGATTTTAAGGAGCTTCTGTCCTTAAGCAATTCCCTAACCTTGAAAAAGTGAAATTTAAATCTACAGAAGTTAAAAGAGAGAGTATAGCCGCCAAAGGATTCAATGTGATAAGACGTAACATTAGTTACCGCTTGCAATATCCTATCAGAAGCATCCCCTTCCAAAGCCCTCAAACCTGCAGTTGCCTGCATTAGCATAGAAAATCAGTTTTCCATCAGAAATTCACATGTAAAACTTAAGATATCCAGATGTAGTAAATGACATGAATCGTCAAAGGCAAAACAATTATAAAAAAAATAAATAAATAAAATAAAAACTCCCACCCCAACTCTAACGGGCGTCTTGGATCGCAACTCCCGGGGTACAACGCTTTCCGCTTTATCCAAAAGAGAACTCAGGGAATCCGCAGCCTGCCGTGGATTCTGGGCGTATGCACTCAAACCCGGTTTTATCTACAATAGAATACAGTAAGCAGTAAAGAAAATGATAATGGGCATGAACAAGAGCAAACAGGAAGCAATAGCAAAGTCAAAAAGGCGTCACCTGCACGAAAAGCTCAAGATCTTTACCAATGTGAACGAGATCTAAGTTCTGGTCAAAATGGAAGACATGTACACGGCTGCCAGAACTGCCAGCATCGAATATTACCGCGTAGGTGCTAGACGATCTCTGATTGGGGGACATTTTACGATGAACGAGAGCGTAGTCCTCGATGGACTGGTTGGAAGAGCTTCCAGGCATTAAGTAGAGTACAAAAGTGATGAGAAGAAGTGGCACGGAGACCACTAACAAAACCCCACGAAACCGGTAGATCTTATCGGTAAAAGAATCCTGGCGGCCCGAACGCTTAAGCATTTTGCTAGAATCAAATTCCGGCAGGTGCTGATCGGCAGAATGCGACGGGGGAGAATTGTTCTGACCTTCAAGGAGTTCAGCGGAAGATGGAGATCGATACCGGATCTGACCGTTCCCAGTAGCAGCAGGGGGACCCTTTAACTGCTTGGGATCTTGTAGCGGCTCCAGCTCTTTGGCTTGAAAATTTTCAACGAAAATGGATAATAGGAACGATCTATGCAGGAATTGAACGCAAATACGAATAGCAAAATCCGAAAACGGCGAGCATGTGAAAACGACGCGATCGCGATCGACGTAATGCCACTGAGAGATGCTCGCTGGCAGTGGGGCAGAGTCGCAAACAAGAAGAAGATGATGATGGGAAGGAATTGAGAATGGATTGCAGCCACTGAAGGTGATTCTGTTGTAACTCGTCCTCTCTCTCTCTCTTACGATCTATGCGCAGTGAGAGAAATGCGTTATGTGTGTCAGTGAATGTCTGTAAACAAACACTCTGCGAAAATGGTTATAGGTAACTGTAAATTGTAATGGAAGATTGACGAGTTGGGCCTCCGAGTCGGACTCGGGGGAGAGGAGCCCGAGTTAATCTAAACGTGAATCATTCCGTGTCCGTGCTGTCGTAACGTATGCGGCTATCGGCCAAAATGAGGAAGAGTGCTTACAAAGTTTGAACTTTTACCTTACGGCTCAACTTCGCTATGGGCTTGTGTATACTCAACACAGAGCGCAAACCAAATTAATGAGTTACTTATTTAATTTTTGAATTAGATTATTTTAATTTTTTTATAAATATAATTAAATAATTCATATATTCATATATTAAATTTATTTATAATATAATTAATTAATTAATAATATTTTTAATTTTAATTTTATTATAATATTTTAATATACATAAAATTAAGGTTTAAAATTTAATAAAAAAAATATAATTTCATGTTAAAAGACATATGCTAAAATTTTAAAAATAAAAATAAAATTTAAATCATCACCAATAAATCATATTATATTAAAAAAATTAAAATATAAGAAATTAATTTATTTTAACTATATTTCTATAGAAATTAATTTGTCATAATTATATTTATAAAAAAATTAAATTATTTAATTATAATTATAAAAAATAAAAAATGAAATTACTAATTGAAAAAAAAAAGGACATTGCTCTTATTAGTAATTACTTACTCATCAGATAGGTTTGACTTTTCTTTCGTGATGGATAGTGATACACATAATAAAAAATTAAATTTTTATAATTTTAATATATTTTAAAATTTTTAATTTTTTAAGTTTTAAATACAAATAAAATGTACAAAAAATTATTTAAAAACTTTTAAATTATATGTATAGTTTTAAAAAATTTAGAAGAACTAAATTAAATTTTTTAAACATTTTCTATGATATTGTCATGATTTTTTAAGTTCAGGTGACCTAGGAAGCCTAGTACCTTGTGATTACCCAACTCTTTTTTATTTGAAAAAAGGAAAAGCAATACTTAGTTACATCCTAATAGCATTAAAAAAACACCAATATGATGCATTTGTTTAGACTTCTACATCTTAAGTACATGGGATTAAATTGTTGTAATACAATTTTCAGAGAGTTATTGGTATGTTGTAAAGTATTATTTGTATATTAATTAAAGTTAATTTCCAAACGAATTTTTTGGTCAGAGATTTCATTTTTTTGTTATTTTTTTCTATATATTAATAGTGCATTGCACTCTTTATATTAAAATGTGTCTATATTATATCATAATTATAGCTATACCTTTTTACATATAAAAGATTTAATCTCTTCTTTGTGCCACTGAAAATGCTTCTAACTCACATTCCATTGTTATGGATTCATACACAAAATATTGAGGCTTGAATATGTGGTCAACTGACCTTGAAAAAGGGGTATGAAACATCAAACATAGTAATTCCTTCACAAATATCCTATTTTGTTTAGAGAATATTTCAGAAGTTATGTAAAGTGTAAATATTAATTTTATGGACGTAACTGTTTCATTTCAAAATTATATAGAAAGTACTAATTCCACGGACATTTTCTAAGAAATCATGAATTTTGAACTTTCTAGTTCTGCATGTTAAGTTTTCCAAAGAAATTCAACATTAGGTACAAACCACTTTGTCTTTATTATAACTACTTCAATTTGTAGTATTTCACTTTTTTGGGTCAACATCAATAGTCTGCATTTAGGTTGTTACTATGGTTTATTTATCACTCTTTTATTTCTATATTTTTATATTTATAATTTTATTTATATTATTTATATTTTATATTTTTTAACTTTTTTTAATAAATCTATTTCTAACTACGTAGGAGATATAACTGATAGCGTAACTACAAAATTGTAACTATATTATTTTCAGCTTATTTATACTTATTTCTGTCAATATTTCTAACATAACTAAAGGCGTGACTATAAGGTTATAGTCCTATCTTTTTTGACTTATTTATACTTGTTTCTGTCAGTATTGTATCAACGTTCCTCTGTGAAACTCCTCTAAATAGTCTGTAGCTATTGCCTCTTATGTATCCATAGATTTCCTTGACATCATGACCAATAGTAAATAGCTAGGAAAAATGAAAGCGCTTTCGCAATTTCATGTTTTGGTTGTTTTCCTTTTGTGGGCAAATTTTGCCAGCGTTTTCTGAGAACGGAAAAGCAATTTCCCATGCATTCTGAGCAGGTTATTATAATTAGTAATTACTTCTCGCTCAAAAGCTTGCCATGAAAAGCTTCTCTAAATGAAGAATATGCTGGGATTAGCTGGTAGGCCTCAGTTTCCCCAATTCCTTCGTTCAAGATAATCCATTGCACGGCCTTGCCAAACAAACTTGAGTTTTGGTAAAAAACAATAATAATAAACAAAACTTTATCTCACAAAATAAAATCAGATACATAAATTAAATGTCACTAATTTTGATAAAAAGAAACCAATATTTAATTTGAATTAGATCTGTGTCCAACCAACATATTACTGGATTCAAAAATTGTGGCATTCAGGAATTCAGCACAAATGTTTATTGTTTCACATCTAATCTTGTGCTTAACGTAATAAGTTATTGTATGTTCAGCAGAAAGCGGGAGTCCTAACCACAGCAGGAGCGGAGGAAGGAGAAAGAGAAGAGAGAAAGCATGGATCTTATTGCATTAACATAGTGCTTATCTGCTAACCTAAACAATTCTACCATGCCTCTTCAGGCTTTCTTATGTTTTACGACTGGAGGTGGAGGGGGAAAGACAGCACGGAACAGCCAAGCAGCCAAGATAGCTCCAATGAAGGGGCAAATCCAGTAAACATAGAACTGGTCCCATGTGTTGTGCCAGTTGTCCAAGTATGCCCAACCAAAGGCCTGCAGAGACGAGAAATCATTCAGTTATAGGGTAGGCATTCTAAGGATGTTTACCTTCAAGTCAAGCAATTTACCTCTGCAGTATCTAATTTTCTACAAAAAAACAACATGAAAAATCGCAGATAAAATTACTACATCATGTAAAATGATTCCAATAAACCATAGCTCAGTTGACAATTGGAAGCCCAAATCCTCATGTGAACTATGAACCCCATCAAAAGACACGGCAACTTAAAGTTTAAATGGATGGCAGATTTAGAAGAACTTGACTCAGCAGTTGCCATTCTCTTTTCATACTAATAATGTGAAATGTAAACAAAACCAAATTATATGAACTTGCTCCAAAGATTTGTAAATCCATGTTTATAATGATTATTACTCAGCCGGAACATATGTGCCAATTAACATCATCTGGTCTAGCACAAAAGGCAGTAGTAGGCATTAGTAGTGTTTTTATCAACATTATTTGTGACCAAGTTGAAAAGGCACCCTGCTTGGAGATGTTATTTTATCCATACATGGTAACTAATACACAACTTAGAGCTTCAATAAGGGGATTGATAGCATCAGAAGAAGACAAAGAATACAGAAAGCAATTATAGCAACTTTTAACTCATCGATTCAGATGAGGAGGGATATTGCCCATTTTTAGGTAAGTGATCTCTGATCTTAATCATAGTAAATAATGTTTTTGGGAAGCTGCATGCGCTGAACAACCAATTATGACCAAACAAAGGCTGGAGCAACTCAGCATGGAACATCTATTAGGAACAATCAAAATGAAGGTGAAAACAATCCTCGATATCACCTTGTACTGAGCCATGTAGGTAGACGTTTGACTACTGCAGATGAGTATTAAATCCAACTTCAATAACAATATGAAGTAGCAATTTCAATTAGATCAAAACAGTGGTCAAATATTTTTCTCCAAAATATATTACTTCATTCAAGGAGCTTATAACCATGCCATTGGCACAGTACATTCTTGCACAACAAGCTGGTAACTTGAACTCCTTAATTAATTATAAAAGAAGTTGATTTTGTTTGCTAGAGTTGCTATTAACTCCTGTTTTGAAGGCATTGCCTGTTGTTTTTCATCTCATTTCGCAACTTCTAACATCAGAAACAAAGTAGAAAAATCTTCTGTCATACTAATCCATGAATCTATAGAAGAAAGAACGATCAACTGAATCCACCAAAATTTTTGAACTCTCCTCATCAATAACATCTGAAGATTTTCATCCTTGCCCCTCTATATGTCATCTGTTATCACTACCTTCAATCTTAAGATATATCTACCCTCAATTAATTCTAATGTTTTTAAATTGATAGGCAATATCGCTTTGACTAGTTAGTCAAAAAAATTGTTGAAGCAAAGGAAGATATTGCATATAGTCTTTTTTTTTTTTGTTTTGGTGTAAGATATTGCATATAGTCATAACTATAGTTTGGTAATTTTCTTTATAAAAGCTTTAAAGCAGCTTTCCCAGATAAGCTATGATGGTTTCAGAAATACAAATAACATGAACACCCCATGACCCGTCCCACACTTCTTATTTGTCGAAATAATTTATTATGTCACAATGAGCCCTAATTCTTTCCCAACATCAGGGTTCTTTGGCACCTAGGAACCCACGTATATTATTGTTTTAGCATTCAAAATCCATAAACACAAAAACCACCGTCTCTTGATGTAATGGAACTTGATGCAGGTCAAACTTGGAATAAAACAATTCCGAATCCAAACCCTACTAGCTTCACACTATTAAAGAGAAGAGCAGAAAAGGAGTGAAAGTGACAACAACTAAAGTTGCAATGGAACGGACCACTCTTTATGAGGAATATAACGAGGGAGGGAAATAGTAATTCTGTACGCTACAACTAATTGGAAAAGAAAGAAAAGAAATTAAGATAATTGATATTACCACTGTCTGCAAGTAACACAGATAATTCAGATATGGGAAACAATGATAAAAAAGAAAAAAAGCTAATGCACAGAAGTAATCACTCACGTTGGCAGGATTCATGGATGGTCCGGTGTAAGCAGAGCCAGCCATCACTAAAAACACGGTTGACACGGCCAGCAGCCAAGTCTTTAAAAACTCACTACGGGGACCCCTGAGTATGATGAAGAGCACAACAAAAGTAATCAGAAATGTCAGTACGCCTTCAGCAACAGCTCCAGTATGCAGGTCAACTTTCAAAGAAGGACCACCGATCATGTGCTTGTATTTCGGTGGCATGACCTCCATAATTGCCAGAGCACCACCCGCAGCACCGAGCGCCTATCAATCACAAGTTCAAAGTTTAAAAGCCAAATATCAAACAGTTCTCTTTCTCCCTTTAGAAGGCAAAATACTTCTTACTTCACTTTGATCTATTAGGATTTCTCAGAAGATTCAATTTTTAGGGAAACAAAAATCAACAGAAGTCATACTTTAAAGATAAAGAAATGAGGATAATGCACGGATCTCTCGCCCCAAAAGGAACGAAGCAAAATGCTTGATTTAACAGCATCAGAAAGTAACACCCATAAAAGAAAAAAGGTCCTTTTTCAACATAAAAGCAAATATAACCTGGGCAGGAAAACGGAGAGCCATGGAGATGAGAGTGTCTGAGCCAACACCAGCTGCATAAAAAGAAGCTGTGCCGGTGGGGTTGAAGCTGGCGCCACCTAGGGCATTGCCGATGATGGTGAAGATAAAGACGAGGATGAAGACAAGGGCGGTTGTGACCAGAAAAGAAGGGTAATCAAGACCACTGTAGGATAGATTTTGAAGCCCAAGTTCTGTTACTATTGCGGTTGTGGCTAATCCCAGCGTCGATGCGCAGAACACCCACATAAATGTTATAACTGCATCACCAATTGCGGCCTTTATAGCACTAGACATCTTTCTATTCCTCTGCCTTTGCTTCGCTCGGTTCCCCGTTTTCTGTTTTTTGTATCTCTGCAACACAAACTCCAAAAGCTAGTAAAAAGTGCGCTTTTCTCAACTCACCCGTGCCTTCATTCGTCTGCTACCACCTCACCTCGTTGATCTCTTTTGGTAACAGGTTAACAAAGAGAGAGCCTCAGTGATCTTGGGATATCGTCAGTGACTCACCTAATATTGGAGAGAAATAAATGGCGACATTAGCTCACCAGCATAAGTGTTCCCATCCCATACGTAGTTTGCCCAAAAAAATATATTATTTTTTTGGTTTACATCTTTTTTATTGGTTCTCTGGTTTCATAATTAGAGACAAAAAAGGTAGGTCATTGGTCATTAGCAATGGTAGAAAGGGTGTAACCCAATTTAGCAGAGTTATTACAAAATAACAAGAAAAGGTACGTCATTAGTCATTTTTTGCTGGAAAATGGATAAATGTATCTGTTCTCTTTTCCTGTATATTTATCTCCAACAATCTAAAATAGATAATGAAAAGATTTATTCCCATGTGTATGGGACACCTTAGGCTTAAACCTTTTTCTTTTTTAAATTTAAATTAAAAAGTCTGCATATGTAAAGTATTGTTGAAAAAAATCCAAACATTGCAAAAATAAAAAGAAGAGAGAAAGGATTGGGGAAAACTAATTAGAAGAATTAAATGTCATGGAGATTGTAGTTTCCTAATGTTTGACACTACAAAGTTAATCCTTCCAATTTTCCTTGTCTGAGTGAAGGGAAAGTTAATATTGCCAATTAAAAAACCATGAAAATTTCATTTAATAAAAATTAATTGTTTATTCTGTTAACATAATTAGTTCATTTACTTGCAGAGTTAATATATTTAGTGGAAAGGGAATGTTCTTCTTGGGCCTAATGAGGACAGACAGGCTTTTACTCATGATGGGCTTAGTCTGAATATTGGACGTCCTGATCTCTTCAGAAGAAAACAAGAAAAAAAAAAAAAAAAAAAACACAGAGGGCTGATATTATAATAATGTGTAGCCGTTGCGACAGCTTCGTAACGGCTACTTTCTCACATGCATTCTGGAATCTATCCGTTGGAGTGTTGGTCCATTCCCAAGTCATAAAGGACACTTTGGCCTTCTCAGCATCTTCATACTCATTCCAACTTCCATCTGAACCCCTACTCCTTCGCAGGTTGTCCCAGACTGAGAATATCTTATAGCACTAAAGGTCAAATTCCCCCTTTTCCCTTCTCCGGGGCGAAAATTCTAACAGCTTTTTCTTTTGATTCCAATTTCTGAATTGATAAGAATTTGCGGAGGGCTAAAGTTTTAATTTTTATTATCAATTTATACAGGGATTTTTCAATACGCAAAGCGAAAATGAACGACCTCATGACCAAATCATTCACCAGTTATGTGGATCTGAAGAAACAGGCCATGAAAGATGTGGATCTTGAAGCTGGTCTTCCTCCGTCCGACGTGGAATTGAGCTCTTCAACGACCCACATGGACACTGACATGAGTCTGTTCCTGGTGTTGGGTCCACCCATGTCGGCAGCCAACATCTTCAAAGGCAGCCAACATTTTCAACAATAAATGGCAGCCAATTTTGAAAAGAAGCAAAGGCAAGTTTGAATGCAAGCTGGCTGCAGAGAAGTTTTTCAATTTTGGTGGACAGCTGAAATTTGTACAGTCCCAACATTTCCCTATAAATAGATGCCTCATTTAGCACAAGGAGTACAAGAAAGAGAGGCAAGAGGCAAAGAGAGAAAAGAGAGAAAGTCTCAAGTAGAGAGAATAAGGCTAAAGCCAAGTGTAAGTGGTAAGCCTTTGAGAGAAATATTATTTCTCTAAGAGTGTGAGATAAAAGAGAGTCTGAGTAATTCCCAATAGAGTGTGGGTGTGGGTATACACCAAAAATATTGGGTGTCATCTCTAGAGGGTCTCACTGAGTGCCACTATAATTTTAGTATCACTTGAAAGAGAGTAAAGTGTGTTGTAAGGATATTTGTAATTATCCTTATTATAGTGGAATATTTTCTCGGAGCTTGTCCCGTGGTTTTTCCCTCAATATTGGAGGGTTTTCCACGTTAAATATTTGTGCCTCTTGTATTTATTTTTCTGCTTAAATTTTGTTGTGCATAATTTATTTGCATAGTGGGAAAAAGTGATCTTGAGGTGCTTCCGCTGTTATCAAGCCTCTGATCTATTTTCCCAACAAGTGGTATCAGAGCCTCTGGTTATATTGCTGAAATTTATTTTGCAATTTATATTGGCTGGTTATACCGCCTCTGGTCTGGCTAAGCCGCCAAATTTGTTTTCTCTGTAATTGGCCGGTTTTACCGCCTAATTTATTTGTTTCACTAATTGTTGGCTTATATCAGATGGAGGTCAATACAAGCAGAATGATTAGCTTGAACGGCACCAACTATCACATATGGAGAGGAAAAATGAAAGATCTCCTTTATGTGAAAAGTTGGCACTTACCAGTGTTTGCTTCAGAAAAGCCTGAAGCAAAAACCGATGATCAGTGGGCATTTGAAAATGTCCAGGTGTGCAGTTTTATTCGGCAGTGGGTGGATGACAACGTGCTCAACCACATAAATGATGAAACGAATGCCAAGACGTTATGGGAGAGACTTGAATCTCTGTATGCTCGAAAGACCGGCAACAACAAGCTCTTCTTGATTAAGAAGATGATGAAGTTACACTACAAGGAAGATAGCTCTATCTCCGATCATTTAAATGAATTTCAAGGAGTCTTACAACAGTTATCTTCCATGGGTGTAAAGTTTGACGATGAGATTCAAGCTCTTTGGCTGCTCGGTACTCTACCAGACTCTTGGGAGACATTCAGAATGTCACTTTGCAACTCTGCTCCTAATGGTGTAGTAACGGTGGAACTTGTTAAAAGCGCTGTTTTGAACGAAGAGATGAGGAGAAGATCTCAAGCTTCGTCTTCACAGCCTGATATTCTTGTCACCGATGATAGGGGGAGAAGCAATAGTAGAGGTCTGAAAGGCAGAGATAAAAGTCGGAGCAAATCCAAGCCCAGATCCAAAAATATGGAGTGTCACTATTGTGGCAAGTTGGGGCATTTTAAAAGGCAGTGTTTCAAATACAAGAAAGACAAGAAAAATGGCAACACTGAGGAAGAAAAGAAAGATCAGGTTGCCGCTGCCGAATTAGTCATCGTTTGTGACGAAGAGGTAATTAATTTTGCCTGTCATGAAACAAGTTGGGTCGTGGATAGTGGAGCTTCATTGCATGTTACATCAAACAGGGAGCTCTTCTCATCTTATACACCCGGTAATTTTGGGGTGTTAAAGATGGGTAATAATGGTTTCTCAAATGTTGCCGGCATGGGAGATATCCACTTAGAGACCAACAGAGGAGCAAAGCTGATTCTCAAGGATGTTAGGCATGTGCCTGATATCCGTTTCAACTTGATCTCGGTAAAGAAGCTGGATGATGAAGGTTACTTCAACACCTTTGGTAATGGGCAATGGAAGCTTACTAAAGGTTCGTTGGTTGTGGCTCGAGGAGAGAAGAGTCCAAGCTTGTATTTAACACAAGCTAAAATTTCTGGTGACTTCATCAACACAATGGATGATGAGAAGACAGCTGAGATGTGGCACAGAAGACTTAGCCACATCAGTGAGAAGGGACTCAGTTGCTTGACCAGGAAAAACCTACTCCCAGGTATAAAGAGCACGAGCTTGAAGAAATGTGCTCATTGCATGGCTGGAAAGCAGAACAGAGTTGCCTTCAAGAGTCACTTTCCTTCAAGGCAATCGGATTTGTTAGAATTGGTGCACTCCGATGTTTGCGGTCCCTTGAAGGTAAAGTCCTTTAGCGGTGGACTTTATTTTGTGACATTCATTGATGATCATTCAAGGAAACTTTGGGCTTATGTCTTAAAGACCAAAGATCAAGTCCTTGATGTTTTCAAACAGTTTCATGCATCTGTTGAAAGAGAAACTGGAAAGAAGCTGAAGTGTATTCGCACTGATAATGGTGGCGAATACTGTGGTCCTTTTGACGAGTACTGCAGAAAGATGGGCATTAAGCATCAGAAGACGCCTCCAAAGACTCCACAATTAAATGGTCTAGCTGAGAGGATGAACCGGACCTTGCTAGAGAGAGTCAGATGTTTGCTTTCAGAAGCAAAGTTGCCAAAATACTTTTGGGGGGAGGCTTTGCTCACAGCAGTATATGTGATCAATCTATCTCCAGCGGTTGCTCTAAATGGTGATGTTCCTAACAAAGTTTGGTATGGCAGAGAAGTCTCTTATGATCACCTGCGAGTTTTCGGATGTAAGGTATTTGTTCACATTCCGAAGGATGAAAGATCAAAGCTTGATGCTAAGACACGACAGTGCATCTTTCTCGGTTATGGTCTTGATGAATTTGGCTACAGGTTATATGACCCGATTGAGAAGAAACTGATTCGAAGTCGGGATGTAGCATTTATTGAAGACCAAAACATTGATGATATAGAAAAAGCTGAAAAGAAAGTGTCTGGTGGCAGCGACGGCTTGGTTGATCTAAACCCAGTTCCTATGGTGAACTTGCCTGATCTAGTCGATAATGATACTCAAGGTGAGGAACAGATTAATGACCAACCAAGGGCAGATAATGCTGGAGATGATGATGAAGTTGTTGAGCAGGGGGAGCAACCCCCTCCACTGCCGCTCAGAAGAACAGAGAGAGAGCGGCATCCATCAACTAGGTACCCAAGTTCTGAGTATATCCTCCTTACTGATGAGGGGGAGCCAGAAGACTTTGAAGAAGCACAAACTCATAAGGATAAAGCTCAGTGGCTGATAGCTATGCAAGACGAAATGGATTCCTTGCAGAAAAATGATACTTATGAGCTTGTGGAACTTCCAGAAGGTAGAAAAGCCTTAAAGAACAAGTGGGTGTTCAAGCATAAGAGAGATTGCAACAAGCTGGTGAAGTATAAAGCTCGCTTAGTTGTGAAAGGTTTTGGACAAAAGCGAGGAATCGATTTTGATGAGATTTTCTCTCCAGTTGTTAAGATTAGCTCAATTAGAGCTATACTAGGATTGACAGCCAGCTTAGATCTAGAGCTTGAACAGTTAGATGTGAAAACTGCATTCCTTCATGGTGATTTGGAGGAAGAGATCTACATGGTTCAACCAGAAGGGTTTGAAGAGAAAGGGAAGGAACACATGGTCTGTAGATTGAAGAAGAGCCTGTATGGATTAAAGCAGGCTCCAAGGCAGTGGAATAAGAAATTTGACTCCTTCATGATGAGTCATAGTTATACCAGAACTGATACAGATCATTGTGTATATTTTAAAATATTTCTTGATGACAAATTTATTATTCTCTTATTATATGTAGATGACATGTTGATTGTGGGGCAGGACACAAAGATGATTGGTGATCTGAAAAAGGAGTTGTCAAAGGCATTTGACATGAAAGATCTTGGACCAGCAAGGCAAATTCTGGGAATGCAGATTTTGCGAGACCGAAAAGCTAGAAAGCTATGGTTGTCACAAGAGAAGTATGTGGAGCGGGTCTTAGAAAGATTCAACATGCAAAGTGCTAAGCCAGTTAGCACGCCATTGGCCAATCACTTTAAACTCAGTAGGAAAAGTTGTCCCAGTGGTGAAAAAGAAGAAGAAGACATGGCTAAGATTCCTTACTCCTCTGCAGTTGGGAGTTTGATGTATGCCATGGTCTGTACCCGTCCTGACATTGCTCACGCAGTAGGAGTAGTCAGCAGGTTTCTTTCCAACCCAGGTAAAGATCATTGGGAAGCTGTAAAGTGGATCTTAAGATATCTCAAAGGCAGTTCAAAATTGTGCTTGTGTTTTGGTATGTCAGAACCAATTTTGAAGGGTTATGCAGATGCAGATATGGCAGGTGACCTGGATAGTAGAAAATCTACTTCAGGATTCTTGTTTACTTTTGCAGGGGGAGCTGTATCATGGCAGTCTAAATTGCAGAAGTGTGTTGCCTTATCTACAACTGAGGCAGAATACATTGCCATGACTGAAGCAGGAAAAGAAATGCTTTGGTTGACTAGACTTCTTCAACAATTGGGAATAAAGCAGCAAAGGTCTGTAATTTACTGTGATAGTCAAAGTGCTCTTGATTTGAGTAAAAATACGATGTACCACTCACGTACAAAGCACATTGATGTGAGATATCATTGGCTGCGATTAGCAGTAGAAGAAGAACAGTTCAAGCTTGAAAAGATTCACACTAATAACAATCCTGCTGACATGATGACAAAAGTCGTAACTCGAGAGAAGCTTCAAACTTGTGCCAGGTTGGCTGGCATGAATTCTATTTGATGGCATCTGGGTTTATACTCCTTCCTCATGGGCTGGAGGGGGAGAATTGTTGGGTCCACCCATGTCGGCAGCCAACATCTTCAAAGGCAGCCAACATTTTCAACAATAAATGGCAGCCAATTTTGAAAAGAAGCAAAGGCAAGTTTGAATGCAAGCTGGCTGCAGAGAAGTTTTTCAATTTTGGTGGACAGCTGAAATTTGTACAGTCCCAACATTTCCCTATAAATAGATGCCTCATTTAGCACAAGGAGTACAAGAAAGAGAGGCAAGAGGCAAAGAGAGAAAAGAGAGAAAGTCTCAAGTAGAGAGAATAAGGCTAAAGCCAAGTGTAAGTGGTAAGCCTTTGAGAGAAATATTATTTCTCTAAGAGTGTGAGATAAAAGAGAGTCTGAGTAATTCCCAATAGAGTGTGGGTGTGGGTATACACCAAAAATATTGGGTGTCATCTCTAGAGGGTCTCACTGAGTGCCACTATAATTTTAGTATCACTTGAAAGAGAGTAAAGTGTGTTGTAAGGATATTTGTAATTATCCTTATTATAGTGGAATATTTTCTCGGAGCTTGTCCCGTGGTTTTTCCCTCAATATTGGAGGGTTTTCCACGTTAAATATTTGTGCCTCTTGTATTTATTTTTCTGCTTAAATTTTGTTGTGCATAATTTATTTGCATAGTGGGAAAAAGTGATCTTGAGGTGCTTCCGCTGTTATCAAGCCTCTGATCTATTTTCCCAACACCTGGAAGAGGCCGAGAAGGTGAAAACAGAGATGGGGTATCTCAGTGACATACTGGGAAGGCTTCAGCAAGCCAATGAAGAAAGCAAGTCCCTGCACAAACCTGAGGCCCTGAAATCCTTAAGGAACAGGATCAATGCCGACATTGTCACTGTGCTCAAGAAGGCGAGGGAAATTCGGTCACAGCTGGAAGAATTGGATCGTGCCAATGCTGCAAATAGGAGGCTCTCTGGGCTCAAAGAAGGCACCCCAGCAATTTACAGGACCAGAATTGCGGTCACCAACGGGCTGCGGAAGAAGCTCAAGGACCTGATGATGGAGTTTCAGGGGCTGAGGCAGAAGATGATGACAGAATACAAAGACACCGTTGGAAGACGCTATTTTACTGTGACTGGGGAACACCCAAATGAAGAGGTTATTGAGAAGATCATCTCTAATGGGCATGAAGAATTCTTGAGCAAGGCTATACAAGAGCATGGCAGGGGAAAGGTCCTAGAGACCGTGGTGGAGATACAGGACAGGCATGATGCTGCCAAAGAGATTGAGAAGAGCCTGCTGGAGCTGCACCAAGTGTTTCTGGATATGGCCGTGATGGTGGAGGCACAGGGTGAGAAAATGGATGACATTGAGCACCATGTGCTTCATGCTTCGCACTATGTCAAAGATGGGACTAAGAATCTGCAGACTGCAAAGAAGTACCAGAAGAGCAGCAGGAAGTGGATGTGTGTTGGACTGATACTTCTTCTGATTCTAATCCTCGTAATTGTCATCCCCATCGCCACCAGTTTCAGCAGCTCTTGAATTAATATTAGCCTCTTGGGTAAGTTCAAAACGGGCGGATCCAACGAGGGATCCACCTTGCGTAGTTATTGTATTGTATTGTTTGGGCATTTGCGCCCCACTAATGAAAATTCTTTTATTGCTTAATTAGAAGCATAACTAAACTCCAAGCCAAGGCATAGCAATGGCTCTCTCCGTTTGCATTTTTTTTTTTTTTGGTTTCCCTACTAAATTTTCTCATGATAAATGTTGCCTGTGTTGGCCAATAGTCATTTGAACTGTTTTTCTTTCAAAAACCATGTACTAAGCTTTTTTTTTTTTTTTTTAAATATATTGTGCTTGAGTTTTTAGTAAGTGGGGATGCTGCCCCAATCAGTCTCAATTATTTATGGCTTTATATGAATTAGATATAAAGCAATATTATTTTTTCTAAGTCTTTTAGAGAAGTTTTTATCTACCAAATAAATGTTAAAGCGAGCAAACTTTTCTTAACCAACTGTTTAAAATTTCTCTATCCAAACACTAACCTTTGTAAGTGAAAGAATGTCTAAGCTTTTTCAAACATTATAATTTTAGACTGCCCCATTATGATTTCGCACAAGTTTCAAATCAAGCTACGCCTGCAACTTTCCTAGCATTTAAGTCCTTGTCAAAGGGCATTACTTTATTCAGAGCTCGCTAATGAAGTTACCCACAACAGTACACGCAACCAACAGAAGAAAAGAAATATTGCAACAATTATTTCACCTTATTAAATTTTAGTATATTAGTGCCCTACGATACCACTAGGGGTTTTCATATGATTGTTGTACCTGTAGAGTACAAGCAAGACAGCAAGTTGCTTATTTGTTTTGTCATAACATTTGACAATTGAAATGTTCTTTGTTTGGAGTGATTAAGGTCAAGCAAGATTGTATGATTTCATTTTTTTTTTTTTGGATAAAATAAAGTTAAGAATAAAGAAGACTACCCCATTTCAAAATAAGGTATATCAGAGGCTTCAAACAAACTAACTTTCGTTGACTTGTATGATTCCATATTAATCTGCTCAACTTGAATCACCTTCACCTTATTAATTGAATAACGAAACCGGGTTGTAGCAGTTTATTAAGCGGCTATTGATTACTAGATTTTCAAACTGCCAAAAGATGAGAAGCCCGAAATTCTGATTCCTGAGGCTGCTAATGATTTTGAAACCCGAAAGCTCTACCATGATTTTCACCTAGTTTAGATATTGATATGATCTACATCTTGCTTTCATGCAATTAAAGGGAGAGAGGTGTTAAATTGGGGATCATATAAACTTAGAAGAGCTTATTAATTGATTTTATATGAATTATTTTGGTATTACGTGATTTATCATTATTTTTTTAAAAAAATATTTATTTAATCAATTATCTTATTCACTTAAATAACATTTTAATAAATATTTATTTAAAAATTTGTATAATTAATTTTATTAAATCTTATAAAATAATCTGTAAATTTAACAAATCTAATAAATTTATTTTAGATTTATAACAATTTAGTAAAAAAATGTCAATAAGATTAAAACTTTTGTCATCTAAACTATATCATTTATGAATAATACTATTCCCACAAAATTTTAGATACTTTTATTCACAAACCAGCCAACCATTGGGTCTCACATAGCCAATCGATAGCTATGGGTTTGGATTGTGAACATTAAGTGTACATAATTTTACAAAAATAGCACCACTTATCATTTATACAAATTAATGATACATAAGGCAGACAAAGTAGCCATTCTTAAGCTGATAACTACACGCAAAGTAGTTAAATATGGGATAATCGTAGCTACCATTCGTAGAATATGAGCATACCCTCTATATCCTTTATGAACAAGTCTTGAATTCAACTCAGCCACAACTCTCTCATTCCAATTTATTTCGAGATAATGGCTGGCAATAAGCCAATAATACGAGGAAATCAATATAATAATCGGAAATCCCACGTCGTTATTAATAATTCATTATTGATCATAATATAGTAGAGGAAAATTATTTAATTCTTGTCAAATTATTGGGGTGATCTTAAAATGGGCCATGTGAATTCCACTGCAATGGAAGAAATTCCCGGAATTAGAGGACGCTATCTTTTGTTTTCTTAATATATGGAAATGCATTTTTTTATTTTTTTATGCAATGCATATTTTTTTTATTAGTCACGATAACTTGCCAATAAATATGTAATGAACTCAGCATGCAGAACAGCTCAACAACCTCGAAGTTCCTTCTTTCTTCTTTCTGGTTTGTGAATGATTCTTTGTAGGCTTCAAATGCAACGTGCAGGAAGAATAGTAGCAGCATCTGAAAGGCAGCGATGATGAAACTGTTCGATGTGCACTGTCACCTGCAGGACCCTAGAATATTGAGCAAGACACCCCAACTCATTATGACTGCCCAAGACAATGGAGTTGTTTACTTTGTCGTCAATGGACTCACAGAAAAGGATTGGCATTTGGTGAAGGAAATGAGTGAAACCTATCCTTCTGTCATTCCTTCCTTTGGTCTCCACCCCTGGTCAATATTTCCAGCTAGCTATGCTCTTATATATCCAATTGTTTCTGCTTCTTCATCTTTTTATTTCTGACAACTATTTAAGTTGGACTCGTTATAAAGGACGCTGAAGTTTGTTTCCCTTGCAGGTTTGTTGGAGAGAGGAATCCAAATTGGTTTGAGAAGTTGAAAGAATTCTTATATGCTACACCCTTTGCTGCAATTGGAGAGGTATGCATAGTCTTCTATTTTCCAATTTATGTATTGTTAACCTTTGCTAAATTGTGCTTTGTTAAATTTTACAGGTTGGTTTGGATAAAGGACCACGGGGAAGCCAGATTAACTTTTCAGAGCAGGTCCTTTGGGAATCTTACATTCCTACAAAGCGCGATAACTTGTCAATAAATTATTAATTTGACTCATTTATCACATACATTTTATATGTATGCAAATAGAGATTTTAAAAATGGATACCTGCTATTCGGATGACAAGGCTCATGTAAGTCAAAGAGAGATGGATGTCTCTATTTGTCTTAGGTGTTGGGTGCATTAGCTTTTTCTCATACTTATATTTAAACATCCAGTCCCTTCTATAATTGATGTAGGATAACTTACTAATCTCTTCTTAAATCGGATTTTACTTTTCATTAATCTAATTTCTTGACACTCATTGAATTTATAACAAGACCTAACACATATTAGGTTCCTGACAAGAGTTGCTACAACTTGGACTCTAGTCTAGTCTCTTTTATAATTGATGTGAGACAACCCAACAATCTCCCCTTTCACGGCTTAGGTTAAATTACTTTTCATCAACCTAAGGGGATAACCTCCACAACACAGCTCTTGATACCCATGTTGGATGCATTTTGGCCTTTCTTACCACAAAGTTATTTCAAAAAGTGAGACTTTTCTTTACACTTATACACCAACCTCATGTCTTCCACAACCAATGTAGATAACCCAACGTTATGTGTCCCTTGTTTAAATATCCGTGCATCTCTCACTTTCAAATCTAATTAATAGTCGTACCAAAACCTCTGTAATGGTTCCCATATCCTGATTGCTTCTCTTGCAGCAATCCGAGAATTCGTTCACTTCGGATTTAATAGAAACTCCGATCACAACTTTGTTTTTCTTCTTCTAATTTTCACACAGTCTCATGTTCAAGTTTTATGCCTTTGGACGTGGAGTTAAATTTCATTTTTCTGATTCTTGGATAGATTTCTCTGATTTATAGTAAGCCCCATCTTTTAAAAGATACTCTTTCTTTTTAAAGTGGTTTCGTGGGCATTAAAAGGCTATTGAATAACAGGCAGCTCCAATAAGACATTGCATTCTACTGCTGTTTAACAATGATTGATCTCCATCTGTAGTTAACCGGTTCAATTCTTTTTTGGCTTAAAAATGTTAGCTACGCTGTCATTTAAGCATTATGAAATATACTGTAGGTTGAAGTACTACGGCAGCAGCTTGAACTTGCAAAAGAATTGAACAGGCCAGTATCTATCCACTGTGTTCATGCTTTGGGCCATCTTCTTCAACTAATGAAGTATGAATCTTGCATATCTCATCTTCTTCTTATACTCTTGAAAACAATTTATTTGATTTTTTAGCTATTAGTGACAAGAACATGCCATAAGTTTCAGATATAGATTTTTACTTCTGGATCAATGGTGTACTGCAAAGAAACATAAAATTTGCTTGAACATGATTTAACTCCCTATTGCTTCTAGTGATCAGTATCTTTCTTTTCTTAGTATTGAAGCTTCTTTAAAATCACTTGCCTGAAGAAGTCTGGAAGCTTCAACGGTTATGTTGCTAATTCTGCTATCAACGACAGTTATTAAGGTCCAACAATTGAATGTTACCTAAGCAGATTTTTGTAAGAATTTGAGATTATGATATGATTTAAAGGAAAATCATTTTGCCATTACTTGAAATGGAGTTCTGATTTTTTTTTCTTGCTTGGCTTGATGTCATGTAGTAATTTTTTTAGTTGCTTGACGCACCAGTTCTCTTCAGTTTCCTCTGAATTTGTTATTTACATACATAGTAAATCCTAAGTGACACCTGAGAATGTCTTCGTATGCTCAATCTTTTCTTCTCCTTATAGATTCCTTCAATGACGTCTTCATAATTTCAGCATTGCAATTCATTTTGTGAAACCTTTTCTTTTTTCTTCTGATGAATAATGGCTTTGTTTTTTCTTTCTTAAAACACAAACTATATAGTATAATATCACAAAGCAGCAATCCCAATGTTAGAACAGACCATGCACAGAACATCCCCAAGAAGCAAGGTTAGACAAAGACACTGTCACTTACACCCCACCTCCAAGATAAATCTCTATTGGCAGCATAATTCCAATGCACACAGAAATAATGGGATTAAGGTTCGCATACAAAGTATCATCAGATCAATGAGAATTCACAAAACATTTGTAATTTCCTTCTCTGCGAATATGGTACAAGAAAGCTTTCCAAGCAAGACGCAAAAACAGCAACACTCCAAGCAAAAGACCTTGTACATGACAGAATATTCCCATGGTAAAACCTGTCTATAAACATAACTCTGATGCAGACGTTGCTGCCAAAATCTTCCAGTAGCTGCAACCAAAGAATAGATGCTCACAATTTTCAATCACCACGTGACAGAGCACACACATTACGTTTATTATATATCCCCAACTCAAAGTTCTTCTTTTAGTTGTCAGCCTATTTAGGAGAGCTAGCCTGCAGGTAAAATTGTGCTCAAGCATAGAAAATTTACTCCACTAAAGCTTCAAGCTCACTGTAGAAAATTGTTGCGTAAAGCAACCCATGTGGCTGGCAGAACAAATTTACCAGTACTCCCCTACTGGCCAAACAACTTGATCCTATCTAGAGGTGTTTATTTGCTTAACACCAGGACACCGCTTGAATTGACACATGATTCTCTGATCCATCAGGAGACCAATTCGTCCGTTCATTCACCAATATACAAGCCATAAAGCTTTGAGTCTAGCAGATAACTTCTTACCAAATTTATCAACAACATTTACTCCTGGCAGCCATTTACCAATCTTTTACACTTCTCTATCACTTTTCTTTTTGGAATGCATAGCACTTCGTGTGGGTGCATGTGAGTGCTGTGAATATTGCATCATGCATTCCTTAACCAACAAAATATGTGAAAAGAGGTGGTGAACATATGCTTGCCCTCAGTTGGAGGTGTTGTAGCGATGGGATAGAGATTTGGAACAAAAATCTTTTGCTACATTCATTGCCTAATCGTCTCTAGATCATTTTGTTTGAAATGTAGCTGTGTTTAAATTCTAAGCTAAATATTCATTTCAAATTTTGAAGAACAGCTTCAAAAGAGATAAATAATACAACTACTTGCAGTTTTCATGAGGTGCCTGGGATTTCTATAAGCTACCTGGTTCTTGCAGTTTTTTTAATGATCAAATTTCTTTATGGTGGGGTTTTTCATTCTCATTGACTACCCCCTGTGTTAAGTTATCTGATAATCAAACTAATGAAGAACAAATAATCTAAGCCTAAACTCACCTCTTGCAAGTCTTCAGGCCTTTGTAAAAGGGATATAGATTAGAAACTGCTATGAAGTATATGCTCTTAAATTTGATTCATATTTTATATGTAGTTGGCCATCAAGAAGAGAACTTTTGGTCTAGCCATGACTTCAATTTTGTATTATCAAGGATGTTACATAATTTCTCATTAATGACTTTGAAAGAAATTTGTTCACGACCAACACTATTTACATGTGACTTATATAAAATTTGCACAAACTCAGTTAGAAACCACTCCCCGATAGTATATTGTGCATTCTTTGTGTCTTAAAAAAATGTGCAAATAGCATCACTCTTTGTTCACACACTTCTTGATGATTCATATGTTGGTTTTTCTTGAATTTGTTCAAATTTCAGTAACCAATGACATGAGATGTTATCAGAATTGTAACAGTGTCATCTTGTTCTGATTGATTATTATTACCTGACGTTTTTCAATCATATTTCCAGCTAGTTTGTTCTGTCTTCTAAATTTTAATCTTCCTTGAAAACATCAACATGTCCAGATCTATGGGACCTTTTCCTGCTGGTTTTATTCTTCATTCGTACACTGGTTCCGCTGAGATGGTTCCTGTATTTTGTAAGCTTGGTGCTTACTTTTCCTTTTCTGGGCACAATATGTCTCAACATGCAAATAAGGCAAAGGCAGTGCTGAAGATGGTGAATATTATAAATTTGCCCTGCAACTATTTTGCAAAATATCGTTGACATGTGTCAAACAATGAGAACTTATTTTTATTTGCTTTCTCATTCCAGGTCCCTTCTGATCGAATTTTATTGGAGTCAGGTGCACCTGGTGCACTACCAAGGTCAAACAAAGATTTTCTATTTTTTGTTGAAGGAGATGCCTCTCTCCTTGAGGAGTTTCATGGACGAAGAAGAGCTTCATCTAATTCATCCCATCCTTTAATGGAAGCATCAATGTTCCCAAGAGAAACACTCAACCATCCAGCAAACATTCATACTGTATGTGACTTACTAGCTTAATATCATTTAGATTCAGAAAAGAAACCTGCCCTTCAACTATTTTTCCCTTGAGATAAAAGCTATTTTTATTAATAAGAGAACATGCAAAATCTTCAAGTCTTGCCTTGCTTTTTAAGAGGTTATGATTTAAAATCTACGTTTTCAGAGATTATGTTTTGAAATTTGCTATTTGTTATTCTTACAAAATGAATCTCACTAAATATTACTTAAAATAATTTAATCATTAAATTTATGAAGTTTTATGGACTGAACCATGGAATCCAAAATTTTAACAGCCCTAATTGAAGTTTGTGAGGGTTTAGTCCCTCCCATTTTGTGGGAGGGACATGTTCCAAAGATTTTCTGCACATTTTGCTTGTATATACGTAGGTATGCTATGAACGTCATCTTTGGGCTGTCTATCATTTTTTCATGTAGCTTGGCAATGTTTCTGAGTGCTTAATGTTATCCTGATACTTGATAGAGCACTTTCGAATCTGTATTCTTACATTTATATTTTGCTTACAATTTAATATATAACTTAAAATCAGTCATTGATTCTTTTTTTTTTTTTTTACATTTTATCTATTGATTTCTATTTATGTCACGTCACATTTATAAAAAAAATGTGAACCGAAGAGCGTAGCTGAATCATTTCTTTCCTTAATATACTTGGATGCAATTAATAGAGTAATGATTGGAGTATGCAGAAAGTGCATACTACTATCATACAATCTGACTTATTAATATTTTTTTTAAAAAAATAATGCAAGCATTTTACGTCTTTACAATTTAAGTACAAAATTACCACGTGCTTGAATTATTACTCATTAAGAATACAGTTACGTGACCTCCTATAGGGAATAAAAGATGCACACAAACATGATTAAAGCTTGTGGTTTAACTTGCAACTATTTTGTCATATATTATCTCAAATACTAGTTAGCTGATGAGGTTGTTTTCTGCCAAAACTGTGCAAGTTTTCCATGAGATTGGACGCTTTTTCTCCATTGATTATGTTTCCGGAACAACAATCATTAAAAAAAAAAAAAAATCTGTGAAAACAAACAAACTCATATTCTTTTTTTCTTTTTGTTGTTCTAAAACAAACTCATAGACGAGTGATGGCTTGTTATATTTATTTTCTTCATTTCACTTGCAGGTACTTAGTTACATTGCTTCTATGCTGGGGATAAGTAAAGAAGAGCTTGCTGAATCAAGTTACCAGAATGCAGTCCGCTTGTTCTCATATGGAGGTTCAAAAGTGTGCTTGCAGAAATTGGAACTTCATCCCAACTAGAGCCTCATCCAAGAGATCGTAAATAATTCTACTGTATATAAAGGAATTGGAACTTCTTTTCTTCTCCTGCACATTTATTCATAGCTGTAAATAGCAGTTTATGTGGTCCT
The DNA here is from genome assembly GCA_037013595.1 of Dicorynia guianensis. Taxonomy (NCBI): domain Eukaryota; kingdom Viridiplantae; phylum Streptophyta; class Magnoliopsida; order Fabales; family Fabaceae; genus Dicorynia; species Dicorynia guianensis. Next base: position 11,477,933 of record JASUAB010000007.1, read on the forward strand.
GAATCTCTGTATATAACATATTCTTGAATTCAATATCTCATTACTGTTGAATATCCCACTATAATGTAAAAAATTTATATTTCTATTAAATATAATAAGTTAAAATTTTTTTTATGTTATATAAATTAATCCCTCATTTTTATATATTTATTTTTTTAATATAATTTTACTTAATAAAATTTAAATTATTAAATTTATTAAATCTAATAAATTAAACTCTAAATCCTAATAAATTTAATAGCTATAGCATCTGTGCTAAGAACTGTAAGAAGCCATTCCACATAAATTATCAAGGATGAATGATGAACCTGGGGTAATACTGTTTCCCACGCGGTCTGCGATGTCTTCTCTTCAACAGTGATGGGGGAGCTTAATTATTTTGTGATTACGGGATCTAGATGTGGGACATTCAAAAGAAAAGTTGTAGTATAATTGATATGAGATTAAATGAGAGAAGAAATTAGATAAAAAGAATATGTACATAAAATATATTTAAATATAAATTAAAAATATAAATAAAAAGTTAGCAGTAAGGATTCAAAGTCATTATTACCTTATGTAATTATTTTTACTTGTGATACGATAAAGGGGTGGATCTTTTTATTTATTATTTTTTACTTTGACCTTAAATTAGAGCAATGAATTTTCTTCTTGTTAATTATTTTTTCAATATAATCTCTATCTTTTACTTAATATTTTAGTTTTTAAAAATAAAAAGTAAAAAAATTATAATCTTATAAAAAAGTTATTAGTGCCATAAGTTAAGCATGGGTGATGATATTGATAGGTATAAGTTTGTTATATACATTTTTATATTTTTATTGTGCATTTTTACTCTTCTAAAAAATATTATATTATAACGTGAGAACCTGTGCTTCATTTAACATTTTCAGTTAAGAATAAGGGAATTCTTCGTAAAAAAAAAAAAAAAGAATAAGGGAATTCCAACCTTTTTGAAGGCCCACAATACTTCGTGACAACCAAAGCTGTTAAAAAACAATAGCAACGCAGTTTCTCGTGTGGTCCAAGGAAGAGTAGCAGTGATGATTAAGCTGTTCGATGCGCACTGTCACCTGCAGGACGCCAGGATATGGAGCAAGACACCCCAACTCATAAAGACTGCTCAAGACACTGGGGTTGTTCGCTTCGCCGTTAATGGGGTTTCCGAAGAAGATTGGCACTTGGTTAAGGAGATGGGTGAAACCTATCCTTCCGTCATTCCTTGCTTCGGTCTCCATCCCTGGTCTTTTTTAGTTTGTCTTATCAAGTGTATCACGTTCTGTCTATCTTTTTAATTCGACTGTATATGAAAAAATTTGGGTCTTCTTCTCCTGTAGGTTTGTTGCAGAGAGGAGTCCGAATTGGTTTAAGACGTTGAAAGAGTATTTTGATGCCACACCCTCTGCTGCAGTTGGAGAGGTATTGCATTCTCTACTGCACAATTTCTTGTGGATTAACTTGCCATGATCATTATGAACCGTTTAGGGTTCTATTTGAAGTTGCAAGAATTGCTTATGTTATTTAGTATTCTGCCGTTCTGTTGCCTGTTCTGTTGCGTAAAAGAAGTTGAGTTTGTGACTTTTCTGTTATTTTCCAATTAATCTGATGACGATAAATGCTGGAAAGACTTGTTTAAGATTGACCCGTTCTCTGGAGTTTCTTCTCACATTAATTTGTTTCGATTCTGATTATTTGTTGTTGTTCTCTTTGTTTTGATTTGGAAAACGTCATGCCAGAATGATATGTGAAATTTAAATATGATAACTGTACATACATTTAATAATGCAAAGAAAAGGCTAGAGTAAACTCCTGAAGGAGTAACAGTCAGGAAGGATTGTTTCTTTCTGTGGAGAATGAGATTTATTTTTTTCGTTCTTATTTACACACGGTTTCCAAAGCTCTTTGGTTTGTGCCTAATCCCCGTGCATGTGTAGCCTCCACTATCAAATGCAACAGCTATCAAAATTCATGGATGTGGCGGCAGTGCTTTTGCTTGTAAATATGCATCTTGATATTTTTGTAAATAAAATTAGAGCTGAGAATGGAGATTCCTTTTTGCTGTTGTTGAACAGCCATCAATTGGATATACTGAGAGACTGAATTGACTACTGTGTGTTGACATTTGATGTAATGTAAGTATTTATTTTTTCCCAGATTGGTGTCGACAAAGGTTCACGGGGAAGACAAATTGAATTCTCAGATCAGGTTTTACCACTCCAAGTGTTTTTCCTCTCTTTAAAGCTGCTTATGGACTGTTTTTCTCTCAATGGTTTTTGATATCCTTGTTGCCTCTCTTGGAGCAATACATAGTTCAGCTATTTCTCTTTCTATTTCTTATATATTAGTGTCTTGATAGTAATAGGAAGGTTGATAAGTCATCTATGCCCTTCTGAAGTGAAGAAGCAGTAGCTGTGGTTGCTTTGCCCTAACTAAGTAGTCTTGTGATTGATGCTACCAAATCACGTTGAGTGATCAGGTTGCAGAATTGATTGATCTGCAAATATCTCACTTTAATGGATGAGAAGGAGAGGGTTCTGTGACACTGAAGAAGGGCTTCATTATCTTTCTTTTGCTTGCTATGTTGAGCAGACACTCTGTGTTTGTTTTAGTAAATTTTATTTTTGAAATTTGTCATCAAGTATTTTAGGGTTAAAAGTTCATTTCAATCGTTAATTATAAAATGTAGTTATATCATGTGACAGGGAATTTCTAATAATATTTTGGGCAAATGGTCTGTTTGAGAATATTTAATTATGTATCATATCTTCTTGGTTTAGACCTTAGAGTCATTTAAGGTGTTGCTTGATACATATGTAATCTTACAGATAGGATAATAGCTTTATCAAGAAGTCTTTGAGATGAAAAATCTCAGGGAAATTTTGAGATAGGGACCAAGCTATCATGTTAGTTTGGAATTGGATCAAATAACCACTTGATGTGGTTGTTCAGTTTATTAGTTAGGGCTGAGTAACCATTTTGAGTGGTTCTTGGTCCTTTGGCAAAAATAACCACTTTCATTAGTACCCATTTCAAAATTTCCCAAAGTCTTACTACATTCAGTTTCCATATCATGTGCTCTTCCCATACCCTTGTCTAGTGTGAAGAACCTTATGTGCTACTACATTTGCAAGTGCTATTAAGATATATGGGTCTACAAGATTGTAGTGTTTTGAAGTGCGGCCAAACACTTATCAAATCACTTAAGTGTGAAGAATTTCTGGTAATGGGCATTTTCTGGGACACTTCTAAATTTTGGATGGTTTTGGGTTTCCATTTAATAGTTAGGCACTTTTACTGTACAAGAAACATCAATTTAATTTGATCACTTTAATATATGCAGACTACTGAGAAACAAAAAAATAAATCTAAACCTGAATATATTGTGTGGGCAGGGTTTTAAGATTTTGGCAATTTGAAACCCATTAGTTATTGACAAGAACTGCTTTCTTGAAGATGCTGCGTATTAATGGGTGCTTCCAGCTTTGTTTGACTCGGAAGCTTCTTAGCTTTAAGGACAATATATTGTTGAAAATGGAATTAGAATGAGCATCTAGGCTTCAAATTCAGTAAGTCTGTTAGGGACCTAAGGGCCAGAGGTATTACCAATGTGGTTCGTAAGCTCATAGGGCCTCAAGGTCTGCCCAAGGTAGTAGAAGGACAGCTGGTGTGCCTCACTCATGAGACTGTAGTGTATGTGTCCAAGCAACCCCTTGTTCAAGGTGCAGGCCAGATTTGCTTGTATTGGGCCTGGAATAACATTGGGCAAGCCCAATCAATGAGGGCTATTTAATCTAGTTCGGGTCAGGATGCTAGGTTCAAAAAGAGTTACCAATGTTTGGTGGCTGCTGAGACCTCCATGTTCGTTGCCCAGCTCATCCTTGCAGTCTCTAGCAAGGTCATCTCTACAACCATAATCTAGCAATTCATCATGCGATTCCACTCAGCAAGAAATTTGAACAAGTCGTCCTCCCCTGTTTTCTCTCTGATGCCAAGATCCCACACCGTAGCCATTTGTGCTTGGTCGAGATCAAATACATCTCTTACTAAGTTCCCCTGCAATGTGACCCCATGGTTGGGCCTAGGAGTCTCTCATGCACGTCCTCATTACGAAGCCTTGTATGAGGATCGAGGATAGGAGCCCAATCACTCTAGGAACTTCCAAGAGCAAAAACAGACTAATCATCTCCTTAGATTCACCATCAAGTACATCGTACCCAATCTTTGATGCTGCCTTTGCACCACCCTTTGCTACCATTGGAGAAGCAATAAGCATTGTGCCATTGGCGATAACTTGAAGAACCTCCTCTCCCCATTAGCAATTGGCACTGTCAAATTTTCCCCATCAGCATTAGGGCTGTTTGATGGAGGAGTCTAAATCTCCACTGCCATTGGTGTCTCCATTGTGAAGACCATTGGAGAACAAATCTTATCACATAGCAGAAACGTCTTCAATATTAGCTGCAAATCCTCTAGTTTCTCAAATTTCCAATTAGTAGTCTCCAAAATTTCTAAGTCTAACCTCATCTCAAGTCCTTGCGCCATCACATCTGCTCTAAGGAGTTCTACTTATTTCTTCAAATTTGCACATCTTGAGTCCATTTCTGTCGCCATAATCTGGTAGGTTGGACCAATTAATAGGACTCAAGTACTTGTAGAAACTTTTATATCTATTAATTAGCAAATACAAACAGAGAGCAAGCTTATTCCCTATAGAGGAATGGGATTTCCTACGGTTACAAAAGAAGAAACAATAGTAGAAAGATCCTAAAGAAACTAAAGAGAACAGCAAGCTGCCTCCTAAGGATTTCTCCTTCTATCAGAGTTACTCCCTTGAACCCAAAGCCACTGCTCCTAGACAAATCGCCACAAAATTCTCACACGCCTCCTCTCTTCGTTTCACTATCCCTATATACAATTCTATTTTCCCCTCAACATGATTCACAAGTTGGTAACTGCCTACTGCTAGTTGTCCTTCTATTGCCTTGGGTAGACCTTGAGGCCCTATAGGCTTATGAGCGACATTACTAATACTTCTGGCCCTTAGGTCCCTAACCAAGTCCATGATAGTGGACTATCTACAATTGCTCAATGACATGCATTTTTGGTTTATCTGGTTATATTTTGTGGAATACGATTATTAAAATTTTGTTGTTTCTTACCCTTCCTTTGAACTTGTGTATGCAAGGTTCAAGAATGATGCCATTTACCTTACACTGCTTATTTACAATGATTGTTCTTCCTTTATCTTTTACAAACCCTGATCATTCCTTGCTTAAGAATGTTCACAGCGTTGATGCTAATGCAATATGTCATATATGTAGATTGAAGTATTGTGGCAGCAGCTTGAACTTGCAAAAGAGTTGAACAAACCAGCATCTGTCCATTGTGTTCGTGCTTTTGGGGAACTTCTTCAGCTAATGAAGTATGCAAATCCATATTTTATCTATCTTTTGTACTTTTATAATGAAAGCACTTACCCAAGCTGTTAGGGCCTTAGATGATAAAAATAGGCCCAACCCAAGTGAGTGGAGAGTGTATGTGAGAAAGAGGACCCATGGGAGTGATGTGGGGACCAATGATAGTTAGTGGGGAGAGGGAAACATTAGCAGAGGTTGACAGTGGGTGTGCGCATCATAGGGGGGAAGGACAGAATCTTTTGGCATTCTAGTTTGTATTGAGAGACTTAAAGCTGAGGCTTGGGGTTGGGATTTCTCAGCTAGGGACAATAGTCCTGGGGAGGCCAATATCTGGTCCTTTGTTCTTGCTGTAGCTCTCTGTGAATCCTAAATGAACTTCTTTCTTTATATTGTGTGCACTCTTAACTCTATCATTTGGTCCAACTTGCCAGATACCATTGACAAGGATGGAGTCAAGAGTGGAAGCTTTGGAGAGAGGAATGGGGGAGGTTTGAAGAAGGTTAGAAAGGATGGATGAGATACAACGAAAGCTGGACTACCTAGAAGAGATGAAGGCTATGATGGAGAAAATAGTAGGAAAGTAGCATGAAGATGACTAAGCCTCACTGAAGGTCAACTTCATTTTAAAGGAAACACAAGGAAGCCTAACTCAGAAAATAGGGACAATTCTAGAAAGAGCCATGAAGAAGACAAGGAGGTATCGGCCTTAATAGAGGTTTGCTTAGCAGCAAAAAAGGTAGAGCTCCCGAACTTCGATGGTATAGACTTGGTGGGCTGGTTGGTAAGGGTAGAGAAATATTTTGAGATTCAAGGGATAAGCACAGAAGCGAAGGTGTAGATTGTGTTCATAAGCTTGGAGGGTGGTATAGTCACTGGTTCCGTTGCCTAAGAAACCAAATTCCAAACCTTAAGTCGGAGATGTTGGCTTTTGAGATGATCAAATGATAGGGAGGAGGAAAAGTTGAAAATCCTTATGAAATGGAGGGGTAGGTACTTTCATTGAGGAGTTTTAGCTATTGGCGGCTTAGATACCGTCCTTGTCAGAGGAGCAAGCACTGGGGTATTTTTTCAATGGCTAATGCAGCGAAATCTAAAGGTATGTGAAGTTCCACGACTCGCAAGAATTATTGCGGGCCATGGTGCCGGCTAGGAGTATTGAGGGCACCATTTTGGGAGATTTTGGGGTTACTGAGACTGAAGATGGAGGCTTATGCGCAACAACGGCATCTTATATATGTGTGGGTTGGGCTACCAAGTGGGTTTTCTGAGTCGGGTAACTTCGTGGGTACCCATTAGAAGCAGCCCAAACTTAAGTCATGCGGGGTCTTGGAGTATGCAGCCCGAATGCATGGTCCCCACAACAACACTTACAGGAGAGAAGACCATTGCAGCCAAAACGGAGCATTCCCAACTATTAATGATAAACAACAGCTACATGGGAGGAAACTAGAGTCGCAGTCTGCGACACTTACCTTACTAGGAGTTCTTGCATTGGAAAGAGGAAGGGGAATGCTTTAAATGCGGCTAGAAATTTTAGCCCAATGCACAAATGTCCAGAGAGGCAGTTGAGGGTGTTGTTGCTAGGGGAGGATGAAGTTGAGGAAATGGAAATTGACTTTGTAATGGTTGAATCAGAGGTGGAAAGGGAACAAGGAGGTGAGCAAAGTGCCAAGGGAGAGTTTTGCCTTTTTGACCTTCCACTGTATGTTGTTGGGGAATAATTGGACACCGTATTATGAAGATGTGGGGTTGAGTGGGTGAGACCCTAGTTGTAATCATGATATATAGTGGGGCGTTACACAATTTTATTTTTGTGAAATTGGGGGTTGTCATTGGAATTATAGAGGAAGACAAATCAAATTTCCTAGTTCTTTTGGGAGATAGTCGAAGGAGAGGTACCGACGGGATTTGCAAGGGACTTTAGGTGTAATTGGGTGAGGTCATGATAGGCGCAGATTTCCATGCATTTGAATTAGGATGGGTAGACCTGATTCTTAGAGTGGCATGGTTGGAAACCTTAGGCAAGGTTGAGGTGGATTGGAAGGAGTTGACCATGTCATTTTTACACAAAGGTGAGAAGGTGGTGATAAAGGGACACCATAGTCTGGGAAAAACTCCTATGTCAGTCAAGGCATTATTCAAGACTAGGGATGTGGACTTCTGTGGGTGGAGCCGATTTCCATAAATCCCGAGCAAGTTGAAAGGAGGGAGGTCGAGTTGACCGTGAGGGATAAGGTTTCTTGGGTGAGCGAGGAAGTAGATGAACAACATAAACAGGAATTGCAAGGCCTTCTACAGCAGTTCAAGGGAGTGTTTTTGAAGCCTACAGGCTTGCCACCTCACCAGAGTAGGGACTACTCCATCTCCTTGAAGAGTGGTATAGACCCAGTGAATGTAAGGCCTTACCGATATGCACATTACCAGAAGAATGAAATTGAGAGGCTAGTGGAGGAGATGCTCATGGCAGGAGTCATTCGCTTGAGCTCAAGCCCATATTCAAGCCTTGTTCTCCTAATCAAGAAGGGGGATGGGGGTTTGAGATTTTCCGTTGACTACTGGGCCTTGAACTGAGAGACAATATCTGACAATTACCTTATGCCGGTCATTGAGGAGCTTTTAGATGAACTCCATGGGTCTCGTTTCTTTTCTAAGATTGATTTGAGGTTTGGATATCACCAAATTCGGGTAATGGATTAGGATATTCTAAAAACGGCTTTCTAGACTCACCAAGGCCACTACAAGTTTGTTGTGATGCCTTTTGGTTTGAAGAATGTGCTTATGACATTTCAGCTAATAATGAACTCTACCTTCTAGCTGTTCTTGAGGAAATTTGTCTTGGTATTCTTTGATGATATACTTATCTATAGCTAATCTTGGGACGATCACTTGCAACATTTGAAGATAGTATTTGAGAGATTGCAGGATGAACACTTCTATGCCAATCTGAGGAAGTGTAGCTTTGGGAAGACCTTAATGGACTATTTGGGACATATCATCTCTTCGGAGAGAGTGGCTGTAGACCCATCCAAAATTCAAAGCATTGTGGGTTGGCCTTCACCCAAGTCTGTCAATGTAGTAAGAGCGTTCCTGGGATTGACTGGTTAGTACAGGAAATTTATCAAGGATTATGGGAAAATTGCATGGCCATCTACTGAGTTGCTGAAAAAAAGGGGGTTTAAGTGGAATGAGGAGGCTCAAAAGGCATTCGAATCACTCAAGCCACTGCTGACTTCAGCTCCTGTCTTGGCTTGGCCTGATTTCTCTAAGCTGTTTATAGTGGAATGTGGTGCTTCGGGTTTGGATGTTGGGGATGTCCTCATCTAAGACTCCAAGCCATTGGCATATATCAGCAAGGCTTTGTCTGAGGGACATTTAGCAAAATCAACTTATGAGAAAGAATTAATGGCCCTAGTCCTAGCCATTCAACATTGGCAGCTGTACTTGCTAGGAAGGAAGTTCATAGTGAAGACTGACCAAAGGAGTTAATGGAGCAGCGAATAGTCACCCAAAACCAGCAAAATTGGCCTTCTAAGTTGCTAGGATATGACATTGAGATTGTATACAGGGCTGGAAAAGAAAAAAAGGCAGCCAGCACTTTGTCTAGTATGGGAGAAGAGGGGGAGATTAACAGTATGAGTCGGCCACAATGGCCGGAAGGGGAGGAATAATCGAAGGAAGCCCAAACTGACCCTGCCTTATCCAAGATCATCAACAAGATAACAGCTGAGCCAAATGCTTATCCTCATTACACTTTAGAGCATGGGCCGCTGTTTTATAGAGGGAAGTTAGTAATTTCAGCCAAGTCCCAATGGATTCCTAAGCTCCTTGAAGAATTTCATTCAACCCCCACTGGAGGTCACTCAGGAGTCTTCAGAATGTATTGAAGGTTGGCAGCTAATTTGTATTGGATAGGGATGAAGGGAGATGTCACTAGATTTGTTTCCAACTGTGTGATTTGTCAGAAAAGTAAGTATCAAGAACAACCCCTACTGGCCTCTTACAACCTCTACCAATTCCCATGGCTGTTTGGGAGGATATAAGTCTTGACTTCATTACTAGCTTGCCAAAATCAAAGGGGTTTGATACAATATTGGTGGTGCTGGATAGACTCTCAAAGTATGGCCATTTTATACCCCTAAAGCACCCCTTTACAGCAAGGTCGGTTGCTGAAGCTTTTTGCAAGGAGATCATCAGGCTACATGGGATACTTGTGTCTATAGTGAGTGATAGAGATCCCATTTTTGTGTGCAACTTTTGGAAGGAAATTTTTGAATTACTAGGGACTAAGTTGAAGATGAGCTCGGCATATCATCCAGAAATTGATGGTCAAATCAAGGACCTAAATAGGGGATTGGAAACTGTTAGGGCCTCAACTGAAGGGAATAAGGCCAGACAAAAAGAATGGGTGGTTTACACTAGGAGGAAGTTCCGCAGGAATTAAGAGCAGTTTTGGACAGTTACAGACAGCTGTTTAGGAGCAGTTTCAGACAGGGCAGTTATGGGAATTAGTTACTTAGGAGTAGTTGCAGAAATAAAAGGGGAACCAGAGGAAGGTAGGCGATATTCAGTTTTTGGCACTTTATTTTATACGGGCATTAGCTTGGGGCTGAAGGCTACAAGACCTTCTAGCAAGGGACTTAGTCCTGGGGAGAGATCGGGTTTCTTGGCTCTCTTTTGTTTCTGTAATCACTACATCTGTTTTAATAAAATTTCCAGTGTGCTGTTTTCACTCTTACTCTATCAGAAACTTATTTGAGGTGCTTTGTCTTGGAGCAACCAAGAAATTGGGTCCTATGGCTTCCGAGGGCAAAATTCTGGTACAACACTTCATATCATGGGGCCACAGGTTTCTCACCTTTTGAGGTTGTTTATGGGAGACCACCACCACCAACTATAGTCAAGTACCTTAAGTACCTTACTGAGGAGACTTTAGTAGAGGCAGTGGAGCAGGATCTCAAGGATAAAGATGAAATCCTTGGACAGCTACATTACAATTTTCAAAGGGCGCAGAACAAAATGAGAGAGACTGCCAATAGCAAGAGAAGAGAGGTGCAGTTGGAACCCGGGAGTTGCGTGTACCTTAAATTTGAGGCCTCATCGGCAGCAGTCTATCTCTAGGAGAGTTTTGTCAAAAGCCGGCTGCAAGGTACTTTGGACCTTTCCAGATTCTTGATAGCATTCGGAAGGTGGCTTACAAACTTCAGCTACCGGAAGCATCAATGGTTCACCCTATTTTCTGCATTTCACAACTTAAGGAGGCTAAGGAAAGTATACAAGCTACTGCACAATTACCACCGGGGTTGGAGGTAGAACAGCCCCTGCCCTTCCCTCACAAGGTATTGGTGGCAAGAACCATCAACAGAGTTTTGGAGAGGATACCTCAAATCTTGATCCAGTGGACTGACCAGCCACCAGAGGAGGCTACATGGGAAGATGAAATTGTCATCACTAGCAAATTTCCTGCATTCAGCCTTGAGGACAAGGCTGCTGAAGATGGGAGGAGTATTGTTAGGGCCTTAGATGATAAAAATAGGCCCAACCCAAGGGAGTACAGAGTGTATGTGAGGAAGAGTACTCGTAGGAGTGATGTGGGGACCAGTGACAGTTAGTGGGGAGAGGGAAATGTTAGCAGAGGCTGACAGTGGGTGTGTGTGTTATAGGAGGGGAAGGACAGAATGTTTTGGCATTCTGGTTTGTACTGAGAGACTTAGAGCTGAGGCTTGGGGTTGGGATTTCTCAGCTAGGGACATTAGTCCTGGGGAGGCCAATATCTGGTCCTCTGTTCTTGGTGTAGCTTTCTTTGAATCCTAAATAAACTTCCTTCGTTATATTATGTTCACTCTTAACTCTGCCACAAGCACTGTGTCTGTTGATATAGATCACAGCACTCATAAGCTTTTTAACTACTTGTATTAATCTTTTATTTTTCCCAACAATTGCTTATTTATAGCACATTGTACATGTATGGCAGTAACAGGGCTCATCTAATAATCAAAGTAATGAGAAGGCGGAGTCTGATTCTCTGTCCACTGTGTCTCTTGGCAGAGTGAATGGTTTGCCAGTGTCCATATCCTGTGATTAAATTTAGATAGTATCTGTCTTTGGCCTTCAAGGAGCCAATGTTTTGTATAGTCATGCAGTTGCTCCAGTATTAGTCGTGTAAGCATATCGCCTAGCAGTATATATTTCTTTGAGATTTCGTTCTTAAATTTTACAACATTTCCAGGTCAATGGGACCTTTTCCTGCTGGTGTCATTCTTCACTCTTACTTGGGCTCTGCTGAGATGGTTCCTGAATTTACCAAGCTTGGTGCTTATTTTTCTTTCTCTGGGTTCCTCATGTCACTGAAAGCTAATAAGGCAAAGAAAATGCTGAAGACGGTAATTTCATCATTTCTGTAATTAAAGTTGCAATGGGTTTTGTTTGTATGTCAAAACTGTGACAATTCTTATTTCCTTTTTCTATTTAGGTCTCATCTGATAGGATTTTATTGGAGACAGATGCACCTGATGCACTGCCAAAGTCAAACGTGGATTCTCTCTTTTTTGTTGAAGAAGATGCTTTTCTCCCTGAAGAGCTTCATTGCCAGAAGAAACCTTCATCTTCAAATCCTGGCTTCTCCCTGAGTAATTCATCCCATGTCTCAACGGATGCTTCTACATTGCCAAATGAAACACTCAATCACCCGGCAAACATTCACAATGTATGTTGCTTATGTAATCATCTTTGTTGTCATCTTGCATATTCAAAAGAAGGCATGCCCTTATACTATTATTGTCCTGGTGATGAAAATTGATCTTTATTGATATGGATTACCCGAAATCTCCAAGTTTGAGATTGTTTCCATTATTAATCGTCTGCTAATTTAGAACGCTAGGACTGGCAAAGCTCAAACAAAACAGAGCAGTGCTTTCTTTATCTCTCCACGCATTTCTTGAAAATTGTATGCCTATACCTAGTCTCACTAGGAATAGACAGAAAATAAAGGGGGATGGACAATGCATTACGTTGTTCTTATCAAATTCATACACTGCATTAAAACGATTGATAATGCTGTTGTTGTATTTATCCCATTTGCAGGTACTTGATTATGTTGCGTCTATGTTAGAGATTAGTAAAGAGGAACTTGCTGGATTAAGTTACCAGAATGCAGTCCGCCTATTCTCATATGAGGGTTCCAAAGTACTACAAAAGTAAACAAGATAGCAGGTTCATGTAAAAAGTAGAAGTGGATCTACCTTGAACGGTTCAAGGGCGAGTGCCCCTCTAACCCGAAATATTTTATGGTATAAATATATCCTTTTGTTTCTGTGATGTATTTAACTTTATTTCTATCATAATTTATTAATTACGGGATAATCAGATATATGATTGCTTTTTAAATTTGGATCAGAATTTTAATTTGTAAATCAAACCCTTCACATTTTTTCTCCATTTGTTTATGTTTGCGTGTAATTTTGTACTTCATCTAGATTTATTGTTCAAGTCGACAGGTTGTTTTTTTCTTATGTAATTCACACCAACAGACATAAAAAGACAATTTCTAAATTGTCATTAACTTTTAAAGTACGATAAGTTGTTGGTACCAATGTTGTAGAAAGTGTCGTGGGAATTTCTTATATCCTCGGACATGGTATTGTGAGAATTTATTTATGGGATAAGCAATATCACAATTTAATTCACAAATATCTTAAAATTAATTGTGAAATATTTAATTTATTGTGTCTTATAATTTAAATAATAAAAATTAATAAATATAATAATATAAATTTTTTTATTAAAATAAGGGTGCTTTTAATTTTTTATCTTTTTAAAAGAATTTTAATTTTTTAATTTTTAAATTAAATAATTTAAATTTTTTATAAATAAAATTAAAGTGATTTAGTATCTTGACAAGCACAATTGGTACAACTTAATCTTTGATAAATTAAATTTTTTATTTTTAGTATAATGTAATTTATTGATAATAATTTAAATTTTATTTTTATTTTAAATATACCAGCTTTCTTCTTTTAGAGCAAAATAAATTTTTATACAAGTTTTAAGTTTTAATTTTATATATCTCAATAATTTTTTTAATTAAAAGATCAATTTATGACATTATAATTAAAAAATTTAAGTTCAAATCACTATTCATAAATCATTTCATAGTAAAAATATTTTAATAAATAAAAAATTAAATTATTTCAACTACACTATTAAACAAATGAAATTAAGAGATTACAAAAATTAAGAAGCTAAATTATTTTAAAAGAAAATCAAAATTGTCTTGTTCCCTATTTTATTACGCCACAGTTTAAAATTTATATATAAATAAATTTGATAACTGACGATATCTTCAATAAAGTCTAAAGGGACGTAAAGTAACTGTACTTATATTCAATGCACTTTTTAATCTCATTCTATACTGCCTGCCAATCAAATTATGTGAACGTGCCAGACAACTCAGCTTGCTTTTACTTTTTCATTCTTATTTGATTCCAATGATTGGAATTAAATATGAACAAGTAATCAATAAATCACTAATTAATTTCTAAGATTTATATCCTTCTTTTTCTGAACAGCAAATGACAGAGGCTAAAGCAAGAACACTTTGGTCAACGGGGAAGAGCAGCAGAAAAAGGCAGTGATGGTGAAACTGTTTGATGCACACTGTCACCTTCAGGACCCAAGAATCTGCAGCAAGACACCCCAACTGATAAAGGCCGCCATAGAATCTGGGGTTGTTTACTTCTCCGTTAATGGAATCACAGAGAAAGATTGGCATTTGGTGAAGGAGATGAGTGAAGCCTATCCCTCTGTTATTCCTTCCTTTGGTCTCCACCCCTGGTACGCCATTAATCTCTACCAAAATTTACTAAAGTGAATTCTAATCTGTGTAAAGGAGTTATGGACATGGGTTTTTTATATCTGCAGGTTTGTTGAACAGAAGAGTCCCAACTGGTTTGAGAAGCTGAAACAATGCTTTGATGCAACACCCTCTGCTGCAGTTGGAGAGGTATCTGAATCTCCCTCCTAATGATGAAAATATTCATACGTTTAGAATTTATCCAAACCATGTTATTATCCTCACCAGGCCAAACAGAAAATGAAAATCCACAAATAATTTTACGTTATAGGGTTCAAGTACAAGAAAGGAAAAGAGGGAGGCAGCCGACCAAAAAGTCCTAATTAATAATGAAATAAACACAGGAGAGCAGAATTGTGTGCTTTTATAAACTCTGTTCCAGTGTTTGGTTCATTAAAAGGTGGGAGGAGAGGAAAATTTTTTTTTTGGTATGGTTTGGTACAAAGGAGGAGAGGGGATGAGAGAAAATATAATTTTTATTTTTTTTTTCTCTTGTTTGGTTAGAAGGGGAAATTTTAAATTAAAAAATAATGTATTATTATATATTTTTTAAAGAAAGATAGTTATTAAATTAAGAATATATAAATAATTTTAAAATTAAAAATAATTTAATTATTATAATTTAAAATTTTTAATAAATTTTAAAATTTCTTCAAATGTTTTCGCTTTTAGAAGGTAGATAAAATGGGGAGCTAGAAAAAATTTAAAACTTTTAGTTTTCCTCTCCTTCCATCTAAAAATCTAAACTAAATAAAAAATTTTAATTAAAATCCCTCCCATCTAAGGCAAGATTCCTTTATTTTTCTTTTAATAAAATCTTTGATTAGCCTTGAGAAATTTTTGAAAATCCATTTTGAAAATTTTAATGTTTACTTAAGTGGAATGAGAGTATCATATAAATACACTCACTAGAATTAAAAGTACAGAAAAGATAATATCAAACCCTGATATTTATACTGGTTAGGTTATTGATAAAGCATGCATTTGATTCTCAAAACAAACTTGAGTTCCACTATATCGAGTAGATATACTTCAATTTCTCTAACTTATTACAAGTAGTATGTTTAGTACAGTCTCTTCAGGCTGAGTAACTCTAATGATGAGAACTAGTATTCTTTTAAGACAATCTCTCTAGGCTTAGGGACAGATGAGGTGATTTTTAAAGAGTCTGCTCCCTAAGAGCGTGCAACATCAAGCCCAAATAGAATGGTCAGTTCAAAATGAATTTTCCTTTTAGTAGTGTAAGAAACAAATCACTTAGAATATTTTTTAGATTGCTTGCTAGGTCTCTGTTTTTCTTCTTCAACTTGAGTTCCTTTTACAACCTTTGGCTTCTATTTGATCATTGAGAGATCACCGTCTGAATTTGAGCCGTTTTCTCTTATCTTCGTCTTTTTGTTGAAGCTTTTCAAAATTCAAAAACTTGGATTGCAGTGAGTGTAAGCATGGAGAGCGTTAGTGTTTTTGAATTTGTCCTTCTTCACAGGGCTTCGGACTTGGTGAGTCTAGAGATGCGAACTCTTTCCTTCTTCGTTGATTAAACTTTCTCTATTATCTTTTGTGTTTTTTTTTTTTTTTTCATAATCGTCATCAAAGTATAGATTATGAGCTTGAGGTATGTTGATCATTGCAAGAGTTTGTCTTTTATTTGTAAGTGTTCCAAGACTTCGCTTTTTTGGTGGAGCGCTCTTGAATCATCATGTATTAAACATACACATTTTGCATGCACTGAAAGAAGCAAAACATAAAATAATGCATTTCACATTTTACTTCTCTCACAGCATACAGAATACGAATGTTTAAGCGCATTATATTACTGTCAAATCAACACGTCTTAGACATACATATTTTGTACATATTGAAAGAAACAAATGTGAAATTGATGTATTTCACATTTTACTTCTCTCACAGCATACAGAATATGAATGCCTAATATAACTTTTTCCTTTTTGTGAGCGCCTCTTGCTGCAGACAGCGAATTTGGTTCTTCGAGTAATACTTCCGCTGTGTCTTTGACCTTGCATTTAAGACTTTCTCCTTTCATTAAGTAAACGTCTCTTTTGCATCAATTGTTCTTGACATGACAAGACAAAGAAGAAAACATTGAGACTTCTTTAAAAATATGGGCCAGTAGTATGCTTTTGGTATTTCTAAAGCCCAAATTTTCTCAGCCCAGACAAGAGTTCTGTCCGAAGTGAGTGTGGGTTTGACACCGTCAAAATCAAAGAGAATGCAACCTTGAGCTAACAATTAAAACAATACCTATTTTCTAATTGCAGCTTCGTATGAATTTTTTTGGAACTAAGCGTGATTAATTAATCTTTTCGCTTCATGTATATGTTATACAAGTTTGAATCCTTAGCCTTGAAAAACAAGCCCCACTAATTTGAGGTTAATATGTTTGTGAGTAAGGTTCTCTTTGCATTTTTGTTCTTCTGTTCATTATATCGGATACATGCTATGTACATTGGATACATGCTATTTGGTACTCATTTGAGTGCTTAACGTTAGTTTGCTATACTAATACCAATGTTGTTTGAATACTTTCAGATTGGTTTGGATAAAGGACCAATGGGAAAGCAAATCAATTTTTCAGAGCAGGTTATACAATTCTT
This sequence comes from Dicorynia guianensis, assembly GCA_037013595.1. NCBI lineage: Eukaryota > Viridiplantae > Streptophyta > Magnoliopsida > Fabales > Fabaceae > Dicorynia > Dicorynia guianensis. Next base: position 11,494,813 of record JASUAB010000007.1, read on the forward strand.
CCATCCCTTGCCCCACACTCAGAACAAGATTTACTTTCTTTGCTCAAGTTTTTATCAACAAAGTTTCTTGAGTATGATTTGGTGTTGTCAACTAAAACGAAACCTCAATATCTGAAGACATACTGGTCATTAAATGTCTGACATTTTTTTTAAAATATTAAAAATATTACAAAATAAGAAATGAATCCGAAAAAGAAGAAAAATAAAACCAAATTCAATCATTTGATTCAAACTTAAGTCCCCAATGATATATATGTATGATGTGTATGATGTATCGTCAATTAACTGATCCCGATTGGTTGGACTGTGATTAATGCACTGATTAATTTAGAAATCTACGGTAGGTTGAAGTACTAAGGCAGCAGCTTGTACTTGCAAAGGCGTTGAACAGGCCAGCCTCTGTCCACTGTGTTAATGCTTTTGGTGACCTTCTTCAGTTAATGAAGTGAGTCTTAACTTCTCATCTTCTTTCTTCTCTTCTGCATCACTGGCAGATTTTACAAACATAATGACAAAAATGGTCTATGCTGCATGCATGGTTTCCTCACATTTTAATTTTTGTTTTGTCATTTTGTATTCGCATAGTTTTCTAGCAGTTGGGGCCGCCCTCTACATCACAAGTATCCTAAAAAGTTTCTTTAATATAATTGTAGATCTATTGGACCTTTTCCTGCCGGTATCATTCTTCATTCTTACATAGGCTCTGAAGAGATGGTTCCCGACTTTTCCAAGCTTGGTGCTTACTTTTCATTCTCTGGACACAATATGTCCCAAGCAGATAAGACAAAGAAAGTGCTGCAGACGGTACAATTACAATTCTGTTCTGCATCTGATGGTTAAAACTAGTATACTATGCATCATCCCTTTCAGTTGACAAAATAAATGTAAAAGAATACTCCCATTTAAATCTTACATTGAAATTTTACTCTCTCTATTCTTACACCCTTACTCACACACACTTCTCACTTTACAAAATTTATACTATTAAATTTATTAACCCCAAAAACTAATTTGTCAAGCCACACAATCATTGACCCACCGGGAAATTATGAAATAGGTGTTGCTCCTCAAGTTGTGGGAGCAACATTTCTGTTGATATTTTTGCGTTGGAGTAAAGATTAAACTGTTAATGACTTGTTTGAAGAGGTTCTGATCCCAAAGCTTAAGCTAGCTGCTCATCTAGTTAGGAATAATTTTGTTTCGAGCACATAATTAGTTCCTTCTTGCTTTCAGGTCCCATCTGATAGGATTTTGTTGGAAACAGATGCACCAGATGCACTACCAAAGTTAAACATAAATTCCTTTTTCTTGGTTGAAGGAGATCCTTCTCTCCCGGAGGAGTTGCAGAGTAATTCATCTCATGTCTTGACAGATGCATCAATGTTGCCAACAGAAACACTCAATCATCCTGCAAACATTCTAAATGTAAGTAGAATTTATGTGTCACCGTTTTCAAGTTTGAGCTTGCTTCCATTCGTATCTACTGAGAGCAATGCAATGATTAAATATGATTAGATGAGTGAGGGATTTGGTGCAGTCCGTGCTTTGTTAAAGTAGAGACTTAGAGAAGTTACTAAGCTCAAAGAAAGGAAAGGAATCCCACACAGCAGCTGCAGCTGCATATTTACAAAAATAGAGGAAGTATAGGTGGAATGAAACTGGTAGGATTGTTAAAACAAGCCAGCTCTGCCTCGTTCCACATTAGAGAAGGGGGTAGATAAGTATTTTTTTGACTAACAAAAAATATAACTCATCTTGTTTTGCCTCGTTTAATTTGCGGTCATGGCATGTGTAAAAAATACATTAATTTGCAAGTCAGTCCATCCAAGACCTGATTTAAGGGGCAGAGCAAATATACATTTTTTTAACCTATAAAAAATATAACCTATCCTGTTCATTTAATTACAAAGCTGAGTAGGGTGAGGTTGACGGCCTGCACTAACAGCCCTAAAAACTGGTCATCTGATTATCAAGTGGCATACTGTTTATCTTACTTTTATGTATATAATAATAGAATATAGGATATAAACTCTATCAGCATATTATTATATTAACGGTTTCCTTTTTAAAGCATGTTTGTCATGTAGGCAAATACAGAAATAATAACAGAACCAGGTGATGTTATATGTTACATTTATTTTCTTCATTCCTTCTTCAGGTGCTTGATTACGTTGCAACTCTGCTCGAGACAACCAAAGACGAACTGGCTGAATTAAGTTACCAGAATGCAGTCCGCTTATTCTCGTATGAAGGTTCCAAATTGCAAGCAGAGGAGCAGACGCACTAATCGTTTCTTGATGTGATGCTTAAAATTTCCAAACATCTATAGGTAATATTATTGGAGCACCACAACCCTAAGCTTACCCATATCAGAAGAAATTTTATCTGTGTTCAATCAATAAAATAAAATTATCCATTATTAATTCTTTTATATCTCTTAAAGTTTATTTATAATATTTATTTCTCATTTAATTTTAGATAAAAAATAGAAACTTATTCACATATAAAATAATAAAAATCCACAATATTTAATTCAATTGAATTAAAAAATCCGAGATGCCCATAAGAACATGAAGGGACAACAATGAAAGAATAACAAAACAGAAAAGTTTTTATTATGGCATCTTGCCCTGATCGGAATTAACGAAAGTTAGCACCAGTTGTAGCTAGAATGTCTGTCACCTTCCTGTAACTTTGTATAAGAGAGGGACATGTCCAGCATCAGCAGATGAAATTGATCAGTCGTAGCAGGAATATCTGTCACCTCACCGTCCTGCAGCTTCTTATGAGAGAAAAAGTGTTGAGCATCAAGCCATCATCGGATAAAAATGATCTGTTGTAGCGGGAATATCTGTCACCTTCCTGCAACTTCGTATAAGAGAGGGAAATGTCAAGCATCAACAGATGAAAATGATCAGGAATATCTGTCACCTCACTGTCCTGCAACTTTTGAGAGAAAAGGTGTTAAGCATCAAGCCATCAACAGATGAAAATGATCTGCTGTAGCGGAAAGGAATAGCTTTCACCTTCCTGCAACTTCGTACGAGGGAGATGAGTTAAGCATCGACAGACGAAAATGATAAGTTGTAGGTGGAATATCTGTCACCTTCCTGCAACTTTGTATATGAGTTTGGTTTACCAAAATAGATTTTGTTTTTATTTGAAAATAATTTTTTCTTGAAAATAAAAATATTTTTAATTTGTATTAGTCAAATTTTATTTTTAAAAACTGAAAATAAAAAAAAATACATTTAGTTTAAAGTTTAAGATTAGGTTTTAGGGTTTAAAGTTTGGGTTGAAAGTTGAGGGTTTAGAGTTTAGGATTTGAGTTTTAGAGTTTAGAATTTAGGATTTAAGATTTAGAATTTTGGGGTTTGGAATTGAAGATTTTGAGATTTAAGATTTACGATTTTGGGTTTAGGATTTTGGAATTTAGGACTTAGGGTTTAGGATGCAAAGTTTGGAATTTTTGGATTTTGGGTTTTGGGGTTGAAGGTTTAGGATTTAGGCTTTTAGGATTTTAGGGTTTTAGGGTTATGATTTGAGATTTAAGATTTTAGATTTTGAAAGTTTAGGGTTTAAGATTTAGGATTTTAAGATTTAAAATTTAAGGTTTAAAGTTTTAGGATTTTGAGTTATGGAATTTAGGATTTAAAATTTACATAATAATTTTAAACTTATCACTGTATTTTTAATTTATATTTTTTATTTTCAAAATTTTATATGAAAAATATTGAAAACATCTTTTTATTATTTTCAAAATTTGCCTTATTTTAAAAAATATTTTTTAGAAAATATTTTTACTTTTTTTGTAAATAAATGTGTTTTTACAACTATTTTCTATTTTTATTGAAAATAAAAATAAAAAACAAGTAAAACAAATGACACCTTAACATCAATAGATGAAAATGATAAAATTAAAATATTCTATTGGGAAACTTTATTACACTTGCCTTCTTCGGTCGTTCCTGGTTCACTTTAGCCATGAAACTATGCATTTTGGTTTCTAGCATCTGCTTTTGCATTTGTTCCATCATTTAATGTTGTTCTTGGTCCCTGAAGCAATGAAAACCATCAATCGCATATTCAGGTTCTTCTATTATTTTGGCTAGAAATTTGAAAATTGGCGGTGTAAGTACAACCTAGCTGTAGGCAGTGTCAGGTTAATCCAATAATGTGTTGACTTAATAGAAATTAATTACGTCTTAAGAGAATTTAGTATTGATATGCATAGCTTTGAGTCTTGAAGAAATATTTGTTGACAAAAAAATATTGTTTACAGCTCTTTCCCTAAGTCAAGATTAGTCACATTTAATAGTGATGAAAACATATCTCATAAAAAAATAAAAATAATGTTGGATTGTGATAAGAACATAATGTTTTTATCTTGTGTAAAGATAAAATTAATTATTCACCCTTTTTTAATTAAAAAGTTGTAAGCCACTTAACATAACAAAGTTTTGAATTCTAATCCAAAAATTTAAAGAAAAAATCTTCAAAATAATAATTGTGCATGACTATAACATTAAAAGTATGGCTAAAATTACTCACCTTTAATTACTCATGATAACCTCCTCCGCTGTCTCATCACAATTATCCTTACCAATCCCTTATTATTATCATTGGTGCAATTACTTGTGATTTTACTTGATTATCATTATTATCATTGTAATCGTTAGTAATTTCATTGTCTTGACATTAAAAGTGTTCAAACTATCATACCAAACCATGCATATCAACTAAAAAGAAACAAATCACTTGGTTTGGTTTTGTTGCTTCATGGTTTGGTTCTGTCTAATTTACAAAATTTTTGCTTCGAAACCGAATCATATAAATTGAACGTAATTGCATATGCATTTTTTCAACAATAGGACACTGTTTTCCACACACACATATATATAATATAATATATGTTAGGCTATCCGTAATATCTGGCTATTGCTTTAGAAGTTTAATTTAGAAATTTACTACTTGGATTTATTATTGAAAATATTAGAGTTGAGATATCCTTTTTGTTTTGTCATGAATGGTTGAGACTTGAATGCAAGTATTGTAAGGATATATGGACAATGGATGTTGAATTCTTGTAAAAACTCAAGGGTTTAGTTTGAGTTTTTAAAATTTACAACATTTAACATAAATACTACATTTAACAGAAGTGAAAACAATAAAATGGAGGAATGACAAATAAAAAATGCATATACGCATACGTATCTCCAAATGTTTCATTATGATATGTGGGCCAGGTAAAAGGCTATATGTGTATGCATGTATCCATGCAATTGCCCAATACAATCACCGAAGAAGCTACCCTTGTCTTTTCCCTTTTCAGTTGAAATCAAAAGTACCTGAATCAATTAAAATAGGCTTCTACTAGAGTTGGATCAAACACTTATAACTAAATCAAAAGCTACCCTTAGGTCCAGTGAATTCTATTGTATTATATGATTGGAAATATTATTGATTTATTCACATAGCTCCCTTTTTTTGGAAAGGTTATTGCACATTTTTAATTACTGATCACTCATTCACAAAAGTTTTTATTATGGCATCTTGCCCTGATCGGAATTAGCGAAAGTCGGCACCAGATGTAGCTAGAATGTCTGTCACCTTCCTGTAACTTTGTATAAGAGAGGGACATGTCCAGCATCAGCAGATGAAATTGATCAGTCGTAGCAGGAATATCTGTCACCTCACCGTCCTGCAGCTTCTTATGAGAGAAAAAGTGTTGAGCATCAAGCCATCATCGGATAAAAATGATCTGTTGTAGCGGGAATATCTGTCACCTTCCTGCAACTTCGTATAAGAGAGGGAAATGTCAAGCATCAACAGATGAAAATGATCAGGAATATCTGTCACCTCACTGTCCTGCAACTTCTGAGAGAAAAGGTGTTAAGCATCAAGCCATCAACAGATGAAAATGATCTGCTGTAGCGGGAAGGAATATCTTTCACCTTCCTGCAACTTCGTACGAGGGAGATGAGTTAAGCATCGACAGACGAAAATGATAAGTTGTAGGTGGAATATCTGTCACCTTCCTGCAACTTTGTACATGATTTTGGTTTACCAAAATAGATTTTGTTTTTATTTGAATTTTTTATTGAAAATAATTTTTTTCTTGAAAATAAAAATATGTTTAATTTATATTAGTCAAATTGTATTTTTAAAAACTGAAAATAAAAAAAATACATTTAGTTTAAAGTTTAAGATTAGGTTTTAAGGTTTAAAGTTTGGGTTGAGAGTTGAGAGCTTAGAGTTTAGGATTTAAATTTTAGAGTTTATAATTTAGGATTTAAGGTTTGAAATTTTGGGATTTGGAATTCAGAATTATGGGATTTAAAATTTACGGTTTTGAGTTTAAAATTTTGGAATTTAAAAATTTAGGGCTTTAGGACTTAGGGTTTAGGATGTAGAGTTTGGAATTTTAGGGTTTAGGATTTTTGGATTTTGGGTTTTGGGGTTGAAGGTTTAGGGTTTAAGCTGTTAAGATTCTAGAGTTTTAGGGTTATGATTTGAGGTTTAAAATTTTAGGTTTTGGAGGTTTAGAGTTTAAGATTTAGGATTTTAGGGTTCAAAATTTAAGATTTAGAGTTTTAAGGTTTTGGGTTATGAGATTTAGGATTTAGAATTTAGAGTTTGGGGTTTAGGAGTTTTGAATTTAAAATTTTAGAATTTAGGATTTAGGATTTAAAATTTAGAGTTTAAAAATTTAGAATTTAAAATTTACATAATAATTTTAAACTTATCACTATATTTTTAATTTATATTTTTTATTTTCAAAATTTTATATAAAAAACATTGAAAACATCTTTTTATTATTTTTAAAATTTATCTTATTTTAAAAAATATTTTTTAGAAAATATTTTTACTTTTTTTGTAAATAAATGTGTTTTTACAACTATTATCTATTTTTATTAAAAATAAAAATAAAAAACAAGTAAAACAAATGACACCTTAACATCAATAGATGAAAATGATAAAATTAAAATATTCTATTGGGAAACTCTATTACACTTGCCTTCTTCGGTGGTTCCCGGTTCACTTTAGAACATGAAACTGTGCATTTTGGTTTCTAGCATCTGCTTTTGCATTTGTTCCATCATTTGATTCTTTGTTCAGCGTCAACGTGATTGGTTTTGTACCATAAACTCACCAGTCACTTTAATTGTTGTTCTTGGTCCCTGAAGCAATGAAAACCATCAATCGCATATTCAGGTTCTTCTATTATTTTGGCTAGAAATTTGAAAATTGGCGGTGTAAGTACAACCTAGCTGTAGGCAGTGTCAGGTTAATCCAATAATGTGTTGACTTAATAGAAATTAATTAAGTCTTAAGAGAATTTAGTATTGATGTGCATAACTTCGAGTCTTGAAGAAATATTCATTGACAAAAAAATATTATTTACAGCTCTTTTCCTAAATCAAGATTAGTTACATTTAATAGTGATGTAAAAATATCTCATAAAAAAAATAAAAATAATGTTGGATTGCGATAAGAACAAAATGTTTTTATCTTGTGTAAAGATAAAATTAATTATTCACCCTTTTTTAATTAAAAAGTTGTAAGCCACTTAACATAACAAAGTTTTGAATTTTAATCCAAAAATTTAAAGAAAAAATCTTCAAAATAATAATTGTGCATGACTATAACATTAAAAGTATGGCTAAAATTACTCACCTTTAATTACTCATGATAACCTCCTCCGCTATCTCATCACAATTATCCTTACCAATCCCTTATTATTATCATTGGTGCAATTACTTCATCATTGCAATTGATTTTACTTGATTATCATTATTATCATTGTAATCGTTAGTAATGTCATTGTCTTGACATTAAAAGTGTTCAAACTATCATACCAAACCATGCATATCAACTAAAAAGAAACAAATCACTTGGTTTGGTTTTGTTGCTTCATGGTTTGGTTCTGTCTAATTTACAAAATTTTTGCTTCGAAACCGAATCATATAAATTGAACCTAATTGCATATACATTTTTTCAAACAATAGGACACTGTTTTCCACACACACAAATATATAATATAATATATGTTAGGCTATCCGTAATATCTGGCTATTGCTTTAGAAGTTTAATTTAAAAATTGACTACTTGGATTTATTATTGAAAATATTAGAGTTGAGATATCCTTTTTGTTTTGTCATGTAGAGTTGAGACTTGAATGCAAGTATTGTAAGGATATATGGACAATGGATGTTGAATTCTTGTAAAAACTCAAGGGTTTAGTTTGAGTTCTTAAAATTTACAACATTTAACAGAAGTGGAAACAATAAAATGGAGGAATGACAAATAAAAAATGCATATACGCATACGTATCTCCAAATGTTTCATTATGGTATGTGGGCCAGGTAAAACGCTATATGTGTATGCATGTATCCATGCAATTGCCCAATACAATCACCTAGAAGCTACCCTTGTCTTTTCTCTTTTCAGTTGAAATCAAAAGTTCCTGAATCAATTAAAATAGGCTTCTACTAGAGTTGGATCAAACACTTATAACTACATCAAAAGCTACCCTTAGGTCAAGTGAATTCTATTGTATTATATGATTGGAAATATTATTGATTTATTCACATAGCTCCCTTTTTTTGGAAAGGTTATTGCACATTTTTAATTTCTGGTCACTCATTCACAAAAGTTTATTCAAATAATGTTGGATATCCGTAAAATACAGTATATAAAATTAAATAACGGGCTAATATTTGTTATCTGTGTTTTATAATTGCATTATAAAATCCGTATACAATGTAATTATTCATTTTATTTTATAACTATCCTATTCCTGTCTTCTTAAGAATTAGTGCAAAAGTCTTATTGCCACTTGGAATATATTTACCACGAAATTAAACTACATATTGATCATCATATTATATTATATCATTATCGTAAATTTTTATTGTTACATGAAAAACTAGGTATTCTTATCAGCACTAAAGCCCTGTCTTATATATATATATATATATATATATATAGATAGATAGATAGATAGATAAAACAGAGGTAGCTCATTTCAATATAATCTTCTTCCACCAGAGCCACCCTCCCTCTGACAGTTGAAATAGGCAGCTGCAACTGGCAAACCAAGATTGTATAGTTCAGCAAACTCTCTGGTATTGAAATTCTGACGCCATCCTGGAGCATATACAGTCTCTCTGCCCAGTTGACGGAACAGCACAAAGACAAAACGATGATACCCCATCATGGGTCGTGGACTTTCATATGTTATAACCTCTTGACCTAATTCATTCGCACAAATAATGCAAACAATTTGTAAGTTAATATTCCCATTCAACATTATTCAAACTAAACCAAATTTAGCACTCCCATATGATACTTAATTTCGTTCATCCTTTTTCGGATAAATGTAGGTACGTTGCCCATCATAATTTAGAACATGATGCCCCATAAAGGCATTTCACTTTTTACTCTGATAAAGTATCGTATATTAAAAACAAATCTTTCATGGGACATGATCCACACATCTCAGATTCCTATTTGAATGTCAGTTGAAGTTAGTCCACATCTTTGATCAAATTGAGGAGGAGAGCTTTCGGGAAAGGTCTCGTGCATATCTTGTGGGAAGCAAACGTATTTGCTGACAAATTGGTAAAAGGTGCTGCTGATAAATCCGTACAGTTTGTTCCTTTTTACTAATCAAGGGCTTAGGGTTACAAGTTTGTGAATTGACCTTATTGTCTTGAGTATTAATTGTCAACTAGGCATTTTCTTTTAATAATTGGGTTGCTCATGTGATTTATTGTCTCCTTTTTTTTTTGTACTTACTGACATATTAATGAAATGATCTTTAATCTATTAAAAAAATTCATCTACTTATCAGTTTAAACATGATTCACTTTTGAATTTCATCTTAGAATATTTTATAGTAAATGTAATATATAATATATAATATCAAAGGTTGGATCAGCCAAGTAATCTAATATGTCATAGTAAATAATGTTGCAATTTTTGTGTGTGTGTCTATATATATATATATATGTATATGCATATATTTATTTTCAATAAATTATATAAATACCACAACTCAAAATGAACTACAGAAGTTAAACAATTATTTGAAATTAAGGAAATGATAGTCCCCTAAAGGGCCATTGTGAACTGTTAAAAATTGTTTGAATTTTTTTAAACAAAATTTTTATGAGTTTTAATTTATAAGAATAAAAGAACTTGTGAAATTAATATGCATCTAAGGATAATAAAAATGTACCAAAACTGGCTCCTGTGGTTGCTGGAATATCAGTCACCAACCTAAAATCCATTGAGAGAGGAATGTTAGATGTTGACAAATATATACAAACAATCTGTAAGAACTTTCTAGTGATCATCATCATCATCATCCAGAGGTTGAACTTGTTCCATGCGAGGGAAGCACACAAACAGACAAGGAAGAGCCACTCACCAATGCAGATATTCTCTCAAATTGGGGTCACTTGGGTTAGGAGCGTCAGGATCCACCATAACCTGTAAAGGAAGAGATATGAAAGTGGCTATATATATTTCTACCATGTACATATTACATAAGTTCTTGAGGACTTACAAGAGTGTAGAAGTCCCTGAGGTCATGTCCGCCAACAGTGACTCTTGGTTGGTTGACAACTTGCGAGGGTTTGAGCTCGCAACCAGTGTTGACTTCTCTGTTGTTGTAGGTGATTGTCAGAGGAACAGAACTATCGAAGGGGTCCAACACATCCCCTATTACACGCCCAATAAGAAGCGTATCCCTGCTTCTAGACATGTTAGCTACTGCGCCCTAGCTCTACACAAGAGTGCACCTTGAACAACTTGTTCTCTTGGTTGTCTTATTTATACTTGAGCCAGCGGAGATTCCTTTTCATTTCTTCTTCCAATCTTCTAACAAACAAACAAAGATGATATATTCCCACCTCCAACTAGTCTGCTTTTTCTTTCTTTTAGTTGGGGGAAGAGATCGGCGGAGATATTGGAGGCGGGCTTACCACATCAACAGATTCCACTGTCTTAGTAAAAGCAATACAATATCAAACATGGACAAGATCGATTAAATAATCGGCTTCGCTGAGATGTTAAATAGTGGGCAGCAGATAATATCCCCTCTCGCCTCTCACCTTCAGCGCAGGCAAAGTAATTGATCAATCCACAACACATGCCATTGATCGAATGGTCGTACCAACCTAGGGTTGAATTAATTTGATGAAATATATTGTTTGGTTTACAGGAAAAGGAGCTGGGGTTGTTCGTCACTTCTGATAAGATCGATGTTCAAATACACTCATTAGTGAAAGTTTGGCAAGAGTTGTGTCAGCCAGATATCCAAGGCTACCTATGTAAGTTACAGTCGCTTTTAATTTTAATATCTCTTTCAATTGGTTTATTTATCAAATAGCGGTATTTGACTAATTTGACATATGATATTTTAATTGGAGGAAAAATTTTAGACTGAACTGGAATGTGCACAGTCTCAGTCGACATATACAAGGAGACTCAGCTCTCACGGTAGTCACTTGGTCAATTAGGCCGATTTGTAGACACAGGTAGCCGAAGGCCCTTAAAAGTTTTGTCTATGGTTTGGGCTCTTAGTTCTCCATAAACATCAGTTACTCTTCTGCAAGGAAAAATCTAGGATCCTCCAAAGGTACTGAGCACCTAGTACCACTCCCACTCAGTTTTAACCATTTGCATTATTTTTCCAACTCGCCCACATGACATGGCAACCCTCTAACATCAATTCTAAAAGAGTAAAATTTTCCGTCTATTTCTCTTTGCTCTATCTAAAAGGCCGTCTCACTTCTTCAACGCTGAGGTCCCCTCTCCAGTTCTTCAATACCCAACGCTGTAATTTTGTTTTCTTTTACTAATACAAATACTCTGCACAAACAATGCTTTCACTTGCCTGCTATCGCCTAATCAACAACAATTAAATTCCTTTAACTCTCATTTCACCAAAATCTGTAGTAAAAAATGAACTTTAATCATCAGATTAATGATTTTCTTTCAAAAGTTGTTTAAAAATTGAATTTTTTTATTCTTATTAATACTTGCTCCTATCCCCTAACCATGGAGAGAAATGAGTTTTGCTTTGATTTTCTAGGATGATGCATTAACGATAAAATTGCTTGAATTCTCCAAGTTTACAATTATCTCCTTCTTTTAGAAAGAATATGGGAGAAATAGAGGGAAAAGTATCCAACCAGGGTCATGTTTGGGTCATCTCTCACCATGGTAGCCAATTTTTAACTATAAAGGAAGGAGGCAACTAAGCAGACTTGCCGTTTCACTATGGAGAAAGAAGGAGGCAACTGAGTAGACAAGGTTTTGGATAAAGAAGAGAGAAAAGTTTGTTAGACTACATTGGACATTCTAAACATATAATGACATCCAAAATCAAGAAATGCGAAAGAAAAACTAACCTCCAACCATTGCAAGTTTGAACTCGAAAATGGTCTACGAAAGCTTCTAACTTAGCTTTTCTCACTCAAAGATGATGTGTAGAAATGTATTTTGCTTTTGGATAGTGAGAAACTGAGCCAGGGACCCATACATTTATAGTGTTAGGTTGCAATGTCTTCCTATCAAAGACGGCAACCACCTTCCGAAATCTTCTCCAAACTATCATGGAAATGCCTCAAATAGACCACTTTTGGTCTGTTATGCATGTTGGCTTGTTGCCAATGTTCAGAATGGGAGTTACAGAGGAGAAAGATGTTGGCATGTTGCCAACGTCATGCAAAGACCCATATTCTCCCACTTGGTTCATATACTTTATAATATTTTCACAGTTTGAATGTATAATATTCCAATAGTAGGAAACTAAATACATGAGCTATGGCGATAAGTCCTCTTAAAGTGAGTATTACTTTTCATGTATTCCAATGTATTTTGTTTCCTCATCCCATTATAACTTAATGAATAAGCCTTATGCTTATTCAAGGTCTTCTTAATTGTTGTTATTCTCAAAATAAATGTGCACACAGAAAGAGAAAATAACATACATATAAATAAGAGCTTTATTACAAATGATGAAAATTTTTACTTTAAAGTCTCAATGTGGGACTAAGTCCTATTCTAGTTACATGATCCTTAAACTCTATTGGTGGCATGCTTTTGGTTAAAGGATCGGTTGTCATCAACTCAGTGCTAACGTGTTCAATGGTGACTTTATTCTCTTTGATATGTTCTTGAATACCTAAGTATTTAATGTCGATATATTTACTTCGACTTTCATTCTTATTATTTTTAACTAGAAAAATAGTAGCTGAGTTATCATAATACATCCTTAATGGCCTTAAGATAGAATCAACTATTCTAAACCTAAAGACAAAGTTTTTTAGCCATATACCATGTAAAGTTGCCTCAAAAGAAGATACGAACTCAGTCTCCATGGTAGAAGTAGCAGTCAAAGTCTGTTTTGCACTCCTCCATGACACGGCTCCACTAACAAATATAAAAATGTAACTTGATATTGATTTTCATGAATCAACACATCTGACAAAATCCAAATTCGAGTAGTCGACTACCTCAAGATTCTTAGTTCATCTATACATCAGTATGTAGTCTTTAGTACCCTTAAGGTACCTCATCATCTTCTTTGTAGGCTTCCAATGGTCCATTCTTGGATTACTTTGATATTTCCCTAACATGACAACTGCGAATGCAATGTCTGGTCTTGTGCAAATCTGAGCATATATAAGGCTTCCAACAACAAAAGCATATGGCATGTTACACATTTGTTCCTTCTGAGGGTTATTTTTTGGGCATTGGTTCAAATTAAACTTGTCACCCTTTACAATAGGTGTTACATTCGATAAATAGTCTTTCATTTGAAACCTATCTAAGACCTTGTTGATATAAGTTTCTTGCAATAGTCCCAAAATACATTGAGTTCTATCCCTATGGATCTTAATGCCAATGACATAAGATGCCTCACCCATATCCTTCATGTCAAAGTTTTTTGAATGAAACTGTTTCACCTCATGCAGCATCTGTTTATTATTAGTTACAAGTAATATGTCATCCACATGTAGCACAAGGAAACATATTTTACTCCTACTGACCTTCTGGTATATACATTGATCCATGATATTTTCTACAAAACTAAATGAGGAAATAATATCATGAAACTTAAGATGCCATTGATGTGAGGCCTGTTTCAATCCATGTATAGATTTCCTAAGCTTGCAAACCAAATGCTCAGTAACACTAAAAGAGAATCCTTTAGGTTATTTCATATATACCTCCTCCTCTAGTTCTCCATTGAGGAAAGCCATATTTACATCAATTCTCACTTTGAGCTCTTTAAGAAGTCTTATTAACCACATTCCTTCACATATCCCAAGTGCTAGAGTACAAAACTCGAATTCTGCACTACTTTTAGCCACCACTGGTTGTTTCTTACTCCCCCAAGTAACTAAATTACCCTAGACAAATGTATAATATCCTATAGTTAATCTTTTATCAATTATAGATCTAGCCTAATCTGCATCTGAATACACCTCAACACTTCTATGAGATCCTTTCTTGAAAAAACAAGCCTTTACCAGGAGTCATTTTAAGTTATCTTAAAATTCTATAGACAGCCTCTAGATGCTCCTCATTTGGCTTGTTCATAAATTGGCTAACCACACTCATAGGAAAATTGATATTAGGGCATGTATGAGATAAATAGATTAATTTCCTAACAAGTCTTTGGTACGTAATAGTACCAACAGGTGAACTCTCTTGTTTGAGCCCTAATTTATAATTTGCCTCCATAGGTGTATATGCTAGCTTGCACCCTAGCATTTCAGTCTCTTTCAAAAGGTCCAGTGTGTACTTCCTCTGAGATACAGTGATGCCTTCTCTATTTCTAGCCACTTTCATCCCCAGAAAGTACAGTAAATTACCAAGATTTTTTACTTCAAACTCAGTTGCAAGAGCCTTCATTAAATTTTCAATTTTATAAGAACGATCACCAGTGACAACTATGTCATCTGCATACACAATGAGAATTGCTAATTTACCATTAGTACCAGACTTGATAAACAATGTGTGATCAGTTTGAGATTAAGTATGATATCCCTTTACGACATTAGTAATCCTCTCGAACCAGGCTCGTAGTGATTGTTTGAGCCTATATAAAGATTTCTTCAATTTACACATTTTTGTTTGAATTACCTTTTGATTCAAGGCCTGGGGAAATTTCCATGTACACCTCTTCTACAAGATCTCCATTCAAGAAGGTGTTCTTTACATCTAGTTGGTGAAGAGACCAATTCAAATTAGCTGCAATAGCGAGAAGTACTTTGATTGTATTAAACTTTGCAACTGGAGCGAATGTCTCTTGGTAATCAATCCCATGGGTTTGAGTGAACCCTTTGGCCACCCATCTTACCTTATGATGGTTGATACTACCATCTGGGTTGTATTTTATAGTAAAGATCTACTTGTATTCCACAGTATTCTTGCTTGGTGGAAGATCAACCAATTCCTAAGTTCCATTTTTCTCAAGAGCTTTAACTTCCTCATTAATGGCATTCTTCCATTCTTGCCTTTTTCCTGTCTCATAGACATTATTAGGAATTTTCTCAAGAGAGACATTATGCACAAAGGCCTGCATCTTGTTAGACAACCGATCATATCTAACAAAATTACTTATGGGATGTTTAGTGCAAACTCTTACCCCTTTCCTCAAACCAATAGGAATATCAAGCTCTTCTGGAGTTTCATGACATGGAGTAATAGAAGTGTCTTGGCTTTGCACAGAGAGAGTATTTTGCTAACCTTCTTGCTGTCCAGAGATGGCCTGCTACTCTAATGGCTATTTTGTCACTTTAGTTTTTTTCTTTCTAGTGTAAACCACTATTTCTTTCTATTGGGAACTACTGGAACTTACCATAGGCTCTTTAGGAGAGTTTGTGTTTAGGTCATGGTTAGGGCAATTAGGTAAAACAAACCATTTTTCTCAGGTTCAGGTTGGCCGGTGCTATTGGGTTTAGAAGCTTCAGGTTGGGTAGTGCTGCTGGGTTTAGAAGCTTCAGGTTGCGTAATGTTACTAGGTTCAGAAGTTATAGGTCTGAAACTATTCCAAAATAGCCATTCATCTTGTTCAAAACCATCTTGTTTCTCCCCCTGAATGGGTGTTTGGGAATAAAAAGGTTTATTCTCAAAGAAGGTAACATTTAGGGTAGTAAACAATTTTTTGGTAGAGGGTTCATAGCATTTGTATCCCTTCTTAGTAGAGGAGTACCCAATAAACATGCATGTAATAAATTTGGGTTCAAGTTTCCCTCCATGGTCATGATGAACAAATAAGGTGCAACCAAAGACTTTGCATGGTAGAGAGGACAGAATCTGAGTTGTAGGAAATATTTCAATTAGTTTTTGATATGGAGAGAGGAATTTCAGGATTCTTGAGGGCATGCAGTTGATCAAGTAGGTAGCTGTCAGAACAGCCTCTCCCCAATAGTATTTGGGTGCATGAACGACTAAAAGAAGAGAACAAGCCACCTCCAAAATATGTCTATTTTTTCTTTTAACAACCCCATTTTGTTAGGATGTGTTGACACAAGAACTCTAGTGGATTATACCATGATGGGTCAGGTAAGAAGTAAGGGTGGAATTAAAAAATTCTCTACCATTATCAAATCTGAAAGTTTGGATATTTATTTGGAATTGATTTTGAATGAGCTTATGGAAGTTTTGGAAGATAGTTGCAACCTCAGATTTTTCTTTTAGGAGGTATACCCAAGTTATCCTAGTGTGGTCATTTATGAAAGTGACAAACCACCTAGCACTATTTAGATTTTTCACACTTGAAGGGCCCCAAACATCACTATGTATGAGAGAAAAAGGTTTTGATGGCTGATATGGGTGAGGTGGATATAATGATTTAGCATGTTTGGAGAGTTAGCAAATTTCACATTGTAAAATAGATGGACTTTTATTAATTAAGTTTGGGTACAACTTTTTCATGTAGTGGAAATTGGGGTGGCCTAGCCTATAGTGCCACAATAGAACATCACTATCATTATTTGAAAACTAAAAGGTAATAGAATAGTAGCTTTAATGCATCTTGTAGGCCCATCTATATAATAAAGGCCTTTACTCTCCCTAGCATTGCCAATCCTCTTCCTCGACTCCATATCCTAAAAATAACAGCCATAATCATTAAATTTAGTTTGGTATTTTGAGTCCTTAGAAGTTTGTTTATGGACAATAAATTGCATTGTAATTTGGGAACAAGTAAGACATCCTTTAAGATTAAATTTGGTGAAATTTTCACAATTCCAACACCACTAACTTCTGATAATGTACCATCAGTAATCTTCACAAAGTTCTTACCTAGGATTGGAACAACTTCATCAAGAATACAACTATTACCTATCATGTAATCTGTAGCACCCGAGTCAACAATCCAATTGTTGGATTTATTGAATTGGGTTTTAGTAGTATTACCTACGTGGGCCATAACTCTAGTGCCAATTACTTTTCCAGTGTTTTGTCCTTGTTGGTTTATCAATTTGTGGAGGAGGTCAAGTTGTTCCTTTATCGCCTTGCTAAAGGAACTTGATTCTGATCGATTCTGGTCTTCACCTGAAACCATCAGTCCTTGTGTCTTCCTTTACTGATGTGGCTTCCAATTTGTAGGCTTACCATAAATTTTCCAACATTTTTCTTTGGTATGCCCAGCCTTGTTGCAATGGTCACACCAAGCTTTTGCATTTTTCTTTTGCTTGTGGTCTGGAATAACATTGCTCTTAACAACCATGGCTGATGTTTTAGCTACTAGTTGAGAGCTAAATTCACTTAAGACTAGTTGTTTCTTGCTTTCTTCCCTTTTTATCTCATAAAAAACTTCTTTCAATGAAGGTAGAGGTCAGGTAACCTTAATCCTCCCTCTGGCATCGTCATAGATAGGATGGAGACCTAAAGGAAAGGTATATATTCTTTCCTTTTTCTTCTAGTTTTTAGTGGCAAGCTGCATCAATGCTACAAGTCTATTGATGGACCTCATAAAGATCCAATTGTTGCCATAACTTCACCAGGCTAATATAACATTGGGTGACATTCATACTTCCTTGTTTAGCATCATGCAAACTTCCTTTGATATGAAATATGGCAGCTGTGTTTTCAACTAAGGCATAAGAGTCCCTCATGGCATCCCAAATCTCCTTTACTATTTTACATAGCACAAATGTTTCTCCAATTTCAGTTGTCATGGAGTTCACTAATCATGACATGATTGTATTATTTTCTATAAACCAAATTTTGTATTTTGGATCAAAAACATCAGGTTCAGTAGCCTCCCTGTTATATAATCCTCCTTTCCACGACCCCTTATAAACATTAGTGCACTATGGGATCAAGGAAGGTAGTTGCTTCCATTGAAACGATGCCTAGTAATCATGGTGGGATGAATCTCAACAGCCACTAAGGAAGAACACCCATTGCCGAGGTTAACAAACTGGGTGGTTGGTTATTGGGTAGTGAACAAATCTGAAGCAGAGTCTCCAACAAAGGCTTGAGAGGTACCCATGGTGCCAAACATGATTATGGCTCTGATATCATGAAGATCTGAATTGATAAAGACCAGAGAAGAATTTCTCTCTGATTCTACATATTATTCTCAGCAAAAAAATATAGTACATATAGAGATGATGGTCACAAGTTTAACCATTCAGATCCCACAAAAAAAGGAGAATCAAAACTAATTCTAAATATACTAGTCTGAGCTACAAATTAGGAAAAGTAAATAAGGCAAGATAATGTTGACCTATCAACTAATAACAATCATAATTTAAATGTTGAAATAAAGAAATATTAATGGTAATAATCTGAGCTATAATTCTGTCAATCAACAAATATTGATAGATTTGTGCTCATTTTTCAAGTCATTATGTTCAAAAGCATTGAATCATATAGAGTTGAACAACCTAAAGGAACGAATTGTGCTTATCATGTGTCATTTAGAAATATTCCCTCCATCATTCTTCATCGTTATGGTTCACCTTCTAATTCATCTAGTTGATGAGGCAATAATTGGAGGGCCTATGCATTATCGATGGATGTACCCCATAGAAAGGTTATTCTGATAATTTGTAATTTTTTTTTTTGGTTACAAAGGACTTCACCATGTGAAGTTAGGAGAGGGAGTGGAGAAAGGGTAGGGGATCGAGCCTGCATCATGGCAGGTAAGCGAGAACTATATATGCCACATGAGCCAAAGGCTCTGGGCCTAATAATTTGTAATTTGAAGATTCATTAACTTGTAATGTATATCTTTACATATCGATTGTTATGATCCCATTTTTAGGTTCTTAGGAAGATTGAAATCATTTGTACGTAATAAAGCACAATCTAAAGGCTCAATAGTTAAAGGCTAGATTTTGTAAGAGATTTTTACCTTTTGTTCAAGATATTTAGAAAATGAGATGGAGACAAGATTTAATCGAGGAGCTTGTGTTAATGATGTACCCTATCAAGCTGAGTCATCTAAAGTATGTTGTAATATCTTCCCTCTTATCCTCCTATAGGCAAACTTGTTAAAGGTGGATCTTACTTCAATTTAACACATAAAGAAAACTTCAAGCTCATTGGCATGTGTTGATTAATTGTAAAGAAGTTAAGCCCTTTATACAGTAAGTTTTTTTTGACATTGGAATGTCATCTAAATTGAAATTCTTGGTAATCTCTTTTTTTCTTTTATAATTATGGTTAATTATTATAGGGAATTTAGAGACATGGTGAAGAAGAGGTTAAGGGATTAGACAAGATGATCAAGTGAGATAGAAAAGGCTATTCACCAAGGCTTTGTTGAATGGTTTCATAAATGTGTGAGTAGAATTTATATTGGGTTAGTGCAAAGCATTGCTAGATTGTTTGCAAGGAAGTTACTAATAGCATTTTCTTATGTTTATAGATTCTAAATGATACCAATCAATCACACTCTATTAATCTTCATACACTTGCACAATGCCCATTGCAATGAGTGCAATGCGAATGGACTTAAGTTTTGAACCTTGGATCGAGAGAAGAGTTTGAAAACTCAAAAATAGTGATGTGTTTAGTAACTTTGAAACCAAAAGCTATGCAAGTGCAAGTGATTGTGGGCCAAGGGAAGGTGTGGTTCCATGTCATGGGAAATTGGTTGATATCATTAAGATTAATTGTTATGGCTAATTCATGGTGACCTTGTTTAAATGTCAATGGGCTAATACAACAAATGCAAGACATATGAAGAAAAATACATTGGGCTTCACCTTAATTAACTTTTCCTATTTGATTCATACTGGGGAATGAGAAGATGTTGAACCATACATTCAAGCTTCAGAAGCTCAAATGGTTTATTATGTGAAGGATAAAATAGATTCAGGGTAGAGCACTCCTATACATCCAAGAGATTTGTTGTAGATAAGGGAAGATACTAAAGAGACAATCTATGAGAGTGAGACTTATCAACATCAAGACTTGGCCATGCTTTGGCTAGATGACAACATATAAATGCAATTATCTAGGCTTGATGTAGATGCAGAATCTAACTATTCCCCTTAATTAGGAGGAGATTATGACTTATTGTCTTTATATCAATGTAATGTTATACTTATTAGCTTCATATTATTGTAATTATGAATATGTGACTTACTTTGGATAATTCTATGTGCAATTATTTGATGTTCTTACTAATAATTTTTGTTATTGAATATAAAGCTTGTTGTAGATATGAAATCAAAGCATAGCAGAGCACGTCCATCCACAAGGGTTGTTGCTTTTCTTGACTCTCTCCCTTCTCTTCCTACTATAAGTGAACCCATGAGAGCACCTCCGTAATTTGTTCCTAAAGTTCCACAATCAAAGGTTGCAAAACAATCATCCTTACAGACCACTTGTTGACCCCTAAAAATTTTGTTTTGGAGTCGCCACCGATCTAAATCATTTAAAGGTGAGATCGGACACCTTAATTAAAAAAAAAAAATGGTCTACGTTTTCAAAAATTGAGTTCGGGAGTTGGTTATGTTTTACGGAAGGTGTTAGCACCCTAAACGCCCTTTCGGTACCAAAAATGATCTAATTAATTTATCTTGAATTTATGTTGGTTTAGAAAAAGAATTTCGAAGACAATCCCTACCCATTTCGGATTGGGATTTTAAAAATAAAATAATTTTAAGGAAAAACCTCTTCCTGTTCCAATCTAAGGTTTCAAAAATAATTTAAAGAAAACCCCATTCCTATTCCAGTCCAGGATTTTAAAAATAATTTAGAGAAAATTCCTTTCCTATTCCAGTTCAGGTTTTTAAAATATTTTTAAGAAAAATTCCTTTTCCTATTCCAGTCCAGGGTTTTAAAATATTCCCTTGAGAGATAAGGAAGAAATGCTTATATCATCACACATGTAACAAGGGAAGAAAATAATAAACCCAATTAATGACTTATCCTTATTTTCCTTATTTTACCTAAAATTTTAAAGTTCACTTAAAACAAGAAAATATAACACTTCAACTATTTTTTCAGATTAAACTCACGTTCCCTCTTCATTACATGTACTTTACACCATAAACTTTTCGACTAAAAAAATTTGAACAACTTCCATATAGTACCTTATAAACTAAAAGAACTCATCCATATTAACATGAAAACTGCATGAATGATAAAAAAAGGCTCAAACACCAAATTGGTATCAGATTTAGCTTACGGTAATATCCCATATATGACGTAAACAAATGGCGAAGAGGCAGGTTTTAATGGCCATACCTTATGACTTCAACGGAAGTAACCCAAGGGAAAGTGTGCAAACTGGGAAGGCTGTGCTCTGCGACGAAATCGAGTCGAAACCAAACAAACTATCGCGGTGAGCGAATCTTCCACCAAGGGGTAACGGCTCAGTGTGGTGCCGCCAGTGACGCGACGGAAACGAGCTTGGACTGAGATGGCGACGATGTGGTGGCGATGAAAACGCTGCAACAGGTGTCGGTGAGCAAACCCGGGCGACGTCGTGGCTAGAAGCTCCCGTGGTCGCAGCTGTCAAGGTTGAACGAGCGGCCGGAACGAGCTGGTAACGTCCAACACTGCAACGTGACTGACGACGGAACTCGAACGAAGGTGCACCGACGGACGGCTGCTGGGCGAGCTGGTGGCGCTTGTGAGTATGCTGTGGTGCCGGCGGGCAGCTGCTGAGACTTTAAGTCTTCCGTGAAAGTGCTATACTTTCGTTCCAGTTATTCCGTGTGTCCAAGAGTATGCTCCAGTTTTTTTCATGCATGTGCGTGTCCGAGAGTGAAGAGTGCAGTAATTGATTGTGGGTGCCCGAGTGTCTCAAGTGCAGGTGGTTTCTGATTCTTTCCGTGCGTGCATGTGTGTGGTTTCGTGGCTGGGAGTGTGTTGAAGGAGGCGTTGGGCTGTTTTTGGCGTGCAGTGCAAAGTGAAGTGCCAGAGTGCAGTGGAAAGTTTTCAGGTTTTCATGAGTTTTTCTTGTTCCGTAACTTCTCCCGGTTGTAAACTCTCTTGGTTTGGGTACTAAGGTGTAGTTAAGTGTAGGTGAAGTGCTAAGTTTCTCTTTGGCTACCTGGGTGAGAGTGTAGTAGGATTTCACGTTTTGCTGACCTTGTGGGTGACCGACGGCCTCTGCAGAAACTGAGAAGTAGTGGACAGCGCCTGGGTCTTTTACGACGATGGAGAGTTGCAAAGGTTTGGTCCTTGCTCCGTTTCTTGCGTGAAAGTGCTGCGAGAGTGTGCAGTGGTGATCCGTGTAGGTGGTAAGGAAACTTTCTGCTATTCCGTAGAGGCCGTGAAGGTGTTTGGAGGAGGTATCCGAAAGTGTGCAGCCGTAAGTGCAGTGAAGTGCTGGTTTGCAGTCTTGAATCGAGGTTCAATGATTTGGTATCGAAGTTCTGTGGGAAAGCCTCTGGTTTGAAGGTGTAGAGATGGGTATCGGTACAAGGGAAAATGGGTGACTGAACGGGATCGGTGGCTAGAAGGTGACGGGAATTTCTTTGAGCTGAAGGTGGCGTTTATCTGGGAGCAAGAGAGGGGGTCCTTTTCGTGTAGGGAATGGAAACTTACATTTTGTGGAGGCTGGTTCCGTGTTGATTCTTGGTGTATGGGAAGCTGCGGATTTGGAGATAGAAAACTATATGAATAATGGGTTCCTTCGTTCCGTGATAGTTCTCTTTTTTCTTAGAGGCTCTCCACTTTTTCTTCTCTCTTTTTTCGTTTTATTGTCACAGTAGGGCCTGTTGGTGAAAAAAAGGGAAGTGAAGGCTGTGAGGTATATGTAATGAAATTTTTCCGAAAGAGTTCCCCCCCGTTAAGCCCCGTCCCTTGCTTCCGTGAATGGCTTTTGTAGTTATAGAATTGGAGAGTTTGTTTCCTAGTTAAATTCTTGTTTTTCAGTTTTATCTTAACTGTTTTCTTTTATTGTTTTATGATTTTTCATTTTTTAATTCTTATTTATCTTGTTATCTTATTATCTTTTATTATCTTATCTTTTTTATCTTTTTATCTTAAATTATCCTTTGAATTATTTCTTAAATTATTTTATTGCTTATCTTATTATCTTATTTCTTGATTTTTGGTTTTAATTTTGGAATTATCTTGAATTTCTTGAATTTGTCTTTATTTTTCTGATTTCCTTGAATTATCTTTATTTTATCTGATTTTTTTAAGATTTATTTAATTTTTGATTTGGGCTTATTTTTTCTAAAAAAATTGAGTTTTATTATTTAAAGTTTTATATTGTGGGCCAGACAAAATTGAGTGTCTACACCACTACTGCAAGGAAAAAGCCCCATCGTTATTGGACAGTTGAGCTTATGGTTATCACATATAATTTAATTTATTCAACTTCTAATTTTTTTGTTTGATTATATTCTCTCAATAGACTTATAAGGTGTAAGGAAGGTTGCTCATTTAACTTGTCATGAAGTGTCGTCCCTTCCACAAGACCACAAGGTTGTAGTTCCTTTTGAGAATAGGCAGCCTAAAGGGACATATGCAAATGGTCTTCTAGCTTGTGTGTTGGGTGAATTGGCAAAAGATGTGTCTCACTTACCTATTCATTTTACAAAGTGGCAATTGGTTCTTAGGGAATACAAGGACAATGTATATAACAATATGGTCAAGGTAGATAAAGCAATTTTGTGTCTCTAAATATATATATATATATATATATATTTTTTATATACTTTTTAGTTACTAACATAATGTTTGCTAGGGAAAATTTTGGTGGGATCCTTGTAACAAAACTGCTACCCAAACCTATATTATGCAAGATATAGGAAATAAATGGAAGGAAAATAGGTTGCGGCTAAAGAACAAGTTCATTAATCCTCATGGGAGTTTGGCAGAAAACATTACGAGAAGACCTAAGTCTATCCCATTATCAGAGTGGGCAGCCTTTGTTGAATATCATATGAATGCAAAGACTCAGGTATTACATGATACACAAAACATACATTTATCTCTATATGTACACTAACTTCAGCTAACTACATTCTTTCTTCAATTGTAGGAAATGTGTGTGAAAAATGCTCAAAATAGAAAAAAGCTGACAATTGACCATATTGGTTGTTCTAAGATATTGAGAAGAAGATATGAAGAAATAGTAAATGAAATATTTGTGAAAGTTACTTAACTTTATATGCAGCCAAATATGCATTAATAATATTAAAATTGCATTCCATTATGTAGGTAACTGAGACAGGTCAGAAATTGAGCTAGGGTTCAATGTATATTCAGATCCATAAGAGAAAGGATAGGTCATTTGTCAACAATGAGGCTTATGTAATCTATGTAAGTGATGTTACTAACTAGGCTAACTAATTATGTTTTACAATTGCAATTTGTGGACATTTATTTAAAATCTATTTAATTCATCATGTAGGAGAAAATTTATGAATTAGAAAGCTAAGGAACAACTTTCATCATCGTTGCACCCAATGATTTGCTTGGCCAAGTGTTTGGAGAAGAGCATCCAGGCTGAGTTAGAGGTCTAGGATTTGGTGTCACTCTGACACAGGTGTTTGGATCAATATATCATTGAACAGATGGTGGCAATCTATCTTGTTCTTTGGGCTCATCTTCTAATTAATCCATCATCATAGATCTTAAAAGGTAGTTAAAGGAAGAGACTAGCAAAAGGAAGGCTCTTGAAACCTAGATGGAGGAATTTGCAAGTGAAATGAGTCAAATGAGAGAATTTGTTCAGAGAAGTTCTATACACTTTCGTCAAGACCTTGGCACATCTATAAATGATCAAGTAAGACATGAAATCTTTATCCAAATTGTTAAGTTAATCATGTTTTGAGCATTTTAATTCTAGATGTGTAACTCTAATCCTAAGTGTTTGATTTTGTGCATAGATAACTTATGGATTTGGCTTGTTTGATTTTGTGTAACTCTAAGCATTTGGCTTGTTTTCACTCACATAAATATATACACTTTATGTCTCGTCTACTTTAAGATTTCTATCTATGATTTTGTAGGGGCTAGAGATCAGTGAGACTATGAGAGCCCATAGGACCACCTATTAGTATGAATTTGTTTTATTTGTAGTTGATGTCCACGTAAAATTGTGAATACTAGCAAATACTATGCTATTTGTTTAAGTAATCTCCCTGTTTTGAGGGTCACATGACCCTATTTGAATGTTTCATCATGATTGATATTATAAACCATAAATGCATTAATAATAGACACTGAAACTAATTTCACTTGAATGCAACTTTACATCCATAATAATTTTTTTTGCATTGGATAAACAGTTGTCCTTCATGTAAGGATTAGTTTCAGTTTTAATGTCCTTTATCTAAGAATCAGTGATGGAGAAAAGTGAATCATGCAAATCCCTCCAGATATATATAATTCATCTAGGAAAGCCTCCTATAAATCAATCCTGCTAAATTTGGAATGATTAGCTATAGAGATGTAGACTATAGACTCATGGAATGCATTATATTTGAATCTCTATTTAATGAGTATGTCTCAATCCTTATATCTTTCTTTTGCATGAGAGCATTCAATTCTAAGATTGTTACTATACAACATGCGGAGACAATGAGCATCTGTGATATTATGCAATCTTTTGTGCTCTGTAAATTGAATTTTCTTCTAGATTAGTTTAACTTTAATGAGCTTGTTCAAATTTTTTAGTTGACTATGTAAAAATTGTTGCAGCTAGCTACTTATCCTATGGCTGATTTCAGCTTATGGACAAGGCTACACATTTTTGTTAGATGCACACAATTATCAGTACTATAATTTATCAGAAGTGATTTATTTTTTTAGGAAAATCAATGTACGAGTGCATGAATGTTTACAATCTTTTTGTAAGACATTTCCTTCATTTGAATGGAAGATCAAGAAGGGAAACACTGAAGCAGTGGATGATAAAAATGTGTCACTTTTATAAAATTATTTGTGTCACAACATTATACTGAAGAGGTGTTGGGGTTGATCTTTCAGTATATTTGTTTTGCTAGGTTTTGTTCAGCTAATCCCATAGATGAGTACAGTGGGCAATCAACTAAATAATGAACTTGTAGATA
The DNA here is from genome assembly GCA_037013595.1 of Dicorynia guianensis. NCBI lineage: Eukaryota > Viridiplantae > Streptophyta > Magnoliopsida > Fabales > Fabaceae > Dicorynia > Dicorynia guianensis. The sequence goes on from JASUAB010000007.1 coordinate 11,521,341, forward strand.
TCAGATTTACTCAATTTCTTTTATTTTTAGCTGGAATAAGAAAATAAGTTTTGTTTTGGGCAAGCAATTATGATTCTTTTGCTTGTTGGGGTTGCAAGCTGGTAAGAAGATACCTGCAGAGAAATTCTATGCGATTTTGTTATTCCTTTGGTCAAAGGTTGCTAGAAACATTTTTGAAGTAAGAGCTCTACCCTCTTTGCTAACATCATTTATGTTATGACAATGGCCAACAAAAATAAAATTTGCAGAATATAATTTAGAGAAAGAGAAGAGAAAGCACACAAATATTTAATGTAAAAAAATTCAATGAGGAAAAAAATCAGGGGCAGAAGAAGAGAATTTTACTATACAGAATTCTGTTACAAGGCTAAAATTTGGATTGAACAATTGACCCCAAAGCTGCTATTTATGCAGTTCCCAAAGGACCTAGAATTACAGAAAATTTGCACTCTTCTGTATCGCTATTTTGCAGTAGCAGGCCCAACTACATTATTCATGCTACACTGTTCACACTGCACTGTTCACATTGTTCCTTATTTCTGTATATTTTTTGCGAAAAAAGGTCACAAATTGCTATATGCAATTTTCTACTAAAACTGTAATTCTGTTTGTAACTGTTTTACAGTTTCCTACTAAAACTGTAACTCTTGGTTGCAGTTTCCATCTAAAACTGCAACTATTTATGTTTAGAATTTGGGTCACACCCACAAACATAACAATCTCCACCTTGACACAAATTCTAAAAACAAAACTTCAACAAAGAAACTCTCCAACTTTTCCACAAAAGCTCCTAAGAGCAAAACTCAACAATGAACACGAATTAAGTCCAAGCAATACTTGAACTTCTTAATATACAAGGACTTATTGTACTCCACCTCTTCTCCTATAGTAAGACAATAGGCAAAATCTAAATAACCATACTTCTCAGGTGATTTAATAGTTCTCCTTAGCCTATCCCTAGCTATGGTGTAAGGCTATGCTTGTGAAGAATCAGAAGCCTCTTCTGAATCACCATCTGCAGAACTAAGAATAAAGAATTGTTTAAGTTGAATAAGAACTTCAAACTCCACCTACTCTTTACCTTTTTCATTATTCTGAATAACAGATTCTACAACTTCTTTCTTTGCAAGCACGAAATATTCATCAAAAGTTACATCTCTGCTAATAAGAAACTTGGATTGATCTGGACACCATAATCTGTATCCTTTCACACCAAATGAATACCCAAGAAATATACATTTCTTTGCTCTAGGTTCAAGCTTCCCTTTATTAACATGTACATAAGCAGGATAACCAAAAATTTTCAAAATAGAATAATCAGCAGGTTTTTCAGGCCATACCTCTTCTGGTGTTTTACATTCAATGGCTATATGAAGAGATCAATTCACCAACCAACAAGCTGTGTTTATAGCTTCATCCCAAAACTCCTTGCCTAAGCCTGCATTTGAAAGCATACACTAAGCCTTTTTAAGAAGAGTTCTGTTCATCCTCTCTGCAACACCATTTTGTTGAGGTGTATTCACAACGGTTCTATGCCAAGCAATGCCTTCTTTCCTGCAAAATTTATTGAACTCATTATTACAAAATTCAAGGCCATTTCTAAGTCTCTTAATTTGTTTTCCTGTCTGCTTTTCAAGTATAGTCTTCCACTGCTTAAAAGTGACAAATACTTGATTTTTTTATTTCAGAAAGTAGACCCAAACCTTTCTTGAATAATCATCACTAAAAGTCAACATGTATCTGGAGTGACTACCTTTAGAAGGAACTTGAGAGGGCCCCCAAAGGTCTGAATGAATGTACTTAAGAGTTCCTTTTGTCTTGTGAATGGCTAAATAGAAACTCAACCACTTTTGTTTGCCAAAGACATAGTGTTCACAAAACTCTATCTTTTCTGTAATCTAGCCACCTAATAGACCTCTCTTGCTCAATGCTATCATGTCTCTCTCACTCATATGCCTCAGTCTCATGTGCCAAATTTTAGTAACATCTGAATAAGAAATAGAAGCAGTAGTAACTATAGCTGAACCTGTAACAGTAAAACCCTGTAAAAAATACAAAGTGTCAATTCTATTTGCTTTCATCAGTAAAAGTGCACCCTTAGAGATTTTAAGCACACCATATTCACATTTATATTTATAGCTGTTCTTTTTTAGAGTACCCAAAGAAATTAAATTCTTTTTCAAATTTGAAATGTGTTTCACATTTGATAAAGTTCTGATCATACCATTATGCATTTTAATTTGTATAGTGCCTATTCCAGTAACTTTACAGAAATGATCATCACCCAAAAACACACGCCCATTAAATAGCTCATAAGTGGTAAACCAGTCCCTATTAGGAGTCATATGCTGTAAAGCTCCTGAATCCATCACCCAGTTAGTTTTAAATCTGATTTTAGCATCAGTAATACAAAGCAGATCACTTTTCTAATGTTCTGCTATATTAGCTTCGTTTGATGTGGCCTTACCTTTATTGTCACCTACTTTTTCTTTCTTTTTTAGTTTAAAATAGTCAAATTTAATATGTCCCTCCTTCTTGCAATAATTACAAGTCAGATTCTTATGTTTAGACTTCGATCTAGACTTGTAAGAATTTGGATTTCTCTCCTTACTTCTTCCTCTATCAACAAATAGACCAACACTCTGATCACCCCCTTCAACAGATATCAAATTATTATCATTTTTCTCTTTAGCTTACAAATTTAACCTGACATTATCAAGGAAAATTTCTTCTCTACTATAGATCATAGTGTCTCTAAAATTTTTATAGGAAGTAGGCAAAGAACATAACAGTAAAAGAGCTTGATCCTCATTATCAATCTTCACATCTATCTTACTTAAATTAGTAATGATGGAAGTAAACTCTGCTATATGAGATTTTAGTGGCATACCTTCAGACATACATAGAGTATAGAGGCGTTGCTTTAATCATAGCCTGTTGGTGAGAGATTTGGTCATGTACAGGCTCTCCAATTTCAACCATGCACCTGCTGTAGTGTTCTCAGTGAGAATTTCTTCAAGAACTTCATTACCCAAGCACAACTGAATATAAGAAAGAGCTCTATCATCCATATCATCCCATTTAGCATTTGTCATAGTCTCAGGCTTCTTTGTCTTTCCAAGCAGCGGCCTCTTTGTGTCTTTTCTTGACAGAATTGCCATCATCCTTACTTGTCAGAAAGTAAAACTAGTTGATCCATCAAATTTTTCAATGTTTATCTTAGATGTTGTTGCTAAAGTTGAAGCCATTGATAACTAGGCTCTAATACCAATTTGTTATGACAATGGCCAATAAAAATAAAATTTGCAGAATATAATTTAGAGAAAGAGAAGAGAAAGCACACAAATATTTAACGTGAAAAAACCCAATGAGGGAAAAAATCATGGGCAGAAGAAGAGAATTTCACTATACAGAATTCTATTACAAGGTTAAAATTTGGACTGAACAATTGACCCCAAAACTGCTGTTTATGCAGTACCCAAAGGACCCAGAATTACAGAAAATCTACACTCTTCTGTATTATTTTGCAATAGCAAACCCAACTGCACTGTTCACGCTACACACTGTTCATGTTGTTCATTATTTCTGTATATTTTTTATACAAAAAAGGTCATAAACTGCTATATATAATTTTCTACTAAAACTGTAATTCTGTCTGCAACTATTTTACAGTTTTCTCCTAAAATTATAACTCTTGGTTGTAGTTTTCATCTAAAACTGTAACTATTTATTTTTAGAATTTGGGTTACACCCAAAAACATAATAATTTATTTGTTAAGCTGGGGATTTAGTGTAACCAAAACACTGCTCCTAGTATTGAAATATACAACATATGATTGGCTACAATTGCTAGCTTATTTTCTTTGTAACAAAATTTTTGTTGGATAAATTTTGACAAATGTTGATATATGAAAATCTGTTATGCTTATGGTCTTGCTGTGAGGACCTTATGAAAATTGTCTTTTTATGTTACCATGCATGTATGTAACCAAACAATTGGAAATTTTCAACTAGTCTGGATTGTTGTTGGATGTGAGTGAAGTGACCATTTACTCATGACTGAAATATATTTATTCGACCAATTAGTGTTGCTTTAGAAACTTTTATTCAATAGTATTAAATCATTATATGTTTGTGTATCTTCAATTGATGTCAAGGAAGTGTTGTTATCATTTGACTTTGTCAAGTATATTATTTGACCAATGTTATAACTTTTTTTTTGTAGGAACCAAATTCAAATGTCTTATCTTCGTTACAATCAGGAACAAGTAGGAGCGATGGTAATTCTTCAAGATAATGAACAAAGTTTCATTAGAAAAAATAATTATAATGTACTCTTTACATTGTATTTACATATGGTGATGGTATAATTGTTTTAAATATATATTTATGGTACAAATGTTTTAGACATGGTTATGGATGAGTAATTTAAATAAACATGATTCAGGTTTAATTGACATTTGCATTGATTTTAATAAATATGATTCATATTTAATTGACATTTGTGTAGGTATACCTTTATTTTTTATCTATATATATTAGAAATTTAAAAGCACTATGTGGGCACTTGCCTATCATATGGTCAACATAGATACACCACTAGGTAAAACATATGAAACCTCTCTAACTTCTATTGATATACACTTAATTTATGTGTTTTAAAACATAGCAATGTACCTTAAATTTCACCTAGTAGGCAATTAACCCTCATGTGCTATGGAATGTAGCAACGCATTCCCTAAACTTTAAGTAACGTGCAATTAACCTTTTAAACCTTAAAGTTTCAAATCTTTTTAAATTCTAAAATTTAAAACCCTAAATCATTAGCTATAAACCTAAAGCTCTATAATTCTAACTCTAAAATCCTAAATCCTTAAGCCACCTAGACACCAAATCTTAAAACTTGATCTCTAAACCCCTAAAAAAAGTCCATAAAAGTATAAATAATAATAATAAAAGTGACATAGCATTAAATCTTAAATCTAAAATTCTAAATAATAAACAAAAAGCCCTAAATATTACAATTTTAGGACTTATAGTTTAAGGTTTTGAATTTAGAAGTGTTATGTCGTGCTTTTGGTTTGGGGCTTTAGAATTTGGAGTTTATAATTTAAGAATTAAGTTTTAAAATTTATAGTTTAAGATTTACGATTTAAACTTAAGATTTAGGATTCAGGGATTAGAATAAATGATTAATGGGTTTCATATTTTATGATGTTGGGTTTAATATTTGCTATATAAAGTTTAAGGTTTAATACTTTAACGCTTAGTGATAAATTGCATATTAGTTGAAGTTTAAGGGGTGCATTGCTATGTTTTGAAGCTCATTAAGTAAAATCAAAGGTGGTGAAATACAAAGAAATTAATTGTACATCTACAAAAATTAAAAAGGGGGTTATGCATTTTCCCTAAAATATAAGGCAAAATGTAAAAAATCCCCCTACATTTTAGGTCATGCACGGAAAATCCCTCTATCATTTCAATTCAAATTATCAACATCTATTAAGTGAAGGGCTAAATCCTAACATTGCCTAAAATAAATTATTGCCTTCATCCTCCACTAGACAACTCCATCTCCATCTCTTTCAAGCTTCTCCTATAAGCCATTAACTATTTTCTCTTTCATTGCACAAAATTCACATTTTCAATCCGCACTTCTTAACAAACCACATACCCTTCACATATGGAATGCTATTTAATAGAGAAGTTGAAGACTCAACCGTTCTTGGTTATCATGCTTTTTGCTTTGGGTTCTCTCTTGCTTATAAAATTTTCTATAGTTCTTTTTAGATTGGTCTGTTAGTTTTCTCATGCCTCCTACGAATCTCAAGAAGTACAAATCTTGGGCACTTGTTATTGGACCAACTGACGGTATTGGCAAGGGTTTTACATTTCAATTGGCTCGTAAAGGCTTAAATCTGATCTTGGTGGGTCGAAATCTAGATAAATTGAAAGATGTTTCATATTCGATTCTAATCAAGTTCTGAAAAAACTAGATTAAGAAAATTTTGGTTGATTTTATAGGTGACCTTTTTGAGGGTATATCTAGGATTTGTGAAGCCATTGAAGGATTAGATGTTGGAGTCTTGATTAATAATGTTGGAATCTCATATCCCTAAACGAGATATTTCTATGAAGTGAATGAGTAATAGAATCAAATATGAATTTATATTTTTGAATTCAATATTTTGTTAGTCTAGTAGTCAGTTAGTTACCATATAGACTTTATCCTATACACATGTCTTGCTATATATATAGTAATCATTCTTTTGATAAATATACAATAATCATTTTCTTCTTCATGGTTCAGATCACTAGGTTCAAAGATATCCCTAATGACATTAGACTTATCCTCTCTAAACAACCCCTTTCTTTCCAAGATACAACCTTGAACACATAATCCTCCTCCACCACACAACACCCCTCTTAGGTTGTAAAAAACATCAAGAACTACATAAATACAATTCTTAATTTTACCAATTACTTTCTTTGGCAATCTCCTTTCATCCTTGTTCTTAAAGGTTTTAACACTTATGATCATGTGAATAGTTCTCCAACTCCTTCTAAAACCATAAAAGATGAAAATAATCTACCAAGTCAAATCCCACTTACCTAATGTAGTAAGAAGTTGACTTTATAGTCCTTTCTTGGATCTAAGCCATCATGTCCACTGAAATACTACACAACATTCTGAAGCCAGAAATTGTTCCCTTTGTCCTTGATGCATGGCAATCTATTAAACAACTATTTAAGGACCAGGAACATGCCCACCTTGTTCAATTAAAATATGAATTCTATGATCACAAGAAGGGAGATAAATCAATCTCTACTTATTTTTAGCATGCCAAAATGAACTTTGATTTACTCAACTCAATTGTTCATAGTATCTCCAAAAATGACCTAGTCATTCAAATTCTCCATGCTTATCTTCCACCTATGAAAGTCTTGTCATCAATCTTTTAGTTCACTCTCCTCTTTCTTCTTTTGTCCAGTTAAGAACTGCTCTCATTTATCATGAAAAGAGATTGAACTGTAGCACAAACACCTCCTCCAAAAAAATCATCATCTACTTCATCTGAAGATGCCTTAGCCCTTGTTGCTCAATGACATTTGTCTTCATCCCATGGTAGAGGGTGTAACAACAATTATTGTGGTCATGGTCAATCTTCCTCTCACTAAAACAAGTCTTCCAACCTACTGCAATTGTCCAATTATCCTTGTCCAAGTCATAACACCTCTTCCAACTCTAAGGCACCACTCTCCAATTCCACTCTTGGATTGCTCGAATCCTCCCTAATTACCCATCCTTCTATGTCTTGCCATTATCCCCTTGTCAACTATGCTATGAACTGACACATACACCATGTAACAACCCTTGACTTAAGTCTTTCACTGCTTCCACTCTTGCTCAATCTTTTACTGCCTTTAGTTCCCTAAACACATTGATAACTTTTAATATTCTAATATAGGAGCATCTACTCATATGACATCTCACACATGTAACTTATCTTCTCTCACACCCTACACTAGTAATATGTTTCTGCTTGAAGGTAACAGCACTCTTCTTTCCACCTCTCATATTGGTGACCTCACTCTCTATTAATTCTACCTTTTTTTCTTTAAATTTTAATAATTCCTTCTATTACAAAAAATCTTGTTTCTATTAAGCAATTTACTCATGATAATAATGTAAGCGTTGAATTCTTTCCATCCTTTTTTTTTTGTTAAGGACTTGAAGAAACGTTAAGCACTTCTTTGGTGCAGTAATCCTAGATCACTCTACACCTTTCTTGCATCCCCTATGTCACAACATTCACATATTGTTGTTACCTTTTCTACTCAAACTTGCTCATTGGATTTGCTGCAACAACATCTTTGGCATCCCAATCTCCCTGTTTTACCTACTTTAGTTCACAATAAAATTTGTCATGTTCCTTAAATAAATAGTTTAATTGCAATTCTAGTCATCTAGCTAAAAATGTCTATTTATCTTTTCCACTTTCCAAAAAAAATGTTCGATTCCATTTGAGCTTATTCATTCTGATATTTGGACTTCTCCTATCTTATCTTTTTCTCGTTTCTGTTATTATTTATAATTCCTTGATAATTTCTCACATTATGTGTGGATCTTTCCACTATGGAAAAATTTGAAACTTTCTCACATTTTATTAATTTTAATAAATTTATCTCTACACACTTTAATCTTTAAGTTAAATCATTTCAAAGTGATTGGGGAATATGGTAACAAAAATTTCATGACTATTGTGCCTCTTAGGTATTGTTAATCTTCATTTTTCATGCCCGCATACCTTCTCACAAAATGAGAAAGCCCAATGCACTCATAGATGTTACTCAACATTGTTTGTTCCTTATTGTTTTAAGCCTCTCTACTTCCTTCTTTTTGGGTAGAGGCTTTACACATAGTTGTTTGATTGCACAACATCCTACCTACACCTTTTCTTTATAACTCTTCTCCTCACTATACTCTCTTTCGTGAAGTACCATGTTACCCTTTCTTGGTTATGCCATGCATCACAAGGGCTATCAATTTTTTGTCTTGACATAGAGTCTTCGTATCTTGCCATGTCACCTTTGTTGAAAATTTCTTTCCCTATGACTTCTCTATCTTTACTATCCCATAATTCTAATTCCACTATACCACAATCTCATTTTCAAAATCCTATCACTTCTCTCTCTCCTACATTGTTGAAAATATTGGGATCAATTACCTCTTCTCACACTAACTCCAACACCACTTTAAACCCCATGAATTTTGGCTCTACAACACTACTCTCAACTTCCCTTAATTTACAGCCTACTATTCATTCACCTATCTCAAATCTTATTTCAGTCCATCCATCTATTACCCTATCAAAACTGAACCCACATAAATCTCCTCCAACCAACAACTTACCTTCTTTTTCTCCAAATTGCATTTTTATTTCCTCTTCCCCTACGGCACAATTTCCCCCATAATTCACATGCCTAGTAACCAACTAGACTCACCTTTAACCAATGCTATCCATGCAACAAATTCCTCTTTCCCTATGGCACAAATTTCCCCCATAATTCCTGTGCCCAATAATCAAATGGCCCAACCCTTATTCAACGCCGCCCATGCAAAAATTCCTCTTCAACAATTTCTCCTATGTCTATCCCTATTATCTCGGTCGCATTTGCACCATCATCACCAATGCACTTAAAAACAACACCTCATCCATCACGATATTCATGGCACTTCATCTGTGTCTTTAAGAAATGACCGTAATACACCAACCTTTTCCTTGTGTTCCATCTTTAATCCTAACGTGTCAACTCTAATAATCTTTGATGCCTCATTGGATAGCCTTGCACCTCATCCCCATCCCAAATGTTCACATTAAATGTCTGCTAGCTAAATGACCGACCACCTCAAACCAAAGTCACACTCTTCTCTTCTTTGCCAATCAACACTCTCTGAATCTCCTAACTTTAAGCAAGCCTTGTCCATGCCTCATTAGTATATGCCATGAAGGAAGCATACATTGCCTTACTCCATAACAACACTTAGACTCTTGTTCCAGTGCCTCCTAATGCTAATATTATTGGCTCCAAATGGGTCTATCACATCAAGCTTCATGTTGATGGAACTCTTGACCATTATAAGGCTTAGTTAGTTGCTCAAGGGTATTCTCAACAACATGGAGTGGACCATGATTAGATTATTCTCTTGTTGTTAAGCCAACAACAATTTGGATAGTGCTCTCGTTAGCATTGTCTCAAGGTTGGCTCATCTGCTAACTTGATGCGAAGATCACCTTTCTTCCTTTCTTCATGGTCACCTCCATGAAACTATTTACATGCAATAACCTCCTAGTTTTGAATATACTCACCATTCTCATCATGTGTGTAAATTGCAAAAATCCCTCTATAGTCTCAAGCAAGCTCCATGTAATTACAATGGGTTACCTAGGACTCAAACCCGAAACTAGTCGAATGGAGCAGGTAATTTATTTGTGTATGGAACACTCATTTTGCTACTTATCTATTTCAGTTTGGTTTTGTCATCCCCGCATGCGTCCTCGGTTTGCATGCACACGTGCATCCTCGGTCTCAACTAGGTTTCATACTTCTATGTTTATGTTTCATCATGGTGATGCCATGGCAATTTTGCTTCTATATGTTGATGACATCCTCCTGATGGGATCTTCTTCTACTCTTATAAATTATTTTCATTGGTTTTTGGCAAAGGAATTTGCTATGAAAGATCTTGGACATGTTTACTATTTTTTGGATGTGCAAGTTCATTACAACCCTTATGGCATTTTCTTACATTAGTCTCACTACATTCATCATCTTCTACAACATAGTGGTATGCTCACCTCTAAATCCATCAACAAACCTTCATTGACAAAGCTACACCCTACTAGAGGCTCTAATCCAACTTTAACCTTACCTAGTATTGCAATTTGGTTGGTGCTTTGCACTATCTTTCCTTTACAAGGCTAGACATCTCCTTTGCAATAAGTCGTCATTTTGAGCACTTACATGCTCCTACTGAGTCTCATATGCAGGATGTCATAAGATTGCTACATTATCTTCGTGTCATATCTAATTGTGGTTTACAACTCTACAAGACTGATCACACTACATTAAAAGTTCACTCAGATTCAAACCGGTGTGATCTCCTTGATACCCATTGCTCAACCACTAGTTATTGTTTCTTTCTTGGCAACAACCTCATCTCTTGGAGTGCAAAGAAACAAAATGATGTTTCCTAATCTTCTGCTAAAGCCATTCTGCTATTGCAAAGGCATGCTGGATCAGAAGTCTACTTCAAGAACTGCACATTCTACTCGCTTCTTCTACTCAACTTCATTGTGATAATTTGTTTGCTACTTACATGGCACAAAATTTAGTACATCATGCACAGTCAAAATATATTGAGATTGATTTACACTTTCTTTGGCATCATGTTCGTCATAGCAGTGCTTCCATTTCTCAAGTCTTTATTCACCATAAACTTATAGATATGTTCACTTAAAGCTTGTGCTCCTCAAAATTTATTAATTTCCATTCCAATTTGGGTGTTCTTCCACAGCCCGCACAAATGGTGGGGGGATGATAGAATCATATATGAATTTAATTTTTTATAGTTGTATTTTATAATTAGATATTTTGTTAGTCTAGTAGTCGGTTAGTTACTATATAGACTCTATGCTAAACACATGTATTGCTATATATATTGTAATCATTCTTTTGATAAATCTACAATAATCTTTTTCTTCTTCAATGAGGAGCTCTTGAAGAATTTGATTAAACTTTGAAGGAACTACAAAGGTTACCCAAACTGTTCTGCCTAGTATGCCCAAAAAGCTAAATCAAGACAGTCTTGATGCAGGCAAGAAGGGTTTGCAAAATAGGTGAAATGGAGGCATGTGCAGGTAGTAATTTTTGGTCAACGTTAAAATTTAGCTATTGACTTAATAGATGTGAATAATCTGCACCATTGTGAAGTGTAGGTGGTTATTTGTTTCAAATAAAATCATAAAGGGATTTTTTGTATATTGACTTAAAGTATAAGAGTCTTTTTTTTTCTTTTTTTGCATTTTTCCCAAAAATATATGTTGGTATTTATAACAATCAAGTGTTCGAGGTAGTTGATATATGGATATTAGTGTTGAGGTTTTGGAGTTAATCGTATGAATCTGCAGAAGATATCCATTATCCTATAAACCATATAATAAAATAGGTTGAGAATATTTAATATATATATATATGTATTAAGTATTTATATGTAAATGAACTTAATTAATCGTATCCAAGAAATGAAGTCTCCTCTCAGTTTCAATACCTTTTGGGTTGATAAGATGGCTGCAGAGGGTGGTGGTGGCAGATCCAACAAGAGGCATAAATAGCCCCAGAGTCATTGCGCACTTCCTGCAGCTTAGTGAAATTTCATAGACCTACCAACATGGCGACTTGGCGAATCAGAAAGTTTTACTTTTCATGGGAAAGTGACATCCATTATTCTTATTTCTAAAGTGTTGGAATATTAATGAACACAAGTTTCTTGTTCACGTCCAGTAGGAGAAGATAGATAATTATCTTCTGAGAAAAGTGCCACTTTATTAGCACGCAATGTTTTCTTGAAATTAGATCATGACAATATTATTAATTTATTCACATAGCTCTTTTTTTTGTGGAAAGGTTATTGTCCATTTCCAATGACTTATCACTCATACGCATAATTTTATGAATACTGTACAAGAAATTTAATAAAATTAAATGACAAGTATTCGTTATTTGTATTTTATAAATATATTATACAATTTTTATACGTGCAAAAATTATTACTCTTTCTATTCTATAATTATCCTATTCGTGTACTAATTAAGTCACTTTTTCCTTCTTAACATCTAGAGCAAAAATCTCATTGCTACTTGGAATATATTTAATATGAAATTAAACTAAATATTAATCATGAAATTATATTATCTTATAATCCTAAATTCTTATTGTTACATGAGAAATCAGGTATTCTTATTGGCACTAAAGCCGTGTCTTATATATATATATATATATATATATATATATATATATATATATATATAGATACATACATACATACATACATACATACATACATAGAGGTAACTCATATCAATATAATCGCCTTCCACCAGAGCCTCCCTCCCTCTGGCAGTTGAAATAGGTAGCTGCAACTGGCAAACCAAGATTGTAAAGTTCAGCAAACTCTCTTGTATTGAAATTCTGACGCCATCCTGGAGCATACACAGTCTCCCTGCCCAGTTGATGGAACAGCACGAAGACAATACGATGATACCCCATCCTGGGTCGTGGACTTTCATATGTTATAACCTCTTGACCTAATTCATTCACACAAATGCAAACAATTTATGAGTTAGTATTCCCATTCAACATTATTCAAATTAAACCAAATTTAGCATTCCCATATAATACTTAATTTGGTTCATCCTTTTTCAGATAAACGTAGGTACGTTGGCCATCATAATCTAGAATGTGATGCCCCCACAAAGACATTTCACTTTTTACGGAGATAAAGTATCGTATATTAAAAACAAGTATCTTTCATGGGACATGATCCACACATCTCAGATTCCTATTTGAATTTCATTTTCAAGACCTTGAAGTTAGTCCGAATCTTTGATCAAATTGAGGACGAGAGTTTCTGGGAAAAGTCTCAATTGTGCTTATTCTGTGGGAAGCAAATGTATTTAACGACAAATTGGCAAAAGGTGCTATTGATATATCCGTACAGTTTGTTCCTTTTTACTAATCAAGGAGTTGGGGTTACAAGTTTTTTAATTGACCTTATTGTCTTGAGTATTAATTGTCAACTAGGCATTTTCATTTAATTTTTGGGTTGCTCATGTGACTTTTTGTCTCCTTTATTTTTTGTACTTACTGATATAATAATGATATGGTTTACAATCTATTAAAAATAATTCATCTATTTACCAATTTAAACATGATTCACTTTTGAATTTCATCTAAGCATAGTTTATAGAAAAATATAATATAATATCAAAGGTTGGATCAGCCAAGTAATCTAATGTGTTAAATTTCATCTAAGCATAGTTTATAGAAAAACATAATATAATATCAAAGGTTGGATCAGCCAAGTAATCCAATGTGTTATAGTTAATAAGGTTATTTACACAATAATTTACAAATTGTCACGCAGCAATTTTTATATATATGTATGCATTTATGTGCAATAAATTATATAATATCACAACTCAAAATGAATTTCAGAAATTAAACAAGTATTTAAAATTAGGAAAATGATAGTCCCCTCACAAAGGACCAACTTGAGCTGTTAAAGAAGGTTTGAATTTTTCTAATTGAAATTTTGTTAAGTTTTAATTTTTAAAAATACTGAAACCGGTGAAATTAATATGAACCTATGAATAATAAAAACGTACCAAAACTGGCTCCTGTGGTCGCTGGAATATCAGTCACCAACCTAAAATCCATTGAGAGAGGAATGTTAGATGTTGACCAAATATATAGAAACCAATCTGTTTGAACTTTCAAGTGATCATCATCATCATCATCCAGAGGTTGAACTTGCTCAATGCGAGAGAAGCACACAAACAGACAAGGAAGAGCCACTCACCAATGCAGATATTCTCTCAAATTGGGGTCACTTGGGCTAGGAGCGTCAGGATCCACCATAACCTGTAAAGGAAGATATGAAAGTGGCTATATATATTACTAGCATGTATATATTACATAAGTTCTTGAGGACTTACAAGAGTATAGAAGTCCCTGAGGTCATGTCCGCCAACAGTGACTCTTGGATGGTTGACAACTTGCGAGGGTTTGAGCTCGCAACCAGTGTTGACTTCTCTGTTGTTGTAGGTGATTGTCAGAGGAACAGAACTATCGAAGGGGTCCAACACGTCCCCCATTACACGCCCAATAAGAAGGGTATCCCTGCCTCTAGACATGGTAGCTAATGCGTCCTAGCTCTACAAAAGAGTGCACCTTGAACAACTTGTTCTCTTGGTTGTCTTATTTATACTTGAGCCAGCGGAGATTCCTTTTCATTTCTTCTTCCAATCTTCTAACAAACAAACAAAGATGATATATTCCCTTCTCCACCTTTTCATCACCTAGATTGCTTTTTCTTTTTTCAATAGTGGGAGAGATCGGCGGTGATATTAGAGGCTAATATATGTGGCTTAACACATCAACAGATTCCGATGTTTTAGTAAAAGCAATACAATATCAAACATGGACAAGATCGATTAAATAATTCTCAGCTTCGCTGAGATGTCAAATGGTGAGCAACAGATAATCTATGAAGTACAAATACGAGATATAATACTGATATAATACGACACGGATACGGTGATACGGCAAAATTTTAAAAAATTAGAATACTAACACGGCAAATATATATAATTTAAATTAAATAAAAAAATATCAACATATATTTAAAAATAAATTATCTACTATTATTGATGAATAAAAGATATCATCACTAAATATCAAAATAATTATAACTAAGTCATAATGTATTATAAATATAAAAATATTTTATTATCAATAAACATATAGTGCCACTATTAAATATTAATTGTGGTGATCTCATCTCCTTCTTCACCATCATCTGTATAAAGAACGGCTTCTAATTGTGGTTCATCAAGACATAAATTTGCCACTTCAAGCACATCAGCACCACCCTCAAAAGGACTCCATGCATCTCCCCCAATGTCCCAACTTTGGGAAACTCCTTTTTTATATTCTTCACTTTTTCTGGATAAAAGTTTGAGGTTAGTGTGAATGTAAACCAAGTCTTCTGCTCTTTTTGGATTTAACTTGTTTCTCTTCATAGAAGTAATAAAGGAGTAAGTACTCCAATTTCTCTCACAACATGATGAAGAGCAAGGCTACACAAGAAGCTTTAAAGCAAGCTTTTGAAGTAAAGGGGCAGAAGAGCCATAATTCACCCACCATGATTTGGGATCCAATTCCCACCTATCTCCAATTGAATCATAACTGGAGAATCCATCCATGAAAAGCTAACAAATTCAAGAGTAGCTTTCTTTCTTTCTTCATTAACTGGAAAAAATCTCCACATACACTTGTTTCTTTTATTAGAAATCTCTTCATCTTCACGAGGAGGAATTCTATTTGGAGCCTCTTGAAGCCACTCCTCACTATAATACCTATAAAATAAAAAATTATTAATATATATGAATAAAAAAAGTTATCTAATTTATATATAAAACTAAAAAATTAATAAAATGTAAAGTTACCTAGGATTCAAAGAATGAGCCATGCAATGAAGTGGGGTGTAACTTTTTGTCTACCTATCAATGAGTATAGAATATACCACTTCATAAAATGTTGACTTTTCATTTGCTTGCTTTCCTTCATGCATGTATATGGCTGTCTTAACTTTTTCTATCATTGTATCCCACATTTTATATACCAAATGAAGAGTAGGATTATCAGTGCCACATAATCGAAGCATATTATATATGGGATCTGTGAAAGCAAGGACGTAATCAATTTTCTCCCACAATGAATCTTTTAAAATGAACTCTTTTATAGCTGCAGCCTTTGTCACATCATCCTCTTTATAAGAATTTCATTGGTCACTAATGACCATGGTTTGCATAGCATGCTTTACAAGCTTGAACCCTTTTAGCATGACAATGAGCGAAGAGAATCATGTTTCAGCAATAGCAAGCAACTTAAGAGTCACAAACTCATTAAAAATGTCCAATCTCATAGAGTGGTTCATAATAAAATTTCTAACAAAAGAAACATCATCAGCAACATCACTTATCCAATGGCATTCGTGATATGCAATCTCATTCTTTTCATTATTTTTAGGTGTACATATGTTCTTCAATGCAAGATTCAAAGTATGCACCACACAAGGAGTCCAAAAGATATGAGGAAAATTAATTTCAATCAACATACCAGCAGATTTGCACACAGCAGCATGATCAGTTATAATGTAAACCACATTTTGTGGCCCAACCTCATTGATTATATCTCTCATCAATCCTGATAAATAGTACTTGTCTTTATATTCCTTGGAACCATCAATAGCCTTTAAAAAAATTGGAGACCCATCACTTACAGCCATGAAATTAATTAAAGGTCTTCTTTGTGAATCTGTCCACCCATCAACAACTATCCTAACCCCTTTTAAGCTCCATAAAGATTTTATAGGTCTAAGTAAATTCTCAATATGTGCTTTTTCTTTTTGCAAAAGGGTTGTTCTCAAAGCATTATAACCTGAAGGGATGAAAGCACCAATATTATGGCTAGTAGCATAAATATAAGAATTTACATAATGAGGATTTCTATCAAGATGAAAAGGTAAGTCACTAGAATAAAATATTCTAACAATTTCACCTCTAAGATGATCCCTTTCTTCTAAGTTAAATGACTTTTATAAAGGACCAATTTTTTTTCTTTTCACTGCTATAGAAGATGTTGGGGGCAGTGGAATATTCTTTGGTTTCAAACTATTCTCAGCATTATCAACAACTCTTTTCAATTCTATCAAATGTTCATTACTGACTCTTTTACACGCTGCTATCCTTTGATTAGAAATTTTTAACATATGTGCTTTAACTCTAGAATATGAACTTTTAACCACTCTCTGACAAAAATTACAAGACCAAGTCTTATTTTCACCTCCATCTGATCCTAGTTCTAGTATAGTCATATAAGGCCAAAGAGGAGAATGATCATCTTGATTAATTTTACCATATGAAAGCTTGCTAGAAATAGTAAAAGGATTACCACTAGAAGTAGAATTATTCATATTGTAAAGCTAATAAAAAAATTTACTAGAATTGTAGAAAACAATATCGACAATTGAAGACAACCAGCAAGGCAGTGATTGAATAATAGAAAGAGTAGAATGGCAGAATTTTTTCTTAAACTTTCGTTGTCTCTAATAAAGTAATAGACTAATAGTATGTAAGTTTTCATATCCTATCAAATATAAAACTCTGCTACTTTTGTCTAACATAAAATTAGTTGTATATTATTATAATATAATAATATTATATCTATCACAATTATAATAGACATCTAGAGTACTTAAAAATATCTATCAGAACATAAAACTGGACAATGCACTAGTGCAGGTGGCATGGGAAATCATAATGTGTCCGACGTTGCTCTTCATGTTGCACTCGTGGCAGAGCAAGACATGAAATAAGCCACTTTGATGAAACGGGGCGTTCATCGGGTAATACTCCGACTATGAAGCAAAATCTGTTGTTGCATTTGTTATGGCATCGAAGAGAGACTTCACTTTAGCACTGCAATTTTGGAGCGCAAAAGGTGCCAAATCGGCTGGTTGTTGATAAGGCCATCCGTGATGATGACTCCGTAGTCGCGCTTCACCCAGAGACGATGGAACTAATGAGGCCATCCATGATGACAACTCCGTAGTCGCACTTCACCCGGAGATGATGGAAAAGTTCCAGCTGTTTTATGGCGACACAATTTTGATTAAGGTAATGCACGTAAAGTTTTAGATTTTATGTAGTTTCCATTTTTGAATTCCAGTATGCGAGTTTAGCTCACTGGGTCTCTGGGTACATTTTGGTTTGGCAGACTTTACTGATAGGGCTGGAGGACGTTTTCAGCTGTATCAATGGTGGATCGGTGTCGGATTCGTGTCCGACACTGAAATGCCAAGGAGATGGCCGTATCTGTGCTTCATAGCAGATAATATGTATCCCCTCTCGCCTCTAACCTACTGTGCATGCAAAGTGGTAGACCAACCCACAACACATGCAGTTGATCAAATAATAGCACCAACCTACGGTTGAATTAATTTGATGAAATCTTGTTTGGTTTGCAAGGAAAAGGAGCTGGGGTGGTTAATTGGTCGCTTCTGATAAAGATCGATGTTCAATTATACTCATGAGTGAAAGTTTGACAAGCGTTGCGTCGGCCACATATTACAATTACTTTTAATTATAATATCTTTTTTCAATTAGTTTATTTATCAAATAGCGGTATTTGACTAATCAGACTTACGATATTTTAAGTGGAGGAAAAATTTTGCGCTGAAATGGAATGTGCAGTCCCAGACAGCGCATAAGGCCGATTTGTACTCCTCTAATTGGGGTGATTATTTGACTTTTAGCTCAGTTCTCCATTCAGTTGGTAACGGCAATAGTATCTATTACCTCGCAGCTTATGACTCGCATCAATGATATGCGAAGGTGGTTCTTCCTCAAGTTGGCCCCTGTTGCCATCGCTGCCTCTGATGTGACGTCCTAATCCCTACTATGAACGCAATGGCAACTCTAATGAGACTAATGATAACTACCGTGGATCCACATTGTACTTATTTGTTAGAATTTTATTTTATACATATACAAGATGATTATTGAATTTTTTACAGTTTATTTAATAAAATTTTTCTGTTGAATGATTATTTTATTTATATTTTTCTGCATATATACAAACATTATTGAAACATACACTTCAACGTAATTATAACTGAAAATGCATTTTTTATATTAATTATTTATTTAGTATTTCAATCAAAATATTATTGGAGGATTATCCCATAGTACTTTTTTTAAAATATTATTTATTACTAATAGATTTTCTCTAGGTACTTTTTTCTTGTACGTTGGTAGTAAATTTTTTATTTTTTGGTATTTTCAAATATTTTATGGACAAATCTTTTTTTTATTAAAGGCTAGTACGCTTAAAATTTATTGATATTTAATGATTACTATAGATTTTCCCACAAAAATTTATTGGTAATTAGTAGTTACTGATAGATTTTAATTAATTACCAATTAATTGTTCCATTGGTTAATATACAATTATTTGATAGTGGCACTAAGGTTTTTCATCTATAAATTCATACATTCATTGATTTTTGACTTCTTAAATATTTTAGACATAATGGATAAGGTATACTTGATATTTTAATATTTACATTTATTATTACATATTAAAATAATTATAAAAATATGTAATTTTCCATTGCAGCTAAGTGGATGCATACAGGTTTAATTTGTTAGTTTATATTTTCATCTTTACTATATATAAATATGTAAAAGTAACACTTACCAAAAAATATGTAGAAGTCACAGAAAATATTAGATGTCTATTTTGCTCTTCCTTAATTGGATGATTTAAAATTTTGACATGCAATAACTTTCTTAAATATAAAATATTTTTATTTACAATACTATATTTAATTTTGATTTTGATTTTGTTTCCTAATTCTATTAAAACTACTTTTTGCGATTAGTGTTAGTTTGCGAATTTTAATAGCAGTACTCTTCCTAATTAAAAAAACCCAAACATTATTTTAATTACAATATAACAATTAATTTTTTGATTGAATTTTCTAATTTTAATGGAATTGTTTTTTGTCATTATAAATAATTTTTGAATTCTGACACAAATAATTTTCCTAATTACAGTATTTTTTTAATTTCTTAATTCTAACAAAGTTAATTTCCCTAATTATAAATTATTTTTCTAGGTTATTTTATTTAAACACTGCAAGATTAATTAAAATTTAATTTCTTAGAAATCCAGACCCGTTGGATGGTTAATTGATAACGTCATAATTGGATATAAAAAACAAATTGCAAATCAAATTACGCTCCTTATAATCAGACCCCTCAAATGGCCCGTTTATGCAATTGAATAAGGATGGTATATGTCAACTGCGGTTGGCACATGTGGTCGAACCTCCCCCCCCCCCCCCCCCCCCCTAAATGTACCAAAAAAAGAATAAGGATGGTATATACAATGGCTTTAGGCAAAATGTCATCCATGCATAGATAACAATGGGAGAACATGCGAAAGCAACAACGTCATAGCTTTTACGCCCTCTTCTCTTCCCTTCCACTCCCCTCCCCCTCCTCTCCCTCTACAACTCCCTTCCTTCCATAATGTTCTTTGGGAAGCTAGGATTGCCGTCCTTTTTCCGGCAGCCCCATCGACTCCTCTCCCTTTTCTCCTTTTTTTTTTCTTTTCTGTTGTCTTTTTTATTTTAATATTGTTCAGATCTGTTTAGATCTTGAACATTTTTCTTTCAATCTATTTGTCTCTTTGGTAGATTTGAGAGTTTTAGTACCTTTTATGAGAGATTTCGTCCTTTTTTGCAATTTTCTTTGCCTTTGCAGGTGATTGAGGATGTTAAATATTCCCGAAAAGCTAATAGATATCACTTTACAAGCTGCAACACAGTTCATGAAAGTTCTCTAATAGAAAGATGCATTGACATTGGTAGTCTTCAGACGATGAAGAGCTTGCACTATAACTAGCATTTAGTTCCGTATGTTGATTATACTTATCGTTTTTTTTTTTAAATATAATGTATCTCGATTTCATTATAAGTGCCATTGGGTTGTTCTATCAATGTAATTTCTTTTTCCATTTCAAAAAATAAAAAACAATGGGAGAACATGCCAAAAAAACATGTCTTCTACAAAGATTTCCATTTTTCTTCTAAGAATAAAGGCCATTTATTTTATTTTAAGAGGAAACAATTTATTATCCATCATTATTTTGCGATGACAATAAATAATACTGAAGGACAAACTATATTGTATATCGAAATAATTTTATCTAAACATGCTATATGTTGCATTATCTATAAGGATATCATTAGCAACAACAAAAATTTTAGGACAATCAAAAGGGAAAGGAAAATATATTAAAACAAATGTCGTCTATAAAGAAATATTGATATCACCAATATTTTTATTAATAAAAAATAAAAATATTATATTATTATTTTTATTATCAATTGAGTTGTTTTAATTGATAAAATTTGAAATGCTTTGCTTGTAAAGCTTAAATTTGAGCCCCTTAGTTAATAATTCCTCTTGATTGATGATCTATAAATACTACTATCAAATCTAGTTAAGACTTATAACATATCCTAATATTAGATAGCTTATCCATCCACTACCAAAAAAAAAAATTTCAATTTTCGACAACCAAAATCTACAGGAAATATAACAAATCAACAAATAAAATTGGTTTGTGGTGATTTTTAAGCACATACAAATTGGTGGGTAAAAGTATTATTGGTAATATTTTTCTATTGATATAAATGTCTATCAATAATACTATCAAATATTATGAGCAGATCACCATTGGTAAAATGAAATTAAATCAGATGGTAATATTAATTTATTTTGCTCAATAGAAAATTATTTTTAAAGAAATTATTTATATTATTGGTGGATAAAACTCCCAATAAAAACTTAAAAATTTAGTTTCTAACCTATTTAATAATAAGGTCGGTTGATAAATCATTCAATAAATTCAAGAGATGAATTCAACCAATGGTCTTAATCAATCGAAAAAATTAAAAGTATTTAAAAAAATTAGATGAATAAAGCCACTGATAATATTAAATTAATTATCTTTAGCAAATCTTAAATATATTTAATATCTTTCTATTGATAGATATAGCAATCAAAAATTATTAAATGTATGTTAAACTTTCCAATGAATATATATCCCCGAAATATTAAATTTATTATAAATTTAACTAATTTTACTTTTTGATTATAATATTACTAAAATAAATAATGTAATTATTAAATTGAAAGATAAAAATGAAATATTAAAAATTTAAATTCAAAAAAAATATTTGTCACATAAAAGTATCCAAAAATTAAACTAAAGCTAACATACTGTCAAATAAATATAATTAAAAATAGAATAAATCCTACATCTAGTTGTAATAAGATGATAAATCAAATGGAGAAGGGTGATCCAATAGATCATCTGATGGCTAATGCTCTGCTGGAGGGCCTGAATGAGGCTGCTGGAAGGAAGACTATTAAAAAGAAGGCTGTAGGGCCAAAGCATGACTCTACTAGAAAGAAGACTATTGGGCCAAAGTCAAAGAGCTACTAACCTAGAATTAGGCCTACATTAGAGTCTGCAACTAATATAGTTGTATGTCCAACTTTGTGGTCTTGTCTTGATGAACAGCTAGCAGCTATATGAATTGCTCTTTGACCATCATGGTGATCTCCTCTCAAATTTGGGTCCCCAAATAATCAACCACTAACGGATCAATCTGGGTGGCAAAGATAGCAAAATAAGAGGCAGCACCAATCCCAAAAGTTGTACTACTCTTATCAATATGTGCACCAATCTCGTAGACCTACCCTTATAGGTGCCATTAGCGACCTCTATCCATAGCTCTTCTTCATTGACTGGGGTGCTGGCATGCAAGATCTCCCTAGGACCATCTGGAAATTCTTGCACAATTTGAGATAGCAATTAACCTTTATGACATATCTATCTTACAAAAAAGTACAAAATTAACTTAATTTTAGTAATAAAAATAACCAAATAATGAATCTACACTTAAAAAAAAATAACTTAAAAACTCATGTAGGTCCCATGAAAGCGCTCATCAACCTAAGAGTTATCCTACTTATTCTGGTGGGTATAGAGAAATAGCTCCTGTTGCCCTAGTCATCATCCCAAGTGGCCTGCCTATGAAAAAATTAAAGAAATTAATTGAAATATATCAATAATATGTCATATTTGTAAAATATCAAATAATATTACTTACCAACTAATCCTAAGTGGTGCCCAACTCTTCTTGGTCTTGTCACACTTGGCCTTATACTAGGGTGTGTTCTAGTAGTCCTTTAGATCCTTACAACTATCAGACCCCATCCAAATGGGCTTTTCGTAAGCCTTCCAAACATCCCTGTATAGCTTACACAATCGTTTAGATCCGCGACTATTAAATGCTCGCCATATTTGGTGGCCATGGTGATCATCATCCTAGCAAACCCATTTCTATCAAAAAAAAAAAAAAACAAGTTAGTCACATAATGTAAGATGTAATTATAAAAAAAATTATTAATTATACTTACTTTCCACTCATCAAAAAGCATGCAACAAGTCAGGAGGGGATTTCTCCCCAACTTCATCAAGGCTTATCAAGCTATGCCCAAGTGACATTCATGATACCATGACTACTGGGTGTGGACAGCATCCACCTATTGGAAGTCATTAAATGAATGTCAATCATAAAAATTAATAAAGTTACAAATATTCAAAAACCATAATTACAGAGACAAGTTTATAATTAAAAAATACATGAACGTCCTATTAAGCACAACCTCAGTCATCCTTGCGAACAGCGAAGCTACCAATGGCCCAAAATCCTCTTTATCAACCTCATCAAAGGGGTTAGGGAAGGAGAATGGCCTAAAGGAATAACAAATGGTGTGGAGGTTGGATGAGAGGGGAGGGGAGGACACTAAAGCCCTATGTAGGTATCATAGTCATCTAGAGCTCTGAAGCCTTAGCAATGACTGTGGTGGTACTAGTGATGGTTAAAGTGGCACTAGTGGTGGTTAGGACAATCCTAGAGATCTGGGGTCAACTACCAAGCTCATAGAGCCTACCACTATGCTTACTTAACTAATGGGATGTATTGGATGTCATTTAAAGTAATATAATCTAACATTAAATATAATTTTGTTATGTAATAAACTTGATTACATAAATAACATAAATCCAAATTAACTTAAATTTTAACTTAGGTTACAAACTAACTAACTTAGATTAACAAAAATTTATAAATTCAACTATGTAACTAACTAAATTAATGAATATTCTAAAATATAATGACAATTTAAAAAAAATGGCAAAGTCTCCTCTTAGTAATGGAAACCCCTTATTCGCAAATACATTAACAACAACTAAAAATTCTTAAACAGCAATTAAATTCATATCAAATTCTTGAACCAATCATTTTACAGCAATCAAACCAGCCATTTCAAACAAATTCACATCAAATTAAAGTACATTGTAAATAGCAATCAAGCCAGCTAGACCCATAATGTATGTCATGTATTCTATTTCAATGTTTGCAAAACACTGAGGGAGAGCAAAAAATAAAGAGAATGAAGGAGAAGATGAGAGAATGGAGGAGAAGGAACTTACCTCACTGAAGGAAGGGCCGCTAGAGGGTAGAGGGATGGTTACCAAGGGGAGGGGGCGCTAAGGGGAGTTAGTGGAACATTAGGCAAAAATAAAAGGAGATAAAGTGCAAAGTGAGGGGAAAGTCCACAGGATTTGATTACAATACAACATTATCAGCTACTAATACTATAAGTAAAATGAAAAAAAAATGAATTTTAAACTGGCAACTATATTTACCGATAAAATGATGTTCACATCATTTCAATGACTGGGGAGAGCATGAATAGCCCATGTATATTTTTACTGACAGATAAAGCCACTAGTTTTAAGTTAACCTCATCGCCAATTTAGTCAATCACAACACTTATTTGATTTACCCAATAGCTTACCTACTGATAAAATAGTTAACATTAATGACATGGTAGGCGTAATCAATGTATATCTTTCAACAAGCAGCTTTACCATTAGTAAAATGGCACTTCACATAATGCCTAGCACATTTTTAGCCCAACTATCAATCTTAGGTAACCGGCAGCTTAAGCTGCTAGTAATAATGTTGCCATTAATGCACTAACTATTATCGTTATGAATTTCTTTTAACTAATAGATAGACCGTTAGTAAAATTCAAGAAATGACCATTATTGCAACTGTGTCAATAGCCATTGTCATTTTCATTTTACTGACAATTTAAACTACCAGTAAAATAACCTTTTAGAATTTTTATAGCTTTTGTAGTCAAAGTTTGCCATATTAATATACTGTGGCTGTTGCCATTGGTAAAATAAAAGGAACAGTATAGTAGGTATTTTATCTGTGGCTTAAGCTACTGAAAAAATATAACAATTATTTTCTCTCTAATGACACATAAATTATATAATTATATATTATTATATGTTGCTAACTAGATAAAATTCCAATTGTTTTTAATTTTTTTAGAAGAAATTATATCGAACATAATGAAATAGAATTAGTATAAATAAAAATTGTCAACATATAATGTAACCGCATTACATTAATTTGAGTCTTCTTTATCACCTCCTTCTTATTGTTCAATATCAACAGTGTCCTCATCTTATTCAATGCCATCTATATCTGATAGGTTAGGTTCTTTGATTTCTCTTTCCTAGTTTATATTCAACTTCTTCTTTTAAACAAGACGTGTGAGAATGACTTGTACTCTCAATACCGTGTTTATTCAATACCAATAATTAAGTTTAAAACTATAGGAATAAAAATGAATTTTTATTGTATTAGGAGGCAAAAGTGTTGTACTTTTACATTTATCACTAGGACATTTGAGACATTCGTCAGAGTGATACAATGCTACTAACAAGCATATGCAACAAGACCTTCAATCCCATTAACAAACTCTTATCTAAGTCATATTTGACTTGGATAATTTCTGTTATATATCCATTTACAATGACATGGAATTTCCATCGTCTAATAATATAACTAATATTCACCATAACCAATAATATAGGTACGTACGTAACTGGTACCTTGTAATAGTAATTCGATCCAATTTTGTCACACAATAACTAAAATAAAAAAATACACACAATATCATACATACATATATATATATGAATTTAAATGATATACAAATAGTCAATAAATTCAAGTCATGCAAATTAACTATATCAACAAACTTTGATGTTAAAATCAATTACTTACCTCTTATATATTTGAGCTGTATATATAACAATCAAATTTGAATGCATAAACAAAATATTCTTCAATCCTTGCAGTATGTTAGAAAGATAGTCAAAAAAGATAGAGAAGTAGAGAAAATATATCTAACATGTAGAAGATAGAGCTAGGAAGATGAGAAGAAGAATTTAATTACTTACATTTTATTTGAGCTATAATAACTACCAAATCAACTTCATCAATGAAATAATCTCCATTTCTTGTGGTAAATGAGTAAAAAAGTGATAGAAGATAGAAAAGTAAGAGCAAAAGAGAAAAATGAAAAGAGACAAAAGACCAAGCAAAATGAGAGAAGAAGAAGTGGTTTTACACTTTTTAAAAGCATTTTTACCAGCAAATTATTTTAAATTCCAAGGGATAGGATTAAACATTTTTACCAATGGAACTTTCATTGGATAACTGCTAATTTTTTGAAAAACTTTTCATTTTTACCAGTAGTGTACCAATGCTAATATTTAAAATATATTTATTTTTACCTGTAGCTCTATCGACAGGTAATTATAATTTTTACTTGTGGCTAATTTATGGGTAGCTACCAATAATATTTCCCGTGGCTATTTTTCTTGATTATTTGATAGTTGATATTCTATAATTCCCCATTTTTGATGGTCATAGTTGCCGATAATATTACCATTCCTTGATCTGTCATTAACGTGATTAGTAAAATCTTCATAGGACTTGGTGGAAAATTCCCACAAAATTTTCTAGTGAAATTTTTGATAGATATCTCTATCAGTTTGTAAATTTATTGTTTTCGATTGGCAATATCTTATCTGATAAAAAATTGGCCAATTTAATTATTTGTTGGCATTTTTACTGTCAGATATATTATTTGCCAAAAATCTTATATTTTCTTGTAGTGATCCTAAACTTGTTTGCATTTATGATGGAACAAATATGACATAATAGAGTTTGCTAAAGAAGTTCAAAGAAAAAATGGAATAAAGAAACAAAATGTATAATGGGAGAAATTTCCAATAAAATTTGTTGTTCTCTTCTTTCAGAATTCTGATTTATTTCATTTCTTTAAAATATTTCAATGTCACAGATTACAATAGAATCTATTTCTCTAAATTAATTGATCAAATCTAACATTCAAAGTAACATAGACACCATATTTTGTTTAATCCACTTCCCAATTTAATTTTAAAATTTAATCCAAAATTGCGAGCCTAAATGTAAAAATCCAAAGTAAAAATAAAAAAAATTAATACCAAAATAAAATTCACTCAAAATTAAAATTAAAGTTGAACCCTAAGATAAATAGTAGAAGATAATGATAAAAAAAATAAGAAATAAATTCAAGAGAAAATAAATGAATAATAATGACAAAATAAATACTAGGATAAAACAAGTCCAAGATATAACAATAAAAAGAAAAGCAAACGATAAGAGATAAATAATAACAAAGGAAAAATAACATAAAAATAAAGCAAGATGAAGTAATAATCAAAGATAGATAAAAGAACATGACAAAAGAATAAGAGATAGAATAAATTCTAAAGCTAAGAAAATAGTAGATAAAATAAAGAGATAACAGTAATGAGATGGAGAAACAAACAAAAGATAGATCATAAGCAATAAAAGACAAATAAAAGAAGATAAAAAATAATGATAAGGTTCAAGAGATAATAAAAAGTAAGCAAATAACACAAACTAAAAGAATAAAAGATTACATAAATCCAAAAGACAAATAAATAAAGAAGATAATAAACAAAATAAGTAATAAGAGAAGATAAAAGATAACAAATAATAAGAAATAAAAAAAAATAGTTGAAATCAAGAGATAAAATTAAGAATCAAAATAGGAAAGAACTCCAAATTAGAAACGTTTCACTCTTGCACCTACGCATTAAACTTATGTGTTGAGCCAAGGAACCTCTACCTTACATTGCTAGCTACATGCTTAAGTACCATTGTTCAAAGCATTTTCAGGTAAATGGAATATCAAAAAGTGAAATTTGCTTAAGTTAGTCCGTAAAACTCTTTATTATTTTATTTTATTTTTGATGTGGCATGTTCTTTATTGATTGTGTAACTATGTGAATATATAAAATCTACATAGTGGGCTACTTGTGAGGTGCATGGGAGAAATCTCGGATAAATTGGGTTAAAAAAAATATTTGAGACTATAAGGATTTTTAAAGTAATTAAATTAAAAATGTAGCAAAAAATAACGAATAATAGTGGTTCAAAAAAATAAGAATCAATTCATAAATAAATTCTAAATTTTGACAGATCATCAATGTACTGATGCATGCAGTTACAATATTCCAAATGAACATACAGTGGCCCATATGAAAATGACTCATAGGAATATCATGAAAACAATAGGTTGGCTTTGATTTGAAAAAGAAACTGCAGTATATATACTCGAGTAATTCTTTTGTTTCAGAATCAAATTTTAGCCCCATGTCATTTGTGTCGGCACCCTATGCATTTGTTTTTCTCAATATGTCGAGAGTGAAGCCACCGTTGGCGCCCTCAGAAGTCATAAGCATCTTCCTAGTGCAGAATGCCAATCAGAGCTGTTAGGGATGTGCCCACAGTATAACCACCATATATTTTCCATCTTATTAGAACATTTCTCTTTGTCCACTGCATATTCCTCGTACCTTACGCTTCCTCAGATGAGAGAACAAAATGAAATGTGAATCTCTAAAAGAAACTCAGAACCAAGTATAAAGTGAGATTGATATTCTTGCAACTCGATATGTTGTAAAAGTATACGGATTGTAATTATAGGTTGAGGCATATTCAAGAAATACTTGTTTTTAAAAATCATTCCTTTTTTTTTTTTTTTTTGGTTAAGGAGGAGCCATACGTTGGCTTTGTAACTGGGAAAGGGATTTAGGAATCGAACCCCTGTCAGGGTCCGAATACAGTCCATCATAGTGCCATGTGAATTAACAGTTCATTGGCAAAATCATTCTATTACTTTTCAAGTGCAAAAGTGTTAGACATGAAAATTTTCCAGAATTCAACAGCCATAATCAGGAAATAGAATCAATAGAAATAGTATAACAGTATGAGTAACAATCCAACAAAGATAAAAGTATTAAAACATGACTTAGGAACTTAGCACCACTTATGCTCTCCTCTAGTCCCAACAAGTTTGAATAGTTTTTTTTTTTTTAATTACATTAGGGAGGGTTGAACCGGGGAGAGGGAAAGGATGGAGTGGTTTGATACCCCTTGTGCCAACCTTAGCTGCCAGTTTGAATAGTGTTACAAGAGTAGAAAAGATTGCTTTAACACAAGGCTTCTTCACTTTTAAAGCAATAAGTCTGAAAAATTTATAGGAGCAAAACTAGCTGTTAGGACAAAATAAAAAAGCCTTTTAAAGAATTAATAAGACAATAATTAGGTTATTAAAATGTAAAAAGAGAAGTTTGGGGAATCATGGCCATTAACAGTGGCTATTTTTGATTAAATGTAGAAATCGGTAAAACTCTATTGTTTTATTTCATTTTTGATGTGGCATGTTCTTTGTTGATTGTATATGTAAAATCTGCATAGTGGGCTGCTTGTGAGGTGCACGGGAGAAATCTCGTATAAATTGGGTTGGAAAGAATATTTGAGGTTATAAGGATTTCTAAAGTAATTAAATTAAAAATGTAGCAAAAAATAATGAATAATAGTGGTTCAAAAAAATAAGAATCAATTCATAAATAAATTCTAAATTTTGACAGATCATCAATGTACTGATGCATGCAGTTACAATATTCCAAATGAACATACAGTGGCCAATATGAAAATGACTCATTGGAATATCATGGAAACAAAAGGTTGGCTTTGATTTGAAAAAGAAACTGCAGCATATATGCTCGAGTAATTCTTTTGTTTCAGAATCAAATTTTAGCCCCATGTCATTTGTGTCGGCACCCTATGCATTTGTTTTTCTCAATATGTCGAGAGTGAAGCCACCGTTGGCGCCCTCAGAAGTCATAAGCATCTTCCTAGTGCAGAATGCCAATCAGAGCTTTTAGGGTTGTGCCCACAGTATAACCACCATATATTTTCCATCTTATTAGAACATTTCTCTTTGTCCACTGCATATTCCTCGTACCTTACGCTTCCTCAGATGAGAGAACAAAATGAAATGTGAATCTCTAAAAGAAACTCAGAACCAAGTATAAAGTGAGATTGATATTCATGCAACTCGATATGTTGTAAAAGTATACGGATTGTAATTATAGGTTGAGGCATATTCAAGAAATGCTTGTTTTTAAAAATCGTTCTATTACTTCTCAAGTGCAAAAGTGTTAGACATGAAAATTTTCCAGAATTCAACAGCCATAATCAGGAAATAGAATCAATAGAAATAGTATAACAGTATGAGTAACAATCCAACAAAGATAAAAGTATTAAAACATGACTTAGGAACTTAGCACCACTTATGCTCTCCTCTAGTCCCAACAAGTTTGAATAGTTTTTTTTTTTTAATTACATTAGGGAGGGTTGAACCGGGGGGAGGGAAAGGATGGAGTGGTTTGATACCCCTTGTGCCTACCTTAGCTGGCAGTTTGAATAGTGTTATAAGAGTAGAAAAGATTGCTTTAACACAAGGCTTCCTCACTTTTAAAGCAATAAGTCTGAAAAATTTATAGGAGCAAAACTAGCTGTTAGGACAAAATAAAAAAGCCTTTTAAAGAATTAATAGGACAATAATTAGGTTATTAAAAAGTAAAACTTATAGCTGTTGAATTCATTGAAATGGCTGTTAATAATTCATCAATTGCCGTTGCATAGACGTTAAGAAATAGTAGAAAGAGACGTTTGGGGAATCATGGCCATTAACAGTGGCTATTTTTGATTAAATGTAGAAATCAGTAAAAGAAAGTGAATATGACGGTTATGAAGAAAAGGAGCGGTTCGCATTAAGCAGTGATATAAAATGGGGTGTTAAGAATGAATTAAAAGAATCCAATAATTAAGCCGTTGAAGAATAAATTAATAAAAATGAATGAAAATATGAATGTTATAATTAAATAAAAAATTTGATAATATAAGAAATTAAAGCAGGTAGTAAAAACTTTTAAAAACTATTAATTTTTTGAAATAAATATAATTTACAAAAAATATATGCACCAAAAAGGTGCCTTTTGCATATGTAGATGCAAATGTAAACATGTTGTCAAGAATTAACTCCATTACAAGTTGAAATTGTTATGTGCATATATAAAAATAATTTTATATGTTTAACACATGTCTTTTAAATTTGAGATGTGAATAAAGCACAATCTTACAAAATTGTTTCAAAATTTAATTTGATTTTTAAAAAATATGAACGTCAATAATTGAAGACCACTCTAAAATTTCATCTTAATTATTCTTTTTCTCGTATTCATTCTGTGAGAATAAAATTTCACCAAATTTGATTTGAGTATATATTGAGTTAATGAAATTTGTTTTTATTTTATGATAATGATCAACCGATATTTATTCAATCTGTGTTAAATTTGAAATTACAATTTAATTATTTGATCTTAATCTTAAAATAAAATATAAAATTACATTATTTTGGAGTATAAACACAACTTAATTTTCAATTCAAATTTTATTCACAAATCATCTTCAAAAAAAATGCAATTGGAATCCAAAGTTCTGTTCATTGTTAACAAACTAAGCGCATTCTATTCAGTTATATAACCTAATGGGGCTGGATTTTTACATAAATCTTTATAAGATGTAAACACAAGAATAACAACATGATGTTAATTTTCTTTTCTGTGCTTATAGTACTTATGATGACCATGACAATCCGTTTAAACAACAAAACATTTAAATCCTTTTTTTTCTCAAATATTTAAATTTTACATTCTCTATGAAATTTGGTTCGTGGGTTGCAAAAACTGGCAATATTAGTATAAGAAAATAAGGAAAATAACATAATTTATCCACAAATTTAATATAAATTTTCATTCATGCACCAGAAAATATAAAGAATTTTGTCATGCATTATATGTTGAAATGATTTGTTGAGCCACATATACAGCTATCTTATGGCAAAAGTCAACTTTTCATCTCCTAGCTTTTAGTTAAGTTTCAAGTTTATCCTCTAACTTTTGTTTTCAAGTTTATCCTCTAACTTTTTTATCATTGATTTCAGTCATCTAACTTTTAAACCATCACCAACATATTTTACTCAAACCTTACTCTGTCAATCCAACTAATGAAATAGTGCTAGGTTGGGTCCTAAGTGGTAAACAGCCTGTTGTTTGCACATTGACACTTGCATGTGCTAACATTTTATCCCCTAACTTTAGGTCAGATTTCAATTTCATCCTCTAACTTTTTTATTGTTAATTTCATCTTCCAAGTTTCTGGACATATATCCTCAATGTTTGCCTAAGGCTATTCGCTGTCAGTAAACTTAACAGGAGAGTCTTACTTGGTGCCCAAAGTGACAAATGATGGCAACTGCAGAAGTCAATCCTTCACAAATGACTGTTGGGATGAATCACTTCGTCTCTGTCCTTTTTTCTTTTAAAGCTAATCACTTCGTCTCTGTCCTTTTTTCTTTTAAAGCTAGGGTTTAATGGTGAAAGTACTGGTAAGGTTGGAAAGCATAGATTCTCAAGGTTCATCAATGAGTGATGGAATTAAGAGGGTGAAGTATTACTATATATTGTGGTGAAAGACCCATCGTGAGTTCAACCTTATGTAGAGATGAAAATCTAGGAAGAAGATTTTGGGTTGTCCAAATGACAAGGTAATTTTAAAATAGCCATTTCCATTTTTCAGTGTGTGTTATGTACATAACATTCCGACGATGGAACTTTTAAAATTTTAGGATAGTGGTATATGTGGTTCTTCTAATGAATTGATCATTCCTCTCTTACTAATGACAGAGATGTCACAACACTAAGGCAGAGGAAAAGATTTGCAATCTTGTAAGCTCTGCTTAGAACATATGAAAGAAGGAATCAGGCATTAATCTTGTTAGCATTAGGTTACTAACTGTAGTTGTGTTATTTGCTGTGATATGGTGGGGAAATGGTTGTAACAAGAGTGTTCCATACATACATTAGTACAATGAAGGTTATGCAGTTACGAGCTCCTGAATCAGCATAGACTAAAGAGTTTTGGTTTGTCTAAATGTTAATCTTTTGGTTTGCAATATGTGCAATACAACGACTATTAGTTTATGATATAAGTAGTATGTGCTTCGTATAAATTTTAATGAGCTATGTATTACTTTTGAGTAAAGCAACACCTTATCTTGTTTCCAAAGAAGAATGATAGAGACGAAGTGATTCACCCAATGGTCATTTTTGGAAAGAATGACGCCAAATTCATCAAATAGAACAACAACATCGTTTTTTCGTTTTGCAAGTGCTATATGTGCAAATAATGGTGGCATCTACTACTTTGGTCGCCAGGTAGGATTCCCCCATTAAGTTTACCAACGATGAATGGCTTGAGGCAAATATTGATGATTCTTAAAAACTTAGAGGACGAAATTCGCGACCCAAAAAGCTAGAGAACAAAATTGAAACATAACCCAATATGAAAAATTGGCACATGCAAGTGCTACAGGAGTAGATAACAAGCTGTCTACCACTTAGGACACCACCGAGGATTCTTTCATTAGTTAGAGAAATGGTGTAGTGTTTGAGGAAAATATTGATGACAGTTTGAAAGTTAGAAAAAATAAAATTGATGACAAAAAAATTAAAGGATGAACTTAAAACTTAGCTAAAAGTTAGAGGACTAAAAATTTGCTTTTGCCTTATCTTATTCATTTTTAACCTTTAATTTCTATAATTATTTCAATGAGAATCGTAAAGTCTCCGGACAAACAAAAACGCACCCAAAGAAGATGAAATATTGCCTTGCATTATTGAAATGAGGTTTAATAGGGCCATATATAGCTAGCAGTTCTCTTCACTCATTCGTTTTGTACCGTTAATTTTTATTTTCACCAAGCACACTCTTAAAAAATTGGACCCCTATTTGATATAATAAAGTCACACGGGGAAGCCATACTATTAAAAGTGTGGGGCCCACTGAACTAGGTACAAATGTTGATTTACATGTGCTTTATGTGTGGGACTTAACATTCAAATAGAGAGGTCCTGCGCCGTTTAAATAGTGGAACTCACTTAATTAAAAGGCATATCTTAATTTGTGTATACCTTTTGTACACATTTTCCTTCAAACTTTAGGTTGTATAAGCGGCTAAAGATGGTTACCTCCAGAGATGTCCAATTAGCCAGCTAGATATCAGGGTTACATATATTCACCAAAGTTGTACTCGATTACAAGACAATTTAGGTTAGTCATTTTGAGTCACATATTTGGAACTCCCCGTTAATTATACTACATAGACTAATTTAAACGATGATGAAATCAATAATTAAGAAATCTTGATTTGTTAAATTTTTATAAAAATAAATATGAGGTTGATTCAACAGTTAACGTTTAAAGTATTTCATTTATGTGATTTATGTTCAAATTTCTCCCCTATCAATCTTTTTTGGTTGATAGTTTGTAAATACTACTCTATGCCTCATATTAAAGCTTGAAGCATCCTAACTTTCAAAGAGGATAACCTCTCCTTGCCTTAAAATTTGTTTATAAAAAAGTATATAATTTTGTAGTCACAACATAATTTTACAAAAACAAATGAAATTCTTTTTTTTTTTTGTAAACGAATTGAGAGATATTAGGCAAGGGATGATTCAATTACTTTTGGCATTAAATGAACCTTGCTCAAGTCTTACCAAAATGAACCGAACGATAGATATGTGCTGTGCGTGTATAAATGAAATTGTATTAACTTAATATAATTGTTAACTTTCATATATAAATATAAAATTTTTGCATATGTGAAGTAATGTAACTTCACTAAAAAAGTAGCAACAGATGATGAGTCTCTCCACTCACACAACTCCTCTATCGATATCATAACATTAGCTTAAAATCTTCATTACCAATAATTACATGCATATTTTCGTTTTAAAACGCGAATAATTTATTAATTACCCTGCAGCACCCAATTTAAGGACATATCAAAGATAGTTCTCAGAAACTTCAACTCAAGAATTTGTGGAAGAGGCTTTTGAACTTGTCCATTTCTTTTGGAGGGAGAGCCACCAAAACATTGACCCCGTCGTCACCACCTTCCCCTTCATCAATAGGAGGAAACAAGAGTATGATATCCTTCCTGTGATACATCACAGGACAGCTATACTTTGGCTTCCCCCATGGGTACTCTATCTGTGCAAACCCTAATTTCCACCATGATGACAACAGAACCTCCCCATTTGGGAACCCATGGTACAACTCTCCCCAGTCTATAACAGACCTTGCATACTCATCTGTCATTCTTGATGCACCCTCAGTCACCTTCTCCACCAAGCTTGAGAATGGCCCTTCCGCAAGTTGCTTACACTTTGCCGTGGCATAGG
The DNA here is from genome assembly GCA_037013595.1 of Dicorynia guianensis. Taxonomy (NCBI): domain Eukaryota; kingdom Viridiplantae; phylum Streptophyta; class Magnoliopsida; order Fabales; family Fabaceae; genus Dicorynia; species Dicorynia guianensis. The sequence goes on from JASUAB010000007.1 coordinate 11,556,933, forward strand.
CCGTTAAAACCGCATTCCCCGCGTATGATCTCGGCAATGGCGGGTTCAGCCTTGGCCTTATGTCCACAGCATATAGTATAGTTGACGACCTCTCTGGATCGTCTACTCCAGATAACGCCTTGCACCTCCATACTAGGGCGGTGACCACATTGAAGCCGGTGACTCGGGCAGTGGAATGCCGGCCCTCGACTGCCTTAGCCTTCTCCTTGAGGGCGGCAATTGCGTCAGAGCTTAAATGGAAAATCTTGAAGTCAAGTTCCTCAGATGAGGCATCAAATACGCTGGACTCAACGCCTGTGGGGAGGCTTTCGAGCTTGAGCAATTCAGGGTGGGAAAAGCTGACACGTGGAGGTGATCGTGCGGCTAGGAGTTGTCTGTCATGGCAGGGCATGACAGCCATGGGCTTGTTAGCAGCCAGTGCAGCCAGGTTGTCCAAAAAGCTTTTGAAGCTTATACCGTCAAAGGTGGCATGGCTGGTTGAAAGGCCAATTGCAAATCCACCACACTTGAAGGATGTCAACTGTAAGCATGCAACAAAATTTATTAATTAAGCTCGATTATCCTAAGAACAATAATCATTATTAACAATGTTGATGAATGATTTGGCTCCCTAACTTCTGGCTTAATTAATTTGGACACACAACATTTTTTTTTTTGGAGATGAGGACACAGAACATTAAGAGCACTGCTATGTGTACTGCACACACTTGCGCATCTACTCACATTCTCACCATCTCTCTCTTTCAATTTTCTTCTTTTTGTACATACCAGCAAACGTTAACATTTTCAAACATTAATAACCCTTTGAATATATGTGATTAATCCATAACTATTAGAAAGAAAGATCTAAATAGCTATTTTTTTTATCAGCAGTAATGGCAATGTATTTAATACATATATATATATATATATAAGTTGTTAGATTAAATCTAAAAATTTAAAAAGAAAAACTCAAAACAACATTTAAAAATCATTATATCCATTGAAAAATTATATTATTAATTTTTTATTAATAATTATATTACTCACTTTAAATTATCTCAACCCACTAATAAAAATGTGAATAAGCTAATAATATCGAATTCCAGGGGTCATAATCAAACATTGGCAAAGAAAAAGAAAGGAAATTGTAATTAATGCATACTGTACAATAATTAATGTGGGATCCCAGTACAGTAAATATATTGTCCCAAAACCATTTAAAATAGAAAACTGATTTTTCGGCCACCTAACTTGCGACAAACGTAATAAATTTGTGTTCATAGTTTCTATTATATCAGAAATTTAGAATTGGTGCATCACCCTGTCTTTTACTTATGGGAAACAGTTTCGATTCTTAGAATGATTCTTTTTCTCTTCTTCTCTCTTATCCTTTACAAGTAGGGTTTTGACCTCCTTATATCATAAAAAAAAAAATCAGAATTCCGAACTTTTTGTTGATGTTTTCCACTTGTTTATGCCATTCAATTCCTTCGGTCAATTATATAACAACGACTGCAAGCTAGGTTTAAAGGACCTTTAAGAGAGGGTTGCAGTGAGTGTGTGTCTGTGTGTGTGTGTGTGTGTGTGTGTATATATATATCACTTTTCTTTGCAGAGGCAATTTTTATTTCTTTCAATTGCATGCCTTCTTCAATATTTCCTGCATGACTTTAACTTGTAGGGTGATTCTAAGGTATCATTCTTCCATTTTTAGGGCAGCAATGTATATATAAATTCAATCTATAACATTACAATATACAATGTGTCAATCTAATAATTTGAATAACTAATATGACACATATTTATGAGTCATTTTTCTTTTACATTTCTTACTCTAATATTTTCATAATTTAAAAATTATATTATTGTAGCTTTTAAATCGAATGACTTAACGCTAGACACAATACCCAGCCCTAACAAGTACTGGCACCTTAGTATATAGCAAAAAAACCATCATGACATCTAACTTATAAGAATTGTAAAAGGCCCTAAGACAATCTAAATATGATTGGACAAGAAAACAAGTGAAGTAATTTTCAAAGAGACAACTGCATGTTACTGGATGCCATTCATGAAATCAAGTAAAGAGAAATGCAGTCACATGTGAAGTGTGCAAACACATGCAAAGTCTTTAAGTTCTGTCAACATGTCTTTTCACCTCATTTATGTCATCTTTTTTTTTTTTATTATTCTTCTTCTCTTACCAAAACTGAAATAATTGTATTTGATCGTTGTTGGAAATTTAATTCGTCAACAAATTAAACAAGTAAATTTAGGCAGTTCTGCATGCTACAGTTAAACATTGTTCCCATTGATTAAAACGTAAAAGGCAAAAATATGTAAAATGCAGCATTTAACTTATTTTGTATTTTACATTGTACTTAATGACCACACAATTTCTGCGTATCTATATGGCCCTCCACTATTAGCAAGAAGGGAATGAATTTTTTATAATTATTTTTATAAAATTTTAATTTAATTATATAAGTTATTAGATATATTAAATTTTATTATTAACTTATAAAATCTAATATATTTGATGATATTAAATTTATATTATAAAAATTAAATAATAATAAAATTATAAAAATAATAAAATTTTAATAAAAATAAAAATCATGGTTATTTTCATACTCAAATCTGTATTGGAAAAGCTTTTATTTTTACATTAAATGTGCATTGTAAATTTGTAATAGAACGTTTGAATTTGAAATATTTGAAAATTTTAAAAGCCAAAATTTGATTCATTATTTCATCGATACAATAAAATTGTCAATTTCAAATTTTAGAAATTTCATTTCCTTAACAACATTTTATTTCTAAAATATTTTTTTACTCTTGGATAAAATAATAAATATAAAGGATGAAACTTTACCCAAAAAACACTTATAAGTCAAATTAAATAAAGCATATTGCATAATCTCCATCATAGTTTTCATATTGTAATACTTGATAGAAATTAAATTTAGATTCTATATGCTTATCTTATAAATAAAACCCTGTTTAATAATAATAATTATATGTTTTTAATTTTATCAAACACATATAGAAACTAAATAAAGTGACATATCTTTGTGGTAGCATCTAATTGGCTTCACAACATCTTAGATAAGAAGTAACTATAGAATAAAACTATACCAGACAATAAAAAAATACCTAGTTTCTCTAGTGGTTCATACAAAAAATATAGATATAAAAATATAGAACCAAGTGGAAACATATTCTTTCAACCGAAAGATTGGAAAGAACAAACAAATGCATTATTGTTTAGTTGGGCAAATTATTTAGAAAAAAATAAAAAAAAGAAAAGAAAAATACATTATTGGTATGGGGATTGACAATGTAGCCACATATGTCATGGTCCAGTATTAAGAGCTGGAAAGTCAATTTGCATTTTTGAGGGGATGAGAAAGGCATTAAATTCAAACTGCTTTCACAAGGCACCCCAAAAGCAAACTGTAGCTGAATAGAAAGAAAGAGCAAGCACAGATGAAGAGCTACCTGTAGCTCATGACCCTTTCACATGCAAAGACACAAAAAGTAAACAGTGCACAAATTTTGCATCAAATAGCAGATTATCAGCAATGGGTTTTATATTTGTACCTGGAAAACACACAGTGGCTGATCACCTGGTTTAAGAAAATCCTTGTTCTTCGGAACTAATTGTGCAAAAGCTGGATTCGGGTAAACCAAGTCCCCTATCTGATCCAATTTGTAGTCTGAGGAAGCCACCACAAACCCAGCCCCAGCTGCGTTGCAGTCTATCTCTAATCTTCCTGTTTGGGAGTTTTGCACCAACCTTCCAGCAAAAAAATCATATGGCACTAAAACATCCGCCAGAGCGCTTTTCAACCTCTCAGCAACAATGTCAGGGGGAAACTCCTTATGAGACCCAAAGAAGTGAACTGTTTCCACGTCGAAATTGAGGACTTTGTCTATATTTGACAAGAAAAAGGACTTCCTCTGAGTTTGTTTGGATGGCAGAACCATGGAGGATTGGTGGATGGTGACCTTCAGGTCTTGAAGCAGAGGCGGAGCTTCTTGGTAAAAAGTTCCCATCATTTTTCTTGCCTATGGAAACTAAGGGATGAGTCACTGTTGAATTGCGATGAGCCAAGCCTTGACCTATTGCACATATATATATATATATATATATATATATATATATATATATATATATATATATATATATATATTCCATGGGGCTACAGAAAAAAGATGACCATTAGTTTTATATGCCTGAAACTCCATTATGGTTAAAATTGTAACACGAAATCATACGAGAAAAATCAGAAACAATGGCTAGTGAGGGCTAATTGGTAAAAAATAATAAATATTATTTTATAAGAGAGATTTTTAGATAAATGACATGTTTAAAAATTTGATTTTTGATAAAATTTGATGATATTATTTCATTCATGCAGTTAATCATATTTAATAAGATAAAGTTTTATATATTATTATTATATTATTTTGTGAGAGATGTGTGTATGTTAGACAAGAGGGTGCTGCATTTGTCATGAGCATGCTGATTAGCCGGCCAGTTGCCATGTTATTTATAAGGTGGTTGATAAGTAGGTTCAAAGGATAAAGGGCTGGTTGTGTATAATCAAGGCCAAATTTGTTGGTTGGACATGAAAGTGTGGTGATGCTGCTTGCAGAGTTGCAATTTGCAACCAAATCATTAACTATAGTTTGTATATGTTTGTATCAATAACATTCAGTCTACATATGGTTATCCATTGCATTCTTTTCAATGTGAGACTCATTGTGATTGTGACACCTGGGTCCCCCAAAACTTCTAATTAAAACATTATATATACCCTTAAATCATTTTAGAAAACTTTAACTAGGTTTAAAAATCGTATTTTAAATTGTATAAAGTAAATTTTCAATTTAACACTCTTCAATATTTTTCAAAATTTCATATATGTTTATAATACTTTAAAGTATTTTCATATAACTCCCTTTATACCACACCTATTTCTTTTTCAAATTTTTATATTAACCTATAAATATTTTGAAATTATAAAATTTACTCTATCTCTCTTCAATTTTTTACCTTCATATCTCAATTTTTAAAATTTTATTTCTCATTATCTTTCCTTTATATTAACAGCAAACTATACATTATATTTTAAACTTTTTAGATATATTCAATTTAATTTTATATAATATACATGTATTATGTGATAACTTTAATATTTTTTATCATGTAACTTTTGATGTCAGTCCCTGAAATGAAAATTATGACTGCACCTCATCCATTGCCACAAAATGATGAAACATATTGATAAACCCACTAAAAAGATGACCACTCATCCATTGCTACAAAACACCAATGAGAGAGCACTGAGCTGTTTTAGTCCTCAACTAGAGGATTAGTAGAATGGGTTCTTAAAAACATGAAACCTTGGTTGAACCCATAGTTTCATGTTATGTTGATCTCGGTTTGACCGCGATTTAATGTTAACCTCACAAGCCATAACTAATGGCAAAAATAGTGATCTCAATCAAAAACTGAGTTTAACCCATAGTTTCATGAAACCGTGTTGGACTCACAATTTCATGCTTAATGAAATCATGGGTCCATGTAATGCTTTCATGCAGGTTAGGCGAAAATAAGAATTGCTAATATAATGCAAGACATGACTAGATTTGCCCTTAATAGGAAAATAGTTTTAAAACAATTCTATTTAAGTAAATATTTTTTAAAAATAAATCTATAAAGATAAAATGGCGGAAAGGAGAAAGGATAAGTAGGAGGTAGAATTAGAAACAAAGCAAGATGAAGAAAGAGGTACTGAAAACAAGAAGAGAGTGCAAAAGAGTGAAAACAAAACCCCAAACCCAAAAAGAGGGAAAGAAGTATAGAAAATAGTTTTGACTGAAACTCCATTCTGATCCCTTTTAAATGGAAGTTCTTTTATTTTAGTTCCTTATTTTTAAAAGTTTCTAATCAAGTCTTCTACAAATTTAAATAATTATCAATTAAATTCCTCCATCAATAGACAATTAATGATGTTAAGTGAAGTACTGACATGACATGTTACCACAAACATGACACTTTGACATGGCTAACATGTCAATGAAGTTGCCACATTAATGTTATGACATGGCAACCATATGGCAAATTTTTATATTCAATAAGTATGATCAAAATGACACCATTTTGAGTGAAACTTAATATCATCTATGAGGGAATAAGATAAAAGTAACCTCATACCTCATCCATGAGATACCAAAATAAAAGTAATCTCATCTGTGAGGCATTAAAATAAAAGTAACCCTATCTAGAAGAAATTAAAGTAAAAATAATTTCATTTATAAAAAACTAAAATAAAAGTAATTCTATCTGTAAGGGATCAAAATAATAATAACTTCATATATAAAAAATCAAAATATAAATTACTTTGTAAATATAAATCATCAACTTGCAAGCAAGTGGATCAAAATTTATAGACTTGAGATAATTTATATCATTGATTTTTCATCAATGGTAATCCACTTGCTATTTGCTCTCTAAAGTACATCACACACTTAAGTGGACCCCAATTCATGTTATTATTGTTCAAAATTACTCGTTATAGCTTCAAGCTTATAACTTCTATATGATGAGATTGGGATTAGGAAATTTTAACAATTATCATACCAACCCACAACCTTATAACTGAATTCATCCATGAACTTAATACCATTGGGCTCCCTAATTAACAAACACACCAGCCAAGCTATGAATACTATATCCTTATTGTTAGCAATGGGGGCACCTGTAACACTATATATAAATTTGTAATAAATTGGTGATATAATTGCTATAAATAAATTTTTATTAAGCTTTCATTTAAAATGTTAAATCTCATGGATTGACTAAACTATAATACCGACCATGCGTGCCTATTTCATTCCTTCTTATCTAGTAAGAAACAATTTTGATAATAAGATGTTAATATATTTTTATGATCCATTTGCTCAATAATTAAGACTAAGGTCCTACTTTTGATATTTTTGACTAACTATTAAATTCCTATTGAAATGCTATTTGTTTTCTCTTCCTTTTCTTTGCTTTTTCCTACATTAAACTAAATTTAGTAATTGTATTAAACAATGATAAAAGAAGAACACGTAAAACAAATTAGACCTTAGGGGGATTAACTTCTCTTTTGGTTTGCTTTTATGTTTATGAAGTAATTGATATTTTAATCTCTCACAATGGGATTAGCTTTATTTGGGTTTTTTCATAAATGAAGTTACTTTTATTTTAGTTTCTTACAGATGAGGTTACTTTTATTGTAGTCAATAACAAATGGAGTTACTTCTATTTTATTCTCTCACAGAGGTATTATTTCTATTTTGGTTTCTTATAAATACTATTATGTTTCATCCAAAATAATGTTGTTTCAATCATACCTACTAAATAAAAGAAATTTTGTTACATGACTACCACATCATAATGTTGACATGGCAACTTTATTGACATGTCTACTAAGTCAACATATCACGTCAACACTTCATTTAATATCATTAATGATCCCTTAATGAAGAGACTTGATTAAAAACTTTTGAGAGTGAGAGAGTAAAATAAAAGAAACTTTACCTATAAATGATCAAAATAAAATTTTAATCAACAACTTTTATATTAAGATGACCAACAAAAGGTGCCTTTCACGTATGACCACTTCGTGTGTGTGTGTGTGTGTGTGTGTGTGTGTGTGTGAGAGAGAGAGAGAGAGAGAGAGAGAGAGAGAGATTTTATATTTCATTTAAAATTTATATCATAAATATATAACATATTGTAATATTTATAAATTATTTAATTTTTATATATTTCCATCTATAATTTTTTGATTGAACTTTAAAATCACTAATTTTGGTCACAGTCAAACTTTATATATTATAATGATAATGATAATTAAGATTTTCTTCCCATTCTATCGAATTTAATTCTTCAAGATGGTTAAATTAGTTGACAATTGACTAGTCATGCACCCTCTGTCATAGTCCCTTCATTTTCATCAGTTTGTTGCTTAAAAATGTTAAGACATCTTGCAGCATCCTTTTATAACCTTTCTTATAAAAAGAAAATGATTATATGGATGATTATGATTATGAAGAGGTTTATTCCTACAACTACGGCAGGGAATGTGGTGTTGAGGCACACCTTTGATATACTCACCATATGTCACATCTGTGCCTCTTTGGTTCCATACCTCATTTAAAAGTAGCCCGTGATTGGTAGTTGAAATAAAACAGAGTTTAGAACTAGTTCAATAAAAAATGATGGTCTTATGTGTTGGGTTGGATGTTGGTAGGTAAGTATGAGGAAATATCTCATCTCACGAGTTAACTTTTGGGATGATAAGGTTTAAAATACACCAAATATTAGTGTCTAAGTCTGATTATAGAATTTATCTTACATTAATTATAAAAGAGGCTAGAGCTTAAATTACAATAACTCTCTAATAGAGGTCTGATATGTGCTAGGTCTTTTAGTAGGCTCGATAAGTGTCAAGGAATTAAATTTAGGAAGAGCATATTCCAGCGTAAGCCTAATGTGTGAAGTAAGAGATTGTTGAGTTGTCCCATATCAATGGTAGAAGAGCTGAATATTAATATATAAATATAAAATAAAACTTCACCTCAATTGCTAATTTTTAAGGTGTGAAGGCCCTAACTACACCCTACACTATGTGAACCCTAATTCCACAATTAGTAGACCTACTTGTAATCACAACCACAAATACAATATTTGATGTGAAATTAATTTCTGATTTAAGGAATTTCATTAATGTATATCCAATGAAGAGAAAAGGGTGATAGAGAATTCAAATTTAGGTTTCTACGAAAAGCTAGTTATTTTTTGCTAAATTATACATAACCTTTATGCACTTCTTTTTTTTGTGCAATTTACCTTCCTGTATTTCTTATTAAACCAATTCATTCTCTTGTATTGTAGAAATTAGATAAAATTACCATTTTAATCCTTAAAAGATATCCATTTTATCAATTTTGTTCTTAAAAGATTTTTTTTTTCTCAAAATAGTCCTTAAAAATTCAAAACACAATCAATTTAGTCCGGCCGTTGTTATCCCTGTGAAATGCCAAACGGAAAGCTAAGCTGGAGGGAGATTGCTAAGCTGTCCTTATGAGTTGACCAATTCTTATGCTGACATGGCCAAAATTGATGAGTTATCCAACTCTGAAATGATGTGGCATATTTTTTAAAAAATACTTTTTTAATTTTTATATTAATAAATAAAAATAAAGCTTACACTAAAAAATGCTGTTAGATACTCTTATAATAAAAAAAAGAAAAACCCATTCACAAAGTAACCATAAAGAAAATACCCAAATCAAAATTCTTTTTCTGTTATGTATTTTTCTGGCTTGCATTTTCAGAAAGAAGCAATTGGCCAAAAGAAACAAATGGGCGATCTCCAAACCGGTCCCATTGCCCGTCAAGGTGGAGATATCAGGGCTATCCGGTTTGGGATAGAGTCAGGGACCTCTTGAGTCACAGACCTTAGGGAACCCATCATCCACACCCAGTGATGTTCGAGAAGCCCTTGATGAACCTGAGTTTCGTACAACCATTCAAGCTTAAGCACCTCAATCTACAACCCATCTCCGGTTACTGCGTTGTAGGTACCTGCACTGACTTTTTCAATTCCTAATCTTGATTTTACACTTTCTCCTTTCAATTTTCCTAAAATGTTTCATTATTTAAACTTTTAAGGATGATTTTGAGAAAAAAAAATCTTTTAAAGATAAAATTAATAAAATATCTTTCAAGGACCAAAATAGTAATTTTGCTTAGAAATTAAGCATTTCACCCATTCTGTTATTATTTCATCTAAATAGATAATGATTTGACAAATTTTATGCATTTTGACCAAACACATGTCACTCACATAACTCAAGCTTGAACTATAAATTCCAAATTTTAAAGTCTTAAATCCTAAACATTAAATTATAAACCCTAAAAAGACTAAACTCTAAATCCTAAGTAATTCACTACCTTTAGTCATGTGACTAGTCAAAATGCAAAAATTAATCAAACTACTATTTGGATGAAATGACAATGAAATAGGTGAATTGCTTAATTTTTAACATACAAGAGGGTGGCCTGGTTTAATGGAAAGTATATCTTATCAACTATATGAAAAATTAAATCATGCATTTTTAATTGTGTCAATTTTTACAAAATATGAATGGAAAGTGGGAGAGGAAAAGGTCAGAACTTGGATGACACATTAACAAGGTTTCTAAATATATTTAGTGAACTAAACTCATTTTTCTTAAAATATTTGAAGACAATATCCCACCCCATATTTATTCATAAATTGCATTCCACTTCAATAACATATATAGTCAGACTAACAACATGTAGATCCTGATAAAATATTCTTAAAAATCAAATATTTAATTCTAGGCCCCACATATTTTGATATTGTATCTTTTTTAAATTCTACTCATCATATGTAATCATTAAAAATAACTTTTTATTCTTACAATTTGTTTTAGTAAGATTGTTAATCATCTAATAAAAAGCTATGTTAAATTTTGTTCTCTTTAGTGCAGTTTTAATTTTTACAACAAAGCTTTAAATTGAAATAAAATGAAGTATATTGAAAATTTTTCATTTAGTCTCTTTTAACTTAATTTTCACATTGACAAGAAGATTTTATATATATTTTTTTTCCATTACTAAGTTTTGCTCGTTCAATGCACGCTAAAATATAAAAGAATTATGTTTACAAGAAAAATATTATCAAAAAAATTTTATTCTAGTTATTGTGTTATTATAAAAATAATGGGGTTAAAATTACTTACCTGTACGATGTTCCTGAAAAAATTTAAGTTTTATTGTATATTTAGTCTCTATATTTTTTAATTTAAAATGCTTGTGGCATCCCTTTTTCAATTGTAAAAACAAGTGGGTCCTTTAATTAACAGACCGTTAGTGAAACAAATGAAAGTTGCTTACGTAGCAACTCCTCCCTTATTTCCAAAAAAAAAAAATCAATTTTTAAAAAAAATAAGAAAATTCATACTCAAAACATATTCTTAAACTCTCATACTTTCATCAGTTTTGACCTAAAAAATTTCATAATTTTGTAAAAAATTTCTAAATTTAAACATAGATCTAATTTTATTTAATTAAATATTTTTTATTTTTTATTTTTTTAAACCGGAGAGAAAGATGTTCCCTCCCAAAATGGAAGAGCAATAGAGCCCCTAGGGACTCTGTTTTTGGCCAGCTTTTGCCACCGCAGCTTCATGCCAGCTTCGTCGTAACGGCCTTGCCTCCCTTGGTTGGACTCGTCATCTCTCTCCACCACCGGAGATACTCATCATCATTGGGATTCCTCTTGGTTGCCAGTCGATGTTGAAGAGTTCAATACGCACATTCTTGTGCTAAAGCCGACATCATCATTATGATTGTAGTTTTAGTCCTTGAGCTTTAACGCTCCCTGGCTTGGGTTGTTAATTCCTCAAAGTCTCACTTCCTTTGTGATGCAAGTGGTTCTCAGAAATAAAGAGCTTACTAGCCCCGATTATACTTTACTGAACTTAACTACTTGCACTAATGCTTGAATCAAATAGAAAAGGCTTCCTAATCCCATCCCAATTCCCCTTTACAACTGACCCCCTCTAATCTTATCCACTTGCTCGATAATGGTCACCTTCTCGTTTGCCGATCGCCATAGGATAGCTTGGTAGAGTTGCAGCGGGAATCAACTTGTCCCATTTGACGTTGTTCCTCTCTTTTGCTTGCATCGCCGTGCGACGTCATTCTTCTTGCAAGGTGGCAGTGTTTAACGAGTTCCCATTTCCACTTGCAACAATACCCTCTGCATAGGGAGAATCATTGTCCTCAAGGATCAAGAAAGAAAGCAATGGCAGGCCAAGTTGCTGAACGCCAAATTGCTGAACCTTAAGATCAAATGCAATCTTCAACCTGTTCTGTTAGTAATGTGAGGAGTTTGAGTGAATATTATTTGATGCGGAACCCCATGGATATTCAACATCCAGAAACCCCAAACACACAATTGATAGAGAACAAGAACAGATAGAGAACTCCCAACCTATTGAACCCCCAAATGACTAATGCAAATAGAAACGCAAATAATCGGTTGATTGAGGAATCAAAAACAGAAATTTACTAGGATGTAAATACCTTGATGAAGTTCAATTCTTGATGCAATAGAGATTCAGGCCAAGCCTTGAACAAGAGTATAAAACTCCAAAACAAATCTGTTTTTTTTCATTCATTCTGCTGAAACTCGTCCATACACTAGGGTATTTATACCTCCACAAGTTCAATAACCTAGACTATTAAATTAGGCCTTAAACTTGGGCCTCCTAATAAGAAATACAAGCCCAAACGAAATTACAAGTAGTAAATTGCTCAAAAACTAATCCATTAACTTGGAATATGAATTAAACATAGATTGGACCAATTTTGCAAATTCAGCCCAATTTGATTAAGTGAAGCTTCATTGGCCTTCATTGCATCTTGAGCTTCCATTCCTTCTAACATTCTGCCCATATAAGTTTGAAGTGATTCCTTGAACTTTTTGGCCCTCAATCTTGTAATTGGTCCTTGAGGTAATGTTAGCTCATCCACTGCTCCTCTTCTCTTGCCATCCATGCTTGTGCTCACATCATTCCCTCCCTCCTTAAAAGGATTCGTCCTCGAATCTGAATCAAGTTTAAAAAAAGATAGGTCAGAAACATTGAAAGTGGCACTTACATTATACTCACCTGGCAAGTCTATCTTGTATGCATTATCATTGATGCGCTCCAAGACTTGGAATGGTCCATCGCCCCTTGCATCAAGCTTTGACTTCCTTTGCTGTGGAAATCTCTCCTTTCGCATGTGTAACCAAACCCAATCTCCGGGTTCAAAGATAACCTGCTTTCTACCCTTATAGGCCCGTTGTGCATACATGCGGTTTTTCTTCTCAATCTGCTCACGTGCTTTCTCATGTATTGTTTTAACCATTTCTGCCTTTTTCTTTCCATCTAAGCTAGCAATTTCACTCAAAGGCAAAGGCATTAAATCTAACACAGTCAATGGATTAAAACCATACACAATTTCAAATGGTGAAAATCCTGTGGAAGAATGTATAGCACGATTATATGCAAACTCAATAGATGGCAAACAATCCTCCCAAGTTTTCAAATTCTTACCAACGATAGAACGCAACAAGGTTCCTAAAGTCCTATTCACTACTTCAGTTTGTCCATCAGTTTGTGGGTGACATGTAGTAGAAAACAAAAGTTTAGTACCTAACCTTCCCCACAACACTCTCCAAAAGTGACTTAGGAACTTAACATCTCTATCTGAAACAATAGTTCTTGGCACACCATGAAGCCGAACCACTTCCCTAAAGAAAAGGTCAGCAATATTTGTTGCATCATCAGTCTTATGGCAAGCAATGAAATGAGCCATCTTACTAAATCTATCCACAACAACAAATATGCTATCCCTACCCTTCCTAGTCCTAGGTAAACCCAAAACAAAGTCCATGTATATGTCTATCCAAGGTTCATTAGACACAGGCAAGGGTGTATACCATGAGGCATCAACTTAGACTTAGCTTGTTTGCATGTAATACACTTGGAACAAACTTTTTCAACATCTTTTCTCATTTTTGGCCAATAAAAATGTTCACTAAGCATATCTAAAGTCTTTTGCACACCAAAATGCCCCATTAATCCTCCACTATGTGATTCCCTCACAAGCAACTCTCTAATAGAACATGAAGGAATGCATAATTGTTTATTCCTAAAAAGAAATCCCTCATACCTATAGAACTTGTTATGTGCAGCATGTCCACAAGCTTGATACACATCACCAAAATCAGAATCATTGGCATACAACTCTTTCAAATGTTCAAAACCAAGTAATTTAGAGCTAAGCATAGAAATCAAAGCATACCTCCGTGATAGTGCATCAGCAACAACATTATCTTTCCCTTGCTTGTACTTGATCACATATGGGAATATTTCAAGATACTCTACCCACCTTGCATGCCTCTTGCTCAGCTTGCCTTGTCCCTTTAAGTACTTGAGTGATTGGTGATCACTATGTATGACAAACTCCTTAGGCAGCAAATAATGTTCCCACACTTCAAGAGCTCTCACCAAAGCATAGAACTCCTTATCATAAGTGGAGTAGTTCAAAATAGGTCCACTCAACTTTTCGCTGAAATATGCTATGGGTCGGTTTTCCTGCATCAAAACAGCTCCTATACCAACCCCAGAAGCATCACATTCAATTTCAAAAGTTTAAGAAAAATCAGGCAAGCTTAAAACAGGTGTAGTACATAACTTTTCCTTTAAAGTGTTAAATGCTTCTTCTTGTTCTTTACCCCATTTGAACCCCATATTCTTTTTAACAACTTCATTTAGTGATGCAGCAATAGTAGAGAAATCTTTAACAAATCGCCTATAAAAACTTGCCAAACCATGGAAACTTCTTACCTCACTAACAGACTTAGGTGTTGGCCAATCTTGAATAGCCTTCACTTTTTCAGAGTCAACCTCAACTCCCTTAGAACTCACAACAAAACCTAAGAAGACAACTCTATCCATGCAAAAAGAACACTTCTTAAGGTTTGCATACAAGTTATTCTTCCTAAGCACATCCAAAACAGCCCTAACTTGCAAGACATGATCATTTATGCATTTGCTGTAAATCAAAATGTCATCAAAATATACAACCACGAATTTGCCAAGAAACTCACGCAAGACATAATTCATTAAGCGCATGAAAGTACTAGGTGCATTAGTTAACCCAAATGGCATTACTAACCACTCATACAATCCATATTTAGTCTTAAATGCAGTTTTCCACTCATCTCCTTCTTTCATCCTAATTTGATGATAGCCACTTTTTAAATCAATTTTAGTGAATACACATGCACCATGCAATTCATCTAGCATATCATCTAACCTAGGGATAGGATAGCGATACTTTACAGTGATTTTGTTGACTGCCCTACAATCCACGCACATTCTCCAAGTTCCATCTTTCTTGGGTACCAAAAGAACTGGTACAGCACAAGGACTCATGCTTTCTCTTATATACCCTTTTGCCAACAACTCATCTACTTGCCTTTGCAACTCCTTTGTCTCCTCCGGATTGCTTCGGTAAGCTGGTCAGTTGGGAATTTGTGCTCCAGGTACAAAATCAATCTGATGCTCAATTCCTCTTTTAAGTGGTAACCCATGGGGTATCTCCTTAGGAAAGACATCACTGAATTCCTGCAATAAAGTCAAACACACTAGGCAATTTGGGGTTAAGGTCAATTTCAGTAAACAAAGTTTTCTTAAACCGAATCAAAATCAAAGCTCTCTTGCCTATGTATGCACTCTTTAAATCTCTCTCTTTTGCATAGAAACATGGTTGTTTCTTAACTTCTTCACTCCTCTCTTTTCCTTTCTGTTCACTCTTTTTCTTTTTATCACTCACTAACTTATTCTCTTCTGCACATGTCACTTTCTTTTCCTCACTTGTGCAGTCACTCATCATTGGGCCTTTTTCTTTATTCTTTTCTCTCATGGTCTCTTTTCTCTCATTATTCTTTTTCACCTCACTACCTGAACTCCCACAAGCTGATTGTGGAAGCTTAACTTGATCAAGGTAAGCTTCTTTAGGTGATAAAGGTGCCAGAGTGATTTTCTTGCCATCATGCTGAAAGGAATATCTATTTCTATACCCATCATGCATCACACGCCTATCAAATTGCCAAGGCCTCCCCAACAATAAATGACCAGCATGCATGGGTACTACATCACACACAGCTTCATCACTGTACTTCCCAATAGTAAAAGCTACCACAACTTGCCTAGTAACTTTCACTTCTCCACTATCATTCAACCATTGTAGCCTATAAGGAGTAGGGTGTTTAATACATTTCAGCCCCAATTTATCCACCAAAGTGGTGCTAGCCACATTAGCACAACTACCCCCATCAATAATCATGCTACAAACTTTACCACCAACTAAACATCTAGTGTGAAATATATTTTCTCTTTGTTCTAAGCTTTCTTCTTTAACATTCAGATTCAATGCACGCCTAGCAACAAGAGATTCACCATGAGCAGCATATTCAACATCAGAACAATCCTCTAAAGATGGCATGCTACTCTCACTACCATTCCCATCATAATCATTTTCAGATTCAGAAACAATCTCATCACCTTTAATGTACATGGTCTTTCTATTAGGACAATCAGATGCATAATGACCACGACCTTGACATTTAAAACATTTTATATCTCTATGTTTAGAGGTTTTTGAGAAGGAATCAGAAGTACCCTTTTGAGTTGAAGTACTCTTCTCCTTGTTTTTGTTTGCATCCAGCCCCTTTTCCTTGGAATCAGTGGCTTTCTCCTTCTTCTTCTCATTATATTTGTTCCATTTTGAACTCCATTTGCTGTTGGAATTCGAAAATGACTTGGCTGCTCCCCTTTGTTTTTGTTGTCTCTCCACTTTCATGGCCATGTTAACTAGGTCCTCCATCTCAATGTAGTGATGTAACTCCACTACATCAGCTATCTCCTTGTTCAGACCTCCTATAAACCTAGCCATTGTCACATCCCTATCTTCCTCAATGTTAGCTTTAATCAAGAGCATCTCCATCTCCTTGTGGTAATCTTCCACTGATTTTGACACTTGAGTAAGCTTATGCAACTTTTGCTGCAACTCTCTATAGTAATAAGAAGGCACAAATCGCTTCTTCATTACTCTCTTCATCTTATCCCAATTCTCAATAGGATATTCACCATTTCTTCTCCTAGACTTCACTAATTTATCCCATCAAACTAAGGCATAATCTGAGAATTCTACTGCAGCCAACCTCACCTTCTTCTCTTCGGAATAGTTGTGGCAAGCAAATATCAAATCCATTTTTCTCTCCCACTCCAAGTACACTTCAGCATCATTTCTACCCTTAAATGGAGGTATATGCATCTTGATAGCATTTAGATTACTATCTCTCCTATTGTCTATTCTTATTTCACCCCTTCTATATCGAGTTGAACTCCTCTCTTCAAATTCATCTTCAAACAGCTCTTGATTAAACTCATTTTGATGCCTATTCCTATCATTAATTCGCCTAACATTTCCTGGGAAGCTTTCCGACAACTCCCTCTTCCATTCATCTAACTCATCTAGCCTACTATTCAACTTTTGAAATTGACTAGTAAAGGCTCTATATATCAATTTCATGTCTGGAGTCATGTTAACTTCTTCATCTGAGGGGTCTTTACCCTCCCTCATTGTTGAAGGATTACTCATTTTATGAACCTGCAAGAAATGTTAGTAAGACAGCCTCACAATACACTCCCTCACGTGTTTCACTCAAAAGATGGCACTCCACTCGTGTTTCACACAATTGTTGGCTTTTGCCCTCTTTAAGCTCACACACTCAAGCCTTTTACCACTCAAGCTTGTTGTTCTCAATTGCACTTCAGAATTAATCCTCAAACCAAAATACTAGGATGGTAATGAAAACACTTAACAAGGAAGACAGGTACAAAACTAGAAGCAAATATACCAGAATAAATTGAAATGAGCACGCAAGATATGAAGAGTTTGCTGCCCAAAATACTGATCTCCAATTAACAAGAATCAAATTGTTAATTATGGTGTATATGGAAGCAAAAGCAGGCGTAACCAAAAATAGCAACTTAGATTTGAAAGAAAAGGGCGAAATTAATGCATAAATGCAGAAATTGTTGTTTCCTTAATGGAAAGATCAATTTGGACGAAAAAAAAGACAGAAAGACAAAAAAGGAAAGAAATTAAGTAGGTTTCCCAGAATGATGCTAATCCCACAAATTGTGCTTATACTTCTTTGACTTTGCTAATTAATCTCCAAAACCCAAAGTGTGTTCAAACTTGAATTCAATCATACCCTGAATTCTGCCCAAAAAGGTGTACAGGTTCAAAGAACTTGCTGCCAACCTAATTAGACAATTCTATGGTGCTTTTCTTCTTTTAGCTGCAACTCTTTTCAATTTTGTTCCTTTTCATTTTTTTTTTTTTGAAGCAACGTCCCAACTCTTTTTTTTTTTTTAAATATAGGATAAACAGCAAATAACACCAACATATGAACGAAAAAAAAAAGATCAAAATCAAATCCCAAACAATCAAGCCAGCTGCAACATGCACTTCTATACCCAGATGTTATGTTTTTGGGTGTGACCCAAATTCTAAAAAAAAAAAAATAAAAGAGTTACAGTTTCAGATGGAAACTGCAACCAAGAGTTACAGTTTCAAATGGAAACTGCAACCAAGAATTACAGTTTTAGTAGGAAACTGTATACAGCAGTTTCAACTGCAGAAAATATAAAGAACTCAAACAGTGTGAATAGGAACTCGTGAACAGTGCACAAAAGAAAACAGCAAACTATAACCTAGGATAAATAAGAATTCACCCTAACCTGACTCTGATACCAAATGATGCAGAACCCCATGGATATTCAAGATCCAGAAACCCCAAACACACAATTGATAGAGAACAAAAACAGATGGAGAACTCCCAACCTATTGAACCCCCAAATGACTAATGCAAATGGAAACGCAAATAATCGGTTGATTGAGGAATCAAGAACAGAAATTCACTAGGATGTAAATACCTTGATGAAGTTCAATTCTTGATGCAATAGAGATTTAGGCCAAGCCTTGAACAAGAGTATAAAACTCCAAAACAAATATGTTTTTTTTCATTCATTCTGCTGAAACTCGTCCATACACTAGGGTATTTATACCCCCACAAGTTCAATAACCTAGACTATTAAATTAGGCCTTAAACTTGGGCCTCCTAATAAGAAATACAAGCCCAAACGAAATTGCAAGTAGTAAACTGCCCAAAAACTAATCTATTAACTTGGAATATGAATTAAACATAGATTGGACCAATTTTGCAAATTCAGCCCAATTTGATTAGGTGAAGCTCCATTGGCCTTCATTGCATCTTGAGCTTCCATTCCTTCTAACATTCTGCCCATATAAGTTTGAAGTGATTCCTTGAACTTTTTGGCCCTCAATCTTGTAATTGGTCCTTGAGGTAATGTTAGCTCATCCACTGCTTCTCTTCTCTTGCCATCCATGCTTGTGCTCACATCATTATTTCTATGATCCAATGACCAGAACTCGTGTGAGTAATCATAATCAACTTATTCATGTAAAATTATAACCAACATTACCTCCTTTCTCTTTCTATCAAGAATTCAAGATCATCATCCCTGTTCAATCCCTCCAACATCAGCACCTTTGTGCAATTATAGCACAAATTATTGCCCTACTCTGCTTTCTAACACACTACAAATACCCCTCATTACATTCAACAAGAGTGCACACAAAAGAGCTCTCACCTCTTAGGTATACACATCTAATGTGTGTTTTAAACCTGATTGTTTAGCTTGGAATTTTCCTCATACGTTTGTTCACTAGGTACCAAGGTTGTTGTAAGATATCACTTCTAATGGCCAAAAGACTAGATATTTTATTCCTATATGAATTAGCTGGTGCTCTTCTTTGTATGGGCTAATCAAGTACTATAATTAGGTCCAAAATCTCAGTCGCCTGTTAATAGAAACCCAGTGAACCATTTTAATGATGCATGAAACTTATTAAGTACATAAAAATGCATGTCCTATATGAATTGATAAATAAGATTTTTAAATGCTTGAGGTTTATTGTCATATTATTTTATAATTATTTCATAAATATTATTTAAATCTTTTTATTTTTAAATGTATTTTCAAGTCATAAAAAATAACAAAAATCAAGGAATTAAATGCACAGAATATTATGAAGGAAATTAAGGAATTTAATATTGCATCTAGGCCAAATTTTGTCTAAATTCATAACTTGCAAAACAAGTAACATGATTATGATTGGAGAGATTTGAGAAAAGGATCAGCTAGCTTGGGGTAGGGCATCCATCGCATATCTCTTTTTTATTGAGTCTTATAATTTTACTTTTATACTTTATCACTAGAATTTATAAGGATAAACTGCGAAAAACGCTTATAAATTTATTTATTTTCAAACTATTTGGTCATCTTTAGTATTTTTAAAAATTTAATGATTATATTTTTCATTCTCATAAATTTAGTCATACTCTTTTCTCATAAATTGAGTCAAACTCTTTTTATGTGATTAGTATTACAGTATAGTTTATTTTAACAAAATTCTTTTAAAAGTTTATCTTTTACTACGATATTATCAACTTAATATCTTTTTAATTTTGGACAACTTAAGAATAATTCTTAAGTGTTTTAAATTGAAAAAGAATTTAATCATAACAAATACAATTAATTCTTTATTATCTTCACACACACGTTCCATATGTTTGTTTGAGATTATGAAACTTACAGTTGCATTTTTGTAGAATCAATGGGGAAAATAGACATGCGATACATCTCAATGATTCTCAACATCTTTTTTCTTTCAACATTAATTTCTCTAAAATTTATGCACTTTAATTTTTTAATTTTCATCAATTAATTTTTTTTATTATTTTATTTTTCCTACTAACTGTTTTGTTAAGTTCCCCACACCCTCATGGTAACTCTGACCCGTGGCTTCTTCACATATTATACTCTGATAGAGAAGCCAACATCTTATATATTTCTGCAAAGCACAAAAAGGTTGATCGGATACAATTTACCACCAGACATGAGACATCCCACCACTGAAAACATATGGGCGCCCTGACTCCCATCGTGTGTACCAATCTGGCCGTGCTAAACCAAATGCCCTAACCCAACCTCAATGTAGTGTTACATTAGATACACTGTCACGGCTAGTTATTTGACAAGCAAGAATACTATAATTCCCAAGAATCTTACGGCCCTGGGTGTAAGACATTGGGGTATTAATAAATTTGGAAATTAAAGATTCTCATGCTTGCTATGACAAACAAATATTACTTCATATTCCCGAAAATAGACGATGGCCATATTTGTAGCACATAAAATCCTAGAGATCCAACTACTTTATGTGAAGTTTACCTAGCTGTCCAACATTTTTTTAATATGATGCTGACAAGCGTTAGGCATTTAATACCTACTAGGTGCTTTTCTTCCATGCAAATATGGCCTCTCAGTAAAAAGGGCAAAGAATTTTCAATCTAATATTAGATGCAAAGAATTAAAAAAGTCTACTTCATCCAGAAGATTTCTCCTAAATAACTTGGCAGTTAGTTATCAAACCATCTGAGAAGTAGTAATCCGTCACCATTTCACTTGGCGTGTTCTGCTAATATCAACTTGTGGTTCTGCTTCATAATTAACCCAAATAATTTTCCTTAAGCTGAAATGACTAACTGACAACAAAAATGTTGATCAGATGGCAAGTGATAAGGCAGGAGAAGGAATAAAAAGCAATTCAAAATTACCTCTGAAACATACAAGCAAGAACCAGGTATAAGATACCTCTTGATATGAAGACTTTCCAGCTAGCCAAAAAAATGTCATGGGTTTGGTAAAGATTTGAAATGTCAGAATGTATCAACACATTAAATTATAAACAAAACTTACTTTTTTCAACTTTCAACCAAGTGAACTCATATGAATCCAATCACCCACAAATGCATGCATCTAAATGCAACCTCAAAATTTTACATATTTCTTCCCAAGATGAATAGAACCTCCAATAAGTAAAATGGAACTTGTTACCGGTAACCACAACATAACCAAAAACAGACCAACCGTCTCTAACACGGCATCATCAATCTGTTGTCGACAAACTGGATAGAACAATTCCAAATGGACTAACTGCCAACTAACATTTGGCCAAAGATGATACAATACTATAAGATCCCGATTATCATATATTAATTTACATTGTAGAATCAATTTACCCATCCGATAGAGCAACATATAAGTGCCTTTTTTCTTTCCTACATAACCAATTGCTGTAGTTTCTGACAGTTGAATTCAACATGCAAATTAAATAAAGTTTTGCAATTGCTCAACTCCAAGAGGCCTGAAGCAATTTCAGAAACAAGTCTGGGCGTCAGTTTTTGAAAATTAATTAAAATGAATACAGTCTGGATCCCTTCTGCAAACTCTAATCTGGAGATAAAATCGTAAATCTTTCTCGATCCATTTTTCATGAAAAGAACATCATTAGAAGAATGCTTCCACATAAAACATCATAAGAAAAGTTCATGTTTTGGAGCAGATTAACAGTGATTGAAAGTCTGAAACACCCAAAAAAGTCACCAGTAACTTCCAACTGATGGAATGTTCAAACAACCACAGCCAGGGATGACTAAATCCTAAAGCCAAGCAATAAGTAATGGGGTACATTTCAAATTGAAGATTACGGGCAACTAATGGGAGGAATCATTTTGCATTGGCTATTAACCATGTATACCAATTAACAGGCAGTGGTTGGAGTATAATGATATATGCCAAAAGAAAAGTTTAGCTTAAATCAGAAAACTATAAACAAATAACATAAATTCACCTTCTTTCTTACGCTAATACTTGATGGGTCGGTTCTGCTACAAGAAAAAGTAACCTAGTTAGGCCCCAGCACCCCCAACTTATACCTAACATCACCTCATACATGATGAATACAGGACTCTATACAGCCCAGCTTTATAGTGACAACTAGCATTCATTTCAATGGAACCCATAATTCCATGTAGTTTCAGATCGGAGAGCCCCCAAGTTCACACATGGCAGTATTCTAAGTCAGTCGATACAAAATGTCACCAGTTGGATCCACTTCATAAAAGACTAGGCCATATAACTCACCAGTACCCACAACTTGAAACATATATCTCACAATCTCTGAATGCTTACTAATCATAAGACTCAACACTTAACAATATAGACATGGACGAACCTAAAAGTAGACTTCCCAATTACTAACCGCTAAATTGGCTTAATCACTGACACTGCAGCATAATCCACAACATTCACAAATCATTTTGCTGCAAGACAGTGCATGTCTGCTCTACAATTAAAACCAGAACATCTATACCTGGATTCTAGATTGTGTTTACATCAATCGAATTCCTCCTATTTTATGGCATAGAGAAATAATTTTAATAAAAACCTATTTTCTTAACCCCTAATGTTGACATTAGGGTCTAATAATAGTTTTCTAGGTTTTCTTTACCTATTTAAGTCTTCTAATTTACTCTTTCTTTTTGTGTAAAAGGGAATAATTTCTGAAACAAGCTCAAAATCAATAAGGAAAACATCCTTCCAAACATATTATCAATTTACTTCAACAAATCCTTGCTTTTTTTACAAAGAAATTGTGAATATCAAGCAGAACCCGAAAAGAAAATGGTTCCATAAAACATAGCACAGATAAAGGAAAAAACTCGACTATGGAGAGACCTATCACACTCTGTACAAGTCTAATAGAACCCATCAGATTTCCTTTTATAAGCGTATCCAAAGGCAAAGAGAATATTTGGAGATAATATGGGGTGATATCACTGCAAGTGTGAGAGCTTTTAGAAACAAACGGAAATTGGCAGAAAGAGTCTGAATCTCAGAAGCTTAAACTGATAGCATGATATAAAGAAAACTTTGCTTAATGTTTCCCAGCAACTTAAATAAATATAACAATGAAGAAAAGGATAGATGAGGAAAGATAACAGAGGTAGAATCCTGTAAAGTATTAAACATTTCTGGCAATGATTTTGCAAATGTCAAACTATAATAACTTGCATAAAAAGAATTTCATTAGTAACCCATGATTTATAATTTTAAATTATTAAACAATGCAGGAAAAAAAAAAGACTTTAGCACTAATTTAGTGCAGTATTGCTATTAAAAATCTTAGATTACACATCTGTGAGCCAGATAGCCTATGAACCCATTTTCAGTGTGGTCAGTGCTGGGACCTTTTGTCAAGCTTATAGACTTATAGTGCCAAGCTCTAGCTCAACAATCAAGACCCAATAAAAATACAGGTATGGCTCAATATTTGTCAGCAATGCTAACCTAAGTGTATAATATTACAAAATCAATGATTACTTATAGACTTTAGGCCTATATGATTCTATTTTATTTGAAAGAAAAAGTGGGGGTTGAAGACAAGAGCCCACCTCATGAAGAACTCTTTTCAGAGACTACTCTTATCTACTATACAGATAACCTAAAGATTGTTTCCCTGCTTCCATCAAACAAACCTATGACGATTGTAATAGATAATATAATCACATTGATTATTTCAAAAATATGGTGTATAGGTGAATAAAATGAGAACACCAGGTGTTTTGATTGATATCACAGTAATATCACCATGACTGTAGTTACAAAACCATAGCCATCATTCAATTGCTTAAAAATAGAACTACAAAATAAACAAGCATATAGTGGCCAAACATGGTACATAATGCTGTTTAGGCCCCTTCCTAATGCATGGACAAAAGTAATGGAACTGTGACATGTTAGTCAAGATAGAGCTTTAAGATTTTATCGCATTAAATTTTCAGATACCACCCTTTTTTTCACTCTCATAAAAGTAAGAATCTTGAATGACTCTGAAATTGTATACCTAATAAAAATTGTAATGCGCAAAAGAGGAAATCTTAAACAAAAATAGAATCATATGCAATTTTGTATTTTCATTCCTTCGTACCAAAAAAAAAAAAAAGCCCAGACACTTGAATAAAGTGACCATGCCTTATGATGTTCAGGAATCTCCATTCTGGGATCGAGATTCGTGACCCACCCAAACAAGGGTTTGAAGTCAGATAATGTGTCTTATTCTAAGTACAAGCTAAGAATTGAATACATTTTCATTCTGCTCATAGGATGGCA
The DNA here is from genome assembly GCA_037013595.1 of Dicorynia guianensis. Lineage (NCBI taxonomy): Eukaryota > Viridiplantae > Streptophyta > Magnoliopsida > Fabales > Fabaceae > Dicorynia > Dicorynia guianensis. The sequence goes on from JASUAB010000007.1 coordinate 11,581,737, forward strand.
GAAGTGTGCAATATAATTTTTCAAGCAAAATCAAGGACAAAGATTGAAGAAGTACCTAAAGTATTGACAATGTACAAGCTTCTGCGGAAATGTGTTTTTTCTTATTGACATTTTTTGCTTCACCACCAAATCATAGACCCTATTCCTAGATGTTGGAATACATCCACTCTATATACTGTGCAAAATCTTTAGAAATAATCAGCAGCTTCACCCTGCTGCTTATTCAGTCTCAGCTTTAGGTACAGTTGCCTTCAATGCAACTTTACGTTTTATTTGAATTTGGCGGACAAATTCAGCAACTACTAGATGTAACTTTGGATTAGGCTTACGATTAGGTGGAATAGTATAACCTGCTCTTCTTACTGCACGAATCAGACACTTTTCACCCAATTGGTAATGTGTGGGGCATGCAGGAGGAACCATGGATCTCAGTACCGGCTTATTACAAATAGAAGGCCCTGTAGGCAAACTGCATGGAGCCAAAAACCTTATCAGAAAAGTTGTCTGCTCTCTGAAATAACTATTAAAGGTAATTGTAGTTCTAGAAACAAAAATTCAGCGCACAACTTTTTGAACAAAATAGGCTAGAAAATCATAAATTTCAGGATAGAGTAAAGCATTTATTGTCAATAAATTTTAATTTTTTTTCCTTTTCATTTTTAATATATTTTAACTTTTTAATTACAGCTTTTTTATGGTAGTGATATGTGCAATAGTTCAAACTGCAATGCGCAAAACAACTTGTTATGTGAAATGTTGCATTGACTCCCAAGTGCAATGTTGCAGAATTAACAATTCACAACTATAGTGGCACAAGACCTCAATGGTCATATAGTGATTTGGCATTAGATAGGTTAATGGATTTTAATATGCAGAGAATCTTATGCATAACAGTTTTGTTAGTTGGAAAATTCAGCCAGCACCTCTACATATATCAATTACAGAACTTCCTACTTTTTTGGGTCCATCTTTTATAAAGGTTCTCTCTGACATATTTGGATTTACCATTTTGGCTAAATTTTGTCTTGTTTCGGTTCAAGAACAGGGAAAACGTCATGATGGGCTCAAATTAACTGTTTTCATTGACCAAAAGCATGCTAATTATGTCACATTGAGCCTTAGACAAGAATTACAAAGCTATGCATATTCCCGCCCAAAAAAAAAACGATGTGGTAGTTAACACTTTAATTTATACAATCCTAATAGCAAAATTGATGGTTGAAAAATGTGTAAAGTCCCCAGTCTAGGAATCAAACTAATCTCCACAGTTATGTGCCTCATAATGTCAGTGTATGAACATTACTCAGGGCACCAAATTATCATGAAATCTTACCAATTAAGACAAATTCTAATATTACTAACAAAAAAAAAGCCCAATATTCATCCCCGTAACCCAGGGTAAAAGTCAGGAAAAGACTCAGAAGCTAGATAATGAAATTAATAAGAAACACATGCAAAACCAAGATTATGATGTGAAGCCGAAACCTACTTTTGTCGACAACAGATCAAATCAACCAAAACAGAACTCTTAAATGACATCACCATAAATTCAATAGAATCTGGGCTTCTTTCCTGAATCTAACTCTCATCAGTTGTCTGAAATATATTTTTTTTTAAATCTTCAATTTCGCCTATCTAACTCTAAACCAACATCAGGGACAGAAACCATAACACATATTTCATCTGAGACTTTACCTCATTTATTCTTCCACATGTACACAAGAAATTTGGAAACAAAACGGGAGGAAAAAAAAGCGCAATTGAAGATAATAGCATATTCAAAGCTCAAACAGAATAAACAAATCACATTCCCATTCTTCTTCTACAACTATTGGCACAAAAGGCACATCAACATTCAATATCTGCCCACCAGATTTCGAAAAATGCAAGAAACCGAATTATTTTTACATCCTTTAATGAACTTATGCAATTTTACTTTCTTCCCCCCTTTTCCGTCGGCTTCTCTCGGCAGTCAAGCATGTACAACTACATCATGTAGAATATTATAATAATGCATGTAAACAGGTGAAAAGAGAAATTAGAGAAAAAGGGCTTACCTTTTGGCCACGGCGTTGCATCCCCGATAGAGCTTCTGCTTCGAATCGGACAATATATGATTGTGGCAATACCTAGTCAACGCCATAGCCTTCGATTTACAGCCACTAAAAGCGCACCGTATGATATCATCCCCAACCCCACAATCAGAACCAATCATCGCCTTTTCACTGCCATTGTTACTATTTACATTCTCCCCCGAAACTGCCGTGCCCTCAGTGATTTTGGCGTCATTGTTCTTATGATCCTCCTTGAAAGGGCTCTTTCCGTAAGTCCAGTAATACTCTTTGTGCTTAGACTTGAGCTCCTCCATGAGCGCCCAGTAGTGGCCCCTGTAGCAACGAGCCAGTTGCTTGACACGGCGGAGCCGGCGCCTGATTACCTCCTGGCGGGTCAGGTACTGGGAGTTGGCCAAAGCCAAATCCTGGTCGGAGCCATCGATACCCATCGATGGCAGTGGAGAGGAAGGAGAAACCAACTCGGCCATGACTGACTCACCAGGTAACAGAAAAATTGATAAATGGTTTACGCCTTTCTGGCGAAACCGTGAAGGGGCTTTTATAGTATTGATTTGATTGCTTAAACCTCACGACTGACTTACGCAGGTCAAGCATTCACCAAAACTTTCCTTCCCCAATTACCAGTTTAAATTCTTGAATCCAATTTATTTATGGATAAAAAGCATTAATTAGTAACTTTTTTTAAATAAATGAAATAAAAGTGCAATAAATGAAATTAATTTTTATTTATTATATATAATAAAAATATAATTAAAATTTCTTAAGAGAATATTTTCCTTTAATCTTATCCCAATTGGTTGGAACTAAAAACTGCAAGGGCACTTTTTCTAATTTATTTTTTAATTTAAAATTTATGTCTACTTTATTTGTATTGTAAAAAATCTATATCTAATAATACAGTTGGTTAAATTGATATAATTTAATAAATATAATAATTTAAATTATAAATTATACAAATTAAATAATAATATTATTATTAATATAACAAAACTCTTTTCTAATTCTTAAACACGATAGTTTTAAATGAGAATCTTATGCTTTTAGAGAAGAAAAAAAAATCGATAATTTAAATCCATGAATTTTATCATCCTAATAGATGCTCGCGCAGGTGATGAACCCTCAAATTTTCTCTTAAAAAATTGAAAGCAGAGATGATGATTTTTAATATTTTTAATCTTATTTAATGTAAAATTTTATTTTATTTTACAAACTATTTAACATGTGCTGCATGAATTTACAATATTTGTGGTAAAATTTTTATGTATTAAATTATTATGCATCATCTAAAAAAATTTTTGTTGCAAAGAAAATATTATTTATAATTTTGTTAATAAGGATTAATATTATATTTAATAATAATAATATAAAAATATATTAAAAAATTATATATATATATATAAGAACCTTTTGCAGAGCCTGAAGTTGTTAATTTGTTTTTTTTTTTTTTATACATAGTTGTTAATTTGTTGGCCAGTTCTGGAAAATGACAGCGAATAACATTGTCATGGTATCTGCGATATATCGGAAATGATGACCGCTTTATGGCACGTTGGACACCCGGCAGATGAAATTGATGTCATCAAGCATATATACTTACTGTTTCTACAGATTTTATTTTTATTTCAGCTTCAGTAGGCGCTAATTGGCTGCGCTTGTTGCTTAAAGTTCTACATGTACAGTAAAATCTTAGCCTTTTGAATATTTCTGGCTTTACTTGTTTTACTTTTTGTCATGCTTTTTATGAACATGCAAGCATATCTGCACTTCTCATGCCTTTGTGCTCTGTTCAATAAGACTTCTGATTGCATTTATATGCTATCATTGCATACGTTATATTTTGCAATCTCTCTAATTTATATCAAGTTGTTTTTTTAATGCTGGTACATGTATAAATTTCAATTGACATTTGCACTCTTAATAAAATGGGTTGGCTTGTTGCATCTAATTTATCTACATTAGTTTATAATTAAACAGGATAAAATAAATAAAAAAATATTATTTCACTTTATCTCTTAAGTAAAATAGAGTGGGTTAACTTGTAATTTTAATATATCAAAATGGTATATAACCTTTTAAGTGAAATAGGCTAACCCACTTGAATGCCACGGGTTACTAGTTGCAAAACTTTTTATATTTTTCATTGATTTCTTTATATTCTTCATATTGTAGTTAACAGCCTTTTGACATTTAGAGTACCCTTTGGTGAAAGAAAGTGGAACAAAGAAGTGGGGTTGCCTTATGGGCATTGAGAACTTATTCTTAGGCAGCAAAAAGGGTCATGATTTCTTGGTTTTCCTAATTCCTTGTATAATTCTTCTTTTTGATACGTTGGGTGCACAATATTAGTCCTTCATCCGTAATAAAACTTTTATTTCCCTTATTATTATTTTTTGTTAGTTTGTTTTCTCCCTATTCTTTTGATTATTTTCGCTACTTAAAGTATCAGGTACATACAAGGTTGGATATGAATTCATTGTTTCGAGGAATAAATTTAGAGTACTAACGAGTTAGGGAGTATTGTGTGTGAATTAAATTTTTAGAGGAATAAATTTGTCAATTGAAAGATGAGGAATAAAATTAAATTCTCAAAAAAAATTTTGAGAGGCTAAAAATGCTTCAAAATTTAATTATTGAAATTTTTAGATAAAATTTTTAAATTTATTACATAGGGACTATGATAATAAATAGAATGATGGGATATTATGGAGAAAAAATAGTACTCACACATGATACTCTATACAAAATATATCCGAAATTGATTAAAGAGCGGTTTTTAATTTATTAGAGAAAATATCACGTGTATAATGAGACAAGGTAACAAAAAAATTATGGTTTTTTGGGGAAAAGAAGGTAAAAAAATTTAAATTATTATTCAAATTAATATCTCAAAGTAATATATTTAATTTTTATTAACATTAATTTACTCTATTTTATTTTTTCACAAGGCACATGAATTTACAAATACTTTAGTTTTCATAAATGAGTTTATAAATGGATACTTTAAGAAAAAAAAAAAAAAACTTCATTTTAGTGTAAACAGGTTCATGAATGAAGAAAAAATAACGTTACAACAAGATTTCACCTTCAGGATGTGTTTGTGGGAAAATACTGTTCTTAAAAAATATGTAATAGTGGTCAAATTTATATAAAGTTAATAGTTAAAATTTTTTTAAATAAAAATTTTATAAATTTTAATTTGAGAATAGAATAATTAATTTTTATATAAGTAGAGTACCGAAAGATGAAATTGAAAATAATTTTATTAATAAATAAATTATTAAATTATTATAAATATTAGTTTTTAAGTTATGATTATTATAATATTTATTTATTATAAAATTTATTATATTTTATAGTATAATTATTATAATTTAATGATTTAATAATTTAAATATTTAATAAATTTAATTTATAAAAATAAGATAACCGAAGCAGAAAGTAACCAAGAATTTGTTCATGGCCGCTAAGTGGGCTGTGGAGAACCCCAAGTATCAGTTCGTGATTGAAATCGTTGATGGCCAAGCCTGCTTTGCGCGTAAACTAGCTTCAAGCCTTCAACCCAAACCTTCAATAAAAGAGGAAAATTGGACACACTTATAAAATTAAAATTATCTTATAAATTTATTAAATCAACAATTTAATTTATAAAATTTAATAATTTATATCATTTAAAATAAATATTTAATAATTTAATTTGTTAAAAAAAACCTTTATAAAAAATAAGTTTATCTCACATATAAAAAATTTCTCCTAATCTTAAAATTACAAAAGCTTCCCTCTCTTTAAACTTGTCATTACAAGAAAATAAGTCATAAATGCTCAGACAAATTATGTACTTAGATTTGTTGAAAGAGTAACTTATTTTATAAAATTTAATAAATTTAATAATTAAAAAATTTTTGAAATTAAATTTTTCTTATAAAAATAAAGTTGAAACCTGTATGAAATGAAGGATATAATTTAATCTATTCACTTTATAGTTGATTAATTTAATTTTTTTATAAATATAATTAATATAATATAAATTTTTTATAAATATAATTAAAATAATTTAATTTCTTACTTATTAAATTTTTCTTTTAAAACATAATATAATGAATCAATAATAAATTAAATTTTATTTTTATTTTAAAAATTTGAACACTCTTTAACATAAAATTATTTATTTTTTTATTAAATTTTAATTTTATGTATTTTAATTATTTTTTAATTAAAAAATAAATTTATGTAATAATTATGTTATATTATAATAAAAAAATAAAATTTAAATTATTATTGATAAATTATATTATAATAAAAAATTAATAAATAAGAAATTAAATTATTTAATTTAAAAATTAAAAAAGTAAATTATTATTTAAAAATAAAAATAAAAAATATCTTTGCTCCTTTTTTAAATTTATTTGTTTTTATTTTTTATTTTCACTTTTCTTTTAATTGTTATTTCAGGCATCCGAAATTGGACCCCAACCCTGTAAATAAATTTGCATACCCAAATCAGAAAATACCGTAGGTTATCTACCAAAACCAGAGACAACGGAGTTTCGATATGTACCACCTCCATCCAGAGAGATGCTCGTGACCACATTTGAGAACTAAAAACAACATACCCCAATCAGGAACCATAGCACCAAACGACCTCAACCCACCCACAAAATGTTAGAATCAGAACAAAACAAAAGTGTTTTTTACAGTGACACAAAATGGGGAATGGGTGCGGAAAAAATTGGGGAATGCTCCAGGGGAGAAAGACGTGAATCAGTGTGTATCAGGGGATAGAAATTTGAAGTGGGCGAAATGGATATGATGGAAGGTGTCTCTCGAAGGTAACCTCAAGAGGCTACAACGGCTGCAGAATGTGAGAGGATGGGGCAGATGGCCTCTGTTTTGGTGATTAGAGGCAGAGGCAAAGGAGGTTTCAAATTGCTGGGGGCGAATGAGTGTGAAACTCTCAGTGCCCTGCTTCTTCGGTAGCCCCTCTTCATGCTGTTTCTTCCTCGTTCTCGCCAGCCCTAACTCTCACTCTCACAGCTCTCTTGTCACTCTGCTTTCTCTACTCTCGCTCATGTCTCCTTCACTCAACTTTCTTTACATCAAGATTGAATTAGAAGCAACACTCACTCTCTTTACTCCACTCCATTTGTGCATTTCTATGTTCTCCACTCTGTTTGTCCTTCGCTCATGCAGTTGGTGCCGTCTTAATTCCATTTCTACTCTATCCTGTGACATTGAGCCACGGCCATAACTGTTGCCTCTCTCCATCATTCTCTTTCATCTTCAACTCGCGAAGACTGAGCTATATGAAAGGTAAATGCTTTTTGTCTAAACCCTTTGAAGGCCGTTGATGATAGAACTGTTCTTATTATGTTTCTGTCAGATTCTATGTTTAATTTGAATCCTACGATTAAAGATGATAGTTAACAAAATTGTATTGAAAATAGTTTACTATACAAAACTACACCCAAATGGTCAACATTGATGTTGGCGCCTATTGGATACACCGATGATAGAATGGTCATAAGGGGAAACAAAAAGACAGAGATTCTTACTCTGCTTATAAAAAGCAAGCTGCACTATTGGATACACACAAAAGTCTCCCCACACAGTCCAATACCAAGTAAATGGAATGCCAATTAGTTAAAACAGAGCAACACCAACTACTAACATAAAACAGAGCCAATGCAAACCACCTCCTAAGGTGCCCAAGTCAGTTTTTAAGGGTTATAAATCTTCCTCAAAAGAGAAAATGGTATTACTTTTGAACTCTAATTACAAACAACCATTATCCCATCCACATCATATAAAAGGAACTTGGTCATAAAATTAAGGACAATGGCATCAAATAATTCAAACCATAAGTATTTTGGCAATATAAGGCATATAAGCCATATATCCCAAGAGTAAGAGTGAAAAGCAACTGAAAGTAACTTCTACATTTCTAGGGTATTAGAATTTATTTATAACTCAAACTAGTTAAGAATAGGATATCTGGATTTATTTATATGTTTGTATGCACATAGCTAAGGCTTCTAAGCTTTTAAAAGAGTAAGGGTGCAAAGCAATTGAAAGTAACTTCTACATTTCTATGAACATATATTGGCATGATACAAAAAGGAACTACTTGTCTTAAAACTACAAATGGCAACCAAATGATTCAGTAAACAGCCATTCTTTTCTTATAATAACGAATTGCTTATGCTTGCAACCAAGAAAATATGAACTTTGATTTCAATTTACAAGCTCAACCATGAGAGGTGCTACGCTTGGATTGATATCCATGAATGCAATGGAAACAAAGCAATCTCAGGTTTAGGTTTACCTTGGGAGGTGCGTGCTTGAGAGATCTCATACCACAAACAAGAGAGAGACACAATCACACAAGCGAAGATGAAGATGATGTCTAGGAGCGGGAGCAGCAACACATGCAGAAGCAAGATGAAGACGATGTCTAGGAGTGGGAGCGGGAGCGAGAGCACTGGAAGAGAGTTATGAGCTACGAGTTGAAGCAGTCAAGAGTAAGGAGAGGCAGGACGGGCGATGAAGCAAGTTAGGTCACAAGAAATGGAGAGAAACAGAGTTTTTTGGATGGAGCAGCAAGAGAAGTAGACAGAAATTTCATAATTCTGATGTGGCGTTACTGTGTAGGTGAGTGGTTGTCCTATGTGATAGATTTGTCTCCTTTAAGTAAATAACCTTCAAACAATGCCATTAGAGTAAAATTTTTTTTAAAATGTACTGTTCATATAAAATGGCCGAGAAAATGGCTTGCTAAATGGAGTGGTTTCAGTGTATGCTTGGAAGTGGACGAAGATGCCCACAATGGGAGTGTATGGGGACGATCAATGGCTTCCATCCATTCCTTTGGGAACTTTAAAAGAGAGAGAAAATGTCCGTTACAATGGAGGCAGTCAAAGATTGGTACTTCTTTAATTAAAATATTAAATCAAAAATATATTTATTGTAGAAATAAAGATAAATATTAATTAAATTATATATATCTTTATTTAAATAAAAAATATAAATTATAATAGCTAGTATTGAAAATTTCTTTTAAAGTAGAGGAATAATGTTTTTGATAATTTTTTATTTTTTATTTTACATAAATATTTAAGTTATAAAGTTTATATTTTTATTATTTTGTAGTTTAATTTTATCTAAATTTTTTATTTAAGTCAACTTAATTTTTAATATTAAAAATTAAGGAATCTAGTAAGTAAAATGACAGTTAATGGCATCAATTTCACTAAATGGAGGGGTGAAGGCTGGGAATTAAAGAGGCATGATATCCGAGTGGAAATGGAGCATTTAATGTTGATAGAAGCGAACGGGGAACGATGGCGTCGCAATATTGCATAAATAAATTTGGGAACAGAACGGAAATGAGGAATTCTGATTCGCAATATTGCATAAATAAATTAATTAGTTATAATTAATTATTATAAGAAGTGAATCTAGCATAATTAATTATTTTTTAAAATAAATAATTCATCAATTATACATATGACAATAATTACTTCTTATTACAATAATCATAATAATATGACCAAATTTGGAAGCAGAACGGAATAGAGGAATTCAATTCGCAATATTGCATAAATAAACTATAATTAATTATTATAAGAAATAAATCAATCATTAATTATACATTTGACAATAATTACCTTTTATTATAATAATCATAATAATAGTCTTTCATTTATTTTATTTATTTAAAATTTATTTAAAGATATAAATTTTGTGATGATTATACATGTCAGAATTAATAGCAATATTATATAATTAGAAATGAATTAAGTTATCAATACCAAAAAATAAAAGAAATGAATAAATTTATTGTCTTTTATATAATACATAGATAATAGATAATAATTAATAGCTTATGATTATTTTACAATTTTAAAAGGAATATTCTTTTCTATGATTACTGATAGAAGTGTCATTCATCTTCTCCTTCATTTAATTCAGGTAAATTATATAGGAGACAAATTTTACTTATTGGTTATCAAACATTATAATCATAATGTATGCAAAAGATTAGTAAAAACATATTTAGTTGAGCCATATTAGTTGTGAGCAATTCAATCTGTTCAATATCAATTTAAACATTCTAACAAGTGTCTAAATATAAATTAATAATTATGTATCATTATCTCTATTTTATTTTTGTAAATTATATCCAAACTCAATTGTAGTAAAATAATTTAGTGAATCTAATTTCTTAAAAATTGATTAACAAAAAACTCTAATATTATTCATTAGACAATTTTACTAATATTTAAAAAAATGTTAATATATTTATATTATGAGAAAAGTTGTTCCCACACTAGGTGTGAAAATAAAATGCCAACATTTAGTATAAAAATTATTAAATTAGTTGTGGATTATGTGAAATGAGGATTACATAAAAAAAAATGTTAAAATACATTTTTAGTCTATTTTTACAAAATGTTAATAATTAGGTTTAAATTGAGATAGAATCGTCTAAATTGGATGAAAAAGTTTGACTTAAACTATATATTCCCTTTGATTCACAATATCAGTAATTTAAAGAAGATGCATAAGAAATAAGAAAATTATTAAATAGTCTCAAAAGCAATAATATATTTCTCCTAAATTTGTACTTTTCTTAAGCCCAAAGCTTTTGTTCCAAGAAATGCATATCCTCTGCTCTTGCTTACTTTGTTCTTTTAGAAAGCTTCGAAATGGGGTAATTATGTGTTCATTTCATTTGCGTATAGATAAACTAGTTTATAACAAGATTCTAAGAGCACAATTTTATTGTGTTCTTTTTTAGGTTTAATTCCTAAAAGTAGACGAAATTTAGCTTATTGTGTTGGGTGTGATTCATATTCCATATAGTATGCTAAGATTTGGGGTAAATCTTGAACTGAGTTTTAATAAGAAAAATCAAAGAGGAACTCATCTCTTTCTATTGTGCCATTTTCTTAGATTGGCATCGCGCCACAGCAACACCTAAAAGTAGAAATACTTTTTAGTATTCCATCTTCTTGGTGAAGAAAAGACCAGGACATTCTATCCATCTTCTCCATTCCTTGTCTCTTTGGTTTCAAGATGTGGAACCTTTGTTCTTGGAGGCTAATGGCTAGCATTGCCAAAGCTAAAAGAGCCGTGTAACAAGTTAAGGATTTAGAGCACCTAAAGCTCCAAGGAAATGCTTCCACAATATTATTTCAAGATAAAAATGATCGTCTCCCTTGGAAATACATATATGCATGCTTGCTAAGTTAGCTCTTAACGGATAGAGTTCCATTTTGCAACAATTTACAACAGTTACACTTTGAAATTTAAACCCTAATTGACACACACAATTTACTAAACTGCACAATTAACTATCCATGACATAGTCTCCACGCCACTTTGGTTTCTTCCTCTCATGTGGAGGTTAGGTCTCATCCGCTCGAGCAACCACATCTTGCACCAAAACACTTCCTGGAGCATGACCCCGAGTTGACTCAGTGTGACTCATCCCATGCAACATAGGAATTGAGCCATGCAGCATAACACCCATAACATCACCCTCTCCGTGGAAGGCCACCTTGTCCTCAAGGTGAAATTGTGGGTAAGATGCCTGGAAGCTTTCATAATTCTCCCACATTAAGTCTTTTGGTAGAGAATTGAACCATTGGACCAATACCTAATTAATGGTCTTACCCTTTTGTTGAGCACACTAGAGTTTAAAATTGCCACTGGTTCTTGTAAAGGATAGTTGTTATGACCTCCAAGAGGTAATGGAAAATGAGGAACTGATGTGGACCTATAGAACAGTTTAAATGTAGATATATGAAAAACAAGATGAATTTTACTTCCTAGAGGCAAACCCAGTTTGTATGCTACTGAATTGATAGCCTGAATAATATGAAATGTCCCAAAGTACTTTTTGGCTAGCTTATGACCTTGTTAATGAGCCACAATTGTCTGTCGAAAAGGTTGTAGCTTTACCAAAACAAGATCTCCTAATTTAAAAGTTTTATCTGTGCAATGGCGATCCACATGTTCTTTCATTCTATGTTGAACTTTTTGAGGGAGAGCTTTCAACTGAGACAGAACTTCATCTCGAGAGAGCAGTAAAGAATTGAGGGTGAATTTTAGGCATTTATTTATGATAGTATGTTGTAGTATTTGCCCAAAGGTGTATTGCAATATACTCCAATGTTTTATCTAAATCTACAATAGAATTAATTTTGGGCACTTATATTCTATTTGCAACAGTTCTCCTTCATTCGTAAGCTTCTTTTGTGACCATATTTAATTGTTTGAACCTCTTTGAATAGAGTGAACAAGTCAAGTTTCATTTAGGTGTGTTAGATCTTGATTTGACACTTTTGAAAGAAAAGCTTGATACTATTATTGATTCAAGCATGAGGAAGAGACGCCTAAATATAAAACATGGGAATGATCTAACAGATTAAGCACTATGTTTATGTGAATGACTATTGCAAATAATATTAAGATTGCAATTCCACAAATAGAAAGTGCAGAGGAATATTTAAAGTATGTGGAAGAACATTTTTGTTCCCACTGCTAAGTTACTTACTAGTATATTAATGGCACAACTTCTAACCATGAGGTTTGATGTGTCAAGAAATATGCAAGAACATATCATTAAGATGACAAAGCATGGCTATTTTTCCCGGTTGGTTAGGGATTCCCTAAATTTGGCCGGGGATCAAGGAAGGTTTTCTCCCCATGGGGATGGGGGACACAATTTTCCTTGTTAGTCGTTCAGGGACGGGGACAGGGATCTCAATCCCCACCAAGTGGGACCTGAAATATAAAATTACTAAAATACCCCTCATATAATAACTAATTAATTTATAATATGAAGGATAATGTAGTAATTTAGCATAAAAACCTGCTTCTCTTATCCGAATCCTCTAAACTCACCAGCCATTACTCCTTCTCAATGCACCTCTCACCTCTATAGACCTTCAGTGCTCTCCATATAACCCACATAGCCTTTCATGCTCCCACCTCATGGTCCCCGCAGCACAATAGCTAATTCTCACGGCAGCCACCACTTGGAGACTGACCCATGGCAGTAACTGAGGAGATTCTAAAGAATGGTTCTGAATTGAAAGAGGCAAGTATGGTCTTTTAGTTTCATTTGTTTCTCTTTTCTCTTCTCAGACTCTTGCTTTTTTGAATTACTCTTTCTCATTATACAATTTCTTTCTTTCATCAACTTGATTGTTGCATATTCCATGGCATTGACTACAACCCAAACAGATAATTGAAACCAGACAAGGGCCAATTTCAAAATCGCAGTTTATAGCCAACTATCTCTTAAGTTCTATTGCAATGCTTGTGATGTAAATCATAAATAAAAGACAAAAGAAGAGATAGTTGGTTACTTAGTTTTATATATTCTCCAATTTTCTTTTGAGGAAAGGGGCGGAAGTCAAACCAAATATGTTGTAATATCTATGGGTGCTTACTAAAGTCAAAGGCATCAAGCTTTTATTGGTACAAATGATAACTCTCGCCATGTTCTACACCAATAATCATTTAGCAAAGCCAGGAGTGTGATAATTAATAGCCTTTAAAAACTCATAAAACTTCTTATTTAGGACAATTAACTTGTGCTTATCCTGTTATGTAGTATTATCATCTAATCTAGACTGTGTCAAAGAAGTTAGCATAATAGAATTTTGGGGTCTTTTATTTTATTTCTTTGTTTGATTATGGTGCTTTAAGTGTTGATTTTGGAAAAAAAAATTAACAAACTGGCATATGAAAATAATTTCTTCTCTATCAAAGAAACATTTTATAGATGCTTATGTCATACTGTATATGATTTGATAGAAATAACTAAAGAGGGCAAGTTTGTATGGATAGCAGTTGCTTGGACTAGAAATTGTATATCTAGTTGTAGTCAGTTGTGATTTGTCCTTATGAATAATTATCCCTTGCTGTAGTAATTTTTGTGTAAAGTACTAATTGCATTTGCATTTAGATGTTTACAATTGCCTATGTGAGTATTTGTTAAGGTGTAACAAGCTGCTTACAATTCGAATGGGAAGTTTGCCTTTGATCCACCTTACAATCATGCACTTAGTGAAAAAACTTCATTAACTTGTACACATGATTGATACATTTATATGCAATAATATTTCTTTTATCAAGTCTATCTATGGAGACACCTTTAGAAGATGCTAGACATATGCTTTTGTTTTAATATAATGTAGTTTCATAGTATTGAATCTTGAAGTGAGGCTCTGGAGAGCTATTACTTCTACACTAATTTTCCTCTATAACGAATGAAGTGTGTAGTGGCTGCACTTGATAGGGTTGATGTGGGTTTAAGGAGATAAAAACTATGGATTAGCATTTCCACTTGTTTGGTAGATATTTAAATTGCTAGTCACTGATTGATTTTTAGGAGCCTGTTTGATATGATTTTTTTCAAAGTATTTACTTTATGATAAAAAAAATAACGTAAGATTTTTCAAATTTGAAAATTAAAGTTTAAAATAAATTTTATGTGAAAAATACCTATAAACCTATATAAAAAAATTCAATTGAAATAGACCTATGAAGCCTAATCCAATATTGACATACACGGAGAATGAAAACCACTTGATTTGTTATAGATTTCTTACTTAATCCTGATTAATACCAATTAATTCTATTTTAGTTATGACTATCAAAGAATCTTCCACTTTATATTTTCTATAAAGCGTTAGTTTTTTATTTTGTTTGCTTGAATACTTTATTTGACAGTGTTTGGTTCATAATAGAAAGATGCAATGTATGGTAGTGAATTCAATTTAGTTGCTACTTTTTGGTGCAATTTACATTTGAAAAGAACATTTGCTATGTTATTAATATAATGGTCTCTTAGCATTGAACTTTGCTTAGATAACTTTTCTAGCTCTCATTGTGTATGGCAATGATTTTGATGTTCGTATTACAATGGAACACTTTAGGATGAATACTTACATATTTGCAATGGCCTCAGGGGGTCAAGAAGAAGTCATTTGGATAGCTGTTTAGATAAATGTGCTGCCCTTACTAAAAATACAAAGGAGGAGGTGAGTAAAGAATTTAGATTTATAGTTTTGGCTTATTGAAATTGATAATAGAATATCTTTTATTATAGATCTCAATAATACAACAGCAAGTAGATACAATATGAGGGGATTTTAAGTTTGTTCGTGTTGCAACCCATGTTCAAGTGACTATATTTTGAGCAAATTATGTATTCTAAGCATATGTATATGTTAAGATTCTAAATACTAAGTTTTACATTCATGATGCTAAGTTTTGAAGTTTATTTTATATATGTTTAGATTTGTTTGTCTCTTATCTTGATATATTACATTGGGAGTTATGTAATCATTCAAATAAAAAGAAAAAGAAAAAAAAATAAGAGTTTTGATCCCTTACAGGGATCCAATTCCCATGGCGATTAAGATAAAATTTAAGAATTTAAGATTTAAAATTTTAGAGTTTAAAAATTTAAGATTTAAGATTTAAAATTTAAAATTTAGGATGTAAAATTTTAAAATTTAGAGTTTAAGATTTATATAATAATTTTAAATTTGTTATTGTATTTTTAATTTATATTTTTTATTTTCAAAATTTGATACAGAAAATAATGAAAATATCTTTTTATTATTTTTAAAATATGCTATATTTTAGAAAACATTTTCAGTAAAAATATTTTTAATTTTTACAAGCAAATACATTTTCATTACATTTTCTATTTTTACTGAAAATAAAGCATTTTGGTTTATTAAGTATTTTTGTGCCTTTGGTGGGTTTGTGATCTAATGGTGAAATGGGAAGCAAATGGAAGAAAGCCATGCTCGCCAGGTTGTTACTAACATTGGAAGCAAATGTGAACATGGGCAAGAACGAAGAACTAACTACATGTTGTTCAAGAAAGTGGTTATAATAGTAGTGGAATAATTGACAAACAATGAAAAGTTGTAGAGAAAGTCTGCAAAGAAGGAGATTAAGATGTGAAGAAGAGGAAATAAATGTTTATTAATTATCATATTGCCATTAATGAATCTAAATATTTACAAAGATGCTATTGTGAAAACAACTCCAAAATAAAAACATGTTTGAGTTGTTCCTAGCTTTTTATTATTAAAAACAATTTTAGGGAAATATGTTTTAAAATTTGTTAAGTCAAAAACACTCAACCAAGCAAGTTTTATTGTTTTATTATTTTTAAAAAATTACGAATCTATTTTTAAAAATAATAAATAAGTAAAGTTTAAATTATTAAATTTATTAAATCTTATAAATTGAACTATAAAATCTAATAAATTTAACAACTTTAATCCTATTTATAATAATTTAGTAATTCACATATTTATGTGATCACGTTTTTCCAAATTTCTATTGTGATGTTTTTCTTAACAATTAGGCTTTAAAGCGTATAATATTTTCAATGGCACGATAATCGCAACTATTCAAGTAAAAATAATGCTAAAACATGTGATAATTGCTACGCCAATAATAAATAGGAATTCGTTTGTAATATTTAATTATTAAAGAATTTCCAACAAATGATTATTCATTCATAATATCATTGTCAAAAATATTTACCAACAAATAAATTTTTGCATCGATGAATTTCTTAAAAATAATCCATAAGAAAAATTATTAAATCAGTTAGTAAAATAATTTATTAACCAAAAATTGATCTATGAAAAAATATTTCTAGTGAATGGTGTATAATTTACTAAGGAAATCTAATTTATCAACGATTTATCATATATTATTTTTATAAAATTATTACTAATGAATAATTCATCTCTACTAATTAATTGTATATATAAAAATAATGTTACTCCAACAAAATTAATTCTACACGAAAGCTTTCTTTCTCACTTAGATCTCCCCCTCCAACTTTCAACCTTGACATCATGGAAGCCAAGTACGTAATCGCAAGTCTCCCAATGTCCCCTCTAATGCTCATGTACTAAACAAATCATGAACATTTAGCATTACCCAAAATCCTAAATGCAAGAATAAGGAAAAAAATTTTCTAATAAAAATAAAAAGAGATAAATGTATACATATTTTTTTAATTTTAGATTGTTTCCAAGTATATTTCTTTAACTATAAAAATCTATAAATATATCTTTTTAATTATGAAAATAATATAAACATACTCTTTTTATTTATTTACCATTAAATATTTATAATCATGTAACTATGTAATTACTAATATACATAACATTTTTATTAGTTATCTAGAAGAACTCAAATTAAAAAAATACATAAAATTGTTATAATTCAATGAATTAATTTCTAACTTTATGTTTTATTTCTTCTTTTCTTCTTTTAAGATAAATGTTCTTACATTGATTATAGTATATAGTAATTTTTTCATAAATTAGTGATCTAAGTCATACATTCTCATATAGCTATTACTTTAGGATTTTTTGAGATAAAATAATATTAAAGTATATGAATGAAGATGTGCTTTTACATTATTTTAATAGTTTAAAGGATGTATTTACTAACATTTATAATTAAAAGAGTATACTTTTAAATGATTTAAAGTTAAAAAGATATATATATATATTTTTTTCAAATGAAAAAGCAGCTTAAGTAAAGAAAAGCACATTGAGAAGTTTTTTCTTGCAAACCAATGAGAGAGATTTTAAGCTGTGAAACTCTACTTGGATTAAAAAAACAACGTTTTATACCGTGCCGGGACCTCAAGGAATTTATGAGGAGCCAAAGGGATACTCATTAATTAATACATATAAATTTGTGATGATATAATAATTTTTAAATATTTATAATTACAAAAATACATATTAATAATTCTAATTTATAAAATAACATACATTTTCTTTCATATGAATGTCATCAATTACAAAAGGAGAAAAAATACTATGAAGTCCCGGAATGTTACATCAAGAAGCAAAAAACTAGACACTACACTTAAGATTCTCTCTGAATGGAAAAATCCCCCAAACTAAATAACTAATTTATTCCTATATTCCGATTTCCATGAACCCATATTCTGTGCCATAGCTCAATTGATACAAACCCATAATAACAAAACTATAAATATACAAGAAAGATATAAAAAAAAATGACAGGCATATTTGGTAGTTAAATTAAAAAATAGTGCTCTGTGTTTAAATAAAAAAAATCTAGGTTATTAAACTCTAAGAAAGGAAGTGATTTTGACACATTAGGATGAGACAAAGAAGATAGTGTACATGACAACTTGAAGGAAAAAGTTTGTGCGCGTGAGGAGTGAACACAAAGTGTTTGTATTACTGTTATCTAGGAGCTTTTTTACTTTTCAATTTTGTATATTACTTTTACATTTTAGGTTAAATGTTTAGTATGGATTGTTTTATTATGGGTTCAATATTGGAGGGGACAATTGCCTTATAACAAATTTTAGAAAAAAATTACTTAATCATGTTTTTTGGGGGCCATGGCCCCTTGAAGGTCTGCCCCTAATTATATACATACCTAGCATCACATAGATCATTAAAGATAAGACAAGCATATATGAAGATTAAGTTGAACAATTAGTAATTCAAAGAAATAAGAGAGATTAGAGAGAGTGAGAGTAATGATAGAAAGAAGGAAGAGTGTAGAAAGAATAAACAAACCTTTGAGGTAATAGCAACAGTAAAGAGTAGGGGTAGTCGTGGACCAGGTTAGGTTTGGGCCCAAACCAACAAACCTAAATCAAATTAGGGGTTTGAAGTTTCAAATTATTTTCGCCCAATTATAACTACAGGCCTAATGTGTTCTGATTGAAATGGGTTTGGGTGAGTTTATTTGGGTTGAATTGGATTAGCTTCACGTGGGTTCAATTTGGTTAAAGGGGGTTAAATTGGGGTATGGTTAGTTAAATTGGGTTCAAAATAAGCTAAAATTTGCAATGAAATTACATTACATGGCTCTAATCAGATTAAATTCATCAAATTTCAGCAATGGAAAGGGGGCTTCTTTTGATAAGTAAAACGAAGCAACGTATTTAACAGACTAACGATTCAAAAGTATAATTTTATTCAAATCCTGAGAAGAATTAGAAAATAGACATATTGAACTACAAGAGAAATATTCTTAGAAAAGAAAGATTCCTTGTGCATTAATTTATGTCATTGCACTTAAGAGTTGTATTTTCAAAATTCAAATTAGGCAGGGCTATACCAAGGAGAGGATCAAACCTGCTTGTTTGTATATCAAGTAATTGAAGGTTTTGCCTTCCCCTAAAAGCTTGATACACCTCAAGTCATTGTTTGACACAATTTTGAAGTAGGTCAATCAAATTGGATATGTGACTGAAATCATTGAATTACAAAGAGACCATTCTCCTGGAAGTAATAAAAGAGGTCATTATCTTCTTTAAATTTCTTAATTATAGAGTTGTGACACATAAATACCACATTCTCGGACATTTCTACTAACCATCAAATCAAGCAAAGCAAAACATATTGTAATACCTGTTAAAAGTCTCATAAAGTTAAACTTTTCGCAAATTATTCTCAACCCCTTCTGTATAATCCCTTAGTACCTTTGAATAGTATATTTGTAACTACTTACACAAAAGAAACTACGTTAATATATATGTCTGACCATCAACAGAGTTACAGAAGAGAAAGCAGAAGAATGTTTCAGAGGCAAAGAAAAGGCGCAAACTTTAAAGAATGTGCATGCTACCATTCACAGGAAGGAATTAGCATTGTACATAAAGTGCCAACATAAATTATATCATATGTATGAAACTGTTTAGATTATCAACATCAAATTAGTTAATGCAATATCATCGTTTTAGCATACACCTAAAAAAAGCAAATAAAATAATTTTTCCAACAACATACATTAGAAAGTCTCACCAAATAGTTGTCAGTCACTTTCACTCAGTAACTTTATCCCTATGTATTACATGAAGCAAATGTAAAGGAGGAATATTTTAGTGCAAGCCTAACCTAAATTTTGAAAACCCTAACCTTAACTTGCAAATCCTAACAGCTCCTCTTGCTTGGAGTTGGATGGAGGAAAAGGAGTTGAAGATGAAGGGGAAAGGGAAGAAGGGCTTGATAATGCATTGCAATTGAGAATGAGAAGTTAAGAATGGTGTTGAGGTCCCAAGGAAGAAAGGACCAAGGAGAGTAAGAGATTTAGCAAGCTGGAGAAGGAGACTCGGTGGAGAGGAAGGTGGACTGTCGAGCCTCGAGGATGAGGAGAGTTCAAAGAATTGAGGCTGGAGATTGAGTAGGGATGAGAAATGAGATTTGTATTTCTAAAGAAAAAGATGAAAAATTCTTGGGTAGGGTTATTGTTAAAATGGAAAACGAGGTTGTCTTCCATGATATATATTAAAAAAAGTTTATAATCTTCAAGTTGGGTCGGGTTATTATTGTTTGAGTTTTGTTTAATTTAAAATTGACCGATTATAACCATTTAAAATGATTTAATCATCCAATATTATCTATGACTTGACCTGAATCTATTTTTTTTATTAATTTAGGTGGGGTTAAATTGGGTGAGCAGTTTAAGCCCGCCCTTAATAAAGAGGGCAGAGCTTCAACAAATGAAGGGACTAACATCAGCAAAGACTAGAGAGGACATTGGCACATCAAGAGCAAAGACTGCCGAGGACAAAGGCAGAGAGAAAGTGATATACGAAAAAGTGAGCTGAACAATTTATTATGATCATTTTCATAAACTAAAACAGGTAATTATTACATGCATTTTTATTATAATTAAATGAATCAATTCTTTTGTTCACATAAAAATCTTACATAAATACGTTTGATCATTAGGTTCATTGTATTACATAAGATGAATTATAAAACACATAACTTTATACATTTGTGAAATTTTAAGTGCTCTACAAATACATTAAAAAAATTATTCTTAAAAAATGACAAACTTTCATGGTGAGAGATAAAATTTAAAAATAAGAATAAAATAATAAATAAAAATATAATATATAAAATTTATTTATACATATTTATTGTCTGATGCAATGCAATGACCGGGCGGGTATGCGTTGCTTATAGTATGTCGGGCTGCAGTGGAGCGGAGCCTAAACCTCCCTACTGGTCAGTGACTTGGAAACTCCCACAGCAGGAGCTTCCAGCTTGTGGCGCTAATCGCCTGTAGCCGTCCGATCAAGCCGGAATGCTTGAGAGCCCCCAATCGCTTTCTCCAGGCGTCGCTCCCTCGTTTTTCGCTTTTTCCCTCTCATGATTCTCTTCCGTCTGTTTCCCTTTCTCAATTTACAATAAAATTTTAATACCTAACAAAACAAACATGGAATTGCCAATGAAGGTGGCTCAGGCCGTCCATGTCCTCAACCACGATACCCAATCCTGCAACCGCGTCGCAGCCAATCAATGGCTCGTTCAGTTCCAGCAAACTGACGCCGCCTGGGAGGTCGCCACCGCCATTCTCACCTCCGATCACCTCCGCCACCACCACTCCTTTGCCTCCGATTTGGAGGTCGAGTTCTTCGCCGCTCAGATTCTCAGACGCAAGGTTTTCTCCTCCCTTTCTTAATCCATTTTCTCTTCTTCTTTATCAACGATCCCAAACTTACTTCCCTTCGTCCTAGCTGAGCTCAGAAGATTTAAGTATCATCGACGTAGTTGTATTTCGTAATTTAGTTTACAATTCGGACGCGTTTAAGTAATAGAACAGGGCTAGTATTGTGGGTTAGCGTGTCTAAACGGAGAAAGTGACTTGTTTTGTTGGAGATGTGAAGGAAAATGATGCTGCAAATTTGAACTCTGAAATGACCGATGGTAACGTCAGCCTGAACTTAAGTGAAATCTAAAGAGTACGCGTGTTAGGAGTAAGTTATAAAATGTCTTTAAAAGAATAATCCATTTGGTCCTTAGCTTGTCTGCATCTTACGTAGTGAGTATAAGTTCTTTAATTCATTTGGCGTTAGGCTTTTGCGAAACGAATGTGAATGCTAACTTCGTGTTCATAATCATTGAAGAAAATAAATATTACACAGAATGTTGCAATCAGTTTGTTAGTAAGACATGATGAAGTTCGGGAAGAGGGCATCTTATATGTCCAGCAAATCAATAAAAAGGGGAAAATAAAAAGGAGAAAGAAACCAACTGTGTAGAAAATATTTTGCAGTCTTATAAATGCAATTTGGGTTTACTGTTTTTGTTTATGTTTATGTTATTAGAAACTTTTTCTTTTTCCTAAAAGGATAGATGGATCATGTTACTGCCTAACAGTTAAGTGCTAGCGTGCTACAAGTGCTCAATGTCCAATTGTGTCAACCATAAATTTTTGTTTGCTTGATATTATTGACTCTTTAGTTTGACGAAGAAATCCTCCCCTCTCTCCCATCCTGAGAAAAGATTATTAAAATTTTCATGACAGATGCTACAAAATCGCTAATGCAAATTTTAATTTGTTTCAAATTACAGATACAAAATGAAGGTTTTCTATTGCAGTTAGCAGCAAAAGATGCTTTGCTAAACACTCTTCTTCTGGCAGCAAAAAGATTTAGTACTGGTCCTCCCCAGGTGCATTGTTTTTCTTCTTTTTTATGACTCTGCATTGCAGATTGTGTTTCCAAGGGAAAGGTGCTATTTGAGCATTCTATTGTCTGGTAGATGAATGCACGTTAAATTATGATAATATGCATTTTTCCCTACTATTGCAATATTCCCATGTGGGACATGTAGAAAGAAGTTTTCTATTCTGTTTTTGATTGGTTCTGTATTATTGTGATGACAGCTTTTAACACAGATCTGTCTGGCACTCTCTGCTCTTGTACTTCGAGTTGTAGAGCATGGAAATCCTATTGAGAAGCTTTTTTACAGTCTCCAGAATCTACAGAGTCAGGATGATGGTAACATTGCAGTCCTGGAAATACTCACTGTCCTGCCAGAGGAAGTTGTTGACAACCAACGCAATGATTCTAAAATTAGTTTATCCCACAAAAGCCATTACAGCCAAGAGGTTCAGGCACTGTTGCTCAATACATTCATAAATGCCCTCTACTTCTGTGCTTCCTCTCTATTTTTCTCTCACTTCTGCACACTCATTCCATGTCTGTTGAGCAGCTTCTCTCTCATACCACTATGGTTCTTGAGTTCCTGTTGCATCAATCTGAGAAAATTTTTGATGGTTCTGTACAACAGCATGAAAGGAACAGAAAAATTTTACGCTGCTTATTAAGCTGGGTATGAAAGTATGCTATGACCCATTATGGTTTGTGCTATAGTGCATACTTTTTTGGTTGAATCATTTTTATTTGTAGTTGTCTCTGGTTGTGTTGACCAGACATGGTATTGTGCCCTGGTGCTTTTGCACTTTATTATAACATAGACAGTCTTGTTAAAAACATCTTCAGAGGCCTGTTAAATCACTTTTGTTGTCTTTTGTTCTTATTTTAGTTATGGCCTTGTTGCTTTCAGGTTAGAGCTGGGTGCTTCTCAGAAATTCCTCAGGGGACATTGCCAGCCCACCCACTTCTAAATTTCATATTTAACTCATTGCAGGTAATTCATTTCTGATGCAATTGTTTATGCAGATCGAGTATTGATGACTCTGAAGGTTACATATGACTAAATTATATCTGCATTTACTTGAAGGTTCCTTTGTCATTTGATCTGGCCATTGAAGTTCTTGTTGAACTTGTCAGCAGACATGAGGTATGGTTGTGCTCTTTGATGAAACGTCAATCAAACTCTAAACTAATTGCATGTGTTTATGAAATATTAAGTAATGTCAATGTACGATGTGTTTGATGTGATTTGAGTTCCTTGTGGTGTATGTGTTCTGGAAAGTGTACAAGAGGAGAGGTAAGGAAAGAGAGACAGGGAGGAATGATGGATGAGTGATTGGGCAGGGACACGTAGGAGACTAAAGTAAAATAGGACAAATGAATGTGGCAGGACTGTTAGGAGTGCTGCTATAGTCCTTAGTAGGAATGAAGAATAAAACAAGAGGACAGAAGGGAATGAGGGGTAAGCAGAATTTGAGTGGTGTAAGGGAGGGTCTGGCAACCTCGAATTGTCAGAGGGGTGGAGAGAAAACTCTTAGATAGAGGATCTTCCTCCATTGTATTCCTTTACCATTTCCCTAGTGAATGATATTCATCTGCTTCGTAGTTATATTTCTGGATTTCTATTTTTGGTTTATGAACTTGCTGTGAAGAGCGCTATCAAGTGGTATTAGAGCAGGACGATTTAGTGGATGGTAAATACTCGGAACAAAGGTAGAATGGATGGAAGAATGGAAAGTGTAGAGAGAGACTTAATGGTGATGGGATCAAGATGGGTGAGATGCAGGCATGGATGGCCAATGTTGACAAGAGCATGTTGACTCTTTTGGAGTATGTCACTCGAGTGCGAAAGGGGATGAGCAAGAAGAAGAACAGAGGCCATCGGTGACTCCACATAATGAAGTGCGAAACAGAGAGGAAGGGCATAACGAGTTCCACCCTGAAAGTTGGAACTTCTGATTTTCGTAGGGGACGATCCCTTCCGATTTTTCCACTTTGAAAGTGACTGCACACCAGATCTTTGGAAGAAATTTGACTTTTATTTGAAGAAATTTCTGATTACAAAGACTTAGAACTTTGGAAACTATTACATTGTTTGGATGTCCTAATTTTCTATGCCATTGCAGAAACTGATCTGGCTTGGTGTTTTGATTTTGTGTTTCTGTGGACATCATGGACAGTAGAGCTTATGATCTTGGGTTTTGTTTGTCATTTCAGAGTGTAGATAGGTTGAACTTGTAAAGGCCCATTGTGCATGGTTCCTTTGATGAGTGGAGCTCTTGTCACAGAATCCTTCACAAAGCAATGGGTGTCATGAAATTTGAACAGCATACGATTATCTTTACAAAATCGGGAAACTAATAATAAATTCTTGGTTATGTTTGGCACAAACAGAACATTATCAATGGTAAAGGTTTGAGAAGATGACTTTGAATTATTAGGAGAAACAGTAGCATGACCTGTATGTCATATTTTAAGTCCATACCCATTTCCAATGTGTACCTTACCTGTTCCTTTGTACTCTAAGCCTATGCTGAGATTGTTTAGAGAATTTGTAATGTGAGTGATTGCCCCGGAGTCTGGATACCAGCAGCTCTCATCAACATTCTCTGAATCAGCCATTAAGACATCAAGACTGTCTTCTTCTTTATCTTGGGAGAAATTCACCGTATTAGCAGTGTTCATCTTCAAAAAATCTCCCTTTTGATTTTCAGATCATGAAAAATTCCCAGGTTCTGGATTAAAGCTGATAACAAATTTTCTACAACACTTGTGAACAGTATGATCAATCTTGCCACATAACTGGCACTAAGGTTTGGAGTTCATATTCTGACTCCAGGATCTACCTCTCTCTGTATGTTGTTCTTCCACTTCTTCCTTCTCTCTGTGAATTTTTATAATATTGTTCACTAGGCCGGAAACTCCTTTGGGCAGCATAATTGGCTGTCACATTTTCTATACTTACAGAATGTTGCAAGATTCTTTCTTCAGTGGTAAGCAGTAAGGCTGTCCATGTGGGCAGTTTTAGTGGTTATTGCTTGCCCAAGTCCAGCAAGTGCTGTGTGCACCAAGTCTACTTCAGACATCTCACAACCACTTCAACCTGATTTGTACACATGGCATTGAGATCAATAGCCATTCTGTTACTTCTATTACTCTAACAAGGGGTAGGCAGAATTCGAGCGGTGTAAGGGAGGGTCTGGCAACCTCAAATTGTCAGAGGGGTGGAGAGAAAACTTAGACAGGGGTCTTCCTCCATTGTATTCCTTTACCATTTTCCTAGTGAATGATATTCATCTCCTTTGTAGTTATATTTCTGGATTTCTGTTTTTGGTTTATAAACTTGCTGTGAAGAGTGCTATCAGTATATAACACCTTTCAAATATGTGGTTGGCCTTGGTTATTTTAAATACTAATGTGCATAACCAGCTTGTCTAAAGTTTGCAGTTTTGCTGTTGTCCTATCTATATCACCTGGAGCAAATGTGTGGTTGGCCCATGATTGTCAATTTGAAAAGCAAAATCCTTAAAATTTCATTTGGATAATGTTAGGCTATTATGACAGGTTAGGTCCAGAAACTAGTTAATTGATGGTTCATTGGAGGCAGCTTATTACAGAAAATTTTAGAAAGAAAAAGCTTCTGTAAGTATAATCAAGAAAACAGGTGTTGGCGGCGATTTAAATTGAAGAAAACAGACTAGAAATTGTAGGAGCAATGGAGTGTATAGGTTTCCTTAGGATTCATACCTAGAGATTGATTGCATAGCAAAACCAAGACCATAGCAATTTTATAGGCTGAATAAACACGGTCTATTATTTTCTAATTTGATTGCTTGCATGGTTGGTTTGACTGCATATGGAAATTTTTATTTTAAAAAATCATTTGAAACTTTAAATGTCTTTGGGTCTGCACTTCTATTATCTTCCAGACAATTTTGGGTAGAATTTTTGACAGTTTTCTTGGTGTAAACTGTGCAAAATTTGTACTACCTGTATTTCAAATTTCATTGCTTAACTTTTTCAAGGATAGGAGAATTATATATTTTGTTCTGTGCTTTTTTTAGGGTGTTCCCCAGGTTTTGTTATGCAGAGTACATTATCTCAAAGAAGTACTTCTTTTACAAGCTCTCACTAGGGGAGATGAGAAAGTAATTGGTGGCCTTGCATGCTTATTGTCAGAAATTGGGCAGGCTGTAAGTAGTAACAGAGAATTTAATCTCCCTTGTGTATGACCACATTTGTCTTATTTAAACTTGGTCCACTTGTTGACTGTATGCTAGGCTCCATGTCTAATTGTAGAAGCAAGCGTTGAAGCCCTTGCATTGACGGATGCGCTCTTGAGGTGATGTCTCCCTGATTTATTTAGATTCTTTATTGCTGTTGTCTTTCTGTTCATTTCTGGTGCCAAGGATTACTAGTTTTAGAGATTTGTTTGATGATGTTTTGTTTGAACTCTGAAATATCTAATAGATGTCATCTGCCATGCTGAAGCATGTGTTCTTAAGGTTTATTTATGTTTCAATTGAACTACGTAAATATACAATGTTTTGGTAGTAACTGAACTGAAGAGTCAGAATTCAGGAACTTGCTCTCAGATTGTTTTATTTATGCATACTTTGGTAGCAAAAGGTTTTAAATAAGCTTACTTGCAAAGATTATCATACTTTGAATATGTAGTCTGTATTGAGATTAACTTGCGATGTATATATTAGCAGCTGTGTGGCATTTCCATGTGAAGATTGGGAGATTGCTGACTCAACATTACAGTTTTGGTAATGCTATCCAGTATCCAATCAATAACCTTTATTTTGTTTTCCTATCTTATCTATACTCATGTCATTTGTTGCACATATGTATGTGCAAATCTTTGTCTCTCTTTTTGTGGTTCTGTCTGTATCCTCTCATTCTCCTTGTGTTCCTCTTTGTGAGAGTGTGCAGGGACATGCATCCATTTATTCTCCTGATCCTATGGAATAATTGATTATAAGCATGTTGCTCATTGTTTGTAAGGTTTTGGTAGGATTTGATTTATTTTTGGGAATATTGGGATGGATGACTGGATGGGTTTGAAACTTATTCCCAAGGACCCATTAACCACTAGTGTGGTTGATTTGAGTAGAAAACAACTATTGAACTAAGTCAACCACACTAATGATGCACTGGTCCTGGAGCATAAACATTATTTTCAACAAGTTCCCACTCTGATTTCCCTTTATTTGCTCCTTATGATAAAGTTTGCATGTTGAATTATGCTGCTGCTTCAACCTGGTTGATGTTTGCTTGTGCAACACAGGCACACACATAAAGATTCCCACCCAAAAATTTTTGTGAGAACAATGATGGGTTTTGTTTGTTTGGTTTAAACATTGATGTATTACATGATGGTTAATTCAACTTAAGGGATTTCTAGATGTTTGAATCAAATTTGGTGCGTAGCCATCTTGAGTGTAATGTGCAAATATCTTGTCTCAGGTCCTCTCTTGCAAGCTATATTCTTGGCCTTGATGAGGATGGTGCAAAAAGTAGAAAACACGTGGAAGACATTTTTTCATCTGTGTTCTCAGCATTACTTGATTCACTGTTGTTGCGTTCTCAGGTTTCTTCTTTAGTCTATTTGCATATTTCCATTATGGGCATTGATAAATATAGCGTTACTTTTCATTTTGTAATATTGCGTTTATGATTTTTAGCTTATTTAATGTGTCATTGCCTGCCATTAGTGAAGAAGTGCACAGTACTTGGAGTTACTTTGAATCTTTGAGTATAAAGTCTTCTTGCTGGCTTGTGTATAGGGTAAAATGACATGTCTATATTCATGATCTGAATCATTATACTGATACTGTGACACATTTAGAATTCATATTCAGAGGATTCTATATAGATGAAGTCCTTTCCTGACTAAAAAATTTAACACTTAGAAGAAATCAATTTGCTGGAATCAGTTATGACATGACCAATGGAAGCGTACAAATAGACATTGCCTAAGAGGATCTCAGCTTTCGGATGTTACCTCTTCGCCTGTTTGTGTCCTGTCATCTCTTTGAAATAACTCATTGCTGTAATGCACCTTCATCAGTACTGGCACAATTAAATCATTTGGATATTTATTTGCAAGTTTTGAATATGAATTGGTGGTGATGGGGAATTCAACTGCAAAGTTGTAATTTTTAAATTGACTAATTTATAATTAAAAGAAATGGGAAATGAAAATCGTGCCTTCTGTTGTAGTTGTTTGTTAAGATTTGAATATTGGATTTATTGTTTTAGAAATTTATGTGTAAAGTTTTAAAATTTAGGTTATTAGGTATTAACTATTACCAATATAGACTAAATACTATTTATTCTTGTCCAGATGAAAATAACCAATCATGTATTACATAAGAATTGTTTGCTTTGGAATACATATTTTTTTTTTTATTTACACTTGAGCATGTGACACATAACTTCACTGATTGATCTTCATGGTTTTCCTTTTGTGATTATTAATTTTTGAGGTGACTTTTAAATTTAGAAAATTGATGTTGAGAAATTTTCCTTTGGTGCTTAACAGGTGGATGACTCCACGTACAATGATGAGAGAGGAGTGATTGATTTGCCTGATGGTCTTGTCCATTTTAGGATGAACCTTGTTGAACTTTTGGTGGATATATGTCACCTGTTAGGATCTTCTATATTTATTCAAAAGGTTGTTCTGGAAAGTTCTATTTCTTTTCTCTTTTTTCTTTTGAAATTTGATTTTCTGAGATAAGTTTTATGTTAGCCATCTCTTATAATAGTATGCTTTTGGTGTACTTATCATGTAACTGCGATAACTAATTGTGAACTGGTGAGAGCTGACTTATATTTGTCTGTCCATTCAAGTTGGGATATAATGAATGTACAGTAAAAGTTGGCAATAAATATTGTAATATGTTCATATTTAGCTAGGATATAAGTTTTATTTTTATTTTATTGCTTGAAGTCTGGTACGAGCTAAAGTTTGATTAACATTTATCAAAATCTTACTATTTTGAAATTTTTCCTTCTCCCCACGTTCATATCCTGATTCTTTCAGTACTCTTATACACTATGATCTTTTTGTGAGCTGAATTGACTCTTAATTCTGCTATGGCTAATTAATACAAGAATCTGTTCCAGAGAGTTGTCTTGGCATGTAGTAGATCCAATTTCTGATGTTGTTCCTGCTTCAACTTTCATGCTTTTTCATCATTTAGAATTCCCATGTTTTTATTGCTGTATTCTGACCTTAGTTACTTGACTTAGAATGGACAATGCAGCACTAACGGTCTTATCATCAGAGTAGTTCTCATCTTTGAAGCTTGGCTTATTTACTAAACTTGTAAACCCTTAGCAAATCTTAATTGAGCAAGTTGTAAATAGCTAGGTTTATGTCTGGGATGTGTGAGAAATTGAGAGGAAAGAGAGAGAACAACCTTTATAGAGTATTGTATTGAGATATTGAAAGTGTGTATAAGACTCATACCGCTATGTCTTATTTATATAGGAAATTATGGGTCATGGGCCTATCTATAACCCTAAACTTAATAATAAAAAACAAGACATAAATAAGAAATAAAACATAAATAAAAAACTAATCCTATATTTTCAACACGCACCCTTAAGCTAAAGTATATATGATAGATGCTCAAACTTGTTATATAGAAGATAAAAGTAAAACACACTTAAAAAGAAATAGATAGCCTAGAACAATTATGGCAATACACAAACAGCAGAAATAACAAATGGCATGTGCATCAACGATCTTTCAAGGGTAGCCTGCAGAGTCTTGGTGTCTCAAAATAACAACCGGAAATATCAAATCTAAGTTCAAACATATAGATCTGAGTTCGGAATACAATTTGAGGTTGAGAATCCAGATTTGAGTTCTGACAGATGTACCATATTTGAGGCCGAGATAAGTTGAGATATCAGGAATATCAAATAGGTGTCTAGAGTATCAGATCGGATGCTAGGAGTATTAGATTGGAGGTTAGCAGCATCAGTCTGGAGGTCGAGAGTAACAGATTAGAGGCCAGGATATCAGATTTGAGATAGACCAATGAGGGTAGACTCAAATAGTGCCAAAGACAGATGACTAGGATTGGTTTTCCAAGAAAAGGCCTAAAAATAGGGAGATCTGACTTGACAATGATGGTATAAAGAAAGAAAACATTGCAGAGGAGAGAGATGAAGTAGAAAAGAGAGAGAAGATCACAAATAATATTGGGCACCATTGGTGAGGGTTTTCTTTAGTGGTGGTTGGGTTTTTCCTTCACTAAGCTCTGATACCATGTGAGAAATTGAAAGGAAAGAGAGAGAAAAATTCTTATAGAGTATTGTATTGAGATATTGAAAGTGTGTACAAGATCTATTCCACTAGGTCCTATTTATATAAGAAATTATGGGCCGTGGGCCTATTTATAATCCTAAACCTAATGATAAGAAACAAGACATCAATAAGAAATTAAACATATATAGAAAACCAATCCTATATTTTCAGCAGGATGTTTCTTTCTTGTTTTTTCCTGAATTTTCCTTTCTTTCTTGGTGGTGACTACCAACTAAGCTATGCAAACTAGACACTCATCTCCCAACTCTGAGCACAATATCTGTAATGGAAAATCTAACTATTACCACTGTGTCAGAATTTTAAAATGATATGTATATCCTTTCACTGGAACTTTGTAAGTTCATTTAACTTTTGATTGCAAGACATTTGTCTCTTGCTGCTGGGTAATTTAAATATAGATTGCTAATTTGCTGTGGATTATGTCTCAATTGCCCTCTTGCCATTGTATATCAAATAGAATTTCTTTCTAGTCCTAAGTGCTTCAAGTAAGTTTGTGTAAACATTCTCTAACTTGATATTATCATCATGAATATTGTTGTATTTGCAGCTCTTTATGGGTGGTTGGACATCTCCAAATGTGCAAATCCCTTGGAAAGAAGTGGAAAGCAAGCTATTTGCTCTTGATGCGGTGACTCCCACTTGCTAATTTTGTGCTTAGTAATGGGATGTCTCAGTTGTCTGTTTATAATAGAATTTGAGTTGGTGACTTGGCTCACTTCCCTTTGACATCATTTGGATTTCTTTGTTAATTCTGAGGCAAATATTGAGATATGTGATGCAAAAACTGTTAGTTAGGATTTAACATCATTAGGGGCAAAAAGTTCATTAACTGAATCCATAGTTAAAACAAGTGAACACTTGAGACACACAATGCATGGTATGGTTTCTACAAGTATAGGTCAGCAAAAAGGATAAGGGAGAGTTTTAGGATCATTAACAGATAGTTGTTTAATTACTTTTGTTTGCAGGCCTTTTGGTTGCTTTCTTAGCCTTATCCCTTGCTTCATCTTATTAGCTGGGCTTTGTCTATTTTCGGTGACATGCTTTATTTATCTTTGCCTCTACTTCAGCCCATTTTTTTTTTTTTAACCACATCTGTGATGTGCACATACTTCTAAGTTAGGTTCTCTCTTTTGCTTATGCATAATGATGATGGCAAAAGCTTGGCATCTATGCATGAAAGTATGATTGTCTCTATTTTCTGCAATAAACACTTTTATCGGCGGAAGCTCTTTCCATTTGCACTTTTTTCAGTGAGAACCTCAGTATATATGTTTGTTTTCTCATTTTGATTCTGCATTGTTTGCATTACAAGATGTTTTCCCTCCTTGCTAGTAGGTTCTCATCTCATGTGTCAACCAAGGTTGTACTCTTGAAAGGACCCTAGTGTGGAAAAAGTAGTGGCTGATCAACTATGGCACTAGAATATTGTTTACCGAAAAGTTAGTGGACTTATATGCCTCCACAATTAGATTAACCTAGTATTTTATGGTAACATGTTTTATTTCAGGTTGCTGATGTAATCATGCAGGATGGCCAAAGCTTTGATTTTTCTGTAGTCATGCAGTTGGTGACAATGTTGTCCACTAAGCCTTCTGATGGCCTGATGGGCTTCATGTGCATTGTATGTTATAGAGCTTCCTCTCATTTCTTCCCTTTACATTTGATTCTAAGCAACATAATTTTCTATTTTTCGCTTTCATCTAGAAGATTACTTTTATTTTAGGTATACAGATCTCTTGCGGATGCTATTGGTTCCTATTCCAAATGGATATCTACTTTTAAGTCAAATTTTCAGCCCTTACTGTGAGTACTCTGATAGTTCTTTTTCCTTGTGTTCACGATAAAAGGATTAAATGGTCTTTTGTCTAGTGTTATTTCTAGTTTTACCTTATGTTCATTTATTTCTGTTAGATTTTTTCTGACCAGGGAAAGAGATTTGTATAACTGAACCAAAATCATTACGTTAAAGTTAGTTGACTAATTGCCGGTTGGCCAGAATGTTAATTCTTATTCTTGGTGATCACATTTCTTTTGTGTTTCAAACTTCCTACTTTCAGATTATTTCTTGCCATAGGGATATCAGAACCACTGTCTTCAAATGCCTGTGCCTCTGCACTGCGTAAAGTCTGTGAAGATGCTTCTGCAGTAATTTATGAACCTTCTAGTTTGGAAATTTTGATGTGGATTGGTGAGGTGAGTTACTCCTCATGCTTACTGGGTTTTGAAATTAAGCATATTTAGCATATGTTGTATTACCTATCAATTAGACTCCCATAATTAGCAATCTTGTGATTAGGCCTTTTAGCCTTTGATTTAGCCTTGTATATTGTACAGCCTTACTAAAAATTTCAATAGAGAGACTAGACCCTCATAAACATTTTACTCTCCAAAAATGGGTTTCCTTTTTTTCCCTCTCTAATTTAATACAGGGGAGTAGACATCTGAGTGACAAGTATGTTGTGGTGAGTTGTATCTTGTGCATGAATATGTGTTGATATCAATTTTTACTATATGTTTGAGATTCTTGATAATTCTATTTGAGAACTTCTGTGGGATGTTAGTTTGGCCAAAGATGCCCAGCTTTGCATCATTCACGTAAAATGAATTTTCATTCTTTGACCTTTTTTTCTCACTTTAGTGGACACATCCAAGATGCAGTCTCAAAATGTATGCTGTTTGTTGATGACATAGTCTTAGTAGGGGAAACAAGAGAGGGGGTTAATCGTAAAGTGGAAATATGGAGAGAAGCCTTGGAATCAAAGGTTTTTCGTTTAAGTCGGAATAAAACAGAGTATATGGAGTGTAATTTTAGCAAGAGGCGAGAAAACAGCGATTTGGAGATAAAAATTGGGGAGCAGAATATACCGCAGGTGTCCAAGTTTTGGTACCTTGGGTCGATTTTACAAAGTAATGGAGAGATTGATGGAAATGTCTCACACAGGATCCAAGCTGGATGGATGAAATGGAGAAACGCATCGGGAGTTATTTGTGATCGCAAAATATCTACCAAGCTTAAAGGAAAGTTTTATTGAACTGCCATTAGACCAGCTATGCTCTATGGTAGTGAGTGCTGGACTTTAAAAAGGTCAACAAGAGTAAAAAATGGGGGTGGCGGAAATGAGAATGTTGAGATGGATGAGTGGACATACAAGAAAAGACAAAATGCGAAATAATTATATTCGAGAGAGAGTTGGGGTGGCGTCTATTGAGGAGAAAATGACAGAAACTCGGTTACGGTGGTTTGGGTATGTACAAAGAAGACCGCGAGAGGCACCGGTGAGAAAGGTTGACCAAATGGTATTTAGCCCTGAGAAGAGATGTAGAGGAAGATCAAAAAGGACACTTGGAGAGGTAATTAAAAGAGATCTTTGGTTAAATGGTATATCCGAAAATTTGGTTTTGGATAGAAGTTTATGGCGTCGTTTGATCTATGTAGCTGACCCCACCTAGTGGAAAAAGGCTCGGTTTGTTATTGTTGTTGTTGACCTTTTTTTCTCAGAAAATCATTAACTTTCCATATCGATATTTCTTCTTCTCCGTCTTTTCTCAAATATCTGATTTAAATGTGTGTTCTTGTCTGCTGATTGAAGTCCTATTTGTTCTTGCAGGGATTGGAGAAGTGGCATTTACCTTTGGAAGACGAGGAAGAAGTTGTTAATGCAATAAGTTTGGTCCTGGGTTCTATTCCCAACAGAGAGCTAAAGAGCAACCTATTGGCTAAATTGCTTTCTTCTAGCTATGAAGCAATTGGGAAACTTGTAAGCTCATTTTTTCCCATCCTGCACAATGTTTCAGATGTGAACTCTGTGATGCCTGTTTTGAGAAGCTCTCGTTAGCTGTTTATTTTAACTATTGACTATCAATGTTTTATAGTAATTCACCAGGAGTGGCTTGCAGTGGTATTCCTGGGTAATGAAATCAAACCTTGTCATTTGTTGTACTACTTTGATTTGTGAACACATAAGCGCTACAAGAACAGGGCATTGCCATTCAAGCTATGCAAATATTGGGGAAAACTTAACAGTTATGTGAGAACAAAAGTATTAGGTATATTGTGTAAATGTTTCTGGCAATTATTCATATTTATTTTCCTCAATTCTATCAATATTTTCATTATAAAGATAGCACCAATAAGGCACTGAAGGAAATCTACAGGTATGTAGGGTGTGTTTGTTTTGCAGGAAAATATTTTCTTTAAATGATATTTTTCTACCGAAAAAACATAATAAGAATGTTATTAAGTTATTTTTAAATTAAAAGAGGACAACATCTATTCATGGGATTCAAAACAAAAATTAAAAAGCTATATACTTTGTTGTGAAATAGTGTAATCCTATAACCATATGTTTGAGCATCATCCTTGGAAGGCACTGGAAGATAACTTACACCATATCAAAGCAGAAATTGTTTTCCACCTTGGCCAACATAGTTTTGTGTTGATTTAATTCAAATTGATATTATTATCCTAAATTAAGCACTAGAAAATAGGAAAATATTTTCCATAACAACAAAAGACCCTTAATTTAAAAAATGATCATTCCAGACTTTGATTCTTGCTAAGTTGTTTTTGTCTGATGATTATTAGTCCATCATCATTTTTCTTCCTAAAACTTTGACTATCTTTTATCTGAACTTCAGTCATATATCCTTTAAGAGTAGCATCTGATTCTTAACATATTTCCTAATTGCTAAGTATAAACACTTTCTGATCCTAGACAATTATGATGTTTTCCTGTTGTGGTTGGACATTCAAGTGTCCATAACTAGTTTTGTTGGCTTGAAGAAATTGGATGACATTCCCACTTCTGTGCATAAACTTTATGATATATTATAAAATCTTGAGCCGTTTATCCAAAAAAATTAACTTCTTGAGTTAACATTTTTTTTTTCTTGTTTGCATTATTTTATATATTTGTTTGATTGGAATTTGGTATATTTTGATATATAGTAGGGGTGGGCTTCGGTTGGCTCGGTTTGGGATGAGGGAAAATTTGCCTAAACCAAAACATACATGAACTAGGCCGATTCTGGCTGGGTGAGCTCATCAAACCGAGTCTTTTAGTTTGAGGTGAGACAAATTCAATTGGTTGGTTTGTTCAGGTTAGAAAATGGCCTTAAGTGCAGCAACAATAATGGAGGAAATAGGGGGTTTGCGGGTAGAGGAAGTAGAAGCAAAGGAGTTGGGATCAATCCATGCCTTTGCGAGCGACTCACTGTACTCGATGCAGGGATGGATTTGTGTTGACTTGTCGTACTTGATGCCGCCAACTGCCCAAGCTTCGGGTTACCCCGGGGCTTGGGTGCTTGAAGTGCCAGGTGCAGGGGATGAAGGTGGGTGCATCTCAATGCACCCAAAATTTGTCCCTTATTTAATTAAATCAAAATATTTTTTTTTGAGAAAAATGAAATTGATCCATAGATGAGTTCTAAATTTTTCCTAGATAATTATGGAATTTTTTGAAATTTAATTTGATAAAAGTAGGAGTATCTACGAGTATGTTTTAAGTGTAAGTTTTCTAATAAAAAATGTAAGTTATTTACTGCCGGTCCAAACCCAGACTTGGCATTATCCATTTAAACTTTAAACTTTTCAACTTTTTTTTTTCAATTTTTTGAGAAACACTAAGTAATTGTTAGAATAGGTGAATAATGGGCCTAGCTAGTAGGTTTAGTTCTAGAAGCTTTTGTATTATTGTACTATCGTGCTTCACTGTACTGATTTCTGTATTTTAGTATAAATATACATGTTAGTAACTCTTTTGTGTATAGCTTTCACAATTCTTATTCCTTCTCTCTTAATATGATATTAGAGCCTGTGGTTAGGAGTCGATTCTTGTCTCCCTCATTCTGAAAAAAATTGAGTTTTAACACAAGATTTGGTGGACTAGTGGGTTGTTCACATTTCAAGCTCAAAGAGCTTTCGTGTGAGGAGGAATGTTAAAGATGTAAAATTATTCATGAGCCTTTACTTAATAGCTTAAACTTTTAAGAGAGTTGGTTTTTAACAATAATAATGAAAAAACTTATACATAAAAATACTCTTAAATTTTTCTACTTTTATCAAACTCAAACCCAAAAAATACTATAATTTTGTAGAAAAAATTTGATGCCTAGTCCTGGATCAAATTTTTCAAAAAATTGATTTAATTAAATTGGATGCACCCTTTGAAGGGTCTGATGCATCCTTTTTTTCAATTCCCTGCACCTTCAAGCCAAAAAATGACTCGAGTGATCTTAAGTGAGGTCCCTCTATGTAAGCGTTCTCTCTTTAAAAGTGGCCCCTTGTGTAAGTTCTCTCTTCTCTGAGTTTTTCTTTCCTAAATAAGTGGCGCTCTCAGAATTGTCCAGTGTGTGGGTTCTGTCCCCTCTTTTGAAGAACTCTATGTAGTTCTTTCTCTTTGCGTAGTGTGAAGGTCTGTGAAGTGTGTAGGAGTTAGAGAGAAATTTGGAGGAAATAATGGTAAATACAGAAACAAAGGAATTGTTTGTGTTCCATGGGTTTGGAATTCAAAACCTGGAGCTGGCTGTATGAAGCTATATAGAAACCAAAATGACAAATTTTAAATGTTTTGTACTGACCCAATCCAAACCGAATGTCTATTTCATTTGGTTTGGGTCAAGTTGAACCGGTTTGACCTTGTTTTTACCCACCCCTAATATATGGTAAAACTTCTAAAGACAATCATTCTTAAGCTTTTATTTTTTGTTTTTTCAATGCAATTTGTGGTTGGGGTTGCAAAATGCATTTGTCTGCCAGGCTGCTTTGCTTTTATAATATCTGAATGTACTTGTTTGAGAGCATTTCCCGTGTGCTTTGCTCTTTAAAGAGGTAGATCTTCTGCTGTATATATCACTGATCAGAATTTAAAAAATCATAGTGCAATTGAGAGCATAATATGTTTCAGGTTGATCCAGATAACAGCCTTTCTCTTAAACTGAATCCAGCTTCTTATACACAAGTTTTGAATGCTGCTGCTAGAGGATTGCACAGGTATATGTTATTGACTACCATTTTTGGGATGTTTTTAGTCTAGGGCCCATAAAGTTCATTATACATGGAGGGCAGCTTGTTAGATTGTTTTATTCATTAATATTTTTTGGTTAAGTTAAAGCTGATTGGTACTCACATAGTGGTGTCAAATATCTAATGCATGAAAAAACTAGTTCTCTCTGAGTCCTTATATTTGCACTAGGGAGAATTATATAAAGTGATTTCTGGTGAATATAGTTCCACTTTGGAACATTTACCATAAAATTGATATCAATATTCACGGAGTTATTAATTGGTTAAACTTATTTTGACTTAGTCAATCCACCTTTGGTACTTCTTCCTAAACTAGACTGGGGTTCCTTTTTTTGTAATTCTCGCTTCCCAATTTTACTTGTGCTGTTATTTCAGTATTTTTCACACTTTGCACCTCTTTTTTTCCTTCTAATTCCATCTGTAAATGTCTTTGCACACTATTATTCAAGCATTTAGTCTAAACTCGGCAGTAGTCTCATTCTTCAGATTGTGCTTTAATATTTTTCTGTAAATCAATGTCCTTTCAATTCCCATCTGATTCCAGCCAGAGCAGTGGAAATGACTATGTTTACAATGACACCCTTCTCACCAATTAAGACATGTTCTCCATTTTCACAATATGGAACAATGATTTATATAATTGTGCCCTTATAACTAGTGATAGTTGTCTATTCTTCACTAGGATTGGGCTTTCTATGATTGATTGTCTGTGAATGTGTCATGGTCATTTTTCCTTCACCTTCTCTAATTGCTAATCATATAAATTCAGAATGGGAACTGTATTCAGTCATCTTCCGATATCTGTAGCGGCAGAACCTGCTGCAGGTGACTCCATATTTTCACTACTAAGGGCTTTCTGGCCCATCTTGGAGAAACTTTTTAGTTCTGAGCATATGGAGAGTGGTAATTTATCTGTGGCAGCTTGTCGAGCTCTTTCACTAGCTATTCAATCTTCAGGTATGCCACCTGCTGTTTGATTGCACTTATTGACAGTTCATGGCATATTCTTGTGAGAAGTTGAAAAACTACATTTTTTTTTCTCTCTTAAAAATGTGCAGGCCAGCATTTTGTGACCCTACTGCCCAAAGTACTGGATTGGCTTTCGACAAATTTTGTTTTGTTCCAAAGTCATGAATGCTATATAAGAACTGGTAGGGTCTTCTTTCATACTTCATAGTGAAGGGATAGTAGTGGGAAATATTATGGTATCTCCCGTTCATTTAAGAACTTTGTTCTAGAATTACTGTACAATGCACTGGTTGAATTGATTGATCGTAAATTTTACCTGTGACTTATGACAAGCTAGTGGCATGGGCACTCTTGGGAGAATTAATTATGGCCTTAGCTGGTGTCTCTTTGGAGACCCTTTTTCATCTTATTTTCTGTCATGAAAGCGTGGTTTGATAAAGTTGAAAATAAGAAATACAAGATGAAATGTAGAAGCAAAGAAAAAGAATTCAGCAAAGGTTGAAGAAGAGGGATGCAGTACGAGGAGAAATTTTGGTTTGAAAGAATGGAGTTATTTTCCTCCGGTGGTCAGCTCACTAGTTGAATATTATTACATGGTGACAGAAATTACAATTATAGCAGCCCTGGAGGACTAAACAGGAAAAAACACACCAACTACATTTATAAGAACATTACACCAACTAAAAGATAACATGATTATATATTCTGTGTTTACCTCCGAAGTTTGGACATATCTTTTGCTAGGTTTTTGGAGGACAATCCAACATAGCTCTCATTTTTTTGGTTGAAGTTTGATATTAAATTACCAATTTTAGGTATTACACAGCTGCGCCAATCTTGGTAACATGACTTCATGCGTCTACTCATCTTTGACTATGGTTAAACCACTGTGGGACCAACCCCTACCCCATTAAGCTAACACTGTCATATGGAAAGCCATTGGACCCCTCCCCTTTGCTGCATATATATTTTTCTTAAATCTAATTTGATATTTATCCTATATAGACTACTTGTTCATTAAGAAGTAGGGGTGTTGGCATTGTGGTTTGGTTCAGTTTCAAACATAAAAGTCAAACCAGCCTATACTAGATTTTTTTGTTTGCTTCAATTCATCAGTTCAGGGGCTATCTATTATTAAATTTTAACACAATCTGCCAACTATGTAACACAGTGACTTGAGTGATGATTATTTAGCTGAGGTATTACTTGGTATCCATATGATCTGTATAAAGTTTTTTTATCTGTGGCAAAAGTTAATATAATTCTTATCTTTGTTATTTATTTCAAAACAAGATATGAACTCTTATAACAGCTGATAAAAATATGAAAGTAAAGCTCAAAATAGTTGTACACTTTGATATCATTTGTTTTGAGTTTGTACTTTGTAGTATCAAATCTTTATATATTCTTTTTGTACAAATATTACAAATTCTTTTATATGTTTTTGGAGTTATGATCAGAGTTGTGTATTATACAATGCTAGACTGAGTCAAACCATCACAAGGTAATGTTGAATTAAATTATTTAATGGATTAAAGTGTTAGAAGTATAACATAAAAATCATTCCTAAGCTTCTACCTAATAGCTTAAGTTTTTGAGATGACTAATTCTTTAGCATAGTATCAGAGCCTCTAGTGAGAAAACCCTAGTCCTCCACTGTGTATCCTCTTCCAACAGCATCAAAACCTTAAAATTATCTAGACTTTCTCTCTTTACTTGCAGCCTCTCACTCTAGTTGACCTAGTTCTCGACCTTATCTTGGAAAACCAACCCCCATTCTTCAAACATGAAATTGAATTTCGGCACAAGGTTTGGTGAGCCTAAGCTTTATTCACAATTCAAGCCTAAAAAACTTTCGTGTGAAGGGGCATGTTAGAGATATAACAACATTCCTGAGCCTCTACTTAATAGCTTAAGTTTTGGGGATGACTGGTTCCTTAATATGATTTTAGAGCCTCTATGAACAAGTGATTAAGAATTTGATTCACCGCCCAATAATTAAAAATTATCCACACTTCAATTGTGGGATATCATGGCTCCACCTAATAGCTTAATATCATGCCCATTCATGAATATGTTAAATTGTTTACTCTTTTTTTTTTTGGAAAGAAAATAGTTATAAGATGTAAATATCCTTTTCTTGTTTAGATTTAATTGAATTGTGACTAACCAGTTTGTTATTATTATTAAATAGAATTTTTATGATTTCCATGGGACTAATTAAACTACATTTAGTAAAAAAAAGTTTTTGTTTACTCATTCATGTTGTAGTCTTCATTTTGCGTGTTTTATCAAATTCTGAAATGGATTGCTTGGTTATCTCAATTATTTGAAAATTTAAAGATACTATATTTTATTAATCATTGCATCAAAATAGGGTATTGTTTTGATTTCTACAATTTATCTGTACCTATATCCTTATGTGAATTTATAAGTAGTGCAACTAGATTTGTCTTATTTTATCTAATTATCAATGGTAAAAACATATAGAACTGAATATTTTTTCAATTTGTAGATGCTGATAAAACTCTAAATATTAAGAGCTTCCAGTTTTAGTTTAAATTCTGAAAGTCATCTTCCAAAATCTTTGGGTTTGAGATGACTTCATTTCTATGCATCACATATGAGTGTGCTTCAACATCTAGATAAATTCAGAATATTTGGAAAAGAAAAAAGAAATTTATATGGTTACAATTATTCATAAATGATAATTGAAATTTGAAAAATTTTATAAGGATGGGTAGGACATGCATATACTAACCATTATATGCCATTCTAGTCGAGTGCATCAGACTTCAGACTTTTGCAACCAAAGAAAAAGGCCCAGTGATTGAGCAGAAAAGGAGTGCATGTATCAATTTACTGAAAAGAAAATATTTTTTAATTTTCTTCAGGTTTCCTTGTTCCCTCTGAGCCTCATTTAAAAATGCAGAGTACTTTACCCTTAAAATAGATGCATTCTCCTTTTCAGTGTTCTAATTGTGTTTCAATGATCACGTGCCTTGGGGGTTGGGGAGGGGGATTTGAAGAGTGATTATTATGAAATTGGTATTCTTTTTCTCTTTCATCATCTGTTTATGTTATCATCTATTCATGTTTTTATCAGATTTTAATAATTAGAAAATTAATGTTGACTATGTTGTTGAGCTTCTTCTGAATTATTGCCATGACCCATTTATATTTTCTTAATTTAAATAATTTTTCAGCCTCTATTGTCATTGAAGATTTTGGTCACCAAGAGGAGTATGGACCCCTATTTGTCACAACGTTCGAAAGATTTACGCATGCAGCATCTATAATGGCTTTAACGTCGTCCTACATTTGTGACCAAGAGCCTGATCTAGTGGAGGCCTACACCAATTTTGCATCTACATTTATTCGTTCCTGTAACAAGGTCTCCTTTAATTCTTGATTTGTTTCTGTTCCCTTTTTTGTTTTGGCAAGTGTGAGGATGGTAGTCTCTTTATTGAGTATGCAGATACTGATGTGAACTGTTCTGTAAATATTCTGGTAAAATATACTCGCTGTAGGGCAAAGAAATTCTGGTTATCTTTACCAATTAGACTCTGTTGACAGGATTTGCTAGCAGTTTGTGGTTCTCTTCTTGAAGTTTCTGTCCAGAAGGCAGCTATATGTTGCACAGCCATGCATCGTGGAGCAGCTCTAACTGCAATGTCATATGTATCTTGTAAGAAATATTTAAAGTGCACATCATCATCGTCATTGTGGTTGTCATTGTCATCATTGCAATAGTTCTTTCAATGTTTGTTGCATGAGTAGAACCTAACTCTGGCACTTGCAACACGATCTGCTTTGGCACTTAGCTGACCCAAAACTAAGGAATAGGTCTAGCATTCAGCTAAAGTCTGATAATTATGGATTCTTTGACTTTGTTATTGCCATTGCATTATAAGATGTGCATTTTGTCTTCTGATATGTTAACAACAGTTTTTTAAAAATTCTCTATAACAATGACAATTTTTATTCATCTTTGTTGTGGTGTGCTATCTTTCTTATTTTACACTAATTAAGTGTGGCTAATGGACTCTCATTTTCTTGATTGTTTAGGTTTCTTAGATGTGGGCCTGGTCTCTTTGCTAGGATGTATGAATTGCATTCTTGAAGGATCATTCAATGCCACTGCAATTCATGTCATATCCCACAGCGGAGAGGGGCTCGTATCAAATGTGGTTTATGCTTTACTGGGAGTTTCTGCAATGTCACGCGTAAGTATCCATGTACATTATCAATGAATCACTTTTAACCCATAAATTAAGCTTATATTTAGAAGTAGAAGCAGTGGGAAATGGTATACTATGTGGATTTTGTTTTGGCTAAATTTTGCTAATTTATCATTACTAGTTGTTAGCTTGTTCTTTGCAGGTGATTTTATTTATTATTTAATTTGAATATTATATTTTTATTATTTAAATACATTTTACAAATAAATGTTTCTATAAAAAGATGCATATGTTTAGATTAAAAAGTTTTAAAACAATTTTAGATGTTGGACTTTAATAAATGTTTACTGGAGCTTCTTCAAGAAAAAAGTTCTCTTGAGGTCTTCAATTTTTTTTTTTCTTTTCACTCTGATGCATGTCACTTGGAAAGTAATCTTTGTTATCCACCAGGTAGACTTTTTACTTTTAAGTTTTCTGTGCAAGATTAGCATTAATTTCTGAATTTTCTGAGTAGCAAAAGATAAACCTTTTTCTTGGTACTTTTTGACTTCTGAAA
Source organism: Dicorynia guianensis (assembly GCA_037013595.1). Classification (NCBI taxonomy): domain Eukaryota; kingdom Viridiplantae; phylum Streptophyta; class Magnoliopsida; order Fabales; family Fabaceae; genus Dicorynia; species Dicorynia guianensis. Next base: position 11,625,395 of record JASUAB010000007.1, read on the forward strand.
GGAGGAATGCAGCGGAACACTTAACAGTTAGTAAAAGAGGCTTTTGGATCCCATATGTTTTGCGATATGCAAGCTTCTCAAGCTAGGGATGGAAATGAGCCAAGCCAAGTTAGGCCACGACTTAAAAGGCTAGGCCTATCATAGAAATTACTAGCTTGAGCCTAGCATGTGGCCTATGACGGATCAAAAAATGAGGCTTGGCTTGTTGGCTTATCAGGTTCAAATAGTCAAACCTATTGCAAATGAAATTATAAACTATTTTTATATTCTATATATTGATAATATCTATGTCATATTTATAATTCATTCATCATATTATTGATTATATAGGTTGGCTTGTTAGGCTCACAAGCCTAGTTTAACATAAATAAACCATGCTTGTTTAAATAAAAAGGCTACTATATTGGCTTGAGCCTGGCTTAACTAGATAAACAAACTGAGCCAAGCTAAGCCAAAGTTGGCCAGGCCACAAGGGGCTTACAAGCGGCTTGGCTTGTTTACACACCTACTTGAAGCCATAGCTGCCTTTTTTTTAACCATATTGGTTTCTTAAATTGTTTTAAGCTCAAAGGAGATTCTTTTCTTTACCCGGTACCCACCCCACATTCTAGTTTCACATGTATTGTTTTAACAAAAATTGCTTTTTAGCGTAATACAGGAGGCTTTCAATATTTATCTGAGACACAACTAAAAGAATTATCCTTTGCATGATAGGTTCACAAGTGCGCAACAATTTTGCAACAATTGGCAGCAATTTGCAACTTATGTGAGAGAACAACATGGAAGGCTATGCTTTGCTGGGAAACTTTGCATGGATGGCTAGAGTCAGCGGTCTCTCTCTCCCACACCTTTTGTTAACAAAGTTATTTGTATTTATTTTGATGTTTGACTGTTTTCTTCTACTCACCCTTTCTGTAACCAGCATTTAGAGTTGGATCCTTTGCTGTTTCTATGGGCCTCGAGTTGATCATGTATATGTTTCTTCATATCTTCGCTACTTTTGTAGATTAAAATTAGGAAAGGTTGGTCTGGCTTCTGGTCAACCTAGGTCCAGTTGGCCTCTTTTGAGTTGAGTTGAACTGGTTGAAGTGTCTTAGTGGCAACATAGATGGCCTATAGGCAAGAGAGCCATAGGAGAATCATGTTGCATTCTCCTGAATAGCATGAAAACCAGTGAGGCATGTATTGATCAATTCATCTAAACTCTCATCATCCATTTAATAAAACGGCCAGTAGGCAGCACTTAGGCGTCTAGCCAAATTGAGCTGAGTCAAAGCAGTTAACTTGACAATAGCTTAAATAATGAATGTTCTAAAAGATAAGCTGGAGCTTGACTATTGAATAATTTTTAAGTCTGAGCTGGGTCATCAGCCAGCTCAAAAATTCTGTTCTTTATACTCTTTTTTTTTTCCTTTTTTTTTTTTTTAAATTTGAAAGTGTCAAACTTGAACCAAACCTTATTCTTATTGAGCCATAAGTAGTTCTTATTTCCTTGAGACAAGCCAGCCTGAAGTTTGGTTTGTTAAGAAGGCAATGAAGATATTCGTACAAAATGTCAAATTTGTTCTGTGAAGGGATCTTTTAACAAACAGTTGTGGTAACATTGTTTAGTGAGGGCTGTACAAGAAATGAGGGCCTTTGTTCCCTAAATAAATATAAAAGGGCAGGATTTTGATGTGCCAGATATGCTAACATGGTGACTTAATTAATTCTATTACCTTTGTAAATGTGCAGATGGAAGTATGGTAATAAGATGTTTTATATCAAATGGAATATGAAACTGAAATTATCTGCTGTATGATTTTACATCTCTATCATTAATTGCCATCTCTTAGAAATTGCGGAAACTTTTGTGGATATGTTGGTGTCTAGCTCGGCAATGGATTGGGGTGTCTCGTGCATTGTCATCTTATAGACTTGTGGCTTTTTCACATTTTTTATTTTTTGTTCTCCCATTGTCTTCTTTTCTGCCTTGTTTGACTGACAATTTGAGTTAGCAGGTTCAGGCTCTTCCAGTTGAATACCTAAATCAGGGAGAAGCAGAAACGTTAGTGCCACTTTGGTCAAATGCTCTTGCTGATGCGGCCTCTGATTATCTTGAGAGCAAGAGTTCTGCTGGAGTAAAGAGTAATTTTGGGCATATGCAAGGGAGGGGTGGTAGAGTTCTAAAGCGTTTTGTGAGGGAATTTGCTGATGCTCACCGTAATATTCCAAATTTAACTTGATGCTGCGTACGCCTTCATGAGACTATTTGATGCCGATGTATCATGCAACTCAGAGGCTTCAAGCATTGAGGAGGCGCCTTGTCTTTTGCTGACAGCACCTGTTAACATTCATTGTAATTTTATGAGGTGTCACAAGGTTGGCTGATTTTGGTCCTTACCGTGCAAAATGCCTCACCATGTCATAACTAGTCTTCTGTATTTATGTCCTTTGTACAGTATTATGTTCGCAATTTTGTTAGCCCTAGAGAATCAGGTTTGGAAAAAATTTTATGCTTTTTCAAATTGAAGTGGATATCCGTGTGCAGGAGCAGGTGGGGATGAAATACAGATTTTGAAGGGAAAAGAATAGAATGATAGTTTCAGTCATCTTTGCGTATAACCCTTTGTAGTAGTAATTCCCATTATTAACACTCATTATGACAACTGCTTTGCATACATAGCGGGGTCAAAGTTGGCAAGACGTGCAAACAAATTGTAACTGTTGTATATGTTCTTTGACCTTTGTTCTATTTCTGGGCCATGAATGGCATTTGTTCATGCATCCGATGAGAATGAAAAGTTTCGGCTAAACGTACGAAATTCTGTCTTCGGATGAGTGAAGCTCTTTTACCAATTTGCTAGACCGTTATTGGTAATTAATTATTAATTAATATCAACAGAGCACAATGTCAAACTAGTCTACTTTCTCCTGTTGGAATATTTGATTTAGATGATGTCGCCTCTGCAGTTGTAATGAGGCACAGGTGAGTCTCTTGTGCATTGCCTCACTCATTTCCAAACTAGCTGTAAGAAATAAGAGTGTTATAGTTGGTTGGTGATATTTAGCGTTATACTATTTGTAAATGTCAGAATATGATTTCTTTTTTTTTTATATTATGTGTGCCTGAGAACAAAAAGATTTAAAGTATATAATAAATAATAGAATAAAAGTAAAAAAAAAAAATTGGGTGAGAAATAGGAAATAATATTTAAAGTGTAGTTTTCAACAAAATCATATATAATAATTTGTATTGACAAAAACTAAAAACCATAATTATTTGTGAACAGATATAACCTGATGAAAAATAATTGAGAATAAGATAAAGTTTAATCGCTCTTATTTGTGGAAGGAAAAACCTTTATATAACTATATTTGGAAAGAATTTGGGATAATTGTAAGAAGAATGATAATAAAGCTTAATGAATTATTTAATCCCATTTATTAATTTTTTAAAAAATTGCATATATACAACCAATTATTAAAATTAAATTTTTTTTTAGAAATTTGAGGTTTTTTTTTAAATACTTTATATTCATTTAACCTTTGAAAAAAAAAAAAACCTCTACTTTTAAACTAGATTTTAGTTATAAAACTTCTTACTCAATTTTAGTATCCTACAATGACTTGAACACTTAAAACCTGTTTTTAAATTCTTATTTTATGTTAATCATGAAAAGATGTATTTATCATTTGCGCCTTCCCTCAATAATTTCATTGCATTTAAAATAAAAATTACTAGTAATTTAAAATTTGAAAAATATTTTATAATATTTTTTTCAAAATATTTTACTCAAATTCATCAATGATTATGTATTTTATTAGAATTCATCCATTTATTACAAATTAAATAACTATTTAATTAAATTGAATAACAACTTGACTTTTTAAAGATTACTTAATTTTAAAAATGGTGAATTTAAATCCAAATACATAATAATAATTAATATATTCTATTACAAAGGGAGAAGTTTTCATGGTGTAAAATAGAAATTTTCAGGAACGTGCTGGTGGGTCCGGGAAGCGATTAATCAGATAAAAATAATGGAGATTGAAGAAGCAGCTCTAGTTGTACGGGCAAGTGAAAACCCTAGGCGAAGGAATCGGAGGCTCTGAGAGTCTCATCCCGTTGGCCGTTGTCACACAGGTAGAGTTACTTCAATTCATAATCGAAAGTTTGGGTTGTACAATTCTGGAAGCTGATAAATTCGTTGTATACTTGCTAGATTTGTTGTCAATGCTTTTCATCCGATGATGTTATCTGTATATATTCTATTTGTTTAGCTGCTCTTCTCTTGCAGATTTGTTTCAATTTTCGCCCGTATAACGTACTTCTGGTCACTCGCTGCCGCTTTTTCATATTAGTTTGTTGAGTTTCTGACTACTGTTAATAGGGCTGTGAGAATGTCTATCAGGGTTTTTAGCTGAACTAGAACCTTATTAATTTGGATCGATGTAACTGGTTTGTTGGTAATTTGACTTTGATCTTGCAAAGTTTGACTAGGACCTGGAGGGGGCTTATTTTGCCAGTTCTGGTTTCTGATAGCCATGCAGCAATCAGCTCTGGATATGGAGAAAAATGGGAAGTTTAGGTCTCTCGTTTTTTTGGGGTCTTCGGGAAGGAAACGGAGACGAAGAAAAAATATAACTTTTGCTGATAATGGGAAAGATTACGTGAGGCATTCAAAAATATTCGTCTGATTTCTTTCCTTGCTACCCAACTTTGCTATTTATTGGTTATTCTATCGTTAGTTAGAATGTTCAATTAAAAGTAAAGGTCATCACAAATATTCGTCTGATTTCTTTCCTTGCTACCCAACTTTGCTATTAATTGATTATTCTATTGTTAGTTTAAATGTTCGATTAATAGTACTGTATATGGGATTGTTACTTATGTAATCCTTTTCAAATTAAAGAATTTGGAATTGCAATGCCATTTTTTATTTGTGGATAAATTTTGGTGTTACAGCTGTGACATTTAGTTCTTCTGGTATCATATTGATAATAGATAGCCCTTTACGGCACAATAAATGAATAATCCTTGCAAATATTATTAGAGGTGTCCCATCTTTTCATTTTGATGCTTTCAATTTTCTGGGAATTTTAGGACACATGCAGTATAAAAAGAAAAATTCTGAACTGAATATCCCTTACTGTTATTTCTGTTGAAACCTTTCATATAACCCTAAGCACATCATTCTTACATCATTGATATACATTCAATTAGAAGTTAATTGAATGATATCATGCTAAGTTTCCATTTAAAAAGAGGGGGAATAAAAAAGATGTCATTGTAAGTGTTCTGATGCTTTAATTTAGGATTTGATTGCATCAACGGTAGTAAACTTGCCAATCATAGATGCCAAGTACTTTAATTATTTGTTTTTTGACCTCTTTCTTAGAACTGTTATCCTGTTACTGAACATTTTAGATTGTTAGAATGGTGTTGTATGGTAAGAAATATTCAGACACGCACTTACAGGCATGTGCATTTAGATGAAACTCCACAGACACACATTTACATGATCACATATATGGAACACTTGCATATTCTTGTGAGCACAGACACTCATGGGATTCAAAGGATGAAAGAAAGTTCCACTTATGAAAACGAAAGGTAATATATACTTATTTATAATGTAAGAATGGCATAGTCAACAAAATTTGACAGTTAGGAACCAATTTAAAGAGAGAACTTAATTCTTTGAGGCAATCATATTATGTTTCTCCATCTTATCTATCTCTCACATACTTTGATTATTTTCTTGTCCACCAATAACCTGGGGTACATATTTTAACTTGTTAATCACTTTTCTATGCCAAGATTGAAGCCATATCAGCTTGTGGGGATCACAAGTATCATTCTATGATTGTTTGCTAAGCTATGAAAGGATGTCGTTCCTTATGTAGGGGAACTGAGGTGGCATTTTATATCATCTACCAACATATCTTTAGATTCTCTGGGGTGTGCCATTTGTAAGGTGTAATTAGATGCTTCATTTGCCAGTCTTTATTTTTCTATGTTCCTGCTTTGCGCCTTTGCTCAGGAGAATGTCTCATGTTTCTCTCTTTTCTATGGCCCTGCTCGATTTTTTTTTTTTTTTTTTTTTTGGTGTAATGTTATTCTTCTTTTATCCAAAAAACTGAATTTGCCCTGGGATAGGATCTACAATCATTCCGCCTGCAATTGACTGCTTCTCAGATTAGGGCTAAACTAAACATAAACAATATGAAATTATGCTTCAGTAGAAGAGTGATTTTGTTAAGTTCTACTAGTTCTGCAAATAACTTCATTATATACTACTAACTGTGGTGATTTTGGCTTTTCCATTAAAAAATTTCATGTTTATTTCTTTTTTCTTCTTTCTCTTTGAAGTGGGCATAAAAATTATTTCAGTCAGTAAAGTTGATGTTAACATTTGCATTTACTTCTCCAGTGTGCCTCAAGCTCAGAAGCTAATGAACTCAAGATGAGGGTGGCATTCATTCTGTGGTAATGTTATTCTTGATGTTTCCAGCTGGTAGACCCTATCCAACCCATTAACTCTAAGTAGGTTGCAAAATATATTTTTCCCCTCTTGGCAAGTGGACGATGGTGTTATGATATTGTTACTGGCAAATTTATCAATATTTTTGCATGTGTGCCCAATGAAGTCTTAAATTTGTTTACAACGCTGCTCATGTTGTCCTTCGGGCATATCCTGCTGAGTACTGTTGCAGGATCTTAATACTTTACAACTTAGAAATGAGTAAGGTGTGAACAGTACTGTGAATACTAACTCTGGGGGTTGATGGGTATTGGGACAATAATATGAGTGGTTTAGGGCATCCTCTGGTAATTGAATTGATGTAACATGTCTGATGAGGTAAACATAATGACATATTGAAGAAAGCCTGGGCTTGACAGCTATGAGTCAGGCTTCAAATATTAAATTCTTGAAGTTGCTTTCTTGCAGATTTTTATTGAAGTTAGTTTCTTATCATGCTTTCATAGCCATTGATTTAATTATTCCTCAAGAAAAACTTAGCAGCTTTGTGAATTATGGTGGTAAAATTTCTTCTCCAGTAGGGTTGCTGCAGTAGAATATGGATCCTGTTACAAAAAAAAGTTTTAGAAAGAGTGGAATAGAGTGGAAAGGAGGATGACACTATGATCAGGCATGGAAGGTCCAAATTTCTTGAAATTACCTAATGTTGGATGTTACTCAAGATATGTATAAGATCTGCTTTTCTTCAGCCAAATATTTTTTGTGTTTTGTCTCTAATTGGGTGAGTCTTGTAATTTCCTTGGATTGAAAAGTTTTTTTCCTCCTTTGAGCATTAGGTTGTCACTCACTGAGATTTTGAAGCATAGTCCTTTCTATCAAACTTTCTATAGAAATACTTGGGATCTGCGAAAGGGGTTCAGTTTCTCTAATGGTTGACCGGGAAGCTTGAAGACCTGGTTGAAGGTTTAAGTTAGCTTGATGACTGTTGGAAGATCTTTGTAGCATTAAGTATGTTAAGGTTTTCTAGGATTAGCTTAGACAATGTGTATCTTTTGTTAAGTATCTTTAAAGTAATCCCATTTAGTTGATTTGTAAGGATTAAAATTTTCTTTCAAGTGCTAACAGCTGTAATTGTAATTCTTCTGGGGTTCCCTGTTATGCTTTGATCTCCATTACACTGGATTTCCTTGTTTTGGTCCCACTTGGGGTCTGGTTTTCTGTTGGATCTTGGGTTGTAACACTACCAGCATATTAATTATTCTTATCTTTTGCTGTTCATTGCTTGTTCCTGAGTCTATAATCATTAAAAAGAGATATGTATCATGTTCTTCATTCATTTTAAACTACACATTTGAGATATATATTGATATACTCCTCTGTAGTTTTTATTGTTTTCTGAATTATATATGCTTAAATGTGCCAAATAAAATTATCTACGATTTTGACTGTGCTTTCATTTTATATTACTGTTTGCTGAATTTGCTGCATGCATATTTGTGGTTATATTCGTAGGCTAGTCTTCCTAATATCACCAACAATGGCTGATGGTCAAGATTCAGACAAGAACATTGAGATATGGAAGATCAAGAAATTGATCAAAGCTCTGGAATCTGCTAGAGGTAATGGTACCAGCATGATTTCATTGATAATGCCTCCACGTGATCAAATATCTCGGGTCACTAAGATGTTGGGTGATGAATTTGGAACTGCTTCAAACATCAAAAGTAGGGTGAACCGACAGTCAGTGTTGGGAGCCATTACTTCTGCTCAACAGAGGTTGAAGCTCTACAATAAGGTTCCACCAAATGGTTTGGTACTTTATACTGGAACCATTGTTACTGAAGATGGCAAGGAAAAGAAGGTGACAATTGATTTTGAACCTTTCAAGCCCATTAATGCATCACTCTACCTCTGTGATAACAAGTTCCACACTGAAGCACTAAACGAACTTTTGGAATCTGATGACAAGTTCGGTTTTATTGTCATGGATGGAAATGGCACCCTTTTTGGGACATTAAGTGGAAATACCCGGGAGGTGCTTCATAAATTTACTGTTGACCTACCCAAAAAACATGGTAGAGGAGGGCAATCAGCTTTGCGATTTGCTCGTCTTCGCATGGAAAAACGGCACAATTATGTTAGAAAGACTGCAGAACTTGCTACGCAGTTTTTCATCAATCCTGCTACTAGTCAACCTAATGTTTCTGGACTTATACTTGCTGGTTCAGCTGACTTCAAGACTGAGCTGAGCCAATCAGATATGTTTGATCCTCGCTTACAGGCAAAAATATTAAATGTGGTTGATGTTTCTTATGGTGGTGAAAATGGTTTTAATCAAGCCATTGAGTTATCTGCAGAGATATTATCAAATGTGAAGTTCATACAAGAGAAACGCCTGATAGGGAAATATTTTGAGGAGATTAGCCAGGATACTGGAAAATATGTCTTTGGTGTTGATGACACATTGAAGGCTTTGGAAATGGGTGCTGTGGAAATACTAATTGTATGGGAAAATTTGGATATTAACAGGTATGTACTGAAAAACTCTAATACCGGTGAGATTGTCATAAAGCACTTGAACAAGGAACAAGAGCCTGATCAAAACAATTTCCGAGATTCAGCTACCTCTGCAGAGTTGGAGGTTCAGGAAAAGATGCCCTTGCTTGAGTGGTTTGCCAATGAGTACAAAAAGTTTGGTTGCTCGCTGGAATTTGTGACCAACAAATCTCAAGAGGGATCACAGTTTTGCCGAGGGTTTGGTGGCATTGGTGGCATTCTTCGCTACCAGCTTGACATCAGATCTTTTGATGAGTTATCTGATGACGGAGAAGTGTATGAGGATTCTGATTAAGCATCTGTTTTGTAGAGTCTGTCTGTACTTGGTTTTGGATCATTGGATGAAGCGTCATCACTTTTATTAAAATTCCCAGACATCCTTCGATTGTATGGGTCCTAAGACTTTTGTCCGTTTGTGTTTTACCTATCAGACATGTACTGTTCACTTTTTTCTTTTCTGCTCCCTATATTTCTCTCCTTTTTTCTTTTTTTTTTTTTTTTTTTTTTTGCATAGGCAAATTCAAGCATTATGGCAACAGCAATTTGTGTATTGATTCCTCATGAAAGAGCAGATATCCCTCGGAAGCTGTCATTTCAAATGAGTGCTTTAACTTCATGATATCTTGGTGACGGTGGCATCTGGTTTAATGTGAATGGTAACAAACGCTAGGTTATAACTTTTGTGTAGCATGATTTAGTTTATAAAAAGAAACATTTACATTTTTCTCCTTGTTGAGAACGATTAAACTTTTTAGATTATAATTTTTTAAAACGTAAGATGTATTTTATTAAATTAAGTATAAGTAAATTACTATTAATAAAATGTTAATTGTATAAATTATTATAAAATATAAATATATAAATAATAATTTATAAAAGTGAATTAATTTATACTTTTTTTTATTGATAATATATTTTACCCTTTAGAATATCTAAATTTTAACTTCTCACGTATCCTAACTTAGATTTTTCTCGTATTATTCGAACCATATATAAGGGAAATGATTCTCAATAGCACAAGTGGGGTTGGACCTTACGAAAAGGTACGGTTATCAATATGAGTGACTTATCCTATCCCGTCTCTTTATAGCTTGTAACTAAACCCGTAGATTATAAGTTTTGTAAGTTAAAAAAAAATATATCCATCTTATCTCTTTTTGTTTAGTCAGAAACGATTCTCACTAGCACAAGTGGGGTTGGACCTTACCAAAAGATAGGGTTATCAATGTAAGTGACTTATCCTATCCTTTTGCTTTATGGCCTATAACTAAATGGGTAGGTTATAATTGTGATAAGTTCAAAAAAAAATATATATCTATTTTATCTTTTTTAATTTAATTTAATTTATTATAATTTATAAATTAAATAAATTAAATTTTTATAAATTAAAAAAACTTACTTATCTTATTTTTTATGCGAGTCAGGATAGATAGTATGCATATGCTAAACCCTATCAAAGGAGTTTAATTATGTTATTTTCATGATGACAATATCGCAAATATCGTAATTTATTAATGACAAAAGTAAATTAGAAAAAGGGAGTGTAACGAGTTCTCTCCACAGGATAGAAGACGTTCTGACTTCCGAAGAGGATTTGGAATGTCGTCATGCGACACTTCCACTGAGAAGGCAATAGAGCTGCTGACTTCTTGGCAGCTTTGGGCTAGAAGCTTCAGAAGGGGTATAACGACTTCCCCTTTCCACCTCAAGGTCTTTCTGATCTGCTCAGGGATGACAATTCTGGGATTTCGTAACCCAGGTTGATGCCCACTTAGGGTGTTTCGTTTTGTCTTTTGCTCATATTGTAACATAAAAAAAAAAAAAAGTAAATAACGAGGAAGTGATGCAATGAAAGAAATCAGAACTCCATACGCAGCTGAGAATCAAAAATGCTGCGGCGACGTTTTTCAATCTTTTTCAATTGGTTCTTCAGGAGCTATGCCACCACCAGTATTGCTACTCTGTGACAGTACCAAAAGGGGTAAGAAAGATGCGACGACACCACTCCTCAATTTGTACCCAAAGGGGTAAAATATTTGCTTCTTTAGAATCCTTTTAATATATGGAATATATCAGCCTGTAACCTATAAATAGCTTGAGCAGTGATTTGTAGGTACTCTGTGTGAACCTATGAAGATTTATTATTTAAAAGCAGAGGGGATTTGGGGATAGGTCACACTAAGCCTCATAGGAGTTCAATGTTATTTCATTCTTGGAGATCTGAGGTCTCAAGTGGCAAACAAAATGTGCAAAAAGTAGCATGACATCTTTGTGAACAACTGAACATCATTCTGTTACAGCCCACTGTACTTTCTACCTTATAGTTCCTTTAATAGCATATTTTGACACAAACTTTATTAAAGGATGCTGGGCAATGGGAAGCAGGGTAGTCATTCATTTCGCCTTGCAAAGGATTCCTTTTTATTGATGAAAGCTAAGGCCTGCTATCAGTGTTAAAGCAATGTAAAGTTGGGGACTCCTTGCAGATAGCATCATTCAGAAAGAAGACTAAATATAGTTGTAAAGCAAAAATTAGACTCTTACAACCCACGAGCCTCTAAATTGGAAAGCAGTTTTGGTAATAGACCTAATACCTCTTAATGTTACAAAGTCTGGGGCTTCAGCGATCAGCAAGCTCTATAAGTTCATTGACCACATTTGGATCAGCAAGAGTACTAGTATCTCCAAGCTCATCCAACTGCCTGGAAGCAATTTTTCTCAGAATTCTTCTCATTATCTTTCCACTTCTTGTTTTTGGAAGCCCAGGTGCCCAATGGATTTTGTCAGGTGCAGCAAAGGCTCCTATCTGAAAATAAACAGTTGGGATTAAGTTCTAAATGAAGTTATACATTCCACATTTGGATATGTACTATATGACGACCTGGCAGGTTAGAGGCCACATTAGACTGTTTAAACGACACCATATACATAGTTCATTAAGTATCCTTGCACCTTGGCTTTACACTATCCAGGATACTGTTGATCAATCGTGGTGTCAAGACTCAAGTATACCATTTTATTTATCCCAAAAAAAGAAAAAGAACATATGCATTTGGAAAATGGGTTACTATATAAGCAAAAATTTAAGTTCAGACCTGATTTCGAACTATGAGTATGAGGCTCTTCCGCAGTTCTTCACTGTAAGGAACACCTTCCACAAGAGTAACAAATGCATAGATACCCTGCCCTTTAACCTACAGCAGTGAAGATGTTGGTATAGACACAAACATCACTCAAATTCACACACTCGTACGCACACAGAATATACAGACACACCTCATGCTCAACACCAACGACAGCAGCCTCTGCACATTGAGGATGTGAAACTAGAGCTGATTCTACTTCAGCTGTGCCAATACGATGTCCACTGCATTAACAAGAAAACATCAGATTTAAGACACGAAAAGAACTGCATGAATTTCTGCTAATAATATTCCTGCGACTGTCTATTTTTGTCTAGTTGCTTGTCAATTTAATTAGGTGACAAGCGTTCAGCCACCCCCCAAGCGGAAAGAAGAGTCTTTTGTACCAAAGAATACCTGACATTGATGACGTCATCAACTCTTCCAGTAAGCCAATGGTATCCATCTTTATCCCTGAAACAGAGTTAAATGTTTTGAATAGAATTATCCCACATATTTTTGCAGGTATTAAATTATTTCTTTGGAATAAACATAATTTGTAGAGACTAAAATATAATCCAGCATATGAGAATTATAAAATATTGGCATGTTTTAACTTTTAATGCAGACTGACACGAGTGTCTAAGTAAATCACTAACCTGCTGCAGCCATCACCACTGAAATAGTAGCCAGGAAACGGCTTGAAATAAGTTGTTTCATATCTTTCATGATCACCATAGAGGGTTCTGAATGCCCCAGGCCACGAGTTCTTAATACACAGATAACCGCTGCACTCACCTTCTATTTCAACTCCTTTCTCATCTACTATGACAGGCTACAGTAACGGCAAAATTTGTTTATGATAAAGGCAAAATTAGATTATGGCAAACAGGTAAAAACAAATCCATTGATGATAATACTTAAATGTAATGTTTGCTGAACAGACCTGAACTCCAAAGAAAGGGAAAGTTGCAGAACCAGGCTTCTGAGGCCAAGCACCTGGTAGTGGAGTTATCTGCAAGAAACGATAAAGTAATTTTAGTCTCAAAAACAGAAATGTACAGATATAATAAATTTCTATTCCTTTTTCTTTTGTTTGTTTGTGTGTTTTGATTTTTTTTTTTTGGGGGGGGGGGGGGGGGCGGCGGTACATGTGATACAGAACAGATTCAACTATCCCTACGTATGGAATGAAAATATATTGCACATTCTGTGCCTGCCATCAAATTCAAATCTGACAAAGATAATCAATGGAAGTTAAAATACCATGAAGCCACCGGTTTCTGTTTGCCACCAAGTGTCAGAGATGGGGCATCTTGAATCTCCAACTATATTGAAAAACCACCTGAGAGAGAAAGAACTGTTTCAAGATGTTCTTTGATGTAGAATAACTAAGTTACAGTTAGTGAGGAAAATTATAAATAATAACCTCCATGCACTTGGGTTTATGGGCTCGCCAACACTTCCCAAGACTCGTAATGATTTTCTTGAGTAGCGGGTAACATACTGCATGGTTTGCAATGTTTTGAATCATGAGTAATTATAACAGCAGAGGAAACTCTAGATTCTTGCAACAGACACAGCTCAGTAGGAACACCCCATGGCCCATAATGTGCACAATCCATGAAAAATTAAGTTCCATTTCATCCAACTCATTTTACTACGATTATGATCTTTTTTCCTTTACCACAGCATTGAACTCAACAATTGTCTCATGGTAAATGGCACAAGTTCTGTTCCTATAAGAACTGAAATATTGTCAATTTTATATCTTGCAAATGCATCACAATTTCTTTCGATTAAAAAAGGTTGGCTATACAATCTGGATAGTTTTAAGTTTCTCCAACCTAAATTTAAACTGTTTCATAATATGGCTAGTGGAAGGCCAAAAAGACAAGAAATAAGCTGGTAAGGATAGGTGGAAAATATCAGATTCAGAACCGGTAAGTAGATGGGAAATATAAAAAGAAACTGTAAATCTTGTTTAAATGCACAAACAATAAGTTTAAATTTTAAACCAATCATATTAAAATATAAAACTAAAACGCATCAACCTCCAGAAGCAATAATTCACAATATTTTTCACATACAGGTACAAGTAAGCTCAGTGAGGAATCTTGCCTCATCTCCATCACGCATGAGGGACCGCACCAATGTGGGGGCAGTGTAGAATAATGTCACCTTGTATTTGTCAACAATGTCCCAACAGCGCCCAGAATCAGGATAGCTGGGAGCCTGCAGGTAAGACGCATCCAAATTGTGAATAGATTCAAAAAGGAGTACTTACATGCAATTCCTTGATTCTCATAATTTTCTATCAACAATAGCAAATTAAAATAATTATGTTGGTGAAATGCACTATTTTTGTAGCCAATCCCACCTAATAAAATAAAGTGCTACTTGTTGTTAGTGGCGGTGAAATGCATTGTTCTATTATTTGTAGAGCTTCAAAATATGTTTCTTTCCAAAAAGAGATTTTAGTCTTGGTATGATGAACAGTTACAACCCCTGAAAATATATTTCATAGTAAAATATTTCTAGTGTAGGAAGAATTAACGAAAAAATGGTTAATAATGTTCACAAAGTGTTTAATGGGCTAACCATGAATAAACTTTATTAAACACTATTGGTTAATCATTCACAATCCAGAACGATAATACCAGGAATACCCTTTTTGTATTTCTCCAATTGAAATTTGTGGAAAATTTCTTTGCAACAACAAACTTCTCTTGGGTGCACTTTCTGCTGTTTCATCATGCACACAAATGCAACTATGTTTCAAGTTCAAAATATTACCCCTTCAAACACAACAACAGTGGCACCATTGAGCATAGGTCCATAAGTTACATAGCTGTGGCCAGTAATCCAACCACAATCTGCTGTACACCTATAGTGAGGATATAACTCGTTAAAGATAAGTACTGATCTGATTCATATCAAGAACATACCAACAATAAAAGCGTAAAAGATGAACTTTCAAGTATACCAGTAGATGTCTGATGGCTTGTAGTCAAACGCATACTTGAATGTTGTTGCAGTATACACCATGTAACCGCCAGTTGCATGGAGAACACCCTTTGGAAAACATATATTAGCACTCTCAGGTAAAGGAAAGCATAACCTCATAAAGTACAGCACACAAGTACCTTTGGTTTTCCTGTACTCCCACTTGTATAAAGTAAAAAAAGTGGATCTTCTGCATCAACCCACTCCACTGGACAAGTAGTAGGATATTGAGGAATGACATCCTACAAAACAGAAAAAAATCAGCAAAAAAGGGGAAGGGAGGAAGGGGGAGAGAAAGTGGGAAAAAGGTGTAAATTTTTTTATCATACTTAATGAAGCAGTCACTATGAACATCCAAAATTTATTGAGAAACCTAATCCAGAAATTCAAAATTTTATAGTATTGCATCATCACAAGCAAATTAATTCATTTGCAAAAAGACAATTTTAAGACTAAAGGAAAAATTATACGGCTTCACTATTCCTTGGGCATATTATGGAGGCATTGCTACAAGTACAGAATGCATAACTCATGATAAAAGTATAATAAGTCAACCTTACGAGAGTATATATGCAAGAATAATATTTCCTATAACAACCTGCCACCATATATCTCGCCCTTCCTGCCATTTGGTATCTTCCCTCTTCATTGCCAATGGGTTATCATAAGTTAAGCACAGATCTGCTTGGACAGGAAAGAGGAAAAAAGGATTACAAAAGAGAACAAGATGTAATATGAGCAAAGAAAATTCCGAAGCTGTAGAGAGTATAGAATTTGGGGATAAAATTAGTTGAAACTTAATTTTCTGAGCAAACAACTTAGGTAAATTCCATCTCTTAATTGGGCCGAGAAACCAGAAAGTTATCAATGTCTGTTAACTACTGAAGCAAGTCCTTTGAAGCACTAAAACTTCATTTTGGGCAATGCACCTACACTAGGCGTGGACCCGTATACAAAATTCACATAATAGTTACGTGGAAGTTTTATTACAAATTTGATGTACATGTCCTATATTGGAAACGTACACATACTCGTGCAACCTAGAGCAAGTCAAATGGGTCAGACACCAACCAAGGCATAAGGTTGACAACAATGCAGCACACTGTTTGTTAGCAAACACCAACTTGTTTGAAGTCAATTTGGACAGTGGCAGATAAACAATCTACAAATTGTTTTCAGCATTCTGAAAGTACTAGGCAAATGGCAATCTCTCAAACTATGAATTAAAATACTTCTCACTGCTTAAACCAGTGAGGGACATGAATAAATAGAACATTATGAAGTTTACCAAATTCAATGACGAACTATTTTAAGTCCAAAAATGGTGTGATTCCTTTCAAAAGAGTTTGACCTTTCATCATATTATGAAGCTCTAGCCCTCTTAGTCATCGTGAACTATAAAGAAGTGCATAATATCAGCTATACCAGTCCCTCTCTCTCTCCCCTGCCCCCCCAAGTATGAATGTCAATAAAGCAAATTAATTGAAAAAAATAAAGAATTAACAGAATTATACAATAACTATTGAAGAGATTTAGCAGTGAAATCATAAACAAATCAATGATTTCCCTACCCACAGAGACCCCATTTTGGGCTGATTGATTGATGGCAATATCAACTATAAAGAAGTGCATAATATCAGCTATACCAGTCCCTCTCTCTCTCCCCTGCCCCCCCAAGTATGAATGTCAATAAAGCAAATTAATTGAAAAAAATAAAGAATAACAGAATTATACAATAACTATTGAAGAGATTTAGCACTGAAATCATAAACAAATCAATGATTTCCCTACCCACAGAGACCCCATTTTGGGCTGATTGATTGATGGCAATATCAACTATGTCTTTGAGGGGGATGGCCTTGGGCCCTCTTTTAACAGCATTGCAGGTGATCACAACTTTTGGTTTACAATCAATGATTCTTTGGGCAAGAGAGTCTGCAGAAAAACCGGCAAATACAACCTAAACAAATCAAAAAGCTAACAGCTATTAACTCAAACAAGTGGAAAATATTTCAGAATCTGATGTTTAAAGACAAATAAAAATAAGGAGATTGAAGAGGACAAGGACGAAAGGGCAGTGTAATGTGTGATACCGAATGAACAGCACCAATGCGAGCACAGGCAAGCATTGAAATAGGAAGCTCCATTAGCATAGGCAAATAAATAATTACGGCATCTCCCTTTTTCACACCAATATCTTTCAAGTAGTTTGCAACCTGCAGCCAAGATATAGGCAACCATTCTGCAGACATTCAATAATGGGTTTCCATAGAAAAACATTCAAGCATCTGAGTTTAAATATTTTCAAACAATAACGCTCAAGCATCCGATTTCCTTCCTCTGTGTGAGAGAAAGAGATAATGAGAGAGGCACATCAGAACTGACCTGGCAAACTTGATGAAGAAGCTGGGTGTAGGTTAAAGTGCAATCTACACCAGGTTCGTTGCCTTCCCAGTAAATAGCGATTTTGTCTCCAAGTCCAGCTTCAACATGTTTATCCAAGCAATTATAGCAAATGTTGGTGATGCCACCCTTGAACCACTAATAGAATGCAACAAATAACCATAAAACAGAAATGGTATGAACACTCAAATTATGAACAAACATTAAAACAAGAACAATGCGAGTGAGATCTAAATGGGATCCGAAAATAAATGTAGTACCTCAATCTTGATATTGCCTTTTCTAACATCAAAATTTTCGTTACAGACTTTGTCACCCCATTTCTCTTTCCAATAGAACTTTGATGCAATATCGGACCAAAATCCAGCCGGGTCCTCTATTGACCTCTTATACATCTCTAGATACTGATAGATCAGAAAATATACATAAATATAACCAAAAAAATTATATTTCTGAAAATCTGTTTAAAGAATTTAAGGAACAATTTTCTGTTTCCTTTCATTTGTAATTAAGTTCTGTCATTAAAAGAAATAAAAACGCAGTAAACATTTTCAAGCTGAATTTCAAATTTTAACAAAGTTTCAACCAAAAGGCTTTGAGACCTGTTCTGGGGATTGAAGGAGTGCTTGGCTAGCGAACTCCTCGCTGGGGAATACGAAATCATTCTCTTCAGTAGCAAGAGCTTCACCCAATATCACAGCGTTCAATCTGGAAATCTTGCCAGCACCCGATGGAAGTTTCTTCATTGATTCCACATGGCGAAGGTGATTGGTGGTCCTTAGATTTGAAGTCATTGTCTCCACCCACGGTCCTCCAAGCTGCCTTCTGCTGCCGCTGCTACTATTACAGAACAGAGAGATAGAAAGAGAGGACTTCACTGATAAGTGCAACGCCAAACGGGGATCCCCTATAAATAGCGAAGGAGCTTGAGAGGCACCGGCTAGAAGAGCAGAGACAGAGATAAGCGAAAGAGGAAACATCCTGGCATGATTGTCAACCAATATTTAACAAATAATAGTCAATTAAATAAAAACAAATTAAAATAATCTAAAAAAATAAAAATAAAGAATTTATTGCTGATTGATGTCAGTGGAACAAACTCTTCTCTCTCTCCTAAAGATTTTGCTGGCTTTGTTTGTACAAATATACAAGGACGTTTACTTTGTTTGGTATCAAGGAGAGTGGGGACTGTTTGCCAAGCAAGTCCTGGAAGGAGAGAGAGTAGGGGAGGGAGAGAGAAAAGTCTACACTTTTGTTCCCTATTCAACCCAAATTCTGTTGTAATTTCAGCAAAAGAGGATGCTCGACCCCATCTCCGATAGCTATCATGATTTTCAATCAATTAAAATTAATAGTTTTTAGCTATTAAATAATAATAATAATAAAGAATGGTTATATCTAGAGAGTCAGAAGCTAACTTGGTTGCTGACTGGCTGGCTGAGTTGATAGGACTAGGGAGATTGCCTATGCGATTTGATTTGGTAGACTAATGGGTTGTCTTGTGAACAGTTCATCGCAGGTGATGACGACTATAAAATATTGACGAAGTTGAGGCCCAGAAAAGAATGATTTTATGGTATAAACAATAACACAACGTTGATCGCACTAGGTTGACTAAATAAAACTTTTCGGCAAAATCATGGGTGAAAAGTTTGATCCTAAAACTGAACTCAGCAAAAAGAGAGGGGCTGGAATTTTGATGACAGTCAGAGACATACCCTGTAAACTTTAGACCGAAATTCGACAGTCCCACAAAGCATTCGAGAAATTATCCAGACAATACAAGGTAGGATCGATCAGTGACGAGACCCGGCGGGGGAACTCTTGGGTTTGGCGCCCCACTAAAGCGTTGTCAATTTGTCTTAAACAACAAAGAACTCAGAACTCGTACTTGGCTGACAGCTGATCACTCTTATTAAAGTTTAGAACTTGAGAAGGATGATGTGCTGGAGCCGTCGGATTCGTGACAGGATTGAGGACGGCTCCCTGATTTGGACATTGCAGTTTGCACCATGTTATTTCAGATTAAGAAATATAAATACGGAAATGATAATGATATGATATATATATATATATAATTATATAATATAATATTAAAATAAAGAATATTAATAAGATATATACATCTTATATGTTTGACATATTTATATATATCATATATAATTTACATATTTGTATATAATAAAAGATATTGTAAAGATTTTTGTTTAGTTTTGAATAAAATATGATAAAGATAAATTATATAAATTCAATTTTTTATTAATTTAAATTATCATATTTATTATTAAAATTATTTAAATATTATTAAGAAAATTTTCATTAAAAAATATCACTATGTAAGTTTCAATTATACTACTATATGTAAAGAAATTCTGTTAAAAATTATTCAAAAAGTTAGAAAAAGAAAAAGTATATCTTTACTTTATTTTAGTTTTCTAAGAAAATGTAATAAAATTAAAAGTATCTAAAAGTTCATAGACTATCGGTGGATACAAATCTAACACCAATATAATAATATATATATATATATATATATATATATATATATATATATAGTGTGTGTGCTTTGTTTGTAGGTTTCACATTTTTAGCGAGACACACGGCTACCCTCTAACCCTTAATTATTCTTTGATTTTGCGTTTTTCGGTTGAACAAATTACAGCAAAAGAAAAATGTAAGCAAGTAACATTTGTTTAGTCATAAATAAATAGAGATTCTATATTATTTCCTAAAGTTAATGAATAAATATCTAAAAGGATTTTTTGGTAACCTATCAAAATATAAACTTTTACGCTGAATAAGCAAGATAAGCAGAGGCGGAGTTAGGTGGGTCAGAGCTGCTCTAGCCTCCCCTGAATTATTAAAAATTGTATTTATACTATATAAAATTTTTTAGCTTTCCAAATTAGCCCTTTAAAATTTTGAAATTCTGCATATATCTTATCAAAATTTGAAACATTTTTAAATACTTCTTTCATAATTGACATAAAGATTTCTTAAAATTTTATATTAACCTCAAAAAGCTTGTGTGCCTAGTGTAAAGGGCTTTTAGCTATTAAAAGTCAAAAAAGAAATCAATAGCCAAAGTAAACAAAAAAAATTTAATACTTCTTGGAATTATAATTAACATGCATCTCAAATGAAAAATATACCTAAATTTCCTATCGGACACAATAACTAGCCTATTATCTGAAAATTTCTCCTCTTCATGTTGAGGAGATAAGGGAGGAATGGAAGATGCATGTGGAGGCTCCAATGGGCCATAACAAATATGTAGCAAGGAGATGGGTAGATGTATTAGGTTGACACCCTGGTATGAGTATCATAGCAAACTATAGTAAATTAGAAGTGAACTGAATCCTGATTAGTCATATTGCTTCGAGAGGACCGAGGTCTTCTACCTATCTTGGTAGACTGACCCTTTTTTCCCTTATTGTACTTGAAGGATGACATCTAATACAAATAAATTAGATTTATAATAAAACATATTCAAAACATAAAAGAATTAAACACGAATAACATAAAAATAAATTAATTTTAATATAACATAAACAACTTAACTAATAATTTAATTTACACCTCTTTTACAAATAAATAATTAAATTATAATAAGCTTATACAACTCTCAAAATCTACAATAAGGCATATAACCTAGTTACTTATATTGAGATGTAATTTGAACATAACTTAGTTACTTTAATAGAAATTCTAACTCTAACATAATTTAAAAACTCAAACAAAAACTCTTACATGAATGAAATTCTAACTTGAACGTAAATATAAAATTAAAACCTAATAGAATAAAATTCATGACCACCTAATTATAAATGATTCAATATCATACAATTAAATACATAAATTCAATTTTAAAAATGGATAGAAAATCAGCTATAACAATATAAACTCTGACATAAAAAATGAATAAAATGAACTAATACACAAACTGAGACAAAAAATTAGTCATAACAATATAAACTCAAACACTAAAACAAATGGATAAATTTTCAATATTCAGCCACAACATAAACAAAAGCTCTCATGTATAGACAATTTTTAAACTCATGTATGTTAGCCATAACAATATAATGCTACATCTACTGACTGAGATAAAAATTAAATGTACAAAAAGTCAAGATTTAACCATAACAATCAACATATATAAGTCATAATAATACAAAATTATCTATCCTAATGTCACTTACAATAATTTTAAGATAAATTGTGAGAATAAAAAATATTAATCTAGATAGAGATTGCAAGACAACATAAAAGATAATAAAAATTGGACCAAACAATCCTCACAGAGGTTGAGACCAGCTAAGAAAAATCGAATAAGTTAAACAAGTAAAGTAAGGGGTGCAAATGGTAATCTCATGCCTATTTTAAATAAACGGTCTTACCTATGGATATTCATTTGTCGGTAGATTAATAAAACGTCGTTATTTTTTTTTTAATTTTTTTAACATTATCAATGGATAAATCTATCAGTAATGTTAAAATAATTCAAACTTTTTTAAAATACCACGTAAAGGTGAAAAGTTTTGACTGTTGGAGGTAAAAATAGATTACTGACAAATTGTACCCATCGGTAACTTCTACTTGTAGGTAAAGGACTTGCCATGTGTCACTTTGTTGTAACCACACACTATCGACAAATCACGTGATCCATCAGTAAAAATTTAAGGGATCTTACAAAGCCATGCAGTCACATAAAAGTGATCGCATTTGACCAACAGATGATGTGAACCATTAGTAATAATGCAGGATTCCTTGCAAGCTTACATGCAATCACTTCGATAGCATGTAAATATTTTTTTTTATTAAATATAAATACAATTTTAATACAATTTTGGTCATGTAAAATTTTAATAACTTTAAATAATCAATGTTGTTCACCCAAATATAACGAACAAATATAAAAATTTTGATATGCATTCTTTATTTATTATCAAAATACCTATATTTTTATATAAATTGAATTAATTTTAATTAAGAAATAATCATTTAACATTCATATAAATATAACATTTTATAATGTCATCATTTTAAATAAATATAAATATATATTTTTACTAAAAACATTTTATTATTAAAATGTAAACGATCAATGTTATTTATCTAAATATAAAAGACAATAAGTTTGACATTTATTTTCTATTGTATTGTTAAAATACCTGAATTTTTTGTATAAATGTAATGTTAATTAAGAAATAATCACTTGACATCATTATAAATATAATAAATTTAAATTAATTTCATATAATTAATTAAGAAAGATAATTCTGTTGTTATGTGTAATATTAATTTGTTGTTACACCTTATTAACTTTTAAAACTTACTTAATTGCATATTTTTTCTCTATAACATTTTATAACATTATAACAATAACTTGTAAAAAACAAAGCATAGTCTATTAGCAAGAGAGTATCAAATAACCTACTAATAACATAATTTATAGCAAGTTGTCATCAATTTGACTCTTCTTCAAATGCATTGGCATCATTCTCATCTTCTTCAATCTCATCAGTGTTAGTTAGATTAGATTCTTTAGTACTCTCAGAGGTACTTGCAATTCAATGTCCTCTTCTTCACACTAAACTTGACAACTTGTCTCTCCAACTTCAACTTGCTCAAAATCCTCATTGTCATAGAGTAAGGAACTTGTCATTGTCTCATCAATAAGCATAATCCCAACTTGCTCTAGTGCATAGTCTAACAAGGCAATTGTATCTCATTATCAATTTCTACTCTTTCCTGTGGCTTGGTCTTTATAACAATATGCCAATTATGATTTTTGGCTCAGTCCATGACCGAGTAAGTTAGATATTAGACTTGCATTGCTTGTTGCGCAATAATGAAAGGATCAAAACGTGCATACTTGCAGGAATTGTTAACTTCAACAACCTTGAATGGATTATGACATCTTGTTTCTTGTAGTCTAGTAGGGTTAAACCACTCACAATAGAAGAAGACAACTTTGTTCATAGGAAAACTTGGATATTCTAGTTCTAACACATCTGTAAATAATAGTCATGATCACCATATGCACCAGTTCCTTCAACCGAAACACCGTTGTTGTATGTTTTTTTGCCCTCTGACTAGGAGATTGTGTGAAATTTATACCCACTTACAAAAAACTTGGCCAACTCTTGGTGTCTTTTGAAGGCACCATGCTAAAGCATACAAATTTGGGTAATTTACATGGTTAGCTAGATCATGCACCTACAAACAACAAATATAGAAATAAAGTTAATCAACCAAACACAATTAATAAATGCATATATCAATACTTACACAATTACAAAACTAGGATGCAAATTGTTCTTTGATTAACACCTCCAATTGCTTCACTAAGACGTCGGACCCTTGCAAGAAAAAACTATACACTAGATACTTGGATTAACACACATATATAAGCATGCAATTTTTTATTTAATTACATATAAGACACTTACTTGAGATATGGCTAGAACTCATCACAATTCGGTAAAACATGCACTATTGTAGACTTGTACTTTGCATCGTTAAGCCTTCTTTTCTAGGATGTTCTTTATGCACAACCAAGTTAGTTAAGAATGGAAAGAGTTAGTTTTCATGAACTTGCTCCCTCGTCATCAAAGCGTCCAATGTGAATTCTTCTGAATTGCACATGAGACTTAAAATAATAAGAGCAAAAATGAGAGGTCCCCTTTGTCATGTTAGCTCACGAATAAAATTCTCAACTCGAGCTTTATTTTTGACTATCCTTTTTATGTCTCCCATAAACCTAATTAAATCAACCCACAAAAAAAATTTGATTACAAGGTTAATTTGTAAATAAAAAATTATTATTAAAAAAAAACATACATCTTGATACATAAGTATCTTTCAAATGGATACATTTATCAGTATTGTATTGGATTGCCTACCATAGCCTCATCAACTAAGTGTACGGGTAAATGCTATATGGAGTTAAAAAACGCTGGAGGAAAAATCCTTTCTTACTTGCATAGTATGATAGGAATGTTCCATTACGCAGCTAACAAGTTGTCTACCCCCAAAGTTATTAGGCACAAGTCTCAGAAAAACTGACTTAGATTTGTAAAAGGTTTCCACACATTGTCAGTCAGTGATCTGAATACAATTGGCAACAAACACTCCATAAATACGTGGCAATCATGACTTTTCATGTCAAATGACTTTCTATCTCACTCATCCATGCATTTGGCGAAGTTTGATACATAACCATCTAGCATTCTAAGCTTAGAAATCCATTTGCATATGGCTCTTTTGTGTTGCAAGCTCAATGCATAAGTAGCCTTAGGTTTAGTGAACCTACTATTGGCCAATTCTCTCAACTTTAACTCTCATCGCTTGCAATACTCTTTCAAGTCTAACCTTGCTTTGTTGATGTCTTTGGTTTCTTCCTTCACATCTATTACAATATTAAATACATTGTCAAAAATGTCTTTTCCTATATGCATGACGTTTAAATTATGCCTAATTCAGTTATGCTTCCAATAAGGCAACTCTCAAAAGATCCTTTACTCAATTCAGTTGTGACTTTGTTCAAATCCTTATAGTCTTTCCAATGACACGTGATCTATTATTTAAGGTAGACCCTTTGACCAAACTTGCTCACTTGTGAATCTTATTGGAAGCTCATCACTCTTAACTTTATTTGTCCTAAATGATGTCTTATTACTCTTAACTTTATTTGTCCTAAATGATGTCTTATTTTGCCTGAAGGGATGATCAAGGGGTAAAAACTACTAATGCGAATCAAACTAAAAGTTTTTACCAAAGTGTATTAAGGTGAATTCATGACTTTCCTCCATGCAATTGGGATAGGCTAGTTTACTAATTAATTACCAATAATAATATAATATTTAAAAAAGTAACACTTTATTCATAAACAAATATTTGTAGTTAACACCTACATAAAAATATTAATGAACAATAATTAATAACAAAATAAACTAATATTCAAATAAACACAATTCTCATACATAAATAATTATAGAAACACATATTAATATCATATATCTCAAAAATTAAAAAACTCAATATGAAATTAAGTTTCACATAATAAGCAAATAAGCAACATATTAAAACATGTGATTACTTACATAACTTCTACTTATGGGTTGAAAACAATTAATCAGTTGTAAAAATAGTAGAAATCATGTTTTTGAAAAGGGGATGAAGAGGAAACCTAGAAAGAGCAACGAGAAGAAACATTTCTGAATGACAAAAACAAGAAGAGTTTGGTAAGATGGTGTGTTTGTATGATTTAAAAGGACAAATTTCTAACGGATTAATTTTTTACTAAGTTCTATCATGAACAGTAGTGCAAAATAAATTATTTTTATTACTTACATAATTTACCAATAAATTAACTAATGGATACAACTTTTTGACCAGTCAAAATGGAAAAAATTAGATACTTTTGTGGTCTAATGGAATTACCGATAGATCAATCATTGATGAAAATATTACATCCATCTCAAATTTTTCAACCCTTTTGCACCATTTTGAATATTGGATTTTTTGACAAATTATCTGTCAATAAAATTATCAATAGATAAGTGCATTTGAAAATTCAATACATAATTTTTTGTACCTATTAGCATAAAATATTACGTTAGATTTACCGTGAGGTTGTAAAAATCTATTAGTAATATTTTTTTTTACCAACAATTTTTTTTTTAAATTTTACCAATGCCATATCTATCAATGAATTTATATCTAAGCTACCATTATTTTTTTTTGTCAACTCAATAAATTTTTAACAAGATCAAAATTTTAAATTATTATTTATCAAAATATTTTATGTTCATTATTTTTAATTACATTTTTATATTATTTTTATTTTTTGCATTTATTAAAATTTGTTTTTTCATTAGGTGATGGTACTATATTAAGTTATTTGATTTTTCATTCTTAAAAATTTGATGAAATTATATTTATATATAGTTATTTCAATTTATTTATATTTTTTATTATATTTAATATATATACATATATATATATATATTACATATGCATTATGTGGAGATTTAATCTTCCCTCAATAAATGTCCTAGCTCCGCCTGAAGATAAGAACAATATATTACAATATATTGCATGGTAAATGCGGAGCATGGGCTGTATTGGTATTGGTAGGATGTTAACTTTTGGTATTTTTATAGTAATTTTACCATTTGGAGAAAAATCTATCAAGGAGATTGATATAACTCTAATACAAAATTAAAGGTAACATAATTGTACAAAAAATTGAATTGTTATTGATGTAAAGTTTTATAAATTTAATAAGAGGTGATGTTATCTTTGGTTCTTTTCAAAAGTCATTATATCGTTTAATTTTTCAATTATTTTTAATATATTTTGGGAAAAATAAATGTAAAATCTATATATATTACAAACAGAACCTTTTTTTTTTTTTTTTTGGTGATTAGAAACAGAACCTTTATTCCTTGACAATTTAATGCTGCGATAAATTTTGTTACATATCAGTAATACCAAAAGGCATAATTAAAATATAAGATTTAAATAAAATTAATATTTGAAAATTTTATTAACGAAGAGGAATGCTTTTTTTTATGTAGGATTTTGACGTCATTTTTGTTTTCTCCAATAAAGAGCATTTATTGCTTAATACTTCAACCAGATATAGTCACTAACAAAAAAAAATAACGTAATCAAAAAAATATAATAACTTAAAGATAATTGAAAATAAAAAAAGGAAGAATTTTAAATTTATCAATATCTATATTAAAAATAAATGGAAAGAAAAAAATAACATTTATATTTAAATAATATTATCTAAATTTATAAAATCAAAATCATCTATATCTACATATTAAAAAGAAAATATTTCAGCATTCTTTCAATATTTATTATTCTAATAAATACTAACACATATCATTATCACAAAAAATTATAATTAAAAAATAAAAGTTATATAAAATATATTCAAAATTAGGATAAATGAAATTTAAATTCATTGACATTAAATGCTTTAAAATAAATGAAAATAAAAAAATTAAATAATTTAAATTTTGAATCATGTTAGCTAAATATATACAATTAAAATTGTTTATCATTAAATGCACAAAAATTAAAAATGAAAATAAATTTACTAATTTTTAATTTAAATTTATCATATCAGAATTGAGAGTTTAATAAAATTACTGATCAATTGCTAAAAATATTAATTACTACAATAAATATTAATGCATGAAGTTATTACCAAAAATTGTAATTAAAAATATAAAAAGTTAAATAATTAAAATATACTATAAATAAAAATAAACTAAATTAAAATTTGTTGACATTAAATATTTTATAATGAATAAAAAACAAAAAAGTTTAAAATTAATTAATGTTAGCTAAATTTATAAAACTAAATTTTTATATCATTAAAAACCCAATAATTAATCAAGAAAAAAAAAACTCATTATCATCCGTGCAAGGCAAATGGTACTATTTTACTAAGAACAAGACACTTAATGGAAAACATGTATTTGTAGTATAATAACAAGTTGAAATGTACTTAATAAATGCAGATTGCATAATACTCCATCTCTTTTAAGATAACTTTCTTTTGAAGAAGTTATACAGAGATTAAAAAATAATTCAATGATCTTGATATTAAAAAAAATTTACTTTGTTTACCAAAACACCTTTATCATAAAAGATTAATCACGCACCAAAAGACAACCAAATAACTTATGGGATATTCTTCATTCATGTAGAGATGTGAGAGTTCTTTGGTATATTTGAGGTAAGAGAGATGATTTTTTTGGTTGAACATTTATTAGAGAATTGGTCAACTAAGGGTAAGTTAAAAAGCAATATCAATAAAGTCTTGATTTTAGAAAAGTGATGGTGAAAAAGAAACAGGAAAGATTTTCTTAAACCACTATAATTTTGAAAGATATTGTTGTTCTCTTGAAATTTCATTCTATCTCTGAGGTACTGTTCCAAAAATAGAAGGTAAAAATAAATGAGAAAAGTTGCTTCTACAACGATGGAAGCAGCAGAACACCCGCAGACTGCTTTGTGGGTGATTGGTTTCTATAAGTTTTTAAGTTTAATATGTAAAATTTAATAAATTTAATAATTTTAACTTTGTAAAGTGGAAGTTTAGCAGGAACAGTGACGATCCTACATTGTAGGTAAGGGGACAAATACTCGTACTTTTTAAACTTAACTGTTAGTTGTATTTATTTTGCGTTATTGCTTGATTAAGTATTTTCAATTGTTCTCATTGTCATTTAAAAATAACATGTAATTGGAGATTTGATTAAATAAAAATATGTTGTAATTGTTTGTACAAAAATTGTTTATCTTTTGTTTTTTTTTTTCTTTCTTAACAGCTTACCTTTTGTTACTTATGAATGTAGATATTTCATTGAAATTTAACTACAGTAAGTACCTCTTTGGATATTAATTCCATAATCAATTCAACAATAAATTGTGTGTACCGATCTCATTATTTCTTCTTAAAATATCCATATTATTCTTTATATCAAGTGAGACCTGCTATTTTATATGCATACTTTTAATAATTTTATTCAAAATGCAATTTTACTCAGCTAATTTAATTTATGTCATGTGTTTTTTATATGTATGTATAATATATTATGTATTTATTTTTTTACTACTCAAAATTTCTAAATCTTTCTTTGAGTGGGAAGAAAAGGACTAAACATTAATATAGTAGTTTTATCCCCTTTTTAATTTTTTAATACACCTATATTAAAATTTTGACCTGAAATATGTTTCAGCAGTTTATATAATTGGAATATTGATCTGACTATAATTTAACAAAAAAAGAAAAAAGTGTAGTGGAAATGTTGTATTCTATGCCATAGTTCTTTTTATTTTTAACTCAACCGTTGCATCTTTATCCACTATTTAAAAAGCATTAGATGGGCAAAGAAACAAAGCTGATTTCCTTTAAGAACAAAACCAGTTTTGCTTGCATCTTTTTATTTCTATGTGCTTTGCTGGATTCGCATCTTCTGGCATTTGTCAATGTCTCATTTTTCTTCTTTTTTTTTTAATCAAAGATTTTGTTTTGATTGAGAAAAGGTTCGTTAGAATGATGAATTTGATTGCCAACTCAGATCATATTTGTAGGCTTTGTATACTGGAAGAATTTTCTGCATCTAGTACATTCAGTGGCTCAAAAGGCTAAATTGTAGAAAAAAACAAGAACAAAATATTTGTATAAAAAAGAAAAGACCATAACAAACTGTATAAGAAAGCAAAAAAGTATGATATTTTAAACTGTTAAGCGTGTGCTGTACCCAAAGAAAAAGCAAAAACTGTTAAACATGTGAGTCCTGTGTCCTACGTAACTGCAGTTTTGGGCATCTTGGTTCCGGCATCATCGTAAGCACGGGAGTACACTCTCTCACTAAATGTTATGAGAAAAATTATTTCAAAGATAAAGAATATAAATATATGTATGATTTGTGTGTAAAATTTATATATATTCTTATCATTATTCGTTTCAACAATAAATTATGACACATCTGAGGATTGATTCACAATCGCAGGTCAAAAAGATTGTCTAACATGATCAATCAGCCATTACCACACCCTTGATTGGTTTTAGAGTGATCAAAACAGGTTTAACCTGTGGGTCAAGTTTGTCCTGTATAAGTAGTGGGCGAGTTTGTACATATACAACTTATTAGGGCAAGTTGGCCCATAGGGTTTCAACTTGCCACCCCCAAATTTATGTCGGAATGTGGAACACTGCACTCGATGATTCTTGTTTTTATTATGTGCTTGGTATAAGAAATTGAAATTTGTATATTTATTTAAATTATGACTTTTTGTTTTGAAATTAATAATTAAAATTTACATAATTTATAGTTACATTATTTATAAAATATTTGAAAATTATATTTATAATTTAAATTTAAATTTAAATTTATTATTTAAAATATAATAATTTTATTATTTTAAAATTAAAATTTATATTTATAATTATTTTTAATAAATTTTAAGTAATCTTTTTGATTTAATGAGTTGCCCGCATAATCCCCTAAGATGCTGTGTAACGGGATGAGTTGCGATTTTTCTTGCTTGCTCAAAATGCAAACCGGCTCATTCATCCAATTAATGGTGGGTCGACGCGAATTGGAGCTAGTTGAACCGCTTTGATAATTCTGATTGGTTTGGTAATTTTTGAGAAATAATTTTTTATTTTTTTTCTTTGTTTGTGATGGGCCTCGGACCTAGTCAAAAGAATGAGATGTTATAACATCAAGAACAATGATATATAAATTTTGGGTAAGTTTTTTACATAAAAAAAAAAAGAAATTTTATAAAATTTTAAGAGAGTTACTAAATTTATTAGTATTATAATTTAGTGTACAAGATTTAATAAAATTAATATTTAAATTCTTAAGTAAATATTCTATAAAATTTAATTTAAAAAATAACACAACTAATAATTTTTTTAGATAAAACATATAAAATAGTTTCTTAATAACAAAGTCATGAACATATTAGTTTTTCATACATTCAATTAGTTCTTGAAAGATAGATAAAGCATAAAAAATGATTCTTCAAAGATAAGGTTCCTTATAAATTTAATTTCATTAATTAGTTTTCTAGAAATAGAAATCATTCCAATTTACTCCCTAAACATTAACTAAATCTAAATCCTAAATTTTAAAATTTAAAATCATAAAAATCCTAATTCCTAAACCATAAGCCTTATATAATAACCTTAAAATCTTAAAATCTTAAATTTTTAAACTCTAAAATTCTAAAATCCTAAATTTTATACCTTAAAGCCAAAATCCTTAAATCTAAAACATTATACTATAAATCTTAAAATTTAAACATTAAAACTTATAAACTTTTAAATCATAAAGCTTAATTTTAGATCTTAAAATTTTAAAATAATAAATTATAAATCTTTTATCAAGGGTTAAGTACTTGATTATGATTTAGAGTTTTTGTTTAAGAGTTATCGTTTAGGTCTATGATCTTAGCGTTATGAGTGTTATGCCTTTAATATATAAGAATTAATATATATATATATACATATATATATATATACACACACACACACAAATATATATATATATATATATATATATATATCTATACATATGGCTAACCCAAAATTAAAATCATCAACAATTTAATTGCCAACTCTAATTAATTCATTATAAATCTTATTTGTATGGGGTTGGCTCACTTAGCTGAGTTTTCACTCATGACAACTACATAACTTGAACTCAAATTTAATGTTGATATTTTTTTATAAAAAAAAAAATTAAAGTGAGAGGAGGCTCTCTTATTCGAAGGCCAAGGTAGAGCACTGACTTTAACGAGGATTTACAGTGGATTTATAGATCATATACCAATAGAAAATTTCTAATTTTGAATTCAAATTATGCAATTATCATGAGCAAAAGGTTGTTTAAGTAAACCAACTTCATGGCTTAAAGTTGGTAGCTTATCTTGATATTAAAATGAGAAAAACCCCCTCACTCTAAACTTCTTTTATTAAAAAAAATTCATATTTATAGGTTATGTGTACGAAAAGAATTTTCTGCAACTTAGCTTCATCGGCTCAAAAGGTTAAGCTGTTAAAGAAAATAAGACCAAAATATTTATAAAAAAGAAAAGACCTTTAAAAAAAGGTAGAAGAAAACAAATAAGTATGATATTTTAAAATGTTGAGCATGAGAGTGGTGGGACTTTACTCAACTTCAGTTTTGGACATCTTGGTTGTCTCACATGATCAACCAACCCTTACCACACCCTTTGTTGATTTTTTTTATCGTTTTGGTGTTTTGCGAGGAAGATTTTTTTTCCCTTTCCTTTTCTTTGTTTGTGATGGGCCCCGGAAATAGTCAAAGAATGAGATGTTATAGATCAAGAACAATGATATATAATATTCTTTATATGAACTATGATTTATTTTTGGCTTAATTAGATTTTGGGTTTTTAATATTTAAATTGCTTTAATTTTATTCATTTTATTTTAATTGCATTAGTTTAGTTCCTATAATGTCTAAATTGATTCAATTTCGTTTCATTATTTCAATTGCATCAATTTAGTCTTTCTAGTATCAGAATTGCTTTAGTTTCATTATTTCCATTGTATCAATTTAGTCTTTCTAATATCAAATTACTTTAGTTTCGTCCATTTATTTTAATGATACCAACTTAATTCTCAAATTAAAAAAATGTAAATTTATAATAATACACCTAAAATCACAACACCCTAAAGTCCTAAAATTGCAAAATCTTTCTAAATACTAAACACAATCTTAAGTCCCAAAAGCTTATAATTCTGAAGTATAAAATCTTATATCTTAAGATCCTAATATATATAAGTTTAGAGTTTTAGGATAAAACTTTTAGGTTGTGAGTTTAGGTTTTAGAGTTAAAGTTTAGAATTTTAAGTTCTAAGTGTTTTAAATTTAAGGTTTAATAATTTATAGATTAGGGTTATAAGGATTTTTGTTCATTTTAAGATTTAATAATAATTAATTATTTTACAAATTTAAAATTTTGTTATTATTATTATTTAAGGATGAATTGGTTTGATTATAACAAAGGAATGAGATTGTTGCAAGTTAGATACAAAATGGACCAAATAGGCACAACCAAAATAAGGGAAATGAAATTGATAGTTTAAATATTAAAGAGATTAAATTGGCATAATTGCAATAAAATTAAATTAAAAATAAGTACTAGAAGGCAGTAATGGATTTTGACTTAAAATATTGTAGAGACCAATATAACTAACTAGTATAATAATAAATTTTTAATTTTATATTACAATTATATATTAAACTAAATTTTAGAGAATTAATTTTCATCTTAAAAATAAGATATTAATACAAAAGTATCTAAATTAATGAGAAAGATAATTATATTATTCTATTAAAATGAGACTTTTTTATTTCTCAAAGATATGAAATTATCACTAATTAAGTCAAAACTAATATTTTTATTACTTCTTTTAATATAAATCATGATAATATCATATAATAAATTTATCTTTTATCTTATTCAAGACTTTTGTTTGAATATTTTGCTACTAAAACTAATAAATTAGCTAGAGTAGTAAAAGTTAGATTAATCATTTGAATATAAATAAGATTAAATAATAAATCAAGTAAAACATATAAAAAAATTTGTTTTCACGAAAGATCAATATGAGTTAAATATGTTTAATAAGTTATTCAAATCCACATAGCTATACAAGCATCAAGAATGTAATATTCAAGTTAAAAGTGTAAATTAATCTTCTCTTGTTACTAAAATTATTAATATGGAAAGCTAATGTGTTGTTTGCTTCTTTTTTAATTCTTCCTTTTGTGTTATTGAATTAATAATAATTTAATATTTGTATAAAATGTGCTATCTTTTTAAATTGTCTTCATAAATTTAACATAAAATAATTATATAATATTAATTAATTTAGACTAATAGTGTACAAATTATATAAAAATTTCTTTGTTTATGTTTTGAGAAAAATATATAATTTCATATGATATTTTTAAAATGATATCTAATTTTAATAATATAAATATTAAAAATTCTAAAAAATTTTGGTAGGCCATGACTCCCCATCCTTAGAAGATGAAGGATAAAAAGTACAATTAATATATATTCTAATTAAAAAATAAGCAAATATGGGCTACAAGACTCAAAAACTATATTTTTCTTTTTCAATGGAATGTGGATATTCTATAATTATGTAGTGTCAACATTATCAATAACTTAAAAAATGAGTTTAAAAATAGGTTTTGAAAAGATGTGAAAATTTAGAAAAGTTTAGAGTTGCCACCGATTAAGTTAAATAGTGATATTAGATACCAAATAGTTCTATGTTACAGAAATCGAATTTAGGGGTTGGTTATATATAAAAAAAATTTTAACATCTCTACAATATCCTTTTAATACCACATTAGTATTTTGTAACTTTTTAGTTTTAGAATTATGTTTGGCCTTGCCAAAACAAATTCATTTTGTTTTTTTTATTTGTCTCGTTGTTAGTTTCACATATGATCAAATTTGATTCATAATTAATACAACTAGTGAGTGGTGTTTAGTTATTATTGTAAAAAAGGTGATTCAATGGTTGGTTCATCTAAGACTTACATAAAAAATAGATGTCTAGCTTGACTAGAACTTTTATTCAACTTGACTGGGTTTCAAAAAGGTACATACCTTAACTAGGGTTTGACACAATTGAATTTAGATTTAAAAGAGTATATAGCTTGACTAAGGTTTCCATTAGTAATTTTGAATTTTGAGGGGTTTTGGAAGAATGGTTGATTCATATTAATCATGCTAGAGGAGCTTTGCCTATTGATCTAGCACAACTCATAACTTGAATACCTTTAAAATAGTTAGCAGCAGTCATTTTGACCAATCATACTAACAATTGTTGTTGGAAGGATCAGAGACTTTAAAAGTATAAGGTGAATAGACCAAGAAAAGGCAATGGATTCTAGAGCCTTGATCCATGCTAATCACGCTTAAGGGGCTCTACTAATTTTCCTATCATAACTCATAACTTGATTACCCCAAATTAATAGTAGTCATTTTCATCAACCCCTACTAACAATCATTGTTGGGAGAATCGAAGATCTTGAAAAGATAAGGTGAATAGGAAAGGCAATGAATTCTAGGGACTTTATTCATGCTAATCACATGAAAGGAGTTCTATCAATTTCTCCATTACAACCTATAATGTTATTATCTTTGGGATAATTAACAACGGTTGTTTTCACTAGCCCCTACTAACAACTGTCATTGAAAAAATTGAAAATCCTACGATGGATCATTTAAGCCATGCATTGGGAAGAAGTTCAAGCATAAATCCCTTTTCATAAATGTTAATAGACATGTAATTTCCAATAGAAAAGGAAATTTTCATTCCTAACATTTTTGGAATACAGCAAGCAAATCCAAATTAATTGAGATACAAATAGAAGTAAACAAGAATTTAATTTAGAACAATGATATCAAGCATGAAATCCAAATTAAATCAGCATAGGCAATACAAATGAAAAACTCAATTTAATGTTTCAATTTTTGAAAAGAACCTTTAGCTAAGAAAATAAATCTTCTTGAAGAGCCCCATTTGTTATAGTTCAAATTCACTTTTTGTTTAATCCTAAAAGGAGGTTAGGAGGCCCAACTTAAGCCTCGGCCTATACACCATTCATCCCTTTTTCTTCCTTCTTTAAAAAAATAAAGTTAAGTTAAAAAGGAGTTAATTTAGGAAAGCCTAAACTAATCCTCAACTCTGAAATTTATTTATTTACTTTTGTGTTTAAAAGAAAAAAGTTAAGTAAACAAAGAAAAATTTACATCCAAAACAAATTCTTAGATTTTTTTAATTTTATAAATGTTAATTAAAAAAATTTATATGATCATATAGTAAAAATTTAAAACCTAATGTTAACTTTTATTTATCAAAAAATTTTATTCTTTATTAAATAGGAGCAATAATTGGGTGGTATGGAGATGTATGGTGTGTGATACACCATCATTTCCACCAAATTTTCAAAACGGGAAATAGGGAAACACATGAGAAAGTTTGAAACTCGTAGTAAATCAATTCAAATCAGCTTGAAGGTTTTATGAGAAAGAGATAAAACATGCAAGATTATGTCCCTTAAATTTTTGGGAAAATTGCACACTGTGGGTTGTTTAATCAGAGACAAAACAATGGCCCCTACGGAGAAACTTTAGAATATAAGAAAATTTCAAAACCCATAGTAAATTAATTCAAATCAGATTGAAATTTTTGTGAGAACAAGATAAAACATGAAGGATTGTGTTCGTAAAATTTCAAGAAAAGCTGCACACTTTTGGGTGTTTAATCAGAGACAACAGCTAATCACATATGCAGTCCAGAACAGAGCAGTCTAAAGGGATATTCAAAATCTATAGCAAATCATCCCAAACGCATTTGAAATTTTTGGGACATCATGCTTACATATAGAGAATTATGCCCAAAAAATTTCATGAAAAACCGAGTTCGTTTGAGTTATGAACAAAATTGAAATAAATTTACTCAAAACTATATTAGCATCTCTTCAAACTGCCTATGATCACTTATGCTCTGTTTTATGTTCTTTATACTCACTGCTATATTTTTAGCCACCCAAGCTTAAAACAGAATCAATACCATGCTAATATCATGCCAAGGCTAGACTCATGAATTTCGAGATGAAGGGAGATGGGGTAGAAGGAAGTTACCGGATGTGTTGATTCTTCTCTTCCAAAAAGAAAGTTGTGAAGAAAAAGCCCAGAATAAAAAACAGCCCAAGCAGCAAGAAGCAACAAAAGGGGATGGTCTCGGTAGTGTTGGGTTCCCCTGTGTGAATGAGAGTGCAGTGGTGAAAACGTCCAAACCCTCTACAATGACTGAATGCTCTTCCTGACCCCTCTTGCTCTCTGAGTATAGTGTTTTTGTCATACAATCTGTGTACTCCCTACCCCAGAAGTGTTAAGGAAGTCTCTAAGGGCAAAGAAAATGTGTCTCGGCCTCCAAAAATCTAACGTGCTCTCTGAAGGATTTATTCTGACTTTAACAATATAAATTTATATATAAAATAGTCTAATAAATTATTTTGGATATATATATTATTTAAGAAAATAGAATAATATATTTGAAGGAGCAAAATTTATAGTTGAAGAATTTATGGTAATGTAAAATTTTAGGAGAGAGTTTTTATTTTTTTTGGTCTACTATGTGTATTAGATTAATAGGGAGTCAACACCATATAATAGATAAAAGAGTAAATTATATTAATATTCTTTAAGGTGTTTGATTATGACACTCTACTCTATTTTTATTTAAATATGACACTCTACCCTATTTATTCAAATATTAATTAAAAAAATATACCTAAATATTAATAAAATATTTAATCAAATTTTACTCTAATTTTATTTAAAATTATACTTTAACCCAATTAATCATTTTAAATAACTAATATCTTAACAAATTATATTTTTTAATTAAATAATTACATTTATTATAAGGTATAAATTTAACTATGTGTGTGATTATGAGAAAAAAATTTAGTACAAATATAGAGGTATTTTGAGACTGAGTTTAGTTAGAAAAAAAATATAAAACATAATTAATTTTATGTTTTACTAACTAAACTCACCCCAAGATACCTCTATATTTGTACTAATTTTTTTTTCATAATCATGCACATTGTTAAATTTATAATAAATATAATTATTTGATTAAAAAAATATAATTTATCAAAATATTAATTATATAAAATGGTTAACTGAGTCAAAATATAATTTTTAAGTAAAATTAGATTAAAATATTAATTTAATATTCTTTTTATGAATATTTTATTAACATTAGGTATATTTTTTAATTAATATTTGAATAAATGAGGTGAAGTGTCATATTTGAGTAAGAATGGAGTGGAGTATTATAATCAAATATTTCAAGGGAGATTAATGTAATTTACTCTAGATAAAAAGTTGAGACCCAATCTTTGTCAAATAAAAGTTGTGTTAACTCACCGTTAAGGCAAACACTAACAAAACTCACTAACAAAAACTCAATAATATTTAACTAATTAATAAAATAAGTCTAATACTATTAACTAATATTAATTTGAGTTTTATTAAAAATTAAACCTATTAACATAAAATAACTCTAATACTATTGACAAATATTAATTTAAATTTTATTAAGAATTAAACCCATTGACATATGTAAGTTCATATAGAATATAAAATTTTAACAATTTCTCATTAGGACTACATATATTAAGATTTTTAAGAAAAAAGTTCTTCAAATCAATGATAACAAAACGTGGCACAACAACATTAATAGCAAGACAAGTAATATTAGCCAAAACCAACCTTAAATTTAAAATGTGATTTTGAATGTCCTCTAATGCACAAAACAAGCTAGTAGGGTCAATGATATCATATATGTCAAAACACTCATAAATATATGACTTAAGTAATAATGGATATGTGGGATAAGGACATGTACTACAAAAGCGAACCATGTGTAATTCTCTTGTAATGCTCCTAACATTCAATATGCTAACTGTGTAATAATACAAAATTCTCAATATCACAAAATTGAAACTATAAAAAATTGTCTCCAATAAGATTAATATCAACACTATCCATATAACAATACTACCTAAAACAAAATATATAAGTCAACAATAAAACAATAATAGCAATAGTCTCGAAACATATCGATAGCATAAACAAAAGTGTAACACACTCCTACTAGCTCAAAATAACTCAATTTTTACTACACTCATATGAGTTACATATTCTTGAAACACTTTAACTGTCAAGCCTTTAGTTAAGGGATCTGCTACTATAAGCTTAGTGCTTATGTGCTCGGTACGAGTTTGTGATTTTATATTTTTTCTCTAGCAAACTAGTATTTGACCTCAAAATACTTTGTATATACATAATTTCTATTATTTTGAGAGAAACATATAGCATAAGAATTATCATGATAAATAGTTAGAAGCTTAGAAATATTTTCAACAATATGATATCCTAAAATCAGGTTCCTAAGTCATATGACCTGATGAGTACCTTCATAATAGCTAATATACCCTATCTCTATAACTAGGATAACAATGAGAGTTTATTTAGTACTTTTCCACAAAATAGTTCCTCTAGTTATAATAAAAAAGTATCCAGAAGTAAATTTATTCTCATCTAAATAGCTTGCAAAATCAAAACCTGTATATTCAATTTCCTCTAAGTGACTAAATTTCTTATAAATGAGTATATAATCTTTGGTCCCCTATAGAAATCTTATAACTTTCTTTGATGCTTTCCAATGCTCTCACTCAAGTATCTCCCAAGCACATAATATCAAAAGAAATATCAAGATATATGCATACTTGAGCATACATCAAATTGTCAAGCAAAAAAAATTCCTCAGTTATGCATTCAAAAGTATTTGTGGATCTTTTTACTTTTACGAATTCAACTCCTAAAAATTTTATAAGTAGGCAAACAATTTTTCAAATTCACTCACATGTTCAATTTTATTTTGGAGTTCTAAACAAAATTGTCTATATATAGAGAATAAAGTATGAAAGAAATAATATTTTAAAAAAATTGTAAAATATTTACAAATTATAAAATAGAGAAAGAAAAAAACTCATTAGTTCTTAAATGAGAAAGGTATAAAATCCAAATTCTGAAAACACGGCGTTGATATTGAAACGGATCGACAACTCTGCTCTTTTCAATGATATTTTCATCTTTCTAAATTAACAGGACAAGGCAAACAGAGAACGGTCCCCGGGGTAGCTTCATACACTTCAGCACAGGCATTGTGTGATTGAGAACGCTGAACATGGTCACCAATCATCCACTCCTTTGTCGGATATCAGCCTACATCCCACTTGAAGCACTGGAGTGGAGTTTGTGAGCAGTGAGCACCATGAGGAAAGGCCTATATCTAGTTCTCAGCAATCCAAGTCTACATTATGAGTTTCTGTATAGGAAATAGTTCCTCCGACATAAATGATAGGAACGAAATCCTGAGAGTCCATATGAGCCATTAAAATTCTTGATCTCACATTTTAATTTAATTTTGAAGGCCAAATAAATTTAATTATCTATAATTTAAATAAATATTTAATAAAATTTAATTTGCCAGAATAATAAAACTCTTCTGTACATCACTAACACCATTGAGTTTGCTCCACTTGAGCAGTTTTGAAACATTGTAATTCGTCTTCCCTGTATTGGTGTTCACCAGGGTGCTAATCTCATCCAACCTATTAGCACGGCTATAGAGTTCAATCACGCACGTATAGTGCTCCAAGACAGGTGTAATACCATAATATTCAGTCATAAGATCGAAGTACTTGTGACCTTCTTCCAGGTTATTCATTTGGACGCAGGCACTTAAAACACCAACGAAAGTGATAGCATCTGGAACTACATTGGCCAGCTCCATCTCTTTGAAAAGGGCAAGGGCTTCCTTCCCCATCCCATGTACACCCAAGCTAGTGATCATTGAATTCCAAGTAGCTAAGCCTTTGATTTGCATCTCGTCAAATACTCTCTTTGCATCATCTAAACTACCGCATTTGCTATACATGTCTATAAGAGCTGTTCCCAGAAAGTTCCCAAGTTCAAACCCATTTTTGAGAGCAAAATCATGTACCCATTTACCCAACTTCAGGCTCCCCATCTCCGTGCAGGCTTTGATTAAGCTCACCACTGTGAATTCATTTGGCATGACATTATCAAGCTGCATTCTTTGAAAAAAATTAAAAGCCTCTACTGGGTGCTGGTCTTTTACATACCCATCGATCATTACTGACCATGAAACCACATTCTTTGACGGCATTTGCTCAAAAATTTCTCTGGCAGCATCTAACCGCCCACAAGCAGCTAGCCCCGTTATCATAGTTGTCCATGAAACCACATTCCTCACACGCATTTTGTCAAACACCTTACGCCCACAATCCGTATTTTCACACTTAAAGTAAAGATTCATCAGAGTGTTTTGCACATATATATCACCGGAAAACCCACTTTTGATTGCTTGAGCATGAACCATTTTTCCGAAATCAAGAGCAGAAGTAGCCATGCAAGCATTTATAACAAATGGAAAGGTGAACTTATCAGGTGGAAAGCCCTGCCATACCATAAGCTTGAACAGAAGAAGGGCCCGCTCTGGGGAGCCACTGATAGTATAAGCTCTTATCATGACATTCCAAGTGAAGGTATCAGGGGTCTTAATTTGATGAAATACTAGAGTGGCATGATCCATTTTTCCATAAGAAGAACAGAGCCGGAGGAGCTTCCGGATAAGCAACTGGTCACTGGACAGACCAAAACGGATTAATTTTCCATGGATTTGTTTGAGCTGCTTAAAATTGGCACATTTTTTAACAAAGATGTGAGCTTCCTCCAAACCAAAACTGATTCTTGGGGCTCTCGAGGAAAAAGCATTTGGGGTGCATGAAAGGCATGTAACCTTCATACCCAATTCCAATTCCTCCAATTTACCTCCGCAACATGTGCTTTTCAATTAGGAGATACCCCAGAGAACAGAGAACAGATATAAAACATAAGTGTACACTATCTTAGAAAACTTCAGAAACCAACGGCTTCAATCCAGAAGGTAAACAGCAGAGTTCGCAGTTTGCTACCTTTCAGACAAAACACCGGCGTGGTCACAAGCAGAACCGTAAATAAAATAATCCATTTTATTTTAAAATAATACATTTCTTTATTATTTTGTCAAAGAAAATAGGATATCAAAATTTTATCCCCGTGTACCAAAAAAAAATTATCCTCAACAAAAACAAAGACATATGTCTATAGAAGATAGACGGTCCAGATTTGCGATGCTCGATCCAGTAGGCATCAGCCCACCGAAATGCTTGCCCTTCATTTGGCTGTCTGTTTCGTCGAGACTGAAACTTCGGCCTGGCCCCACAAACTCTTGCCCACTTGGCTATTTTAGGATTAGCTTCCTCGCCGTTTCTCATTCATAATCACACATCCACCAGCTCCGCCGGCACGTCTACCTTCTCTATGTTACCTCTTCATTTGACACTGCCTTATTGCAGCTTCCTTGACTCGAAAGCCTAAAATTTTGAAGCCGCCCACACT
Organism: Dicorynia guianensis; assembly: GCA_037013595.1. NCBI lineage: Eukaryota > Viridiplantae > Streptophyta > Magnoliopsida > Fabales > Fabaceae > Dicorynia > Dicorynia guianensis. The sequence continues at coordinate 11,667,597 of JASUAB010000007.1, forward strand.
TTTATTCGCAGAGCCCTGTTTTGGCTCTGAAGGAATTTTACAGTTTACAGTAATCTCGGGAGGAAAAAGAAGAAGGTGAAGTTGGGGTACCAATCATGGGGACAAGTAGTGACCCGACTCAAGACGGGTCGGACGAGCAGCAGAAACGGTCGGAGATCTACACCTACGAAGCACCGTGGCATATTTACGCTATGAACTGGAGCGTGCGTCGCGACAAGAAGTACCGATTGGCCATCGCGAGCTTGTTAGAGCTGTACCCGAACCGGGTGGAAATCGTCCAGCTTGACGACTCCAACGGGGAGATACGCTCCGACCCCAACCTCTCCTTTGAGCACCCATACCCGCCAACCAAAGTCATTTTTATCCCGGACAAGGAGTGCCAGAGGCCAGACCTCCTTGCCACAACCAGCGACTTCCTTCGGGTCTGGCGTTTATCCGACCCGGATGAGCACCCGACGCCGCTGGTCGAGCTCAAGAGCGTTCTCAATGGGAACAAGAACAGTGAGTACTGTGGCCCTCTCACCTCCTTCGATTGGAACGAGGCGGAGCCCAAGCGTATCGGCACTTCCAGCATCGATACCACCTGCACCATTTGGGATATTGAAAAGGAGACGGTGGATACGCAGCTTATTGCGCACGATAAGGAGGTGTACGACATAGCTTGGGGCGGCGTTGGGGTTTTCGCCTCCGTCTCCGCTGATGGGTCGGTTAGGGTTTTCGATTTGCGTGACAAGGAGCATTCCACTATCATTTACGAGAGCTCGGAGCCGGACACGCCATTGGTTCGGCTCGGCTGGAACAAGCAGGACCCTAGGTACATGGCTACCATCATTATGGACAGTGCCAAGGTCGTAGTGCTTGATATTCGTTTCCCAACGCTTCCAGTGGTTGAGTTGCAGAGGCACCACGCCAGTGTCAATGCCATTGCTTGGGCGCCGCACAGTTCATGCCACATCTGCACTGCTGGTGATGACTCCCAGGCGCTAATTTGGGACCTTTCCTCCATGGGTCAGCCCGTGGAGGGGGGTTTGGATCCTATTCTAGCCTACACTGCTGGAGCTGAAATTGAGCAGCTTCAATGGTCTTCGTCGCAGCCGGATTGGGTTGCCATTGCTTTTTCCACCAAGCTTCAAATTTTAAGGGTATGAGTGGTTTTCTGTGGTCAGGGGTGGAAGTGCAGCTGCATGACATTCTTCTAGGACATTCACATTTGGCTGAAATTCAAGATAGATGGTGGTATTCAGGTTTACTGTTTTACTTTCTTTTGTAAACATGCATCACCCATTGTTGGCTTGATGGTATTTTGCCTCTGCAGCACTGACAATTGTATGAAATACGAACCTGTCCAATGTCAGTTTAATAGTAAGGTGTTTTTGCAAAATTTACTTCTTTGTTTATACTTGTCGTTTCAGTGCATATGCAACACTAAAGGGGATGGCTTAGATCTACCGTCTATAGTCCTCATGGAGGCCTATGCCACTGCCTTCTATGCGCCGTGCCCGATTCCTTTAATTAGTAATTAGTAAAACCTTTAAAATGCTGGCCTTGGAATCGAAAATACCTAACACTCCTGTAGTCTAGACAACTTAGATTTATATTCTTATTCGAAGTTATAGACTATGCCCTTTCATGATAATGTTTCTGTCCATATTTCTACTCTCTTTCAACGTGTGTGAGGGCGATTCCAGTTAAGAAACAAACCTGTGATAAATAGCCTGTATTATTGTATTCCGCAAATTATCTTTTTTATATTTTATTTTTTACTTTGAATCTTTGGAGTATGCCTTCAAGCTGCTTGGTATTGGCTGATGTAGTACATCCTGATATCTCCATTGTTCCATCTCATTTTAATGGGACACAATATCCGTTGGGAAGATTTTGTGATGCTGCTGACTGGTAGATCAACAGTAAATCATTGATGATCTCTGCTTGCGAAGACAAGATCAGATTCTGGCAGAGTGGGCTTTGTGGTGTTATGGGAGAAAATAGTTAATTTAGACTTTCCTTTTGATCTTCAAATGATGTGTTTATAGTTAATAGATAGACATCGTGCTATGTTGGTTTCTCTTAAAACTGTCGAGGGTTCTGTTTCTGAAGAGTAGTGAGAGGTGTTCTAGGGATTGAATGAGACATTGTCTTCTACAGAGATGAGAAGTCATAGCATTGACTAGCCATATACGAAACCCCTTCAAACAAATCATAATCAACCAAACACCACCGTCACTGATAAGCCGAATGGAGTGTTCAATCCCAAATTACATGAAGTAGACACAATTGAATCTTTAAAAAGTCATGGGCCAACAGCCAAATGCTCCAAAATGTTCAGAACATGCACAACCCAGGAAAATATTTTCTTTAGTACTTTTATAGCCCATAAAACAATCATTAAAACTCCCCCAAGGATAAGGGATAGACCCACCTCACCCCACGTATGTTGAGTAATCAAACAATGTATTACATGTGTATTTCCCCATTATTTTCAGTATAAATTGAACAGATAGTGATTGACAACTGCTGATGTACAGAGCAGATCTTTAAATTCAAAATGCTACTCTTCTAATGGTGAAGGCACCAGTGGCCATTTACTTTAAAGACGAGACATGTACGGTAACGAGGGGAGCCAATTTGGTTTACTTGTTATAGAATGCTGAGAGGTGTCGCAACCTGCAACCTGAACATGATGTAATTCAAAGTATAAGCAAAGCTGAAAAGGATTTTTCATTCCATAAATCTCTGTACGGTGTTATTCCTTCAATGTTAATTACGCTTAAAATTTGTATACTTCATTTTGAGATTGATAATTATTAAAAGAAATGGAGTGGACAAAGAGCATACAACTACTAGAGCAAATTGAACATCAATTGCAATGCATACTGCGTTGGAATATGATTCTTCTTCAATGTTTACAGAAAAATGTCTTCTGTTTCGAATCTCATTTGTTCCTTTTCAACCATGTCTCGCAAGAAACCATTGGGTCTGCAAGGCTGTAATCCTATGACCTATCATCTGAAATTCCAGTTGCTACCTTTGCTACACCACAGGGTGGAAGACTGAAGCTATCAGTAGTTTCTATATCATGTATTGAATTTGTTTGTCACTTTGCCCAATGTGGGAATGTTATACAGAAACTACATGTCCGCTCTCCAACCTTCCCCATCTTCCCTCTGTTGAAGATAGTTTATTCATGTCAGTAACATACATCAATGGGAATCTTGTACCGGCAGATCACCGGGTATCATAAAAAGAATATATAAGACATATGTGATATTTTGGGAGTCCAAATCTTCACCATCAGCATCATTGAAGGAATTAGGAATGAACAGAGAACTCATGACTACTGGCATTCCACAATTCATAATGGCAACGGGTAGTCATTCCAGAAGTTGAGATCAGAACAGAGGATATGGAGGGATATACTCTCGGGTTGTAATAATAATAGTCTTAACTGTGGGTTTTTTTTTTTTTTTGGTGATAACTTTTAACTGTAGTTAACAGTAGTGGACAAATAGACAAATTCATTTTTTCGTGCCGCAGGACATATAGAAAGCAGGAATTAAGCAGGATCTTGAATGTTTGTAGTTCATTATTTTAACTGCATGAAAATAATTTTAGCACGTACTTGTCATATATATTTCTTTTTATAAAGTACCATGGCTCGGATTTGAATCCTCAATTTTTATTTTTTTTTAATTTTAATAATTTTTTTGTCTTTTTTGTAGTTTATATTTAAATTTGTTTTATAAATAATTTTTTCTTATAACTTAATCTTTTCTCTTAATTTTATATTTCTCTTTTAATATGTCTCTTATTTTAGGGTATCTGGATCCTCTTGTTTGAACCATTCAGAGGGCAGCGCTTGTTTACATGGAATGTTCATATGCTTTAGACAGGACCATCTGTGTTCCGAGCATCTCTTCCCGTGGAACTTCATATCATGATTGCACTTTGACCTGTAAAACTGCCGGGCAGTTTCTATTCTTGGAAAACAATTTTGCAAGTGTAAACCTCTATCGTTCGCTGGAAAGCAGAAAATTTGCATTAAGAAAGTTCCAGTGTAAGTTGATCGATACATAATTATAGAAAAGCAACTATTGATCTCTGCAACCTTTTAAGTGTTGTACATAATTTTTAAATGATGTCCCCCAGTTGCACATTCTGGGTGCCCTGTATGAGCCACGTGATCATAGCATCGTTCGCTGGCATAATTTTCAAACGGCTGCTGCCCCTTGTTTCATTATACGTCACTGTATGCTAGTCTTTTTTAGTGCCTAATAAATTTAGAGTGGTGACTTTTTTTTTAAAAAAAAAATTAGATATATTTAACTTCCGTCTCTTCATATGTTCCCATGTTCAGAGAGTACGAGATTTTACTAACATACACATTCAAAGAGTACAATGAAAATATGTGAAAAAATCATTTTTCTAAATTTATAGTATGGGAAGCCTGGGCTTTGGGGCCAAACGGGCACTGGAAATGTATGTCTGAAGCATGGTAGACTCTCGCGACAGAAGAATTATTCAGAAGAATTAACATAAAAAGACAACGACCGAAATTGTCATAAGTCAACTAGTAGAACTTATAATTTTTTTTTTCTTTGCAGATATGAAAGGGTTATACTTTATCGCAAAGACTATAATTTTGCCAGTTTCCTCTTAAGGGCACAGATGCAGAAGAATGAACTGAGTCAACTGACTAACAATTAAGGGGCCGTTTGGTTCCTCATTTATTTTAAGCCTCATGCAGGGGTGGATTTACTCATTAATTTGAGTAGATAAGCACCACACCACATTTCAAATTTTGTAATATTACATATATAGAAAATAAAAGAGCATCTGCATAAAAAAATTTAAAGTGTCCATATAGTAAATATTTTTTGTCGGAAAAGATAGAATAAAGAATGATCAGAGTAATAAAACATGTGTTTTGTTATATTTTGTTTAATCTTTTAAGTTTGTATTTATTTGAATTTTATGAAAATTATATTAAAAATTATTAATAAATTATTTATTTATAGTATTACAATAAAATGATTAAGATATTATAAATATTAAGTCATTAGTTAATGTATAAAAAATATTTACTATTAATGAGAAATGAAGAATAGGAGCGTGGTAAAACTTCATTTTGTAATAAGAATAGAATAACAGTTCCTAGGAGGAGTTTTGACGTTCCCGTAGGAATGCATGCTTGGGAGAATGATTGGCTGTAAGGGTGAACAGTAAAATCCACTTCTAGGTGAGGTATGCTTAGATTCCATAATTTTAATAATTTTTTAAATTTATTATATAAATTTGATTTTTTATTAAAATTTATTTTTATATCTTCCCTATAATCTTATCTTCTGCTTTTTACGATAAAGAATCCATATCCTTGCTGAGTCAAAGGTGGAGTATCTTTCTTCATATCTCGAGTAGGACAAGAACTAGGAGCATTTGCAGTCATGTTAGAGGCCTTGCTATCCTTTTTCAATTCTTTGTTCTTGCCTCCATCCCCCCTTTCGGAAATATCCTTTAGTTTTCTCAATTTTAAAGTCACGTGTATCAGGCTGCTTTTCTTGATTATGCTCATTGTTCTGCTTTTCTTTCTCTTTTGTTACTGTTACTGTTTCTGCTTCCTTCTTTTCAGCTAACAAAATTCAATAAATTAATCTCTAATATCCAAATTAAATTTAAATAACTTTAAAACACAAATTTCTTAATTTACTCCATTTAATTATCTACGTCATATCACCTCTCAACTAGCTACATTTTAACTTTATTTTTTATACAAATGCAGGAATTTTTTTGTGATAAAAGAGAGAAATTAAATTTAATTTTTGTATAATAGTACTTAAATTCTTTATTATTATATTTATTTATTTGAACAATAAAAAACATGTAACTTTTTTATCAGGATATCCCCATAGGGATGAAACATATAGAGTAAATTACATTAATCTTTCTTAAGATATTTAATTATGATATTTTATCTTATTCTTATTTAAATATGACACTCTATCCCATTTACTCAAAATTAATTAAAAAATATACTTAATGTTAATAAAATATTCACAAAAAAATATTAAATCAATATTTTAGCCAAGTTTTACTTAAAAATTATATTTTGACTCAATTAACCATTTTAAATAATTAATATTTTGATAAATTATATTTTTTTAATGAAATAATTATATTTATTATAAAGTATAAATTTAACAATGTGTATGATTATGAAAAAAATTTAGTACAAATATAGAGGTATTTTGGAGTGAGTTTAGTTAGCAAAAAATAAGATCAATTATGCTTTACATTTTTTTCTTAACTAAACTCATCCCTAAGATGCCTCTATGTTTGTACTAAATTTTTTCTCATAATCACACACATTGTTAAATTTACACCTTACAATAAATATAATTATTTGATTAAAAAAATACAGTTTGTTAAGATATTAGTTATTTAAAATGATTAACTAAATTAAAATATAATTTTAAGTAAAACTAGAGTAAAATTTGATTTAATATTCTTTTTGTGAATATTCTATTCATATTTAAACATATTCTTTTCATTAATATTTGAGTAAATGGAGTGGAGTGTCATATTTGAGTAAGAATAAGGTGGAGTGTCATAATCAAATAGCTCAAGGGAGGTTAATGTAATTTATTCTATAATTTATGTAAATAATAACACTCAACCTCATTCTTATTTAAATATGACGCTTCATCCCATTTAGTCAAATATTAATTAAAAGAATATACTTAAATATTAATAAAATATTTAAAAAATATTAAATTAATTTTTACTCTAGTTTTACTTAAAATTATACTTTAACTCAATTAACTATTTTAAATAATTAATATCTTACCAAACTATATATTTTTAATTAAATAATTAAATTTATTGCAAGGTGTAAATTTAACCATATGTGTGATTATGAGAAAAAAATTTAGAACAAATATAGAGATCTCTTGGGGTTAAGTTTAATTAAGAAAAAAATATAGAGTATAATTGATCTTATTTTTTGTTAACTAAACTCATCCTAATATGCCTTTATATTATACTAATTTTTTTTTTCATAATAATACATATTGTTAAATTTATACCTTGTAATAAATATAATTATTTAATTAAAAATATATAATTTATCAAAATATTAATTATTTAAAATAGTTAGTATAAATTTTAAATAAAATTAAATTAAATTAAAATATTGATTTAATATTTTTTTATAAATATTTTATTAATATTAACTATATTTTTTAATTAATATTTAAATAAATAAAATAAAATATCATATTTAAATAAAAATAAGATAAAATATTATAATTAAATATCTTAAAAAAATTAATATAATTTACTAAAGATATAAGTTTGGTAGGAATTGGGTAGGCTCTTATGTACAGATGTCATAGCAAGAGAATGAGAGCCAGATGAGTGGGTGTACGATAGTTTAGAGAGAGATGATAAAAAGGCAAAGATGCTGTGTGAGCGCAATAAAAAATATTCTTTTATGTTTTAAAAATTTAAAAATAAAAAGATATAACAAAAAGTTAAATATAAAATTAAGAAAAAAATTTTATAAAAAATAAAATTTATAAAATATATTTTAATATAAATTAAAAAATAAAAAATTATTAAAATTAAATAATAATAAAAATAAATAATTCAAATCTATGTACAATCTAATTCTCCTCTTAAAATCAGTGTGATTAAATTATATACATATGGGAATTCATAAATTCCTTATGAATAAAGGTTGATTAATATGACTATGCTCTTAGCGCCTCCCATCGGTGGTTTGATTTCACATAACTGCATCGACACATATGCATAATATGGCCCTCTCTTTGAAAGTAGTCTGAGCTATCAAGTGAAGTCACAATTGGGATAGATACATTAATAACAGCCACCGGAATTAAACGAAAGGGGCTATATTCATAATTCATTCAATACGTTCATCTATCGGCGTACGTTTTGAGAGGGGTGGACATAAATAAGACCCTAACAAAATTTATCAAAATTAAAATTTGCAACACATTTAAATTTGTTTGGCAGGTATAAGCTTTGGAAAAAATAACTATCTATTTTATCGACAACACAAGCCACCAAATATATTTATATATATTTTTAAAAATAACCTACGAAAGTGATATATATTTTCAATCCTAAAAATTTATTTTTACTAATTTTAAAATAATTATATTATTAAAATAATTATTTCACAAGAGATGAGTAAGAATAAATTTACAAGACTAAAAATCTCTATCGCCCTCCATTCAAACGTGTAAAGTAACAAATAATTGTATTAAAAATAGATAAAGAAAATAACTATGCCAAATCTAAACAACCACCAATTTGGCTCAAAAGTAGATTAATATTCAGCAATATCTGCTAAAAACTATTACACTACATTATAAGCCGAATGACGCCTTACATATTTGATTACATGCTGTTTTGATATAATACAAACTGACAAAAATGTCAAAAATTTTTCATACTGTTAATACATTATTACTACTATTGAGATAATTGCTCCAAAAGAGTAGAGAAATTTAAAGAAAAATAGTGGTTAGATTGTCTACCATTTTCTCTTAAATTTCTTAGCCACTTTTGGAGTAATAACCTCATTAGTGATAAAAATACACTTATTGTATAATAAATTTCCAATACTTCTATTAGTCCATATTATATAGAAGAAATATTGAGTGCATTCAAATACATAGGGTGCAATTCAACTTGTAAATAAGAAAAGACTAAAATTAATAAGATTTCTATTATGAGCAACAAAATCCATATATTTTAAAATCATAAATTATTTACCCTATAATCATAATAATTTGATTAAAGTTTTTACCTTACAATCATAAGGGAAATAAGAGAATAGAGATAGAAATAACGGTTATGTGAAAAAGATATATAGAAATAAAAGTAAGAAAGGAGGAGAGGCTTACCCAAGTAAAGGAGGGAGAGCAGTGGCCGGAGCTCACGTTAGAAACCTATATGGTGGCCAAAAATCGTCGACGGTGAGGATGGGAACAAAGTGATGGAGGGAGAGAGAGAAGAGAAGAGAAGGAGAAAGGAAAAGAGAGGAAGGAGGCACGACAGTGAGGGAGAAGTGGTCAAATTCATATATATAGTTACTTTACCGATCACATTGTCTGCTGTAAAATGAAGAAAGTTTCAAATTTTTTGCACCGATGGCAGAAACTAGCAAGTAATAAATTTTGGCACTATTTTTCGTAGCTAGTTATGTAATTTTTTTTCTTTTCCAATGGCCTAGACCGCCAGTAAAAAGATTTCACTACCTATTGGTTACCCTGATGCATTGAGTGCTATGATTCATCTACGATTCTATTATTACAAGTGATAACACCATTAGTAAAATAAAATGGTTGCCTCCCTTGATGCATCGATTACAAGAATTCATGTACTAATTCCAATATTATAGGTGGAAAAATCGTTGGTAAAAAGAATTCACAATTGGTTGATTATCCTGATACAAAATGATTCATGAATGATTTTATTATTACTAGTTGTAATGCTGCAGGTAAAACACAATGGCTAGCTATCCCGATACATTAATTGCTGTGATTCATGAATGGATTCTAATATTACCAATAGCAAATGGCCAGTAAAACAAAATTACAACCAGTTAGCTATCTCGAAGCAGAAGTATTCTAGTGCAATTCTATTATTACCAACAATAATAATACTAGTAAAATAAAATGGTTGGCTATCTCAATGCATAAGTCATCGTGATTTATGAATGGATTCCAATATTACTGGTGGTGAATGGCCAGTAAAACAAAATTGCAATTGGTTGGTTGTCCCAATGCAAAACGATTCATGTATAATTCTATTCTTACTGGCGGTAGTGTCATTAGTAAAACCAAATGCTTTGTTGCTCCTATGCATCGATGTTGGATTTATGCATGCGAGGATTATAGTCTTACCAATGGTTATGCCATTAGTAATTGGAGAGATTCACATACAAAAACTTATATGATCTGTGGTAAATGCCCTAGTAAGAAGAAATTGCATGAGACTTTGCCATGACTTGATGCATTAAAACTAATATCACCGGTGGTCTTTTCCCTTGGTAAAAAGAAATTGCATGTATTGATTGCTTTGCATATACTACCAACAAGATATTATATGACCTTTGAAGTAACTATCAATTAATATTATTTTATTATTACTAGCAGGATAGCTATAGGTAAAATAATAAATAATTTTACTAGAGGCCTTATAGTTAAGTAAAATCTATTGGTGAAAAATTTCAAGCATCTTTGCTGCAGATCCTTTTGTGGGTATCTGATGAAAATGTCATTGGTTCAATTACTTTTGTTATTATTTCTGGCTAATGTTTTATCTGCTAGAAGAATTCAATGAAAATTCCAACTTTTCTTACAATATTATGCTGCCAAGCTTCATCAACATCAGCATGGGTTGCTCTTTGATTTTGGGCTTTTTGATTGCAAGATTGCATCTGCGAGAAATTTTGTGGGTTACAAGCATTATAGCCATAGCCTTCTCTCTGTTGCTTCCTTTCTCATTTTCAAGCCTTGCACCATGGTGGAATTCTCCAGTTTCCCTCACTTTCCCTCCAGATCTAATAATGCTATAAAACAGCACAAGTCCCCTTTCTTGCCTTATGCCATGGCCTTCTCTTATACTTGTTCTCTTACCTCCCACCACCAATGTATCTCCTTCCATTTCTAATCTGGGTTGCAATTTCTTTGTAGACTAAGGATTATGGTTGTGATTTTTGTGTTGCCTTCTCTGGTGGTCAATGCCAACATCTCCAGCCAACCTGCATAACCCACCCAACAATGCGTTAATTCGAGGAACCCATCATAACTTAATTAAGGGTGATATTGGTTGGTTTCAACTTTCATTATTACTAGTGTCGAGTTTGTTTGGGTGCAAATTATATGACTCAAATCTCACCCAACCCATAATCACCTTAAGTTTTAAACCTGTATTGTTGAAAGCTACTTTGAGAAGCAACCTAAACAATTTGATTTAGTCAACATAGTCAGAAATTTTATCTTAGTGAGATCAATAATGTACATATGTTTTTTTAAGGTTAAATTATTTTGTAAGCTGCTATAGTTCGGCTAAGTTTTTAAGTGTATCTTTACAGTTTAAAACCATCTTAGCAGTCCCCATAGATTTTGCCATTTATGTCTTAAGTTTTTATCATCACAAAATATTATAACACCTTACTTATATGCATATATGGCATGTTTAAAGCTTTCCATGCAATATGTATGGAAAAATCTTAATGGCATGGCTAGAGCCCTTCTCCCTAGGAAGGCACTTTGCTTCTCCCTCTCTCTCGTGCATCTTCCTCTTGTGAAGGTTCTAGGTGCAAGTTTTGAAATCCATGTGAGGCAAAAAGTATAGATTTTTGGGTGTTGCATGCAGTAATGACATTTAAGACAAAAGGAAGGATACTTGGACATAAATCTATTACTGCTACTGAGTTTGAAGGTGGTGCTGCCCTAAGGGTGGTGCCAATGAAGTTCCCTATGATGGCAGAGGCCGCCGCATGGTGTTAGGGCTCCAAGTTTCCATAGAGCTTGAGCCATTTTTTGGTTCCCCTTATTCCAAGCACCTTCAGGTGCAACAAATTGATAGAATGGGTGCGATGCACTCAATCATAGACTTTAAATTAAATTAAATCAATTTTTTAAAAGACATAACTTAACCTATGACTAAGTTTTAAATTTTGTTACAAAATTATACTATTTTTTGGTTTGAGTTTAATAAAAGTAGAAAATCTAAGAATATCTTTTATATATAAATTTTCTTTTTATTACTTAATATTTTCATAAAAAAATTGAAAAGTCAAATAAAGGCACCCCTATTAAACTTTTCAATTTTTTTAAAAAAAATTAATAAAGGAAAAAATTTATACATAAAATATATTCTCAAATTTTTTTACTTTTGTCAAACTTAAACTCAAAAAATATCATAATTTAAAAAAAAAAATCTCAAACCTAGTCATGAATCAATTTTTATTTTTTATTTTTATATTTAAAAATATTTTTTATTTAATTAAATTAGAGGCTACCTTAGGTGTATCGCACCTTAAGAACGATGCAATGCACCTGTCTCTTTCAATTCCCTACACCTGAAGGCGTCAGGAATAAGGAGAGCCAAAAAATGGCTCAATCTTCGAGAAACCTGGAGTCCCACCACCATGCAATGGTAGAGGGAGCCTGACTGGCACTGCCCCTAGGAGAGTATCACCTCCAAACTCAGCAGCGACAATGAATTTATGTTCAAGTACCCTCACTTTTTATCTTAAATGCCGTTATTGAATGCAACACCCAAAAATCTAAACTCTCCTCCTTACATGAATGTCAACCAAAACTTGCCCACTCCTGGTAGTTTTGAAGGATTCAAAACTTGCACCTAGAACCTTCGTAGGAGGAAGACGCAAGTAAGAGAAAGGAAATTGTGAGAGACGAAGGGCCTTTTTGGGGAGAAGGGCTCAAGCCACATTATCAAGATTTTTTCACATCAATTGTTTGGGTGACGTATAACATATCATATATACAGCAACGATATTATAATATTCTTTGACAGTAAAAATTTAGAGTATAAATAACAAAATAATAGAGACTTATAAAAATAATTTTAAATGGTAAAAATTTATTTAAAAATTTAATTTAATTATAAAAATTTATAAAATAATTTAACTACTTTATAATTAGTCAACATAGTCAAGAATTTATCTTAGTAATTAGTTATTAGCCTAATTTTATTTTATTATTTAATATAAATATATTTTATAAATATATACTTGTCAATAAAAAGTGCATATTTCATAAAAATATTTAAAAATGTTTTAAATGTTGGGCTTGAATAATTATAATAAACATTTATTGAAATTTCATATTACACTTCTTCATTTTGTTTTATTTTTCTTTTAATTTTTTGACAAATTCTATTTGACTAAATGCCTCAATTTGAAAATTCATTTGAAAACATATTTTTTTTAAAGCTAATAAGTCCCTTAACTAGCCCATTCGTCTTAGATATAAGCTAGGCGTACACTATAACTCATTTATCTTAGAAGTCGTTTAAGTAAAAAGAGTCAACCTTCATTTCAACTGCTCCAACTCACATAACCTCGTTTATTAAAATAGCATATTAATAATGACACTTATGGAGTTTAAAGTTAGTACTTTTAATGGTATAATAATATTGAGTTGTTATTTTAGAATTTTTTTTAAATTATGAGTTTAAGTTTAAGATTTTACATAAATGTTAAGTAGCTTATCACTCATTTTTACATGAAAACATGAAGTTAAAAAAAATATAAAAGTATAATAGTCCAATACATGCTTCATAAAGGTAAAGATTAAGAATTTAAAAAGGGTATAATAGTCCACTAAATATTTCTAACTTTTATGTATTTATAAACGGTATATAAGATTATTTTACTATGTTAGTAATCTCACTTATCTATTTTGTTAAATTAGTTATTTTTTCTCTCTTATTTTAAGACAAATTATATACAAATTATAGATAAGTAGTTGTAAAAGTAAAATTTTTTTCTGTTTCATAATGTTAACAGTAATCATATATAAATTTTACTTACATATTTTTCCTTTTTTATATCATAACATCCTTAGCGGCTGAGGTTTACATAGATTGCCACAAGAAGAAACCGTACAATCTCAATTTTGGATTGGTGGGCTAACCATTGAACTCAAAAAGCCATGAGCCCAAGTGAGGAACAGCCGAAGGCTTCACCATTTGTCCATTAAGTATCCCCTGTCACACGTTTGTAGGTGATATTTTCATTTGGGTTTGCTTCTGATATTGCCCATGCAATCAAACCATGGAGATCTTTGTGTTTTCAAGTTTAATTTCTCTTTATGGAAACAAGGGTAGGATTTGCGAAGAATTTTGTTATCACTCGATATAGAAATGTAAAGAATTATGTTATTCATACTGAATGTACTATCATGGATTTATCATACAATTTGTGACGGCCATTTGATTTGGTGGGATTCATTGAAAACTCAGTGGGTCGCTTATAATTGGAAGGATGGATGGAACAAATTTTGTGATGAATATGTGACATCCATTCCACGTACTTATCATTATCCAATGTGAAAGCCTTACAGTGGCCCACTTAAGATTCAAGGCCGAGGCCCAACATCAACGGAGAGAAGGAAACCGGGAGAGCCAGAGATGCATCACTGGAGTCGCGAGCACAAGAAGGAAGCACCAATTACAGCCATTCATTGAATGAGGGGCTATCTATCCAAAATCTCATCCTCGCTTGGTTTCATCAGTCACAGCCACACATCCACCGTTACTTCCTCTTGGGCTCTTATTAAAATTAATAATAGAGACATGTTACTGAACCTGAACAACGTTTTTCCCTCTTACTGTTGCTTGCTCTACACTACTGCTCCAGCTGCTGCTGTTTCAGAACGTTCACAGTCGCTGGGTGACTAATTATGGCCTCGGCTACTCTCTCTGTAGCCAAACCAGCTCTTCAGGTTCAATGACTTCTTGTTTCTTCAAAGTCTCTACCATCAATTTTCTTTTTTAATGTAAACTTTAAGAAAGTCATTAGCAGGAACATTGCTTACTAAAGCTAGAGCTAGCTGCTAATCGTTGGTTTTCTTTTCTTTGGTCTATTCAGGCAAATGGGAAGGGCTTCTCTGAGTTCTCTGGCCTCCGCAACTCATCAAGCTACCTTCCCCTGTCAAGGAAAACTTCAGAGGACTTCCTCTCAGTCACTGCCTTTCAGACCTCAGCAGTAAGTGCCTTTGTCTCTGGTGAATGCCTCTTAAATTCTGCCTGGTCACTTTATTGTATATCAGAACTGAAGTAGAAAGTGTAAATGCAACAAATAATTATAAATGTTAAGAAAACCCCAGCAGGGAAACAGATGAATTGGTAATAAATAATACATGATGATGGTGGTGTCCCATGGAGCGAAAACTTACTGAAACTATACACAACGTTGTGCCTGTGTACTTTTTAAGGTTGGCAGCAGTGGAGGGTACAGGAAAGGAGTAGTGCAAGCAAAATTGAAAGTGGCCATAAATGGGTTTGGTCGGATTGGAAGGAACTTCTTGAGGTGCTGGCACGGTCGGAAAGATTCTCCTTTGGATGTGATTGCCATCAATGACAGTGGAGGTGTCAAGCAGGCCTCTCACCTTCTCAAGTATGACTCCACCCTTGGAATCTTTGAGGCTGATGTCAAGCCTGCTGGTGACGATGCCATCTCTGTTGATGGAAAGATCATCAAGGTCGTCTCTAACCGCAACCCTGTCAACCTTCCCTGGAAGTAAGCCCATTCATCTTCTTCTTCATTGCTCTGCAACTATTAAAATACTCTGTTTTGATGTCTAAAGAAATTGGTATATAGAAAAGAAAGGGGTATGCATATGCTTGAGGACTGTGTCTATGCTTTTGCAGGGACTTGGGGATTGACTTGGTGATTGAAGGAACCGGGGTGTTCGTGGACAGAGAAGGTGCAGGGAAGCACATTCAGGCAGGTGCTAAGAAGGTGCTCATCACAGCCCCAGGCAAAGGAGACATCCCTACCTACGTGGTTGGTGTCAATGCTGATGCTTACAGCCCGGACGAACCCATTATCAGCAATGCGTCTTGCACCACTAACTGCCTTGCCCCCTTTGTCAAGGTCCTTGATCAGAAATTTGGTAATTCACCTTTCCACCTCAATTTCTATCGAATTTGTTTTGTATCTTAGTTGGGATAACTTTTTCGTAAAATGATGTAATGCTATCAGAGATATGAATGAAAATCACCGTTGAACCTTCTCAAAATAGATTAACCTTCTTGTATGACTGGCTTCTAGACATAATAGTAAAGCCTTTTCCATTAAATGGTCAAAAGTTTGGACCTTTTCACCCTACCTTTAAGTTAAAATTTCAGCACAATTTGATGAGTAGCTTTCGCACGAGGGAGCATGTTAGGAATGTAGATGGAGAACATGCTAAGGCCTTGTGCTAATTATTTTGTCAGTGCCCAATATTTCTCAAGATCAATGAAACAACTCTACCAAAATGCTTACGGAAACTTATTTGTAGGGCAGGCATTATCAAAGGTACCATGACTACCACTCACTCCTACACTGGAGACCAGAGGCTACTTGATGCCAGCCACCGTGACCTGAGGCGAGCCAGAGCCGCTGCTCTTAACATTGTCCCCACTTCAACAGGAGCAGCCAAGGCTGTGGCCCTTGTCCTCCCAACTCTCAAAGGCAAACTCAATGGCATTGCACTCCGTGTGCCAACACCAAACGTTTCTGTGGTCGACCTTGTTGTTCAAGTCTCCAAGAAGACCTTTGCAGAAGAAGTGAACGCAGCTTTCAGAGAAAGTGCAGAGAAAGAGCTCAAGGGCATTCTCTCTGTTTGTGATGAGCCCCTTGTCTCAGTAGACTTTAGGTGCACAGACGTATCCTCAACTGTTGACTCATCATTGACAATGGTTATGGGGGACGACATGGTGAAGGTGATTGCTTGGTATGATAATGAGTGGGGTTACTCCCAAAGGGTTGTGGATTTGGCTGACATTGTTGCCAACAAATGGAAGTGAGAGGCCAAACACAATTTGTTAATTTGTCTACGATGCCATTATAATTTTGTCTGGTTACTTTCTTTTTTGCTTCATTTTTCTTTTATACTTTTTAAACTTGTACTGGGAAATAGAACCATCAATTTTCTCTTGCTTCTCATTGTGCAATAAAATTCTTACCTTGAAATTTGAATGTTGATGCTAGGAGGGTCTCTTCCAGGCCACTTCCAAATTGCTAATTTTCTTGTGTTTTTGGTTTCAATTAAATCAAGGCATGGATTTTCAACTGGAGTGGTTGATCAAGGTGCCTACAATTTACATTTTGAAAAGCCGAAAATCTTGCTTTGCAATCAAACGTTTGCTTTGACAAAATATAGTTTGTGAGTATTTCTCACAGTTTAGTATATTTAATTTTTTTAAGTAAAAATTTTATAAAATTTAATATTTGAGAATACAAAAACTCGATTGAGGCTTCGTATTATTTTTTCTATTGGGTCATGGTCAAGGCTTGTAGTTGGAGGGAACATCAGGAATCGAGCAATCAATTTTGCTTCAGAACAAGCTTGAAAAATCAAGTTTAAGTTTACAAAATTTTAACCCATAAAAATTAAAAATTAGGGCTTTTTTGGCCTAACCCATTTTACCTTGGCCAATCCCAGGCTAGCCTGTCTCTTTTTTTTTTCTTTTCTTATTTTTTCTTTTACTTTCAACTTTTTTTTTTAATTTCTAAACCACTAAAGTAACCTACTCATGACCCAACTTAATTCCTTTCTATTATATGAGGTAATCTTACTAACTTAAATATGTTTTATTTACTTAAAAATAATATATTTTATTTATTTAAATATATTTTATTTACTTAAATTTAAGTGGTTATTAATTAATAAAGAAAAATATTTATAACTCTTAGTGTAAAAAAATAAATTGAAGTTATTAATAAAAAATAAAAATTTTAGAAATGAAGAATAATAATTATTATATAATATTAGAATTTAAAATCAAAATAATATAATAAAAAATGATTCTTAAATAATAAAAATTTTATAAGTTTATAATTATTTTAATAATTTAAAATTTTTAAATATAAAAATTTGTATTAATTTATAATTTAAATTTAAGTTTAAGTTTAAATTTAAAATTATATTTAAATTTAAATTCAAATTTAAAGTTAAATTTAACACTAATCCATTTAACTATCAATCTTATTATGTTCAAATTTATTTTGTTCAGAAAAATTTAAACTTTTTTCTCACCGAACCGAATTAGCTCAAACCTAAAGCGTAACCAAACATTTTACAGCTCTACATTGCCAAACCGTGAGGGTGGACATTTGAACTCTGGATATTCTCTTCAAAGGGCTCCACCCCGCAGGATTTTTCAATTAGAAGGCCCAGCCATCGGCAAAACTGGCTAATAACTATATGCACAGTTCGACATTTGTATTGGGCTGAAAATGTTCAACAGGCGCGTGGTTAAATTATTGATCATTTTTTATTTACTAATTTTTTTTTCTTTTGCTAATGGTTATATGATAATATTTCTAGTAGAGAAATTTTTTCCTTTCTGTTAGGCGAGAAGAGAAAGTTATACTATTAAGTCAACCAAGTTGTTCAGTTTCCTGAAATAAGTGGTTTTATATGGAAATGCATAATTTTTATTGGCACCAAATGAAATCACCTAAGCAATGCACTTTGTTATTATAAGTTAAATATGATATAATAGAATTAAAAAAACCTTATACACTTTTTGTTCCAATCTATTCTATTGTTTTTTGAGTAAATTAGGGAAAGAAACTAACCCCGAGCCTTCCAACAAATAATACAATCCATATGTATTAATTAATTGAAGTAATTTGATTATATTCAACATGATTAATCTCATTAATGATTGGAGTTAAACACATAGTGACACTTTATAAATTATCTATGAAATACAATATATTTACACACTTAATTGATACGCAGGGCCTACAACAAAAAATAATGCATTAGTAAAAAATGCACTGTTTGACTAATACGTTGTTTTCGGTGTACAGTCTGTATACCAACCAGGTGCATACAATTAGTTTTTCTGAATAAACACAACCCACATTTCTTCACTGTTGGAAAAACAAAACACAATCGTGTAAGGCTGTAACACACATAATGATTGAAGCCACAACCACATATTCAAAACTACTGTTTTTACAATTAAGTCAAAAAAGTTATGGTCGCCCATATAGTGGAGTCAAATGATGGTCCCCCATGTTTGATTTTTGCATATAATTTACCATAACGTGGCCCAAGGTCCTTCACAAAGTGAATTTCCAAAGATCAAACTTCAAAAGAAAACTCCACCATCACATGGTTGTATTTGAATCAACCTTCGCATCACCTACAGTATTTCAGGTCAGGAAGCATAGCCCCGTATTGCAATCTCATTTCCCATTGCTTTTTTCTGTTGTCAAAGAATAGGAAATTTGAGAAATGAGATGATTAATTGTCTTTAACAGCAATGGAACCTATGACTATTTTATATAGAAAATAAGCTAAACACTAGTTGCACATTGTGTGTGCTATGTAATGTCGTTCCCCATTGCTTATTTACCAGAAAAGAGAAGAATCTTATTCGCTGTTTTCAGCTCTGCAACCGATCATCACGGCTTGAAGGAATGCAAGACATTGAAGCCCACATTTTTTTTCTCCTTTTTCTTCTAAGCTGTTGACAAGATTCGTGGTTCTCCTCTGTAGCTTTGTTGCCCAATCAACCACACCCAGCCATAACTTGACCTCATGATGTGGAAAGTTAGAAAAGCAAAAACGTGACCATCTCGATCGTTTGCTGCATTGCTGCTTTACTCCCCATGGGACAGATAATAAAGAACATAACCCCAATCACCCCAAAAAAAAAAAAACGCATAACCCCATGTGCCACAGTGCATGTGAATGACTGATGAAAATCACAACCTAGATTTGCCAATAATAATGGTGATTTACACAGTCCTTGAATTTAGTTAAAAATTGGTTATCTACTGCAACCTCCCCGACACAATTCACGTGCAAAGTATACAGTGGAGCCAAGTTTCCAGGCTCAGCTTTTTTTGGCCCCAGTTTTCAATAGAACCACCTTCTACTTTTACCCCATTTACAATCCTTGTCGGCTGACTTTGTCTTTTCTGGGACCAAAGAATCAGAATGCAGATATTATTATTATTGTTAGTATGCAGTACAACTGGTTCTCCAGTAGAGGCCATTATTACTAAGAAACGAATAGATAAAGCAAAAATAGTATTATGTGAAAATAAATAAAAGTCGAATTACGGATACCGGGCATATAGCAGAGAGCCAGAGGCTCCTCTGTTTTTTTTTTTTCTTTTTTCAAATATTTAATTACATAAGCTCATACAATATAAGTATAATAAATGTTGATAAATGAGCAATACAAGAACAAACCCCATATGAAATTTGTATCAGTAATGATAAATTGAGAACTTAAATGGTAATAAGAATAGCGGGTGGGAATTTAAATGTCATGGTCTCTTATGCATTCAGGAGGTTGTTGTGGGTAGCGCTTGCGATCAGTGCAGTAGTTGTAGATGGTGAATCTCCTGCGCACCCATCGGAGTCTTCGTACTTGAGCAGCGTCAAGGTCGCGGAACTCCGGCTGATCCCACCATCTCTTGCCCTGAGTGGCACAGAATTTGTCATTGACAGAGGCTTCACACCCATCAATGTGGAAGCTCTTGTAGGAGGCAATGAAGGGAGCTTTGGACCAATCTGTCTTCTCCAACCCTCCCCTTGTGGCCCAGTCATCTGCATTCCAAAGGCTGTTGTATATCTTCATGGGTTGGTTAAATGGGAATCTCACTCCCAAATCCTTGCTGTTCTTAAAAACTCTGATTGGGATGTTATCCACAAGGAACCTGCACCCACATTTGGATTTCAGCCATTTGGCTTTCTTTTTTCAAATTGAACTTGAACTTGGAAAATTCAGATAGAATGGTGAGAAGGGTAATCAGAATTGTTGCCGATAAGGGAAATGCACATGAGCGTAAGTGCTTACACAATCTGGTACAAGTTCCACAGAACAGAGTATCTGTGGTACGCTTTTGTAGGATCAAACCAGAGGTAGATTCTCTGTTCTTTGTCTCCCTTGCCACCGGTGAACACGTTGGTTTGCAAAATGTATGGCTGCCCTGTTCTGTTCCCCAAGAACTCGAAATCTATTTCATCGTGCTCCGAGTTTTGGGAAGATAGCTGCAAAACCCAACTCAACGTGTCATGAACAAAAGCCAGAAAAGAAAACAAAACAGAGAACAAAGAAAGTACTCGAACCAGCTTTTCTAAAAAGGAAAAAAAAAAAACTTAAAAATCAAAGCTTTTTGCTTACATAGAAAGCAGTAACTGTGCCAGCTGAATCACCAGGAACCATCTTTATGTCCATGCTGAAGTGACCAAACAAGTAAGATCCTTTAGACTGGAAGCCAGTACCTGTTGAAAATGGTATGAATAATATAAAAACCAAGATATTCACATGAAACAATATACAGAGACAGAGAGAAAGAAACATGAAAAGTGAAGTACCAGTGTACTTGTCCAGATGAAGCTGAATCTCAGAACCTCCGCCGAAGTATTTGATGTGATCAAAAGCCCAGGTAGGGACGTAGTTTCGGCCGAATGGTACATCAACGGGCCTGCGTGGGTTGGCACAGAGAGCACCATAGGCCAATGATACCAAAATCAAAGACACAGTCCACCAAGAAGGAGCCATATCTCTCTGTTTCAACTAGTAAGCAATGATACGTTCTTGCAGATGTTACTAGGTTTATATAGGCAGCAGAGCCCCCAACTTGTTGCCTTGACTCCACTATTTTACGTTGTTAAATAAATTAGTTAGGGATCTTAGTGGAAGCAACTAAGGTTGTGATGCTGTTACAGCTTGGTTGCCTCTTCACCAAAAATAGAAACTAGCAAACAAACAGGTCATCCTTTCTATTTGAGACGGATATACAAATGATTGAAAAAAATGAAGGTTGGGTTTGACATTATTGATAAATCTATGGGCTTAAAAAAAATGTAGTCGTAGCACTTTCGTTGAATGATAAACATAATAAAAATGGATTTTAAGAGGACTACCTAACAAATTGAGTATCTTGTGCTTTAATTTGGAAGTTTCAAGTTCGTATGTCCATGTGAACTGGTTTGTTGAGACCTAATGACAGGGAGATGTGCTATATCCCATTATGCAGTCTTCAATAATTTTTCATAAAAGTCAAAAATAAACTAAACTATATTCATTTATTCAAGGAGTAACATTTTTCATAAGTTTGATATGTGAGCATGACTATTTCATTATTGTTTTGGCTATGCACTGACCAACCTTCCTATTTTGGGTATGAAGGAAAATTGGTGTGTGTGTGTATATAAAAGAGATATAGAGAAGTAATTAGGAAATGGAATATTTAATATTTTCAGTAAAAATTAAATCTGAGATATTATTTGCTAACGAGAATTCGCTTAATTGATATGAATTAAAATATTTCGCTTATAAGATTTAAGTTTAAATTTTTTGTTAGTAGTTTCCTTATAAATAATGTATAAGTATTAGTATAAATTCTTATACAAGATTTATAACATATTTGACCTAAAATAAAATAACTTTTTCTCACATTAAACTTTATTACCAAAAAAGATCTAAGACCTCCTCCTACCAAAAATGGGTTTTACACCACATATGATGTGCTGTGATCCTTGATTTCATATACAACTAACTATAACTAGGCATCAAATTTATTCTTTTTTTTCTTTTAAAGGCTTGGTTTGTTTTTCTTTTAAAAAAAGAATTTGTTTACGAAATATGTTTTAATAATATAGGAGCATATTGAAATCAATTTTATATTGGGTATTTTGTGTTTGGCAAGCATATTAGATAAGGTATAGAATATTGGTCATGGTAGCAGACACAGAGAGTCTAAAGAAATGCAAACCAGTGCTGTTAGTTAATATGCATATTCATGCATTGAATAGAGTGAATCTGTAGAGGATTTAAATTTTTGGTCATTGTTATTTTTTAATTATGATAATTATTTATTTATTTTTTTAATTTATATTAAAATATATTTTATAAATTTTACATTTTTTATAAATTTTTTTAATTTTATATTTATCTCTTTCTTATATCTTTTTACCTTTAAATTTCTTAAAAACAGAGTATCCTCTCCATCTGTAGGAGAAGAAATCACTTTCTCAACCTTCGTTTTCTAAATGTGAATTGGATTTACAAGAGGGTAGCGGGCCTCAAGATGCAAATGGGATACAGCAGTTGTTGTTATTGTTGCCATTGGGGAATAGAAAATCAGCGGTAAGATGGAAATTACAGAGGGTATAAAGATGGGATTGGGTCCAACTGCATATCATTTTCGGTGCGGCGCTGCTGCGTCTTTGGTTTCTTCTTGGAGGCCACTAACGTGACGTACCTTTCTTCCAAGCAGCTAACATTCTTTGTTGGCCCAACCAGCCAAGCATTTCAAATTTCGATTACACTTTCCCTAGTTTGGATATTTTTCTGATTTCCCATTTTGCCCTCTAACGTATTTTTTATTTTTGCCACACCATCACATTACAGTGCAGTTACCAGCACCCATAACTGTATCTTCACTAGAGCTCTATGCAAATGGTAAGGTTTACCATCTAAACATGGCACTATTTTTCTAAAAAATTAGTTATATAATATTATTATGTAATTTTTTTATTTTACAAAGTGTCTCCACACTTTTATAAATGTGAAACTAATCTTTATTTGCAGAATTAAACTTCCTGTTAGCTCAAAAAAAAAAAAAAAGAAATTATAGAAAATCAAACCTTGCATTTATCAGGGATGATTTGATTATGTAATTTATGTATTTAGGAATGGTGCTAGTTGTATGAGTCATCTTGAATCAATGAAGCCTATATCCAAACAACCAATTATAGTTGATGCTCAATATTTGAAAACTGAAAGATAAATCTCAACAAACTAATTATGAAATGCACTGCATGTGGGGGGGTATGAGTTAGCTATTAAGAAGATGTGGCTCTTTTATTAGGGAGTGGAAGGTTGGAGGAATACACAAGCTCACATGATTTGGTTGAAGGTAAGCCATGTTTATGTGTGTTCTTTATTGGAGTTCTGGCATTATTATAACATTATGGGTTGGTATTAGATAGAACCGCCCTCTGTTGTGTTCCCGAGGGCCCTTCATACTCTCTCCTGCTTATGCAAACCAGGAATCAAATCCAGATTAACTAAATTCCTCATACCTTGTAAATGCATGTCAGATGTAATATAAATATTGTATTTATTGCTTAGGAGATTACATGACGATACAACTCAACGACACATAACTACTGACTATGAATAGAAATAGAAGATCTGTGAAAAACCAAAGAGCAAAACAGGGAAAGCCGTGTGACTTGAAATTTGAGCCTATCATGGAAAATGCAACCAATATTTTTCTCTAATTTTGTCTCCTTTTGATTAGGGTTCATGTTGCTTTCATCATTCTGTTCATCTCCAAAAAAACAGCAAAAAGGAACCTACATAATGGTCAAAATTGGGCAAATTACATAGCCTATTATGGATGCCAGATAGCTAAACTTCACCGCGATTTAAGGAGATAGATGAATCTTATAGAAGAATATAAAACTAGGACACAAAAAGAAATTTCGTAACAGTTTAATAAGCGAAGACAAAAAAGGTTGAATTCTACAAGGTCAAGCCCGATTATCCTTCTCCCAGATGGGAGCTAGAGACACTTGGAACGTGCATTGTCTTGGTCCTGACAATCACCAGCATGTGTGCTTTCTTCTTTGACAAAAACAGAGAACCAGAAAGACCTGTTTTTCTGGCGTATACTTTGGGTTGAATGTAATAGACTTGATTTGAATTGAAGTTGAACCCCCTCGATTTTGGCAGCCCATAAGGCTCTATTTGCTCGAATTACGCATGCTTATATTTTCTAGTTCTTTTTTATCAAAAAAAGAATTTTAGAAGTCAAGAAAATACAAAATCCTTGTACGCGTAATGGTAGAAACGACACCCAGAAGCAATAAGCAACAGCAGCATACAACAACTGGCGACAACTGTAGCAGTCCAGTGGACGCAGTTTAGCAGTACATGACAACAAACACACAAAAAGCTTGAAGCGTACCGAGAACCCGTCTGTCAGTGAACAATAATTGAGCTGTTGCTGGAAATTTTACTGATTCTGCAATGTCTGTGCAGTGTGGAAGGGCAACATTTAATGAGCTGGGTCTCAGCTTAGGCCAACAACGGTAACCCCACATGCTCTTAACTACCAAAGTTGGGCTATACTTTGCTACTCCCAAAACAATATCACATCCAGAGGTAGTAGAATATTAGGCATATCTGTGAAATTCTGTGGTACCAAGCTCTGTCATATGTTTCAACTCCTTATCCTACAGAAAGACAAAAGATAAAGGGTTTCAGTCTCTGCTCCCTTGTACATATTTAACTTGTGCTTGTGCAGCTTCCTTTATTTTAGTGTTATATCACCGAATAATGCTACCTGTACTCAAAAACACTGAACAAAGATTACATACAGTATTTGCCAATACTAATAACAAACGGTCTCTAATTAATCGTGTGCAACGTAACTGCATACAAGTAGCAGTATCACTTCAAACATGCTCTGTCATCACTTAATTACCACCATTTCGTTTCTCAATGTATTGGGCATGGTAACATGACTTGATGGTTGAAACTGCTTTGACGGGGTATGAAGCAAGTTTCAAAGAGATCTTTTTTTTTCTTGGTTCATAAGTTCCAAAGAGATTGATTTATATAAGATTTTTAGGTATCTCGCAAAAGATAGACTTCTTTACCAAGCAATCCAACTTTATTTATCTCAAAGAAGAATAGGGCAACCACTTTTCTAATACAAAGTGGGTAATTAATGACTCACCAAAGATGAGGTGAGTAGTTATATTTATTAGGTTTTATAATTTAAAATATAGTATTTAATAAATTTAATATTTTGATTTATTTTAGTGAAATTTTTTATAAGTTTAAAATTATAGAAATATATAAATTGGGAGAAATATAAATAACGTAAGACTTATGAAAACCACAGCCTAACTATAAGCTGTCTAGGTTTGGTGTCATGGAACACCTGACAGAGACCCCATAACGTGGTTAAGTTTATCCAAATGGAATGCCTAATCTGGCTTCTGATGTCTGAATTCGTTCATCCCAGCTGAAATGCACTTCCATATTCGCCATTTTATAATCAGTATCAATTTTTAAGTTTTTCTTTGAGAACAATCTTGTATCTTTGTTTGCCTAAGTACTTTGCTTTGATGACCCATCTCATCAATCACATGAACGATCAGCTAAAATACAACTCATCCATTTTCAACACACGTGTTGGTGATTTTCAGGTTTCAGATACTTTTTTGGGGCTGCACATGTCTCATGTGGGTCTAATTATGGTTTACCTTTAAAGTCCAGCCTCTTTCAATCAAATAAAATCACTTACTTAAAACTCCTTTTATAAGTGACTTTTTCTGTGGAAACAACTTCCCCAAAATAAAGTCCCAATAAAATTGTTCACACTATAAAAAGTGCATTTTAAAATATTCTAATCCATCCCGGACCAATCGCAAGTATAAAATAAAAAGATATGAAAAATATCACGAGAGTCAAAGGCCAGAAATGCAAAAACTTAAATCCATTACATGTGTATGTTATTATTTATACTTGAAATCCATATATGGCTGCCAACCTGATAATCGGATTATCCATGCAAACACAGCTATTACCATAACCAAACAAGTAATTAACATTTTCCAACATCTTGATCCCCTAGCATCATTCATCTCCTTCACTTTATACAGGCTATGATAATCACAACAGTTATTACATCTTACAAATCAAGAAACGGTTTACTTTTACAAAGAAATTAAACAACACATCTTATTATACTATGCCAAAGGTATGGTAAACAACATATCTTATTATATTATGCCAAAGGTATGGTACAAATACAAAATAAAAAATGAAAAATGATGAAAACTAAGAAAAAGAAATACAAAAAGAATGTAACCCCCACTTCAACCCTGCTGGCTCCTCTTCCAACTCCTCCTTGTTAGCCGTTACAAAAGTATATGCAGCATTACATTTTGAATAAAGTTGGATACACAAAGTTCATTGCACAAAGATTACACAATGTTTATGCAAAACAAAAATAGTGAGTAGTCACTATTTAATCTTGTGTAATCGATGTACAATGAAATTTTAGTACATCCGACATTACTCATACATTTTAGAGTATCCTTAATGCTTTTATCAATATGAACTATCTATCTCTCCTAGAACAACCAGTGTTTCCTCCTTGGTTTGTGCTGCTTTGGTGCATCTACAACGAATACAAATCAACATTAATCATAGATTAATATAAAAAAGCATTGCTGTTCACATCTAAACAAGAATTAGGTTTCAAGGTGAACCAACCTCGAATATCATATAGTGAATTGTAATGAACCTCAGACCAGAAGCTCAACCACAACTCTGCATCATTCCGAAAATTAACAGAGTAATTATTAAGACAATACCAGTACATGCTTCAAAATTTAAGACATGTAAACTAGATTCAATGTTCTGAAGCACAGATACAAGGCGAGCAAAATTATAACACGGGAAAGTCATCAACGGCATTCAAATTGGTGGGTTCTAGCAGATAGCACTATTTGATGTAAAAGACGATTTCAATGTCCACTAAATCCTTAAAATTGAACAAAGTTATGCAGGGAAATAATATTGGAGAGGCATAGATGATAACAGACTTACCTCGCTTTGGTGCTTGGTGCTGTGGCATAATTTCGATGAAACAAGTGTCTCTGAATGATGTTAAAAGGCATATCTTCGCAGCAAACTATATTGAAAACAAACAACATTATACCTCATGCTGACAGTAGTACACAGCTACTGACCTTAAACAATAACAATTTGACAAAAGGTTGAAGCCAAAAGGAGTCACAAATTAATTTAAAATGCCATGAAATTTCAGAATGCAATTTCCAACTTTTAAAGGAGCATGAACTTTACCAACATGTACATTTATTAAAATTGATCACCATGCATCAATATTGTCAATGGCAGATGAAAATAACACGGGGCAATTTCAAAACCAGCCACATCCATCAGATTTAGAACATTAACCAGAGCTTGACAGGTGTAATATCCAAAAATAGAACAATTCCACCGATGCTTATCATAAAATTCATTACTTCAAATTTGTTATTACTTTTAGCAGGTGTATTATTGGAATTAAAAGAACCAACCTGAACTTTTCATCTTAGTTCAAACAGCACAATGGATACACCAGAATAATGAAAAAAAGAAAACAAAAGAAAGGAACAATTAAAAAAATTAATCAATTAACATCATCCTACAGAAGCAACATTAATCACAGCACTACAAACCTTATCAGCAGCTGCCTGCAATGTAATATGATCTCCCCATTCTCCAGATCTGTCATGCAGTAGATAGATGGTGCATGCCATAAGTTTACAACAACACAATAAATAATAATACTTAGGGAAACCACAAATCTAATGGTCCCTTGCATAATATAGTTATAAAGGAAGTCTTTCAAAAAATACGTACTTTGCCATTTTCTTGTAGTACCGTTTGTACTTCATTGGGACATAGCTTTCATATAAGGAGCGATGATCTTTGAGCTGGCAAAGAGAAACATTATGCAAATAAGTATCTCAAACTATATATTTCCATTGTTTAATAAAACTGAGATAGGTTCTTTATTGATCTAACGCCAGTATGAGAAGATTTGTATCGTCACATCAACATCTAATATTGGCATATATAAGTGTATCTACATTACCCTAAATTTGTTGTCTCCTGCAGGACCATTTTTATTCCCTTGATAGTTGCTACTTAGTCTTTTCAAGCATCCTTTAAAAATATTTTATCTTATCTCAGATATTTGAAAGAACTAAAAGCTCAAATCCCTTTGCACAATGCACTCAATCATTCAAAACATTTTCATCTATATATCAGCTACTTCCTATATGTTAACCTAGATAATTAAAAGACTATGAAAACTGGAACTTCTCATAGATAGACATACTCCACAGGCTTTATCCTTTCCTCATGAGGAACACCAGCACAGCATACCTGTTTCACAATCTCTTTTCGAACATGCTTGTGGTATTCTGGGGACCTGTACATCTGCTCTGAAAGTGCACGGAACTGCATGATGAGGAGAATCATCAATGAAAGTTTAAACAATTTATATTTACACTTTACTGCCATAAGACAATTACCTGACAGTTTCCATCTCCAGAAACTTTAACTTCACATAGTCCATAGATGTTCAACCTAACAAAGCATAGGTGACAGATTTAGTATCTTCAACCAAAACGTAAATGCAAAGAATGAATAAATGTATAATCTTTTATCAGCTGATTCTCGTTACTGTTCAAAGGAAGCTGCCTAAGAACATTAATTTATTTGACAAAAATTGTGAAAGCCAAGAGCAACAGGTGAAGTTTCAAAAACCTGAAAGCCAGAGTTGCAATTTAGATAGTTTAGAATTTGTATTCACCAAGTCATTGAATAACTCAGAAATTACTACTAAGGGCCAACAGAAACAAACAGCGGGTCAATGATTGCTTCAACCATAAAACTTTTCTTTCACCTCTTTCTTTAATAAATCACTGCAGATTCCTACCATTATCTGTTCCTTGAAGTTGAACAAATGCTCATACCTTGTTCTTACAGAGGATTCATGGTAGATTTTTTTTATCTTATTTTTGTAGCCATAATCCATATAACTGCACAAATATGCCACGGTACAGCTACTGTCATTTCCAACAACTTTCCCCTCCACTATATCTGACATGTCTTTATAGTTTATGTAAGTTATTTTCATTTCAAAATCCAATTTGTATATACGCTTTCTAGCTTTTCTCAATTAAGAACAACTATGCAAAACAAAATTCTTACTTGAGCAGTAACAACAGGCATATTTTAAACCAGTGCTCATTAATATTAAACCAATTTTTTTATGAAAAGAGTATAGAAGTAACATATGAAACTTTAGAAAATCAATCATAGAAAATAGCTGAATTTGATATAACTTGAAAAAAGATATACCTCTGGAGAAGACGCTGGTGATCCATACTGGCATCATTCATGTTGGGGATAAAAGAATTTATCCGGGGCACATGCTGTACTTGAAGAAGTTAGAATTATACTATCAGAAATCAAAAAAAAAAAAAAAAACTACAAATACAAAAACTTCAGAAAAGTACCCCCTTCCCCCTTGTTTCAGGAAAGGGGAGGGCTATCCGGACCCTAGATAGTCAATATCTAAATAAAACAGGTTGATATGCAGATGAAGTAAGATGCAGAATACCGTACAAATCTGAAAATAATATTACATTTAATTTCAATGGAGTCGAAAGACAGAAAAACGTGTAAGATCATAACAAGGGAAAAAAAAAATCTGACAGGAGGATAATTTTTTAAAAGAGTAAAATATCTACCTTCTACTCAATTATACTAAGTGATAGGATACGCATAATTAGCAATATAATTTTTCTTAGTAGTTTTCAGCATAATTTGAAAAGATGTAGAGCCTATGTGAAGCATGGGCTTAGTGTTGATCATAATGTAATGGTCTGAAAATTAGAAGCTTAGTTAAATAATTTAGGCAATGAAAGAAGAATAAGAATTCTTACAGGAACAGGTGCCAGGTTGGAAAGGCGCCTACCAACTGCGCCATCTAATTTGGCATACTCTTCTGTTAGCACAAGAGCAATCATCCGGTCATCCTCCATATCTTTCTGACTGCTAAGGGAAGTTGAACTGGAACTTTCACCCCAATACTGAGCTCCATTCATCATATACTGGACTGGCAATTACTGGAAACTTCAAACTAAATTCAAATTTACAATGATCCTCTGTTAATAACCTTGCAATAATTGAAAGACCTTCATGGTCATTAAACATTCCACAAGCGTGAATTTGTCCATCAAGTATCAACTAACAAATGATCTTATATCTTCTATCCTTTAAATCATAGAAAATCTAAATGATGTTATATCTTTGGTCCTCTAAATCATAGAAAATCCAACTAAGTTCATTGACAAACATTCGGGGGAATACCTATAGAGAAAATTCCTTCGTTGAAGAAAGTCAGCATATAAGAAATAATATGACGATGCACTAAGTGAGACATGAAGTGAGTGTATAAAGGGCTCACCAAAAAAACGATACTGTAGTACTAATAAATAATAGTAGAGCTAAAGAAAATCAAGAAAATCCAGCCTGATGACAGTTAATGTTATACAAATCGCTCAATATCAGCGTAGAGTCAGATAAAGAGCACTGTGAAACGAAAAATCCTTATACAAATATTTATATGCACAATACAAGCCTTGTATGAAGCTGCAATTGAAAATTGGTTTTTAACATGTATTGAATCCTAACGTATAGGTCAAATAGATAACGATCACAAATGGCTATTGAATGTTACCCTATTAGTTACCCGATTGATCAGGAGTGAATTTGCAACAATGGGTGTCTGGATTGACATATCTAAAATCAGATCGGGGCAACAAACGAGCAAACATACTACCCAACATCCAGATAGAAAAATTGGGTGCAAAGCATGAAATAAATACTCAGAAAAACAATCGAATTCTTAAACAATGACAAAAGAAAAACATCAAGGAAGACAAGCGGAGAAATCAATGAAATCAGGAACCTAAAGGAATCAAAGGAACCCGAGAAAACCAATTGAAACACAACCAAGTTTCAGACAAAGAGAAACAAAAGCCAATACCTGCGATTCTGCTGCGATGAATTCTGCAATGGGTCAGATAAAGAACGAAAGCAAAATCGAAAATAGGGATATTGTTTCAAAATCGCTTTTAGGTGGCGATTTTGTGTAAGATACTTCGAGTTAGACACCTTATGGCTGCAACCTTGATACTAATTACTACCCAGTCGTAGTTATGTATCAAACACGGGTTCCGCTGCTTTTCAATCTTGGGAAAGGAAAACTAGTTACACGATCACGATCATGAAACGAGTGATTTTTATATTTTGTTTTTAATTTTAAAAGTAGATCATTCGTAAATAGCCTCAAAATTTAGAATATCGTCTGCCATAATTATAAATGAAAAAGGAACCGACGTGGCTGCCGTTGGTTGGCGGTTGACCACAGAGTTTGGTTAGATTGGATTTCGCGGGTTTCTTCAGAACTTGTCCGGGGAATGGCGGGTTGGGTTGCCCAGCCCCGAAGAGTTGCAACGCGTATCTTGTCTCACTCGTGCTAAGGTGGGCCCCACTTTGATATCGTTGTTAGGATGGTTTTGTAACTTGCCGAGTTGGCGGACGAGGAGAGGATGAACTGTTCTGTCTCCAAAAAGGCCCTTGCAAGGTTTTTTTTTTTTTTTTTGGGTACAGAATGGCCCTTACAAGTTGCAACTGCCGTGCGGTGCAGTTACGATACAGCTATTTTTGAAATTTAATTTTTATGATATAATTTAAATAATAAAAATTTTAAAATTTTAAATTAAATTGTAAAATTTTACAGATTATCATATCACATTATTTTATTGTGAAAAATGTATAACATACATTAGAAGAATAGAAAGAGTTGTAGTAAATATTATTCATAATCTCTGGCTTACATTCATGAAGTGTACAGTAGATCAGTAGTAAAGTTCAAGGAAAGGAGAACAACGCCGAGTTTTTACTTTGACGTGAAGAACAAAATGTCAATGGCCAACTAAGGCATAGCCCAAGTGGTCTTTGAACTCCCCGCACCTCTCTGGCCTATATGTACAGCCCAAACGTAAAAAATGTCTACAGACGTTCTACGTTCATTGAGTAGCCGGCATCTATCTTGTCACATATATGACTATGATGTTCCTGGCTGCAAAATCTTCTTGGACAACTTGGTTACGCTAGCTGCTAACAGATCCTTGGCGATGACCCTCCCAGAACAGACAATTGCTTCCAATCCCAGGAGATCTAGCTACAAGCCCTTTAACTTGAACTGCCTATCGTTCGTGCCCCATGTCTTCCATAAGTCAATGGCTCAGAAGACAAGAATTCAAGCATCATTTTCAGGCGTAAACTTAAACTGCCTCAGACAAGAACAATTGCATATATGCTGGTTTCTATGCCTTTACTTCTATATCCATGACACTTTACTGACACAAGAGCAGGCCATGCAGGCAAGCGAAAACAAACTGGCATTTTTGTTGATGTCAAATTTAATACTGCCAGAAAGGACAGCTAAGAGGCCACTCTCGTCGTATCACCACGATGGGTTCCAAACATACAACGTTTGGAATATACTCTTCACAATGAACATTCTTTTCGCCATTCCATGTTTTGAACAACGTGAAGACATTATAACCACAAAGCACTTACGAAAAGTGTCACCCTTGCCTCCATCTTCAACCTTCATCTTATTGACTTCAGGTTTAAAAAGCTCTGGGACTGTCACTACGCAGGAAAGCATAGTGAGGTCTATATTGGTTATGTGAAATAATCTTCAGACCTGATTTTTACTTACACTTGAATTTAAGAATAATCTTCATCTTCCTGAGAGTGTAAACATACTTGTACTCTTTGGTAACATTTTCCAATACAACAGCATCAAATTTGGGGCAGCAACCGAGCAATGAACTAGAAACTTCATGATCTATGCTTCCTCTTTTTTGAACCTTTGGCAGCAGAGAAGAATCCCGTGGTATAATGTGAATTGACAAGCTCCAGTGGTACAGCTGCTCTACCAGATTTTAAGACTTCAACCAACTCTGCAAAGACATTCTTATCCTCCTCATTCACAAATACTATGGCTAGACCTTCCTCTCCCATTCTTGATGCCCTTCCAATCTGATGCACATACTCCCTAATAGAATCAGGCATATCAAATATCACTGGCTGTCTTACACACTGCAGATCAATCCCGCTACCTAAAACTCAGTGGCCAATAGGGGCAGAGTCAGAACTTTTTTTAGGGGGCTGAGAATCTGAGACTAAAGGTTATACCATAAAATAGAAAATTTAAACCATCATATAATCTATGCATATTAAATAAATTAGAGTTAAATAATACTTAAGTAGCATGCTAATTGTACTATATAAAATAGTATTTTGAATGAGTTAAAATAACGTTTTAAAGTAAGTTTTAAAAATTTATTTTTATATATAAAGTGTGTTACATACTAATTATAAAATGAGATTTTCATAACTTATTAAATATTCTTTTTGGTTTATGTGGATTATTTACCTATGTTTTCTTTTTGTTTATTTGAGTAAATCAAAATCTTTTGTAAAATTTTAAAGTTTTGAAAATTATTTTAACAATTAAAAAAATTATATAAAATAAGTAACATAAAAACTTATATGAAAATGTTTATAATTATTATAAGTAAAATATAAAATTTTAGAAAATTTTAAGAATGACCAAATTAAAAAATTTTTAAGTTTTTCATAATATATATGAATTCTTAAAATTTCATGGCCAGTTCCGCCCCTGGCCCCAACCATTGGGACCTCACCCATCCAAAAGGATCTTATTATTTCTCTCCTTTCCTTCGTGGACTTTTCCCATGAAAGGACAGTGCGTTTTTTCCAGTGGTGACTGTAATTGCATTAGCAAGGAGATCTGCCCCAAATCTGGAGGCCATACATACAACGACAGGGGCCTTAAATTGGTGCTTAATCATCAAAATGTCAAACAGCTTCTGCTTCTTTTGCTTTGACTCAACCCAAATAGCTGGCTACTTCATTGCCTTATTCGGTATATCAGGCCTCACCAACAGAAATAACCACACTATCTTTCTCATTTGAGATTCTTGCAGAATACATCAAGACCTGGAGTTGTGACAATGCTTTGTATATCTGCATGACCTGATCTCGGAAAGCCCTTTGCTGCATGCAGTCCACCTCATCCAGAACAAAAGTCATCACATCACCCAAATCAATGTCATGCTTCATTAAAAGATCCAACAAGCCTTCCTGGGGTTCCTACAATCAGTTCCACCCTTGTTGAATGCGGTACAGTTGTCCAGCCGTGGCATCATCATCAACCACAAGTGCCGTTTTGAAAGGCAATCCCTTTCCAGCAATTTAGCATGCTCTTCAACTTGCATACAAATCTATCTGGTAGGTGTCAATGCCACTGCTAATGGCTTCTTTTATCAGAAAGGTGCTTCAGACGATGACTTGCACAGCGAGAAACTATTGGAATCAGAAATGATGCAGACTTCCCAGATCTTGCATTGGCCAAAACAAAGCTTTTGCCGATCAAAGCAGCTGGAATTGCTTGCATCTGGACAGGTGTAGGCATGTCATATCCTGCAGATTCTTTGTTGTGGAGGAGCTTGTCAGGAAGTTTACAAGAAGTGAATGATAAAATCGGTGCTACTACAACACCCTTCACATGAATGACAAGTTATTTTCCAACCAATTCAGCCTGATCTCCAGCTGAAGATGGAGATCCTGATTCATAATCGGCATCTCTAACATAAAAGCACTCATCAACTGCGGGTAACTTTTGACACGCACGAGTACCAACTCTGTAGTAGTGCATGTTGACATTCCAAACTGCAAACATCATCATCCGTTTCGTCACATATATACTCACCATAGCGGCCACATACAATACATGTAGGCTCACCTGGAATGGCTCCTCGTTGGTCCCTAGAACTTAATTTGACTTCATCTTCTGCATCTAGAATCGTGGACAAAAATAAACTGAATTGGTAAATAAAAAGCTGCTTAAAGACTCCAAAAGTTTAAAACAGAGGAACATACATGTTTTCAGTTTCATGTAAGAACAACAAAGAATCTTCTTCGCGACGGGTTATTGACAGGATTAAACAAACTGTCAGATCAATTACAAAATAGGAAAACAGCATGTAATTTCCAATTTAATTGTGTCAAATAGAGTATGAAGGATTCAATTCAACTAATTCATCTACCGCTACCCGGAGAGAGAAAATGTTGATTGCCAAGTGAGTTGGGAAGAGAACCCTTATCACTGTGCCATGAAAGTGAAAGGGTTCATAGATGGGACTTTCTTGAGTAGTAAGGTTAGATTCCACTCACAAAATGGTTTACATTCAATGGAAGGGTAAATGGAATCAATAAAAGAGATAACACAAAAGCATTAATGCATGCAAAAAATACAATAAGGAAATAATTAAAGGACAAAAATATAAAAAAGTAAGAACACTTTGGTCTATTTATTTTTTTAAAAAACTAATTTAATTTTTTAATTTTTAAGTTAAGTAATTTAGTCTTCTTATAATTATAATTAGAATAATTTCATCTCTCACTTATTTTATTTTTATTTTTTGAGTTGATATGACTCACTAATGGAGATTTGAATTTTTTTTTTTATATTGTAACTAGATGTAATTATTATATAAAGTTATCTTTAAATTAAAAGAGATATTGAGATGCATAAAATTAAGACTAAAGATTTGACAAAAAAAATTAATTTCACACTTGATGAAGGTTATTAAAATTTTTTTTAAAAAATAAAATTTAAATTATTATTAATTAATTATGTCATGTTAAAAATTAAAAAATTAAAAATTAAAAAATTAAATTATTTTAAATATATTTATAAAAAAATTAAATTATTTTAATTATGCTTATATAAAAATTAAATTATCTCAAATAAAATATGTAATTAGACTAAATGGTTCAATTTTTAAGTTGGAGAATTAAATTGTTATTTTAAAAAAGTAAAAGGAAAAAATACACCCTTACTCCAAAAGATAAATTCAGGGAAGGAAGTTAGATGCAATTTCCAGTAGGTACGTCACCATCAGTTGCCAGCACTGAACTCGCAGATCGTTATTCCGACGGGAGACAACCATGCTATTCCTTTGGTCTGCCGATTCGAACCCTGGCCTTACAGTTAAATGTAAGACATCATAACCACCAAAGCACAAGGGAAACTGGCCACCCCTGCTATTCCTCAGCTAAAATTCGACGAGGCAGAAAATCAAGAATATTATGAACTCAGCTGTAACTCTAAACTATGCTCAGGGCATAAAGAAAGAAAGGACAACAATCATAGAAAAGGAATTTAGTCCCCGTAGCCAACATCCTTAGGTGAGAGAGGGAAAGGGGTTCGGTTATTTTCCAGGGTTTTGTGAAAACAGAAAGCCCACAATGCTATGCGTCAAATTTTCAAGAGTATAAAGATGAAATTGAATCCTTCAAGATTCAATAATAACGTTAGCGTTTGTAAATCGAAGGTCGGGACAAAGGTTGAGGGAGTGCCTGCGCTTCGGGCGTTTTGAAGATCTATGGTAACTTTCTTTCGCTCAGTTGAAATCAGAAAAGCAGTTCGTTTCTTTTTGGCGCTAAATAGTTAGTTTTTTTTTTTTTTTTTTTTTTAAGAATTGCATCTGATTTATATTATATTTTAAATTTCATTTCCCTTTTCAGTATTTTTTGGAAGAGCATGTTTAAGGAAGAAATTTCTCTAGAACAAGGAATAAATTCTAGCTTTTTTTTTTTTTCCTTAAAAAAAATTTATCCAATGTGTTACCTTTCGGCATTAATGTCTCCGTATGTTTTTCCCTTTACCTGGCCATAAAGTAGACACAAAGAAACTACCTTGGGACAAAGCAGCTTCAGGCTAACCCTCAAAGTGATAAAAAGGATAAAGATGAAGAAGAAATAACCTAGAGAAAGCAAGGAGTTGATGCCTTTGCTTTCCATGCCCATTGCCCTCCAAATGCAGTTTAGCCCCAACACATCCACAGACCCATGCACAAAACCTTACAAGGAAGTATATGTGTACGGAATCAAGCTTAGGTACCATACTCAACAAAAAACTTTAAAAAATGATATTATATATATGCTAATTAATTACAGCTTAGGCTTCAAGGTGGTGGTGCTCTATATTATATTACATCATGGCTACAGATTTACAGAGTTGAAGCAGCTACATCTGTACCATCACAGAATTTCTAGCATCTTCCACTGCTTTTTTTTTTTTTTTCTCTTTTTTTAATCATCATGTAGAGCCACCTACAAGGAGGATGAGGAAGGAAGAACAGTACTGCACACCAGTTTTGCTGGGTGGTTCTCCTCTTCAATCATTCAAGCATCAGAGCTGTCAGCAAACCAAGCTGTGCTTGTGGGTCTCCCTTATTCTATAAAAACATAACATAGGGAGATGACGGTTGAGCATTTATGTACTTTAAATTCTTAAAGCCACCATGATAATCAATTAGGTGTTAAAATTCAGGCACCGCTCTGCAGCATCTCCTGGTGCCTCTTGAGAGAGTCTTGCTTCTCCAGAAAGATTTGCCGGCGGAATTTCTTGATAAACAGATCAGCCACAAGGTTAATTTCGTCCTCCAGTTTGAACTCTTGCCCTGCCTCTTCCTTTGAATTCTTTACCAAATCAATCACAGAGCCTTCCAAGTCCAAATCCTCTGAGTCAAACAGAGAGTGGGTCAGATCCGGGTACTTATCATCATTCCCTTCTTCTACTTCATACCTATCGTAGTCTTCATAGCCATCTTGATCTTTGCCCTCCTCCACCGTTTGGGTCTCACTAGGATTCGGAAGGGCCTTGTAGGAATGTGCATTGTTGTTGTAGACAACGATGGCTCTGCTTTGGTCGTTGTCATCTTCCAATAAGCATTCTTCTTTGGGGTGACAACGGTGCCTTAGAACAGAGCGGAACTTCTGAGAAATGGAGCTCAACAGAAACTTCTTATTCCTCACCAGTGAGAATACAATCAAACGCCCCTTGATGGCGTTTGTTTTGGCCTTCAGAGCCATGGTTTTCGACTTGGCCATGGAGCTTAAAGAAGCTATTATCTGCTTAAGCAACCCAGATGCTCTGTTCTTCATCTTGTCCACTGTTTTAACACCCTATAGATTACCAACAGAGCTTCACAAATTAAAACAAAGCAAGAATGGATTTTGGTGTTTGATTCAAAGAGGGCAATAAGAAACTGTAACTGGGTATGATTGTGTGAGAGAAAGATAGGGATATATTATGGAGAGGATTATGATTGTACTTAAGCTTGTACGTTGGTTGCCAAGGCAAAAGCAGTAATTTGGCATGAAAGAGTACAAGGTGGGCGCAAGGGTTTATATAGGCCGTGCTGAGCCAGGCATACATCTAGTGACAACTAGCTAGCTGTCTGCGTGCTTGTGAGAGAGAAACAAACTGAACTAAACAAAGAAAGATTGGGGGTTAAGAAAAGAAAAAGGCGTGAAAGTTAAAAGCAAACTAAAGTTGAAGGACACGTGGCCTTGTATGATAGGCTCTGTGACTAATTGTTATTTCGTTGTGGCATACGAAGTTATTCAACTCATGGTGGGTGGCACTGGCAAAGCAGGGCAAAAAATATGTGAAATTATTATTAGTGGGGGATTCGGCTTTTTTGCAAATTTGGATTTGGATTTCAACAGAGAGGAAAAGTGGGAGGAGAGAGAGGACCATCTTCCTTTGCTTTTGGGCCTTGGCATACAACCCACCGTTTTTCGAGAGAGTTCCGTTTCCATTTGGCTGTTCTAATTATTTGACCACCGTTGTTGGGGGGTAACGATATTACGCAGTTTTTTTTTTTTTTATGTTTTTTATGTAAATTAATATTTTTTTTAAATCTGTAGAATAAATAGTAAAAATTATGGTTTAAAATAATAACTTTTACGGTTTATTATATAAATTTATAAAAAAAAATATTAATTTACATAAAAAACGAAGTTGAAAACGACGTAAGGGGGGGGGGGGGTCTGAGGCTTTTGCGGAACAGAAGATGCGAGATAGGTGCACCCAATCCACCAGATGTCAACAGGACAATTACTATTCAAAATGTGTTAACTTTAGCTGGTGTTTTAGACTCCATAACAGAATAACCACTTATCCTTTTGACAATTACAGCTTGTGTGTTCAGAGAAGAGGGTGGTGCCACTGGACACTGGGTTACAGATTCTATTTTGGCAGAAACAGGAATCTCGTTTTGGTTAGTGCGGTCAACTTCAACAAACAAGGGAAGGCACGCAGACTATACAAACATTTTGGACCACCTACTGGAGCAACGCATGTCAAGGCGTTGCGTGATGAAGGTTGATTATCCAATGATTGTCGCTGGCCTTTGAAAACTTAACCTCTAAGCTTACAAAATAGCTTCAAAACGTTGCGTTTCAATCCCCTCCAACCTTCTATTCAAATACATATGGATATGTGTGTACATTGAATGTGAAACGTGTATAAACATACGCCTAGATGCCAATGGCATTGTATATATATACAGACACATATCAATAAATTGAAATGCATTTATTTTTATGGAATGGATTTAGTTTTATTCTCATAAGTAATTTAAAAGAAATAAAGTTCCTGTAAAAGAAATTAAAAGAAATAAAGTTTTTTCTTTTTGAATTTATCTACAAAGTGTTCCTACACTACTATTAAATATAAGATTAATTTTTATTTAAAGAGAAAACTGTAAACGATATTCTCTTTCTTAATAAGAATTTTTTAAAATTCATACCCATTATAAAAATTTATTTTAAACTTTGAGTTGAACTACTAGTTCAATTGATTTTCACCAATTTGACTGTATTTTACAGCAAAAATGTCGGTTTGAAACTGCCAAGAGTCCAATTTCAAGGCGAACTGACAAAGCCAAATTTAAAAACTATGATTATTCTCGAATACTCTTGCCATGAATATCTAAGTTTTAGCTTTAAGTGAAAATTAAAGAATGCCATATATATGAACTGTTCTGTGTCTCCAAAAAGGCCCTTACAAGTTGCAACTTCCGTGAGGTGCAGTTACGATACAGTTATTTTTGTAATTTAATTTTTATGATATAATTTAAATAATAAAAATTTTAAAATTTTAAATTAAATTATAAAATTTCACAGATTATCATATCACATTATTTATTGTGAAAAATGTATAACATACATTAGCAGAATAGAAAGAGTTGTAGTAAATATTATTCATAATCTCTGGCTTACATTCATGAAGTGTACAGTAGATCAGTAGGAAAGTTCAGGAAAAGGAGAACAATGACGAGTTTTTTACTTTGAGGAAATTGATAAGATTACATTATTAGCCTTACGTGTATTCAGTCATATATTTTTAAGTGATTTAATATATT
Organism: Dicorynia guianensis; assembly: GCA_037013595.1. Lineage (NCBI taxonomy): Eukaryota > Viridiplantae > Streptophyta > Magnoliopsida > Fabales > Fabaceae > Dicorynia > Dicorynia guianensis. The sequence continues at coordinate 11,708,330 of JASUAB010000007.1, forward strand.
TATTAAAAAATAAAAAATTAAATTAAATAAAAATTATAAATATAAAATTATAAGAATAAAACTGCTCATACTTTGACATGAAGAACAAAATGTCAATGGCCAACTAAGGCATAGCCCAAGTGGTCTTTGAACTCCCCGCACCTCCCTGGCCTATATGTACAGTCAAAAAGTAAAAAATGTCTACATACGTTCAGTAGCCGGCATCTATCTTGTCACATATATGAGTATGATGTACCTGGCTTCAAAATCTTCTTGGACAACTTGGTTATGCTAGCTGCTGACAGATCCTTGGCAATGACCCTCCCAGAGCAGACAATTGCTTCCAATCCCGGGAGATATAGCTACAAGCCCTTTAACTTGAACTGCCTATCGTTCGTGCCCAAAGTCTTCCATAAGTCAATGGCTCAGAAGACAAGAATTCAAGAATCATTTTCAGGTGTAAACTTAAAACTCCCTCAGACAAATACAATTGCATATATGCTGCTTTCTATGCCTTTACTTCTAAATTCATGGCATTTTACTGACACAAGAGCAGGCCATGCAGGCAAGCGAAAACAAATTGGCATTTTTGTTGATGTCAATTTAATACCGCCAGAAAGGACAGCTAAGAGGCCACTCTCGCCATATCACCACGATGGGTTCCAAACATACAAAGTTTGGAATATACTCTTCACAATGAACATTCTTTTCACCATTCCACGTTTTGAACAACATGAAGACATTATAACCACAAAGCACTTACGAAAAGTGTCACCCTTGCCTCCAACTTCAACCTTCATCTTATTGACTTCAGGTTTAAAAAGCTCTGGGACTGTCACCAAGCTGGAAAGCATAGTGAGGTCTATATTGGTTATGTGAAATAATCTTCAGACCTGATTTTTAGTTACACTTGAATTTAAGAATAATCTTCATCTTCCTGAGAGTGTAAACATACTTGTACTCTTTGGTAACATTTTCCAATACCACAGCATCAAATTTGGGGCAGCAACCGAGCAATGAACTAGAAACTTCATGATCTATGCTTCCTCTTTTTTGAACCTTTGGTAGCAGAGAAGAATCCCGTGGTATAATGTGAATTGACAAGCTCCAGTGGTACAGCTGCTCTACCAGATTTTAAGACTTCAACCAACTCTGCAAAGACATTCTTATTCTCCTCATTCACAAATACTATGGCTAGACCTTCCTCTCCCATTCTTGATGCCCTTCCAATCTGATGCACATACTTCTTAGTAGAATCAGGCATATCAAATATTACTGCCTGTCTTACACCCTGCAGATCAATCCCGCTACCCAAAACTCCAGTGGCCACCAGGGGCAGATTCAGGACTTTTTTTAGGGGGTTGAGAATCTGAGACTAAAGGTTATACCATAAAATAGAAAATTTAAACCATCATATAATACATGCATGTTAAATAAATTACAGTTAAATGATACTTATGTAACACGCTAATTTTATTATGTAGAATAGTATTTTGAATGAATTAAAATAATGTTTCAAGGAAAGTTTTGAAAATTTAATTTTATGTACAAAGTGTGTTACATATTAATTATAAAATAAAATTTCCATAACTTATTAAATATTCTTTTTGAGTTATGTGGATTACTTACCTATCTTTTCTTTTTGTTTATTTAAGAAAGCTAAATTATTTTGTGAAATTTTAAAGTTTTAAAAGTTATTTTAAAAATTAAAAAATAGATAAAATAAGTAACATAAAAACTTATATGAAAATGTTTATAATTATTATAAGTAATATATAAAATTTTAGAAAATTTTAAGCATGACCAAATTAAAAAATTTTTAAATTTTTCATAATATATATGAATTCTCAAAATTTCGTGACCTAGTTCCGCCCCTGCCCCCAACCATTGGGACCTCACCCACCAAAAAGGGCCTCATTATTTCTCTTCGTTCCTTCGTGGACTTTTCCCATGAAAGGACAGTGCTTTTATTCCAGTGGTGACTGTAATTGCATTAGCAAGGAGATCTGCCCCAAATCTGGAGGCCATACATACAACGACAGGGGCCTTAAATTGGTGCTTAATCATCAAAATGTCAAACAGCTTCTGCTTCTTTTGCTTTGACTCAACCCAAATAGCTGGCTACTTCATTGCCTTATTCGGTCTATCAGGCCTCACCAACAGAAATAACCACACTATCTTTCTCATTTGAGATAGTTGCAGAATACATCAAGACCTGGAGTTGTGACAATGCTTTGTATATCTGCATGACCTGATCTCGGAAAGCCCTTTGCTGCATGCAGTCCACCTCATCCAGAACAAAAGTCATCACATCACCCAAATCAATGTCATGCTTCATTAAAAGATCCAACAAGCCTTCCTGGGGTTCCTACAATCAGTTCCACCCTTGTTGAATGCGGTACAGTTGTCCAGCCGTGGCATCATCATCAACCACAAGTGCCGTTTTGAAAGGCAATCCCTTTCCAGCAATTTAGCATGCTCTTCAACTTGCATACAAATCTATCTGGTAGGTGTCAATGCCACTGCTAATGGCTTCTTTTATCAGAAAGGTGCTTCAGACGATGACTTGCACAGCGAGAAACTATTGGAATCAGAAATGATGCAGACTTCCCAGATCTTGTATTGGCCAAAACAAGCAAGCTTTTGCCTATCGAAGCAGCTGGAATTGCTTGCATCTGGACAGGTGTAGGCATGTCATATCCTGCAGATTCTTTGCTGTGGAGGAGCTTGTCAGGATGGTTACAAGAAGTGAATGATAAAATGGGTGCTACTACAACACCCCTCACATGAATGTCAAGTTATTTTCCAACCAATTCAGACTGATCTCCAGCTGAAGATGGAGATCCTGATTCATAATTGGCATCTCTGACACAAAAGCACTCATCAACTGCGGGTAACTTTTGACACGCACGAGTACCAACTCTGTAGTAGTGCATGTTGACATTCCAAACTGCAAACATCATCATCCATTTCGTCACATATATACTCACCATAGCGGCCACATATAATACATGTAGGCTCACCTGGAATGGCTCCTCGTTGGTCCCTAGAACTTAATTTGACTTCATCTTCTGCATCTAGAATCGTGGACAAAAATAAACTGAATTGGTAAATAAAAAGCTGCTTAAAGACTCCAAAAGTTTAAAACAGAGGAACATACATGTTTTCAGTTTCATGTAAGAACAACAAAGAATCTTCTTCGCGACGCGTCATTGACAGGATTGAACAGACTGTCAGATCAATTACAAAATAGGAAAACAGCATGTAATTTCCAATTTAATTGTGTCAAATAGAGTATGAACAATTCAATTCAACTAATTCATCTACCGCTACCCGGAAACAGAAAATGTTGATTGCTAAGTGAGTTGGGAAGAGAACCCTTATCACTGTGCCATGAAAGTGAAAGGGTTGATAGATAGGACTTTCTTGAGTAGTAAGGTTAGATACCACTCACAAAAAGGTTTACATTCAATAGAAGGGTAACTGGAATCAATAAAAGAGATAACACAAAAGCATTAATGCATGCAAAAAATACTATAAGGAAATAATTAAAGCACAAAAATATAAAAGACTAAAGACACTTTGGTCTATTTATTTTTTTTAAGAAAGTAATTTGATTTCTTAATTTTTAAATTAAATAATTTAATCTTTTTATAATTATAATTAAAATAATTTAATCTCTCACTTATTATATTCTTATTTTTTGATTTGATGGGACTTACTATTGAAATTTTGGACTTTTTTTTTATTGTAATATAATGTAATTGTTATGTGACATTATCTTAAAAGAGTTGTTGAGATGCATAATATTAAGACTTACAATTTGATAAAAAAATTAATTTTACACTAAATGAAGGATATTAAAATTTTTTAATAAAAAATTTTATGTCATTATTAATTAATTATATTATATTAAAAATAAAAAAAATTAATAAATAAAAAATTAAATTATTTTAAATAAATATTTATAAAAAAATTAAATTATTTAAATTATATTTATATACAGATTAAATTATCTCAAATATAATTTATAAATAGACTAAATGCTTCAATTTTTAAGTTGGGGAATTTAAATTGTTATTTTAAAAAAGTAAAAGGGAAAAATACACCCTTGCTCCAAAAGATACATTCTGGAAAGGAAGTTAGATGCAATTTCCCGTAGGTTCGTCACCATCAGTTGCCAGCACTGAACTCGCAGATCGTTATTCCGACTGGAGACACCCATGCTATTCCTTTGGTGTGCCGACTCGAATCCTTGGCCTCACAGTTAAATGTAAGACACCATAACCACCAAAGCACAAGGGAAACTGGCCACCCCTGCTATTCCTCAGCTAAAATTCCACTAGGCAGAAAATCAAGAATATTATGAACTCAGGTGTAACTCTAAACTATGCTCAGGGCATAAAGAAAGAAAGGACAACAATCATAGAAAAGGAATTTAGTCCCCGCAGCCAACATCCTAAGGTGAGAGAGGGAAAGGGGTTCGGTTATTTTCCATGGTTTTGTGAAAACAGAAAGCCCACAATGCTATGCGTCAAATTTTCAAGAGTATAAAGATGAAATTGAATCCTTCGAGATTCAATAATAACGTTAGCGTTTGTAAATCGAAGGTCGGGACAAAGGTTGAGGGAGTGCCTGCGCTTCGGGCGTTTTGAAGATCTATGGTAACTTTCTTTCGCTCAGTTGAAATCAGAAAAGCAGTTCGTTTCTTTTTGGCGCTAAATAGTTATTTATTTATTTATTTTTTTTAAGAATTGCATCTGATTTATATTATATTTTAAATTTCATTTCCCTTTTCAGTATTTTTTGGAAGAGCATGTTTGAGGAAGAAATTTCTCTAGAACAAGGAATAAATTCTAGCTTTTTTTTTTTCTTAAAAAAAATTTATCCAATGTGTCACCTTTCGGCATTAATGTCTCCGTATGTTTTGCCCTTTACCTGGCCATAAAGTAGACACAAAGAAACTACCTTGGGACGAAGCAGCTTCAGGCTAACCCTTAAAGTGATAAAAAGGATAAAGATGACGAAGAAATAACTTAGAGAAAGCAAGGAGTTGATGCCTTTGCTTTGCATGCCCATTGCCCTCCAAATGCAGTTTAGCCCCAACACATCCACTGACCCATGCACAAAACCTTACAAGGAAGTATATGTGTACGGAATCAAGCTTAGGTACCATACTCAACAAAAAATTTTTAAAAATGATATTATATATATGCTAATTAATTACAGCTTAGGCTTCAAGGTGGTGGTGCTCTATATTATATTACATCATGGCTACAGATTTACAGAGTTGAAGCACCTACATCTGTACCATCACAGAATTTCTAGCATCTTCCACGGCTTTTTTTTTTTTTTTCTCTTTTTTTAATCATCATGTAGAGCCACCTACAAAGAGGATGAGGTAGGAAGAACAGTACTGCACCCCAGTTTTTCTGGGTGGTTCTCCTCTTCAATCATTCAAGCATCAGAGCTGTCAGCAAACCAAGCTGTGCTTGTGGGTCTCCCTTATTCTATAAAAACATGACATAGGGAGATAACGGTTGAGCATTTATGTACTTTAAATTCTTAAAGCCACCATGATAATCAATTAGGTGTTAAAATTCAGGCACCCCTCTGCAGCATCTCCTGGTGCCTCTTGAGAGAGTCTTGCTTCTGCAGAAACAAATTCCGGCGGAATTTCTTGATATATAGATGAGCCACAAGGTCAATTTCGTCCTCCAGTTTGAACTCTTGCCCTGCCTCTTCCTTTGAATTCTTCACCAAATCAATCACAGAGCCTTCCAAGTCCAAATCCTCTGAGTCGAACAGAGAGTGGGTCAGATCCGGGTACTTATCATCATTCCCTTCTTCTGCTTCATACCTATCGTAGTCTTCATAGCCATCTTGATCTCTGCCCTCCTCCACCGTTTGGGTCTCACTAGGATTAGGAAGGGCCTTGTAGGAATGTGCATTGTTGTTGCAGACAACGATGGCTCTGCTTTGGTCGTTGTCATCTTCCAATAAGCATTCTTCTTTGGGGTGACAACGGTGCCTTAGAACAGAGCGGAACTTCTGAGAAATGGAGCTCAACAGAAACTTCTTATTCCTCACCAGTGAGAATACAATCAAACGCCCCTTGATGGCGTTTGTTTTGGCCTTCAGAGCCATGGTTTTCGACTTGGCCATGGAGCTTAAAGAAGCTATTATCTGCTTAAGCAACCCAGATGCTCTGTTCTTCATCTTGTCCCCTGTTTTAAGACCCTATAGATTACCAACAGAGCTTCACAAATTAAAACAAAGCAAGAATGGATTTTGGTGTTTGATTCAAAGAGGGCAATAAGAAACTGTAACTGGGTATGATTGTGTGAGAGAAAGATAGGGATATATTATGGAGAGGATTATGATTGTACTTAAGCTTGTACGTTGGTTGCCAAGGCAAAAGCAGTAATTTGGCATGAAAGAGTACAAGGTGGGTGCAAGGGTTTATATAGGCCGTGCCGAGCCAGGCATGCATCTAGTGACATCTAGCTAGCTGTCTGCGTGCTTGTGAGAGAGAAACAAACTGAACTAAACAAAGAAAGATTGGGGGTTAAGAAAAGAAAAGGCGTGAAAGTTAAAAGCAAACTAAAGTTGAAGGACACGTGGCCTTATATGATAGGCTCTGTGACTAATTGTTATTTCGTTGTGGTATACGAAGTTATTCAACTCATGGCGGGCAGCACTGGCAGAGCAGGGCAAAAAATATGTGAAATTATTATTAGTGGGGGATTCGGCTATTTTGCAAATTTGGATTTGGATTTCAATAGAGAGGAAAAGTGGGGGGAGAGAGAGGACCATCGTCCTTTGCTTTTGGGCCTTGGCACACAACACACCGTCTTTATCGAGGGAGTTCCGTTTCCATATGGCTGTTCTAATTATTTGACCACCCCACCGTTCTTAGTCGGGTGTGTATTTGATTGGGTCAAATTATTTTAATCGATCTTAAGTTATAAAAAAAAAAATTTAGACTGAGTTAAAATAGGATAAAATAAATATTATATAATATTTTAATTTAAGATAGGGTAAATTAGGTGAGACTAAATTTTTATCCCCTATTTATTGGGTTACTGTGGGTACCCAACAAAATTTACATATATATATTTCAATTCTTATGCTATATATATATTTTTTCTAAATTCTGATATTATAAAATAGCGTCGTTTTGTAAAATGATGTCATTTTCTAACTTATCCTAAAATTTCTGTAAACACAAGCAGGTAAGAGGTAACTCAATTTCAGTAAACCAACACCACTTCTCCTTCCCTTGTCTCGAACCCTCGGTCTCTAAACTCCCTCTCTCACGAGCTACAAGTCTCGTTCTTTATTTCGTCATTTCTAACAATCAACACTAATCTCTTACCTCCTCCCACCTTATCTTGACTCGCCTTTTCTCATTTTGATTCATCTTTTGTCTAATCATCACACTTCGACACTTTGGGTTCTCAATAGTCGATTGAACCTCGTCCTCATTCCACCGTTCGCCTCACGTTTGTTCGTCTCCATCCTAATTCAAACTAACCCACCCAAATGAAATCGAACCATTCCAACTCAAGAATATTAGTTTGAAGAATTTTTTGACTGAGGTTGGACTAACTTAATAAGAGATTGAGTTCAACTGAGTTGATAAAATTTTACCCCAACTCAAACCACCCCACCCAATATCTACCCCTAGTTGTTAGGGGTTGGGGGGACCCTTTGAGGGCTTTGAGGAAGAGAAAAAGCGAGATCGGTGCACCTAATCCACCAGATGTCAACAGGACAATTACTATTCAAAATGTGTTAACTTTAGCCGGTGTTTTAGACTCCATGACAGAAAATAACCACTTATCCTTTTGACAATTACAGCTTGTGTGTTCAGAGAAGAGGGTGGTGCCACTGGACACTGGATGTGGCCGTCTGCATTTTTGTTACAGATTCTATTTTGGTAGAAACAGGAATCTCGTTTTGCTTAGTGCGGTCAACTTCAACAAACAAGGGAAGGCACGCAGACTATACAAACATTTTTGGCCACCTATTGGAGCAACGCATTTCAAGGCGTTGCGTGATGAAGGTTGATTATCCAACGATTGTCGCTGGCCTTTGAAAACTTAACCTCTAAGCTTACAAAATAGCTTCAAAACGTTGCGTTTCAATCCCCTCCAACCTTCTATTCAAATACGTATGGATATGTATGTACATTGAATGTGAAACGTGTATATACACAGCATAGATACCAATGGCATTGTATATATATACAGACACATATCAATAAATTGAAATGCATTTATTTTTATGGAATGGATTTTGTTTTATTCTCAGAAGTAATTTAAAAGAAATACAGCTCCTGTAAAAGAAATTAAAAGAAATAAAGTTTTTTTCTTTTTGAATGTATCTACAAAGTGTTCCCACACTACTATAAAATATAAGATTAACTTTCATTTAAAGAGAAACTGTAAAAGATATTTTTTGCTTAATAAAAATTTTTTAAAATTCGTACCCATTATAAAAATTTAATTTAAACTTTGAGTTGAACTATCAGTTCAATTAATTTTCACCAATTTGACTGTATTTTACAGCAAAAATGTCGGCTTGAAACTGCCAAGAGTCCAATTTCAAGTCGAACTGACAAAGCCAAATTTAAAAACTTTGATTATTCTCGAATACTCTTGCCATGAATATCTAAGTTTTAGCTTTAAGTGAAAATTAAAGAATGCCATATATATGATTGATGTGTCAAACAAGTCTTGTTCTTTGATCGAGTTATAATGATTTTGGTAAGTTAACAAACATAATATTTATGAAACTTTGATCCAATATTTTTATGTCTAAATCCTAGTCAAGAGCTATGAACTTGAACTTACTTTAGACTTATCTAATGATCATTGATTGGAAAAAAGGAAAAGAAAAGATATCTACGGGTGCAAGTAAGTTGCACGCACAACTTTTTTTCTGTTTTCTTCTACACTCAAAGCTCATAAAATGAGTTTCACAGTGATTGTAAAGCTACCTAAACCTAGCAACTTTATACATACATGAACCAGATGTGATTGATCTGGTCCTAAATCTATCACCACAAATGATGGAATGTTATTGAATAAATCGCAGAGGCCCATTGTTCGTGAGGAAACCACAAATACGAAGCTAAAGATGCATTGTTGTACAATTATTGGTTTGAACTTTTTCGACCGTACGCAGTTTCGTAACAGCAGCATCGGTGCAGCTTGATATTTCTCTCTATAGTAAAACCAAACAGGTTGATGCATGCTAACTTTAGCTTTTAGCGTTAGTTTTGGTCGCTTTCTGATCATCTGTCTGTCTTTGGAAAGGTTAACTAGAAAACGCATGCATCTGTTGCTCTCAATGATTTTGCTTTTATGAGGCCAATGGCTATATAGCTTAGGCACGAGATCATTTTGGATATTTTGGCCCAACGCTTGGGTTTGTGAGTGGTGCATTCTCGTCTGTAAAGAGATCAACAAAAGTTGACTAACCAAACCTCTGCATGCAGTCTGCACCCTTGATATTCTGCAATCTGCATAAAAAGTCAAAAGTTTCCTTACTTGAGCTTCAACCAAAGTGCGTTGCCTCTTTTGGATTTGTTTTGCAAAGTACAATGCTTTAGTAATATAAGCATGTTTGAAAGATAGAAGTGTAACACTAAAACAACAATAATGTGATGATATTCGTTCCCCAATCAAAATTTGATAGTGATGTGCACTAAAAATTTAGTTCTGAACTTGATTTCATGGATTATCAATGGATTTAGATTCCACCACTTTGAAAACTGTGACTTTAATGACTTTAAAGAGTGTCAGAGAGAATAATATTGCGTATTTGAGACATTTTTGTTTGAAGGAAAATGTCAATTCCTTCTTTTGAAGGAGGATTAATTTTATATCTAGTAATTATATAAGAATATAAAATAAAAAAATTCAATAAAAAAATATTTTTTATTTATGTGTCTTATTTGTTTTTCCTTCGTAAACTTTTTTCATTTTTTTTTAATTGTTTTATTTTTTTGTAACTGTATGTCTTAATTTTAAATAGTCAAGTGAATAATGCCCTGTAACTTTTTGAGAAACATAAACACAAAGCCAACCAAATTACGGTGCGTTATGCAAAAGGAGATGCATGTATTAATAATTAATTTGGAACTTTATGGTCTTTCTTTGCAGTTGGAAGAAGAGCCGCTGTTGTGCAAGTTGATATGTATTTTTATAAAAACCCAATCGCTTTAGTGTTTGGCTTTGGCGGGTTTCGGTTTCCCTTCCTAAAAGTAAGTAGAAAACGTAAATATGAACGTGCTTCTCTCTCGTATTATATTCAAACCAAAATACCCGTGGGCGGTGCCGTCTAGGCTGTAAAGATTGCACAACAAATATTTATTTAATATAATTGATTTGGTAATTTTACATTATAATAGAAATTAAAGTTTGCTGTCAGTAGCGTCTGCACTGAAAAACGGCCGTCGATCTGCTTTGCGATGGTGCTGTTGTAATGCAATAAACATGTGCAAGAGAAGATGTTAAAAGTAACACAGTAACAAAGAACAGCGTAAAGCAAGCTATTGAGTAATGAGGCAAAAGAAAATGGGGGAAAGACATATATGTTAACTCTTTTTTTAAAAAAAAAAATAATTTAGGATATTTCTTACTTGATAAATAAAAGTTAATTTTTTTTAAAATAAAAATATCATTAAAACAGACATAACTTTTTTAATAAAATTTTTTTCATACATACAACTTAAATCAAATTCTTAAAAGACTTAATTATCTACAATCATGTCAAGCATTGGTCACTCTATCTTAAGTAAAATATAATTTAATTTTTTAATTTTTAAATAAAATAATTTAATTTTTTTATAATTAAAATTAAAATAATATAATTTTTTTACAAATATAATCAAGACAATTTAATACTTTTGTAAGTGTAATTAAGACAATTAAACCCTTCACCTATTAAATTTTTTTTATTATGATATGATTAGTCGATAATGACTTAAATTTTATATTTGCTTTAAAAATTTTAATACATTTCCTATGATATGAAGTTGTTTTCTTTTTTGTTAAGCTTAAAACTCTAATTTTATATATATCAATAACTTTTTTAATAAAAAATAAATTTATACAACTTTTATGTCACATTATAATATAAAAAAAAATAAAGTACATATTACTATCAATGAATCATATTCTATTAAAAAAATAAAATTTAATAGATAAAAAATTAAATTATTATAATTATATTTATAGAAGAATTAAATTGTTTAACTTAAGTTAATAAATTACTCTTTTAAAAAAAAAAAGAAACACAAAATATCTTTGCTCCTAAAAAAAATTGAAAGACCTTTCTCCTTTGCTTTTATGTTTCTATCTTTTTATAAAAAAATAACAAATTACTTAATATACATATAAATTATTCCAAATCAAATTTAAAATTTAAAAAAAAAATGCAGTACAATAACTAAAACCACTACACTATTAGGAATGGCAACTACCCTTATGCTTCTATTTGTTGGTTATCCATGCGCTTTAACATTTGGTGTACTTTACCATCGTAATGGCCTTGACAATTATTAATTTTTCCGCTGTTGGGGTATGTTATATCAATTTTCCTGCGAGCGTAGCTACCATACTTTTAAGGATTTAAAGATTGAAGTATATTAAAAGAAATATAGATATAAAATTAAAAAAAAAATTGAACGTGTAAAATATATTTAGGAATAAATTTAAAAATATAGACAAAAATCACAAAAATAACATAGATAAATTATCTAAATCTGTGATATAACATGTTTATTCTGTAACTGGTTAGATAATGAAAAATTCTCGTTAAAATGATTAATGCTGAAGAACTTTTTTAAAAATAATTCATAAAAATTTAAAAAATTTTCAAAGATTAAAATTTCAAAGTACATTAATATTTCTTTTCTTTGAATGACCCTAAGATATCTTTCCGTCGCAAACCTAAGATTAGCCCTTTAAAGTATAAAATAATTAAAGTAAATTTTATTTTTCTTAATAAAATATTTTATATATATATAATTTAAATAATATATTTAAAAAATTTAATTATTTCTTCACTATATTAAATTTTATTGACACATTAATATTTCTTAATATTTCACAAACTATATAATAACATGACCTTATAGGTCAAATGGGAAAAAGAAAAAAAGCAGTTTATTAGTAATGATAAAAATCAGTAAGGGACCTATAACTATGACGTGTGATTTTATTTGGGCTAGCAAAATATGTAGGCGTGCTTTATTAGCTATGGAATATGGATGAGGAGGTACCTCTCTCTGATTGGCGTTGGGGCCTAAGCTGGCTGGACAAGTGCCTGATGGGCTTCTCATAAAAATCAAAAAAGAGAGTAAAGAGAAGTTGCCAAACTGGCAGACACACCCAACCACAAACCAAATTAGAGGAAACATAGGGCGTAAATGCAAGCATACCAAATTAGTCAATAAGGTCAGTGAAAACTTTAGAGAGAGTAAAATAATTTTTTAAAAAAAATATATTTAAATATAAATTAAAAAATAAAAATAAATTATCTAAATTTATAAGCAAACACAACACAAATTTCTTGGTGTTATTCATAGAAAATTTAGTAAGAGGGCACAACACTAATCAAATTATATATAAAAGAAAATATACATATATATACACACACACACACACACAAAAGAGGGGCCTCAAATTATTTACTAGTTTTATGTCTAAGCACAGCACTGACCAGTACTGTCATATTTGTTTCTTCTTTTACTAATTACTGTGATGATTGCTTTTGTATCTGCTCAATTAGTATATAATTATGACTGATAAACGTGAAATGCAAAGGGAGATGGTAGATGAGAATGCAGCATCTTTTGTGAGTTGCCAAAGCATAAACAGGAATCAAAAGCCAGAAGCTAAAGCAAGTAAGAAAAGCACTGGCTTTTGCCACAATTTACGTAACCCACAATTTATGCATGCTTTATATATTTTCAATAGTTATTATATCTAGGAAGTAACCAACCAAGCAAAGCAACTCTTCAGTCTGCACCATACAGAACATTCTATGATTCCCCTAATCGACATTGTTATCGAATATAAGTATAAATAAACATGGCCTCACTGCCAACAGCTGGAACATTTATTTATACCTATGTACAAATATAATACAAAGTCTTTTGTCTTAATAGTGGTCAAACCATCTTTGCTCTGTTTGTCTTCTTGTTTTAATGTGTCTTTCCTTTAATTTGTCCAATTTGTTTTTTTCCCACTACAATTTGATTTGAAACCTTTATACACAACTCTCCACTATTGGTATTATGCTTCATCTAACTTGCTTTTTCTTGTTTTTCTTTTTTCTAGTACATGCTTTCCTTCTTCTGTTTCAGTGCAAGGAGCTAACTTACCTGCCATGACAATTTGTATAGAGATATCATTAAAAGGTGGATCCTGCTGGGAAGGGTATGTTGAAATATGTCAGCGTAAAACTATCCTGTGGCGTTGTTGGCTTTTAAGTTTGCATTTTTGCGACCCCATGATATAAAATAGAATAATTTTCATTATATTTTATGTAATATTATAACTTGAGATTTAGGATTTGTAATTTAAAAATTTTATTAGGGATTTGAAATTATTAGGGATAAGATTTTATTTAATTTAATATTTCTTGAATTTTAAGTTATTTCTAATTATTGGTGTTGTTAATTTTAGCATGAACTAACTAGCTCTCTCAAAAAATTAAAGGTTAAGTTAAACAATTTTTAGCCTAAAAAATTTTAGACTTATTTTTAGTTATAGATTGAACAGGGCTTGCTCAAGCTGCTAATTCCTCTTCTTCTTTTTTTTTTGGGAAATGAAAAATTTTAGAAATAAAAAATACTATTCATTATATAATATTAAAATTAAAATTAAAATAATGTAATAAAAAAAGTATCCTTAATGAATAAATTTTTTTTATAAGTTTATAACTTGTTTAATAATTTAGAACTTTTAAAAATAAAAATTTTTATTAATTTATAATTTAAGTTTAAATTTAAATTTAAATTTATATTTAAATTTATATCTACGTTCAAAGTAAAATTTAAATTTAAATTTAAGTTAGGTTTAAGTTTATGTTCAAATTCAAATTCAAGTTTAAGGTTAGATTTAAATTTAAATTTAAGTTTTGGACCAACCTAAAAGGCTAACTAGTTTAATTACTATTCTTTAGGCTTAGAGTTAAATTTAAATATTTTAACTTAAAATAATCTAAACATTTTTTTAACTTAAACTGAATAAGCTCCAGATTGAACCAAAATTAGGTGTTTGCAACTCTATTAATTATCTTGATAGTTTTATGAATTAAGTTCCCATTTCAGGCTTAGTCATTATCTCCGATTTGAGTTGATTAAGTTTATTTTATTAAAGAATAGAAATCGGTGATGACTAATTTTCAGTCCCATTTTATATCACCCAATCATGCTTGGCCGTTTGACACACTTTTATGTATAATACATCATTGCTCTATAAATACTGGACAACAACATTTTCAAAATAATAATAATAATAATAATAATAATAGTAATAATAATAATAATCATGGACAACAATAAAATCACCATTTATAATTATTATAACCTTCAATTTTCCAACTGAATCAAACTTGCACAAATCCAACCCGAACAATTTGCAAATTTACAGCTCCGTTTGACTCACAATCCTAATCTTTAACACTATCAACATCTGCATCCAAGATACACACACACCCGTATGAAAATGCCAGCATAGCAAACAGTTCCTAACTTCAGTTCCCTGTCACAGCTAATTAACTTCTGAGAAATTATTTCACCCAAAAAAAAAAAGAATTTATAAGCCTTTTCTTAATGTAGCATCAGCAGGTCTGAACCACTCCTGTACCTTCCAAAGCTACTCTAAAAGGAAGGGTTGTAGGGAAACATTGTACATACCAAAGTGAACAAGGTGCCCCCAACATACAGATCATTTGGTAACGGGCGGAAGGCGCCTCCAATGGTTGACATGAAGCTTCCTTCTTTTGTGATTAATCAAATTTCCAGAAACTGAAAAGTAAAGAGGGAGAAAGCAGGTCTGCATTGTCTATAAGCCAGGTCATATTTGAGCCGTTGAGTTTCTTTTCTCCACCCGACCAAAAAAGCACACAGGGAGCCCCCCCTTCAACCCTTTCCTTCTATTAACAATTCTTGGACACGGTGTGTTAGCTGTGTTTGAATTCAACACCACAACTGCTATAATTAACACAGAAATATCCCATTTTATTTATATTTTCGCATTAAACAAACAGTTGCTTTCTTTCCTTAAAATCCAGCGGAATGCAGAGGAGCGGTTGGTGGGTCCATTTGAAAAATCATACCCACTTCTTCTTAAGCCTTCTGCAGCACTTCATTAATTAAAATAAATGAAATATAGCAACCACAAATATCCTTGGGTCACCATATCCCCTCCTATATAATCCTCCCCAGTCCCCCATCCATGTTCTCTCATCGGGTTTTCTTTTCTTTCTGCGAGGTTTAGCAAGCCTCGCAGAGACAAGAAAACCCAACACCAGATTGAGAAAATTCTCCAGCTTTATTTTCTTGCTCTATTCAGTACCCCTTTTGTCTGAAAAGACTTAAACACTTGCTTCAAAGTTATGGTGGTATTTGTGTACTGTTTGATTGTCTTTGAATCTTTTCATTTGAGTATACTTCTACGTGAGTAGTGAAATGGAGGTACATTGTCCAGTTGTAGCGAAGAGGCTATGGAATGTATTGAGTATCACCTTCTTTATGATCAGGAAGGGTCTGATATCAAAGAGGAAGCTGATTATGGACATGTATTTGATGATGAAGAAAGGGAAGCTGCTCAGAAAATCTCTGAGCAATATCATGTCATCCCATCATCACCAGTCCAAGAGCCTGGCACGTGGAGGCTTAGGCATACAGGAGTATGAATTCTCTTGCAGCAACAGCCCCGATCCTGTTTTTTTCCATGTGCCAAAGCGCAAACACCATTTCAACTTCCCCTGTATCAATGCCCCTGATGTTGTTGAAGAGGAACCTGAATTGGCTTCCCTTGAAGGTGGAGATCCTAAAGCCGTGGTTCTGGTGCCCAAGACCCCAGAGTACACGTTCAACTTCAAGTTTGATGCTTCTGATTTCACTCCTGGAGAGAAAAGAAGCCCACTTCTCTCACCATTTTCTGTGAGAATATCCAATTTCTCACAAGAGGAAGAATTTGAATGTGGGGGAAATGGTCAAGTTGATGATCAGGCCGAGGAATTCATCAGAAGGTTTTATGAACAACTGAAAATGCAAAGCCGTATGCAATTACTGCAGTACCCAGAGCTGTAAAGTTTATAATGAAAGTCTCTTACTGGGGAAAATGGGTTGTCCACTTTGTGATCCATATAGTTCGCATATGATTCATCTTATTGTAAAGTTTTTGTGCATTGAGTAGTATTCCATTCTGTAACGCATACTTTTCATAATATAAAATTTAATCTTATATGTCTTCCTACGAAGGTATATTCATTTCGTGTTTTTGGATATTTGGGGCTAATAATTGCAATGTCATGCAACACAGGATAAGCAGAACGTTGTCTTCTATCCTTTTCTTTATGCTTTGGTGTTCTATCATTGTAAGTGTGGTGGGGGTGGACCTTTCAGAATAATATTCTCTTCTGCTTTTGGCTTTCCAACTCAGTGGTTTAGGCTTCGAGACCCACCCACTAACACCCACTTTCTCAGCTACTATTAGCACTTTTATATGTCGACCATAATTACCATATTCATTGTTATTCTCCTCGTTTGATGAACTGGTTCATTGTTTCATATTATGGTTTGAATATACTGAACATTACTTTTTGTTACTACTAACTATTAAATAACATACCACGAAATGATTTTAGTATCCTACGTAGATTGTGGTACGTTATGAACTTAATAATTATAATGTTGATAATATTGATCTTCACTTATTGAGTAATGCAGGTTGCATGTTAAAGCCTCTAGACAAAATTTTCTTAACATACAGATAGAAACCGATTTCTATTAGTATATTATAACTAACCCATTTAATAACTGATTTCTCTTTGTGCATTATGCAGATCTTATGTAGAAGTGTAATGTGTAACTAGTATTATTACACTTATGCATGTATTCGTTTTCTTTTTCTTTTTTTTTTTTTTTAATATTTTGATACCAGCTGCCTTTAGAGTTTAGATGATTACAATAATTTAAATGCACTTGTTAAACAAAGAGTTGGTGTGAAAGCTAGCTTGCATTTGCAAAGCTGTTGTCTTTTTAGGCTCGTAGGTTGATGGAAGGTTGAAGTTTTCAATTGTCAAGAAATGAAGTGAATGGGGTCATAGGTGGTAGGGAATAGGGATAGCTACATTGAGGATTACAGAGCACATGATAGAGACCACAGTTGTTAATGAAGAACATGCAGCTATCAGAACAGTATATTCTGAATTGAATAGGTCAAGTTTGATCTTGTTTGATTTTGCATTGCTCCATTTGTGGTCAATGGGAGTTGAGTTGTCTTCTACAGAAACTCTCTTTTTATTATGCCTGGATTTATTTACCCGACGCAGGAATTACAGCTACGTTTACTTTACAAAGAGTATGAAAAGTATGAATTCTTCTTATTCAAAAAGGAGCATTTTGTGGAGAAATAACAGGTTTCTTGAAGCAATGGCTTCTCTTTTTGCTTTTAAAACGTAGGAAGCGACAACCTTAGCAAAGCAAAGAAGGTGGATAGTTTGTTTGATTGCTTAGAAGATAATGGATAATTGTGGTTAAGGAGCTGTTATCGTGGATGCCTCAGATACAAAGACACAAGATTGATAGAACATAAAGGGAAGTATCCCTTATCTGAAATAGATCAAATTTGGGGCAGCAACCGAGCAATATACTAGAAACTTCATGATCTATGCTTCCTCTTTTTTGAACCTTTGGCAGCAGAGAAGAATCCCGTGGTATAATGTGAATTGACAAGCTCCAGTGGTACAGCTGCTCTACCAGATTTTAAGACTTCAACGAACTCTGCAAAGACATTCTTATTCTCCTCATTCACAAATACTATGGATAGACCTTCCTCTCCCATTCTTGATGCCCTTCCAATAGGGACAGAGTCAGAACTTTTTCTAGGGGGCTGAGAATCTGAGACTAAAGGTTATACCATAAAATAGAAAATTTAAACCATCATATAATCCATAAATATTAAATAAATTAGAGTTAAATAATATTTAAGTAGCATGCTAATTTTACTAAATAGAATAGTGTTTTGAATGTGTTAAAATAACGTTTTAAGGTAAGTTTTAAAAATTTACTTTTATATATAAAGTGTGTTACATACTAATTATAAAATGAGATTTTCATAACTTATTAAATATTCTTTTTGGGTTATGTGGATTATTTACCTATGTTTTCTTTTTGTTTATTTGAGCAAATCAAAATATTTTGTAAAATTTTGAAGTTTTGAAAATTATTTTAATAATTAAAAAAATTATATAAAATAAGTAACATAAAAACTTATATGCAAATATTTATAATTATTATAAGTAATATATAAAATTTTAGAAAATTTAAGAATGACCAAATTAAAAAAATTTTAAGTTTTTCATAATATATATGAATTCTCAAAATTTCATGACCAGTTCCGCCCCTGGCCCCAGCCATTGGGACAACCAAAAAGGGTCTCATTATTTCTCACTTTTTCTTCGTGGACTTTTCCCATGAAAGGACAGTGCTTTTTTTCCAGTGGTGACTGTAATTGCATTAGCAAGGAGATCTGCCCCAAATCTGGAGGCCATGCATACAACGACAGGGGCCTTAAATTGGTGCTTAATCATCAAAATGTCAAACAGCTTCTGCTTCTTTTGCTTTGACTCAACCCAAATAGCTGGCTACTTCATTGCCTTATTCGGTCTATCAGGCCTCGCCCACAGAAATAACCACTGTCTTTCTCATTTGAGATAGTTGCAGAATACATCAAGACCTGGGGTTGTGACAATGCTCTGTATATCTGCATGACCTGACCTCGGAAAGCCTTTTGCTGCATGCAGTCCACCTCATCCAGAACAAAAGTCGTCACATCACCCAAATCAATTTCATTAAAAGATCCAACAAGCCTTCCTGGGGTTCCTACAATCAGTTCCTCCATTGTTAAATGCGGTACAGTTGTCTAGCCATGGCATCATCACCAACCACAAGTGCCGTTTTGAAAGGCAATCCCTTTCCCGCAATTTAGCATGCTTTTCAACTTGCATACAAATCTCTCTGGTAGGTGTCAATGCCACTGCTAATGGCTTCATTTTATCAGAAAGGTGCTTCAGACGATGACTTGCACAGCGAGAAACTATAGGAATCAGAAATGATGCTGAATTCCAAGTATCATGTATTGGCCAAAACAAGCAAGCTTTTGCCTATCAAGGCAGCTGGGATTGCTTGCATCTGGACAGGTGTAGGCATGTCATATCCTGCAGATTCTATGTTGTGGAGGAGCTTGTCAGGAAGGTTACAAGAAGTGAATGATAAAATGGGTGCTACTACAACACTCTTTACATGAATGTCAAGTTATTTTCCAGCCAATTCAGCCTGATCTCCAGCTGAAGATGGAGATCCTGATTCATAATTGGCATCTCTAACATAAAAGCACTCATCAACTGCGGGTAACTTTTGACACGCACGAGTACCAACTCTGTAGTAGTGCATGTTGACATTCCAAACTGCAAACGTCATCATCCGTTTCGTCACATATATACTCACCATAGCGGCCACATACAATACATGTAGGCTCACGTGGAATGGCTCCTCGTTGGTCCCTAGAACTTAATTTGACTTCATCTTCTGCATCTAGAATCGTGGACAAAAATAAACTGAATTGGTAAATAAAAAGCTGCTTAAAGACTCCAAAAGTTTAAAACAGAGGAACATACATGTTTTCAGTTTCATGTAAGAACAACAAAGAATCTTCTTCGCGACGGGTCATTGACAGGATTGACCAAACTGTCAGATCAATTACAAAATAGGAAAACAGCATGTAATTTCCAATTTAATTGTGTCAAATAGAGTATGAACGATTCAATTCAACTAATTCATCTACCGCTACCCGGAAAGAGAAAATGTTGATTGCTAAGCGAGTTGGGAAGAGAACCCTTATCACTGTGCCATGAAAGTGAAGGGGTTCATGGATGGGACTTTCTTGAGTAGTAAGGTTAGATTCCACTCACAAAATGGTTTACATTCAATCGAAGGGTAAATGGAATCAATAAAAGAGATAACACAAAAGCATTAATGCATGCAAAAAATACAATAAGGAAATAATTAAAGCACAAAAAATATAAAAAAGTAAGGACACTTGGTCTGTCTATTTTTTTAAAAAAATAATTTAATTTTTTAAATTTTAAATTAAATACATTAATTTTTTTATAAATATATTTAAAGTAATTTAATCTTTCACTTATTATATTTTTATTTTTGATTTTATATAGGTCATTAATAAAGATTTAGACTTCTTTTTTTTTATTGTAATATAATATAATTATTATATAAAATTATCTTTAAATTAAAAAAATTATTAAGATACGTTAAAATTAAAATTTAAGATTTGATAAAAAAATTAATTTCACTCTAGATGAAGGATATTCAAATTTTTAAAAAAATAAAATTTAAGTATTACTAATTAATTATATTGGTTAAAAATAAAAGAATTAATAAATAAAAAATTAAATTATTTTAATTATACTTATATAAAAATTAAATTTTCTCAAATAGAATTTGTAATTAGAGTAAATGGTTCAATTTTTAAGTTGGAGAATTAAATTGTTATTTTAAAGAGTAAAAGGAAAAAAATACACCCTTACTCCAAAAGATACATTCAGGGAAGGAAGTTAGATGCAATTTCCAGTAGGTTCGTCACCATCAGTTGCCAGCACCGAACTCGCAGATCGTTATTCCGACTGGAGACACCCATGAATCCTTGGCCTAACAGTGAAATGTAAGACACCATAACCACCAAAGCACAAGGGAAACTGGCCACCCCTGCTATTCCTCAGCTAAAATTCCACTAGGCAGAAAATCAAGAATATTATGAACTCAGGTGTAACTCTAAACTATGCTCAGGGCATAAAGAATGAAAGAACAACAATCATAGAAAAGGAATTTAGTCCCCGCAGCCAACATCCTAAGGTGAGAGAGGGAAAGGGGTTCGGTTATTTTCCATGGTTTTGTGAAAACAGAAAGCCCACAATGCTATGCGTCAAATTTTCAAGAGTATAAAGATGAAATTGAATCCTTCGAGATTCAATAATAACGTTAGCGTTTGTAAATCGAAGGTCGGGACAAAGGTTGAGGGAGTGCCTGCGCTTCGGGCTTTTTGGAGATCTATGGTAACTTTCTTTCGCTCAGTTGAAATCAGAAAAGCAGTTCGTTTCTTTTTGGCGCTAAATAGTTAGTTTTTTTTTTTTTAAGAATTGCATCTGATTTATATTATATTTTAAATTTCATTTCCCTTTTCAGTATTTTTTGGAACAGCATGTTTAAGGAAGAAATTTCTCTAGAACAAGGAATAAATTCTAGCTTTTTTTTTTCTTAAAAAAAATTTATCCAATGTGTTACCTTTCGGCATTAATGTCTCCGTATGTTTTTCCTTTTACCTGGCCAAAAAGTAGACACAAAGAAACTACCTTGGGACGAAGCAGCTTCAGGCTAACCCTCAAAGTGATAAAGAGGATAAAGATGAAGAAGAAATAACTTAGTGAAAGCAAGGAGTTGATGCCTTTGCTTTGCCTGCCCATTGCCCTCCAAATGCAATTTAGCCCCAACACATCCACTGACCCATGCACAAAACCTTACAAGGAAGTATATGTGTACGGAATCAAGCTTAGGTACCATACTCAACAAAAAATTTTAAAAAATGATATTATATATATGCTAATTAATTACAGCTTAGGCTTCATGGTGGCGGTGCTCTATATTATATTACATCATGGCTACAGATTTACAGAGTTGAAGCACCTACATCTGTACCATCACAGAATTTCTAGCATCTTCCACTGCTTTTTTTTTTCTTTTGTCTTTTTTTAATCATCATGTAGAGCCACCTACAAGGAGGATGAGGAAAGAAGAACAGTACTGCACACCAGTTTTTCTGGGTGGTTCTCCTCTTCAATCATTCAAGCATCAGAGCTGTCAGCAAACCAAGCTGGGCTTGTGGGTCTCCCTTATTCTATAAAAACATAACATAGGGAGATGACGGTTGAGCATTTATGTACTTTAAATTCTTAAAGCCACCATGATAATCAATTAGATGTTAAAATTCAGGCACCCCTCTGCAGCATCTCCTGGTGCCTCTTGAGAGAGTCTTGCTTCTCCAGAAACATTTGCCGGCGGAATTTCTTGATATATAGATCAGCCATACAGTCAATTTCGTCCTCCAGTTTGAACTCTTGCCCTGCCTCTTCCTTTGAATTCTTCACCAAATCAATCATAGAGCCTTCCAAGTCCAAATCCTCTGAGTCGAACAGAGAGTGGGTCAGATCCGGGTACTCATCATCATTCCCTTCTTCTGCTTCATACCTATAGTAGTCTTCATAGCCATCTTGATCTTTGCCCTCCTCCACCGTTTGGGTCTCACTAGGATTCGGAAGGGCCTTGTAGGAATGTGCATTGTTGTTGTAGACAACGATGGCTCTGCTTTTGTCGTTGTCATCTTCCAATAAGCATTCTTCTTTGGGATGAGAACGGTGTCTTAGAACAGAGCGGAACTTCTGAGAAATGGAGCTCAACAGAAACTTCTTATTCCTCACCAGTGAGAATACAATCAAACGCCCCCTGATGGCGTTTGTTTTGGCCTTCAGAGCCATGGTTTTCGATTTGGCCATGGAGCTTAAAGAAGCTATTATCTGCTTAAGCAACCCAGATGCTCTGTTCTTCATCTTGTCCCCTGTTTTAACACCCTATAGATTACCAACAAAGCTTCACAAATTAAAACGAAGCAAGAATGGATTTTGGTGTTTGATTCAAAGAGGGCAATAAGAAACTGTAACTGGGTATGATTGTGTGAGAGAAAGAGAGGGATATATTATGAAGAGGGTTATAACTGTACTAAGCTTGTACGTTGGTTGCCAAGGCAAAAGCAGTAATTTGGCATGAAAGAGTACAAGGTTAGTGCAAGGGTTTATATAGGCCGTGCTGAGCCAGGCATGCATCTAGTGACAACTAGCTAGCTGTCCGCGTGCTTGTGAGAGAGAAACAAACTGAACTAAACAAAGAAAGATTGGGGGTTAAGAAAAGAAAAGGCATGAAAGTTAAAAGCAAACTAAAGTTGAAGGACACGTGGCCTTATATGATAGGCTTTGTGACTAAAGTTGAAGTTATTCAACTCATGGCGGGCAGCACTCGCAGAGCAGGGCAAAAAATGTGAAATTATTAGAGTAAAATTCTATTTTGGTCCCTCAAATATGAATAAACTTTTATTTTAGTTATTTATTGTTAAATTTTTCTATTTTGGTCTTACATAGATCAATTAACTTTTATTTTTATTCCTCACTGTTAAATTTTTCTATTTTGGTCCTCCAGAAATTGAAATTGATATCAATTAAGTCCCTTAATTAGGATGATTGCTAACAAGGTCAAAATTGTTGACGTGTCATGCTGATGTGGCAAAACTGGCTGACGTGGCTGCTGACATCAGCATGCCACGTCAGCCAAATTCAGCCACGTCATCATGACACGTCAGCTAATACACTGTCACGTCAGTACCTTTTGCCTAGTCAGCCTGCCACGTCATCCAAATTCTGCCACGTCAGCATGATACGTCAGCAATTTTGACCTTGTTAGTAATCATTCTAATTGAGGGACTTGATTGATATTAATTTCAATCTCTGGAGGACCAAAATAAAAAAATTTAACAGTGAGAGACTAAAATAAAAGTTTATTCATCTTTGAGGGACTAAAATAGGGTTTTAGTCAAATTATTATTAGTGGGGGATTCGCCTTTTTTGCAAATTTGGATTTGGACTTCAACAGGGAGGAAAAGTGTGGGGAGAGAGGACCATCTTCCTTTGCTTTTGGGCCTTGGCACACAACCTACCGTCTTTATCGAGAGAGTTCCGTTTCCATATGGCTGTTCTAATTATCTGACCACTGTTGTTAGGGGTTGGGGGGGACCCTTTGAGGCTTTTGAGGAAGAGAAAATGCGAGATAGGTGCACCTAATCCACCAGATGTCAACAAGACAATTACTATTCAAAATGTGTTAACTTTAGCTGGTGTTTTAGACTCCATGACAGAAAATAACCACTCATCCTTTTGACAATTACAGCTTGTGTGTTCAGAGAAGAGGGTGGTGCCACTGGACACTGGATGTGGCCGTCTGCATTTTTGTTACAGATTCTATTTTGGTAGAAACAGGAATCTCGTTTTGCTTAGTGCGGTCAACTTCAACAAACAAGGGAAGGCACGCAGACTATACAAACATTTTGGGCCACCTACTGGAGCAACGCATTTCAAGGCGTTGCGTGATGAAGGTTGATTATCCAATGATTGTCGCTGGCCTTTGAAAACTTAAGCTCTAAGCTTACAAAATAGCTTCAAAACGTTGCGTTTCAATCCCCTCCAACCTTCTATTCGAATACGTATGGATATGTGTGTACATTGAATGTGAAACGTGTATATACATAGCATAGATACCAATGGCATTGTATGTATATACAGACACATATCAATAAATTGAAATGCATTTATTTTTATGGAATGGATTAAGTTTTATTCTCAGAAGTAATTTAAAAGAAATACAGCTCCTGTAAAAGAAATTAAAAGAAATAAAGTTTTTTTCTTTTTGAATTTATCTACAAAGTGTTCCCACACTACTATAAAATATAAGATTAACTTTCATTTAAAGAGAAACTGTAAAAGATATTTTTTGCGTAATAAAAATTTTTTAAAATTCATACCCATTATAAAAATTTATTTTAAACTTTGAGTTGAACTATCAGTTCAATTAATTTTCACCAATTTGACTGTATTTTACAGCAAAAATGTCGGCTTGAAACTGCCAAGAGTCCAATTTCAAGTCGAACTGACAAAGCCAAATTTCAAGTCCAATATCTAAGTTTTAGCTTTAAGTGAAAATTAAAGAATGCCATATATATGATTGATGTGTCAAACAAGTCTTGTTCTTTGATCGAGTTATAATGATT
Source organism: Dicorynia guianensis (assembly GCA_037013595.1). Taxonomy (NCBI): domain Eukaryota; kingdom Viridiplantae; phylum Streptophyta; class Magnoliopsida; order Fabales; family Fabaceae; genus Dicorynia; species Dicorynia guianensis. The sequence continues at coordinate 11,733,502 of JASUAB010000007.1, forward strand.
TTGGTAAGTTAACAAACATAATATTTATGAAACTTTGGTCCAATATTTTGATGTCTAAATCCTAGTCAAGAGCTATGAACTTGAACTTACTTTAGACTTATCTAATGATCATTGATTGGAAAAAAGGAAAAGAAAGGAGATCTACGGGTGCAAGTAAGTTGCACGCACAACTTTTTTTCTGTTTTCTTCTACACTCAAAGCTCATAAAATGAGTTTCACAGTGATTGTAAAGCTACCTAAACCTAGCAACTTTATACATACATGAACCAGATGTGATTGATCTGGTCCAAATCTATCACCACAAATGATGAAATGTTATTGAATAAATCGCAGAGGCCCATTGTTCATGAGGAAACCACAAATACGAAGCTAAAGATGCATTGTTGTACAATTATTGGTTTGAACTTTTTCGACCGTACGCAGTTTCGTAACAGCAGCATCGGTGCAGCTTGATATTTCTCTCTATAGTAAAACCAAACAGGTTGATGCATGCTAACTTTAGCTTTTTAGCTTTGGTTTTGGTCGCTTTCTGATCATCTATCTGTCTTTGGAAAGGTTAACTAGAAAACGCATGCATCTGTTGCTCTCAATGATTTTACTTTTATGAGGCCAATGGCTATATACCTTACGCACGAGGTCATTTTGGATATTTTGGCCCAACGCTTGGGTTTGTGAGTGGTGCATTCTCGTCTGTAAAGAGATCAACAAAAGTTGACTAACCAAACCTCTGCATGCAGTCTGCACCCTTGATATTCTGCAATCTGCATAAAAAGTTAGCTGTCAAAAGTTTCCTCACCTGGGCTTCAACCATAGTGCGTTGCCTCTTTTGGATTTACTTTGCTAAGCACAATGCTTTAGTAATATAAGCATGTTCGAAAGATAGAAGAGTAACACTAAAACAACAATAATATGATGATATTGGTTCCCCAATCAAAATTTGACAATGATGTGCACTAAAAATTTAGTCCCGAACTTGAGTTCATGGATTATCAATGGATTTAGATTTCACCACTTTGAAAACGTTGTGACTTTAATGACTTTAAAGAGTGATGGAGAGAATGATACTGTGTATTTAATAAATTTTTATTCGGAAGAAAATGTTAGCTCTCTCTTTTAAAGGAGGATTAATTTTACATTTAATATTCTCTATTTGTAAAGAAATTCAAAAAAAGAATAATATTCTCTATTTGTGAGTCTTTTTTTTTTCCCATTAAACTTTTCTCATCTTTTTTTTTTAATTTTTTTATTTCTTTCTTACTATATTCTTAATTTTAAATTGTAAAGTGAATAATCCCCTATAACTTTTTGAGAAACATAAACATAAAGCCAACCAAATTAAGGTGCATTATGCAAAAAGAGATGCATGTATTAATAATTAATTTGGAACTTTATGGTCTTTCTTTGCAGTTTGAAGAAGAGCCGCTGTTGTGCAAGTTGATTGTATTTCTATAAAAACCCAATCACTTTAGTGTTTGGCTTTGGCGGGTTTCGGTTTCCCTTCCTAAAAGTAAGTAGAAAACGTATGCATGAATCATGAACGTGCTTCTCTCTCGTATTATATTCAAACCAAAATACCCGTGGGCGGTGCCGTCTAGGCTGTAAAGATTGCACAACAAATATTTGTTTAATATAATTGATTTGGTAATTTTACATTATAATAGAAATTAAAGTTTGCTGTCAGAACCGTCAGCGCTGAAAAACGGCCGTTGATCTGATTTGCGATGGTGCTGTTGTAATGCAATAAACATGCGCGAGAGAAGATGTTAAAGTAACACAGTAACAAAGAACAGCGTAAAGCAAGCTTATGAGTGATGAGGTAAAAGAAAATGGGGAAAGGCATATATGGTCATTTTTTTAAAAAAAGAAATTTAAGATATTTCTTAATTAATAAATAAAGATTAATTTATTTTAAAATTAAAAAATTATTGAAATGGACATATTTTTTTTAATAAAATTTTTTTTATATATATAATCTAAATTAAATTTTTAAAAGACTTAACTATCTATAAATCATGTCAAGTATTGGTCACTCTATCTTTAGTAAAAAGTAATTTAATTTTTTAATTTTTAAGTAAAATAATTTAATTTTTTTATAATTATAATTAAAATAATTTAATTTTTTTATAAATATAATTAAGATAATTTAATATTTTCGTAAGTATAATTAGGACAATTGAACCTTTCACCTATTAAATTTTTTTTTATTATGATATAGTTAATTAATAATAACTTAAATTTTATATTTACTTTAAAAATTTTAATATATTTCCTATGGTATGAAGTTTTTTTTTTTTAAGTTCAAAATTCTAATTTGATGCGTATCAATAACTTTTTCAATAAAGAAATAAATTTATACAACTTTCATGTCATATTACAATATAAAAAATAAAATACATATTACTATCAATAAATCATATTATATTAAAAAAATAAAATTATTTAACTTAAGTTAATAAATTACTCTTTTAAAAAAATAGAGAAACACAAAGTGTCTTTGCTCTTAAAAAAAATTGAAACACCTTTCTCCTTTGCTTTTATGTTTCTATTTTTTGATAAAACAAAATAACAAATTACTTAATATACATATAAATTATTCCAAATCAAATTTAAAATTTAAAAAAAAATGCAGTACAATAACTAAAACCACTACACTATTAGGAATGGCAACTACCCTTATGCTTCTATTTGTTGGTTATCCATGCGCTTTAACATTTGGTGTACTTTACCATGGTAATGGCCTTGACAATTATTAATTTTTCCGCTGTTGGGGTATGTTATATCAATTTTCCTGTGACGTAGCTAACATACTTTTAAGGATTTAAAAATACGAATATATTAAAAGAAATATAGATATAAAATTTTAAAAAAAAATTGAACATGTGTAAAACATATTTAGGGATAAATGAAAAAATATAGACAAAAATCACAAAAATAACATAGATAAATGGTCTAAATCTTTGATATAGCATGTTTATTCCGTAACTGGTTAGATTATGAAAAATTCTCGTTAAAATGATTAATGTTGAAGAACTTTTTTAAAAATAATTCATAAAATTTTAAAAAATTTTCAAAGATTAAAATTTCAAAGTACATTAATATTTCTTTTCTTTGAATGACCCTAAGATATCCCTTAGCCGCAAACCTGAGATTGGTCCTTCAAGGTGAAAAATAGTCGAAGTAAATTTTATTTTTTTAATAAAATATTTTTTATATATACAATTTAAATTAAATCTAAATAATATATTTAAAAATTTTAATTATTTACTAATTATACTAGATCTGTTGGTACATTAATATTTCTTAATATTTCCCTTAGACCATATAATAACATGACCCTCTAGGTCAAATGGGCAAAAAGAAAAAAAGCAGTTTATTAGTAATGATAAAAATCAGTAAGGGACCTATAACTATGATGTGTGATTTTATTTGGGCTAGCAAAATGTGTAGGCGTGCTTTATTAGCTATGGAATATGGATGAGGAGGTACCTCTCTCCGATTGGCGTTGGGGCCTAAGCTGGTTGGACAAGTGCATGATGGACTTCTCATAAAAATAAAAAAAGAGAATAAAGAAAAGTTGCCAAACTGGCAGACACACCCAACCACAAACCAAATTAGAGGAAACATAGGGTGTAAATGCAAGCATACCAAATTAGTCAATAAGGTAAGTGAAAACTTTAGAGAGAATAAAATAAAAAAATATTTTAAAAAAATATATTTAAATATAAATAAAAAAAAGAGAAGTCATTAAAATTAAAAAATGAAAATAAATTATCTAAATTTATAAGCGAACACAACACAACTTTCTTGGTGTTATTCATAGAAAATTTAGAAAGAGGGCACAGCACTAATCAAAATATATAAAAAAGAAAATATACATACATACACACACACATATATATATATATATATATATATATATATATATATATAAACACACACAAAAGAAGGACCTCAAATTATTTACTAGTTTTATGTCCAAGCACAGCACTGACCAGTACTGTCATATTTGTTTCTTCTTTTACTAATTACTGTGATGATTTCTTTTGTATCTGCTAAATTAGTATATAATTATGACTGATAAACGTGAAATGCAAAGGGAGATGGTAGATGAGAATGCAGCATCTTTTGTGAGTTGCCAAAGCATAAACAGGAATCAAAAAGCCAGAAGCTAAAGCAAGTAAGAAAAGCACTGGCTTTTGCCACAATTTACTTAACCCACAATTTATGCATGCTTTATATATTTTCAATAGTTATTATATCTAGGAAGTAACCAACCAAGCAAAGCAACTCTTCAGTCTGCACCATACAGAACATTCTATGATTCCCCTAATCCACATTGTTATCGAATATAAGTATAAATAAACATGGCCTCACTGCCAACAGCTGGAACATCTATTTATACCTATGTACAAATATAATACAAAGTCTTTTGTCTTAATAGTGGTCAAACCATCTTTGCTCTGTTTGTCTTCTTGTTTTAATGTGTCTTTCCTTTAATTTGTCCAATTTGTTTTTTTCCCACTACAATTTGATTTGAAACCTTTGTACAAAACTCTCCATTATTGGTATTATGCTTCATCTAACTTGCTTTTTCTTGTTTTTCTTTTTTCTAGTACATGCTTTCCTTTTTCTGTTTCATTGCAAGGAGCTAACTTACCTGGCATGACAATTTGTATAGAGATATTATTAAAAGGTGGATCCTGCTGGGAAGGGTATGTTGAAATATGTAAGCGTAAAAATATCCTGTGGCGTTGTTGGCTTTTAAGTTTGCATTTTTGTGACCCCATGATATAAAATAGAATAATTTTAATTATATTTTATGTAATATTATAACTTGAGATTTAGGATTTGTAATTTAAAAATTTTATTAGGAATTTGAAATTGTTAGAGATAAGATTTTATTTAATTTAATATTTCTTAAATTTTAAGTTATTTCTAATTATTGGTGTTGTTAATTTTAGCATGAACTAACTAGCTCTCTCAAAAAATTAAAGGTTAAGTTAAACAATTTTTAGCCTAAAAAAATTTAGACTTATTTTTAGTTATAGATTGAACAGGGCTTGCTCAAGCTGCTAATTCCTCTTTTTTTTTTTTTTTGAAAATGAAGAATTTTAGAAATGAAAAATACTATTCATTATATAATATTAAAATTAAAATTAAAATAATGTAATAAAAAAAGTATTCTTAATGAATAAATTTTTTTTATAAGTTTATAACTTGTTTAATAATTTAGAACTTTTAAAAATAAAAATTTTTATTAATTTATAATTTAAATTTAAGTTTAAATTTAAATTTATATTTAAATTTATATCTACGTTCAAAGTAAAGTTTAAATTTAAATTTAAGTTAGGTTTAAGTTTATGTTCAAATTCAAATTCAAGTTTAAGGTTAGATTTAAATTTAAATTTAAATTTTGGACCAACCTAAAAGGCTAACTAGTTTAATTACTATTCTTTAGGCTTAGAGTTAAATTTAAATATTTTAACTTAAAATAATCTAAACATTTTTTTAACTTAAACTGAATAAGCTCCAGATTGAACCAAAATTAGGTGTTTGCAACTCTATTAATTATCTTGATAGTTTTATGAATTAAGTTCCCATTTCAGGCTTAGTCATTATCTCCGATTTGAGTTGATTAAGTTTATTTTATTAAAGAATAGAAATCGGTGATGTCTAATTTTCAGTCCCATTTTATATCACCCAATCATGCTTGGCCGTTTGACACACTTTTATGTATAATACATCATTGCTCTATAAATACTGGACAACAACATTTTCAAAATAATAATAATAATAATAATAATCATGGACAACAATAAAATCACCATTTATAATTATTATAACCTTCAATTTTCCAACTGAATCAAACTTGCACAAATCCAACCCGAACAATTTGCAAATTTACAGCTCCGTTTGACTCACAATCCTAATCTTTAACACTATCAACATCTGCATCCAAGATACACACACCCGTATGAAAATGCCAGCATAGCAAACAGTTCCTAACTTTAATTCCCTGTCGAAGCTAATTAACTTCTGAGAAAATATTTTACCCCAAAAAAAAAAAAGAATTTATAAGCCTTTTCTTAATGGAGTATCAGCAGGTCTGAACCACTCCTGTACCTTCCAAAGCTACTCTAAAAGGAAGGGTTGTAGGGAAACATTGTACATACCAAAGTGAACAAGGTGCCCCCAACATACAGATCATTTGGTAACGGGCGGAAGGCGCCTCCAATGGTTGACATGAAGCTTCCTTCTTTTGTGATTTATCAAATTTCCAGAAACTGAAAAGTAAAGAGAGAGAAAGCAGGTCTGCATTGTCTGTAAGCCAGTTCATATTTGGGCCGTTGAATTTCTTTTCTCCACCCGACCAAAAAAGCGCACAGGGAGCCCCCCTTCAACCGTTTCCTTCTATTAACAATTCTTGGACACGGTGTGTTAGCTGTGTTTGAATTCAACACCACAACTGCTATAATTAACACAGAAATATCCCATTTTATTTATATTTTCCCATTAAACAAACAGTTGCTTTCTTTCCTTAAAATCCAGCGGAATGCAGAGGAGCGGTTGGTGGGTCCATTTGAAAAATCATACCCACTTCTTCTTAAGCCTTCTGCAGCACTTCATTAATTAAAATAAATGAAATATAGCAACCACAAATATCCTTAGGTCACCATATCCCCTCCTATATAATCCTCCCCAGTCCCCCATCCATGTTCTCTCATCGGGTTTTCTTTTCTTTCTGCGAGGTTTAGCAAGCCTCGCAGAGACAAGAAAACCCAACACCAGATTGAGAAAATTCTCCAGCTTTATTTTCTTGCTCTATTCAGTACCCCTTTTGTCTAAAAAGACTTAAACACTTGCTTCAAAATTATAGTGGTATTTGTGTACTGTTTGATTGTGTTTGAATCTTTTCATTTGAGTATATTTCTACGTGAGTAGTGAAATGGAGGCACATTGTCCAGCTGTAGCCAAGAGGCTATGGAATGTATTGAGGATCACCTTCTTTATGATCAGGAAGGGTCTGATATCAAAGAGGAAGCTGATTATGGACATGAATCTGATGATGAAGAAAGGGAAGCTGCTCAGAAAATCTCTGAGCAATATCATGTCATCCCATCATCACCAGTCCAAGAGCCTGGCACGTGGAGGCTTCGGCATACAGGAGTATGAATTCTCTTGCAGCAACAGCCCCGATCCTGTTTTTTCCCAGGTGCCAAAGCGCAAACACCATTTCAACTTCCCCTGTATCAATGCCCCTGATGTTGTTGAAGAGGAACCTGAATTGGCTTCCCTTGAAGGTGGAGATCCTAAAGCCGTGGTTCTGGTGCCCAAGACCCCAGAGTACACGTTCAACTTCAAGTTTGATGCTTCTGATTTCACTCCTGGAGAGAAAAGAAGCCCACTTCTCTCACCATTTTCTGTGAGAATATCCAATTTCTCACAAGAGGAAGAATTTGAATGTGGGGGAAATGGTCAAGTTGATGATCAGGCCGAGGAATTCATCAGAAGGTTTTATGAACAACTGAAAATGCAAAGCCGTATGCAATTACTGCAGTACCCAGAGCTGTAAAGTTTATAATGAAAGTCTCTTACTGGGGAAAATGGGTTGTCCACTTTGTGATCCATATAGTTCGCACATGATTCATCTTATTGTAAAGTTTTTGTGCATTGAGTAGTATTCCATTCTGTAACGCATACTTTTCATAATATAAAATTTAATCTTATATGTCTTCCTCCGAAGGTATATTGATTTCGTGTTTTTGGATATTTGGGGCTAATCATTGCAGTGTCATGCAACACAGGATAAGCAGAACGTTGTCTTCTACCTTTTTCTTTATGCCTTTGTATTCTATCATTGTAAGTGTGGTGGGGGTGGACCTTTCAGAATAATATTCTCTTCTGCTTTTGCCTTTCCAACTCAGTGGTTTAGGCTTCGAGACCCACCCACCAACACCCACTTTCTCAGCTACTATTAGCACTTTTATATGTCGACCATAATTACCGTATTCATTGCTATTCTCCTCGTTTGATGAACTGGTTCATTGTTTCATGTTATGGTTTGAATATACTGAACATTACTTTATGTTATCACTAACTATTAAATAACGTGCCATGAAATTGATTTTAGTATCCTACGTTGATCGTGGTACATTGTGAACTTGATAATTATGATGTTCTAACGCAGGTTGTATGTTAAAACTCTATACAAAATTTTCATAACATACAAATAGAAACTGATTTTTATTAGTATATTATAATTAACCCATTTAACGACTGGTTTCTCTTTGTATATTATGCAGATCTTATGTAGAACTATAATGTGTAACTAGTATTATTACACTTATGCATGTATTTTTTTCCTTTTCTTTTTTTTTTTTTTTAATATTTTGATATCAGCTGCCTTTAGAGTTTAGATGATTACAATAATTTAAATGCACTTGTAAAACAAAGAATTGGTGTGAAAGCTAGCTTGCATTTGCAAAGCTGTTGTCTTTTTAGGCTTGTAGGTTGATGGAAGGTTGAAGTTTTCAATTGTCAAGAAATGAAGTAAATGGGTTCATAGGTGGTAGGGAATAGGGATAGCTACATTGAGGATTACAGAGCACATGATAGAGACCACAGTTGTTAATGAAGAACATGCAGCTATCAGAATAGTATATTCTGAATTGAATAGGTCAAGTTTGATCTTGTTTGATTTTGCATTGCTCCATTTATGGTCAATGGGAGTTGAGTTGTCTTCTGCAGAAACTCTCTTTTTATGATGCCTGGATTTATTTACCCCACGCAGGAATTACAGCTACGTTTACTTTACAAAGAGTATGAAAAGTATGAATTCTTCTTATTCAAAAAGGAGCATTTTGTGGAGAAATAACAGGTTTCTTGAAGCAATGGCTTCTCTTTTTGCTTTTGAAACGTAGGAAGCGACAACCTTAGCAAAGCAAAGAAGGTGGATAGTTTGTTTGATTGCTTAGAAGATAATGGATAAGTGTGGTTAAGGAGTTGTTATTGTGGATGCCTCAGATACAAAGACACAAAATTGATAGAACATAAAGGGAAGTATCCCTTATCTGAAATAGATCAAAATCCTCTGCAACCACCAGCAATAACTTAGTTTATGGTGCATCCATTCACACTAAATTAACTTGCCATATCAACAATCAAAAACTCAAAAACTTTTGCCTTCAGGTATCCACTGGTATAAAACTGAAAAGTGACGTCAGTTGGGGTCCCCAATTCTTCCGTTTGGAGTAGCTTTAGAGTTGAGTTTTGGCATTGGGGTGGAAGACGCCTAAAATGCCTGTTTTTAAATTCCATCTGAAGTCATATTATGTGTTTAATTAGGCTAATATAAGACTTGCACGTTACAAATAGGAGTAAGGGAGTGCTGTGACTCTTATTTTCTTTAATTTATTTTTTAAAAGAAAAAAGTTATTCTCACCATCTTATAAATTATGGAAGCAACTACTATACTACAAAAAGTTATTTGATATATTTAATAAATTTAATAATTTAAAATTTGTAAATAAATATTTAATAAAATTTAGTTTATAAAAATAAAAACACTTTAAAAAAATATCTCTCCTCCTTATTTTACCCATATAATTAATTGATAACTACAAAAGTTTCAAATTTCCTTCTCTTACTTTCCTTTTTATGTTATCGTCACTTTAAACTTTTATTAAAATTTATAACATATCTTAACTCTAAAATAAAATAATTTTGCTTAAACGTAAACTGTACTTTGGTGCCAAAAAAACAATGATTGATGAAGTGATTAAACAAAATTAAATGTAATGTACATGTTCCTTGCTTTAGTTTTGTGCCATGGAATCATTCAATTGGATCCCTTAAGACATGGAGACCACTCTTGCTTTCTTGGAGCTGCAATTATTGGTGTGAGATAACAACAATGTTATACATACATCGTTTTACTTACGTCGTGTGGCCTCACCTTTTTAAATAAATTTACTCTCTTCTCATTTTCTTCTTATTTTTTTCTCGTTTATGACACTAAACATAGAAAAAATGTTAGTATAAAATGTTGATATATCATTATTCATAATATAAAAGCAAAAACGCATAAGCTGGTCAAAGGTCAGCAAGACTGTACCCATGTTTGAGCTGTAATCCACACATTATAATTTTAATATCAAAAGTAAACCTGATTCAAGGGATGTCATGTGCATTATTGACTCCTCTCTTGTTTATTATACCTAATCTTATATTTATTATACCTATATTACAATTTTTATAATTTTATTTTTACTTAAGTTTTATAATATCAAATTTAAATTATTAAATTTATTAAGTTTCATCTAACTTCAGAATAAAATAAATTTTTTAAAAAATAATAATAAAGAGAATTTAAACTTAAATCCTTCAAAAATATTATCTAAACTTTCACCTTAGACCATATCTACTGGATAATCAAATAAACTCTTACATATGTATATATTTTTATTGAGATTAGTTGGGGATAAAATTAATTTTAAATAAAAATATTAAAAAAACATATACATAAAATATGCAAGTCCACTTATTAAAAAAATAATAAAAATATTTTTAAAAAATATAATACTCAAATCCACCTTGTACTATAAAAATGAACTTTGCGATCATAAGTGCCACACCAAATAAGCAAATATATTATTCACACAGAATGCATAATATATGATTTAAACATTTCAAAAAAAAGACATAAATAATAACAAAATAATATTTGTATTTATTTTTATTTGCTATAATTTAGGTTGAAACACAGCACAGTATTAATGCTGTTGTCATTTAACAGATGATCATGTTATCAAAGGCATTTAGTGGCAACAAAGAAAAAATTTCCTTAGGTAAATGTTTTATTTTTACATCAATTAATTAGATGTCAACAATTTTCTAAGAATAATTAAATTCCATTTTACGCTTCTGGGAAAGTACTGTGATTCCAGAGTCCAGCCCAAAATTGGATGGCCCCACGTTTTTCCATTATCAACGGACGCCGAAGCCCGGCTGCTCACCGCCTCCTTATGTGTTGAGGGTGTGGGTCGGAAGCCCATTGATCCAACCCAGGGTCAAAAGGCGGGTAATATTGCCCGGCTGGCTCCCCTGGAACCGGAGGGTACGGTGGCGGATGACAGAACAGAGACGCTGCCGGAAGTGGCGGAGGCGGTGGTTGTAGAAAAGTAGACGGCGGAGGTGGGCCATAGTAATGATGATACTTTGCTGACGACGGAGATGAATGAAGTGGTGGTGGATGGTATTGGTAACCCTCCTGGATAGGAGGATCTGATGTTAACATCCCCGGCGGGTAGCTCTGGATTTCTATCGTGGGATATGGTATATGTGATTGATTCGGATTCGGATTCGGAACGGTATGGTTTTGAACCGGCACCGAAGCTGGAAGAGGGTATCCTGAGATTTTCCCCTCTAGAATTTGAGACGAGAGCGTCGCTGCTACCCCATTGGTGTTGGCATTGCCATTTACTCTGTAAGAGAAATTGAAAATCCCATTGGGCCTCCCTTCATTGCTACGCACCTCATAGCTCACGAATCGATCCACCCCACCGCAATTCGCAGACTCTTGAATCAGATCCCTGAGAGGCACGCGAACCTCTCCGATCAGTCTGTCTCCGATGATGAGGCCATCGTGCCGGAACTCGAAATGCAAGAACAGGTTATCGCAATCACCAAACGAAACCCATCCCAAATCGAATCGCATATGTTGATTCCATTCGGGATTGTTCCCATCACTGTCCTCGTTTCTGTCTGCTTGGGTTCTCTGCGGCTGGGTCTGTTTCTCATTCAATGCGCTATTGGGATCGTCGCTGACAATAAAGGCCAGCACGTATATTGTGAGCTTCTGAAAGAAATTGAATGCTTTCAGGTCCTTGCACGAAACAACTTTTAGCTCTATGAAGCTGGGTTCCATAGTTGGATCGTATTAGTTAGCTATGGGGGAAGAAATTTAGCCAACCACTGAGGCAGTATCTCCAAGGAGATATCAAAATATGATCTTCAGACAAATGTAGATTATCCCAACTTTGCAGGGCAAAGTCAAAGTTTACAATTTTAGTTGGGGTGGCATGTGAATCGCATCCTGTCACCTTTTGATCGGAAGGTCCTGTTTTGTGGTTATGAATCTTTATCACATTGCTATCAGTAATTAGTAATTTCCAGCCAGGAAGCATCCATCATCCTGTTGCTCCTCAAACAACGTTTCAATATGATATACTGAGCAGTTAAGATGTTACCAGAATGTTTCATATTTCTCTCTTCATTATGAGGAAATAGTCCTTTCAATATTATCAGACTAGACCATGTTAAATCTAGCAGCTGACGGGGTTATCTCTTGATTCCCCGTTGAGAATTTGGTGCTTAATTTAAAAACAAGAACAGTGTTTCTATACTAACAAAATTTTGAATATATAATTGTGTAAGTAGTATTACTTTTTCAAGGCAAAAGTGATAAGAAAAAACATAGCATGTATTGATCGTGTGCAGCGGGAAAACAGTTGGATACAGATAAATCTTTGATTTGCTTTCATTCGATTCCTTAGGAGCTGATAATGTGATTTTAAAACTACATGGAACTGAATTTGAAGAGTGTGGCTTTCTGCTGTGGTGGATTCAGCCATCCAACTGGAAGGTACCTTAATGGCATAACAAATCAGCAAATTTCTCAGGAGGCTTCTGAATTCACGTGCGTAGATGTGCATGGCGTGCATGTTATGTTGGCGAAAATTATAAACCCAAACAAGAGGAGAGAAAATTCACTCTATGAAATCCGGACTTCGTATTACCCAAAAAAATCAGTCAGTAATAATCTCATGGGTAATGAAGGGGAACCGGCAACCGTCATACATCAATCAAACTTCAATTCTTTTTCTTTTCAATTTTGCAAGCAAGAATTTACAATATACAATGTATGATTTTCCTTCTTTAGGACGGGGGAGGAGGGAGAAAATACATTTAAGCTCAATATATAGCACCTATGCAAATGGCTTTGTATCTCGGCGCCTCCAAGCAATTAAAAAATAAAGATAAAGAACTATTAACCAAAAAAAAAAAAAAGAATTCTTCCTGTGGGAACATCCTACAGCTACCACTATATATCAAGGGCTAGTTGGGAGCATTGGACTAGTTTCAAGCATTTTCCCAGTATTTTCATCCATAGAAATCTTGCTCCAACCAGAATTTCTCATGGACAAAACCTTTGCCCGCTCAAGTCCGCTACCTCTAAATCCAGTCATCCTTGATGACATCATTGGCATCACAAGAACTGACGATGCATTGATGGTATCCTCCCCGAAACCTAGAGACAATGCACACGCAGTCTGCAAAGAAATAGCAGCTCAGATTATTACTTCAATCAAATCCTGCGACCATATTTGTTAGAATGCTAGGGCACTTAGCGGCAATACCTTTGCTTTTACTAGCATATCGGTAACCTTCAACAGCATTCCCTTTACAAATGATCTTGCGTCTATGTTCTGTGCCTCTTCAGGTGACACCACCAGCCTGTAACAGATAGAAGGGGTATGAGCATTAGTCAAATTCAGACAATACAAAAGAAGCATATTTGTAGCAATCATAACGGAAAACAAGGAAAGGAAAGGAAAATACAGGATACTATCATACATTGTTGTCCAAGCAATTTTAAAGGACTTTGGAAAATCATTGCAGAAGATAAAGGCTGTGATGGAAGTTCCTCTAACTTATGTATCAGATTTAAGGTTAAAACAGCTCTTCTGAATATTTGTAAGATGTTGCATCATACTAGTACTTCACACATTTTTGCTGCCTTCTTAAGAGATCTCTATCATAAAGAATAAAACAAGAGTTCCTGTGAGCATGAATTATACCTGTTCACTTCAGTTGAAACGCTTGATGAAACTATGGTATCCAATGAACTATCTTTAGACTCAGCACCTGACAATTTGAAGAATAAGTTACAGATTACCTCTCCATCCCTTGAATTAGGGTAGAACATTGAATATAACAATTATAATACCTTTTGACTCATCAGGTGCCAGCAAAGAAATACCTATGAACACACACATCATTCCAAGTATAAACATTGTCGTCCTTAACGCATCAAATACCTGCTTTCAGGAAGTTAAGATTTGCATGATACCAAAATTCATAATCCAAATATACTCAGCATCCATTAAAATAACAATACAAGTATACAAGCTTCAGAAAAAGCCTAATTCCAGAACATCCTTTTTTCAAAAGATGAATTTGCAGGCAAGTGGAAAAGTTTATCCAACCTCAATTTTTTTTTGAAAATTTCAAATAAATAAAATAAAATATCAACCACCATAAAGGAAAAGGACAAAAAGGTGGATGGCTTCCAATTGTATTGTGAAGATGAAAAAATTACATATGTTAAACTGGAACATGATTCCAGGAGTGGAAGATGGGGGGCCATCGGGCAAAAATTTTCAAACACAAATGACAGATTTTTTATGCCAAAAAGTTTTAAAGAATTAAATTCCATCATGACTTGATTTGCTTTCCAAAAACTATATATCTATGTTATTGGTTTATATGTGATTTGACAAGGATACTAATTTGATTAGGATGGTCGAAGTCCATTAATTCACAACATACCTGATATTCTTGGAAATATATAAATCCTGTACAGATAGAGAAGAAAGTCCAAGCTATTTGAAACATGGGAACGATAAGAATTGCGTCAAACAAGGACAGTCCTTCATTCAACCTTGCCATCTGCACATATAGAATCACACTTCGTTAGCATTTACTCAGTAGAAGTTAAACATAATTAAATTCAAAAGTTTGTCACATGATAACATCTCCAAACAGTGGAATACAAAACTACATTGACAGAGTTTTACCCAAAATCCAGCTGTACTAAGAAATAGAAGAAGCATGGAATATGTAAACCAGCTGTGCAACTGATAACCACTAGACATGGCCAGCCGAAGGAGGTTAGAACTGCCAAAATTAAAAATTTTTCATTAGACGTAAGTACAGCTATTGTATCATGAAGCAGCATAACAGGGTGGAGAAACCAACTTACAGAGATTTTGCAAACAACACTGAGCATGAACCTACAGCACCTGAAACTACGGCATAGGAAAATGGCAGCAGCATGTGCCAAAAGGGTCTGAGGTCTTGTCCTGATACAGCAACCAAAAGTTCTCCTCTCCTGCATATTCCACATGTTAATTGAAAAGAAAACAATTGCTTCACTAAATTGAAAATACCCACTTAGATTTTGGTTATCACCTGTAAATGGAGTGATGCAAGGCAACAATTAGAATCAAACCTAGAAGGTACAGAAGGAACGCAACATTGCTGTATTTTTCTGCCAACTGCTCTGGTGTATAAACTGCAATGCAAGTTAATCATACATAAGCTTGCAACCATAACCCATCTTAATTATAATCAATAATTATTTTATCGTAAGATTGGATTTCGGAGGAACAAAATCTTATCAATCAGTTAGCATGCAATTTTTTAATTCAAATAAAAATTAGTAGAAGAACTACCAATGCTCCTTCATATCTTTATCACATTTAAAGTTGCAAAGTATGACTAAAGTCAATAGTTTTCTAGGCTGTGCATTATGAACCTACAGAAAATATTTGATACTGTCTTAAAGCACTATCTGTGACTATCAGCACAGATATCACTATCCCAGGAAAACCATCAAACAGATATTTAATTGTATAAGACAAAAACAAAATTCCAATAAACATTTAGAAGGAGATGAGAAAAGATACAAAAACATGTCCAGTACCAGGTGATTGGTGATTGCCAAAAGAAACTAGGAAGATATTTCCAAGAACAATGAATGCTGTGGCAACCAGTACCCTATAAAAAGCCAAAAATGAAGCCATCAGATCTCACCTAACAAGAATACAATTTTTCTTTATTTTTTTGAGAGAGAGTGAGGGGGTGGGGGAAGATGAAAATTGAAACAGTACTATCAATTCAAATTCGGCATACTTGACAGTCACCATTTTGTTCAAGACAAAATAGGAGAATGCAATGTTAGATACAAACTGAACAGATCCAAGGGCTGCAAGAAGTGACTGCACAACAGGCAGAAGAAGAAAAAGTTATCAGAAGGAAAGGAAATGCAGGTATTCAATCAGGAAGAAATTATTTTAAGATCAGAACCTCAATAGTATAGCAGAAAACTTACCTGAGCAGCATACCCAAAGGAAATGAAATTAAGGCAATTCCCAAGAAAGAAAAATACAATACCTGCATATTAGAAATTGTCCATTGAAATTAGTAACTATAAAACTGTCTAGGTTAGGTGTAACGTGCAAAACATATTTTACTAAAACTGGACATACCAACTCTCCAAGTCTGGAAATATATAATAGGCTTCAGTGCTAGCTTTCCATTGCCCCCGTCACTTCCAACTCCAGAATGTCTTTCTCTCTGAAAAAAATCATGTTTCCCAAGTTGTTTGATATTGTCCAAAAATGAAAATATTAATAGATTTCTTTGATCATTGCCACGGATTGAGCAGAGTACGGATTAAGGTTGAAAACTAAAAAGTCACACCAGACTCTAAACAAGTCTAAAACATATGGAATCAGTTGGAACTAATGTATAAATGTAATGTAAGTGCTTTCAATCAGTATTTGCGAAGTGAATGTCAATAAGGGTATTTTCTACAACAACAATAACAACAAAGTCTTTTTCCACTAAGTGATGTCGGCTATATAGATTAAACGTCGTCATAAATTTCTATCCGAAATCAAAATTTCAAAAATACCATTTACCCAAAGGTCTCTTTTAATCACCTCTCTAAGTGTCTTTTTTGATCTTCCTCTACATCTGTTCATGAGACTAAAAACCATTTGATCAACCTTTCTCACTGGTGCCTCTTGCAATTTTCTTTATACATGCCCAAATCACCGTAACCGAGTTTTCGTAATTTTTTCCTTGATAGGCGCTAATACAATCATTTCGAATTTTGTTTTTTCTTGTATGTCTACTCATTCATCTCAACATTATCATCTTTGTCACTCTCATTTTTTGCTCTTATTGACCTTTCAGAACCCATCACTTACTATCATACAGCATAGTTGGTCTAATCACTATCATAGAGTATAGTTGGTCTAATAGCAGTTCGATAAAATTTTCCTTTAAGCTTACTAGATCTTTTGTGATTAGAAATGACTCCTGATGCGTTTCTCCATTTCAACCACCTAACTTGAATCCTATGTGTAACATCCCCATCAATCTCTCCATTACTTTGTAAAGTTGAGTCAAGATACCAAAACTTAGATACCTGTGATATGTGATGCTCCCTAATTTTTATCTTTAAATCATTATTTTCTTGCCTCTTGCTAAAATTATATTCCATATACTCTGTTTTACTCCTGTTTAAATGGAAACCCTTTGACTCCAAGGCTTTATTCTATATCTCCAATTTACAATTAGTTTCCTCTCTTGATTCCTCTACTAGGACTATGTCATCTATAAAAAACATGTATTTTGGGACTACATATTGAATGTGTATAGTAAGTACATCCATCACTAAAGTGAAGAAGTAAGGACTTAAGGATGACCTTTGATACAAACCGATCTTTATAGAGAAATCTTCTGTTACCCCTCCCTAAGTTTTAACATTTATTGTAACTCTATCATACATATCTTTTATAGCAAGAATATAGGCAATATGAATACCCTTTTTTTCCAATACCTTCCATAGAACTTCTCTTGACACTCTATCATAAGTTTTTTTCAAGTCTATAAAAACTGTATGTAAGTCTTTCTCTCTACTTCAGTACTGTTCCATCAAATCTCGCAAAAGATATATATCCTTCGTGGTTGATCTTCTTGACATAAAACCAAATTACTTCTCTGACATAAGAGTCTCTTTTCTTAATCTATGTTCAATCACTTTTTTTCAAAGTTTCAT
Organism: Dicorynia guianensis; assembly: GCA_037013595.1. Taxonomy (NCBI): domain Eukaryota; kingdom Viridiplantae; phylum Streptophyta; class Magnoliopsida; order Fabales; family Fabaceae; genus Dicorynia; species Dicorynia guianensis. Next base: position 11,751,413 of record JASUAB010000007.1, read on the forward strand.
AATATGGCTTATGAGTTTAATCCCCTAGTAGTTTTCACAATTTTGAATATCTCCCTTATTCTTGTAAATTGGTATCAATGTACTCTTTCTACATTCATTTGGCATCCTCTTGGACCTCAATATCTCATTCAATAACTTGGTAAGTCAAGAAATACCTTTCTCTCCCAAACACCTCCAAACCTCAATAGATATGTTATCCGACCCAAAGCCTTACCATTTTCCATCTTCTTAAGTATCTCATTCACCTCAACTTTCCGAATTCTACGATAAAAAGCAAAGTTTTGATCCTCTTCTTGAATAATTAAACTTTTTATGTCTATACTTGTTGTCTGCCCCTCATTAAAAAGTTTGTGAAAATAACTTCTCCACCTTTCTTTGATATTTTTCTCTGCTATCAAGACTTTTCCCTCTTCATCCTAATGCATTTCACTTGACCCAAATCTTTTGTTTTCCTTTCCCTTTCCTTAGCAAGCTTGTATATTTGCCGTTCCCCATTCTTTATTCTTAAAGCTTGGTAAAATCCATCCAAAGCTTTAGATCTCACCTCACTAACTACTTTCTTTGTCTCATTTCTAGCTGACCGATATTTCTCCCAATTTTTTGCCTTGTTATCAAGATGTAAAGCTTTGAAACACTCTCTTTTATATTTAATCTTTGCTTACACACTCTCATCCCACTACTAAGATTCCTTACCTAAGGGTATTTTCTAGTCCATTAAATTATAGACATCATAGCAATCTTAAGATATGATGTGCCGCAGATACATGATAGGTCAGAAAGACTGAAAACATATGTACGACCAATACATCAAGAATTTTTATGTTGGCTAAAAATCTGAAAGGAAAAGACAATCAAACTGAATTTTTGCACTTCATTACAAAGATACATGAAAATGTAGGTCACATTCAAAATCAATTTCAAGCAGAAGCCAGAACTGCCATACCTCATTATGACCTAACTTAAGAAGGTTCGTCCCAAAGTTTATTGCAATGCTGCCAAAGAGGTTGATGAAAGCCCCAACAACCCACTCCCCCATGGATAAAAGATATGGCACTGTGAAGGAGACCCCGCATGCAGTAGTAACGTGAAGATGCTACTTAGCAGATTCAACTCATGCACATAAGATGAAATAGGGTAAAAAAGAGACAGCTTTTCTTGTATGCACCAAGTAGGCCAGAGTTCAGAACCTAACTTGACGTAAACAAAGTTGGGTTCGGAATAACAGCAGTCTTGTGTCACCTACAAAGTTATTGAATAACAATTAATTATACAAAACTATAACTTTCCAAATAAGTACTCACTTCATATGGGAATTATGGAGGGTGATCTATAAGTAAATCAAATGAACTTGAAAAAAGAATACCAAGATGCAGCCAATTACATATGAAAATATAAAGCAAATCTCAGATAATTCCGTGAAAAACCAAGTAATTTGCGCACCAAATCTTATATATTACAAATTATATTCAGGCAGAATAATTCGATCTTCAATTGGAGGAGAAACAATACAATGCTGCTATTTTCTTCTTAAATACCAACAATTTAAACAAGAAACCCAAAAACAATCAATAGAACAATATGTGCAGCTCCTGACCCAATATACTTCCTCTTAAAATCCAGATCTGGTAATTTTACCAGAAAATTGCACCCCAGAAAACCGATTCAATTCAACGCGGCGACTAAAGAAAGTAAATCATCGAAAGAAGCAATAAAGATTCGGCGATGATTACCCAAAGTATGAATAATTAGGATTTGTAAGAGTTCTGAAAGCTGCTCTTTCATCTCCCAAAGAAAGAAACAAACTATTCCCTGTTCGACCCAAAACTCAAAACCCTGAGAATTGTATTTCTGAGAACCGATGCTTGGGTTGGCTTCAACAGGATCAAAGATTCATAGGGAAGGGAATGAAAGAATATAAAATTTCAAAAATTTGTGGGCTAAAACAGAAAACAGCATAATAATTTTCAAAATAAAATAGAAAAGTGAGACTTTTCTTGGTCCGAAATGAATCGCATAGAATTCCAGAAGCAATGTCCCAGATGCAAGGAAGATAGCGAAAGAGACAACCAAAGAGAGAGAAAGAGAAAAGGCAGTTGTCCGGTCCATTAGCAAAACAGCGTGAGACTTGAGCGACCGCTATTACCGCCGTCTTCAACTGTCGGTAAAAAATCTGGTACGGACCGGGACATGATTAAGGATGTTACTGGATGAATTTTACAAAAGTAAAGTCCAGTCTTGAAGTGATCTCCACCGTTGATCATATATGAGTCAGGTTGTCGTCCATCGTACGGTTCAATTATTGTTGATCCTCTTTTTGTACACACATGTTGCATAAGTGATTAAGTAGTGCTCCTTGGAAGTTATACCCTTTTTAGCTCCAAACCCAACATTTTTTTTTCCTTAATGTATTCTGGGTTTGGCTTTTGGCGGGAAAATGGAATCCCACATCATAATCTAATAACAAATAAACCATGGAAAGATTATATAAACAATAATAAGGAAATCATTTGGTCTTCTATTTAAATTTGATAACTTAAATGAACTAAAGAATTACAATTTTGGGTGCGTGGCTTTCTATTTTTTTCCTTTTGATGTTGATTGGATAGCTGTAATTTTGTATCAAAATATAGTTTTTTTTAACTATTTATGTGATGTGAAGGGTTTAGAATTCAAAGTTGGTGGCAACCAATGAGCTATGCCAAAATGTCAAAGAAAAATCAGCATTAGACAATTAAGTTGTGACACTTCAAGTACCTTTCAGGCTTTTACTTTGACCAAAATGGGACGTTTACCTATAATATTTTTTGGGTCTTATTTACCAATAAATGAAAATGGAATGTAAGTTGCATATAGAAAATTCATGAAACTATGCACAAAAACAAGAATTTGATCAAACTGTCCTACCAAAACAAACTAATTTGATCAAACTGGAAGTGGGTCAGCTTATCAATTTGCTTTCAATAGCTCATTAAAAAATCGTTAATTTTCCGGTTGACTCATTCAACTACAAGCTCACTATGTGTTGTCTCAGGGAAGCGTGTGCGTGAAGATGATGCTAATATTTGTAGACACAACAATAGTGGCGCCCTCTACGTTGCCACTACAAGAACAAGAGCTATTTCCTAATGACCATGACTGTTATGGTTGCGATATTAATGATGACGATGCTTCATCGGGCATCATTTTTCTCCACTAGGAGAGTTTTTCATTGGAAATCGCAGGCGAAGAAAATCTATACAACAAGACCGAAGAATGATAAAAAATGCTTTCAGCGGTAAGCTGTTTCGCTGCTGATTTCTGTCTATGTGGGACCGATTGTTCTTGCTTGTTGTCACCTGCAGATTATAGCAGCAGCATAGACAAAAAGGTGCGATTCAATGCCTTTGGCCAGGAAATTGAAACCATTGCGAGTGAGTTACAGAAGTAGTTAACGTAGTTAATAAGCTGTAAAACGGGGTCGTGTGTTATAATGAGGGAATGATTAGTGGAACGTTGCCGTTTGAAGTATAAGGTGTATTTCAATGAAACAACATCATGGGTGTATCTGGGTAGCTATGCTGGGATGCCCGATGGCAGAAGAGGAATGGGGTTGATAGATTTGTTAAGCTGTTAGAACCTTCCATTGAGCCCTTTACATAGGAGGCGCGTCTTGTGCGTATTCATTCAGAAATGTTCTAATGAAAAAGCTAGAATGAGCAACAATCTAGCTGAGCTCCATTGAATCCAAAAGCCTCGTGTGCTAAGTGTATGTTACGTTGAATTGCATCAACTAGTATCAGCGCCAAGTTGAACTACGAAAATAGTAATTAATGAGGATCGAGAACATGTAATAATATGAGAATAATTATACTTCACTAAAAACTAATCATATTCCACTATTATGAAATTAATTGTGACTCACGTGATATTTTAAGTGTATTTTATTAAGGTACACTTAGTGCTTAAATTTTATTGGCTATTGGAGAAATACTAATGAGTGAACATGTGAATAGAATTAAGTATGATATTGAATGGACATGACCCTTCATACACTAGTGATTAAGTGTGATAAATGAGCATAACTCTACATGAGCAAAAACCTTGATGGGAAGCTATGATTATGGTTCATGCCTATACAAAGAGTCTGCTTCTTACTCTACCCCACACACATGAATAACAGAAAAGCTGAAAGTTTCTATTGAGGTTAAAGGAGAAACCTTTATTCATCTTATTTTCTTTTAAGTCTTCAAGTGAGTGAGAGATTAGCCCTTCTATTACCTTATTTTGCTTGTTTTGTTCCTGATAAGACAACATGAAATAAGTTACGTCCTTTCGTTTTTTGTGTAAAAACCACAAAGTTCAAGATGCATGAGAATTATTTTCTATATCTAGTGATTCCGCGATTATCAATTTATGTCTTTCATCAGCTGCCCCTGTCATGCTCAATAAAGATATCGAAACTGATGCAGTACACTCTTAACACCAGAAACCACTCATAGAATGCGATGAGATTCATAAAATTTACATCAATTTAAGAAAAATAATACTAAAGGAGCAGAAACTCAGTCCGGCCAAGTCACTCCAAAAGAGCATGTACGCACTTGCACACTAAATAATGAGTACCAAAAGCAAGATGACCAGCGCCAAAACAAAAATTGCAAGCACCCACCAACACTGCAAAGTAAGAAGAATTTAAAAGCAAGTCAAATATAATGAAAATTATGTATAACTCTTCTAGCATAGCTTGAAAGCACCTGCAATACTATTTTGGCATACTTTTATATAGTAACCAATGAGTTCTATGCAGATGTTAACACAAAATCGGGATAATGCAAGAGTAGTGAGCAAATGGTGCCAGTTGTAAGGAATAAGATGAAACGATCAAATAGCCAATGTCATAAACGCAAATGTGAAATTATTAACATATTATGTTTATAAAGCTAACTTTTTCCCCCAAGGGAAGCCAGATGTCGAACAATTGACTGGCATTTATCAGACCTTATAAGATGTTGAGGTCTCTATTACTCACCCATGAGGATCTTGATTTCACACTCTTTGAAGCCTTGGCCAGCTGTACCTTAGCTTGGGTTGCTGCACCAGCAGAAGCATCAATATTTGATTGAATGTCATCTGTCAGAACGAGGCAAACCAAATGAGAAAAAGAAAGATAATAATGTAGCAAAAACAAGTCAACAAGCAAGCTATAAAAATTTTCGATTCTGCACAAAGGTAATTGAATTTACCAATAACAACCCCCTGCTCTAGTACCAAAACAGCAAGGTCCTTGAATATTTCATTTGTTTGTCCAATTTGCTCTTCTACCTCTCTAATTCCCTGTTCTCTTTCTTCAATCATAGCCTCATTGAAGGCTATTTCATTATCCAATAAAAGTATCTCCTGCCTGATATATTCTATAAGGATTAAATGGGAAATCAGTAATCAAATGGCTCAGGGAAGTAGCTGAAATCATGCAGTTACCTCTTCTGCTCCCTGATAAAAGGTTGGCTTTCCTGATCTCCGTCAACTGATTCTTCAACAGAACCAGAGCTGTTTTCAAGAACAAAAATAATGGAACGCTGAACAAGTAGCAAATGAAGGTATAGAAGGCAATAAATAATAATAATGTTGTTGTTGTTGTTGAATCTGGGTTTTTTTTTTGGGGGAGGGTGTTCAAGGGGGTAGGAAAGAAAGGAAAAATGAAAAAGCTAATATCCATATACATAGCAAAAGCAGCTTTGTGCACTCAATCATGTACCTTGTTGGTAAAGGAGAAGAAGCAGCAGGAACATACGTAGACTCGCGCTCAGAAGCAAGCTGTTGAACTTTCTGGAACTCTAGCAATGTAGTTTGAAAATCTCTCGCTAGCTTAGCATCTTCAATCTTCTTGCTGGGCTGGATTAGCAAAATGGGAGCTTAAGAAAACAGAAGCCAGAAAAAATTCCCCAAAACTTATATTTATTCTTTAGCTAGAGAATTTTCTTGCATGGAATATCAACAAAAATAATGTTGCCAACGGTAAGAAAAAGAACAAAACTTGAAAACCAAATGCAGGTATAACAGGTTATTCTTTTTCTTTTGGGTGGAATTTGGGCAATTTTGTGGGTAACTTATAGCCACTTACGAAGCAGCAAAACGTGTAAATAACACTTGAATGAAAGACAGAGTGAGACAAAAATTGAAGCATACACTGGCGTCAGCAACACAATCTGATTCACTCAAAGACTTGAGCTTAGCAGAAGTATCCTTCACCAGCTGCAGTATCCGCTGCCTCGCATTGTGCCTACCAATAAGAACGCAAATTGCAAATGCAAAAGACAGCACCGTGGTAAGATAGTGAACAAAATCCCTAAGCAAAACCCAATAAGAAAGCAAATAAGCAAAAGGGAGGTTCAGAGAGGGATAAGATAAGCAACAGCTTCTGACGGTGCTCCGGAGTGTCCTTAACGGTTCCAACGGCATCAACGAGTCGTCGGAAAGTGGCGACAGCGGTGTTGATCTGGAAAATACCGGCAGCCACCGCCTGCGGCAGGGAGGGGCCCGCCGACCCGATTCGACCACCGGGTCGTTTGGCCCCAACTTGGATATCTTGAAAACTCATACTCAACTCACTCTTAAGTCTCAAAAATTCAATCTTGGATCGATCATAGCGTACTACGTTGGTTAGTTAAACTTGACTCCAACCAGGAACAGAGCACAGTAAAATAACCAATCATCAACACGAGTGGCGGAGCAGCCACAGCGAACAGTTTGACCCGAAAAGCTGCAAACTTTAGGTTCAGTGCCAACTAAGAGTACCAACAGCCTTTGCGTTGGATTAAAAAAAAAGGAGTGAGGCAATGCTTTCGAGTCCATGTCATTGTAGCATACTAGCAGGGAGGGACCAGCTACTCGAGGTGCAGAGGTATGGGCATTTTCTACATTTCGGTCCAAAAGGAAATGTTTGATGGGGCACACAAACGTGTTCCTCCGGTACCTGCGGTCGCGGAAGTTGGATTTGGGCATCCTCTTAATTTTGCCTTGTAACGCGTTTTTTTTTTCTTCTCGCCTACTGCTTTGTAAGATAATTTTATTTTTGTAATTAATAAATTTAATAATTTTGCTTATATTTGACATAATCGATTTCAAACTTAGATAAAAGAAGAAGGTTGTATCAGATAATTGACAATTAACATAAAATTTTGTCGAATCCATTATGACATAGATAAATGAAATTATAGTACTAATACTAAGTTGTTACCTAAAAGTAATGTACTATACGACTCAAGTATAATATTAAATGAGATAAAGCTGTTACATTAGCATCTGAATATAGTATTAAATAAGTAAGAGTCCTGACATATTTTTTGATGGATATAAGTAAAGAAGTTAGTTCATGTAAACATCTATTTTGATGCTAAGAATATTGGAAAATTGACCGAGAAGTTTATAAAGGTAGTTGATACTATGATTAGAAAGAGAATTAATATTATCTGTCTTCAAAAAATTAAATGGGTTGGAGAAAAGATTAAGAGATTGGATACTTCAAGATTTAAGCTTTGGCACATAAGAAAGGTCCGAGCAATGAATGGAGTTAGTATTATTGTGATTAAAACTTGGAAAAATAATGTGGTGGAGGTTAAAAAGATAGGTGATAAGATTTTATCTCTTAAAATGGCATTGAAATAGGAAACTTTTAGCATCATAAGTGCTTATACACCACAAGTGGCATTGGAAGAATAAAAAAAAGTAAAGTTTTGACAAGATTTGAAAGGGCTAGTCCAAGGAACCCCCAGCATGAAAAGAATGTCTTAGGTAGGAATCTTAATAGTCATGTTAGAAAAAAAGTAGGGCAATATGTAGGATTTCATGATAGTTTTGGTATAGGAGAACTAAATAAAGAGGAAAAATCAATTCTAAACTTTTCAATGGCTCATGACTTTAAGATTGTGAATACATGCTTTAAGAAGCGGGAGGAATACCTAATCACATACAAGAGTAGAGTCTCAAGTTCGTAAATAAATTTCTTTTTAGAATGAAATATGGATAAAAAGATTTATAAAAATTGTAAAGTTATACCAAGTAAAAATTTGACCACACAACATAGGGTTTGGGTCCTTGATTTGCATATCAAGAGTCAAAAATAGCGAATCAAAAAAGTTATAAACCTAAGAAATAGGTGGTGGCAACTAAAGAGTGAAAAGCAGTTAGCTTTTCAGAAAAAGCTAATGAAGGAGAGAGTTTGAGAGATATAAGGATGTGCTAACCTTATGTAGGAAGACATAGCAAATAGGGTTCAAAAGGTAGCTAAAGCAGTCTTGGGCAAATTAAAAGGGTTTGGCCTCAAAGGTAAAGAATCCTAATGGTGTGATGAGAGTGTGCAAGAAAAGATTAAATATAAAAGAGAGTATTTCAAAACTTTACGTCTTGGTAACAACGCAAAAAATGGGGAGAAGTATCAATCAACTAGAACTGAGACAAAGAAATAGTTAGTGAGGCGACATCTAAAGCATTTGAAGGGTTTTACCTAGCTTTAGAAATAAAGAATGGAGAATGGCAAATATACAAGCTTATTTAGGGAAGAGAAAGGAAAATAAGAGATTTAGATCAAGTGAAATGTATCAAGGATAAAGAGAGAAAAGTCTTAGTAACAGAGAGAAATATAAAAGAAAGATAGAAAAGTTATTTTTACAAGCTTCTCAATGAGGAGCAAACAACAAGTATAAAAATGGAAGGTTTGACTACTTGAAAGGAGGATCAAAACTTCGCTTTCTAACATAAAATTCAAGAAGTTGAGGTGAAGGAAGCACTTAAGAAGATGGAGAATGGTAAGGCAATGGGTCCTGATAACATACTTATTGAAGTTTGGAAGTGTTTAAGAGAAAAGGTATTTTTTGGCTTACCAAGTTGTTCAATGAGATATTGAGATCTAAGAGGATGTTAAATGAATGGAGAAAGAGTACATTGATACCCATTTATAAGAATAAGGAAGATATTTAGAATTGTGGAAATTACTAAAGGATTAAACGTATGAGCTATACTATGAAACTTTAGGAAAAAATGGTTGAACACAGATTAAGAAAGGAGACTCATATATTAGATAATTAATTTAATTTTATGCCAAGAAGATCAACTACAGAGGTTATATATCTTTTACAAGTTTGATAGAATGGCACAAAAGTAGAGAGAAAGACTTGCATATGATTTTCATTGACTTGAAAATTATGACAAAGTGTCAAGGGAAGTCCTATGGAAGGAATTGGAAAAGAAGAGTATTCATATTACTTATATTCTCCTAGAAAGGATACGTATGATGGGGTTACAACAAGTGTGAGAACTTAGAAAAGGGTGACAAAAGATTTTTTCATAAAAATTAATTTACATCAAGGATCATTCTTAAGTCCATACTTTTTTACTCTAGTAATGTATGTACTTATTGGATACATTCAAGATGTAGTCCCGAAATATACACATTTTATAGATGATATAGTCCTAATAGAGGAGTCAAGAGAGAAGGTTAATTATAAATTAGAGATATGAAGAGAAGCCTTGGAATTGAAGGGATTTTATTTAAGTAGGAGGAAAATAGAGTATATGCAATGTAAATTTAGCAAAAGGCAAGCAAATAATGATTTGAAGATAAAGATTAGGGAGTATAGTATATAACAGGTATCCAGGTTTTGATATCTTAGATCGATTTTACAAAGTAATAGAAAAATTATGGGAGATGTCATACACATGATTCAAGTTGGGTGGATGAAATAGAGAAATACTTTGAGAGTCATTTGTGATAGCAAAATATCTAACAAACTTAAAAGAAAATTTTATTAAAAGAAAGTTTTATTAAAAGAAAGTTTTATTAAATTACTATTAGACTAGTTATGCTTTATAGTAGTGAGTGCTTAGCTCTGAAATGTCAACACAAACAAAAAATTGAGTGACAGAGATGAAAATATTAAGATAGATGAGTGGATATATAAGAAAAGATAAAATTCAAAATGATTGCATTCTGAAGAGAGTTGGTGTTACACTTATTGAGAAGAAAATAATAGAAACTCGGTTACGATGGAGACAAGTTTCAATGAGAAGGATTGTTCAAATGATTTTTTAATTAATAAATAGACGTAGGAAAAAATTAAAAAGGATACTTGGAGAGATTATAAAAAGAGACCTTTAGTTGAATAATATTTTCAAAAACTTAGTTTTGAATAAAACTTTATGACAGTGTTTAATTCATATAGTTAATCCCACCTAATGCAATAAAACTTTGTTTATTATTGTTGTTATTGTTGTTGTAATAAATTTAATAATTTAAATTTTTTTAAGTAAAATTTTTATAAAATTTAGTTTAACTGAATAGAAAAACTGATTGTATAAGGTATATATTTTCATATTTTTACTACTTCGTATTTCATCAGTGTACACTACAAATATGTTCAAGTCCTGTAAATTGGGAAGCGAACTGTAGCTTCTTCATGTCTTTCAAGGGATCAGTTATGTCCTCCGGCCCAGTTTTCTTGACTCCAGCAAGGAGTTATAGTTTGCTCTTTCCAGATGACTGATGCAATTCGAGCTTCACAGATAACAATGATGTTACTTTGTCACTTGGAACGGTGTAAAGTGCTCTTTGGTCAGTATTTGTGTCGGACTGTTAGAAAAGAACGCGGGGTTGAGCTAAATTTGTAATTGGAGTGGCTAGTCATTATAGCCCCCAAACTTCTATGCTTTATCAAAAGATTTTCATTAAAATGATTCAAACACGTCTGTCATTGCAAGTATTTCATGAATCTGTGAGATATGACAAAAAGCACATACTGCTATGACTATAAACAAGACACTATTTCCTGTGGCCGTCCCAAAACAAAAATGTGTTGGTCATCAGACTAGTTGTAGTTTTCTAAGCAATATTAGCTAGTCTGAGACTTGGAATCTTTACAATGAATTTCTACAGATCAGGCAATGTAAGTTTTGACATAAGTAACACATGAAGCCTGGAAAAAAGAGGGCTTGCAGGAAGAACGCTTTACTCCTTTCAAGATGCGAAAGGTGAATTCTGGAAACGTTGATTTAAAATAAGATAGACCTTGGTGAGTGATCACTGTGTTTGGAAGTGAAGTGTTTCATGAGTGTTGAAGCTGATCAGGTCACTTGCTGTTGCCATCTTATATTTTTATGCCCATGTCCTGCATAAGGCATTTAAATCAAGAGCATAACTTTGAAAAACTGAAGGTACCTGTGACTTGGTTCACCAATGTAGTTTTGAACATATATCATGGTATAAAGACGCACATTAGCACACTAGTATCTACTGGTAGGCTCAATTTGTCCTGATATCGTGTACTGCCATGTCATTCATGCAACACAATCTTAGTTTTGCATCGGCCACAGATAGCTTCATAGCTTACAAATAAAAGAATCCTCCCAAATTTACACATTCACCAAGTAAATTGTAAGCCACGTTTCCAGCCATGACGTCTGATTGACCAAATACTCGGGTAGAACAATCTAGTACTTCATGAGGGCTGGCAGTGACGCGTGAAGTTCGGCCAAGCATTGAAAGATCCAATTGAGGAGTTGTTCTCTTGGTAGCTCTGATAGAAGTTCAGCTGGCATGAGAGAATCAGAAGAAAGAAAAACACAACTGTGAACCTTGTAACATCTGTTGGCCAAAAGAAGATACTAGTTAACCAAAAAATAATTCAAGCAACATTGTGTATAGGGACCTAAAATATTCTTTTAGGGACCAATAGATATGAAGGATCCTAATGCACTGATAATAACTAGACTAATAGACAACAATCAATAATACCCTGAAGGTTGAAAAATTTGGATCAACGAAGCCAATAAATCAAGGGTAACTTCTAACACAAAAACTTTCCGTGTCATTATATCTTTCTTCTCATTGCCATTCATATTTAGAAAGCTCACTTCAGATATTCGATGGGAAGGCTAGAGGAGATTGAAGGGTTTTAATTCAATTCTTTACCCTCAAATTTTGTCTTCTACATTCAGAACAGAAGATACTAAATAGATGAAACCAAACAGAATCCTCACATAAACCTTCTCATATTATTAAACATTTCTTCGGTAACATGACGAAATTAATAATGTAGCAAAGGTTTTCTTAAAATGAACTAATCTAGGAAACACCGACACTTCATATAAGCTGCCACATTGTGTTAGATATATATCCAATACCGATACTCCAATGACACTTCCCAATACTTGTGTAGTGACTTATCACTTAACAAGAATTTCCTTAGCAACATTCAAGTGGTTTTTGTCATAAATACAATTGTTTGAGTTAATGAGAAGAGATGATTAGCTCTGTCATGCTCTATTTTGAATTGAACAAGGCTCTTTACATTATGTTTTTTAAACATATATATACACATACACACACACACACACACACACACATATATATATATATGCTGTATTGGTATCCTTATTTTTGATATTTTGCTGTATCTTCATATCAATATCGTATCTTATATTTATACTTGCTATACTAACTTCCCACTGATGAGAACACACAAGGTAGGCAAAATCCATAAGAAATTAAAAAGAATCACCTTAATTTGGTCTTCCTCAAGAATTAATGAATTTTTGCCATTAAATCCGTCATCAGCTTGAAAATCTTGTTACTTGTGTTTGTTTCCAGAATGGCCATCTTCCCTGCAGAACAAATTCTGGTTACCCCTATATCAGCTACCATTCTCCGCACATAAAGCTTCTTCAATAAAATCTCCATGGAGTTGGGCTCCTTGCCATATTGGCGGCCCAAATTCTCTGTAAATTGCATCAGACTCCAGATGTCTTTCTCAGCCACTCTATCAGCTTCGTTTATTATTTCCATAGGGTTTTCCAGGTAATTTATGTAGTCAGAAGGGAGATGAGGATTGATGTTCATACCAACCTAGAATAATAACATAAAAGACAAACGGTAAGGTTTCTATCATATGCAGATAAGTAAATATAGTAAGTCATTTTTTTATAAACAAACAGGACAGAATAAACATATACATTCATAAATATGAACACAACCAGAATCCGAACTCGAGACAGTATTAAAAGGAAGATTTCTGTCCAGGTTGTGAAGCTTTTAAGTTAAAAAGTCATTGCTAATTTGGTTATGTTGTATAATTTGAGACTTGGTTCACATTCTATTGATTGTCTCGTTGGATCAAGGGCCAGTTCTGCTTCCATTTGCTAGATTTGGTTAAAAGAACTACTTACTTATCAATCCAAAAATTTGATCAAGTAAAAAAATATCTTCCCCAACATTATTAAGACTATCTACGAATCATGCAACATCATTTGTTTGATTCAACTTTCAAAAGACTGACAATAAGCAACAAAACCATTGAATTTTCCCAGGTACATTTTTCTTAAGTGAAGATACCTGAACGGAGTGGTAAGGCAGTAAGGCACTGAAATTACTAAATGATCTTCAACCTGGAGATGGAAGGAAAGAAGAGTGTAAGTCCTAATTAACAGGTAGAAGATCAAAATCTATTGACCAGAAAATACAGAGACCTATTTTTCAGCCGACAGACAATGCATGCAAATCAAAGAAAAGGCATCCAAGTCAGGGATGCAGCCCAAAGTAATCTACACCGTAGATAGATACTTAACAACTTTCACTATCAGAGATAAATGAGGAAAAAAATCATGAATCAAAGATTACCTTGGACAAGCTCTCAGAGAATCATAAAGAAAAGATCAATGCCAAAAGTTTCCAACATCTCCTGTTTGTTGTTCACCAAAAATTGTACCAAAACCTCTTATAGCCATGTCTCTCTCAGAAGCCTTGACCAAGTTCATGGCATTTTTCAAGAGCTGCAAGCCTTTCCTACGGGGAAATCACTAAGGGGAATGTTAACTTCAGGCAAGAGTTATGCAAGGGATTTTCTTGATTTTAAATTAAAGAATGAAGTAAATTCTTGGAATAGTACTGAAGTGATAGGAATAACACTCAGTCGGATACCATTTATTTATCATAGGTGATGAACCCAGCATATCACGTGTTATATTCTCACAAACAAAAGGTTAAGTTGATCAGCAGCATACCAGTGCTTGATCTGTAAGCAAAGATTTATGAGGGTAAATAAGTGTGCATGCACTTCCTTGTCTGCCCGTCCAACTCTTCCACGCAACTATTATAATGAACAAATGATAAACATACCAATATTAGTAAAACAGAAATAGCTGATCAAATTTCCCTTGATCCAAACAAAACCTCGTAGTGAACATAAAGGATTCATACAGATTTTTTTTTTCTTACACGCTTTGAAATTAAGATTTATTTCTTGCTAAGACCTATACTATATATATATAGTATGTATGCTGTGGATAAGAAATTTTTTTCACATGAGCTACCTGGACATCAACCATGGAGCTTCCAAATAAAAGCTTTCCCAGCCAATGCAGGAAGACTGGGAAGAGGCAAGTAATATACCATGTAACAGGCATTCATTTAACCTCAGTCTTAAAAAAGACTCCAGTGCTGAAGGCAGCAATGATGGGCCAGATGTATCATCATCAATTTATGGGCTAATAAGCCCAAAATATTACATATAGAATTGCCAGTGATAAACTGCTTGACAGCAATTTAGGTAAATGCAGTTCAACAGTGATTTATATATAATTTTGAATCTACACCAACACACAGCCTACTAAGGAATTTTTGAAATTCAATTTCTTGAACCCATCATCCACTAGTTTCATAGTTGATATCAAAAGTTCAAATGGAAACACAATTAACGCCAAAGTGAGATGAAACAACAATTACTCCAGCACAGAATCCAAAGAGAACATTACTGATACACACACGCACACAAATACATATTTGCATGCATGCATGCAGCCGTGTGCGTGTGTAGAAATATTAGCTCAAGTCCCATGGACTCAGAAAGAGCTGTAGAGCACATATATAAAAACAACGACCGGTTCTAAAGAAAGTTTGAAGTCAGCAGCTGACATATGATAACATCCGAAAAGAAAATACTGTATAGGATGAGATTAGGAAGAATAGAACCTTGTACAACTGAGCAACGCCAAATTGTTGCACATCTTGAATGATGATGGTGTTTGCATTTTGTAGGCACTTAATCTTGTCTGGTCTACTTCTCAACTCTTTAACATAAATTGTAAACTCAAACTTAAACTAAAAAATGACAAAATAAAATAAGATTAAGCATAAAATATAATTAAACCTAAAAATAAAACTAAACCTAAATTTAAAAATAAAATTTTAAAATAAAACTAAAAAAAAAGATAAGATAATCAAAATTAAAAAATATAAGATAAACAAAGAGAGATAAATAATAACACAATAAGAATTAAGAAAAATAAAAGATAATAAAGATAAAAGACAAAAAAAATATAAAGATAATGAGAAAAAAATTTAAGAGATAATAAGATAATAAATAAATTAAAAAATAAAAATATAAGATAAAAGATAAAAAGATAAAAGTAAAATAATAAAAAGTCTGAAAGGAGATAAATAAAAAAATATTAAATAAAAATTGAAAGATGAAAGGATAAAAATTAAAGTTAAGATAAAATTAAAAAATAAGAAATAAACAAAGAAAGTAAACTTTAAAAATCTACACTTATAAAAATTCATCGTATACACACAAAAAGGGGATTCGTGGAGTAAAAAATTGGAGCCAAGACTTCAGCCTGGGAAGAAAAACCAGAAAAAACAAAACAGCAACTCCATTCTGCAGCCTTGAACCCACGCCACTTTGAGCAAAAGACAATGCCTTGACCACTTCAACTAGCCCTTGCCCTGCAAACCATTCCCAAAATCAGAGGAAAAACAGAGAAGCACCCATTACTGTTAAAGAAGAAAATATAGCTCGTCTCCTTCGCCGGCATCCAAACCAGTCAACATTCCAGCACATCTTCCCCCTCAGACCAAAGATACTTGCCTAAATCTCTATCCCGAAGGAGCCTGAGCTTCTCTGCAGTTCGTGACATAGTTTGGCACCCAATCCAAACGAAAATCCCGTCCCAACTTCAACTGAATTCAAAACTCAATCACCGACCGGATTGCTCTGCTCGCCTTCACCCTCACCACAGATTGCTCTGCTCACCTTCACCCTCACCACCATTCGGACTCTTTGCTAGAGCGGTTACGTCTCTCCTATTTTCCCTCACAAAGCGGCACCACCAGAATCCCGCATTACCGTCGTGCACTCCGTTCATCGCTGCAGAAAGTTGGTTCGCCAACTAGAAGATCCTTTCCCTCGGAAACTTGTGCCTTTGGAGGACCCCTTGAAGCACCAACTGAAATCAGGTAAAACTGCAAACTAAAAGCTGCTATTCCGTTTCTTGAATACTGAGTTCCACCATTTTTTGGGTTCTTATGCTAGTCTTGTTCAAGACTTTTGTTGGCATCCGGTAATATGGCTCACAAACCTTGACATAGAGTCTTTAACCGTTTGTTTTCGCTGATGCTGTCTTGTGCATTCAAGAGTTTTTGGTATAGCGTGATGTTTATGAGCTTTATTAGTTTTTATTGTAATATTGTTTAAGTCACTTTATTTTAGTTATTTTTTAGTTAGAAGGTTTATAATGCAATGAAATATAATAAAAAAAGTATGATGTAGAAGGTTTATAATGCAATGAAATATAATAAAAAAAGTATGATGTAGGTTTTGATCTAAAAATAGTTATATTTTGTTTTTTTTATTGTGTTTTAGGTAAATTTTATATTTTTTTAGGACAAGAGAAATCATATTCTTTTTAAATAAAATAAATTAAAAAAATTAATCACATAATTGATGTAAATATCTTCTCTTTTTTTAAATTATTTTTAAAATGTTAGACTAGAATAAAAAAGTAATTTTATTAAAATAATTTTAAAACTCTAAACTGAAATAAGAAAGAGATTTTCTTAAAATTATTATCCAAAAAAAACTTTAACCTGAAATAGGAAGGAGATCTTCTTTAAAACTCTGAACTGGAATAGAAAGGAATTTTTTTCAAAAAATTTCTTTTATTTAAAAATCTCTATATGGAATAGGTAGGGATTATTTTCAAAAATTTTTTTAAAAAAATTTTTAAAACCGACATAAATTAATTTAAAATAAATTAATTAGATCATTTTTTATATCGAAAAAACGTTTAGGGTGTTAATACATTCTCTAAAACGTAACTAACCCCTAAATTTAATATTTGAAATGTAGACCATTTTTAAATTAAGTACCGATTTCATCCTTAAACAATTTAGATTGGTGACAACTCCAAAACCAAATTTTAAGATCAACACATCTTATGTACCTAGCCCATTTTCTAATATATTTGTGCAGATAAGGATTTCTATTTTGCCTTTTGCACATTTCTCCATGGTATCCTCTAGCTGCTTTGAGTATTGCTGCACAACATGTGCACACATAAAGTCAAATTATCATTCTTTTCTTTTTTTCAATTTCATGCATATATCAGCCTCTAATGTAGCAAGCAGATTTTGGAGCTGGTAATTTGTAAATGATGTACATGATGCATGAGCTTGAGAGCCTCAAAGGTTGCAGAAAGCATCTACATGGCAGTGGTAATGTGTCACACTATTGGGTTTACAGTAACACACGCATCTTGCATTAGCTAAAAAGAGGAAGCAAGTTAAGTTCTAGAAGTACATCAGATAGGATAATGAAGCAGAGTTTATTGAAATCACTATTAATAATCACTTCTTGACAAAGCAACCAGCCAACATATTTTTTTACAGAGGCCTTGTTTTGAGCTCTCTCTTAGAAAACACTTCTCTTCCTCCAACAGACCTGTTAGTAGCATGACAACGAACAAGTACAAAATGAGAAAATGGCATAATACACTTCTTCCAATAAGCACACACTGGGAGAATTGTAGGGTAAATCCAGCCAGTATACATGCTTCAAATTTAAGCAAGAAATGTCGCAGTAGTATGGAACATGCTAATTCTATAGATTATAGAATACTTTGCACAAAATGGTTGTGGATAGTGTGTCCTTTATTTTAGCTGTTTATGCGATCCACTACTTTGAATCCAATTTGATCTACTATTGGATTATGTACATATTCTGCACAAACAAATCTGTGCATTTAGAATTACTAGTATATCTCTTTTTAAGATTTCAGGCATAAAAGCCTGAAAAGTCATCTAGACTTCTTGGCACCCAGTAAAATCTCTTCTACACATCAGTAGCCTATCTAGCTCAAAAGGAAGTTGGGGGGGGGGGGGGGGGGGGGAGAGAGAGAGAGAGAGAGAGAGAATTTGTGTACAATTTTAATTGATGTTTAACTCAGACAATTTTCATAAAGGCCTGCTTCTTAGTCCTACTAGCTATTAGTAGTAGCAGATCTTGATTAAAATTTTTGTAGAAGTCAAAATATTACTTAATATTTTTATAAATTTCTAATTTATATATTAAAAAGTTTTATTGACATGGGGAAATAATGAAATGTTTCTTGTCCATTTTTTTTCTTATTATTTAGTTGCAAACTGATATATTATTCACTAAATTCTAATTCATTAAATTTGAATAATTACTCACAATTATAAGCCAACTGCTATGAGTAAAGTAAGAGATAAACATATATTTTTTAAAAAGTTGTTACTTTAGTAAGAGACAAATGTGAGACTTACAAAATCAATAAATAAGAAAATTAAGAGACTTAAATCTCTCACTATCAATTTAATATATATGTCAAATGTGTTATCTATATGAATTGTATTGATGGTTTTAGTATAAAAATTATATCGTTGGTGAATTTGTACTACTAACATTAACATACAAGTTTTATATATATTCACGTATATTCTAGATTTTACCATAGAAGTTTTGTGTAATAATTTTCTTAACCATATTAAATTTTTTAATATAATTATAAAAAGCTACAAAAATTTTTGGGGGCACCATGCCTCCCCCCGTTCTGCCTCTGGCTACTAGCTCATTTGACATACAGCACTTGGCATATAAAAGGTGTAATTAACTAACCCCCTTTGGGCACTTGACATACACAAGGAGTAACTAATTACCTTTTTGTGGTGATCCAAAATTTTAAAATTTTTTAATATGAATAAATAAAGATTTTATTTGTTAATTATATATATAATTATTAAAATATCTTTTATATCATATATTTTTAACTATTATAAGAGAAGTATTATAGTAAATTTTGATTTTCAGAATTCTCGCAAGGTGGAGAATGAGATTCCCACCCCCACCCTCACGGAAAAAAATTCCTCCCATCCTCCGACCAAGATTGGAAATTTCTGTGGATCCCCTTCTAATCAGAGAAATTGTCATCCCTATTCATAAGGATCCCCATAGAAGGCAAGAATTGCCTATAAAGCAGATTATATTTGTTTGACCTTCGTAATTTGCCAAATTTCAAGTTCCTATGAGGCCGTTGTGCTAACACACTACATTTCAAAAGGGAAGAAATCGAAGTGTTGCATATATTGAGAGTCTGAAGAACTAGAAACTAAGCACTACTCAAGGTAATGCATATTCACTGGCAATTGCATACAGTAGCATATATTATACTGCCCCACTAGAATAAAATGTCGTTTTAACAATGTGGAAACCATAGATAAAATTACAGATCTGTGAAAAGATAAAAGTGGAAAATGATTGGAAAAATCTTGTTTAAATACATTTGCCACACCATCAGAATGAAAACCTCTAACAAAAACATTCATACAGAAACAAATTATGCGAGAAACAAACATAAAACGAGCAAGCAAAATAAGATGCCACATATCCTACATTTGAAAGTCCAAGATAATCACTTTATTACCTCCCTAAAATAGTCAGGAAATACAACCAGAGTACAGAAAAAGAACATCAAAATGACTATTAGACTTAAATAGTTATATGACCACAAACTATTCCGCAAATAAAACTAACCCATGCATGAAGGTTAAAACTGGTCATTTAAGTGGTGATACATCTAGTTGATGGTAACTAGGGGCGGACCCAAGAACATCAATGTAAGGGTAAATGTCCCCCCAACCTTTTTAAATTTTAATTTAGATCTATGTATACTATATTATTGCCCCCATTAAATTTTATAACTGCTTCCATTATCATTTAGAATGAGATAAAAACTCATTAAAAATTGTTATATTGTCTTCAATTTTCCTTTATTTCACAACTCCTCCATGTATTCAGTTATACTCATTTATAAAAATAAATGACATAATTAACTAGTTGTTACTAACTATAAGGAATAAAAATGGAAAAGGAAAATAGGGGTTCTATAACATAATTTTTTTTTCTTCTCACCATTTTTTAATATATTATATATTTCTTGTCTTCATTATTCAAAGTTTTTGAGTCTACCAATTATATGCACATGCAACAAACTAAATGCCTAAGAATATAATATCAAAAAACTCCAAACTGAAGCTCAAGAATGTGTTCGCAAATTGCATATACCATTAAAGTATCAAGTTTCTCCAATACAAGGCACTATTATTGTTACCCATAAAATCTTTCAACTCAAACCAGAAACTCGCATGTATAGACCGCTATTATAACATTTTAGGAATAGTTCAGGAATGTTCTGAATCACATATAAGTGAATTATCATCAGAGACAATAAATTCAAAATGGTGAAAACAATGTTATTGACTACCAAAGAAGTAAAATTAGTTTCATGCCATATCTTGTGTGTACTGTATAATACCTTGCTTTAGATAAACTATACTAAGACTACGAAGAGATATATACTCATACCTGAAACTGGCTCAGAAGTCCGACCTTAATATCAGGAGATGCAGAAAACCACTCTGAAATAACATCAAAGTGTTGTTTGGCTAGAACTATTGTTGGTGCCAGAACCATCGCTTGCTTTCTTGAAGTGACTACGCATAAGATAGCACGTAGTGCAACCTCTTTTACCAAAACCAACATCACCACAGATTAATCTGTCCATTGGAGTTTCTCACTCTGTCAAATCCCTTTCAACAACAACAAAAGTCTGTAAAGGAATGTATTGGAAGAGATTAAATAACTCAACAGACATCATGCAGCCATGCAAACTTGAAATTGTTTTCAATCTATGATTCTATTAAACACTAAGGAACTTCAGCTTTGAAGTAAGAAATCGGAATAAAATCACTAAAGATAACATGAAATGTGAATGCATGATCTGGAAACCCCTTCCTTTAATCCCCACTGACCCACTTAATGTGGAAAAACAGAAAACAATGAAAGTGGAATTTTTCTCCTTTCTTTTTCTCAGATTACCTGGTATGCATATATAGCACAATAAAGCAAGAGCAATGTTATCAAACAAGAAAATATAGATAATTTGGCTAAAAGAATAACAAAATAACCCAACAATACTTTCAATGTTCTTGATCTAGTGTGGGTTCATAGGGAAAATGAGCGGCAAATTCAGCCATTGCAGGACTCCTTGGATAGGGAGGCTGTCTTTGTTTCAGCCTATAGGTAGAGTTTCATTAAGTCAACAAACCATTTCCTGTATCGCAACCTTCCCTTTAATCTTTCTTCTCTACCATGCACTAGTATCACCCAATTTGCTCAATTCCAAGGCCTTTGGTTTTCATTTGGACTAGAAAGTTACTAAAGTTAACACATCATTTAGGAAAGTACTCCATTTATTGCTTCCTCTATATGAAGCCAATTTCTTGCTTCATTGAGAATAATGGAACAAGATTATCTGCATCAACCAAAATGAGAGAAGTAGAGGGGTGCAGTGCTGGGATTAGAGTGCACGTACACAGCGAAAAATATAAAACAGAAGAAGAACAATGGACTCCAAGAATTTTTAATGTGGAAAACCCTCTTTGAATTTAGAGGGAAAACCATGGGGCAAACTCCAAAAAATACTCACTATGTGACAAAATTCGTACAAGAGATATTGAAGTATTTTACTCACACTCAATATTCTCTCTCTTGCATTTGTAATGTAATTCTCACAATTTTATCAATCTAGTACTCCAAATTTTGACCACTATAATTTTCTCATACTCTACCCAGTGTAATACCCACAACTCACTTTTAGAGAAAACACAAACACTTTACTCAAAGTTTCTCTTTTGCATGGTTTGTTCTTTGCACTCTCTTGTTATTGGTTGAATGAACTCCTCCTCTATTTATATAAGTTCTTGGGCTGCATGTTTCTCTCTTTGTCAAGGTTTACAGCTTCAATTTCTTCATCCATTAAATGGGTTAGGGAAACATTTCACTAGCCTATGTTTTAACCTCCAACTACTTGCATGTTTGAGCATTTATGATGGATTGAAAAAAATACTCCATTGCCATAGGCTACGTTCTTTCTATCTTGTCTCCAAATTTTTTTTCTTTTCATGGGGTGGACCCATAATTCCCCTCCCCCCCCCCTCCAGCTTATGAAAAAGGAGAATAATCCTAGAGATAATCAGATAGAGTCCACATTGGCCAACCTAGCACAAAGTTAAAGCTTCTCTCGAGTTATGACTTTTGTCTTCATGTCAGTAGCATTTTTATTTGTGTAAATCTTTTCCAACTTGAATAACTTTTGTTCAATTGCTTGGTGGAGCCAATGATATCTTATGTCAATATGTTTTGTGTAAGAGTGATACATAGTGTTCTTGCTCAAGTCTAAGTACATTGACTATTATAGAAAATCACAAACCAATTCTACTTCATTCCCAGTTGTGGAAGAAGTTTTTGTAACCAAAGCATCTCTTTTCTTGCTTCACTATAGCTATATATTTTGCTTCAGTTATAGATAAGGCAATATCTTTTTGCAATTTAGATTGCCAAGATGCAGCTCCTTGTGCTAAAGTAAATAAGAATTTTGAAGTAAATTTTCTACTATCCAAATCACTTACCATATTTGTATTTGTATAATCCTTCAAAATTAGTTCTAACTCTCCAAAACATAAGCACATTTTTGAACTGCCTTTGAGATATCTCAACATTCACTTTATAGCTTCCTAGTGATCTCTACTTGGGGAGGAAAGAAATTTACTAACAACTCCTACTACGTGAGTAATATTCGGATAGGTACAGACCATAATATACATCAAACTCTTGACTATAAAGGAGTAAGGAATCTTAACCACGTCTTCTTTTTCTTCTTGACCAGTGGAACAACTCTTTCTACTGAGTTTAAAGTGATTGGCCAATAGGGCACTAACTTGCTTAGCACTCTGCATGTAGAATCTCTCTAAGATCTGCTCCATATACTTTTCCTATGACAATATAGCTTTTTAGCTTTTCGGTCTCATGAGATTTGCATTCCTAGATTTGCCTCGTTAATTCAAGATCTTTTATGTCAAATGCTTTTAACAACTCCTTCTTTAGATCACTAATCATCTCTGTGTCCTACCTCACTATCAACATATCATTTATATATAACAAGAAGATAATGAATTTGTCACCGGGAAATGTTTTAAAATATACACAATAATTTGTAGCAATTTTGGTATAATCATGACTCATCATGAAAGAGTCAAATTTATTATATCACTGCCTTGGTAGCTACTTCAATCCATATAAGCTCTTCTTCAATTTGCAAACCATGTGTTCCTTTCCTTTTTCCTCAGATCCTTTTGGTTGAACCATGTTGATCTCTTCCTCCAAATCACCATTGGGAATGTAGTCTTCACATCAAGTTGCTTTAATTCAAGATTCATACTAGCTGTTAGCCACAATATAACTCGAATTGAATTCATCTTTACTATTGGTGAGAAAATTCCATCAAAATCAATGCCTTGCTTTTGACTAAAGCCTTTGACCACCAATCAAGCTTTGTATTTAAGCAACTTGTCACCATCTTTCTTCAATTTAAACACCCACTTTTCTTTGAGTGCTTTTCTTCCTATAGGAAGTTCCATTAACTTATAAGGGTTGTTTTTATACATTCATTTCTTCTTGTATGGCTTTAATCCATGAGTTTTTGTCATTATGAGACTAAACCTCTTGGAAACTTTTCAGTTCCCCCTCTTCTATAATTAAAATATATTCAAAACTGAAATACTTTGTGGATGGCTTGTCATCTCTAGTAGACCTCCACAATTGGGGTTCCAACATTTGTAGTTGCTATCCCTGCCTAGCACCTCTTTCATCTAGTTCTAGTTCTTCAACATTTATCCCACATTCTGATTCTTGTATCTCCCTTTCATCAGTGGCACCTTCCAATGGAGTTCTTGATGGCATTTGATCACCTATGCCTTTATCAGAAGCTATATTAGTTATCTCATTTGTTTACTTCATTTATTTCTTCATCTCAAAGAGCATGACATCTCTACTTTTAACAACTTTCTTCTTCTTTGGATCCCATAGTTGATAGCCAAATTTCTCATCACCATATACAACAAAAATACAAGGAGTGACCTTATTATTTAGCTTTGACCTTTGTTCCTTTGACATGTGCATGAATGCTTTGTACCCAAATACTCAAGTGGGAGTAACTCATATCTTTGCCTATCCAAACTCTCTCTGGTATTTTAAAACCCAAAGGAATTGATGGTGACCTATTAATAGATAGACCGCAGTATTGATAGCCTCCCCCCAAAATCATTTAGGTAGGTTTACCATTTTGAGCATGCATCAAACTTTCTCCACAATTGTTTAGTTCATTCATTTTGCAATACCATTATGTTGTGGAGTGCCAAGAACTATCTTTTCATGTCTTACACCATGATTTGAACAATATGCCTTAAACTTTAGAGAAGTGTATTCTCCTCTATTATTAGTGTGTAAACACTATGGAATTGCGAGAAATACTAGAATATTAGATCTTTCATTTTTAATAAATATACCCATGTCTTTCTTGTGGCATCATCAATGAAAGAGACAAAGTATTTGTTACCACCAAAAGATTCTACTTGAATGGGACTGCAAACATAAGAGTATATTAACTCTAATTTGTATTTTCTTTGTTTCAAGTTTTGAAAGTCGGTGATGCTTTCCAAATAAACACTGTTCATAATGATTTAGTGATTCATTTTTGGCCATCGGAATAAGGGATTACTTGGCCAAAAGTTGTAACCCTTTCTCACTCATGTGCACCATCTATTTGTGCCATAAGTCTGGTAAAGCATCATCTTCAACTGTATTCAATTGGCCTCCATAGATTTCAAATAAGTTTTGTATAGTGAGCAACACATTTTTCCCCTCACTACCACCAAAGATCCCTTGGTGAGTTTCCATGTACCTTTGCCCATAAAGTGCTCATATCCTTCCTTATCCAGAGTACTTATAGAAAGTAGATTCAATTGTAAGTTAGGAACATGCCTTCAATTCTTCATTGTTATCGTGCAACCAGTTTCTATTTACACACAAACATTACTGATTCCCATAATCTGAGAAGTGCTTTTGTTTCCCATGTTGATAAATCCAAAACTTCTAAATTTGTAGGTTGTGAAGTATTCCTTTTTAGGAACATAGTGGTATGAGGCACTAGAATTTACTATCCATTTAGCTTTAAATTCTACCAAATGACAACATTTTCCTTCATAGTTATAAAGGAAAGTGAATCCATCATTACTAGTGAAGGCTACAACAATTATGTTGTCATCTATCTTTTTCTTCTCCTTCTCTTGCTTTAGAAGTCTACAATCTCTTTTCATTTGTCCAGGCTTTTGGCAGTTATAATACTTGAATTTGCTTTTGGACTTGGATCTTCCTTTGGATTTATGTCTTCCTCTTTGTTCTTTATTTTGACTCTGGCCCCAATTTTCTGCAACAAGGTCTTACGTGTCATTGCCAGCCATATCCTTCAAACAAGTTTCTTCATTGAACAAGCTATTCGTCACCATGCTCATTGTCACTTTTCCATCAGGTGCTTAGTTAATTAATGAGATAATTAAAGGAGTCCATGATTCAGGAAGGGATCCTAAAAGGATTATGGCTTGCATGTCATCATACATGCTTTGTTCAGCAAATGATAATTGTATTGTCAAGCCTTCAAACTCGTTCAAGTGCTCTGCGATTGGCTACCCCTCTTTTAGCTTCAAATTCATGAGTTTTCCCATGATGAAAACTCTTTCTTAGGCATTCTTTTTCTAGTACATATTTTCAAGATTTTCTAAAGAATATATGGATCACTTTCTTTGGAAACTTGATTTTAAATTAAAAGATCTACACACTAATGTATGGCAGCTAGTGTTTTCTTTTTCATATTCTTTGAATCTTTTTCTGATGTTTTCTCTAGCCTGGCTGTATGACCTTCTATTTGTTCATATAAATCTTTACCATAGAGGTGATCCTCCATCATAGTTCTCCCTAATAAATAGTTTGTTACATTCAGGTTGACTATGGTTCCAAAACTGCTCTCCATCTTAGTGAGTATCCTAAACATATATTGTATGAATAAACAATTACAAAAAAATTAAGCAATTACAATAACAACAAGTAGTAAAACTAGCCAACAATGAAAGAAAAAATTAGGAGGCTTAGCCAAACCAAAGGTGATATAACCAGCTAATATAAATAATCAATGCAACTTAACTTTAATACCACTTGTTAGGATTAAAGTGCATATACACAACAAAAAATATAAAACACAGAAGAAGAATGATAAACTTCAAGAATTTTTAATGTAGAAAAGCCTCTTTGAATTTAGAAGGAAAAACTACAGGATGAACTCTAAAAAATATTCACTATGTTATAAAATTGGTACAAGAGATATTGAAGTATTTAACTCACACTCAATATTTTCTCTCCCAAATTTGTAACCCAATCCTCACAATGTTATCAATCTAGTATTCATAATTTAGAGCACTATAATTTTCTCATACTCTACTCATTGTGAAGCCCATAACTCACTTTTAGAGAAAACATAGACACTTTACTCAATGTTTCTCTTTTGCATGGTTGTGTTCTCTGCATCTCTTGTTATTCTTGGCCGAATGAACTACTCCTCTATTTATTGAAGTTCTTGGGCTGCATGATTCTCTCTTTGTCAAAGTTTACAGCTTCAATTTCTTCATCCATTAAATGGTTCATCCATTAAATGGGTTAATGAAACATTTCACCAACCTATGTTTTAACCTCCAACTACTTGAATGTTTGAGCATTTATGATGGACTAGAAAAAACACTCCACTGCCATGGCTGCATTCTTTCTATCTTGTCTCCAAAGTTTTTTTCTTTTTCATGGGGTAGACCCCACATGCAGAACACTTACCAACAATATCTATAAATCATGCAAAAGGCTTGCTTAACAGGAAGTTTTACCATCCCATCTGCATTTCTACAAAAACATGCTTAATTGACTCTTATGAATTCTTTTGAACATCAAACTTAATTCCAATGAATCATTGAATGCCCACATTATTGTGCACAATGTAATTCCCTGAACGAAGCATGTAAGGGTCTACCTTGTAGCTAAAGCTGCAATCTCTACTCTCCCTATCTCCCTTGAACTTTTGCAACCCTCGTTGCCACTACTCCTTCACCAATTGAATGTACTTGTCAGCCTCCTCAAAGTCCATTACCATCCTCAAAAACTCTTGCTTGCTGAAATCATAGCAAATCCTCTAATTGAGACTGAAGTGGGGTCATTCTTGAGATCAAGTTTCCCTATTCTATTCATTAATTTTGAGGGTGAAGGAACCAAAAGACTTGCATATAAATGACATTGATTACTAAAACTACCTGTCCATAATTCTTCTTGAACAACAAAGGTTATCTAACTATGAAAAGCCTTCAACTCTAGGGGGAAGAACTGAGTTTGGAAATGATAGGCGTGGAAATGTTGGTCATTGGGAGGAGAGAAGCCATTAGAGAAGAGAAACAAGAAAGGGCATGGGGATGGAGCTTTTAGAAAAAAGGGAGGAAGAAGATGGATAAATAGCTATTTGAGTATTGAAGAGCTGAGATTTCTCCCTACTGAAGGCATAGAAAAGGTGGATACAAAAGAGTAGAAAATATTGAAAATGGAGATTGGAGGGGTTTTAAGGTGAGTTTGGTTTGTGAAAATATTTTCTATTTTCATTTGGATTTATTTTTATTGAAAATAATTTTTTTAAAAAATAAAAATATATTTGATTTGCATCAGTCAAATTCTATTTTTAAAAAATAAAAATAATGAAAATACATTTGGTTTAAGATTTAGGATTTAAGTTTTAGGGTTTAAAATTTAGGTTTAGAATTTAGGTTTTAGGGTTTGGAATTGAGGATTTTGGGGTTTGAAATTTAGGGTTTTGTGCTTTGAAGTTTAAAGTTTAGATTGTGAGTTTTGGGTTTAAGGTTTTGGATTTGAGGTTTAGGATTAAGAGTTTTGGAGATTAGGAGTTCAGGGCTTTAAGATTGAGGGCTTAGCATGTAGGGTTTAGGATTTTAGGGTTTAAAATTTTTGGATTTTAGGTTTTAAGGTTTAGGATTTTAGGATTTAGGGTGTGAAGTTGATGGTTTAGGGTTTAGGCTTTTAAAATTTTAGGGTTTTAGGGTTTATAATTTTAGGATTATAGTTTGGGGTTTAGGTTTTAAGTTTTGGTAGTTTAGGATTTAAGGTCTAGGATTTTGGGGTTTAGGATTTAAGGTTTTGAGTTTTAAGGTTGAGTTATGGGGTTTAGGGTTGGGGTATAGAAATTTAGGATTTAAGCTTTTAAAATTTAAGGTTTGGGGTTTACGTAATAATTTCAAATTTGCTATTGTGTTTTCAATTTATGGTTTTTATTTTCAAAATTTTACATAAAAAACACTAAAAACATCTTTTTATTGTTACCAAAATTTGCCTTATTTTAGAAAACATTTTTACATTTTTATAAGCACACACATTTTCATTACCATTTTTTATTTTTACCGAAAATGAAAACAAAAAATGGTTAATGCAAACGCACTTAGTTTTACAAAAGATGGAATATGGTTTTGATATCCATACTTTTTATAAATTTTGTATATTTTTATTTTTTTTATATATAATACATAAAACTATATACATATAACATTTTTTTATCAATTCATTGTACAAGAATATCTTAATGGAATTTGTTTGTGAGGTTGGGATAAAAGCATGTGCAAGATATCTTGGCAGCTCACAATTGACTAAATATTCAACTATTTACATGGGGCCTCAGGGTTTTGGTGCACCCAGCAACAGTGTGCCTCTCATCATTTGTATTTCATTTTTATGAGATGGCCTTCATTGAAAGAGTTAGGTTTATTTTATATATGTTTATATAATAAAAATTTTTTAATCAAATTTTATTAATATAAATGTGGTTTTAAATAAATTAATTTATATTTATATATATTAATAAATATTTATATAATAAATATAGTATTTAGGTGCCAATTTTATAAGTGCCTATAACTATATATCTATTTAGTTTATTCTTTTATATAACTATGAAAATATATTCACTTAAATATTTTTTTAATTTTATCACATATAATAAATAAAAAATTAATTTCTATTTATTATTATAAAAATTATTAATATTAATTCATATTTATTTATTGTATATGAAAAAATTATAAAAATAATTAAGTAAGATTAGCGATGTTATTTTTCATTGACCTTTAATTCATGCAAATGTAGAAACCTTTTTATTTTTAGATTTTAATTTATAGAAATTACAAAAACCTTTAAAGGAACCATTAGGTAGGCTCGAACAAGAGGTATAATCTATTGGAGGTGCAATGAGCAAAGTGAACACAAAAATTCAAAAATTAATAAACAGATGTGGTTTAATAATAATCGACAAAGTTTGATTTTCAAGTATTAACTTGGAATAATTGAAAACAACCCAAGCTCTATAAATAGTCTCCTCAACAAAATATCATGAGCCTGCAAGTGCCTATGCTCTATTAGGAAGCTCTATGTTGACACCCAGATTATCTAAACAATGGTTGATAAAGCTAAGATCATTAAAACACCCTGAGATAGGTAAACGAACTTGGTTGATGAGTTGGGGTAGTGTTTTGGGCATTAGGAAAATTTGAAACAACAGATTTACAGATGATCTCAATTGACCTCCCTTGCTAGTTGCTAATGATAATTTAGTAATAGAAAACATAGAAAAAGAAAGAAAGAAAGCTCAAGAGATGCATACTTGTGAGGCAAGACAGAGGATTAACATGTTGGCCACATCTATGGGCAATTTTTGAGCCTTATTGATATCAAAACTAGCCTGCTTAACTTGTTGTGTTCCTTGGTTGCTTACCAAGCTACATAAGCATTTTGGGTTAGATTTAATCATAGATTTTAGAGGATCATAGCAAGTATCGAGTGGATTTCCCATGCCATTAAGGTAGCTTAGGCAAAGTGCAAGCTGGTTCAAGCATGAGGTGTTCTGTGCTAATCCTTTTGAGAACACACTTAGAAACCAAAGAAAAACAATGCAAAAAAGTGCTATCAACTTGGTATCCATGTTGGGAATTATGTTAGAATTTTATATCCTATGTGGACTTACATATTTCAATGGGCTTAACTCTTAATAAAACCCAAATCAATATTAGTCAATAGTATTTGACTTATTTTGTTAATTAGCCAATGTTATTGGACTTTTGTATGTGGACCTTGTTAGTGTTAATCTTAATTAGTAGGTTAACATAGTTTTAGTTTGACAAGGATTGGGTCCCTACTCTTCCTATCACATGTTGTTGGCTTCTCATGTATCCAACACAAGATTCCTATCGTCACACATAGTAGACAAACTTTACATCACCATGAATCATTCAACCATGAGATTTAATTCTCTAGGTATACTCTTCTATCTCTGTATTAGATAGTATGTATACTTAAGATTATTTACTAAACTATTTTGTGTATTGATTTATGTTGTTCATGTTGTAATAAATTCTTCAATTGAGAGCTACTGTAAATTTATTCAATGACTACATATTATCTAATTGTGTATCACTTTAAACTTTTCCTTCTTATATGTGAAATTTCACATATAATTTTGTACAAAAAAAATTTGTGGGTTCTTGATTTCTTGTTATTTGATTTTTGGAGATGTGGAAACTTAGATTTCATAGTCTATGTGCTGGGTATTAATTCTATTGCATAAATTTTGCATAAGGAACCCCAATTTTTTTTTTAAAAAAAAACCTTTTAAACCCTACGTTAATGGTAAATTTCAAATCTCATGAATTTTGTTAAAATTGTCCAAATTTGACATGTGCAAAATGTTTCTTGGGTTGCTTCGAGTTGGTTTCATAGTTTGGAGTGAGAAAATTATGTGGGGTAAGTGGTGTTAGGGAGTAGTGTGGCTATTACACTGAAAGACCTAAATTGCCCTCTTATAGCAACTTTATTGTTTATTATGGCTTTCAAATTTGATGTCCTGAAACTTCTTAGAAACCCCAAAAGAAACTTAGATATAAATAGTTTATTTTTCCTTTTGCCTTTAAAGAAAAAACGAAATACAACATGGTGTTGCTGAGAGTATGAGTTTAATCACTCAATCACCTTAAAAATTTTAATGAAAGCATCCCTTTCATAAAGAAAAACAAGAAACCTAAAAAGCTATTCACACTACAAGCTACAAGGTCTTGGTCCGATCCCACTCCAAATTTCACACTTCATCCATTTATATTTTTTAGAATTTTTTTAGGCCCAAAAATATTTAATTTGAATTTTCAAAAACTTATTCTACATTATACTATACTCTCCAAATTTTGAGCTCAAAATTTTCTCTATAGTATCTTAGCATGGTGTTGCAAATTATGTTTTGTATACTCTTAGATATAACTTGGTTTGTATAGAAATTAAATTTTAGATTTAATACATAATGTTATATGGCTTAAATTGTTGAAATTGCTGAAATTATTATATATGAGAAAACTTGGCTACTGTTTGGGAATCAAGACACTTTAGAAAACTTTTTAGGAAAGAGTTTGAGCTTGCCTATCACAAGATCAACTATATTGTTTACTTTTCTAAATTTTCAAACAAATTTTGTAGAAAATAATATCATTAGAGGTCACCCCCTATTGGAGCGCCTTTGGTGATATATCTATTGGTATTTTGAAATTGATTTACATTGATATTATGTTCTCAAAATTTAAATGCCCCATCAGTGTTAATTTTAAAACATGGTATGCAATGATTGTGGAGTGTGCTTATGCATTGTAATACATGTCCCATCAGCATGATTACAATGGCATGAGGACTCATGTTTAATTACTTGCCCAATTAATTGAACTATTGAGAAAACTATTTAATGTCTCTCATTTTGTTTATATTTTCCTCAATGAATTTTCTTATGTAATAAATTCCATGAAAATGCTAATTGGGACCAATAATGTGGACTAGGTTGAATGTTTGAATTAAACCTTGCAATTATGAATATTGATATAACCCTTAGTGAAGATGAGTCAAATGAACCTTCCGATGCCTCTTTTGCTTCTAAGAGGACATAAAGTAGAGAATGAGAACACTCCAATAAGGTTTGCTTCATGTTCATGAAATTTTACATAAACGAATCCCTTAGGCAAGGTATTCCTAATTCATGAATGCCACATAATTTTTGGAGGATGTTAATGAGAAACTTGTCAAGTTTGACAAAACTGAGAAATGTTAGTATCTCTCTTTGATTGTTAAGACTTATTATGATGATATTGGTGGGGTATGTGAGCACATCATAGCAAGTTGAAGAAAATGGGTACTAATTTGGATGACAATTTCTTGATTTAAATGGTGCTAGATTCTCTTCCCTCTTAGTTAATTTTCTAAGGATGTCTTACAATACTCAAAAAATGATTAGTGGACCATTAATGATGTGATTTCTATTCAAGAGGAGGAGAATATCAAGAAAGGCAAGACTCCTATAGTACAGGCTATTATTGGTACCCAAATGATAACAAAAAATTCTAAAAGGGTAACAAGAACTTCAAAGGGAAGGAAGAGAAAAGTGATGAGAAGTTGGGCCCAAACAAGGGCAAGAGTACTTTATTCAAAGACAATTACAAGTTTTATCATTAGCATGAGCACAAACTAATAAACTCCAAGAACTTTAAATCATGGTTAGAGAAGAAAAGAATTCACAGGGAGTAGAAAATTAGGTGATAGAGAATTTTTAGTGTTCATAGTGAATTGAGCAAGGAAGAAAGTATAATCTATAGGACCTATTTCTTTGAAATTAGCATCCAAACATGTTTTAAATTTGAAAGACATTATACATTCCCTCTATTAGAAAGAACTTGATTTTTGTTTCTATTTTGGATAAATTTGGATATTCTTCCTTCTTTTGGCAACAAAAAAAAGTTGTTATTAACTATATTTCTTGTTTTGTTGGTTCTAGTATTCTTTGTGATGAGAAATCCTCTTTTTCTATTAATACTGGTTATGGAAATAAGTGCAACAAAATTGATGAGAACTCTTCTATGCTTTAGCATAGGAGATTGGATCACATTTCTAGGGAAATGATTGAAAGACTTATTAAGGATAGTGTGTTGCATAGTCCACAATTCTCTGTTCTTTTTTAGAAACTGTGTTGATTATGTTAAAGGCTACTTTCATTAATGACTATTTTAGACATGGGTGGATTGAACTCATTAAAGAAAAGTCTAATTCTTTGAATACATTCAAAGCATTCAAGAATGTTGTTGAAATGAAAACAAGGGAGAAGATTAAGTCTATAACATCTGACAGAGGAAGAGAATTTTTATGGTACATACATTGAGACATGGAGAAATCCTAGTCCCTTTAATATGTTTCTACAAGAGTGTGATATTAAGGAATAGTACATTATATCTGGCACTCCTCAGCAAAATGGTGTTGCAAAGAGGAGGAAGATGACTCTTATAAATATGGTGTAAATGCATGCTTAGTCATTCCTCTCTATTTGAATTATTATGGGAGAAGTTATAAAGACTACTACCTACATTTTAAATTAAGAATCCAATAAATTATTGCCCAAGGCATTCTCTGAACCCTCCATGAGAAAGAAACCTAGCTTGAAGCATTTTTATATTTAGAGTTGTAAAGTAGAGATAAGACCCTTTAACCTATAATCAAATAAGCTTCATTTGAAGATTATTAATGGCTTCTTTCTTGGCTATAGCATTGTATATAGAAGATGCAGATTTTTGTCCTTCTCGTAAGAGTTATTGAATCCAATAGGGTTGTCTTCTTTAAGGGTGATATGTGCAATGAAGGTGTAGTACCACATAATGTAGATTTAGAGAGGAATAAGTTGTGTTACTAGTTCATATTGTTCACCTTTTCTATCATAATATCTCCTTAATTAGATGAACCTAATGTTAA
This sequence comes from Dicorynia guianensis, assembly GCA_037013595.1. Lineage (NCBI taxonomy): Eukaryota > Viridiplantae > Streptophyta > Magnoliopsida > Fabales > Fabaceae > Dicorynia > Dicorynia guianensis. Next base: position 11,785,540 of record JASUAB010000007.1, read on the forward strand.
GCCATCACTAGCCACAGATTCTCTGCTACTAGCTAATAATGTTGTTATACAACCATCAATCCAATAACAAGTCCCATCAAGAAGATTTAAGAGGGCTTACAAGCCCAATATTCATGGGAATTTCATTTATCTACAAGAACATGAATTTGCTATTGACAGTTATTCCTTTACTTTTAAAGAGGCTATCTTAAGTCTTTGTTCTTTTGAATGGCTGAAAGGCCATGCAAGATTAGTTGACATCTATAGATTAGAATGATATTTGGAATCTTGTAAAGTTACGTTACTTACTGGATATAAAAACTATTGGCTATGAAGAATCTTTAAGACTAAGCATGATTCTAGGGAAAGAATTAAAAGATACATGGTCAAATTGGTAGCAAAAGGTTATTGTTAGAGGGAGGGCATTGATTATAGGTAGATATTTTCACCAGTCTCCACTAAAGATTCTTTTTGTATTGTTATAACTCTATTAGCATCTTAAGGTGCATAAAATGGATGTTAAAACTACTTTCTTGAATGGAGAATTATCTGATGATATGTACATAAATCAGTCTAATGTGTTCATAAAAGACTACCAAAAGCATCTAGTGTGCAAGCTGAAAAGGTCCATTTATCATTTGAAACAATCCTTAAGGTAATTGTATCTTAAATTTGATTATCTTATATCTTCGCTTAGGTTTAAGGAAAATCCTACTAATCAATACATCTATCTCAAGTTTAATAGGAGTAGTTTCATTATTCTACTATTGTATGTTGATGACATGTTGTTAATTAGTATTAATTCATGAAACAAAATAGATGTTCTCAGGCTATTTTGACATAAGAGATCAGGGTGATACCTCTTTTATTTTTGGAATATAGATCTATCACGATAGACTCGGGTTATTCTTGGCTTGTGTTAGAAAACTTACATTAAGAAGGTGCTCAATAAGCTTAATATAAAATATTGGCCCCCTTGTGTAACACCTATTCTGAAAGGTGAAAACCTTTCTAAAACCTAATGTCCAAAGAATAATATTGAGCGAGTCAAAATGGACAAGATCCCAATGCTTCTGCTATCAACAGCCTAATGCATGTTCAAGCATGCACATGTTTTGATATTTCCTATACTATTAGTGTGCTTGAAAGATACTTGAATGATCCTAGTTATGAGCATTGTTGAGCAACAAATAAAGTTATGAGGTATCTATAGGGTACCAAAAATTATATGCTCATTTATAGGAGATTTGGTACTTTGAGGTGATTGGACATAAAGATTCTAGTTATACAGGCTGTCTAGATGATAATAAGTCTATTTTTGATACATTTTCATGGTGGTTGGAGAGTTGGTTTGTGAAAAAGTGTTAAATAAACTCTCATAGCTACCTTTATTATGGAGGCAGAGTATGTTGGCTGTCATGAGACTATTCGTTAGGCCAAACAGATTAGGAACCTAATTTCAAGATTCTATATTGTTGAGAGTATTTTTAGGTCTCTAATTATTTATCTTGATAACTCTGCTATTATATGTTTATCTTAAAACAATAGAAATTCTACACATATAAAGCATTTTGGAGGTCAAATATCAGTTTGTTGAAGAGAAAATACAAAAAATGCAGACTCGCATTGAGTACATAAGTATTGAGCTTATAGTTATGATCCCCTAACCACAGCTTGACAACTATAGCATCTTAGAACCATATGGAAAGCATTATTAGATACATATGGTGTTTTGGGTTAGTGGGAATGGTATACTTTTATTTATGACACTATCATGTCTCGAGACTATAGTTGTTACTGACTATTATTGTGAATGCATTACGTATTTTGCTTTGCATAGTATCATATGGGTAATGTTTATATTATTGATATTGATCTCATGGGAGACATTTTGTTATTGTCTCAATTCTATGATACTGAGACATTTTGTTGTAGTCTCAATTTTATGATACTGATATTGTGTGTTGTTACTCGTAAGCATCTTGGATGCTATGACCATTACAGGAGGATTGCACATAGTTTACTTTTGTAGTATAAGTCCTCATCCCATGTGTCCATTATTACTCAAGTCACGTATTTATGAGTGTTTTGACATGTATGATATTTGTCCCTAATCAACTTGTATTGTGTATTGTTGAGCACTCGTAATCACATTTTACACTTGAGGCTGGTTTTAGCTAATATTACTTGTCTTGCTATTGATGTTGTTATAGCCACATTTTGTTATCATTGATTTGGAAAACTTTTCTTTTAAAATCTTGATATATGTAGTTCAAGTAGGAGATCATTAGAATTTTATATCCTGTGTGGACTTATATATATTAATAAGCTTAATTCTTAATAAAATTCATATCAATATTAGTCAATATTATTAAACTTATTTTGTTAATTAGCTAATGTTATTAGACTTTTATACGTGGGCCTTGTTAATATTAACTTTGATGGGTAGGTTAACACAATTTTAGTTTAGCAAAGATTGGGTTCCTACACTTCATTTGTTATGTAGTGTTGGTTCTCCATTTATCTAATACAAGATTTCTATCATCACACATAGTAGACAAGAAAGTCAAAACCTCCTCCTAAACTTTACGTCATCATGTATCATTCAACCGTGAGATTTAATCTTCCAAGTATGTTTTCTATCTCTCTATCAGGTAGTGTGTATGCTTAGTATTATTTTTTAGATTATTTTTTGTATGAATTTATATTGTTCTTATTATAATAAATTCTTCAAGTCGTTGATTAGTGCATGCCTTTGCTGCATTATGCATATATATATATATATATATATATATATATATATTTATGTGTGTCGGTTCACAGTGGTTGTTGGACAGGTGATCAAACTACTTCAAAGTCTAAAACTCATGACAATTAAAAAAAAAAAATGAACTTCTTTTACATAATCCCAACGCATTTAAAAAATTATTTTAAAAACAATTTAGTGAATTAAGGAGCACGATAATTATCTAAAATTAGTTAATCTGTCTAGAGAAAAACTTCAAACAATGATGAACGTAGTCAAACAATTTGGTTTTGTGTTCAGTATGAAAATGATCCTGTAATAATACTAACACTAGAACTAATTTTTGCCCTGTAATAATACTAACACTAAAACTAATTTTTGTAACAAATTTTCAAATATACCTAAAATAAATTAGAGTAAAATCAAAAAATGATGACTGCCATAAACTTTTGATAAATAACTGCAAACTAAATTTATTGTAATTGGACGTTTATAGCAACCATAGAGCTATATCATCCTTTGGCATGAATGGCAATTCTGTAATCTTATTAAATCGCAAGAGTTACAGGAGTGTATTGCGATCATCCATAATTTTACTGTTACCTAGAACTCACTCACTCCAGGTCTAAAGGCAAAAAGTCAGGTCTAGATCCATTTGACCAGGTGGTAATGGATTATAATTTTTCATGCACACAACCTGTAAGGGATTCACACAGCATCGTTCTGGGCTGCAAACAAATGTAAGGCAAGCTTATGCCACTAACTCTTCACTTTTCTATGATGTTATTGTCATTTGATCGCGTTCAAATACAAAGGAAGTTGGACCAAACGAAAAGGGCCAATGGATGTTGATATTTTGTTGCCTGCGCTTGACAATACAACAATTTTGTGGGTGAATAAGAACCAGCCACATTCTAAGGAGAGGCAAAGATTCTGAATATCTAAATACTCAAAATAAAATGTCTGCAACTGATTATTTGATTTATACATTCGAAGGAGAGCCAACAGGTTGTAATATAAACATAATCAGAGCCCCTGCTTCACACTAAGCACATTCTCCGTGGGTGAGGCAGTGGACACCCCTTTCCATTTCTAAAGGAGTATGTGGAATCTATACCATTATATACAAGGTAAATATTCTCGTCAAAAACTAGACATAGTATATCATTCCAACTTCAATAAGACTGATGTGAGGAATGTTAAGGGCCACAGCTGGACCCCTGCAATTCTTGCGTAAAAATGAGTACCCAATATCAATCACAAACTTTTTCAAGAATGAGGATGATTTCCTAGCCTTCACATATGAATGCCCCAATATATATGCAACCCCAGCCTCCTTAGCCTGAATTAAATCCAAAAGCTCTTCTCTAACAGCAGGATCCATACCAGGGTTGTTAGGTAGCTGAAATCTTACCTGTCGCCTCCTAACTAGTATATTTTCATCATCATAGACGGACTGCAAACTTTGCACGGTTACAGATCTGCTGCTGGGGACAGAATAGTCCACACCAATATCCTCATGCTCAGACACAATTAAGCTTGAACTTGACTCTAAGCTTCTAGTACTTATAACAGCCATTCTCCCATCAAGAGAAGAATCTTCAGGGCTTGAAAATTGTGGTTCCACTGCTTCCATCTGGATAAACTCTGCAATACTCTGTATGAGTTGGTTCTCAAAGTCACCATCATCCCTTTGAATGTCCTTATACCCATATCTAACAATGCACCTGTACATACGAAATGGTCTGGGGCAAACTCGTCCAATGAGGAAACGTTCTTCAGGTGAGACATATGGAACAGGAACTGATTTTACACAAACAAAAACTAAAACCTTGTGAAATGCAGGGAGATTTGTGACAAAATGGGAAAATATTGCAGGTATGCCTGTTGCCAGTTCTGAGTAGATGAGACCTATCCCTGGAACGCGGACAATGCCAAGGCTAGGCCCCAAACCTAGTAACCATTTTAATGATACTTTGTTGTGCAGATCATAGCTGTACTTCCTACCAGTACCATAATGCCAGACATACATCACAACCATGAAGATGGATGATAGGACAAGAGGAACCCATCCTCCTTGAGGCACTTTTATGAATGCTGATGATAGATATACACCCTCTATAACCCAAAAGAATAAAAGGAATACTGTAGCAAGCAAAACAGTTTTCTGCCAGACGAAGATAATGACAAGTGCCATCAGAAATGTGGTCACAAACATGACCGTCATACAAGTAAGTCCTGTGAATCAAATACCCAACAAGAATTATGATAAATAAAATACAGGTAAAGTTCTGATGCAAGTCAAAGAAACCCACTCCTTGTTTCCTTTACTTGAATTAAATATCATGTCAACTATACAAGCCCCGCCTAAATAGCATTTCTTAAAAGCTCAAAACATGTTCTTATCTCTGGTTTGAACAAGCAAAACGCTCAGAATGGAACTGTGAGAGCAATCGGAAGTTTGCACAACCTGGCTTATCTATGCAAAATCAAACTACCAATTCTCTGAAGAAATAATAGCAAGAAAAAACAGTTCTTAGTTAAATATACCCAAAAAATTGTCTCAAGTGTAATAATACTTCAATAAATCAGACTACACAGATAATAAGGGCTTGGCATCATATCTCATATGTAACCGACATATTAGGATTTATACTATAGTATAAGATATATTCTATTTTTGAACCATAACTATTGTTCTTTTACCACCTATCTTTACTTTCACACCCTCAAGCAAGTACCTGTGCACTCTATTTGTACCCACAGTTAATATTTTTGGGAGCCAATCCACTCATGCAAAGGAAGATCAAATTGACTCAACACCACACATTATAATAGAAGATATGACTAGTTATTAAAGGAGGAAAACAATAAAGTGATGCATGGTCTTATCCCCAGATGTTCTTGTCCATGGTAAAGGAATTAATTACCATAAGCATTTCCAATTAATGTTGTATCCTTAAATCCGATGGTTATAGCTAGTGTCAGGATCATCAATATCCAGTTTATTTCTGGGATGTATATCTGTCCATATATATGTTTTGAGGTGTGTACAACTTTGACTCTTGGAAAGCAACCAAGTGCATGACACTGCTTAATGATGGAGAAAGTGGCAGTTATAACAGCTTGACTCCCAACAATAGCTGCAAGGGTGGCAATAACAAAGACAGGCCAATATACGGGTTCTGCCATACAAGCAAGAATTTGACAAATTAGAAAAACATACATTAATTTACAGAAACTTGGCAGTACAGTATCAATAAGTCAGACACTAAGATGAACTAACCAGGTATTGAGTCATAAAAGCTGTTATCAATAGAGTCGAGGTTTTTAGACAAGAATGCAGCTTGGCCCATGTACTGTACTACCAGACAAGGGTATATAACAAAAGCAAATGCAAGCTGCAAAAAGAAAAAGGAGGTCAAGAAGTTTTCCCATTTGTACACCATCCAAAACATGATAATTACCAGTGCAGTAAAGAAACAAAATAGGCCCTTTAAAAGATCCAGAATTTAATGATAAGAAAGGAAGATATTACACAATCATCCAATTGTGTCAAGCAATTAAAAACAGTTTCTAAAACTAAGATCAATCTCATGAACAAAATTTAGCCAAGTTGCACACTCACCCTTATAGACAAAGCTGTGAAATGACCAATATCTGCAAACATAGCCTCAGTTCCTGGCGATAATGAAAACTGTCAGCAGTTAGTGAATTTACCATTTAGGTTCTAATCAGTTAAAACCCCAACTGAATTTATGAAGTAAAAATGGCACATCCAGCAAAACATCCCAATCAATTTATGAAGCATGACAGATAACAAGACACGTAAGTTGAGATCGAACATACCAGTTATACAAAGAAGAATGCCTCCAAGAGAAATCCAGCCTTCTTTACCAGTCCTGACAAAAAACTTGATGACATAGTGTGGGGATAGAGCACGAACTATCTTTGGATTCCAATGAATTGTATTATACAGCCCAACAACAAAAATGGAAAGAAGCCATATGATTACAATTGGTGCAAACATAAATGATACTTTGTGGGTGCCACAATGCTGAAGAGCGAACAGGCCAACCAATATGACACAGGCAAGCAAGACAAGTTCACCTGCAAACACCATGGAATTTCTATGGTTATCTAACATATATGCACTTCGAAATAAACATGCACTCAGAAGAATTGCAGCATCTTCAACAGACAACAACAAATTAAAATTGACTCACCATTGTTGAATTTGTTTTCCGTAACTTGTATTCCAGATACTGATGATAAAACTGCATAGAAGTGTGGGAAACTAGTAAGTGTCACTCAGATGCATGATAATCCTCGTATAAAAAGTCAACCTTTAATATTATTGATCGATGATTTTTAAATTATTTAAAAAGAAATACAGTGTACTGATGTACTAAAGTCTATTCCGTGAGCATTATCACATATGTAAACCACACTAGAATTTAAAAGACAACTAAGCCACGTTGCCACTAACAGAATGTTTGGGTCCTTCTGAGTTTAACATTGACCATGAAATTTAGAACAAATTTTGGAGAGCCCATAATGCCTCTATATAGTTACAAGGTAAAACCATTTTTTCACATATGCTCCTCATATCCATCTATTGCCCGTTAGATCTTTTCATTAAAAATTATGCAAGTGATTTTAAAACTGTTGAAAAGTTGCCACACTATTAATTGCGAAACAATTTAAGCTAAGAAGTTAAAACAACATTATTAATGGGGAAAACTATATGCATAAATATCATATTCATGTGACTAGTACCTCAGCGCAAAATAAATGACAATATTTTGAAAAACAGTTACATCATAATTTGACTAGGTTTTCTTCCAACTAAGAAAAATTAAGGGCCAGGGGAATTTTCAGAAAATTTGTATTGAAATTTACATGCATGATTACACCCAAATGACATAATACGAAGTTCCAGAAACTCCCATTTTTCAATTACCCGATAGGTACCTTACCTGAAATTGCTGGAGTGAGCACACCATCACCTATGACCATGCACGCCCCAAACAATACCACAACAAGTAGGGCTCTTCTTAATCTTTTATGCTTCTCCAAAAATCTCTTCAGTGGGGAAGAGGCAACAGCCGGTGATGAGGGACCATATTTGTAGGATGACAATTCCTCATCAGCTGCTTGTTGGTTGGGAAGTAAATTAAACTTGGCATGCCTGCAAAGCAGAGAGTAGAGAGCAAAGGTCCCACCTGACAATGGTGATATTATGATCAGAGCATACACTTTATAACCAATATGTCAGAGAAGTGCTGTGATCTAAATGCAGGATTGTGGTCTTAGAATACCTTCACCATTATCATCAGCACTCAAAAGGATGAAAACATATTTAAGCAAGGGTATTAATGTAAGGGTCCAGAAAATCAACGAAAAAGTGCCAAAGATAGTTTCTTCGTCATGGTGCTTCTGCAACTTTCCATCAAATGTGCTTGTAAAAACATAGAGAGGTGATGTGCTTAGATCTCCATATACTACACCAAAGCTTTGATACGCTAACAATAAATTCCTAGAGAGGTTTACCCATGACAACTGCACAGCACCAGATATAAGTAAAGCGTTAAACTTTCATGATTCAAATAAATTACATATCTTAGAAGGGAAAGACTGGGCGATGTCAGTGACAACATATTGGAACATATCGTCTGTAAGAACAAAAAATTGAAGAAAGCCAGAGGAGTTAATAGTCATATATTATATTAGATAGTGTATTTTAGTTCAAAGAAAGGAATAGAGAAATAAGACTTAAATCATTCAATAAGAAATGACATAAATAGCGTAAAATTTTGAACATGATAAGACTTCATATGAAAATGAATAACACTTAAACTTGACAATCAGACAGCCCTCAAAAAAATTTCAACTGCAATTTGGACATTATAATCACACATATGTCCTGTCTCTTCCATCAAAACTCATGAAATGTGCTAAATGTCCCTTTCAGTGATGTATACAATATCTTGATGACAAATCAAAACTCCATCACTTCTACGAAACTCAAAGGAAACAACAACTCATCTCTCAATTTCAACCAGAAAAAGAAAAAAAAAAAAAAGTTTAAACGTCTTGAATCCTTCGTGCCTGGCTTTGCCAAACCTACTTTTAGACAACACAATACTTTCGTTAATATATCCAGTTCTCCACATCTTTAAAGAAACTAAAGTACCAGATGAAGTGAAGGAAGACAGAAGAAAAAGTTATAAGATATTATGACTAAAACCATTGTAATAGAATAAAAAATTGAGTATTATTGTAGAAATAATTATCGTCAAATACGTTGACAAAAAAAATTTGAACACTAACTCTAACATAAATAGCTTTTAGACCAAGACAAATAGGGACATCAATTATATTCGTATGATAAGCTTTTGTAGCAAAATTTACAGAATAAAGCAAAGTAATATGTATGTTAGGAGATTAGTCTAAGACCACAGCAAATTAAGAAGAACTCAACCATTTTTCCATTGACCCAAGTTAAAGAACTTCACTGAGAAAGAATTATTTTGATCAGACTGGGATGCACCGCAACCATCATGAGCACGTAAGCGGCAAAACAAAGCAAAATTTCATGTCTGACATGAAACAGTAAGACAGTTAAACCAGCCAGCAATTAGATTCGAATTCATCTTGCATAAAGAGTTGCACGCTCTTTCTTGTTCATAACAATGATTAAACAAAACAGAGGACAAGCTGGAATCACGGGAAAAAAACCTAACCTGAGAAGGATTCCGAGAAGTCGAAACTCCAGATTCCAGTTCCATGAGAGAGACGCAGCCAAGGTCTCTCACTTGCTATGTTTGTGCTTGAAACTGAGAAGAGTGGAGAGAACTCAGAGAAGCTGGAATTTCTTAGCGCTTCCAAATTGCAATTAAATACGAGCTGGCAGGATAGTAATCTCCGGTTGCCGTCTATCAAATCATGGAATCGGAATTTCTCAACCTTTTGACATCTTCTACCAGCACGTGGAAAATTGGACGCTGTGTGCGTGCGCGTGACTGTACCAACTCGGATTGGCTGGTTACTTAAGCCGCCGAATTTGGCAGCTATTTATGAATAATAATAATGGTATAAAGTGATCATAGATATTTTTATATTTTTATTTTTTAAATTAAAATTATTTTTAAATTTTTTTTATTTATTTATATTTATTTTATACATATTCACTTTATATACCTCTCACATTATTAATTTAACTTATCTCATATATGAATTTATTTTTTAAAATAAATTTTGAATAATTAAAAAATAAATGCCTTAACTAATTTTATTAAAACTGAAATTTATCACTGTTATCCTTTTTATGAAGAACTAGTTAGTGTACCATGAGTAATTTTTTGTTTCTTTATTGATATTAGAATATATTATGATAAATAATTTTGATTTTATAAATTTAATGAGTTGCGATATTACCACATACTCCCTCGGTATGTTTTCCTTATGCTGCTCTTTCACAGCATGTATAGAGAATAGAGAGACGCTGTGTATCAACAGTATTTCTCAAATTTAGTTAATGTTAAATAAATGTGAATATTATATTTTTACTTATTTTAAAGTATTTGTTGTTAATAAATTTAAATTTTATTTCTTTTATAATTTTTAGCATGTTTTGATAATTCATCTTTTAAACTCTTAGCCATACTTTTTTGTGACAATTTCATGTGTAATTTATATTGTACTGGATAATACTTTTTAATAATTTAATGAATAATTTTGTTTGATTATCATTTCTAATATAATAAATGTATATTTTTTATCAATTATAAAGTATTTAATGATAGATATTTTAATTTTATAAATTTAGCAAATGTTATTTGAATTTGAATTATTTTCATTTTTACTTTTTATTTATTTTGAATCATTTAATCTCAATTATTTAAATTTTCTATTTTTAATTTTTTACATTTTTATTTAATTTATTTAATAATAATATGTATCAATATTTATTATAATAATAAAAGCTCAAAATATTCGTAAAAATTCTCTTTTTCATACAGTTATGTTAAATTTAGATAAGAGTACTGTACAAATAATATACATGCTTTTACAAGAAAAATTTAAACTCTAATCTTTATAGTCAAAAAAACTATAATATCGCCATTGATTGCAAGAAAAGTTTAAGAGAGAGGAGATAGAGAGAGAATGTGAGACATTGTAGGAAAAGTGTGCAAAATTTAATTTTACGGATAAGTTTACTCCACTTTTAATGGACTGACCTTTATGAGTGAAGGCCACAAAGGCACTTATAAGAAAATTTACTGTATAGTATTTAAGATTAAATTTTTTTACTTTAAAATTTAAATTAAAAGTATTTTTAACATAAATCTAAAAATAAATACTAACAAATATATATATATTTAATTGAAATATAAATATCATAATTATAGTGTAAAATTTTTCCGATCCTACAATGTTGTCCGATACCGAGGCGATCGCGAGCACGAAGAGAGCAAGAGAGAGGGAAAGGGTGTGCAAGGAGACAGGAGTTCCAACGTCACGATATTGGTAGGACTTGGTAGCTTAGCTATGCCGCTTGCGGTATTTGAGGCGTTGGACTTGATAGCATTGCAGCTGCATTTGTGATCTCCGCCCATTAAAAGTCAAATTTTCCTAGTGTTTCCATTAGAGGGGTGCAAGCCAAGATGCTGAGTTGAAAAAATAGTACATGTATTTATAATAAGTGAGAGTAGCCCAGCACTGAGTGTTTAATATCACTGTAGGACTGAAAGTTTTTTCATATGCATAGATTAATCAAAGATCATTTGTTATATATATAGATTGTGTTAACCTATTATTTATTCAATTATTTTAAGTAATGAAAAGTACGAGCATTGATGAGTCATTTCCAATTGAGTAAAAGTACTCAAACTTAGCATGAAATGCCGTTAAACTGATAGGTGTTATAGTTAGTTGTTACAACTTACAAACCAAAAGAGACAATAGTTTTCTATTAGTAAAATTCATACAAAAATTTAGATATTTCTTTTATGAGCCTTTTTATCTGTATATGCATTATTTTAACAAATTTATAACTAACTCTTTTTCAGCTAATTATAAACTATTTTTAACTAACTCTTAGTTATTTGATTGTAATATTATTTTTCTCCCCAAAATTCTTGTCTTAGGATTATAAAAAGAAAAAAAGAAACTTTACAATATATTGCGACAAATTTACTGTTATTTATCTGAGTGTAACATTATTTCATTGCAAAAATTCTTATCGTAAAGATTGTGAAAAGAAAAAAATCTTAAAAAGAAAAAAAAAAAACTTCACAATATATTGCGACAACTTCACTTTCACTCAGAGATCACCTATTTGTCATTTTCAACAGATAATTTTACACTTATGTTTTTGGGACCACATTTTACTTACATTTACAAACAAAATTCAATCAATATATTAAGTTAACTAAAACTTTACTGCTTAAACATGATATGATATAAGTTCAAGGACGCACGCCTAGACCCGAGCATCTAGCTCAAGTGGTCATTCGTGGTGCCTGTATCCCCGGACCCCTGGGTTCGATCCCCAACTCCCCTTACAAGGCCTCTAGGCTCGCTGTGTAACCAAAAAAAAAGGACGCACGCCTAACACATTCTTTCCAATTCCCCCTCTCTATATAAAAAAGACTGAAAGGACGATTGAAGTTTGGTAGCCCATTTCTTGGTAAGGGGTAAATGACGATTCTTTTCCCATCTCCTAGGACAGTAATATTTTGCCTAAAAAGAAGATATCTGCCATGTGTTCTGTTTTTTCCTTCTTTTTTTTTTTTTTTGTGACAGCCATGTGTTTTCTTACTTCCAACACGATGCATCATATCACATTGCAAAAAAAAACACTTTCATCTGGTAGAATATCCTGAATTTTATCTAAAAAAAATACTTTTACCTGTCTTGTAATAAAAAAGAGCAGCTGCGCCACTGAGCTCCAGCTCATTTGGCATAGCTGCTGTCCCTACATAAACCTGGTTTCAAATTTGAATCCCTACTCTCTAATATAAGCTTCGGTTCCTAATTTACTAAAAGAAAAAAAAGAGCAGGTGCATTTTCACGAATGTCCCAGCGTGGCACATCACTTGGACTTGCATGGATCACCCTCCCATGCCGTTATTACCCATATGAAACAATGTGGCAGCCATCAGTACACCAAACCTCTTATGCTTTTCAAAGGAAGACTTTGACATTAACCCAAAACCTTCCCTCGCATAACTCAAGAAGGACTCTTCGCTAACTTTACTATGGTTCTGTTAATGGAGAAAATGACTAAACTCATCTCCCATGGTGCTTCTTGATTGTGATTGTGCATATCCTTCTCTTCCAACCCCACCAAGAAGGAGATTCACACCAATATCAATTTTCATCTTTCTCATTCTAATTTCGAATTGAAGATGACGATAATGCTATACCCATCATAAAATCTAGTAGGAATTTGACAAAGATAAGAACTTACTTTCTTTGGAAAATCAATACTAAACCCCTCTTGATTGCGGTTTGATTCTTTTGTGTGGTTTGAAACCTAGAAGGTAAGAGGAAGATTTGAGCTAGATTGCATAATGGGTCCTTCAACAATGGTGTGCTCACCATCTTCTCCATCTCTTTTTCTTCTCTTTCCCTCCTCTTAAACAATTCAGGCCCACCATTGGGATAAAAGATCGCAAAATCATCACAAATAATAGGAAAATAGCCGATGCAAAAATAAGACTACCTTAATCAAAAGGTTTAGACATTTCATATTTTCATGCCGAATTTTCTTATATGTTTGAAGCAGCAAATGGTGCTTCAACCACTCCATTAAGCAATTTCATTAGCTATTAGTTGATCTTCTCTAGACGAAAAGTCAAAGTATCAAGTCTTTTAGTAACACCTACTCCAATGGTCAAAGCATCAAGCTTCTTGATGACACCCATTTTAGTCATAAAGGCATCAAGCCTTTTTGGTGACACCCATTCCAGACTTCAAGCCATGAAGTTTCTTGATGACACCCATTCTTATCTTCAAGGCATCAAGCATCTTGGCAATGCCCCCATCAAGTGATCACACCCGCCCAAGCTCTATTACCAAATGTTATGAATCAAAGGAGACAATAGTTTTCTATAAGTAAAATTCAGATACAAATGCAAATATTTCTCCTATGTACTCTCTTATCTTTATATACACATTATTTCAGCTAACATGTGACCAACTTGTAAATAACTCTCCCTTATGTAATTATAAGCTAACTTCTGATTAACTCCTACTTATCTAATTGTAACATTAGTTTATAAGATTTAATAAATTTAATAGTATATATTTTTTAAAAATGCTATAAAATTTTATTTATAAAAATAATAAAATCCTTGTCAACCCTTGTTGGATTGAAAATAAATACATAAAAAATTCAAACAATGAAAAGCAAAGCGATAGGTCTCATTTAACACTTGGGTAAAACAAAATTGCAAAACAAGGTGGAAGGCAACTCATTTTCTATTCAAAATCATATTGTTTTACCACTTACCTCTTGTAAGATAAAAATTAGTGAAAAATCAAAACAATGATTTCCCTGCAATTTGATCCACCATTCCTGCCTTCTAGCTAGGCAGTGAAGCTCTTTATAGATTGTTTGGTTTTTATTAGGATATGTGATTGTAACTTCTATTCCATTGAGACACCAAAAGGAAAGTCATATTGCGCATTTATAATAGAGATGGTAATTTTCTCCAACTACGTAGGAATCTGTGAGGAATCCCCAATTTCACCCAAAAAATGGGAGAACTTTTCTTTCCATAGGGATAAGGGCAAAAAGAAAATTCTCTTTGTTATAGTTTTAAGGATGAGGGCAGGGATATTGAAATAAAATATTTCTTATAACATCCATGCATAAAAATTAAATAACATGTAATATAAATAGTCAATTAGAAATTATATATAATTAATAAAAATTTTTAGTTTATTCATATTTAAAAATTTTAAAATTTTGAATTCTTGTAGATATCTACTCTCCCACATGGATCGGAGATGAGGAAAAATCTTTTCTTGAGATTTAGATCAAAGGCGAGAAAAAATTTTTCTCTCGAAATCAAAGAGCAAAAACTCTACTCCTGCCCACGACATTGCCATTCCTAATTGACAAGCATGCCTCTTACGAAGAGAATCAGAATAAAATAATGTATCGCACGAAAAGGTGAAGAGTAAATGACAAGTAATATGATGCTTAAGCTATATACTATTCCATTACATTATTGCTTAATTTGTTCCCTTTGTTTTATTCCTGTTCTTCTCATCTGTTTGTCACTATAACTTAGTTCTTAAGGTTCTTAAGACACGAGAGTCAAACAGAATTTATTTCTTTTGTTTTTTTTTCCCTTAACACAAAGAACCAATTAAAGAAAGGCAACCTTGTATTATTTGGATATATTTTTGTTTTTGGTCAGTATCTGGAAATATTTAAGGTATTGGATGATTGAATCCCACTAATATTAAAATTTGAAGAATGACGTCATGGAGCATTATTGGTGCTAGCATTAGTTCACGAACAGTAGACGGCGGCAAATCCTTTCGTACTGTTGCTCCCCGCGTTTCCCACGCGGGGAAGCTCGTGACGCGTGCCTTGCACCGCACTCCACCCGGACGTGCACGTAACAACCAATTAGTCCAAACCGAAAACGAGAGACAAATTGTTGATTTTTTTTTTCTCTTTGACATAGACAAATTATTTTTATTTTCTTTTTAACATTGACAAATTGTTTTTTTTTCCTTTCGACGTTGACAAATTGTTTTTGATTCGTGTTCAAATAAGGCAGTTTAGAATTAAAAAAATATTAATTTTTAATTTATCTTTTAAAAGTAATAAAATAAATTAATTTAATAAATTAATATATATATACACATAAATATATCGATTTAATTAAATTTATTTATTTTATTATAATTTATAAATTAAATAAGATAAATAAATAAATTTATATTTTTTATAAATTTACTTCGTGTCTTTAATGTACGTTAACTTAGCAAACTTAACCCACTTTAACAACTATACATTCTTATTTATTTCTTTTCTAAAATTTTTACCATTTGTTCAAATTTAATGGTTATATGTTTGGATAAAGCAGGGTAACTAGGTAAGTAATTATCTATACTTGATTTATACAATGACCATTAAAATTAGGCTCAATTATATTTATATTTTTAAAAATATAAATTTTATACACTTTTATATTTTTATTATTTTTTAATTTATTTTTTATAAACATATATGATACTTAACATGTTACGTTTTCCTTAAAACCACATAAAGTATCAACGATAATCTGACTGTTAAATGTCGTTGTCAAAGTAGTTGCGTGTCAGTAACAGCTATGAGCAGCGAAGGCACAACAAAAAGACAATGAACAGTTATGAAACTGTACTGGTAGAGGGCCTTCTAGGCCCATGTTGCAGAACAATTTAATTGGGCTACATCGTTATGATAGTAGAAGCAAATAGAGCCCATAGAAGGGCCCATTAATCTCATTAAACATGCTTCTACGAAGCCCATGTAACACACCAAAATGGTCATTATCATAATCGCTTGCGTGCCTTGCTCATGAGTCATGATGCAAAACCTCACTGCAATGATACTCTTATTTACATAACGATTAACAACAAACCAAACACATAACCCCCACGAAATTAGCGTCTTCTTCCTTGATCAGTTCAGAAGAAACAAGAGGAACTCCCCAAATCAATACCTTCTGGTACCTTATCGGCCACTGCTGGCATTGTGCTGTAAAGTGGACTATGAACGTACTCGCCCGAATCAAAACCCATGTAAGGATATGACGACCCGCTTGTGCAAGTACCAGCCCCAGTGCTCGGCTCCGAGTACCCGAACCCGATCTCGTAAAACCAATGACCCACCTCATAACACGTGGAGCTCGTTATAGCCGGTGGCAACGGAGGAAGCTCAGTGCTATTGTTATCATACAGTTGGTTGAAATTAGAAACGTTATGAGCATCCACGGTGGGGCCTCGATGCTGTGTATAGCTATAACCACCCGAAGAAGCTGACCAAGTATCACTATTGGAAATCCCAAAGAACCCGCTCGAGAGGTTGCAATTGGCAAGCTGGGGATTCGGGTCGGGTTGTGGGGCTGGGTCGAAGAGGGACGAGAAGTCATGGTTTTGTTGAGCTTGTTCATCTGGGGAGATAATAGAGGTGACGGAGGAACCGGGCGGGATATCAGAGTAGACAAAGTTAGTTCGGGCAAGTGAGCCACGCATGGAGCGAGCGGCTCTGTCGTAAGCCAAGGCAGCTTCTTCAGCAGTGTCGAAGGTTCCTAGCCAATGCCTTTCTTTGGTGGAAGGGTCCCTAATTTCCGCGGCGTATCTTCCCCATGGCCTTCTTCTCACACCAAGGTACCTCCCTCCCCGTGCTGTCTCATGTTGTTGCTGTTGCTGCTTTGTTGTTGTTGCCGCCGTTTGCTTCTTCTTTGCCTTGGACGACGACGTATACGGGTTCATCATGGAATTGGTTGTCGTCTACGCAGTGAAAGGAACTAAGAAGGTTATAATAGAATGAAAAGAAGAGCGAGTGTCTGAACGATGATATAAGTGAATGGTATTATCTGCGAAGAGAGAATGGAGAACGGCATGCAGCAACTCTTTCTCTTTGGTCGACGGTGCTGGTGCTCTGTGGGAGTCAGCATGTGACCGTATGGTATAAATAAGAGCGAGCTAGCTCAGCAGAATCCTGCTCAGCACCTTTATATTTTTCATGTTTCCATTTGAGTCCTTTGTTCTAAGAATTAGTGCCAACACGTGCCCTCTCTTTTGAAAACTTTATCCATACCCACATAGATATAAGCTTCTGCTGCAGTTTTGTTATAATTGAGCAATCTAATATCTATATCGGAAAGGAAACTTACTTATATTAAAATTAAAAATAAGGGCCGGGGGGTGCAACAGAGTCCATCGGTGACTCTTCAAAGCCTCCAAGGGAACATTCAAAACTCTTACAAGAAAATAAGTTTCAACCATTAAGTGTTTGACACAATATAAGTTAGTTGTATTCAAGTCACCTTAAAGCGAATTATATTCGATCTTAGAATTGA
The DNA here is from genome assembly GCA_037013595.1 of Dicorynia guianensis. NCBI lineage: Eukaryota > Viridiplantae > Streptophyta > Magnoliopsida > Fabales > Fabaceae > Dicorynia > Dicorynia guianensis. The sequence continues at coordinate 11,803,360 of JASUAB010000007.1, forward strand.
CTTTGTTGAGAGAGGAGGTTTACTGTGAATAATTGAAAAATGAAATAATTTAGCTGTTGAAGAATGGGTCAAACGACAGTTATATTGTGTAATATAAGTAATCATATATTAATATTGTGTAATATACGTAACTCTATATTAATATATATGAATACATATATACATACAGCTGTGGGTGGCATAATTAGAAATGGAAATGGTCCATGATAAGCATGTTCTCTTCGATACCCCGTTCCATGATTATTCTCCAATCAAACTTGTACTTTGTTTTGGATTAGCAATATTTATTATTAATATTGTGAGAGTTCTGAATAACCCATATCGTCCAAAGTTGCTGCATGTGACCTTTCTATCAAATCTTGGGATTGTACATGAACCAGGAACTAATCATATGGACTTACACACACAATCTAATAAGATATACAATCACTCTATATTGCATAATCTCAAGGGTTTTCCTCATTAACTTGATCATTCAAAAGAAAAAGAATAGCTTGGTATGAAACTCAGCTGCACATTCTAATGATAATTGCAGGTGGGAGGAACTCCATGCTCCTTTTGATGATTGCAAAGGTCCCATCTATTTAGTTTGCAATGAATTAGAAATTGTCTTTTGGAATAAGCTAGTATACTTCAGATTTATCATTAGTAATTATGTGGGTGCTATGATCAATCTAGTGGTTTTGATTTGGCTGCATGCTCCTCTTGCTGATTTTCAGTTTATTTTGATTTAGTTGAAATCTTTCTCTTATTTTCTTTTGATACATTCGCTTCAGCTATGCCAAAATGACAAATTTTATTTTTAAAAAAAAATAACTTGTAAAAGTTTAGCAAAATTAAATTTTTTTTATTTTTTTATATTTACCAAAAAACTTTTTGTGGTCCGGTCATGCTGTCAGAATGCATTTTAATCATCCAATTTAAACCAATTAGATGGAACATATTAACCAACTAATGACTGAGTTGTAAAACTGTGACAATTTAATGCCATTACTACACCAATTATCATTCCTCTTTGAACTCAATAATAATTACTTAATATTTTCAGTTACACATAATTATTTCTAATTCATAGTAAGTTATTTACAAATACAATAAATTTTGGCTCTCTCTAATTAAATCTTATTTTGGCTTTGGATAATTAAGTTGGGAAGAGGGTGTATCCGTGAAGACTGAAGAAGAGGGGTGATGCTTAGGGTTCGATTTTAGAGTTATCTTTGTTTAGAGAAATTTATTATTTAGCTTCAACTTCAAACAAAGATTAGTTCTATCTAAGGAGTCAAGATACCTCATAAAAGTCTAAAAAAGAGAAAAAAAATGGGAATGAGGTGGTGTAAAAACTAGGTATGATTTAGTGGTGAAGGGTTTGAATAATATTACAAAATGACTAACGTTTAAATCTTTTCTGCTGTATTTGTTAAAAAGAAAAACAAAAAAAAAGTGGGGTGACTTTAGTTTCAGGGATTGAACCTGTTTGATTCTTTTTAATAATAGGGTGTTTAAGGAATATGATTAGTGAGCCATGTGCACCCAATTTGAGCCATGAAATCAATGATAAGTTCCACAGTCTTTTTCTCTTCTTTTTAATTAAACACCAAAGTTCACTTTTTTAAGTGTTCACATTTTATTGGTAACATTTTCTTTCATATATAATTTTGCAAAGTTTGGACCCAGCGAGCCAGCATGCATCCTTTTTTTATTGAATCCAATAGAAAGAAAACCAACTGAGGCTAACCCATGTTGGAGAGCATGTGAGAAACACACATAGGCTTCACTTTTTGAGGAAAACAATGACTAGCCATTTCTAAATTAGCGACAACTAATTGTAAAACCTGCTAGTGCGACTTTGACTAAATGTCCCTTCCCTAACAATATTCTCTACCAATTAGAAGGATTTAGGCAAATAAACTCGAGCATTAGAAAGGTTAAAGGATACGAATTATATATAATCGATAAACTCAGCTAACACAGCAAAATTGATTTATTTCGATCATTTTTTATAAGACTTTTCAAATTGATTCTTACCAAAAATCATTGACTCTTTTTTTAATTATTCACAAATTATCTTTAAAAAAAAATATGTTTAGTTAATTTTAGGTTCACAGCATCTTAGTATCTTTGTTGCCATTTGGATTATATCACAGTCATTTTGTTTACATGTGAATAGTTTTTACAAGGCTAAAAAATGAAGGAGGTGAGAATGTAAAAGAATGTGCAAAGATATTTTATGCATATATCATTACTCATCATAGTAATAGTTTTTTATTTTTACAAATTAAATTTAATAAAAATTATATTTAAAAAATTTTATATTATTAAATATTATAGTCTAAATTATAAAATTTAATAAATCTAACACTTCTTATTAAATTTTATGAGAAATTTGTGATTAAAGTGAAATTATCTTTTCTCATACTATAGTTGCCAGGAAAATGGTCACGTCCTTAATTGAAGTAATTAATTTCTCACAAATTTAGTTGTGAATTATTAAATTTATAAATTTTATAATTTAATATATAAAATTTAATAAATTTAATAATTTATATTTATTTAAATATTTAATAAGATACAGAATAGGAATGGAGTTGCAATATAAACAACAAATGCTTCCTTTGTTTCTAACTATCAAATATTTCTCTCCTTTAGTTTGTTATTATATAGGTAAAGAAATATTCATTAGATAAGAGCTATTAGATACTTATACAATTTAAATAGTACCACCCAACAAACCCACTAGGAAATGTTGTAGTCAATACCAAGTCTGATCGATGCTAGCCCACATTAGAGGAGGAGTATACTTCTTGGGTGGCTCGTAAGCCTAGTTGAGACACAAGACTCTGACCCTCACCAATAAGGCAGTACATAAATTTAGTCTCATTGAAGACCTTTAGAAGATCGAACCCAAGCACTTTTGACGAAGAGTCTAGCCTCTCTACCTATGAGCCACAACCCTAGGTGTTGACGTGTATGGATGAATTTGGTTGTACTTTTTGCCCACCCAATTCGATGAAAAAGTTAAAGCGAGCTGCAAGTTTCATTGGGATTTGGATTAAATGGATTTGACACTGTTTATTATTTTTAGGTTTGTGTCTGATAACGGACACTTCTGTCTTCTTCAATGGCCTCCCGTTGTGCTGCACAGCTTGTGCATGTCTACATTAAAAACCGATATCTAGTAAGTCCCACATCCGCAAAATAAGAAAGTTATAGTAGATTAGTCAAAGGTTCTTTGTAAGGTTAGCTGTAAAACATGTTCAAGTTTCTAATAAGCTGTTCATTACCATTAATTTCAAACTAAAGGCATTAAAACGGGATTGAGATTGGTTCTTTAAAGTATACATATAAATAATTTTAATAAAAAATTAAATTAATAATATAAATTATCATAAATTTATAAAATATTTGTTAATTTACTTATTTTATAATACATTTTAAATTTAATTTATTTATTAATATCATTTACTTATATTTTATTTTTTTTAAAATAAACTCCTACCAAATCCATTAAAGCGAAATACCGGAATGGTTTTGCATTGTTCAGCTACTTCGTTCCTTAAGTTTGGAAAATAATATTTTAAAATGGAAAGTGCACTTTTATAGAATAAAAGGCGAGAAATATAATCATTAATAAAAATAAGTAAGTTAGGTTGTTCTAAAATAGACAAAATTGTATCTAAATTTTGAATTACAAATATTTTTTAACATTTTATAAGTTATTAAGTATGATTAATGCATTTTAAATGAGCTAAATCTGTTAAATAATTAATTCAAACTTCAAAAATGTATTAATTCTTTGGTACGTTAGGAGATAATTGGCATGATTAGAATGAAAGAGCTGTACAGAAATGTTTTTGATTTGGCGAAACAAATATGTAGAAGACACATATATATAAGTTATTTTACCATTTAGGTTAGTCGCATTATAATTAATTAACGAATATCTGTTAGCAAAAGATTAGTGAGAATCACTATAAATTTTGATTGAGAAGAGAGATTAGTCACATATATTATTAATTAATTAATATTTATTAACAAAAGATTATTTTACTGTAAATTTTGTCTGAGTGTTTTAAATTTAGAATGAGCATCTTAAACTCTTAATTAAATAAAAGAATGATTAGTAACAAAAATTAAGAAATTATACAAAATTCTTCTAAACTAGGCGTCATGTACACTACACATGAAATTGAGAAGGTAATGGCAAATGTTTTAAATATAGCTTAAGCTGGTTATTAATCAAACTGCCATTCAAGCACACAATAAGTTAATCAGTGAGCCGAGCAGTAATCTTTTTCAATACTTTATTACTCACCAAAATGTCAAGCTAAGTAACATACAGAACCACATAGAGACGCATAGAAAAGCTTAAAAAAAAGAGTGCAATTGCATTGAAATAAGTAAAGATAGTGATGGATATTGGATGGCGCCTAATATACCAAGTAAAGCATCCCCCAAAATTTTCTAATATGCTAATGTCGAGGAAGACTTCCTTCTCTTTCTGCCTTACAAATTAAGTAAAACACAATGGACAAATCCCATTCGTCCTCATTGTCCTGGAGTGCTAGCTCTCATTTTCTGGTCAACATCGACCTTTTCTCCATGTGCAACTCTCTCCTGTAGTGGGCAGCATTCCATGGCTCTAATTTTGTATCTTACTAAGAAAAGAACACCATTTGAGAAAAAAAATATAGGTTTGTTTTTCTGCTTTTTACTATCTAATCAGCAACAGTGAAACTCAGTTAATAGAATAATTTGTGTGTGAAACAGTTGATCTGGGTTTTCTCAATCTGAAGTGACCATCTCAAGGGATTGATATGGGGACCCGCCTACTACGACACTACAGTCGACCATGCGTGGCTCTCACTTATCACTGGTTGTCCAGGTGTTAATGTCAATCTTCATGGGAATTATAAAACCTTTTTTTTTTTTTTAATCATTCTGCTAGCCCAATACTTTATTTCTCAATGAAAGCTAATGATTCCATGTTGCCTAACGACATTGACCTTCGTTAACAACTTGAGAATTTGGCAATCCAATGCGAAGAATAATAGACTAACCTTAAGGTCATAAAAATAAGCGAACCAGTTATTATTAAGTTTAGGTAATATGCCGAGATTGTTGACTCTAACCTGTACCTATACACATGAGAAGGTATCAATATTTTTAAAGGGGTAGTAATATTTATATTTATTTTAAGTTTTTTTAAAAAATTGAAGTTAGATTTTTTAGTATAAAAAATTTAATAATTTAATAATTTAAATTTTTTAATAAAGATTTAAAAATTTTGTTTATAAATATAACGTGACTCTCTTATCTGATTGTCTCCAATTGTTTTGCTTGTACTGTGACAAATTGCTTCTATTCACCATAAATGTGATATCCAATGCTCGTCTATTAGTAGTTCTTCGTGTATTGTGCTTTAGTTCTTTCCAAATTTCTCTGACGTTCTTCGCAAGTATTTTCCCAATGGTGCCAGAAAGAGAGAGAGGGAGGCATTTCATAGAAAACATGGGCATTGAAGAAGAAAACTAAGAATAGTAAAAAATACAAAAAAGAAAAACAAACTAAGAGAAGTGACACCACTACTGCTGCCTGAAACTTGACCCCTTCGAAGATTTTGCATACAATATTGTCACCAGCCAGTGTCCTTCGCATCATTTTGACAAGACCAGATTTTTACGAATGGCACTAATGGTGGGGGGAAGCAAAAAAATAGGAAGTGTACCACTCGAGATTTTCACCACCATATCTTACATTAAGATTACAACGAAATAAAGTAAACAACCTACAATGAAGTTGATGGCCTAGATATTGTATCCAAGTTATCACTTCACAGTTTGTTCTTTATCAAATTGGAAGGAGTTACTCGGCACCATCGATTCATTGCAGAAACCTACTGCACAAGGCACAGAAAGTGTCAACAACCAAGTAAATGGCTATCACTTGAAAAGCAAGAGCCTGGTTATTGGGATTAGAAGACATACTATGGTGTCGAGTAGCAGAGGGTCCTAGATAGCCGTTGGATGACAAAATTTGACTTTCTGAGACATCCGATATCAGAGTTGAAGGAGGATCAATTTTCTCATCATGCTTCTTGAGGTTTCTGTCCTCTGCCATAACTCTAAGAAATTCCTCCAGCGCCCTACACATCCAGTCATATCGGCAGAGCCTAAATGCCTCTCTTACATTTAACTACAAATAAAAATTATGCACTTCAATTGAGTTAAAGATGTTCTTTGTTTGCACAGACACTCTGTAGCATAAAACATGCAATGTCAAAAAGTAAAATGGTTTATAATGCAAATTTTACAGTTTTAGCAGTTTTTACTACATGATGCTATGATTTGGATAATTCTTCTCGCGATTTATTCAATCATACTTACCCATTGGCGATCACGGTTTTTCTGTTCTGGCCAGGTCTCAAGTTCTTCAGTCACCTCTAAGGCAAACATGTATCCTCTGCAGCCTCCTTCAAGGCTGCATACATCCTGACTGCTTTTGCTTCTAAACTCCCACATACCCAGCATTTCCTGGAGAAGAACGAAGTCAGCTTGTTAGATAATAAAGAGTTCTCTAAGTTTAATACATATAGACCATAATGCAAGATAGAATCTCGTCTCTGCATTGTCCCAATCACGACAGGCAATGGTCAAATGACAGCATATTTCCATTTTCAGTCAGCTATTTCTTACTAATTTGTAATAAATTGTGCGCAGGGAATGTTTTGTTAATTATCAATCAGTTATTGCTGCAATTCTTGTCCCATTGCAAGGCAGCAGATTTTGCATAATTGACTAATCCTCCCTCTCTGCTTGCTGGATTGGAAGAGGGGTAGGTTATATTGTATTACCAGGTTTAACCACAAAAAAAGTAACCATAATGAAACTTAGCGTAACCTTCAGTTTTATGCCACCAGAGATGTATCTTGCAACAAGCTCAATATCAAAATTCAAATGTGGATGTCAAAAATTTTTCCCATCATGTCAAATCAAAGTTTAGTCATACATATATATCGAATTCTGATAGAAGTGCATAATACACTCATGTTAAACCACTTCCAGAAGTTTGCAGCCAATAAAGCATTTTATTGAGAATCCATTTACATTGACAGCTTCGCATTATTTCTTGAGTTCAATGAAAGCCAGACTTCAGTGAAATGTTCTACCTTTGATAATTATAAAAATACAGCTCAATGTTCATACTCTTTTTTGTTTTTGTAAAAAAAAAAAAAAAAAAAAGCAAGTGTGTGCTGTTTATCTATGACACAAACATTTGTTGGTTCTGTAATCCTATCTAGCACGCTCACACATTCCATAATAAATTACAACCACTTGAATCACCATGAGAAAAATTGATCTTACTCTAAGTACTCCTTTTACTCCTGCTTCCTCTAATGCTTCGCGACAAGCAGCTTCCCTAATACTCTCATCATCTTCCCATCCACCCTGGCAACAGACCAAAGTGACAAATTGGCAATATGAAGGAAAATATTTCATGCTAAAGGAGGACATTGGTGCAGAGTGCAGACAATATCAAGTACCTTTGGGAATACGAGGTCATCACGTTTTGGTGAAGAAACCATAAGAACTTCTATTATGTCATCTGTATCTCCCATTTGAAGGTTAATATCCTTTCTCCACCTATAAGGAATACATCTGTTGTATGGAATGTATAAGTCAGAAATTATAATTATTGAACCATGTGGCTGATAAGATTAAATTGCAACTTTCATTGAATCCTGGTACTTGGAACTCTACTAGCAAATTATATTTGCAGATATGCTTGAAATGGGTTAAAGATTCAAAAGCTTTTCCAAAATCTACTTCAATATCACATCAACTCATGCATGAATTTGTCCATTATATCATGACATTAAGCTATAATATATTAAAATACTCAAAAGTACCATAACCCAATCTCCACATGAAATGCAACCTTACAGACTCCTCTTCTCTATCTTAGATACATATAAAATTTTACCAAATCCTTTAAATTTTGATGATATGAAAAATTTGAGCCACTGGATCCTGCTTGATGTTCAACAAATGACTCTCAATAGTCTATATTTTCATCATATGATGTAGTAATAGGTCTTTGGCGGTTCATGCTTTCTACAAGCACTGGAATATATTAAAATGGTTAAGCAAGATTTGTAACTTTTTTTGCTTAACAAATCCCACCCACCCCTTTGTCCTATTTGTTTTAAATATCCAAATAAAATCAGAGATTTCTGCAGACAAATCCCTTTCTCTTGATTCTTAGTTTGTTCCACTTGGATATATTGAATGAATGAAAAGAGAATCATTAAGCCTGATTCGAAGCGACAGATTGCGTTGCAACTTGAATATTTCCAGCAACCGCCAATAGCAAGCAGAATTGAACTATCAACCACTAGCAACTTTTACAGAACATGAAATAGACATAACTTCAACGTTAGACATATATACGTATTACATCCCTAGTTAAATACTTGTCACAATAATGGCACCGATCACTTTCAAACTTTTTTTTTTTTTAAATAATCCTGATATAGGCCAAAATGGATCACGCAATTTAAAGTATTTTATAGCATGCTAAGTCAATGAGAAGGCCCACTACTGCAGTACGACTGTAATGGACAAGCATATGAAATATAACAAAATATATTAACATCAAGCGAGGAAGACAATCGTGTAAAACTGTTTGAGATACCTTTCTCTTCATAAACTTGGGAAAAAATAGATACCTGTTCCTGAATGCGACTTTATTAATTTTTTATTTATTTTGTATGAAACAAGAGAAAATGAAGGGAAAGAAGGGGAAACGGAAACAAAGGGAAAGATAAGCTGTAACCCGGTACAGATGAATTTACCATCGAGTAATGGAACCCATTGAACAAGGAGCATAATGCATGCAAAGAACAAGTCATAAACCAAACGGGTAAAATGTGTTGAAAAGGGAAAATCATGGGGTAGAGAAGATATGGGATTTAACAAAGACTTACCCAGAGACAAGGCGCAAATTATCTTCATAACGCTGTCGATCTCGCCCGGTTCGTGCTGGCAAAGATGCCATGATAGATTGTTTTGGACAAGCAAATCTTTAAGAAAAGGAAATGAAAGAGAGAAGAATCAAAACCAAAATTGCTAATTGGGAAATGGGTATTGTCTAAAAATGAACGTAACCCCCAAAAATAGAGGGAAGAGGATGAGAAACAAGGAATTAAAGGGGTGGACACAAATGGGTCATATCGAGGTTCTGTTTTTTTCTGGATTTTGAGTATGCAGAAAGAGCAGCTTTCATAAGCACGGGAATGAGCAACAAGAAAAAGCTTCTAAAAGCACCACCATGAGATAGAAAACATAAATAAATGGTAACAACTTGGCCAAGTTACGGTTTTGGATTAATTTTTGAGCCGAATGAAGGTGCTGCAGCTGTTTAAGTTCGAACTTTTGTTCTTCTGAAACAGGAATGCAAAATGGAGAGAAATTAAAGAAGTCTTCTTTGACATAAAGAATCGCAGAAAGGAAGGCTTCGCAGAAGCACAGAGAGAGCTAGAGATTCCAGTGAGTCTCAGCAACGGCATCCGTTTATATACTAACTAAATTCTTTGTTTCAAACTTCCAGAGCATTATATGTTTCATTTTTTTATTATTGCTAAAATATTTATTTAATTTTTTAAAACAAAATTATATTATATTAGTAATCTTTTAAAGCGTTAGGTGCAATTTACAGACAGCAAAATATATAAGTAAATAATTATTATAAAAAATTAATCGTATAAATTATTTTGTTTATAAATTATTATTTAGTATTCATATTTTATATTGTTAATTTTTTATTAAAACTTTTTTAATTTATATTTTATTCAACAAAATACATTAAAAGATATAGGAACATATCAAGGAAAATATTATATATATTCAGTACAGAAACCCTTCAACAAAAAGTTGGGATTTCTGGAACCTTATATTAATGAGATTTTTTTTTCCTAACAGAATTATGAATGAGATATATAGTATACCCTTGGAGTAAAAGGTGAACTGGTTGAAGATCTTATTTATTATCCTGATTTTCTTCCTCATTTTATGGTTCGTCCTCTTTCAATTCATTTTTAGTTTTGATCTTTCCCAATACATTCTAACTTTTCAAAGAAAATATTTTATTTTTGATAAAAAAGAGTCTAAATTACCAACAAGATATTAGTCAAGCATGCTAATCCTAGACCCCACTTAATTATCATTGAGTTTAAAAAAGTCTAAATTTTTTAATCAAAATAAAAAAAATAACTTTATTATTTTTTGGTTGAGAGGCGGTATTACATTGTTAGTATTATATGACATTATCTAATCTAATCTAATATATAAAGGGAAAATTTTACATGTTAGATATGTCAAAGTTTTAATTGTTGGGTTTTCCGTGAGGATAAATTGTGTTTATCTACTTTAATTTTTTTAATTAAATGTGAATAGAATTATTTTAATCTTTTATATAATTTAAGTGAAATACTTTTCAACCCCGCTCACCTAAAATTTTATTGAAAAAATTTACAATTTCAATCAGCTTATTAAACTTATTTATTTTTAAGGTCATAAATAAAAAAATATTCATTTTTAATTAATAATTAATTTTAAATATTTTTATTTTTTATTTTATCTTAAACAAAAATTAAAATAAAACAAAATTTAAAAGAGATAAAATTAAATGAACAGATTTCATCTGCCATAATTTTTGCACTCCATGATGACAATAATAGGAAAAGATCTGGATTGGATGGCACTCGCTTGTGCCACAGGGGAAATGGGATTATCAGCCTCGAAACGAGTCAAGAACTCTCTATCCAAGTCGCCCGGATTTGACTCAGCGTGCGACTCGGCCTTCTCCACTGTCTCTCTCTGACACAAAATGCTTTCGAGAGAGTCTTTCCTTATCAACTCAATACTGCAACCGATTATCTGCACAATATTCTTTGCAACGCTCAACCTCACACACTGATCCTCAAGTGCGTTCCCACACACTCAAGCCAGCCGAGATTTGCTGTTGGATCTAATTACAATTTTACAATTTTACAGTCACCAGGGGCCCCAAATGAAAAGTGTGATAGAATAGAATCAATAATGAGAGAAGTAAATTTTTAAATAAAAAATTAAATTTTTTATTAAAAGAGATTTTGAGATTTTTGTTGAATTTTTATCTTGTTAGCGAAATAAATTTTTGTATAGATAAATTGAATTTTTTTTATTAAAGGAGATTTTGAGATTTTTGTTAGATTTTTTATCTTGTATGAATTTTATAGAAGTATGTTAAATAAAAAAGATTAAAAAAATGTAATTTTATATATTTTTAAAAAAATTGGAAAATAAAGAAAAAATAATTTAATATATTATTAATATTACATTATCTTTAAATAAAATAAAAGATTTTTTTAACTTTAAATAAATTTATATTATTTATAATTATTAAGTAAATAAGTTTAAAAAATTAACTAAAACAGTAACTTTTTTAAATTTATTTACATGTAAGGGTGAGTAAAATATTATCACTAAATAAATCGGACCTAAATCGAATAAAATAGAATTTGATTTGGTTTGAGTCAAATCATCATTTTAATATAAATAATATTATTTTTATATTTTTTATATTTATTTTTTTATTATTTATTTATCACAATTTTATTTTTCTCTATTTTTATAATATAATACTATTTTTAATTCACATGAGTGAAATTTTAAAAAATTGTGGTCAAAACAATGTTCTTTTAATATATAGTAGGAGATGATTTCATGGGGGTTCATTCGAGTGGGTTTGAATTTGAGAACCCAACCCCACGGTAAAACCCGAGGATAAACATTATGAAAAAATGTAAGCCACCCAACCCACCCCCAATTCCTGTGCCTCTTTGTCTCCTTCTGTCTTCATCTTTCTCCTTATCTTTTCGTCTCTCTATGTCTCAATCTATGTTGCTTTCTCTGTCTCCGTCTCTGTTTTTATCTCCCTCGCGGTCTGCGTCTACGTCTTCGTCTTTGTCTCCACTCTGTCTTTGTCTTTGTTGCTCTCTTCATCTCCGTCTCTCACAGTCTTCATCTCTGTTGCTCTCATCATCTCTGCAAATCGTCACCTGAAACCACCCATTCAAAATCACCTGTGAAATCTTCAACCGAACATGATGGTTCTGCAAGCAGGATGGGCAAAATCGGTGTCAAATTTTAGGACCTCGCTTTTGTTCAGTTTGGCAATTTCTCCCCCCGTCCCAAGCCATGCCCACACCTATTTACACAGCTTCCTCTCTAAAACAGAGAAGAGGGAGAGAGAGAGACAGAGAGAAAATGTGAGGCGAGAAAAAGCCACAAGTGCCAGAATTATTTTTCTTGAGTAATTTTTTTAAAATTTACTGTTTCAAAGTCATTCACCGTTGGGTTTTAAATTTTGTGGAAATGCTCAATGGCACAAAGTTATTCATTCTAGGTGACGGAGATTTGATTTCGAGAGTACAGAGTATATTTTAGACCAGTAAATTTTTGTTCTATTTTGATAATTTTCTTTTATTAAATTTAAATTAGGTCTCAGTTTTTTTTTATATTAAACAAGTTTTTCATGTTAAAAATTTTAATATTTATTAATTTAATTTTTTTGTTGCAATTCATATTTATTTTATAAATTTCTGAATAAAATTACACAAATAATTAGAAGATAATTTGATGGTTGGCTACTGTAATTTCTGATTTGGGTCTATTGAATTCTTCCGCTAAGTAATCCACCTTCCCAACAAGTTTGACACAGGATATTTTTATATATTTTAAACTTATTACTAAAAATACATAAATTTCAAATTTTGGATCCAAATAAAAAAAACCCTAAAAAAAATAAAGCATTAAAGTTGCAACGTCTATATATGTTAAATTTTAAAAAAAAAAATTGAAGGGGAAGTAAAAAAAAATGGAAGCATTGACAGAGAAAAAATGTTAATAGCAATAATTTTTCTTTCATGTGAATGCATTTGTTTCAAAAATTATATTATCTGTGTCGTTATGTTACATTTAGCTTTCTTTATATTTATCAATTTATTTTTTTTAATTATTTGGCATTTATGCCTAATTTAATACTAAAGAATTATTGATAAACATTGGCTCTAAATTTCTTTTGTATATGTGCATATTTTCAAATTTATATTATATAAATATGTAGAAGGTAGAATATTTTAATGCCCAAAATATCTTTTTCTAAAATTCTATTTATTAAATTAGCATATTCTTATAAATTTAAATTAATTTAAAATTTAAAAATTATTTTTATTAAAAAAGTTCAATTTTATAAATGGCTATTTTTATTCTTATTATAAATGTTATGTCATATTAAAGTAAAAATTTATTATCATATTTTTAGCATTTACTATTTTTAAAATTTTAATATAATATCAATTATCTTCTTTAAAAGGATTTTGTAAAAATCATTTTCATTAAAATGTAAATTCTTCAAATTAAACTCTACTTTATAACTTTTTGACATTTATTTTTTATTACATATTTGATATAACTTAAATTAATTTTTTAAAGAAGAAAATGTATATTACTTTCAAATTCACTTGTAATAAATGGGTGTGAAGACTAAGTTATCTAAATCTTTTAATAACATTTATTAAATGTTATCTTTTTTATATTGCACATGCGTTGTACAAACAAAACGTATTCTAATTTTATCTATGAACAAAGATATTCACTAGTTTTTTAGTATTATTAAATAAATTATATATATATACACATATAATGGATCTAGATCATTTAATTTTGTTATTTTTTAATTAATAATTTTATTTTTATTTTTATTTATAATTAAATTCATCCTATAAAATGAAAAAAATTGATAAAAAAAAAAAGAAAATCAAGAGTTGCTGACTTGAGTTCTTATTTAAAAGAAAAGGATCGGCTATGTGGGAAACAATGATGGACGAGAGCGCTGGTGCTGTTGTAGCCTTGGCTAACTTTTTACGTTTAAAAAATATATAAAATAATAAAAAAATTTAGACACATTTATATTTATATTTTTTTTTTTATATTTTTTTTTTTACTACATCTATCAACCTACGTGAAACCTTAGCGTAGAAGTAACATTTTTCTGAAAATAAATATGTAATCCGTGCATCATTAAATGTTGAGTGTGACATGATGTAATAAAAGCCACGTGCTGCCGACAAGTTTTTCAAGTTTTGCGTCAGACTTGCAGTGATTTTCAAAGCTTGATCACGTGGTAACAGGGAGACCACCTCTCCAACTGCAAACGAACTTCATTATATATGAGAAATTATTCCGTAATTAATGTAGTCTACCAACTTAAAACAAATTATAATTTAAATTATTTTATTCATGTAAGTTTATAAATGATCATTATAATTAATAAAAATCATATAAATAATTATTATTTAATAATTAAATATTTCAAATCAATTATATTATGTGATAATTTTTTTGTGAAAATTACTATGTTGGCTGAAATTAGTTTTAACTGTACATAAATTAAAATAATTTTATCTTCATATTAAATAATAATTTTAAAATTAAATTTTAAACATAAAATATGTTACAATATAACTTAGAAAGTAGTTTATTTTTACTGCAGTAAACACTTAAAATTAAAGTTCTCTCATTGTATATATTCAACTGTAATTTGCCAAGATACGTTACAGGTTCTAAATATGATTAATTTAGTTTAATGTTGACTGCAGGGTTTAATATAAATAAAACTATTGCTACTTACACTCACGTTTTTTTACAATTTTTTTTAAATTTAAAAGATAAATAATGGATATATATTGTCCACATTTTAGATTTAAAAAAAATAAAATTACATAAATATAAAAATATATGCATAGCAGTGCTCGTTTAATATTACGATAATTGGCGCCAAAGATCTTGAGTGCATAACGGTGTGTATGCATTTGTCAGATTTTGAGTCTACGTTGGCGAAGAACTAAGTTGCAAGTTGCAATTTTTTTTTTTCATTTTCTAAGTTGCAAGTTTTGGGGTTGGTGGGCAATAAAACAGCAAGGCACAACCATGCATGTGCTGTTAACCCATTGCGACGTACCTTAATAAAAAGCCACCCATTCCCTGTCACTGTCCGTCCACCAAACTGTAATTAGGGACCCACTTACACTGTGGTAGATTCAGAAATTTTTAGTAACGAGGGCATTAAATATATAGCATGTTTTATATATACAAAGATAAAAATTATAAAATATAATATAATTAAATTTTAATGTAAAATAATAAAGCAGAAGTAATTTTTTATAAAAAAATATAATAAAATTTTATCACAAAATCTTTCACTATTCTTAATTTTTAAATGGTATTGGGGCAATTAAAAATATTTAATAAGAATAATAATAATAAACGGTGCTTGGCAGTGACATTTAAAGGAGGTAGTGGGGGCATTTGCCTCCCCACCCCCAAACCTTATACATGGGTCCGCTATTGCACCTAAACCAGCAAAATGGTCCAACCAATTTTCCTTTTGAAGTGTTTAAAAGTTACAGATTTCTTACTTTGTATCAAAATGTTGATGAGTGTGGTTGATCTCGTTTTTTGACATATGTTTATTAGATGTTCGTGTGGTGTGAATGGCCAAATTTGACATTGTTCTTTATAACATATCCGGGTATGAATGATCGGACATATTTGATTACACTTCTGACAATATATGGTAAGCAAAAGCATATAGTTTTACTATTTTTGTACATTTACTTTCACATACTTTTAATTTTATAAAATTTAAATCATTAAATTCATTAAATTCTATAAAACTTATAAAAATTAATAAATTAAAACGAAATATCCAAAAAAAAAGAAAGAAAAGAGATATAAAAATGGGTCAAACTTGGCACCTCACTCTATTTGCCTCACCTAAAACGAAAAGGGTTGTATAAATTATATTTATTTCAACCATTCTTATTAGCCTTCTTATGTTAATTTTTATTAAGTCATTTTATTTTTTCAATAATTATATTTTAATTATATGAAATTATTATTCAGCAATTATATTTTTATTATTATTAATTCTCTAATAGCTATTTTACAACAACTCATTTTTTTTAAACTTATATAAATATACACTATTGGGTCACCTGGTGCCCAATAGATAAAGAAGTCATATTATGTTAAACTATTTATTTCCTATTTGTTAGATTACTATTCACATATATTATATTATTTTTATTGATCTTGTCTCTTAATTGTGAGTACATATAACTAAAAAGTTTTGTTGAATTTTGAGGAATTACCACGTTTAAAACCTTTACATTTGAAGAATAACAAAATAATATTTATGGACAAGTGTTTCTATAATAGGTCTCAAACTATAAATTTAGAATTCACATATTCTTTTAACAATTTTAATGATTATTGTCATTATCATCATTGTTATTGTTACATTTACTTATGCCATGCATCTTGACCCATATTGAGTTTCTTAATAATTTAATTCAATTTTTGCTATGTTAAAAGGTTTGTAAGATTGGCTTTATCTAACAAGTTATATTATGTTTACTATGGATGTGAGGAATTAAAATCAACCTAAGAGTCTATGATCACAAAATGTTTTACTGGAAATGCTAACAAACAAAAATTTGTCATTGGAGACTAGTACTACTTTGAGATGATTGAAAGAAAGAAGGATTAAGAAGCCGCAAAAGAAAAACTAAGTTCTTCTAGGTGCAAGTTAATCCACACCAAAAGAGGTATAATAACTTTTTCTTTGGTACACATAATATTAGTTATAGGCCTAAAGTCAATAAACTTATTTTTTAAGAGAGTAAGAAATGATAATCCTCTAAAGCACAATTAAAAATTAATTAAAAGAGATGAAACAATTATTGTGGTTAAGTGATCACCAATGTGAAAGAGTGATAGACTAGTGCTATTAGTCACATTTGTGCTAATAGAGATGCCTTCACTTTTTACTTACTAGTAGGAGTTAAAGAATAATTTGTCTACTTTGAAGGATCCATAACTACAAAAGTTCTAAGAAAGACAAAATTCTTTTGAAATTCATAACTGGTGGGACATTGACTCTCAATAATGTGCTACATGTTCTCAACATTAAACCAAAATTTTGTTTTTGTGTCATTGTTGACAAAATTAGGGGTCAATATCTCATTGAGTATTGATAAATTTACGATTACACAAAATATTGTGTTTGTGGGTAAAAACTTTTTTAATCATAGTTTGTTTGTACTAAATATTTAGTGATGAATGACTATGCTATCATTTTTGCTTATATATATTTATTCAGTTGATTTTTATAATTTTTGGCATGCTGATTTATGCCTTACATTAAAAATAATTTTTTTTAGATAACAAATATTTGTATTTGGTTCATTTTAACTTGAAATAGTATGACAATTTTTATTGTGGAGGTTCAAAATGTTTATGTACATTTTCAAATTAAAAAAATTCTTAGTTTAATTTTTTAGATTAGTTTATCTAATAAAAAGGAATCAAATGTGTAGAAAATGATGAAACTATAGACATGGCTTATCTAAAGTTTTGATATGTAATTGGTCAACTATATGAAAATATTGAAATTATATATTTAAAATATTAATTTGAAAATTATATTTATTTGCTTGTAAAAGTATTTTTGGTCATGTGCTGTAATATTTTTGTGAAAGGTTATATATATATTGTGAGAGTTGTTATGATACTCTTATCATGAGAATAAACTAGTTGATTATGATATGTGAAAATATTTTGTGTTAGATTATATCCATAGTAGTGTCTTGAATATTTGAAATAATTTGTATGATAAATAATGTAATTTCATTTTTTGAAATTAAATATAATTAATTAAAGTTGCAAATATTGTAAGTCTTTGATAAATATGATTATGTGTTAATTAATATTGTGCTCTTGATATTAATACAGAGAAAAACATTCCTATTATACATGAAAGTACAATGGTATCAAATAAATTTTGTTAAAAGGCATTTCTATTGTACATAAACGTACATTAGTACCAAATGAGATTTGCTAAGTTTTATAAATTTCATATATCAGTTGTAGAGAGGTATGTCCCTAATTTAAAATTTTAAAAATGTGGGGTAGTGTAGGCACTTGAAAATTATTCAAGTGGACCATTGGTGAGGCTAAATAGTTAAGAAACTCTTACCATCTTTGAGTATAAAAATAACACCCTGTAAATTTATATATTGAGATAACTAAATTGATAATAACCACTGCAAAGAACAAAATTTTCAATGGTGAGAGCCGAAATATTTGATTATATCATATTGTGATAAAATAGATATTGAAAGATGACACTATCAAGTGTGTGAAGTCAAAAATAGACTTAGCTAATTTATTAACTAAAGTCTTAGGTAAGAGATAAATATTTGTAGGAAAAAAAATATTTAAAACATTACGGGATGAGACTAATTAATGTCAAATGAGATTAACAATTATGGTAACCCAACCTATGTGATTGAAGGTCCCATAAAGTAGATTCATATAGGTAAAAATAAGTCACTATTATCCTATAAGCACTAATAAAAAATTATGTCCCTTCTATAGTGTGTAATGGTGCTTGAACTGTGAATGGGGAGGGATGAACAAAAGTTATCAATGATTTTTATAATCCTTATAGGTGGTGTATTAATAGTAGTGTATACTTGATAAAATCATTTATATAAGTATAGAGTGTGATCGCTTTTATGAGATGATGGCATATCTTTAGAGCCCCATGAATTACAAGGTATGCGCATAGGTTATTAGTGCAAAATTATATTGTTTAGTAAAAATGTATTCGAGAAAGTGTAATATGAGAAGTAAGATCACTGACTTATAACAAGACTTATTGGTTTATAAAAATTATTATGTTAAACTATTTCTTTCCTATTTGCTAGATTACTATTAATAATATTATACTACTTTTGTTAACTTTGTCCATTAATTATGAGTGTACATAATTAAAAGAGTTTATATCACATTTAAAATCTTTGTATTTGAGAAGCGGTAGAATAATTTTTGAAGATAAATTTTCTTACAATATATCTCAAATTATAAACTTACAATCAACCTACTTTTTTAACAAAAAATGAATTTATATTTTTTTATTCATTAAATTATGAGTCAATCTATCTTATTTTATTCAATCACAAATCATAATAAATTTAAAAAGATAATATTTTTTTATATAAAAATATATTAATATATTAAATTAATCTCTCTAAGCTCATTTATTCACAAGTTATGACGAACCATAACACCACAAATTACTTTAATTGAGCCGTTGTGGTAATTGCGTTACGGAAGCAACCTTTCCGAAAGCGTAAGTAAGTGGCGTGCAGAATTAATATAAGCTTTCCATATGAATAATATTAATCTAACATATACCTTTGGGTAGCACGCCTCACCATATTATGAAATGGAAAATGATACAGCCATGGAAGCGTAACCTTCTGAAACAATAAATATGAAGGAGAAAAAAATAAAGTAAAAAATTGTAGCATATCCTAATATAATAAAGTGGCATGCGTTCTTGTTTGAAGGTTTACTGCAAGCATATTCTTATTCTATAGAAATCCCGCGCCAAGCATTGTCCAAATTTCCAGGCACGTGTTTGATAAAAGGGACCTTTCCGTCAACGTTGTGATAAAGTAGCTACAGATCATCGCCTTGATGAATAATTAGTATAGCCAGTTGTTTTATATACAAAACAAAATGCTGCCATATATATATATATATATATATATATATATATATATATATATATATATACTTTAAATCAAATGAAAGGCAATCGATGTTGAAATGGCGCTCCGCACAAGACAAACAACCGTCTTGATATGGCCTATTTAGATAGCTGTTTGTGGATGAGAATATATGGAATGAGCAAAGGGGTGACGTTACCTTCTTGATTCCAAGTTGCTGAGCAGATAGGCATCCACTTTCACGGTGACTAGATGTGGGTCTTCTCAATAACCGAACACAACCCGTACAGGAAAAATGATTTTTTCATAACCAGCCACTTTTTTGTATAGTAATGTCAAGTAACTACATATATATATTGAGTTTAAATTTAAAATTTTAGAAAAATTATAAAGAAATAATTATGGATTATTACACCAATTAAAAACCAGATATAACTACTTTTTTCAAAAAAAAAAAAAAAATCACTAATCGAAGGTATTGTCACAAAAAAGATGACATATAAGAGATTTGTAAAATGTTAAATGTATGTAGAGGAGCATATGTTCATTTTACATACAAAGAGAGGAATTTTTTAAAAAAGAGGAAAAGAAGAGTGAGAATGAGAATGTGTAATTTTTTTGCAAGTTGATATATACGATTATTATTACTCAAAGATTCTGTAACAAAATAGTTACAATGACATAAAAGATTGTTTTAAATTAATAAAAGTATAACAACAAATAAATTGTCCCAAATGACTTTATTGCAACAAGAGATTATAGTTTTCTTTTTGTTTTTGGTTAAAAAATGGTAATTGGTTGGGTAAATTATTTATATGTTTCTTCCCCACACGAAAAAGGTATTGCCTCTTAATTTTATGATCATGTTCTTAATAAACTAGTTTTATTGTGAATCATATAATTCCGATTCCCATTTTTTTAAAGTAAAATATTATTTTATAAATTGATTATACAATTTATTTATTATTGATAAAAATTAATAATATAAATTATTTTTAAAATATAAATATATAGATACTAATTTATGATTTTATTTTTTAATTAATAGTCACATATTTATATTTATTTTAAATTAAAAAATCATTATAAATGAATTAAATTATATAATATCAGCCGATAGATATCTAACCCATTTGGCATAAATGACAATCAATTATAAATTGCTGCAGCGATTTAAATCTAATTCTCTACCTCTTCTCTTTCATAATGGTCACTGTATAACTCTTCTGTATCGTATAAAAAAAATTATGTAATATCACATTCCCTTAAATAGGAAGAAAGAGAGTAATTCTCTTCCCACCACTCATTTACGGTTTACAGAGCCAATCAATAATTGTGCTATGAAAAATGTGAGAATTCCATAATTATTTAGATGTGAGACTAACACTGCTCCAGAAAGTGATGGGTGTTAATTGGGTATGGTACTATGAAGATAGGGAAAGGCGTTTACTTGGAGTCAACTGCTTTGGAAGTTACATATGTGCAAGTGGGACAGGGAGGGCACCCCCTGCCATAGATGCTTTCTTAATCGTTACAGCGTCATCTGTGATATGTCCAAAGAGAAGGTCCCCTTAGGTGTCGAGGCGGGCAGTGTGTCAAGGACAACAGTTTTGATTTCACACCAAACACTTGCGTGCATACATGGCCGGTATTCAGCCAAAACATAGCATTAGCTACCCCTTATTATGTGTTTTTCATGTGCTCATCTATTCGGCAACTTGTCTGCTTAATTTCTTCTTTGTTTTTTCCTGCACTTATCTGCATTGGGATTAGGCCTCACCCACTCGGCTTACTATCAACTTGCAAATATGGTAAGCAGTAGAGGAATAATAAATTATTCACCATTGAAAAAGGAAAAACAGAAATTCAAGCAACATAGCTTATATAAACTAAAGGTTTGCATAAGTGCACCATCGCAGGATGATACAAATTGTCAAATTTACACTGCATACATTATTGTAATTTTTATAACTTTATTCTTATAATATAAAATTTAAATTTATATATTAAATTATAAAATTTAATAAATATAATAGTTATTACATTAATTATTATAAATAGTGTAAAAAAAACTAAGTGAGAATAACTTTTTTCTTTACATCATTAAATGTATTGTAATTATTTTTTATGAGAAGAGAAATGACAAACTAATTAATACAGGTAAAATCATGAATTTAAACTAAAAAAATAAAAAAAATCTTAAAATAACAATGAAAGGTCATTTTACGTTACAAGTTCCAGCTATTGTAGCTTAGACTTCCATCCAAAGAGAAATGGATCTACAAAACACTTTTTTTTTTCTTTTTCTATTGTTTTCTATATTCATTAAAAGAATCTATTTTCCTTTTTAGTGTATTAGTCTTTTTTTTAGAGAAACAATAATCAAATACTTCTTTTAAATATGTGTCTTTCGATATGCACAAAGTATTTAATTTGATCATTGATGCGATGTGACTATAATATATGTAAACAAAAGTGTTGAGTGTTGATGTGTGTAAAAATTAAAAAACCTGTTTTTTTTTTTAATGAAATGTAATCTTGTGTCGTTAATTTAACATGACTTTTAATATATATAATAATAATAAATAAAATTTTATCTTATTAGATAAAATTAATTATATAAATTAAATGATGCCATAAAATTTTATTTAAAATTAAATTTTAATATATAAATATATTATTTGGGAAAGACTATCGTAGTTGTTGCTTCAATTTTTTGTTTTCCCCAGTTTCTTACTATGGCTTTCCAAATGCAGAGAGAGTCCATCACAGAATGGGCTTCCAGCCTACCATAGTTGCAGGGGAACAATACAGTCTGTGCTGTGTCCAGGCCTTTTTTCACTATTATTTTTTGAATACATATTAGGCACTCTTTTAGGTACAATTAAAAAGTCCTGGCCTAAATTATATTATGCTCAACCTCAAAACAACTTCAAAACAATAAATATCAGCCCAAAAGAAACTATGTAGAAAATTTAAGTTGTGTCAGCTTTCTGTGACGAACTTGAAAGGAAAAAAAAAAAAAAGATTTGTTAGTTTTTTTTTTCTTTTTTGGGTAAGTTGTTAGTTTTAAGTTGTGTCAGCTTGATAGTTTCAAATTTTAATTTGACCCCTCTACCCCTACCATTCAAAATTATTAGCGGATTACTAATATGTTAAATCAAATCCAGCACGTATTCTTCGATGGCTGAATTTGAAACTTCTCTGTCTAAGCACTGCACATATTTAGTTCTCAAAACAGTTATTTATTATTATTTTGAGATTTATTCGAAAAGTGATTTGAAAATTTCTAATCTACCATTATGGACTGTGTCTCAAAGCTTTGGGACAGTTTTATTATTTTTATAAATTAAATTTTATAAAATATTTATTTAAAAATTTAAATTATTAAATTTATTAAATCTTATATATTAAATTATGAGGCTCATAATCTTAAAAATACAAAATAACCTTAGTCTGGTTAAGTGAGCTAATTTTTCGATGGGAATATTGGAGAGACACAGGTTCTACAGCTAATAATTGGATAAATTGATAAATCATAAAGCTAGAAATTGAAATGCTCAGAAAATGAGATAAAGCCAGGGAAATCTTGTGTCTAAGGGAGCTCCCTAACATTGATGCTGACCCTTCAGTTCTAATGGAGATGAAAACATTGAGGGACGACGCAGATGGAGTGGCTTTAGAAGAGATTGTAAAGGAGGTACATGAAAAGAAATCCATTTCGCTGTAAATTGTTTAACGGTGGGAAGGTCCTTAATGGGGCTTGGAAATGAAAGTATGTATGTGTGTATATATATATATATATATATATATATATATATATATATATATATTTAGGTGCTTGATTATACATCAGAAAGAATTAATTTCAAACTACAGGGGCTTCAGATCGAAAGAGACAAAAGAGTAGGCAGAAGAATTTTTTACAACGAAAGTTGTTCTGCAAATATAAAAGTCAATCAAGATTGTTTTGATGGGCTACTGTCTTACCGGCTAGTAAGTCATTGTTTGCTGTCATAAGCAGTGGCTGAATTTTTCAGATGCATGTTTATGGTGCTGCTAGAGCCCTCCTTCAATTGAAAGGAACAAAATTTGGTGTGCTGTTTTTTTTCAGCGAGCCAATTTTCTCAGGCACACAATCGCTAGTTCTGTCCTCCGGCCCACATGAAAGCTTGAATATGGCTTACTATCTCTCGCACCAATTTGGATCTTGGAAAGTGTAATATACATTTCATTTTATAAAGTTAAATGACTATTGAACAATAAATAAGTTGATCTGCAAGGGATTTAGTGTAGCTAAGCAGTGGAGAATCGATTGAAATTTGAGTCTTAGAATAAATAGGAAAATAATATGTACACATAGTGGCGGATCTTGATTGAAAATTTTGAGAGAGTCAAAAGCAATTAACTCATACAATTAAAGTTTACGAATATACATAGTTTGGAGTGTATCCATAATCAAAAAATGTACTTTAAAATTACATGTTAATTTAAAAGTATTACACATAAAATAAAGAAAAACTACATTTCCACTGCTGCTCTTTGTTCTTTTAAATACTTGAAATCATCATTAATTGAATCAAAATTTAAGTTTTCAACTATTTCCTTTTCAATATAAATCACCATATTGTCTGCAAGAAATTCATCATCTATCCTATTATGCAGTCCTGTCTTAGTTATCTTTATTGTTGAAAATGATCATTCCATTGTAGCTGCAAAAACTAGAAGAGTCAATGTGAGACGAATTTATCGATCAATCAAGTAAAATGTGTTTGACTTTCCTGTTCTTGCCAAAGCTTGACATAACTCATGCATACTTGATAGATCTTTTAAATTTAGGTGGCTAGGAGCATCAAGAATACAATATTGAAGTTGAAATTTTAAACTAGTCTTTTCTTGCACACTAAAATCCATAGGATATAATTTGTTCACCAATGTGCATATGTCATCAATGTTAAAAGCTTTATAAACACCCTTAGAAATTAAATTGGAGCTTAGAGTCAAAAGCTCCATTGCTTGCTCACTGAACCTATGATTCAACTCTTACATTGCTTATCCAATGTAACCAACAAATGTTCAATATGAAAATGATGCTCCACTATGATGTGATCTTTTTTATGACAAGAATGGCCTTAACGTGCTATATAATTAGCACTAAAATTAGGAAAATCAATGTTATGTTGTTCACAAAATAATGTCACATTCTTCAATAAATCTTGCCAACCATCATCTTGTAACTTTTGCATTAAAATTTTTGTAGTGTAGACTACCTGTATAGCATTAATCATATCCTAAGATTGTTGTTGCAAAACTTAACAAAGGCAATTTGTGATTTCCATAATCTCTTTCATCAAACATAAAATCAATATGAACTCAAATGAAGTCAACATATTATGAGAAGCATTAGTATGAGAATAAGTTGATCCCTCAATTATAATTTTTCAACGACCAAAGAAGTCGCATAAAACATATTTATCATACTACAAATAGAATAAAAAAAGTGAGCTCCAATGAGTATCTCCAGCTCATTTTAAAGTGCTAATTTTATTTTTGCCTTTATTAGACTCAAATTCTCCAATCTCTAGCAAATGTTCTCTTTCATCTAATTTGATAGCTTGTAACTGATCATGACACTTACTAGAGGAACATATAATATTGACAATGAAAGTCAAATTTGGAAAAAATTGATGGACAGAAATAACCTCTCTAAAAGTAGCAACAACGCAAGTTGTAATTTATGAGCAAAGCAATGGATATAATATGCATATGGACAATCCTAGAGAAATAATGCTTGTAATCCATTCCTTTCCCCTCTCATGTTACTGGCACCATCATAACCTTGACCACGAATATTAGAAAAATCAAGATCATACAGAAAGAACAGTACATAATTCTTTTTTAAGAGCAGCAGCTATAGTACCCTTAACATACACAAGATCCAAAAATTGTTCTTGTATAGAACCATTTTTATCTACAAACCTCAAAACAACAGGCATTTGCTCCCTTTTTGATTCATCGCATGCTTCATCAACAATTATGAAAAATTTAGGGTTCCCAATTTTTTCATGGATATGGCTGCTCACTTTACTAGAGAGGATATGCAAAATTTCCTTTTGAATCCCATGAAAAATATATTTTGAATTGTACGGAGCATTTGTTAACACAACTTTTGCAACTTTATCATGGTATAATGCTACGAGCTTGATCATCTCAAGAAAATTACCTCTATTTTTTTATTCTAGTGTTTCATCATGGCCTCTAAAAGCACAAGCTTGAAAGGTTAGCCGACAAATTGTATAATAAAGGTCTTGAGGTGCAGTCAATTCTTGCAAGCTTGTTCTGAAGCTTGCACATTAATAATATTCTTGGCAAGGTTGGATTGATTTAATAATTTTTGACAAGCTTTCACTGCATTATTGTGTGGTAAGTAAGGGCTTTCTCTAATATGGTAAGAAATGCACAATTCTTTCCAGCATTAACCTTCCTTCATGGTCTAAATCCTTCTCCGGTAAAGATATCTGACACAGGGCACCCATTTGGCCTTTTACTATAAAGACAACTAAGCAAACAACAAGCAGCATCATTAATTGGAGAATACTCTAGCCAAGAAGAAAAAATTTGAGCTAAGAAGATTGAAATCACTTAAGGTGTTTATCTCTAGAAACAGGATACTTTTCGATATGACTTTGATATGGACCCTAATTTAGATAGGCTCTTCGAATTTCATCTCTTTGATTCACTAGATATTCCCACATCTGTGGATGTTTTCCGAGGCCTTGTTCCAAAGTATTAACATCAAATTGATTAGTTCTAACTTTTTGAATCTTTGAAGGTTGCCTTTTTGGTTGAGTTCTTATATAATTAGAAGTATGTTTTTCAGGAAGTGAAGATATTGAAGGTATATTATTCTCATATTTATCAGAAGCTGTCTTAAAAAAATCATCAATTCTTTAATGCTTGATCATTGTGCTTTTTTAACAGAAGTGTATCAATTCCTAAGTAGACAAAAAATTAAGCTATGTCATGTTGAAATCTAAACTAGAGAGAGATTAAAATAAGTTTTGTGAAGGGAGAACATGATAAAATGTCAATATTAACTATACATGCATTTGCTACTTGAAGATGTTCTATACTATAGGATCCTCATAAACAATCGAGTGTAGATTACTCCTAAGAAGAATACTTAGAGGAAACCAAAAAATTGCAGCTTGACAGTTCCCCATTGGCTTTGTTGAAGGTTAGTAAACGTGAAAGATTGTATTATCTGTTAACTACAAACGAAATTCTATATAACTCTTTGCACTGGGGTTAAGCAGTGAAGGTATATAATTGAAAAGCAAATAAGCAAAGAAAAAAAAAAAAAAGAGGTTATGATGGATAATCTTTTTTTACTTATAGATCCTCTAAGCCGGGCTTATTGTTTTCTATCACACTGATCGAACATACTACAGATATGCACAACCACTAATCCAAATTCTCTCCCATAACTGTATGATCATGCCATTCTATTAAAAAATTTAAACTAAGTGTCCCCATTTAATTTTATTATATGCCTTTTTGAAATATGCTTTTAGACTTAAAATTACGACATATAATAAGCATTGGATCACCACAATTAAAGTATATTTTGAAAATCAAACTTCTTCCGTTACAGACCAATTTCATACTTAAAAGGGTGATCAACTTGGGTCTCCACAATTTGGTGCACAAACGTTGCCATAGTAGGAATGTTTTATAAATTTTCCCCAAAGAAACCCGAATTATTTTGCCACAAAATGATTTAAAGAAAATATAGATTGAAGAAAAATATACAAACTACAATTATTGGAATGATTTTATGCACGCAAGCCTATTATTCTTCTTCTTCTCTTAATACTGATCACTAATATGTAATTAGGATTACAAAATGTGAAATGCTATATTCTATAGAAAATGTAAGCTTGTGAGAAATGTATCCAGAGGTAAAATAGCAATACTTGGAGTCCAAAAGAAGGTATTGTGAAAATGGGCTTTTTAGCCTTCTTTGCTGCAAAAATAAGTCCCTTAATAATCAACAGAAACCAGCTCTGTTCTTCAGCTGCTGCTATGATGCGGAAAATGAAATGGGGCTGCTACTCTTCTACAGAAAATGAAATGGGTTTTGTTTGAGAAAAAAAAAAAAAGTTGTAGAGTACTCTCTGCTAGTTTTCCCTCTCTTATTATTATCTTTTGGTTTCTTCTTTACACCTTACTTTTTCTCCCTTGGTTATTTATTTTCTTGGTCTGTTAATTCAAGTAATCTAGTGTATGCTATGTAGTTTAGTATATGTACATGTTACTTTTGTTAAAATTTTGAAAGTGCCACATATAAAATTATATAATTTTTTTTGCCCCTTTAAAGCTCAGTTATACACAGTTTTTTGCATTATATATAAACGTATAAATAAAAAAAATAAGAGAAATAATGAGAATGTAAAAAAATATATAAATTATGTGCACATAAGAATATACGTGTAATAGAACTCGAGTGCATATGAAGAGAACGACACTCAAGAAGAGTTGCTCTGTTTGAGAACTAAAACACAAATTCGCTTGTCTGACAGAGACGGGATTCGGCAACTAGGGGTGGGCAAAAATCTGATGAACCCGAATGGATCCATCCCAAACTAGTAAAATGGCAATCTCAATTCGAGCCATATCAATCCAAAATGCTAGGTAATTAAATAAATGGGTTCATACGGGTTAATTTGGTTGGGTTTGGTTTTAGATTTCCAAAGCCGCGCCGACCCGTGCCAACCCGAGCATGTCATTGACTATGTTTTCATGCAGCTCTCCTTTCGTCTTCAAACTTCAAGCATCTACGTTTCTCGCTTCCACTTCTGGCCACCTGGCTCTCTATCTTCTCTTTCCTTACTTCAAACTACCATAATGGAGGAAAAGGAGAGCAATGTTTTTGTGTCCCTCTGTCCAGCTGCCCCCCTCAACTGGTGAGTACCTCACTACCTAATGTTCTGAACATGGCAGTGAACATGAAAGTGGATAATAGTGCAGGGGCAACAATAGCCGCAGCACCGGCCATAACAAGAATGGAAATATTATAAAACACTAGAGGTGGAGGAGGAGGGCAAGGGAGTTTTGACTTGTTTGGGAGAAAGAAAGGGACGTCCTGAAAATATGGTTAGATGGAAACTTGAGGTGGACGTACAACTTGCAAGGTGCAGCACCGCCACCTCCACCGGGCTTTTCTTTGTCTCCTAGTTCTCCTTTTGAGTATTACTCCAAAAGGGGTTGAGGCAATCCTCTTGGCTCTGGCAACTGGCAGCTCCTTGCATCTCTAGGTGGCAGCTCCTTACATCTCTAGGTTAGTTTTACTTCAAGATACAACCTTTCTCTTTTCTGGTGAGGTGACCTTACACTATATTATCTCTTTGGTTTCTAGAAAATATCCAGTTATTTGTATCAGCTTCCTTTTATTAATCCCAGAGCCCATCTAACCCCAAATAAAATTCATTTTTATTGCAAAAGGGTGACATTAATAACTCATTTGAACATTAATATTTATTATTTTATATGTTAAATTATATATATTTCTTTCTCAAGAGAATACTACAAAAATAGTGTGGCATCTTCATCCACCCCCTCAATTTGAATTTGACGTTTTTCTTTCCACTTTCCTTTCTTTCTTTCTGGCAATGGGACAAAATAAGTCAAAAGGTAAGAAGCCTCAAAGACTCACTGCGAAAGGCATAATTAAAACTTGTATACTCCAAAAATAATTTATTATGATTAAACAACTCATATGGTAAAGTGATAATAATAACCTTTGATTAGACAGCATATAACAAGAAAAAAATGAAAAGAAAGTAATATTCTTTCAGCCATTCTAAATTTCTAACTTCTAAAAGAAGGTGAAAAAGGTTGAAAAAACACTCCCACTTTTGACTTTTACCAAATAGCTAAGTAAATTTTTTTTTTCTCCTTCTATTCTCTCGTTCTGAGTGTTCTACTATTCTTTTGTTCTCTTTTACACTTTGGTCTCTCTTATTCTCTCTATTTTTTCGTTCTACCTTTCTAGATTTTGGTTTCTGCTCTTATGCTGACCATTTCTCTTGGCTCTCAATCAGTCCTTTTTCTTCTTTCCACCATTGCACGTGATGGGGAAGCCGTGATTTATGAAGGTGGTAATGGGTATTGTAACTCTTGCAAATTTTTTATGGTAGTCACAAGATAATGTTGGTGTGGAGCATCATCGATTTTTGGAAGAACACGATGCTGGATTTGAGGCTTTTGACCAATGCTGTGAAGGGAAGGTATGATGGATTTGAAGGCCAGAGTTCTGACCTTCTATACCATGAACCAACCCAATTCAACCCAACAAAATTGGTTTGAAATTATACTTACGTCACTTTCATTCGATTTCGTAATTTTTTGCCCCTGTAGGCAAGTCAGCCATGAATATTGGCTGATTTCGTGGTCCCTGAGAAAGATGACCTTTAGGGACGTTTTGTGTAAAAATTTTAAAAATGAAACGCATGCTGGGCCTTATTGTAGGAGCAGGCTACGCTAAAAGTTCATGGCTTTGACCTAATTCACTGGCACAATACAAAGCATGCTATAATGATATGTTTGATATGTATAATTTTTTATATCTTGTCGTATCTCATTTTTGAAAAAAGATTTCCTGTTCACATTTTGTGCTAAGGTCGAACCAGATGCAACATAGACAACAGCTAAAATAATGAACTAGTTTTTGTACCCAAAAACAAAATAATAAACTAGCTTTCTTACTGAATATTAGTGCCGTTTGAAGGTTAGGCCATCTTGGGCTGAACCTGCAGAACCAGAATCTAGATCCTACAGCCTAAGCTCAAATCCAATCCAAAATTAAATGAACAAATATAATAATTTTCATTGGGGGAATTCTTTTATCAAAGACACTGCTGAAAAAAATTTCAATTGTTTGTTTACTTGAACATATAACCGAGTTTTGGAGCCTAGTGCTCGTACGCAGAAAATGAACATGGTTTTGTTGCTATCAATATCATCAAATATCAAAAACACATACATCGACAAAGAGAAACAAGGATATTCAAAGCCCTTTCTAATTGTTTTAAGAAATCTAAGCTACACAAACTCCTGATTGAAGTTCTCACGAACCACCATTGCAGAGTAGATGAGGTATACAAACTCAAGGCAGCAGGACTGAAAAAACTAGAGAAAAAACACGTATGAACAAACTGCCTTTACATGAGAGATAGCTGATACGGCAGGATTATATAGCACATTAATACAAAATTAGTTCAATCATTGACAACATAGATCCATAAGCTTCTACAAAACAAGGCAGGGAACCCAGAAAGAAAAAGAAAGACCTAATACACTACCACATCCAGAAGTTCTAACAGCAGCATGCCAAGATTCATGCCTGAAACTGAACCTCGAACCATCAACCACCGGACCCAAATTATAGCATCATCAGTATTCCATGTAACAAAACCACATTTTAACACAGCAAGAATCCAAAAATGGGGCATGCAGAAGAACACTCAATATCTTGCACTATAATGAAAATCCAACAAAACCAATCCAAAAGAAGGTTGTAAGGTAAAGTCTTCCAATCGAACAAAATTGATATATATCCTAACCAGAACAAGACAATATATTGAATCCCTTTTAATAGTAAGTGTTGAAAAATCTCCCGTCATGGGTTGAAGGCATCATCTAGTCTCCCTTCTTCCTAAATGAGCAACCCTCAGTAAGCCTTGCCCGCCCACCCGTTGGCTGGCATAAGACCGTCTGGCAGTTGCCGCATACCACAACAGTCTGAGAGTGGCTGAAGACAGTGGTTCTGCATCCAAATTAAATTTGCATACATAAGCCAAATTAATATCGTTTAGAATATTTAAATAACATCAGAATCAACCCACAAAAGAAGATTCTACTTACATGTTGAAGCAACCCTGGCATTTGACATCCTTCAACAAAGCACATTAAGGGAAAAACGAAGAGACAAAAGAATTAGACATATAATAAACTCAAAAGGAAACAGAGAAATAGCATTAGAGAAGAAATCTCTTCCAAATTGAGAAAATGCAGAACAAATAGCTACAAGGAAGGGGCTGAAAAGCAAGAATACCATAAAGAACGAGTTAGGCGACTGAACAAGACGCTTGAGCTTGTGCTTTCTCTTCTCCAACTCAGCTGGGGGATTTAGCAAATCAATATCGTTCTGAAGAACCTACTCGCTCAAAAGCAGAGAAAATGGCAAAAATTCAGCAAGCTAGATCCACTGAACAGAACTCTAGAGATTACATCATGACATTGAATTAACGAAATTCCAGGAGTCCATCAAGTCCACAAAATATTGTAAAAAAATTTTGAACGACAACATATCATCTAAAAATTGAAGTACTGACAACCTCGTCATAGAAAATCCCAATTTCAACAACGCTGTTCTCTCTCGCACTGATAGAAACCCACAAAACAAGCATGTTGCTTGCACTAAATAATCAACAAATAAACAAGAAAGAAAGGGAAAAACATAACCCGAAATTAAAAAAAAAAACGAGGTTAGATCTAAGAAGCTAGAAAAGAAGTAGCGTTGATACTCACCATCTTGGAAGCAGATTGGTGACAGCTTAGTTAAGAAAGCTTGATAAACCCTAAGGTCAGCAGAAACTGAAGCAGGAGTTGGCAGAGACGGCAAGACAAAGTAAGGCAATTGAGTGTGAGATAATTATATAGGGTTTATCTGGGGCGGCCCAGAAGGCGGTTATGGACCTTTTGTGAGTATGGAATCGTGTCCGTTCGTTCTTGGACGGCGCAGCACGAAGAGTCCGGAGTTATATTCTTATATTTTTTCACTTTTGTTATAATAAATAATTTGAAATTTTTTTATTATGTGAAATTTCATAATTTATTTTGAGATCAATCTTAAATTATTTATTGTAATAAAAATATAAATATAAACATATAATTTTAACATTACTACTTGAAAACAGGGCTACACTACACATCCTTTTCTCTCAGTTTTTTTTTTTTTATTTAACAGCATATGTAATATATATGATGTTATTTTCATTTTCATGTGTAACAAATTAGATTTAAACCCGACATATTATTTTTTTTCCTTCACACACACTTGTATATTCATTTGATAGTCTTCTCTGTTGATATAATTTGTTGTACTCTGTTCAAAAGTTCTTTAAATTAGGCTTTGATATGCTACTTATATATGATGAATGAAAAAAAAAATGGTAATCTGCAGGTAAACAAAATAAATACAATGATATTGTTTTTTACAAATTAAATTAAAATAAACTAAAGATTTATTTAAAAAATATAAATTATTAAACTTATTAAGCTTAATTGATTGAATTATAAAATCTAACAAAATAGCAATAAAATCATTGACTCTTAACAATTTAGTAGTTCGCTTATTAGGATTGTTATTTTGCATCATTTGTGAGGCATATTTGGTGTTCTCCCAATTTCACTTTACCAAGTAAACTCATATGGAACTCTAGATTAACCAACATCACATTTGGTGTTGTACTCTGTTCAGTTTGGTTTAGTTACCTTATAAAAATTAAATAGATGATGAAATTGCTACTGTAAGACTTAGGGTCAGAAATGGTTAATAAATCATATTATCACGATGGTTAATAAACCATATCATCATAGTAACTCTTTTCTTTATCGGATTCATAGCAATTCTAACAATACCAGTAACAGATAACTGCAAAACACTGTCACTGTTGAAACAACGGATGTTAATCAACATCGTTCAGAGTCAACTACATCAACAAGGTAATCAACAATGTTTCAAAATCAGTACTCCCAAGTTAGTACCCGTCACTATGTACCTAAATCTTTATTTGCTCATTGTGTCATATTTGTGCTCAGAATAAACTAGACTCTGCCTTCATGCGTCAACCATCCAAAAATGCAAACCCAAATTTGACAAAAGGACAGATTCCCCACAAAAACGAGCTCTTGCTATAACAACTATGGAGCTCCATATGGGTTTGCAAGTCTTCCCAAATATAGCACAGTAGTTTAGACAAATCATTCATAAGTAGTAAGTTTAACCATTGTAAAATTTCAGGCTTTCTCACCACTTTAGCTCCAAAAGTTTTCCCATGAGCATTGCCCTGCCACCCGTTGGTTGGGGCATAAGATGGGCTCGCATTTGCTGCACTCCACAATAGTCTGGGAGCGGCCGAAGACATCTTACTTTCCTAAAGCACACATAGTCAAATTGATAACACTAAACACTACCGCATTTTATGTGTTTGCCCTAAATATACTGTTTGAATATTAGAATCAGAATTAGAGTAAACAAAAAGGAGGATATATCCTACTTACATTTTGGAGCAACCCGGACACATGACATCCGGCAACACAATTTTAGTTAAAAGATTTTCGGAGAGACCCGTAAACAATGTAATGGAATATTGAAACAAAAGTTACTTCCAAAAAAAAAAATTGCAGAATAAGTTGGTATGCAAAGGAGGTAAACCAAAAGAGGGAGTGCCCAATGTTTAAAGGTTAGAAATATGATGCATGAGCAACTATTAATTATATATGGTGAAGGCTAATGATAGATTATTTGGATTCACTACTATAATTGATTTTAGTACCCAAAATCAATTGCAACAGTATTAAAAACCTAGTTGACTTCTCTTGAACAAGGGGGAGAAAATAATTGGGAGCCAAAACAACAATCTGTTTCCACAGAAAGCTGCACCTGCTTACTGATAACAACCTCCCAATATTACCCATGAAAAAAAAACGACTAATATAATGCATTATATAAACATAAGATTCACTCATCAAAAAAGAAAGAAGGCAACTTAAACTACTTACACACTATACAGAAATATGTAACATCACTCTTCTAGTTCAAGTTTAATTTTCTGCAATGCTACTTTAGCAGTAATTTGTTTGACTCTCCTTATTTCTTCAAGTTTTCTAGCCACTTGCGCTTGCTCAGCGGCAACCTTCAAATTCCTTTCAATCTCTAACATACTTTTATTTATCTCACTAAGTTTAGTTCCCATCTTTGATGTCTCTAACTCGCAAGAGGTTAGTTGGTTTTCTATATCATGGAGCATAGCCTTGAGATGAGAGGCTTCTTCACGAAGTGATTGACTGCGCTGATGAGATAGTTCAAGTGATGCTTTGGTCTTGAAATAGATGTGAAGAAGTCTCACTTTCTCCTCCTCATAAAGTTGAATGTACTCCCTAGGAGACAGGGAATTTTCGATGGATTTTTTAATTTCAGCCAATGATGATGCACAATTGATGAATTCCCAGACATGTTCAGCATATTGTTTATAGCCAACTGATAAACTATCCAACACATCAAATGTTGCTTCTGCTGCCTCTCTCATGGACTCATGGTCAAGAGGATTTAAGGTCTCAAGATCAATCAGAAGCTGCCGCTGTGCAAAGAGCACCATTCGCCATTTCCTTTGTCCCTTGGACATCGGCTTTCTTTCACTGCTTGAAGACAAATTGAAACTAACTACATCTCTAAGAACCTCAGCATGGCAGCTAGAGGAAAGTTGCACATGTTGACTATACTTGCTCATTACTAATATAGTCTTGTTTAGGAACAACGACGTCAGACACAACAGTTGGAGAATTACTAATGTAGTCGTGTTGAGGAACTATGGCGTCAGACACAAAATTGGAGAATTACTAATATAGTCTTGCTTAGGAACTATGGCAGCAGACGATGGGAAAACATCTGTAAAGAGGGTCAATGCATAATAAATAATGCTAAAAAGAGGGACAAAAAACCATAAAAATATAAGCAAGGCATACTTACAACAGAAAAACCGCCGAGAAGGGGAAAATTTTATGTTTTTAGTTGGATGGAAGAAAACAAGCCGACCTAACCAACCCATTGCAAAAGCACCTGCAATTGGATCAAGAGAATTTCACACAAATATTTCTAAGAGATCATCTCAAAATACTGCCAAAGTTTTACTTTGGTGATCAAGAGGCAAGGGAATACAAAACTGAACACAATCAAATTTCTGAGCTTAGAACTGAATTTGTTATGACTTGAGATGACATTAATGTCAGGTAGCCGCCACATATCAAGAAAGACACTAAAAACGCCTAAAAGATGTTCTTTTTTTTTTTTTTTTTTGAAAATTTTTCTATAAGTATGATTTAGCTGCCTTAACCATGGGTAACAAAAATATGATGTGATTACTTTATTTAAGCCATTGTGCCTCCCATTGGATATTGTAAAATCTGGGTAAAGACTAAAATTTAGAAAATGTCACTTGCAGCTTAAAATGGCTGAGCAACATAAAGAAGTGAAAGGGAAAAGTACATGCCTGCACAGAAATTTGAAAAATAAACAGGATACTGGAAAAAGATACTACCAAAAGATGCATCAGCAAAAGTTGAAATCTGCCTTAGAACCTCTTCTTGTTGACAACAGATCCTCAAAGGTATTACCATAGAGGATACTAGACATGCACGTGCTCTCTCCTCTAAAGCATCGCATGACACTAAGTTTGTCATACCTAGATTTGTGAAACATTGGGAACATCAAATTCTGGGAAACCAACATGATTGGAAGGGGATTGACAACACTGTTGTTTGATCATCTTCTCATATCTCCTTCGGAGCTTCCCTCGGCATCATATCTTCTGCTGGGAGCTCAGGTAAAGCCATGACTGGGGAGCACTGAGAATCATCCAAAATTTTCATCCTTTTGGAGTGCTCCAATTGGAGATCACTTTCTTTGCCCAAATCATCATTATCAGCTTTACCAGCTTGGTAGCCCTCCCAGAAGTAATGAAGTGTTCTTTGACAAGTTTGCTGCTGGACAGGAACAATGCTTTTGGTCCCTAACAACGCATCCTCCCATGCATGGGAACAACAAGCTCCAATGTCCTGTTTAACAATTGATTTGATATCGGCCAAGAAATTAAAAAAAATAAAAAAATAAAAAGGAAGAAAGAAATCAATTTATAGTGGATCCAATATGGATTCCACAGGACAGGGAGTTCAATATTTTCGAGATAAATCGCAAACATATTCATTTATCAACACTATTGTCAGCTAGTACAATCTTTCAACCATTTCAAATTTATTAACAGTCCTTAGTAGCATAAGTAAATGACAATCATTCTTCATCATACCATATCTATATCTACATGAGGAAATCCAATCGTCTAAATTTTTTGAGCTAAACCACCTGTCAAGGTCAAAAAAAATATTGCAGAAGAATATGATTCTCAAGTGTCAATACTACATATGTATATGCTCTCTCAAATTTTAACAACGGTATTCATTTGCATATGATCCTATCCTATGATATACATCCACAATTCTTAAAGGATATATCTGGTGGTTAGAGACCCTAAGAATATTTCTCAAGATATGTTTCAGCAATACATATCTAATCCTTCCCTAGGTAATCTATAATTCCTAACTCACAAAGCTATGGCAATTACTTCTTTGTACAGTGGTTGTAAATGCTATCCGCTAGTAACTTCTTTATTATCACAAAATAAAAGCAACTGATTTCGACACTTACAGGGACCGTTTAATTAGAAAACCTCTACTTGTAGTCAAATGCATCAAAAAAGTCATAAATAAAAGGAAAAAATAAAGTACAGAATCCATCAATATGGTTAAGAGTCAATTGAGAAAATGGATAGTAACAAGTAACAATCTAGCACACCTTTGGCAGGGGCCAAACAAAGTAATATTTACCCGCATCTGGGCCACTGCTCTGTTGCTCCTTTCGACATACCCCGGCACCGTACTTAACACTCTGGGTACTTATAGGGCAGAGGATGCAAATCACTCTCAGTGATCGGATCATTACACCAATTAACAAAGTCTTCACATCTTTTTCCCTAAACCAGTAAACAAATTCAGCTCAAAAAAGCAACCATTACTAACTAAACTGATGAACAGGACCTTAAAAGAAGAAACTTGAGTGTGTTATGTTAGCATAGAAGTACCCATTTGATGGGGCAGACTTAATACTTCCTGCCCTTGTTTCTTTCGTTTTGGGCCGTTCTAACCTCACAAAACCCATAACCGCAAAGGCAATAGATCTTGGCGCAATCAGAATCATCCGTGATAGTGCGTGGGTTGAATTTGGTGTTGGAAGAATTGAGGGGGCAATAGCGCCCCCAATGGCCCTGTTGACGGCATCGGTAGCAGATGTCGGTTTGCATCCTTCCAATAATTTTGGGACAGAGGTCGGTTGGAGGCTGACGGGAAGGGGGTGGTGTGAGGGGCAAAGAAATCAATGGTTCGCATTTTTTTTCTCTTTCCCCTGGCACTCACTCTTGCCCAATCAAAACACAGTAGCTCGTGATCTTGAGGTGGTGGTCTTGTGGTTGAACTGAAGAAGAAGGAAGGCAACGATCTTGATTTGACGCAATCATGCTGGAAATACTAAGCAAGACTACCGGCTATATTCCCGATGAAGTGACGGCCTATTTTAACGTTCGGAAATAAATTCAGCAAATCAATGTCGTTTTGAAGAACCCACTCGCTCAAAAGCAGAGATAATGGCAATCATTCAGCAAACTATATCCACTTAACAGAACTCCAGAGATTACTCCATGACACAATATTAACGAAATTCCAGGAGTCCATCATGTCCACAAAATATTGTATAAAATTTTGAACAACATCTCATCATCTAAAACATAAAGAACAAAAACCTTCTCATAAAAAATCCCGATTACAACAACAACACGGTTCTCTCTCGTACTCAACGAAACCCATAAAACAAGCATGTTGCTTGCACTAAATAATCAAATAATCGACGAAATAAACAAGAAAGAAGAGGGGAAAACATAACACGAAATTAGATGAAAACGAGTTTAGATCTAAAAAACCAGAAAAGAAGTAGCGACGTTACTCATCATGTTGGAAGCAGAGTAGGGACAGCTTAGTTAGAAAAGCTTGAATAACTCTTGTTTTCTAGCAGCAAAGCACGGGCGACGGCGGAAAGGGCCGAGAAGACGGTTATTGGCCTTTCAAGAGACTGCACTACACATATCCTTTTCTCTCAGTTTTTTTTTTTTTTTTGGTTTATAAATAAACAAATTTTTTTTTGATTTAATAGTAGAAATAATAATAAAATATGATTTTATCTTGATTTTTCATGTCAGGTAGTTTAGTAAGGTATTGCTTTTAATACCTTACTTTAGAATATTCAATGCTCACATTACAAGCGAAGATAGTTAGTCAGATAATTTATTTTTATTAAAAAATTTAATTAAATAAATAGATAAATAATAAAATAAATAATATAGAGAATAATAAATAAATTTTATTTGTAAAAATAATAGAATTATTTTGATAAAATTAATCATTTATTTTTAAATAAATATTTAATAAAATTTAAATTATAAAAATAACATAATTGCCCGACTTAAACTCTACATATTATCCTTCTACCTTCAGACACATAAATATTCATTTGGTAGTCTACTCTGTTGATATGCCACTTATATACGACGACTGAAAAGAAAAGTATGGCACTATGTGGGTAAGCAAAATAAATATTGTTGTTTGGCGTGATTTCGCGCATTTCACTTTACCAACTATTTTACCATTTAAGGTTGATAGGGTAAAAATTTAAATGATTCGTTGTTAGTACAAAAGTCGTATGATTTATTGAGTTATCATAAATTTTCAAAATAAACAGAGAAAACCTGCATCAACTTTTAATTCAATAAATGCATTCTTTCCATAAGTGGGGGTTATGGTACAGTAGATTAGACAGTATTCTCAATATTTCATTATTAAAGAATTTTGGGCGTAAACATGGTATTTGGTTGGTTTAATGATAACTTGGCGTGGTTCAGTTGCCTTGCCAAAAATAAAAATTAAATAGATGATGAAACTACTACAATAAGAGCTAGGGTCTACAATAATTAATGAACCATATTATCATAGAACTCTTTTCTTTATCAGCTTCATAGTAATTTATTTTTTTTATACAAAGATCAACAGTTACTATTCAGTCATACATATGTCACCACATGACTTACACAAGAGAGCCAAGGGCTAGTAGTCGAGAACAGAATCAAATTCCTGCCTTAGTCAGAGTTAACGCCCGTCCCACCAGCGACCACATGAGCCAACTCTTGAGGCCATACTTATTCTAATATCAGAAACATATTAACTGCAAAACACCGCCACTGTTGAAACAACGGATGTTGATCAACATTGATCAAAATAAATTACATCAAGGTAATAAATGTTTCAGAATCAGTACACGTGGGTTCGCAGCTCATCGGCCATCGATGTAACCAATCTAAGTAGGCGAAGCAAACCAACCACAGATATAAGATCTAACAATTAAACAAATATGATTGCCATTTGATGTTCAAAATATTAGTGACGATTTAACTTATTAGTACTAAATCAACATGATCTGCAAGCCTAGCTCGAAAGAAACAAGTTTAATTGAAAAACCAGCTCCATTTCCTTTTTAATAGCATGATATGCGAGAACTCATTTCTCAATGACTACTTCCTAAATAGATAGTAATATAGTCCATGGATAAAAAAGTAGACAGTTTACATACTATGTACCTTAATCTTAGCTCATTATTTAATATTGGTGCTCATAGTAAACTAGACTCAGCCTTCATGCATGAACCATCCAGACATGCTAGTCCAAATCTGACAAAAGGACACATTCCCCACAAAAACGAAATCTTGCTATAAAAACTATGGAGTACCATATGGGTCTGCATCTCTTCCCAAATAAAGCACAGTACGTAATTTAGACTAATCATTCTTAAGTTTACCCAGTATATGTTGACAATGAAAATTACGTAAATTGTAGAATTTCAAGCTTTCTCTTCACTTTCTCTCCAAAAGTTTTCCCATGAGCCTTGCCCTGCCACCCGTTGGTTGGCATAAGACGGCCTGACATTTGCTGCACTCCACAACAGTCTGAGAATGGCTGAAGACAGTGGTTCTGAAACAATTTTCAAAAGCACACAAAGTCAAATTGATTACACTACCGCATTTTATATGATAGCGCTAAAAATACTGTTTAAATATTACAATCAGAATCAACAAACAGGAGGATCCAACTTACGTGTTGGAGCAACCTTGGCACTTAACATCCTGCAACAAAATTTTAGTTGTTAACAGAACTAGAATTTGGAGAAGCAAAGATCTTGGAAGAAACAAGTAAATAATGTAATGGAATATTGAAACAAAAATCCCTTCCGAAAAGAAAATGCAGACAAAGTTGGTATGCAAATAGGGCAAACCAAAAAAAGAATGTTCAATACCACAAAGAAAGAGTTTGGCGACTGAATAAGACGCTTGAGCTTGTGCTTTCTCTTTTCCAGCTCAACTGGGGGATTCAGCAAATCAATATCATTCTGAAGAACCTATTCACCCACGGGCCGAGAAAATTACCGTTATTTAGGAGACTAAATCCACAATATATAACAAATGAACTCTGATGATAGCATCTTAACATTAAAAAATAAGAGATTCCATGATTCTGTCATTTCCTCGAAACATTGTGGATACTTTCCAAGTGAAAAACAATAATTGAGAATAGCACATCGTCTAAATCATAAAGGAGGAGAAACCCCATCATAGAAACTCCTATTCCAGCCACACAGTGTTGTCTTCCGCTCAACTAAGTTCTTATTTCAAACAAGTAAAAAATATACAAAAGCTGCTTATAATGTTACTTAGTCTACTTTCTTCTCTTTACAAAATTATGTAGATATATTAGATCAGGAATTGGGATTCATTATAATTTATGATGTTTATATTTCAGTTTGATTGATTTTCACTCTTTCGGATAAAATATACAATAACATCACCATAATTTTATAAAGTAGATTTTTTTAATAAGAAAATGACAAAAAGGGACTTTTATATAAAGTCAAATTCCAGTGGCAGCGTATGAGCATCAACGAAAACCATGTACACGAAACCCTTTTTCTATCATTTTATCCACCATATTATTAATTAGATTTCCTAGCAACTAAAGGAGAATCAATACATAGCCACATAACAGAGGCAAATCACAAGTTAAATATAGGATAGACAACGTAGACCAAACGTGGGAAAACATATACATATTTTACTCACCATTTTGGGATCAGATTTCGAGCAGCTCTGAAGGAAAATCCAAAACACCTTAAGTGTTGCAGTAGCAGCAGCAGATGTAGTTCGGTGCCTGAGGGAGCGCAGCTTGAGCTCGTAGCGTGAAGGGTATATAAATAGGTTTACCTCTTAATATAGAAACAAAACAGGCTCCAAGTGACCTGGCCCAAAGGCGTCTCGGATCGGTAAGTAGGCATCTCCAAGAGAGCGGCGCTATTTACTCGCGTCCATCCCGAATTTTTCCTCTTCAAAAAGGGACCTACAAACCTTTTTCTTTTTCTTTTTAAATAAATTTTTCAGATTTGTTTTAAGTTGGACCTCAAAGAAATTATTTTAACTTTTATATGAAAATAAAAAATGAAGCCATGGGTTTCTTCAATACGCTGCGTTTTGGATACTTAAGTATAAGATGCATGGTTATTAGAATTCTTGTGTGGCAAATAAAAATCTTCAGAGATTTGAAGAAAGGACAAATTAGTTATTTTCAGACGTTAGTAAAGCAGTATAGCTTACAAAATAGCAGAAGTTTATAGTTAGGCGTCTCCGAAAATGCGTCCATGAAGACGAGAACAAAAAAAGACTAAAACAAGCTTGACTTGCTAAATGACAGATGTTAAAGCATCTTTTAATTTGCAAACTAGCTGTGGAACGTCACTCAAAATGCTAATGAAATCCCACTAAGTTTCATATCCACATTAAGAATTTTCCATTATAACATTCAAATATTTGGCATTACTTGCCACAGAGAATGGAGAAAGAAAAGAAGACCAAATTAGTGGGAAGCCAGGCACAGCATTGCAGGTTCCACAGAGCATCTCATAAGTTCAACAAACAACCAAAAGCATAACAGAACATGAACTATAAAGGAGTTATTACCTCCATCATGAAAAATATATTTCTTGGACATATCTTTCAAGGTCTTTATCATTTCGTACGTATAAAATCTGACAGCACTCTCTGGAGCTACCTTAAGAATGTTTAGGCCAATGCCTCGAAAAAACCCAAGAAACCACCTTTCTCCTTATACAATTTACTGCAGGCATTATAGAAGATCTTGTTGTTTGGACTTGGAAAATAACCTTTAATCGATATGGGTAAATCCAACGGTTGATTTACTGGTAATATTATTGATGGATGGTTTGTAGGTAAATCCATTGGCTGGCTACAAAAAATATCTTTTCTCTTTTTGACCAATTGGTCAAAAAGTATTATCCGTTGATAAATCCGTTAAAACATTCATTGGTAATGAAAAAAATATAATTTGCAAAGATCAAAAGATGGAAACCCCATTATCGATGGAAATTATGTCAGTAACGAGGGAAAAATGATACAGCCACGCATGGGGAGAGTGGTGATACAAAATTTGAAGGAGAGAGAAATAGGTGAGTGAGAGTGTGTGCAGAGTTATTATATATGTATAACATTAATCGTAATGAGGTCACATCTCTGTGAATTGCAAAGATTCTCCTTGGCAATTCACACAAATTTTCTTTTTTAAAAAATAATGCCATTATTGATGAATTTTCTATTTGTAATGGTGTTTTCAAAAGTTTTTGCGCTACAAAAAAAATTTTACATTTTTGGCATCCAATTTCCAGTTGATATATCAAAAATTAGTTAATGAAATTTATTTTTTGGTGGATTTTCTAATACATTTTTTGGTAAATTTAATCAGTCGGTATAAATGTCATTAGTAATATTTTATGATCACAATCGATATCTACCAAGAATATTAACTAATATTATCGGCAGATAGCCATTGATAAAATTTAAAAAAATGAATGGTAAATTGATTAAATTTCTCTTCACAATCCCACTTTAACTAAAAAGGATAATTAATTTTTACCAATGAATGTATGCCCTAGTACAATATATGTATTTATCAAAAAATTTATGAATTTTATCAGCAAATGTAAACCTTAGGTAAATTGAATAAAATTAAAGTACAAAAGACAATATGAATTTAACCAGTGACTACGTCCCTCAATAAAGATTAAAAAAATTTATCGAGGGATTAGAGTTGCTGAAAAATATTACTCATATTCTATAATAAATTTTTGAGGTATATAGATCCACTAGAAAAATTATAACTCTCAATCTACAAGTTGAATGGCATCCTACATATGTTAATACACATTGCTTTCATATAGTGTGGACTGATGGGGGTGTTGAATGTTTTTCATACTATAACTATGTTCATGCCGTACTTGAGATAATTGCCCAAAAAAGGTCGATAAATTTAAGGGAAAATAGTGGGAAAAAATGTTTTACATGTAACCTCTTGCCCACCATTTTTCCTTAAATTTCTTTATACTTTTTGGGGCAATTATCTCAAGAGCAACATGAATGCATTTATAGTACGAAAAATTTTCAACACTCCTATTAGTCCATACTATATGGAAGTAGTGTGTATTTAGATATGTAAGATATCATTCAACTCGTAAATCAAAAGAGACTAAGATTTATACACTTTCCTAAGATTCCTAAAATTAATACAATTTCTATAGAAACCCCTAAATACACTAAAATTCAAATTTAGATACCATAATCACACTAATACAATGCAACTCTAATTAGCTAAAATTCATACAATTTCTACAAAAATTTTGATAGAATCTCCCTTAGCAATGAAGACCCCCTACTCAACATAACATCAACTTAACAACCAACAAGAAAACTTCTTGCCATAATTCTAAATCCATTTACATATTCAGCAACCAATAGCCATAATCTGTATTCAGTAACCATATCATCAAAAGGATAGTAAATCATTTATCCTATAATCATAACAATTTGATAAAGTCTTGTAGCCTACATTATTTACATTGAGTTGATAAAAAAAGTGATGCAGATGGAGAATACTAATCTTAATAGCAAGAAGACAATGTAGAAGCAATGGAGAAGTGAAGGGAAATTGAAATTAGACAAAGAAAATAGGAGAAAATTTAGAGAAAAACTAGGGACCAAAAAA
Source organism: Dicorynia guianensis (assembly GCA_037013595.1). Classification (NCBI taxonomy): domain Eukaryota; kingdom Viridiplantae; phylum Streptophyta; class Magnoliopsida; order Fabales; family Fabaceae; genus Dicorynia; species Dicorynia guianensis. Next base: position 11,848,133 of record JASUAB010000007.1, read on the forward strand.
GGAGAGAAGGAGCTTACCTTCAAGTAGGAAGGAAATCATCGGAGAAAGGGTTGCTAGATCAAGTGTAACAAAAGGAGTAGAGTTGGCGAGAAGAGAAGAGAAGAGAAAGGGCACAATCAAGGGGGAGGGGAGTCTATGAACTCCTTTGTAATAGCAAAATTTAAAAAATTTTAATTTTTTTTACTGGCTACAAACATTGTTGGGTAAAAAGTTTTGGCACCAATTTCATATTTTTATTGGTGAGCACAATCTGCTAGTAAAATAATTTGGCACCAATGGTTGCCAACCGTTTCAACTTTTTCAACTGGGCCACTAATAAAATAAATTGGCACCCGTGTGCTATCCGATACATGGCAACCAACCATTTCAACCTTTTTAAGTTGCTAGTGTAATAAATCAGCACTCGTTGGCTACCTTGATGCATGCAACCAAGGTTTAGACTTTTTTTAACTGCCGGTAAAATAAATCAACACTAGTTGACTAGCTTGATGCATGCTGCCAACATTTCAACGTTTTTATATTGGTGATTTTAGTTGTCAGTGAATATGAGTTGCGGCATTTGTATATAGCTTTTGGCATTAGCATTTTTACTACTATAATTACTTAAAAAAATATTTTTAGTAGGTAGTATTTATCAGCCAATAAAATAAAATTTCTCCAAACCAATATATTACACAATTTTTGGTAGCTTAAGCCACTAGTAATATTACTATCCGCATAGCTGCTGATTATTTTGCTAGCAAATTTTTGCTCCCCTTGGTGGGCGGGAATGTGGTGTGCACTTTTTTGGCCATATTATCAACGGATAGGTCTATTTGCAGGTAAAATTAAATTTGTTTGACTGGTTTACCCATATCGACATAAAATTTTACTGATAAAAGTAAATTTTCTTATTTTTATCAGTAGATATACTATTTGCTAAAAAAATCTATCAAAAATTGGGTTTTTTCTAGTAGTATTGAAAATGGCGTTGAAAGATTCAAACTTTTATTTTTTGAAAATTTTTTCCATTACTAATGGAAAATTTGTCAATAAAGGGAAAAAATTTCAAAAAATGTAAAATGCATATATAACTTGGGATTACTGACATATATGATTTGCCAGTAATCCCAGCATTATTGTCCCCCACGTTCCCTCTCTTTCCTTCTCTTCCTCTCTGTTTTCTCTCTTCCCCTATCACAATTCTCACCTTTAGGCAACCTTTCATTCAAAGTCCAGTCATTTTAGGTTCTTAAAGTGAATCCCAGTACACTCTTACTACTTTTTTGCAAATTGACATTAGCTTTTACTAATTTTTCTCTTCTATCACTCTTTCTTCTTACATTTCATTTCTCTCTATTTTTGGTGATTGTGGTTGCTACTTGATTAAGCATCTCATCTCTTTCACTTTGTTCTTCTTTTTTTTTTTTTTTTAATTTAGGTTGACAACACTTCTTCTTCTAAGTTATCTCAAAGTTAATGTATTTGGGATTAGGATAGATGATTTATTATTGTTATGGCTAAATTTTTATGTTGATTGTATTGAAAATATTGATATTAGGATACGTAGATGACTTACGTTTCTATCTATTTATAAAAAATGCTGACATTAAGAATCATATATGACTTAATATTGTTATGGCTGAATTTTTTAATTTTATTTTTCATCTTTTTTAATGACAAGAGTTTCCATTCCTAGGGGAGACTTTATCAAAGTTCTTTTAAAAACTGAGTTTATGCTAGTAGTATGGTATTGGGTTAATATAGATTATGTGTTATAGATTACTCATTAGTAACCAATATAGGGGTATAAAATTTTATCTTATTACCCAAGGATAAATCTCTTAGTAAATGCAAAATTAGAAAATAAAAAGATATATTAGTTAACAAGGGACAAAAGATACATTAGTTATTGAGGGATAAATATCCCTTAGTAAAAAAGAAAAAAATTGATTTCAATTTTTTTAATTGAGGGATTTATCTTTGGATAAAATAAAAACTTTGATTTTTGCTAAGGGATAAATCCCTCAATAATAATTAACTTCCATCGGTATATACATTGAAATTTTGACAAAAAAATTATAAATTATTGACGAATGTTTTTAATTTTACCAAGAGAAATCCACCAATAAATTTGTGTTAGATTTAAATTTTTGTAGGTAAAAATTTTGTGATAAGAGGTTTATTGAGAAATTTTACAAATTAGTAAAATAACTTATCGACAGATTACCAAAGGATAAATCCATTGATAATAGTAAAATTTCTTTAGTAATACATTTAGAAAATATGATAAGTCTATTGTTGAACTTTTACTTAAGAAGCATGGGAGATATGCATAACAAAATAATATTTCTTAGCTCAAAATCAAATTTGTGGAGACTTGATATGACAATTGATATGCAGTTGCTACTGAAGACCAAGAAAAACATTAATATGTATCATATAACTACTTGAACATGTAAAACTGTGTGGAGCCAACAACCTACAACTAAGGGTTCATATTATCTTTAAACTAATTTCTTGAAACAATCAAGACAAATAAAGCAAAATATTAAAGTCGATAAAATATTGGATCATAAATGGAAGAAATGGTAAGTCCTCGCCAAACAAAAAATGGTACAAACTATCATCCTAAATTTGGTAGTATTGTAGTAGTGTAAAACTGTATAGTTACCCTTCAGTGTATGACAAAGTTATGAGTTTACCTGCTCTTACAAACAAGGGTGGACCCAGAAATTTTGTTTAGTAGGAGCAAGAAATATATAATATATTAAGAAAATATGGTAAGAAAAAAATTGTTATGTAACCCCTATTTTCCTATCCCATTTTTAAGAAAATATTCCTTATATTTAGTTATAAACTAGTTAATCATGTCATTTACTTTTATAAATAAGTGTAATTGAATACATTGAGGAGTTGTGAAATAAAGGTAAATAGAAAGAAACATAACAATTTTCAATGAATTTTTTTCTTATTCTAAATGATAGTAAGTGCAGTTATAAAATTTAATAGGGGCAATAATATAATATGCATATATCTAACATTAAAATTTAACAAGGTTATAAGGGCATTTGCCCCACATTGATGTACATGGGTCTGCCCTTGCTTACAAGTGCCTCCTAGAGCTCCTCTAGCAAAATATATCCATTGTGTTCAACATCAATGGCTTGAAAATAAGTGTAAAGCTCAAGCTTCTTGTTATCCATATAACTTTTGAACTCTTGGTTATCAACTTGTCCATGCTTATTAGTATTAATGATATAAAATCATTCTTGGTTCTCCACCAAATACCCATTACTAGAAAAATTGAAATTTTTGTAGGATTTTTTGAAGTGGATTAAATATCGGTCAAAAATAAAAACAAAAATAATTAAACTGACAAAATTTTTGTTGGATACCCATGAGAAAATGTAGTAAGAGGCGCAAATATTTTACCCTTAAAAGGAGCAGCGATAAAGCCACTTGAAATTTTTTACTAACAAATTTTACCAATGATAAGGCCACAAGTAATATTATTTGTTATTTTACCCTAGCTATCCCACTGTAAAAATAAAATGATATTAATTGATGGGTTCCCTGGAAGGTAATATAATAAATTATTATGGTAATACTACCTGAATATTAGATGTTGTATGTATGCCAAGCGATTGATGCATGCAATTTCTTTTAATTGGAGGAAAAGACTACTAATGATATTAGTTTCAATGCATCAGGATGTGGCTAAGTCTCATGTGATTTCTTTTTACCAGGGGCATTGACCGCTGGTGTTATAAGTTAACGTACATGAATCTATCTAGTTATTGGTAGTGTAATCATTGGTAATACCATAATCCTTACATGCATGCACTAGAGCAACAAAGCATTTGGTTTTACTAGTGATTCTACTATTAGTAATAATAGAATTATACATGAATCGTTCAAGATTGGGATAGTTAACTAGTTGTGATTTCCTTTTACTAGTAGTTCGCCACTAGTAATATTGGAATCTATACATGAATCATAGCAATTGATACATTAAGAAAGCCAATCATTTTGTTTTACTGGTGGCATTACCATTAGTAATTATAAAACCATATATGAATCATTCCACATTATAATAACCAACCATTTGTAGTTTAGTTTTATTGTCGATTTTACCATTTGTAGTGTTATATTTTTGGATGTCACCCAAATTCTAAAAATAAAATTAGTTGCAATTTCAGATGGAAACTGCAACCAAGAGTTATAATCATAATAGGAAATTATAAAATAGTTGCAGACAGAATTGTAATTTTAGTAAGAAACTGCATATAGCAGTTTGTGACCTTTTCTACAGAAAAAATACAAAAATCAAAAAGTAGCGTGAACAGTAGTTTTTCTTGAGGTCTGCTACTGCAAAATAGCAATATAGAAGAGTGCAAAATTTCTGTAATTCTGGGTCCTTTCTTGTGCTACATAAAACAACAGTTGTTTGGGATCAATTGTTTAATTCAAATTTTAACCTTGTAACTGAATTCAACATAGTAAAATTTCTCTTCTTCTGTCTGTAATTTTTTTCCTCATTGAATTTTTTCATGTTAAATATTTGTGTACTTTCTCCTCTCTTTCCCTAAATTATATTTTGTAATTTTATTTTTGCTGGCTATTGTCATAACAAGTAGTATTGGAATCTGTACATGAATCCCTGTGATTGATACATCGAAGGAAGCAACCATTTTGTTTTACAAGTGATGTTACCACCAGTAATATTACAATTGTTCATGAATCACAACAATTGATGTATCGGCAACCAATGAGTAACATAATTTTTTATTGACAATTAATGCCATGGATAAAACATAAAAAATTGTGCCCTAAATTTATTACTGACTGGTTTCTATTGCCAGTGAAAATTTTTTTAATTTTTTAATTTTACCAGTGGATAAATCTATCGATAAACTAACTATATATATGAATTTGAACACTTCCCCCTCACTCTCATGCCCCTTCCTCTCTTTTCCTTTCTCCTTCTCTCCTTTCTCTCCCTCCCCACTTCGCTTCCATCCTCACTGTTGACAATTTCTAGCCACCATTCTTCCTCCCTTACTGGGTAAACCTCTCTCCCCTCTATCACTTCTATTTCTATATCTTTGTCTCATATGGCCCTCATTTCTATCTCTATTCTTTCCTTTCCCTTATGAGCGTAGGGTAGAAAACTTAATCAAATTGTTATAATTGTAGGGTAGATAATTTATGATTTTAGTATATATGGATTATTGCTGTTGATCATAGAAATTGTATTAATTTTTGTCTGTTCTAATTTATAAGTTGAATTGCACCTTATGTATTTGAATGCACATGACATTGCTTCTATATAATAGGGAATAATGAAAGTGTTGAAATTTTGTTATATAGTAAGTGTATTTTTATCATTGATGATATAATTACCCCAAGAGTGGCCAAGAAATTTAAGGAGAAATGGTAAACAATCTACCCATAAATTTTCTTTAAATTCCCCTTCCTTTTTGAGGCAATTATCTCTGTTTTTTTCATTAGTTCATATTATATCGAAGTAGTGTGTAATAAAATATATAGGGTGTCATTCGAATTATAAGGTAGTATAATAGTTTTAGGCGAATATTGCTAAATATCATTCTACTACTTAGCCAAATTAGTGGTTGCTTGGATTTGGCATAGTTATTTACTCTGCTTATTTTTAATGCAATTATTTATTACTTTACAAGTTTCAATGGATTTATGGAGACGGTAGAGATTTTCAATCTTGTAAATTTGTTATTGATCTCTTGTGAAATAATTATTCTAACAATATAATTATTTCAAGATCAACAAGAATGAAGGGATGTACCTACTGATTAAATTCAAATGTGTTGTGTATTTTAATTTTAATTAATTTTACCAAGGTCTTATTTGTCAATAAAATGCATTTTTAATAATATTTTTTAAATAATTTTAGCCACTAATAAAAGTAAAATGTCAAATGTTAATTATTGAAATAAATTAATTAATTTATTGTCTGACACCTTATTTTTGACGAACAATTATCAACCAGTAGTATTAAGTAATATTATTAGTAGACATAGATATTGGTTAGACAACATTACCTATAACACTTTTATAAATTGATTAAAATTTACCAAAAAAACCATAAGAAATTTATTATTTTGTCAAAATTTTTGTTTTATTGACAAATATTGGCCGCCAAAAATTGAATTTCTTTTTTATAATGACCTTAAGGTGTTGGAGAGTTGGTTCTTGACATAATATCACAACTTGAGGACAATGCTTTAATCCTTGTTAGGAAACACAGACACTATATAAACTATCGCATTGATGTTGGATACTCCAACGGCATTTTCTAAATGTTTGCATAGTAATATCTCTCTTAATGAAAAAGTGCAATTAAGCCCTTTTCAATCCACAATTGTAGGAGATGTTAAGCTAATTACAACAAAAACTCTCCACGACTACAATGAATCTAATTCTCTTTGCAAGCAAAAGTAAAAAGCCAATGTGATGGAAAAGCAGCACCAAAGCAACTCAAGCATTAATTGCACAAAATAAAACGTAAAAGCCACTTTTGAATATCATTATCGATCAACTAAGTGGGGCATAATCTACAACGAGGTGCAGCTTTTCGTAAAAAAATAGAATTCAACATAACGCGTAAAACGACTAGAAAAATGCAACAAGAACTAGAGGCTGCGGAACTTCACAGAAACATAATAAGCGCGGGAGACGGAGAATAAAGAACTTTATCGCCAAACAAAGGTGAGGTTGCATGAACGCTAGCGTTACCACACACGTCGAGAATGAGTGTAGATTAAGATGGCTGTCGATGCAGGGGACCGCCTACGATAAGTGACACCTTCAAGAACGTGGCCGTCATTAGCGAGAGCGTACTTTTAGCTTTGGTGAATAGTTATTATCAGACTCTATCAGATCAAACTACCTTTTCACTTTTTACATAAATTCCCTTTTATTTTTAAAACTAGTACTAACTTTTTTTTATATTTTATAAGGTTAAATATAAAAACTTTTCTTATAGCTTAGATCATATATAAAAAAAATTATTTATAGTTTCAATTAAAATAAATAAACCTTACATTTATTAAATGGTGCAAATCATCCATTCCATCAAATTGACCGTTAAAAATTAGGGTTCACTTTCAATCACCACCACCTTTACGCCTCCATTTCTCCCATCTGCAACCCAACTCCATTTCATATAAGCTTTGACCACCATGCAAACTTGGCTGAGTTGATGTTATAACACACTGCGGGTATTTCTCTTAACTTTCACTGGGACAATCATTTCGCCTATGTAATTTATCAAACTCATCTTTTTCTTTGCCTTGAATTTTTGTTTAACCACTTTATAAGTTCCATTCTTTTTTGAAACCTGATGTAATTCGTCAACTTGAATCCCTGAGAGATAATGGCGGTTAAATTGCCCGCACTTGATCTGACCCACCCTGCTACTTATGTTTCCCTCACTGCATCTATGTCAAATGACCCATCATGCCCTATGAATTCTTCTTGGCGCTCAATTGCCAGTTGAGGTCTCTAGTGGACGACTCTGTTTGCATGAACCATTGAAGAAAGTTAATAACATGGATGACTTTCTTTGGTGGACGACTCCCTTTGTCAGATTTACTCAATAACATGGATGGTTAGTGGTCAAGCTGTGGACAGGTTTGTTTTAATAATAATAAAAGATGAATATGCCTACTGAATTCTTTGGTAATTATAGAGGACTCTATATAATTATTTTGTGAAAACAGAGGCTTTTTAAAAAGAAGTTAGGGCTCTGCACTTAATCTTTGATTCCCTCAATCAAATTGGTTCACGAATTGCCCACAAGCTAGTGTTTTAAAACAGTTAAGTTTTCAAATAAAAAATTAATAATTGAATCTTAAAAAATAAGAGTAAAGCTAGGCTTGCAAACTTCTTGTTATTGATTCCTCTTCATACTCAGTGCTATTTCGCGCCTTCATGGGTCATTGAAAGCACAGCATTATTCCTCGTTGAACCTCCAAGTTTCCAAAAGCAATAGAACCATATAAACGCAGGGTTGTTACAAAGAAATATAGGAGTTTGTGGTGAAGGTGATCTCTTCATTTTATTTTCTTATTATCTTTACCAGAGATGTTGAAAGTCAAGCAGTTCTGGAAAGATGATACAACTTTAAGTTTCTCTAGTGATGGCGGAAATGGCATTGATTTTGACACTTTCGTTTTCAAATCCAGCAAGGATATTGATGTTGAAGGGGATAGACCAATGGCAGAAGTGAAATGATCCGCTGCGTGTTATAACTTCAACTCAGCCGTGTTCGCGTGGTGGTCAAGCTTATATGAAATGTAGGCTGGGGTTACGGACGGGAGAAATGGAAGCGTGAGGGGGGTGGTAATTGAAAGTCAACTTGATCGAAGGGATGATTTGCACCCCTTAATAAGTCTAAGGGTTTATTTGTTTTAATCAAAATTATAAGGAAGTTTTTGATCTTATTTATAGAAATGACCTCAAGCAAATTTTTTTATAATTTATAAAATTTTCACAAAATTCAAAAGTATGAAAACATATTTTATAAAATATAAGAAAAATTAAAGTACATATTAAGCAATTCTTACACACTATAGAGAAAAATGTAACATCATTTCTCTAGTTCAAGTTTAGTTTTCTCCAGTGCTACTTTGGCAGCAATTTGTTTGACTTTATTTTCTTCTTTCAGTTTTCTAGCCACTTGCGCTTGCTCAGCCGCAGCCTTCAAGTTCCTTTCAACCTCTAATATACTTCTACTTATCTCACCAAGATTAGTTTCCATCTTTGATGTCTCTAACTCACAAGAGGTTACTTGGTTTTCTATATCATGGAGCATGGCCTTGAGATGAGAGGCTTCTTCACGAAGTGATTGACTGCGCTGATAAGATAGTTCAAGTGACGCTTTGGTCTTGGAATAGATGTCAATAAGTCTCACTTTCTCCCCCTCATAATGTTGAATGTGTTCCTGCGGAGAAAGGTAATTTTCCATGGATTTTTTAATTTCAGCCAATGATGATGCACAGTTGATGAATTCCCAGACATGTTCAGCATATTGTTTATAGTCAACTGATAAATTATCCAACAAATCAAATGTAGCTTCTGCTGCCTCTCTCATGGACTCATGGTCAAGAGGATTTAAGGTCTCCAGATCAATCAGAAGTTGCCGCTGTGCAAAGAGTACCATTTGCCGTTGCCTTTGTCCCTTGGACATTGGCTTTCTTTCACTGCTTGGTGACGAAGTGGAACTAACTACATCTCTAGGAACCTCATGGCAACCATTGGAAAGTTGTCCATGTTGACTATAATTGCTAATTACAAGCTGGTCTGATACAACAGCTGGACAATTACTAATGTAGTCTTGTATCGGAACTATGGCATCAGAAGATGGGTAAGCACCTGTAAAGGGGGGAGAGAGAGTAAATGCATAATAACGCAACAAAAGAGGGGCATAAACCCATAGAAAAAATATAAGCAAACCATACTTACAACGGGATAATGGCTGAGGAGGGGGAAATTTTATGTTTTTAGTTGGATGGAAGAAAACAAGCCGGCCTAACCAACCCATTGCAAAAGCACCTGCAATTGGATCAAGAGAATTTCACACAAATATCTCTCAGAGACTATCTTAGAATACTGTCAAAGTTTTAGTTTGATGATCAAGAGCCAAGGGAATACAAAACTGAACACAATCAAATTTCAGCTCAAAATTAAATTTGTTATGACTTGAGATGACATCAATGTCAGGTAGCTATTGAATATCAAGAAAGACAATAAAAATGCGTAAAAGATGTTGTTTTTTAAATTTTTGTATACCACTTAACGGCCTTAACCATAGGTAACAAAAATAAAATGTGAATACTTTATTTAGCCCTTTGTACCTCTCCCATTGGATATTCTAAAATCTAATTAAAAACTAAAATTTAGATAATGTCACTTGGATCTTAAAATGGCTGAACAACATAAAGAGTGAAAGGGAAAAGCACATCCCTGCACAGAAATTTGATAAATAAACAGGCTACTGGAAAAATATACTACCAAAAGATGCATCAGCAAAAGTAGAAATCCGCCTCAGAAACTTTTCCTGTTGACAATAGATCTTGGAAGGTGTTACCATACAGGATACCAGACATGCATGCGCTCTCTCCTCTAAAGCATTCCATGACACTGAATTAGTCATATCTAGATCCATGAAATCATCAGGAATATCAAATTCTGGGAAACCAACATGATTGGAAGGGGTTGACAGCACTGATGTTCCATCATGTTCTTGTATCTCCTTCGGAGTTGCTTTCAGCACTGTATCTTCTCCTGCGGGGAGCTCAGGTAAAGCCATGATTGGAGAGCACTGAGAATCATCCATAATTCTCACACTTTTGGGATGCTCCAATTGCAGATCACTTTCTTTGCCCAAATCATCATTGTTAGTTTTACATACTTGGTACCCCTCCCAGAAGTCGTGAAGTGTTCTCTGAGAAGATTGCTGCTGGACAGGAACAATGCTTTTGGTCTCTAGCAGTGCATCCTCCCACAAATGGTAACAACAAGCTCCAAAGCCCTGTTTAACAATTGATTTGATATACCCCAAAAAAAGAAAAAATGGAAGAGGAAAGAAATCAAGTCATGGCGGATCCAAAATGGATTCCACAGGACTGGGAGTTATATATTTACAAGATAAATCGCAAAGATATTCATTTATCAATACTATTGCTAGCTAGTACAATCTTCTAAATAGTTAAAATTTATTAACAGTCCTCAGCAGCACAATTACAAGATGATCATTCTTCGTCATGCCATTGCTCTACTCTACAAGAGGAAATCCAATCCTCTCAATTTTTTGAGCTAAACCCCCTGTCAAGTTCAAGAAAAATATTGCAGAGGAATGTTTATCAACTGTCAATACTACATATGCATATGCCCTTTCAAATATTTAAAAAGGTATTCATTGCATATGATCCTATCCTATGATATACACCCAAAACACGATTATGCTGCAATCATAAGCTCATGGCTCATTGAATGTTATGCATGTTCCTATGTATGTCCACGTGCATGTGTTAGACACGGTTAAACAAAACTCAAGTGGTATTCTTAAGAATTCAAGAAGAATAGATCAACAGGTCACACTTGCCTTTACCCATTACTTATTAATCCTCTTTCTCGGTTTATTCTAAAAGTGATGAGGCATTTTACAATTCCTAAAGGATATATCCGGTAGTTGACCTGAGAATATTTCTCAAGATAAGTTTGAGCAGCGCATATTTAATCCTTCCCCTGGTAATCAATAATTTCCAACTCACATAGCTATAGCAATTACTCCTCTGTACAATGGTTGTGAATACTATCCACCACTAACTTCTTTATTCTCATGGAGTAAAAGTAATTGATCCTTGCATGTATCGACATACAGGGACCATTTGATTAGAAATCTCTACTAGTAGTCAAATGCAACGATCAACCTCAGAAAATTGTGAAAAAAAAAGAAGGAGCAAGAACATAATTTTTTTAATTAAAAAAGATAAAGAACAGAGCCCATCAATATGATTAAAAGGTAATTAACAAAATGGATAGTAACCAGTAGCAATCTAGCATACCTTTGGCAGGGGGCAAGCAAAGTAATATTTACCCGCGTCTGGGCCACTGCTCTGTTGCTCCTTTCGGCATACTCCAGCACCGCACTTACACTCTGGATACTTATAGGGTGGAGGATGCAAATCCCTCTCGGTGATCTCATCATCACACCATTTAACAAAGCCTTCACATCTTTTTCCCTAAAACAATACACAAATTCAGCTTTAAAAAAGGAAAAAAAAAAACCATTACTAACTAAACTGATGAACAGGACCCTAAAAGAAGAAACTTGAGTGTGCTATATGTTAGTATGAAGTACCCTTTTGATGGGGCAGGCATAATACTTCCTGCCCTTGTTTCTTTCATTTTGGGCCGTTCTAACCTCACAAAACCCGTGACCGCAACGGCAATGGATCTTCGTACAAGAGGAATTATCAGTGACAGTGCGTGGGTTGGATTTAGTGTTGGGAGAATTAAGGGGGCAATAGTGCATCCAATGGCCCTGTTGACCGCATCGGTAGCAGATATCACCTTGCATTCTTCGAATTATTTTGTGACTGAGGTGGGCTGTAAGCTCAGGGGAAGGAGGTTGGAAATGGGGCGGGGGTTGGGAATGGGGTGGTGTGAGCGGCAAAGAAATTTCTGGTTCGCACATTTTTCTCTTTCCCTTGGCACTAGCTCTTGCACAATGAAGAGACAGAAGCCCTTGATCTTGAGGTGGGTGTTCTTGTGGTTGAACCGAAGATGAAGGAAGGCGATGATCTTGATTTAACGCGATCATCCTGGAAATACCCAACAAGACAACCTGCAATATTCCCGCTGAACTGTTGGCCTATTTTAACATGGACAAAAATTCTAGACAACCAAGTCTTAAGTGCACTCCGACGATGAGTCAGGTGCTTTCTTTCTTTTATTTTATTTCATCTTTTTTATTCTTTTCGGTTCCTTTTTCTTTTTTTAAGAGGATAACTGTTAGGAATGCTTTTTATTTTTCATTATTTTTCCATTTTTCCATTTTTACATTTCCTAATAATGATACCTATGTATTTATATTTTCAGTATTACTCCCAAGAATATAATATATAATTACTGCACCTCAAAAAGTATGTTAATTATTTTAAATAATATACCATCCATTGACGTTCGAGTTTGGTTGTGATTAATCAAAGAATTTAAAGGAACTCTTCTAAAATATTTTCATAAATAAAATATAAATAAAAAGTTAAAAAATTAATTTTTCATATAATTTGTAATATTTAAATTCTAATAATTATATACTTTAATCTTATTCTATAACCTCTGCTTTGGAGAAGACATGCTTCACTAAATTGTGAAGAAATTTATTTATACATATATTAAAATTCGTTTAGAATTACTTCTCTCCTGAATTATTGTGGCAGCTTTGACAATAATTTGGATTACCTTCAACAAAGAAGAACGAAAATTGCGGTGGCTGGCTTCTCGCTGTTGGCGATCGGAAAACATATTACCTTTTAAGGTACATACTGTGCAATTGTGAAGAAATTCTTTACCAAAAAGAAAATATTAAAATTTTCTTATCTTAGTTTAATTTAATAATTTAATATTTTTATAATTTAACACATAAATTTTATTTTTATTAATTTTTAAAAAATTTTATATTTATCTCTAGTGTCAGCAGCTTTTCTTTCTTATCTTTCATTTTTCTCTCTTTTATTGTTTTCGGTTTTTCCCTTCTGTTTGAAAAAAGGATGACCGAAACTTGCTTTTCAAGTTGTTTTTCTTTGCGTTCTACTTTTGCTTTTGCATGCGTCGTACGTAACCCATAGAGAGCTAAGAAGCATAGTTATATTACATTCACACCTAAAATATTTAAAAGTTAATCATTTTGAAAATCTTTACTTATAATTTACATTTAATCTTATATAAAATTAAAAAGATGATATGTAGTAAATTAGATAAAATAAAAAATTAAATATTAATTCAATAAGATTAATATATTTAATTAAAATATATAAATTATAGATAAATAATTATAAAAAATAAATTAAATTATTTTTTAACATGACCTACAAAAGTAAAAAAAAAAATTGGTATTTGATAACCCATAGCCAAAAGCTTAATAAATTTAGATAACTTGAAATTAAAATCAATGTTTTCATTAATTTTTTATTTTTTAAAATATATTTTATTTAGTGAATAAAAATTAATGTTTTAAATATTAAAAATATTTAAATGAATACAATTTTTTAAATAAATTATTTTATTTACAACATTTAAATTAAAGTATAATAATTTATTTAAAATATTTAAATTTTTATCACTTAAATTAATTTTTTTATTAATTTTATATTTATCATTTTACTGTATGACTTCTCTTCATATTAAAAAGTAAGGAATTTAATTTTAAAATTAACATAAATAATATCAATGTCTTAAAATTATTTAATAATTTTAAATTTAATTTTTAAAATTAAAAATTTATAACATTACTTATTTTATAAAAATAAATTTATTTAAATTCAAAATTTTTTAAATTTAAAATTTTCAGTAAAAATATTTTTTAATTCACATAAATAAAGATAAAAAATTTAAATCTACGCGTGATTTACGATTTTGAAGACATTTGATTGACGTAAAGTTTCATCCGTTGCATTCTGAGGGTCCCACACTCATTGTCGTAACTCACGCGGAAGAAAACTTGCCTAGCAAGTCTTTGCTATAAAGTGAGATCACATATTTTATATTTATATGTATATTTAATATTTTTTTGGGTAGAATTGTATATTTGTATGTATACTTTTTATTAGATCTATCTGTCGTCAATTTAAACGGCGGAAAAGCTTTTGAAAAAATGGGATCACGCCGCAGTAGGCTTGGCCATTTTCCCGTTTCATCCCCCATTATAAACGGCGCTCTTAAAGGGTAGCTGACAATTATGGGTCTGCTATTCTCTCTTTTTTCATCTACTTTAAATGGTGCAAATCAGCCGGTGAATTATGCTCCTTTCGGGGTGGGCGACAATTATGGGTCCGTTACGTTGCCTTAGAAAACGAGAATAAGCGTTTGTTTTTATTATTAAATTTATTAAATTAATAATAACACTAATATATTTAATAATTTCTTTTAATAATACATATTTAATAGAATATGTTTTCTCCAAAGTAAAAGGTATAAAATAAAATGCAAAACACACAATTGATTAATTTTATATATAATTTTATTTGCATTTTTATTTTTAACTTTTTATTCATATTTCATTTTATAACAAATATTTTAGAAGAGTTGATTCAAATTTTCTCATTAATCACAACTAAACTCAAACAATAAACGATGGCATATTATATACTTTTTGAGTTGCAACAATTATATATTATATTTGTAGGAGTAATATTGGAAATATTAATTTATTGGTAAACTAGTATTAGTCTGTGCCACTCCATGAAACTTCCCTAATGTCGTGCTGCAACACATTACGCTTTTGAATAATGGGCTCTATATTATTCCAAAAAGAATGGGCGCTATCGTTTGGTTCAGTTCGGCTCATTTATCTCCATTTTGCAATAAAACAACTTAACTGAGAATATTAAGGGAGCTTTTCCAGCTCTTTCATTTAGGAGTTCTATTATTAGGGGAACTCGGTTTTCACTTGAATTGCAACAGAAAGAGCAGAGGCTTCTGTAGCATTTCTTTCAACTTTTAAAGCCAAACTGATATTTGGAAGCAACGCATCCCCTAGCCACGAGAACCTTTCCTATTTTAGTTCTCATCATATGCGTTTATCTTATCAATCTTTACTTGGGGTGACATGCTATCTTCTGCATGTTCAAACAACAATGCCACTGCTTAATGAAACGAGGATGTCTTCAGTTCTATGCCTCGGCTCTTCAACTAAATGCTAGTTATTCATAAAAATAAGACAGCATAGTACAATTGTACATAGTTGGAGCAAAGAGCCTCTTAATAAATGCTAGTTAAGATTGTCATGTGAAGAAACCAATGGTAAACGATGGATTATCCTTCCGCATTTGCTGCCCTGCAATATTCCCTCAACGGAGTGGACTCTGCTTTCACCTTTTACAACCCATTATAAAGAAAATAAAAAGAATTGTGTTCAAATCATCAAAATTCATTGTTGAGATAAAGTCAAGACAGTTTGTACTCGATGATACTCTAAAGATAATAAAAATATATGAAAAATGTTTCCAGTAATTCGTGTGCATTTTATAAAAAAATTTATAAATTATAAAATAAGATTATTTTGTTAAAGGAATCAAACATAAATTCTAATAGAAAAAAATTTTACTACGTAATTAACAATATTTTTAACAATTTTAGCAAATTTACTATTTATCTAATGGTACTTCAACAATTTAAGACAACATATAGCATATATAAAATATAAAGGAGGTTAGTGTAAACTTTAAAAATAAAAAAAATTTGTGTAAGAAATACAAAAAATATGAGTTATAGTAATTTACTCTTGTTTATATTAATTTTATTAATTCTATTTAAAATATCATTTGGCAATTGTACGCATAATTTTTGAGTAATAATATATATAAATAAATTTTAACCACATTTTATATGTACTCTCACTTCTCCATCCCCATTCTTTCTCTTTTTCAAATTTTTTTGTTTCACAACCTACGAAAAGTGTGCACTCTAATATGAACATATATCATTTTTGTAATTTTTAGTGTTTGTGGCCAAAGATTCGAGCATAAATGAGAGTGCGACTAATTTTACTGCGAATTTATTTAACCAGGAGTGGGCAAGGGACCCAGTCTCCTAGTTTGCAATGTCCACAGGCGTCTAGACTAGGGAAGTGATTTTGCATTCTTAGTGTTTTTTCTATTTCATTTCTTTATGTTTATGTTCTGTTTTTGGGGTAAAATTTGTTTGGATTTGGATAAGGTCACCTCCATTCTTTTGACATCACTTTCTTTTTATCACTTAACATTTCCCACTGAAATTGTCATTTATACATATGACATCACTGATAAGTGTACTAGTTAGGGAGCAATTTACATCATAAATGTAAGAATATTTGTGACTTACATAATATTTAAGGGCTTTTATTATAAGTTACTGTTATTTTGTGTTTGTATGTAATATTTAAGAAGCATTTTTGAGTTAAAAAATTATTTAAATATTAAAATTAAAAATACTTTTAATTTATAAATTATTGAAAAAGATATGTATAGCCACTAAAAAACATTATCTATGTTACATCCAATGCAGACTCAAATTCCTCCCCATGACACAACACAAGCAGCAACTGATATTAGTAAGTAATTTTAGATGCTCAAGAACTAATTAGTTTTCTTAAAACAAGCACAATAAATCATTGGATTTCCAAGAACCTATTAATGTGTAGAATCCAAATGAGTAACTCCCAAGATTTAATTGACTACCCTCATTCGATGCATCCACAGAAGCTTATTGACTAAAAAAAATTTTTGACAGAAAACAACCAGAAAGAAAGCTTCTTCAAGAATAGTTTATTAGAATAAAAGCCCATTGACGGTTAAACCTAACGAATGGCCTATTTTCACAGAGATTTTTGAGAGATTTTGAGGCCAAATCACTGCATTAAAATTCCAATCAACCGTGAGGAGGAGGGAGAAAGGCTGAAATTTTCATGTGAAAACAAAATAGTGGAGCAAACTGCAAATTGCTATCTAGGAACAAGACGAGAGACGAAGAGTAGCTAAGAAAGAATATGAAGATAACAAGGGGCAAATTAAGTAAGTCTCAAAATATTTTGAGGATATTATTGTCCATAAAAATTCAGTTAAAATGCATAGAACTCTCCTGAACTTTAGGTCAATTTTAAAAAATCCTTCTAAACTTTAAAAGTTTTTAAATAACCCTCTTAAAATATGAAAAATTTTTAAAACAACCTCTTCCATCAAGTTTTTCATCAAAATTTGGATACTTTTTAGTCAAACCCTAGTTTGACCCAGTAAAAAGACTAAAATACCCTTAAAATGCACATAAATTTTCAAAATTTACCATAAATACAAAAGAAGACCTAAACCATTAAGATTGGAATATACAAACAAATAGCAAAATGGAAGAAATTAAGAGTGAAATATACATTAAATGAGTGATTTAGTGATGAATGAGAAGTAAACTAACATTACAAACTTACAAAAAATCAAGTTGGTAATCATCCCACCTACCTAAACCTTAAACCCAGAACTTTACTATTTACAAGGGTCATTTTAGTTATTTTTTAAAATTTTGACGGAAAACTTAATGGAAGGGGTTATTTAAAAAAATTTTATAGTTTAAGAGGGTTATTTGAAAATTTTTAAAGTTCAGGAGAATTTTTTAAAATTGACCTAAAGTTCAAGAAAGTTCTATATATTTTAGCCTAAAAATTATAATAAGAGGACCGGTACTTTTCTCGTTGGAAAACTTTAACCCTACGTTCTTGTATCCACGAATAAGCTACAATTGTAAACAAATGAGTTAATGGGACCCACATATCTTTTTGAAGTTGTAGCCAAATTGTATGTCCAAAAACGTATAAATAGTAAAGTTTTATTTTTTTTGAAAAAATGTTACTTTTGAGTAAAAATAAGTCCCGACTCTTAATGTGTATTTTATTGACTATCTATTTGTTTATATATTTAGTAAAATACTAAGTAATTTAATATTATGTTTAATGTTTACAATCTATTGACTAAATGAATGGACATGACTCTTAGATAACTTTGATGGAAGGCTACAACTGATGTTTTAAAAAGAGCTTGATCCTCTCTCTACCTCTCATGAAACTTATACTTGTATTTTGAAAAAGAAAGGAAAAAGACATAATTCTTAAAACTAAGGTGTCTACACTTTCATCGGAAAGAGGAGAGGAGAAGAGAGAGAAACCATATTGCCTACACTAACTACTTCTAAAATTTGAAAGTCTAGATGGTACAAGACATGTCTTCTTTCTTATTATCAAATGGATGTGAAACACATGAAGTTCTAAAATCTATATATTTATGAGTGTGTTGATTTATCATTTTATGTTTATGTATGAATCAAATTAGAAATCTTACATATGGTAGCAGAGCATGGTTTAGGAACTCGTGTGTTTTCAGTTAAGGTTATAAATTTTTTCTTATTCAGCGATTAAAAAAAATCAATTGAAAGAATTCTTTTGCCATTTTCGCATAAGGCCATGAGTTCCTCTTTGTGGGTTTTTGGTGTATGAGAATTTTGAAAGTGTATATGAAGGAATTGGCAAGAGGATCAACTGCCACTTACTTTGGATTGTAAAGGGATGTCATTGAAAATTAAAAAAAAAAAAAATGCTGTTGAGTGCACATGAGAAGAAGACCTTTTGCTTCTCAAAACAAATTCTCTGCAAATTCTCTTCTTGTGCAGAGAATTAGGATGTATGTCTTGGCATAAATTGCCCAAACCATTTTGGGTGTTAATAGAATTTGTTTTTAATACTCCATTCTTCTCCCAAGTGTTGATGGAATTTGTTCTTAATACTCCATTCTAGTTGCCCAAACTGTTTTGGGTGTTGATGGAAGTTGTTTTTAATACTCCATTCTTCTCCTGAGAAATAAGAATGAAGTGGCCAATTTATATAAATTGAATAATTTTATGTTACTTAATTTTATATTTAAATGAATATATGTGGGCTCATTACCTTATGAATGGATTGATTGCCTAGGTACATGCTCATTTATTTATTGTTCAAATATGATGTATATGTTGTATGCATGATCTTATGTAAATATAGTTTGTAATCACCAAAGTGGCCAAACTAGAATGATTATATATCATGCATAAAATAGTCATTTATTCTTGACACTTACAAAATGCCTATTTATGATTTGGTGAATAAATGGTGTTCATTGATCATTAAAACTTTAGGATTTTCCCGAAGGAAATTATTTTCTATGATTAATGAACGTAACTGAAGAAAATTAAAGTTCTTTGATTAAATATATTATGTTCATCCAAATGTGGCATGTGTTTGGGTAAGAATTTTAATTTTTTCATAATGATGAAAAGTGGCATTTTATGATAGTATGTTGTAGTATTTGTGCAATGGTATGTTACAATATACTCTTATGTTTTATCTAAATCTATAATATAATTAATATTGAGTACTTATGTTATATTTGCAACAATTTCTTTAGATTTGTAAGCTTCTACTGTTACTATATTTAATATTTTAACTTCTTTGAATAGAGTGAATAAGTCAAGTTCCACTTAGGTATGTTAGATCTTGACAAGAAAGCTAGCTACTATTACTAATTAAGCAATAAGGAAGAGAAGTCCAAATATAAAACTTGGGAATGGTTTAACAAATTAAGCCATACGTTTATGCGAATGATTGTTGCAAACAACATTAGGACTTCAATTCTAGAAACAAAAAGTGCAATAGAAAATCTAAAGTTTGTGGAGGAATGTTTTTATTCTGCTGATAAGTCATTCATTGGTACATTAAGGGAAATGATGTTTCTACATTATTTCCCTTACGCATATTGCCATGCTTCATGCATGGCTGAATTTGATCTCTATTTTTTTTTTTTAAAATATGCCTTTGACGGTTGAAAACTTAAAAATGTATCCTATGCTACTTAAAGCAGCGTAGGAATAGCATTGCTTATACATTAATGGCATAACTCATGACCATGAAATTTGATGGGTTGCTGAGTATGCCAGAACATATCATTGAAATGACTAACATTGTAGCTAGATTGAAGCCTTTAGGAATGACTATGGATGATTCCCTCTTGGTTCAGTTTCTCTTGAACTCATTTGCTTCCTAAATATTGTACTTTTTAAATTAACTATAATACTATTAAGGACAAGTGAGATGTTAATGAATTGATTAGTAAGCTTATTTAGGAGGAGAACAAACTTAAGAATTTGGGAAGTCATTCCATAAATTTCACTGCTCAAGGAGTTGGTAAAGCACTTAAAGCAAAGGCCAAAAGTTTTAAGAATAAAAAAAAGGCTTATTAGGCTCAGGCTAATAAGATGGAATATAATGATAAGTGACGATGTTGTAAGAAAGAAGGACACTATTAGAAAGAATGCCCTAAACGCAAGGCTTGGGTATAAAAGAAATGTATTTTAAATACTTTTGTATGTTTCAAATCAAATTTAATTGATGTTTCACATAATACTTATTATCTTGATTCTGGTACTACTACTCATGTACCCAATATGATGCAGTAATTTCTTATGAATAAATTTGCTAAATCCTCTTTTATTATGCATCAAAATATTGGAATTAAGTGTTGTATGCTTAAAGAAAACTTAGCTTACTTGTGGCATAAACATTTGGGTCACGAATCCAAACAAAGACAAGAAAGATTAGTAATGGATGAGATTTTTTAGAATCTAGATTTTACTGATCTTGGTTTATGTGTGGATTATATTAAAGGAAAGCAAACCAAACATAACAAGAAAGGAACTACAAGAGGCACTCAGCTTCTTGAAATTATACATATTAATGTATATGGAACTTTTAATACTCCATCCTTTGGTGGAGAAAAGTATTTTATCACCTTTAGCAATGATTTTTCACATTATGGGTATGTTTATTTGCTGAAGGCAAAATCTCAAGTAGTAAATACTTTTGAAATATATATTAATGATGTTGAAAAATAACGAGATAAGAAAGTGAAAATTGTAACGTCTAATAGAGGGGATGAAGACTATGGAAAGTATGATGAAATTGGACAATGGCTAGGTCCATTTGCAAAACTTCTTGAAAAACATGGCATAAGTGCACAACACACTATGCCCATACACACCTCAACAATATGGTATGGCAGAAAGGTGTAACCACACATTAGTGGATATGGTTAAGAGTATGATGAGTAACTCATCATTGTGGACATATGCATTGAAAATAGTAATGTACTTGCTTAACAAGGTTCCTGGTAAGGTAGTTTCAACAACTTCTTTTGAGTTGTGAACAAACAAGAAACCTAGTTTAAGGCACTTGCATGTTTGAGGTTGCCTAGTGGAAGCAAGAGTTTATAATCCATATGAAAGGAAGTTAGATTTTCAAATAGTTAGTGGTTACTTTTTTGTTTACCAAGAGAAATCTAAAGGATACACATTTTATTGTCCTTATCGTAGTCCAAAAATTGTAGAAATTGGAAATGGAAAATTCTTTGAAAATGATGAAGTTAGTGGGAGTGAGGCACAAAGGAATGTGGCCATATAGGAAGTTAAGGTAAAAGTTCCTTTATGTGTAAGTATTCTTTCATCCATTGTTGTTCCAAATGCTATTCTAGTTGTTAAGCAAGTTATAACCAAACTAAACAACATTTGAATGATGAAACAACACTTGAAGAGATTAACTCATGGAGAACTGATGCAAGTGAGTTGCAAGAAATAACTTTGAGAAAATCTCAAAGAGTAAGAAAGTTAGCTATTCCAAGTAATTATGAAACTTATTTGTAAAAATTAGATCTTGACATTGGAATTAATAAAGATCCAATTTTATTTTCACAAGCCATACAAAGTGCTGAGTTAGAGAAATGGATTGATGCCATTAAAAAAGAGTTAAAATCCATGTATGAAAACGAAATCTAGGATATTGTTAAATTGCTAGAAGGTTCCAAATGAGTTGGGTGTAAATGGATCTATAAGACCAAACTTGATTCAAATGGCAATATTAAATGATATAAGGCAAACTTATTGCTAAAGTATACACTCAAAAAGATGACATTGATTATAAAGAGACTTTTCACCAAGCTTAAAGAAAGACTCATTACATATTATTATAGCATTGGTGGCACATTATGCTTTAGAGTTGAACTAGATGGATGTGAAAGCAACCTTTCTAAATGGAATCTTGAAGAGGAAGTTTATATGGATAAACTTTAAGGTTTTCCAACTGAGGGAAAAGGTCATATGGTGTGTAAACTTAAGAAATCAATATATAGACTTGAATAGGCTTCTAGGTAATAGTATTTTAAGTTTAAGGTTAAAATGCATAGAACCCTCTTAAACTATGTCTCAATTTTAAATAACCCTCCTGAACTTTAAAATTTTGTAAGTAAACTTCCTTAATTATGGAAAGCATGCAAAAAACTCCTTTTGGTAAGTTTTCTGTTAAATTTTGGATATCCCTTATTCAAACCCCAAATTGATCGAGGGAAGAGAGCAAAGTACACTTTTGTGGGTTTCTCCTCCCCAAAACTTTAGTCCTGTAGCCCAAGAGAAACACCACCACCAAAACAACCACTAAAGTACCCTTTTGTGGTTACTCTTTGTTTTCTTTCTATTGAATTCACTATCATTTTATCTCTGCCATTCTTACCATTACATTGAGAGTGATAAACAAAATAGTAAATGATAGAAATAGAGGTGGGTGTTTATTGTTGTTTTGTTCTATTGTGCTCCATTATCATTTCTCATCTCTCTTTTTTGTTTTTTATTTTTAGATGTTGCTTTTGCTACTAGTCTTGTCTTTTGAGTCTAGTGATTCACATTCACTAATATAGAACTGGGTTCCTATTAGCTTTAATAGCTTTTGATGCCGAATGAGAGAAATTACCAGTTATAATTTTTCTTACTCTTTTTTTTTCCTTTTGTTTTACTTTTATCTTCTTTTCTCCCTTCCTTTGTTTACTTGCTTCCTGACTTTGATGTACTTTAGCTCCCCTTCATAGTTCATTAGAATCCAAGTGAATAATCTGGGTTTTGGGTTTGTTTTGTTAGTTTTAGATCTATGATAAATGTTTTGAATTATCAGTTGAATGCTTGGCTGAAGAAGAAATTTTCCTAAAAATTGCCTAGAAAATTCTTTGAAGTCTATAGAAATAGAGACCTTCTGGGGTTTTTCCCAAGAAGTTGATCTGATAAGTGGAGTTGGGGGAAATTCATCAAAGAGAGAGAATGGAATAGAAAAGCATAAAGCTTTTGTTTCACTCTATTTCAAGCACATCTAAATAGAAAAGAAGAGGGCCTGGATAAAAATGGATTCAAATCTTCAATAGCAGCCTCCCATGTCTCATGAGCATAAGCACCAGTAGCAGATAAATTCTGGTTTGACATGGTACTGATCGACCCCAAGTTCCCATTTTACAAGTATCATTGATAGGTAGGAGTTTTTCACTTTGTTCAAGGGTATTTTGGTCTTTTCTCTTGGTCAATTTGGGGTTTGACAAAGGGATATCCAAAATTTAATAGAACACTTGATAGAAGGAGTTTTTTTGCACATTTTCCATAGTTGAGAAGGGTTAGTTGCAAAAATTTAAAATTTTGGAGAATTATTTAAAATCAAAACATAGTTTAAAAAGGTTCTATGCATTTTAATTTAAGTTTAGTGACACTTCTTGTGATTTTGAAGAAAATGTTGTTGATTGTTGCATATATTGAAAGATTAGTGGAGGCACATTTTTATTTTTAGTCCTATATGTTGATGATATCTTGTTTGCTACTAATGATTTTGGCATGTTGCATAAGACGGAAGATTATCTCTCTAAGAATTTAGAAATGAAAGATATGGAAGAGACATCCTATGTGATAGGAATTGAATTATTCCGTGATAGATTATAAGGAATATTAAGATTGTCTCAAAAAGCCTATATTAAAAGAATTCTAAAGAGATTTAATATGTAAAAGTGTTTCACTAGGATTAGTCCAATTCAAAAAGGGGATAAATTTAGTCTTATGCAATATTAAAGAATAACATAGAGGGAAGAGAAATGGAATTGATCGTTAGAAAGCTGTCAAGAAAGTTCTAAGATATCTTCAAGGCACCAAGAATTGCATTCTCTTGAAAGGAAAACTAACCACTTGGAAGTGATCGGATACTTAGATTCAAATTTTACTAGGTGCATTAATAGTAGAAAGTTTACTTTTAGCTATTTGTTTCTTCTTGGACAAGTAACAATATGATGGAGAAGTACTAGGCAATCTATCATTACCTCATCCCTATGAAAGCATAATTTGTTATTATGGTTGCAGAATTTTATTGCAGCACTTGGGGTTGTCAACACCATTACTAAACCATTGAAAATTTACTATGATAATTTTGCAAATAGTGTTTTTTTCCATAAAATGACAAATACTCAAGGGGTGCCAAGCATATGGAATTAAAATATTTTGTTGTTAAGGAAAATGTTCAGAAGCAAAGTGTCTATTAAGCATATGGGAAGAGATCTCATAATTACAAATCTATTGACTAAAGGTTTGCAACCAAAGACATAAAAGAAATGTTGACATGTGATGTGGAAGCAGCAAATAAAAAAATAATAACAAGTTTGAATATGGGTTTAGGAGAAAAAAATGAAGTCATCATAGACTTAGATTAAAATAGTGAAATTAGATACCAAAAAAAATAGTCTATGTTTTATGCATTTGGGGACCATAAACTTCCCAAACATACATATAACAATTTCACTTTTTGAGCTAAACTTCCTGTCAAGATCAAGAAAAATATTGAAGAAGAATATGTTTTAAAGAATCAATACTACAAATATATATGCCCTCTCAAATACTTACAAAGGTATTCATTTGCATAAGATCCTATCCTATGATATATACCCACAACACAATTACGCTCCAATCTTGAGTTCAAAGCTCATTGAATGTGCCCGTGCATGTGTTGGACACAATTAAACAAAACTCATGTGGTATTTTTATAAGAATTCTGGAATACTAGGTCATCAGGTCACACTTGCCTTTACTCATTATTTATTCATCCCTTTACTCGGTTTATTCTAAAAGTGATGGATCATTTTACAATTCCTAAATGATGTATCTGGTGGTTAGAGACCCTGAGTATATTTCTCAAGATATGTTTGAGCAATTCGTATCTAATAGTCACCATGTCGATCCTCCATGTGGGAAAGTTTGTTTGCAATATGGTAAATAGCAGGATGTTGCTGACACAGAAATTGCACCCCATGCATTTGAAACGCTTAGCAGTGGCTGCCAAAGATGCTGTTGCTCAAGGTGGTTATATTCCTAGATCAAGAGCTAAATTATATCTAAATTATGGCATAGATTAAGAGAGTGACACATCAGTATCTTTCTCACTTTTGCTATTGGACCATTGAAGGTGATGTCAGAATTTTCATGTCTCTTTGCATAAAATTCTTTTCTTTAACTTTTTGTTGTGCTTTATGATTGGGGACAACGATTTGTTTCTCTGTTTTCTTTTTATTTTTTCTTTTAATTTTAGGACAATAGCGTGTAGGTACCATGCTGATGTTTGACAAATTTGTCCGCTCTTTAAAATATAAATAGCTTATTGAAAATTTATTTTAAGACAAGTATATGCATTGCATTGTGATAATGTATAACAATTTTGAATAATGATTTGTGTTGATGTGCCTTCATGTTTTATATTTACTTAAATTATATTATACAAGCCATTATTTCTAGCCCTCTTTCCAATCAATTATTATGCAAGCAAATATTTCTCGCCTTCATGTTCTTATGAATAAGGGTAATTTTGTTTGTTCAAATTCATATTTGATATATATATATATATATTTGCAATTAATGATACATTTCAGGAATCTTTTCAAGCACCTGGGACAAAATGATTCGTCTCCAAGGGTTTATGACTTTAATGGCAAAAGATTCGATGTAGGACATGTAAGGATTATATATTCAATAAACTCTTTTTTTTTAATTTCTAATGTATTGACGTGTCTAAGATTCCTGTTTTAATAACTATATTTGTCATCTCTTTCTCATTTTTCCTTTCTTTTGCTGAATGTACAGACAAATGAGGAGTAATGGACAAACACAAGTTTTGATCAAGTTAGTGAGGTGTCTGCATATCCAAAACCTAGAATCTTCTCGTCTTATCCCAGCATAAACTCAAGTACAGCTTAAAGTTTGGCAATGCCCTTTCAATGCTACATCTGCAGTCCTTGGAATGTTGTAATCAATTGCTCTAACCTTAGTCTCATATATATTTTTAGAGGTATTTTTAATGTTTTCTATGACCTTAACTACTACGAATGCCTGGCGGTTAGAAATCCTTCTCATAATGTTTTTACTCTTTTATCATTCCTTTTTGGAAAAATGGTGATCAATTACTCTCACCTTAGTTTCCGAAATTTTTAAGAGAAATTTTTTATAATGGTTTTATGCATTTTATTATTTGTTTTTGTACTTAAGATCTCATTAATCACTCCCAATGTTATCTATTTTTATTCGTGAATACTGGTACTTTCCCTAACAATTCTTATTTTCGTGAAATTTCTCTTAAACACTAGCTCAGCAGATCGTATTTGTGTTGCAACTGAAGTTTATGTTCTTTTTTTCTTAGAGTAAATTACACTCCAACTTAAGGTTTTCTCAAATAACACTAAATATCAATTTTGTTCAAAACCTACATTTTATTTCAATTTGATTTTGTTAACTAATTTCATTTAAGCATCTTAATGAAATTTTCTTTTTTAAATGATTTAATATAATTTACATATATTTTTGACAATTAAACTTAAAATTGAGAAAATTAGTTATAAAAATTTCATACTATTGTAAAATATTTTTGAAAATTAAACTTAAAAATTATAAAAATTAGTTATAATAATTCCATGCAACTCTAAGAGATCTAAAATATTTTTATGATAAAATATAAATTAAATTACTATTAATTTAATACGTTCAATTAATATATTTATGGATAAAGTTCATAAACTTTAAAATCTAAAATATCAAATAATAAAATCTAAAACTTTAAACTCAAAACTTAAAATTGTCAACCTAAATCTAAATATAATATGGTATTAAATATTATTACACTTATAGTTTTAGGGTTGAGAACTTTTATATCTATGACTTTAGATTTAACACTTTAAAGTTTAAAGTATTAAACTTTTAGTATATAGGTTTAGGATATGATTATTTTTTTTTTGTTTTTGTTTACTTTTTACAAAGATATGTAAATACAATATGCCAAAATACTTTAAAAAAAGAATATTTTATTAAGATTCTTGAATGAAAGTCAGTTAATATAGTAAAATTAGAGTGAAGTATAGCTTTTTAACAAAAATAAAGTTTAATGTCATTTGACATTTCTTTAAGAAGTAGAATGTAATTTAATTTTTGTTTCTTATCTATCCATTCGGAGTGTGTTTCTCATTGTTTATGGCATATTAATTTAGACATTTACACAATAAGGTTTTAACTTAATTTGCAGGGTATTAACTAACTTGATGAAGATAAATCCAATACATAAAAATATCTGATCCACAAACTAGATGTGACAGAAGAAAAGTGGATACAAGGAGTGTAAGAAGACAGCTTAGTCTGACAAGAGATTACTCTCTCTTCATATACACTCTTTTGTAGTTCCCCTTTGCTCATTATGTATCTTCTTTTGTGGGAAGTTGTCTTTTGCAGCTGAGGTTCCTCTATCTATTCTTTTCCTGATATATTTTCTATAGCTGTTAAAATATAGAATCCAATTCTGCTCTGTTATATTTAATTGCGTCATTATGATGCCTACAAATGATTATTGCATTTAATGATATTGAATATGGGATGAGAGTACTTACTGCAGGGTTTACAGATTTGGTCACTTGGTACATTAGTACATATAGGAACGTTAACCTTTACTTATAATAGATTGATCAGTACTTATATTTGCGAAACTCAATTATATTACAAATGTATAAGAATTAGAGAGTTATTATTTTGGTTCTAGATGATGAAATGATAACATTTGTAAACTGACAATGGTACCATCCTTGGGAATCTTAGAGATTGTAAAGTTTGTGTCTTCCTAAGGGAATTTGATGAACTTGGTAAAATTGTTATCTCTATTGTTATGTGTAATTAGTATTGAAACAATGAAAATCTATTTCATGGAACTGTGCAATATTAGCGACAACATCGGAAACAACATTATTCCTTATTAATTATAAGGAATTTATATATCAGTCATCCATGACTATATTCGAGCTCTTCGTTGGGTTGTTCCCTCATTTCCTGAGGTGCTCTCTCCATTCTGTGTTATTAAGGAAGAGTTCTCCAACATCACAGAAGAAATCACCATGAGTAATTTCATTGCCTTTGTGGGTTTATCTTGCAATCTGTTCTTCTACCTTTCCCTGACCACTTTTGTCTGTGCTTTTGCCTCTTTACCTTTCTGCTGTTGATGGTCTGAGAAAGAAACCTTGCTCGACTATTTGGGAAGCTGGGTGTCGTCTCTTTTCAGGTTTCTATGACCGAAAGCTCTTACCGAGTATGTTGGCACACCATTTTTTTTTTTCAAATTATATTTACAATATATTTTGGATTTATTTTGAATTAGTACTCTGTTTGCCTTCCATATCTTTCTGACTTCGTAAATCGGAATTCTGGTCCGAGCAGGTTAGGTGTTTTCTCTCTGTTGCTTAACTTTGTTTCTTCCTTATATGAAAATTTTTGTAAATATTATATAATTACAACAAATCATTATATATCCTGTATATTTCACAGCATATATGGTATGGCGTCCTATCCTTCAGATAAACAGGTTGCATCGACCACTTCAATATATATAGGTTGTGACACCCATATTTTATCTACATCTTCTTAAGGTATATATCATATTGAACAATACCGGATTGCTATGTATATTTACGTATTTCTTACAAAAGAGACTTAGCACGAGAAGATCAAAATCAGTTTTTGGTTGATGTTCATCTGATTCCAAAATAAATACATCAATGTCGCAGGGTTAGCTTTTTTCATACCTGTACGTATATAATATACATATACATACATACATATATATATATATATATATATAGTTTTTCAGTGTGTACCGATGTTCTGTTTTTTTTTTTTTTTGTATTTACATTCAAGTAGCACAAATGTGTTCAGTTATCCAATTATTACAATATCTACCAATTTAATATTATAGTTTTAATTTTTGTTTATTTAAACATTTATGGGCTGTTTAGTTTAGGCAATATATAACCTGATCAGTTATCTTAAGAATTGTTACTGTTGTTACTATGATACATTCTTTTAAATTGTATACTATTGCACGGTTTTATTTCGATAATTCATTTTTTTTTTTGGTATAAGATTTCAATCATTCATATATATGGCGTATATTTTTTCCAATTATTTACCTATACATATTTTATTTGTGCTTCATTTATATTTGGTTTTGGGCTTGATTAGCCCATTTGAAAAATACAGCTACTTTTTAGTGCTTAAAAATCAAGTGATCATTTTTTTGGAGCCTCTCAATTGAAACCATTAGCTGAAACATTGCGAACAATGAGGAATATATTATTTTTGTAGTGGATATTATTATTTTAGCTGAAACATTGCGAACAATGGGACACATTATTATTTGTTCTGATTATGTTAAGAACAAACGCACCAAGTTGTCCTATCTGAGCTTAACACGTTGTCATTATGAATTTTATGCCATGAATTTTTTTAAATAACTATTTTAATTGTTGCCATTATTTTAATGTCATAATTCATGTAATATTTATTTGACAATGTGTATATTTTTATTGGTTATAGTTTATTTAATACATGTCTAATTAAAAGCATATTATATTAGATTTTTAATAATCATAATTAACATGTGATAGCTTTTTTATAAAGTCTCTGTTATATATATATATTAAAAATTTAAATTATTCTTTTGCACAATATATATATATAAATCTAGATTCTAAAATAATCATATCAATTTGTTTTCTTATAAGTATATCAAAATAATCAAATCAAATGCTTTTATACAAATTTAAATATTTATCTTTCAACTAATAAACTGAAATAAGAGAATAGATATTAATTCTAACAACAAAATATTCAAACCAGTACCAACAGTTATATTCACTAATTGATTATTTCAACCATCATTATCATATATATTATTTAGTTTTTGTACCCCGTGGGTCATATCTAGTTACTATCCTAGAAGTTTAGCAACATAATACATGAGAAACTATATATTAAGTAGATATTGTGAACATTGATGCTCTTATGGGGTGCGTTATGATTCATAAGTGTTTGAGAAAATGAGAAAATGTTTAACTGAATTCTTATTCTGAAACAATGGTTATCGAGAATACAATTTATAGACCTAGTACTCATGAGTGAATTACACTATTGTCCCTTTTTGATTAAGCTAATAGATTGTAACAAACTTAATAGCTAGCTCTAACTAAATCTTTTTTCTAACATCCTCTCTCAAGGTTAGGGGCATGACTTGGAAGAGAAATGACCTTGAGCTTGCTTCTAAGTTAAAGAAATCTTGAAGTTAAGACTACTTTGGTAAGAAGATCTACTATCTGATCGAGAGATGGTATATGGTGGACTTCAACTTCTTTATTATTTACCTTTTCACAAACAAAATAGAGGTCTAATTCAATATGTTTGGTCTTTGAATGAAGGACTAGATTTGTTGATAGACTTAATGTGCTCATATTGTCACAATATATATTGGAAACTTTATGTATTGGAATGCTAAGTTCTTTAAGTAAGGATTGTATCCAAGCTAATTCCACCACTATACTTGCCAAACTCTTATACTCTACTTTAATACTTGATCTAGACACTAGTAGAGCTATAGGTAACCTCAACATCTAAAAAGTAACTAAGCTTGCCAAGGTCCTTCAATGTAAACTTAGCATTTAATTGTTTGATCAAGCTATGAATCAAATTTGGTGAATATCTAGTGATCAAACTATCATCCACATAGACTAAAACATAAGGTGAATGATGAGAGGTAACCTTAAGAAACAAGGAAGAATCATACTCTACCTTAGTGAAACCAAGATCAATTAATGTCTCTAAGAGCTTTTAAAACCATGCATGAGGGGCTTGTTTAAGCCCATAGAGAACCTTGTGAAGCTTACAAACTTGAGATTTATCAGCTGATTCATACCCAAGAGCTTGAATCATGTATACATCTTCATTCAAATCACCATTTAGATAGGCATTATTAACATTTGTTGATGCAAATTCCAACCTTTTGATAAAGCTAAGGTAAGAAGGACCTATATTGTGACTGGTTTTACCATAAGATCAAAGATTTCATGAGAATCGATCCCTACCTCTTGGTTATACCCTTTAGCAACTAATCTTGCCTTGTATTTGTTGATTGTGCCATCTGGATTCTCTTCCACTGTAAACACCCATTTACAACCTATTGGTCTTCCATTGTTAGGTAAATTTTCTAAACTCCAAGTCTTGTTACTCATAAGTGCTGCATACTCAAGATCCATGGCTTGCTTCCATTCTAGTATGCTAAGAGCTTCTTCAACAGTCTAAGGTTCTTTTGAAATAGTAAGCATTCTTTGCTTGAATTGCCCTGCCTGCATGCGAGTCACCATTGGATGGACATTTAGAATTGAATGTTGAGCAACTTCAGAATTTGAAGAGGAACCTGAAACATATTGCAAAGAATCTGTAATATTGGTATTATTAATAGATGCACGTGAGTTATTTGTTTGGTCAGTAAATACATTGATATTCTAAGAAAGTCTTGTCGTAGGTAATATAGAGGATGCTAAGACAAGAGGTATAGCAGAAGGTAGAAAAATAGAATTTGAGGTTGTAATGGAAGATGATGATTGTGAGGAACCATTAAGACTCTTGAATGGAAAAATGATTTCATCAAATATAACATCTCTGGATATGATTAGTTTCCCATTGGATGGAGATATTTATACCTTTTATGTGCTGAACTGTAACTGATAAAGGTACATTGAATGGATTTGAACTAAAACTTGGGATTGTTGTAGGGCCTTAGGTTAGGGTAGGTAGCATATCCAAAAGTTTTGAAGCAAGAATAATTAAGGTTGATGTTGTATAGGGTTTGGAGTGGAGTGGAACCATTTAAAACTAGAGTAAACAGTTTATTAATGAGGTAAACAATAGTGCTAAATGTCTTAACCCAAAATGAGCTAGGTAAAGATGACTGATGAAACAAAGTTATTCTAGTTTTAGTTATATGCCTATGTTTCCTTTTTACAATTCCATTTTCTGCATGTATAGGGCAAGAAACAAGATGAACAATTCTTTGGTCTTTCAAGTAATTAGTAAAGGCCCTAAATTCCCCCCTGTAATCAATTTGCAAAGCAAGGATCTTATGGCTGGTTTGAAGTTCTTTTTGCTTCTTGAAATAGATGAAAGCTTGTAAGGCATTAGATTTATTTTGAGAAAATAAATCCATGTGTAACGAGTATATGAGTCCACAAAGTGTATATAGTATCTATAACCTGCTCTTGATAGCATTGGTGCTGGTTCCCACAAGTTAAAATGGATCAATTGAAAAGGTTTTGAATATTTTGTTTGAGAAGAGACAAATGGAAATTTATGTATTTTGCTAAGATAGCAAGATGAATAGAAAGAAAGCTCTTCATTAGGTATTTTGATATTGCAAGAAGTAAGTACATTCTTGATAGTTTGTACAGAAGCATGGCCAAATCTAATGTGCCATTTGTCTAACTCAAAACAAGATCCTGATAATGAAGATGTATGGGAACTATTTACAGTAGCTAAGGAAATTGGTGATTGAACTGCTGAAATGTTTGTAGTGGTACATGGTTCCTTTTGAATTTGAAAATGGTCAAAGACATTCTAGCCTTTTATAACAGTCTCCTTCAAAAGTATTTGGTAAGTATCTTGAGATTTAACATAACAAGTATTAGGATGGAATTCAAAATAAACAAAGTTGTCTTTTGCAAATTGGGAAATGCTTACAAGCTTTTTGGTAATGCTAGGAACATGAAGAAGTGAATTTAAGTCAAGATTTTGATTAGAATTACAAGACTTAATCTAAGAATTACCAATGTTTTTAATGAACAAACCTGAGCCATTACCAATGTGCACCTTTTATTTTCCATTATAAAGAGTCTTTTGCACAATATTATAGGCATCCAAAGTTACATGGTTAGCAGCCCCTGAATCAGGGTACCACTCTTGCTCATTGTTAATATTATTGTTGGTTGAAGTCAGTATTACATGAATAGTATTTTTGATGCTGCTGTTGACTCCTTTATTGAAGTGATTCAAAGTCTGAGTTGGTCCATGAAAATTTTCATCAAATCTATGAAAGCAATGCCAAGACTGACGTCCATATTTCTTGGCACTAAATATTGATTCTATTAGGAAACCTTCCACTCCTGCCAATAAAACGCCTATTATTATAACCTCCTCTATTGGTATTACCTTTGAAAAAATTTCCTTTGCCTCTAAATTTGCCTTTGTTTGCATACTAACTAGGAAATCATTGGTTATTTCTATTTCCAATTTGACTGTAGGTGTTTTCTCTTTGACTCTGAGAGTGTGTAGTAAGATTAATTGTCATAGACTCTATTTCTTTGTGATACTTCTTAATTCTATTTTCTTGTACAAGCAATAATGCCTCAATTTCTTCTACTAAATAAAGGTCAGTCTTAGAAAGAATATAAGTAACGAAACCATCATATTCTGAAGAAATGCTATAAAGAATTAACTCATGTGATCATTTTTGTAATTGCATGGCCAACTGAAGCCAAGGAGTCAACAAGATTCTTGATCTTTAGAAGATACTCAGTAGCTGTCATTGATCCTTTCTTCATGGTCTATCATTGCAACTTGAATTACTTAATCTTTGCCTTTGTATGTGATGCAAAGAAGGTCTTTAGTTTTTCCCAAACCTGGTATAAGTACCACACCTAACCATTCTTGTAAGAAGATTCTTAGACATCAATGATAGAACCCAAGACAATAAGAGTTAGTCTTTCTTCTTCCAAAGAACATATTGCTAATTTATGATTCCACGAGTTCTTTCTTGCTTATTTGCAAATCTTAGTGGTACTTCTTGAACTCCGTTGACATATTTCTCAAGCTCATGTCCCTTGATAGTAGTAAGAATTTGCTACTTGTAGAGAAGATAGGTATTGTTGTCTAGTTTCACCAAAATAGAGTGGCTGAATGTAACTAGAGAAGAGTTCAAGCATGTTGCAGGAACCAGAGTTGAATTTTCCCCCATTGGATCAATGCTCTTATACCATGTTATGATTCACAAGTGTTTGAGAAAATGCTTCTTATTTTGAAACAATGGTTATCAAGAATACAATATATTGACCCAGTACTCATGAGTGAATTACACTACTGCCCCTTTTTGACTAAGTGAATAGATTATGACAAACTTAATAGCTAGCTTTAAATGAATCTTTTCTCTAGTATGGTGGGACCCACTAGGTGAAGGGTGTATTAAATTAGATTTTGATGCAGCCAAAGATGGTAATGGGTCGGTAAATTATGGAGGCTTACTTAGGGATTATAATGCAAATTGGCTGAAAGGCTTTGCTCAATCTTATGGGAGCTATTTTGTGTCTAGTGTTGAGGTCCAAGGAGTTTTCTTAGGCCTTTATCTAGCTTGGGAGTGTGGATATAAGAGGATATTATTGAATCGAACTCCTTAGCAGTTGTTAATTGCATTAAAAGTGGAAAGCACATGAAGACCAAAGACTATCTTTTATTCTAGGAAATTAGCAACCTTGTGAGGTGGAGATATGGCATATATGTTGGGGAGAAAATGTGTGTGCAAACTAGCTAACTAAGCATGGAATCTCAAGGCAACATGGGACTTGTATCTTAGATGTTCAACTTAGAGAAATGGAATTTTTGCTCCTTGCTAATGTTTTGCGAATTTCTTCCCATAGATACATAATTCTTTAGTTTTTTTTTTTCTGTTTATGGGCATCAATCCCTTTTCATTAAAAAAACCATTATAGTATTTCAAATTCCACAAAATAAGTGTCACAACATCACTGCAGAGTGGTGATATGAAAAATATGAAAATTTTGGAGTTGCTATCAATCTAGGTTGAAATTGTGAGATCGGATACTAAAGAAAAAAGGGTATGTGTTATAGAAAATATAAGTTTAAGGGTTCATTATATATAGATGTTATGACAATTGCTCTGATACCAATTTGTTATGACAATGGCCAACAAATATAAAATTGTGGAATATAAATTTAGAGAAGGAGAAGAGAAAGCACACCAATATTTAACGTGGAAAAACCCAATGAGGGAAAAAACCACGGGCAGAAGAAGAGAATTTCACTATATAGAATTCAGTTACAAGGCTGAAATTTGGGCTAAACAATTAACCCCAAACAGCAGCACCCCAAATGACCCAAACAACTGCTGTATCCAAAATACAGAAAATCTGCACTCTTCTGTATTGCTGTTTTGCAGTAACAAAACCCAACAGAACTGTTTACAGTGCACTGTTCATCGGCACTGTTCATGCGGCGGCACTGTTCACGAACTGGGTACTGTTCACGTCACTGATCACGAAGGGTACTATTCACGGGTTGGTGCATCCTCTGCACTGTTCACGCAGCTGCTGTATTCTGTATATATATTTTGCAGTTGAAACTGCTGTGTGCTGTTTCCTACTAAAACTGCAACTCTATCTGCAACTGTTTTGCAGTGATTGCAACTCTTAGTTGCAGCTTCCATATGAAACTGCAACTCTTTTAATTTTAGAATTTGGGTCACACCCAAAAACATAACAATCTCCACCTTGACACAAATTCTGAAAATAGACATCAACAAAGAAATTCTCCACCTCTTCCACAAAAGCTCCTAAGAGCAAAACTCAACCATGGACACCAATTAAGTCCAAGCAATACTTGAACTTCTTAATAGGCAAAGGCTTAGTGAAAATATCCCGAACAAAATGATACTTGATGTTAATATGTTTGGATCTTTCATGATACATCTGATCTTTAGCTAAGTGAATTGCACTCTGACTATCACAATGAACAATAATAGAAATAGATTCAGATGTAATTTCACTAACCAAACCTTTTAACCAAATTGACTCCTTAACAGCCTCTGCAATTGCCATGTACAAACTCTCCAATTTCAACCATGCACCCGCTGCAGTGTTCTCAGTGAGAATTTCTTGAAGAACTTCATTACCCAAGCATAACTAAATAGAAGAAAGAGCTCTATCATCCCATTCAGCATCTGTCATAATCTCGGGCTTCTTCGTCTTCCCAAGCAGCGCCCTCTTTGTGCCTTCTCTAGATAGAATTGCCATCATCCTTACTTGCCAAAGAGCAAAACGAGAACCAGGCTCTGATACCAATTTGTTATGACAATTGCTCTGATACCAATTTGTTATGACAATGGCCAACAAATATAAAATTGCGGAATATAAATTTAGAGAAGGAGAAGAGAAAGCACACCAATATTTAACGTGAAAAAACCCAATGAGAGAAAAAACCACGGGCAGAAGAAGAGAATTTCACTATATAGAATTCAGTTACAAGGCTGAAATTTGGGCTAAACAATTAACCCCAAACAGCAGCACCCCAAATGACCCAAACAACTGCTGTATCCAAAATACAGAAAATCTGCACTCTTCTGTATTGCTGTTTTGCAGTAACAAAACCCAACAGAACTGTTTACAGTGCACTGTTCATCGGCACTGTTCATGCGGCGGCACTGTTCACGAACTGATCACGAAGGGTACTATTCACGGGGTGGTGCATCCTCTGCACTGTTCACGCAGCTGCTGTATTCTGTATATATATTTTGCAGTTGAAACTGCTGTGTGCTGTTTCCTACTAAAACTGCAACTCTATCTGCAACTGTTTTGCAGTGACTGCAACTCTTAGTTGCAGCTTCCATCTGAAACTGCAACTCTTTTAATTTTAGAATTTGGGTCACACCCAAAAACATAACAATAGAGAATGTATAGAACCTTACAACACTCTTTCAGTACCATACTGGTGTTTTTATGATTTTTTGAAATTTAAGTTGTTCTTTAAGTCTTGCTGAAAAATTTATTATTTTTTATTTTATATGTCCCACTATTAGCATGCACATGTGATCAAGAGTGATCTGTGATTGATGCAATCAATAAATGTCATTTCATTTTTGGTATCTAGCTTGATTAGAAATTTTAAGAAGGGTATACCTAACTTGATTAGGATTTTTGTTTGAATTTTTGAAAGGTCAATAAAGATGAGAAAATTCAATAATTGCATTGATTTGGCCTTACCAATGACTTGGTAGAACTTGCAATAATCTTTGGAATAACTGAAAGATAATTGCATTTACTTACTATCTTTAACAGTCTGTCATTGAAAACTTTCAAGGGATGATGTTTGGACTAATTTTAAGAATTTTTTCTTGGGAGAGAGGTTCTAAGGAAAAGGTGGTGAATTTCAACAAATAGTCTAGCAAGACCCCAACAATTTTTTACTAAGATCCATAATGTGATAACCCTCAAAACAATCGAGAGAATGTTGCATTCACATATCACCATCCATAACCATTGTTGGGAAAATTCCTTAAAATGTTGATGAGGATTGAAAAAGGTTTTGGGTTGATTTTTAGGAATTGTGAACTGCATTGGAGCCTAACAATTTTGCAAAAGGAACCAAAAATTTAGGAAAGTTAGAGTCATAGTAAAAATTTTGAACTAACTTTTTATTTTGTAATTCATTATTTGAGCCTCGCCAATTTCTTGGCGCCACTATAAAATACAATTATCTTAGGATAATTAAGAAAGCGATTGTATTCACTTATAACTTCCTAAAATTCATCACGAAAAATATATTCAGAGATTTTGAGAATAGAAGCATGATGTAAGAATGATTTTTGAAAGGAGAAAAGGTTTATGAATTTACAATATTTTCACAAGTTTCCTAGAGCCCCTTTTATTTCGTTTGTTTCGTACTTTAAATTTATTTTTAAGTCTTACTAAATTTTATGAGCCCAAAAAGGGATTTTGAATAGTTATTTTCAGATACCGGGATGGGAGAATTTATGGAGAATTAACAAGAAAACTTAGGAACCGGGACTCACACTGGGTTATATGCAAAAAGCGCAGAATTTTTAATACAGAAAATAGAATGCAGAACTTGAATTACAGCACAATTTTAAAACAGAATATAGTGTGCAGAAATTGAATTGCTGCAGAATTTCAATTGCAGAATCTAAAACAGAATACAGCATGCAGTGAAGAATTTGTTACAGAATGCAGAAACTGTATAAAAACAGTATGCAGAATGCAGAATTTAAAGCAGAAAATTGTGCTGTTTTTTATGCAGAAAAACAGTGCAGAATTTTGAGGATAGAATTTATGCTGAATTTGCTTACAGAATTTGATGTTGCAACATGCAGAAAACTTAATTTAATTTTAACAGAATGATGCAATATTTTGTTTTATGCACATAAAAATGCAGAATTTAAACGTGGTAACATGCCGGATTTCTCATGAAAGCATATGCAGAATTTAAACATGAATAAATAGAATTTAAACATGCTAAATTTATAATTTAAACATTGTGAGAACAATTAACATGACCCTAATTATCTTAGGGGCAAAACAAGAAAACTACATGGTAGAAGAGAGATACGACAAGAACAAAAGAGAAGATGAGGGAGCTTAGCTTGAGAATTTGCCTACGGCTTGGGGTCTAGAGAGGGAGATGGTTTCTCATTCATATGCAAAAGAACAAGAGAAGCAAGAACAAAGAGAAAGAGAAAGTGTGTGACAAGAGAGCGTAGAGTGGCGGAGCATCTCCGAGAAAGTGAAAGTGAGTGTGTCCTCAAGATTCTCATGCAGCCCTTTCGTAGTTGCTCTTGTTGATAATTTTCTACTTGAACTCCAAAACAAAAAATTTATCCCTTATATTTCTCCTGAGTTTCCTTTATCTTTTCTTTTTACAATTATCTCTTATTTTGTCTTATCCCCTATATATCTTTGATTTTTGTTTTTCAATGCCACCTTTTCTAGAAATACCTATGAATATTCCTTAGGTGCAATAAATTATATGATTAAATACTCTTTTTTTTTTTTAAGGCTTGGGTCAAAATGATTTGAA
This sequence comes from Dicorynia guianensis, assembly GCA_037013595.1. Lineage (NCBI taxonomy): Eukaryota > Viridiplantae > Streptophyta > Magnoliopsida > Fabales > Fabaceae > Dicorynia > Dicorynia guianensis. Next base: position 11,887,493 of record JASUAB010000007.1, read on the forward strand.
GGTGATAAATATTAGATAGTTTTTAAATATGAAGTTTCATATTGGAAAGAATTATAAATATTAAAGGCTATATAAATGATAATAAATAGTTAATGTTAAATTATAATATATGAGTCATAACCTATAATATAGTTCAAATTAAATTACCAAATCAAAGATACTTAAATTCTTTGAATATATACATATATATGATCATATCTTTTGGTGACAAGCAGTCATGTTTGTTGGGAATAAACAATCATGTCTATTAGGAACATACAATCATGCATGTTAAGGATAGACAGTCTATCAAAATCTACTAAATACAACTAGTCAAAAGTGTTTTTTCATATCTATAAATAGAGAATTTCATATTGTTTTTAGGACATATATTCATTCCTCCAAAAAAGTTTTAAAGACTTTATTGTATATGAGATAACTTATTTTTTATACAAAAGTAATATTACACTCAAAACAGTATAATTTCATGTATCAAAGCCAAAATATCTATTTATCTTCGTATTATTTTCTAACAATAAATTGGGCTCACAATTATAGGTTAAAACAAGTTATAATTAAAAAAAAAATGAGCTGAACAAAATATAATGTCTAACAACAATAATAAAGTATAATACTAGTTGACAGTAGTTTGGTTGACTTTGTAGTATATCAAATTCCACAAAATAAGTTTGGTTCTCTTCAATTTTATTTTGATAGCGGATTGCTTGACTCTCTCTTATTCTTCAAGTTTTCTAGCCGCTCGTGCTTGCTTTGCTACGGCCCTCATGTTCCTTTCAACCTCTAACATGAAGAGAATGACCAGAGTTAAAACAAGTATGATTGCTAGTACATAGTGAAAATATGTAAGCAAATATCATGCCAAAACTTTATAGGATGCCAACCAACAAAGTTAAATTAATTAAAAGGATATGCCAATTCAACAAAAGAAACTCACATGTTTTGAAATGACTAACTTTTAAAAGCTGAAGGCGGTACATATTAGGAAAGATCATCCCTTATTCTAGCCAGTTTCGACCTTAAATTATTAAGTTCATCAAGTAAGGCTATCTCTTGTGACTCCAACTCAGCCAGCTGTTTCAACTTTCCATTGTCAACTCGTGCTTCCATAACTCTTCCATAGATGGAGGCCAACCATCCCCTTTCAAACCCGAAGGATTCCAATTCAGCATGCAGTTTTCTAAATTCGTCTTGCCTTGATTCATTCATTGCCTTAGGTGTCACAGAATTTAGAAATAGCAGCATGTCAGCCAAAGACTCATAGCCCCAATTGCAATACTTTGGGCGAAATCTCTTGTGCCACTCCCACAAATGTGGATTTTTGGCAAACGCCTCATTTAGTAAGGAAGCACGTCTTCCATCAATCTTGAATAGACCACCGAAATCCACCAAATCTTGGGTTGAAGGACACACTACTGTAGCAAGAGGTGTTGCTTGTACATGTTAGTGTTACAAAATTAGAAGTAGTCCCAAATTAAGGTGACTACTAACTTGGACAATTATTTCAGAATTTCATATTACCTGAAGTTGGGATTTCAACGTTAGAAGAGGATCCCTCTATGGAAGTTGGAGATTGAGAAGTTGGTAAGAGAGAAGAAATTGACGAATAAAGCACCTCGATAGAATCAAAGGGCTGCAATTTTTCTACTGTTGAAGCTTTAGAAGAACCATCAGCTGCAAGTTCCATGGCAGTATGTGCATGAATCAATGGCATATCAATTTGTTTGGGAGTTTCAGGGTTAACTTTGCTCTCCTCACACTCTACTTGTTCATTGCTTAAAATGTTAGTGTTTGATACTTTTTTGGGCAACTGCTAAGAACAATAACAAGTAAAGAGGCATACATTAGTCTTAAGTCACTGTCTTTAATTATACTTAGTGGTGTTATGCTAAGAGTGTAACAAATTGTTTTTTATGTGAGAGTATTTTCTATAGTGCAAAAGCCATTATATACATAGGTTGGCAATGGTCTTCTCACTTGTGAATCAATTAGTGAAGCAGACATTGTAAGAGTCTCTAATGTAGGAATATCATTTCGGACAACTTCCCTTATTGTAATTTCTTTGGTACTCTGTGCAACACAATGAGATACATAAAAGTTGCATAACAAAACTAATGATAATCTTGAGTTTTATAAAGCAATTGAAAAAATGAAAAATATTTTATATCAAGTTAGGTGAGATTGCTCCACTTATCCAATTTTTTTTTAAGTTATATTGGAAAGAAATAAGGGATAAAAAGATATACCCTTATCAATATTGACAAATCAATTAATAATAGTTTTTCTTCTTCAATTAACTGGGCCTGTAGAATTATAGAACTAATTGATTCTTATGTTTGTAACTCTTGTCTTTTTTTAGTATGCAAATATAATTTTGATTGCATTGTTTGTGCTCATGAATCAATTGAACAACGTTACCTGACATTATTTGCTTGGTATTGGCTTGTAAAGAAGGAAGTTCACCTTTTGATGTTGCTCGTATTCCTTTTGAGTTTGGGTCTTCAACAAGGGCCTTTGGAAGGTTAGAACTGACTTCTAAATCAATGTTTTCATTGACGATTTCTTTGATTCTACAACCACTGTTGGGTTTAACATGTTGAAGAGATCCTTTCTCTAAAGTATTTTCTTCGATTTCATTTTCTGAAGAAAGAAATAATCAGAAATTATTGTGAATAAGTATATAAATTCTACAAAGATAAAGGAAGTAAACACATTCAAGTCATGTATGATGCCTAATTTAATTTTAAGGAGAAATCAGAGAATGTACATACTTAAAAAAAGAAAGATATAAAAAGAAATTGGATGTGGGAGAGGATTATGACTTATTAATCTAAACAAATTGAAGAAATAAGGCTTTATACAATGAAGGGAGATCCAAAATAATATATGCCTATGTCCGCGGAAGTTGCAGTTGTCATCAAATTGAGTTTTGGGCATCCATGCACACAAACCACACAAGCTTTTTTAGTTTTAGAATGCTTGGCAGTTTTTTTATTTTCTTTATGTATCATTTAACTTCCTTAACCACAGGGTAACAAAAATATAATGTGATTACTTTATTCTAAAATCTAGGTAAAGACTAAAATTTAGATAATGTCACTTGGATCTTAAAATGGCTGAGCAACATAAAGAGTCTAAGGGAAAAGTACATCCCTGCATAGAAATTTGAAAATAAAGAGGATACTGGAAAAAAAAAAAAATACTACCAAAAGACGCATCAGCAGAATTAGAAATCCGCCTTCGAAACTCTTCCTGTTGACAACGCATACTGGAAGGTGTTATCTCACGGGATGCTAGACATGCGCGTGCCCTCTCCTCCAAATCATCCCATGACACTGAGTTTGTCATATCTAGATCCATGAAAACATTAGGAACATCAAATTCTGGGAAACCAACATGATTGGAAGGAGTTGACAATACTGTTGTTTGACCATGTTCTCGTATCTCCTTCGGAGCTGCCCTCAACACCGTATCTTCTTCTGCTGGGAGCTCAGGTAAAGCCATGATTGGGGAGCACTGAGACTCATCCATAGTTCCCACCCTTTTGGAATTCTCCAATTGCAGATCACTTTCTTTGCCCAAATCATCATTATTAGTTTTACCCACTTGGTAGCCCTCCCAGAAGTAATGAAGCGTTCTTTGACAGGTTCGCCGCTGGACGGGAACAAAGCTTTTGGTCTCTGGCAGTGCATCCTCCCACAAATGGTAACAACAAGCTCGGTCCTGCTTAACAATTGATTTGATATAGGCCAAAAAAGAAAAGAAAGAAATCAAGCTATGGTGGATCCAAAACAACGGTTGTAATCAATAATTCCACTAGTAACTTATTTATTCTGATAAAGTAAAAGTAATTGATTTTGGACACATACATGTACCATTTAATCAAGTTATGGTGGATCCAAAAACAAAAGTAGAAAGAAATCAAGTTTGAGCAATACATATCTAATCCTTCCCTAGGTAATTAATAATTCCCAACTCACAAAGCTATAGCAATTACTCTTCAGTACAATGATCGTAAATACTATCCACTAGTAACCTCTTTATTCTTATAAAATAAAAGTAATTGACCTTTGCATGTTTCGACACTTACAAGGACCATTTAACCAGAAATCTCTACTTGATTAAGAGACAATTGAGAAAATGGATAGTAACAAGGAACAATCTAGCATACCTTTGGCAAGGGGCAAGCAAAGTAGTATTTACCAGCATCTGGACCACTGCTCTGTAGCTCCTTTCGACATACCCCGGCACCGCACTTACACTCTGGATACTTAAAGGGTGGAGGATTCAAATCACTCTTAGTGATTGGATCATTACACCATTTCACAAAGTCTTTACATCTTTTTCCCTAAAACAATACACTATTTCTGCTCATAAAAGCAACGTTCGCTAACTAGAACATGACCTTAAAAGAAGTAACTTTAGTGTGTTAGAATAAAAGTACCTTTTTGATGGGGCAGACATAATACTTCCTGCCCTTGTTTCTTTCATTTTGGGCCGTTCTAACCTCACAAAACCCATGACCGCAACGGCAATAGATCTTGGTGCAATTGGAATCATTGGTGATAGTGTGTGAGTTGGATTTGGTGTTGGGAGAATTGAGGGGACAGTAGCGTGCCCAATGACCCTGTTGACTGCATTGGTAGCAGATGTCGGTTTGCATCCTTCGAATAATTTTGGGACTGTGGGTTCGTAGCTCAGGGGAAGGAGGTTGGAAATGGTGTGTGGGTTGGGAAGGGGGTGGTGTGAGGGGCAAAGTAATTTCTGATTCGCACATTTTTCTCTTTCCCTTGGCGCTCACTCTTGCACAATCAGAAAACAAAAGCTCGTCACCTTGAGGTGGCTGTTCTTGTGGTTGAACTGAAGAAGAAGGAAAGCAATGATCTTGATTTAATCTTATCATCCTGGAGATACTGAGCAACTTGTTATATTCCTGATCAAGTGATGGCCTATTTTAAGGTTGAGAAATAAATTCAAGAAAACGTAAAAAGTAAACAAAGTCATCCGAAGAATGGTATTCCATGCCAGGAAGAGTATCAAAATTGAGATTTTTCATTGAGTATTTTGAGTTTCTGTGTCTTCTTTGCCACTTTTCGACCCAAGCCATATTGCCAAATGCAATTAGGACACCATGCAAGAAAACATTTCCTCCTTATTTCTGTTTCCCTTTCTAGCTTCTCTACCGCTTATACTTTAACAAATTTATTTATCTAACACAATTATAAGACTCACACATCTAACCTTTTTTATAAAATAAAATTTAGTTATACTAGGGACAAATGATCACAACTTATTTGATAGGATCCTTAAAATAAATATTACTAATAAATTTTTTAAATTTGCATAAAACCTCATTAAATTTTTTTTATATTCAAGAATATAGAAGTTTGTTAATGTAAACAATTTTTTAACAATAAGCTTAATCTCTATCTCTTCTTTCCTTGTACAAATATTAGTGTGCAAACTCGATGCCATTTATTCTTATACTCATAAAACGTGAACGATAAGAATGAAGAGGATGACAATTCATGCAGTATAGGAATACAATATCAATAGATTAATATATATGAACAGGCACATATATGGACCTAAGTCTTTCTTATATTGAATCTGAATAAGAAAATAAGAATAGGATGAACCATATTCTGATCATAAAATCTCAACTGCTAAGTGAAACAAATTAATTCAATAAAAAAAATTAATCAGAAAGGAAAACATACAAGAGAATGACAGTTATGTAGATAGTTAACTATACTCTCTTTGTGAACAAATTTCTTCACAACTGCACAGTGCGTACCTTGGATGGTAATACGTTCTCCAATAATCTCCAACGGCATCGAGCTAGCCACCACAATTTCCCTTCTTTCTTGAACAAGATCGGCGATACTGACAACACTTCCACACTAATTCAAGAAGCAGCAGTTTGACAGCCACTACTTAGTACGAGAGGGAGTAATTAAATTACAGATACTAACACTTAGTGCTGCTTTGGGCCATTTCATCTTGGTCTTTTCTTATGGACAAAGTTTGCGTGTTTTGGCTTTGCTTTTCTTTCTTTTTACTCCTTTAAATTTTTAGCTGGTTGTATGCTGCCAAAGCAATTCCATTGTGGTGATGCTCTCTTTTGGGTGGCCGACAATTATAGGTTAGATAAGTTGCCTTAAAAAAGGAGCTCAAAGTAAAAGCTGCAAAACAGTAACTCAAGTTACACGCCTCACTTTGACACATAAACTTTGCAACCTACATCCCAAATTTTGGATGGAAAATGGTATTGCTACAATGTGTGTGGCTTACATTTTCAGTCATGTCTTTTGACATAACTAAAATTTAAGTCACACATTATGATATACATTTAAGAAAAAAAATTTAAATTTGTCACAACAACAACATAACTTAAAACGTGGATACTGTGTTATGATAATAAAAGTGCCTTTTTTAGATTCCAATCCAGTGAATCTCCTTTCTTACGTGGGAAAAAGGAACTTCCCTCTGTTTTTCTCTCTGTTCCTTTTCTTGTCTTGGCTTTTGACACCTTTCTTATTCATTGAATTTTATAATTTCATTTTGCGTAGAGGAGTATGAATGTGTGCTGTCAATGAGGATATTGACGGTGTACACCGTTAAAGGTAAAAATAAAAGAAAAAGTCTTTCATCCGCTAAATGAAATTTATTAAACATTCACAACAAGATTGTATAAACTGTTAAATTAGTTGAATTGTATAATTTAATTTATAAATTTAATAAAATTATTAGTTTAAAAATTTTTTTAAGTGCAAGTGTAATAAAATTTTGTTGATAGAAATAGCAAAACCTAAAATAAAATACTCCTAAGAAATCAGAAGTATAAGAGGTCCAAGGTGAATGCCTCGGAAGAGTACACTGAATAAATCACATTTGGGCTTTTATCCATGACTAGAAATTCAAACTTTTGGATTGATCAGTTTTATGATATGATATTAGAACTTCCTTGATGGATTTTAGAATTTTTTAGTCAGATGTTTGATTCTTGATGTCCTTTAAATTTTTTTATATTTAATGTTTTTGGTCTATACATGCCCAAAGGGCTTTCTACATACCATATTTATCTCCACAAACTTAAGTGGTTTAACATTTACACAGTTCAAGTATTTTTCCTGAATACATCATGTGAGGGGACATGTTAAACATAATAGTTATTCTCAATTATGGCTTTAACTGTAAACTTAAACTTTTTAGCTGATTGATTCTTTAACGGCGTATATATGGTAGGTACTGGGCTTAGATTTCTCCATTACATTAATGAAAACTGCCCTTATCTTTACCAAAGTGAAGCATTATGCTCATTATCCAATTCTAAAGGCTACAGGTGTTCAAAATCGAACTCAATAAAACAAAACGAAAGTGATTCAACTAAAACTGATCAAAATCAACTTGTCAATTGAATGGATTAGATTAATTTTTCAAAAACTGATTGCTTCTGTTCATTGTTGGATCTCAATAAAAAAATCTTAACCAAACCAAACTGAATATGCTATTATATAGAATTTTGTATTTTAAAATTTTTTGATACATTTACTCCAAGGCAATTAATTCAACAAATCTTAGTATTTATGCTCTTATTATGAACTCTTAGTTTGATTTTAATGAAGAACTTGTCAAAAATGTTAGAGAAAGCAAAAAGCATATCAAACAAAATAAAATCCGCAAGAATATAATTTCTTGGACAGTTTACAGATTAACTCTTATGTTTTATATCATATTGTAAATATTCTATCTTATAACCTAGCAATTGTAATCGCATTATAAATTAGTAATTTGAATATTGTTGTTGAGTTCAATAAAACTTTGGCCATAACCTTAGGATTAATAACTAGATCTTTAATGCATAGGGGAATATTATAAGATTAGATCCTAAAGAATATATAATTTGACAATAAGTAATGAAAGATTTAAATTTTCTTACATCATCCAATGAAATTGATCCAATTTGATCTGGTTCAGCATTGATTAAAAGAAGCGGTTGAACTAGGTTGTCTTTCTCACAAATTGATTACATCAGATTGGTTGGATAGTTTTCAAATTGATTCAAACCAAACCAATAAACACTTTTAGTGAAGGAAGGCCATGAAATTCACAATCGAGTACATTATAGTTAACTGAATATAAATTTTTTTTAATGAATACAAAATATCTCCAATCAAAAGTTAAAGACTAATTCTCTTTATTTTTCTAGAATAGAAACATTCTTAATTTTCAAATCTTTTAAAAACAAAAGTGGTAGTTTACTTAAAATAAATATCTTTATCCTTGACATGTTGAGATTTAGGGCCCCATGTACCGTGAGCCAACCTATATTTGGGTTCATCAGTGTAATGCATATCCAATATACTGCCCGCCCATGGCTTCATCCTTTTCTCTATATCTCGAACTGATTGTTCTTATATATATGGAGATTTTAAATATGTTGATGATCTGCTAATAAAAATACGAACAGAGCGAAATGAAGTGCTCAACGCAAATATTCTGATTAGTTGCCTTCATTCTTTCACTCTTCAATGGTGATCGTGAAGATATGGTTAACAGTAAAATTAGTTTCATCCTCTCCGTTGCTTTTGAAATTTCCTGGAATCAGGCCCACGTAAATTTTTATTTTTACTTTGAATTTTTATATGATATCTCACATCTCATGAGATGTCGTAATTCAGTTTGATACGTTGCTGGACGATATAAAATGGGAAAATAAAGGTTTAGCAGTGGCAATAGCTCAGAAGTTGACCCAGAGGCTATACTAGTGCAAGGTTTTGCACAAAGAGATGCTGTGGTTACAACTATTTCCTCTAGGAAGGCAAGATTTTATAGTCGGTCACAGTCAAATTTGTGGACAGAGGTAGAGACCTCTAATAGTTTTACAATGTTCATGATTGGATAGTGATCGTGGTTCTGTAAGCATTTTCCAATTCTCCACTGAATTGTTCTTCTTTCCTTTTGTGGTTTTGTATGCGATGCTAATTACTTGTATCTTGAAACTGCGTTTTAGATCATATACATTGGGAAAAGTGTTGGCCTACTTGCCACACAGGATCATAAACTTGTTATTATACATCAATCTTTAATGTCTTAAAACAGAAAGAGGTCATCTTCATTTAATTATATGCAGTGACAGCGTGTTTTTGCTTTGTATGCTAGAGCGAAGTTTCAGCCATATTCAATGTGATTTTGGTCATCTGTTGCAGACTAAAAGAAATGAATTGGAGTTACCTCTTTGTATCCGTTACCAACAATCTCTCAGCACAAAGCAGAGTTAGCATAAGGAGAAAATGGAAAGCATTCCTTGACAAAACAATTATTGCTTAATGATAAATTGCTGTGCTATAACATCAGATACGTGAGGCATTTGTTGTCAATTGGTAAGCAGAGGAGCCGCCAAGTCACTTTTGGTCCAATTCATACATCACAGAAAGCCATTGCCATCGACCCCAAGGTAGTTTATATTTCAATTTATTGGTGTTTCCGGGCACTGTTTTGTATTTCTAGCTTCAATTAGCATTCTCTTTTGGCTGCCGATGAAGTGAATTAGCATCATGTGCAGCTCTTTATCATTATTTTTTTAATGCCCATTATTATTTGCAGTATTAGAGGAGCAATAAGAATTATCATATTGATCTTCAGGAAAATTTGTGCGCCAAATTCAATTAAGTCCCTTTGACCCTCTTTCTGATTTTTTTTTTCTTTTTGGACGGGATTAACACTTGATTAAATTATTAAAAGAAGTAAGTTCTAGATATTGTTGGTCTTAGTTATCCAGTTTCAGATGGTCGCACAACTCAAGTAGATCATAAACAAATTGTTATTTCTCAATATCAAAAACACTAAATGGGGTAAATTTCATTACAAAGGAAGAAGCATGCAAACCTGCCTAGCTCCATCAATCTAATTATAACTACAAATAATTAAAAAATCATAGGACAGTTAGTCATTGTAAACAAACAAATGCTTGAATTCAGGGGAGGAGCTGAGACATATATACAAAATGGGTTCAAGAGGCCAGTGCAGTGAACGGGAAGCTACCTCAAAGCATTGTATATATAAATATGATGAGGATGATCAAAGTTAAAACACGTACGATTGGCAGTACATAGAGAAAGAAACATCATGCCAAAATTCTTTAGGAGACGCCAGCCAACAAATATCAAGTAATTAAAAGCATCTGGCCAAATCTTTCAAGAAACACACATGTTTTGAAAGGATAGACATTTAAAAGCGGAAGGCAGTGTCATATTTGAAAAGATCATCCCTTATTCTGCCCAGTTTCGACCTTAAATTATTAAGTTCATCAAGTAAGGCAATTTCTTGTGACTCCAACTCAGCCAACTCCTTCAACTTTTCATTGTCAACTTGCATTTCCATCACTCTTCCATTGATAGATGCCAACCACCCTTCTTCAAACCCAAAGGATTCCAATTCAGCATGTAGTTTCCTAAATTCTACTGGCCTTGATCCATTCATTGCCTTTGGTGTCTCGGAATCTAGGAACACCAACATGTCGGCCAAAGACTTATAGCCCCACTTGCAATACTTTGGGTGAAATCTCTTGTGCCACTCCCACAAATATGGATATTTGGCAAACACCTCATTTAGCAAGGAGGCACATCTTCCATCAATCTTGAATAGACCACGGAAATCCACCAAGTCTTCAGTTGAAGCACATATTAGAGGATCAAGAGGTGGTGTTTGTACTGAGAAATGTTTTAATTATAGTTATTATATAAACATTTTAATGTTGCAAAATTCGAACCCGTCTCAATTTAAAAGAGACTGCTAAGTTAGACAATTGTTTCAGAAGTTCAAATTACTTGAAGTTGGGATGTCAACATTAAAAGAGGACTCCTCTGTGGAAGTTGGAGATTGACATGTTTGTGAGAGAACCTCGGTAGAATCAACGGGTTGCCAATTTTGTAATCCTGAAGCCTTAGAAGAACTATCATCTACAAGTTCCATGGCATCATTTACTTGATTCAGTGGCATATCAACTTGTTTAGGAGTTTCAGCAGTAACTTTTTTCTCTTTGCGCTCTTCTTGTTCGTTACTCCAAAATTCAGTTATTAATCGTATCAACTGCTAAGAACAATAACAAGCATAAAGGCATAAATTAGTCTTAAGTCACTTTTGTTGTTACACATAATAGTGTTATGCTAAAAGTAATAAGAGTGTAACAAATTATTTTTATGTGATGGCGTTTTATGGAGAGGAAAATCTAGTTATACATAGGTTGGTGATGGTCTCCTCACTTGTGAATCAATTAATTGAGCTGTCACTATAAGATTCTTTGATGCAAGAACATCATTTTGAACACCTTTCATTATTGTAATTTCTCTGGGACTCGGCAAGAAATAAGAGAAAAAAATAGATACCTCTGTCAACATATATGAATCAATCGGCAACAGTTTCTCTTCATCCATAGGACAATTGATTTCTGTGTTTGTGACTCTTGTTTTCTTTTAGTTTCTGTATCCATTATAAAAAACATATAAGACTTTATTTTGAGTGTACATTTAATTTTGCTCATGAATTGATTGAATAAAGTTACCAACAGAGTTTGATTTGCATTAATGGCTTGTGAACAAGGAAATTCACTTTCTGATGTTGCTTGAATTCCTTCTGAGTTTGAGTCTTCAGGGGCCTTTGGAAGGTTAGAAGTGAATTCAAGAGCTAGGTTTTCATTGATGATTTCTTTGATTCTATGATTGCTATTGGGTTTAACATTTTGAAGAGATCCTAGATCTAGAGAATTTTCTTTAACTTCATTCTCTAAAGGAAGAAATTATTAAAAATTAAGATCTATAACTACATAAACTGTACAAAGCTAAAATTAGTAAGCAAATGCAAGTCATACATGATGTCTGCTTTAACTTTAAGAGAAACAAAGAAGGTAGATACTTAAACAAAGAAAAATATAAAAAAGAAATTGGTGTGGGAAAGGGCTATGACTTAATAATATAAACAAATTAATTAAAGAAATAAGACTTTATATAATGAGGAGATAGAAAATAATATACATAAGAGTTTCTTAATTAAGACTAGTTATTGCACTATAGTGCACCATCCCCTCAAGTAAACTATACTGCATTATCTTAAACTTTAGAATTTAGTAAAATATTAAATTCTTTAAGCAAAATTTTCACTCAAATTTGAGGGTATAATTAACAAACAGTTTCTTAGGAGCATATGTAAGGTGAAACCATTTACTTTAGAATATGATCTCTATGTTATTCTGTGATGATGTATGCATATGGTGAATAAAGTAAAAAAATGACCTAAACTATGTAGTTTATGTTAAATAATAATTTGCAATTTACTCAGATATTTTATTTGCATATAACTTTTGGCATTTTAGTTGAATTCAATGGAGATGACTTTTGGTGTTTTAGGTGAATTCAACAAAGATGAATATGCTAGGAATGGAGTATTGGTCATTGAGTGAGTGGTGGTCATTTATATGTTCTAAATGTAGTAGTAGCTGTTTATAAGAATAATGTGCTTTTAGTGTAGTAGTGATGGTTTATATGTAGTGGTCATTTGTCTAATGCACCTTTAGTAGTCATCTATAGGTCTCTAGGTCGGATACATGTAAGGATCACTCTTGTACCTATAAATTAATACCCCCTCATATTTGCCATTTGAAATCAAGCAAATGGTGAGAAACATTTCTCCTCCTAAACTCCTCTTCTTTCTAACAAAGTGATCGATATTAGAGCTAAGGTTCTTAGAGTTGAGAGAAAATTAGATAGATGTCACATAATGGGGTTTTAATTTCTTTTCACTGTCCTTGTCTTACAAAAAAATAATATAAGAGTTGGTGTATTTGCATGAAAGCCTTGCTTGGTTTTCAAGATGTTTGGGGGATGGTAGATAAAAGCTATTAGGTTCCTCAAAATGAAGACCAATTGCCTCAAAATGAGAAAAATAATTTATCTAAGACAAGAAAGAAGGATCAAATGGGCCTTTATCCTCATCCATCAATATTTGGATGACTTTATATTTAAGAAGGTGGCTAACAAAACTACCTCAAAGCAAACTAGGGAGATTTTGCAAAATTCTCTCTCAGGTATTGATAAAGTGAAGAAAAGAAAGACTTCAATCACTAAGGGGTGATTTTCAAGCTTTAAGAATGAAGGAATTGGAGTCAATTTTAGATTATTGTTTAAGGGTGAAGGACATTGTCAATCAATTGAAACAAATATGTAAATAAAGTGGAAAATTTGTGTGTCATGGAGATGATTCTTCACTCCTTGATTCCTAAATGTGATTATGTGGCTTGTGTCCTTGAAGACTCAAAAGATTTAGACTCTATGATTATTTAAGAATTGGAAGGTTCCTTGCAAGCCCATAAAGAAATGATCAAAAGGAGGCATGAAGAGCTATTGGAAAAAATTCTGGAAACCAAGGCTTCTTTGAAAGATGATAGGACGTCGACAAGGAAGAGCACATGGTTGTGTCCAAGGAGGAAGAAGAAGAGGTCATGGTGACAATCCAAACAATAAGGAGAAAAACCATTTATCACGTAGAGGTCATGGAAGAGTAAGAGATAGAAGATGTGGCCACTATCAAAGATAAAATGAATGGAGGTATGACAAATCAAAAGTTAAATGTAATAATTGTCATAAATTTGGCCATCATTCTTGAGAGTACGTCATAATGCTATAAACAACATTGAAAAGAAGGCTAACCTTGTTGATGGCAAGCAAGAAGTTGAGGAGTCAATTTTTATGTCAACACTCTAGAAGGAACAAATGGATGACAATAGCTTATGGTATTTGGACAATGTAATAAGAAATCACATGTGTAGAGACAAAGAAAAATTTGTAGAGCTTGAAAAAAGGATGGAAGGCAATGTATCTTTTGGAGACTCGTCCAAAATTCAATTTGAAGGGAAAGTTACAAAAAATGATAATTTCTTTCAAAGATGGTGGCCATAAGCTAACAACTGAAGTTTATTATGTGCCTAAATTAGAAAATAACATTTTGAGTTTGGCCAACTTCTTGAAAAGGGCTATGACATTATGTGTCTTTGGCTTAGAGATGAAAATGCTAGTTAGAGATTAAAATGCTAGTTTGATTTCTAAAATTCTTATGTCAAAAAATAGATTGTTTATTTTAAATTTTAAGACTCTTGACACAAAGTGATTGATTAAAGGTTAATGTACAAGATGAAGCATGGTGTTGACACATGAGATTTGGCCATTTGAATTTTAAAGCACTCAAGGCCAAGGGAGAAAGGAAGATGATGAATAGGATGCCTTTAATTAACCATTCCAATCAATGTTTGAAATATGTCTTCTTGGCAAACATGCTAGGAGGAGCTTTCCAAAAGAAACCAGATCAAGAGCAACTGTGCCTCTTTAACTTGTACATACCAGTGTGTGTAGACCTATCAGTCTGCCATCATTTGGTAAAAGTAAATATTTCTTACTCTTTCTTAATGATTTTAGTAGAAAGACTTGGGTTTATTTTTTGAAACAAAAATCAAAAGCTTCAGTTGTATTTAAAATTTCAAGGCTCTTGTGGAAAAGGAGTGGCTACAAAATTAAAGTTTTGAAATCTAATAGACGAGGCAAATTCACTCCAAAAGAATTCAAGGAATTTTGTGAAACTCATGGAATTCGTTGACCTTTAATGATTTCTAGATCACCACAACAAAATGTTGTAGCAAAAGGAAGGACAAAAAAAATCCGTAACATGGCTCAATGCATGTTGAAAGCCAAAAAGATGCCTAAGGAATTTTTGAGTTGAAGCTATTTCTTGTGCAATTTGTTTTTCTAACTATCTCCAACACAAAATGTCAAAGATCTAACCCTTCAAGAAGCATGGAGTGGAAGCAAACCAAGTGTCAAGCCGCTACAAATAATTTTGCCATTACTGAGGGATTTATCCCTCTATAAAAATAAGAATTCATTAATTTTAATATCACTAACAAATTTATCGTGGGATTTCATCCTCTAGTATAACCATCCTCAAAAAATTTTATCAACGGATATTTCCATCCCTTCGTAAATTTAGCGATAGATACCTATCAGTAAAATAAAAAAAGTTCCATTAGTAACTTGTTCAATTTTTGGTTAGTTAACATTTGCAAGTCTTTGGGAGCATTGCATATATTCATGTACCATAACAAGAGAGATCCAACCTTGATGATCATAGTTTCAAACATGTTTCATCAGCTATAACTCAAATTTTAAAGGCTACAAGTTGTACAACTCAAGCAATGAAGTGCTTATGGTAAGCTGTGATGTTGAATTTGATGAAGAAGAAACATAGAAGTGGGAGCCTTAAAAATTCTTTCTATATTTTGAAGAAGAAGAAGGAGAGACCATAACACCTACACAAGATACTACTCCACTACTTTCACCACCTTATTTACCAACTCCTTATTTTTATAAAGAAAGTTCACGTGAAAGGCCCTAAAAAATGAAAGATCTAAGAGAGATCTATGTACAAGCCAAAGAAATTTTTCTTAATATTAATGATTTATTTTGTCTCTTTTTAGATACTGAGCCATTGAATTTCGACAAAGTTATTGAAGAGGAAAAAAGAAGACACAAGCCATTGATGAAGAGATAAAAGCAATGAAGAAGATAGTACTTGAGAATTAACAACTCTCCCAAGGATCATGAAGCTATTGGAGTCAGGTGGTTGTGCAAAACAAAGAAGAATGCTAATGGAGTAGTAGAGAGATACAAAGCGAGACTTGTTGCTAAGGCTACAAACAAAAACATGGAGTTGACTATAAAGAGGTTTATGCATCCATTGCCTGTATAGAGACTATCCATTTGCTCATTTCTTTGGTAACTCAAATGAAATGGAAACTCTATCATTTGATGTGAAGTCAACTTTCCTAAATGGTTTTCTTAAATAAGAGGTCTACATTGAGCAACCATTGGGTTACATAATCAAAAGGTATGAAAACAAATATTTGAAATTGAGAAAAGCTTTGTATGGAATGAAGCCAGCATCAAGGGAGTGAAATAACTGCATTGACAAGTACTTTCAAGATAATGGATTTGTTCATTGCCTTAATGAGTATGCTCTTTATTTTAAAATTTACGCTCGTAGAGATATTTTGATTATTTGTTTTTATGTGGTTGATCTTGTTCTCACTAGTAATCATCCAGGTTTGTTTGAAGATTTCAAAAAGGTAATGTCACTTGAATTTGAGATGACTGTTATAAGTCTCATGTCAAACTACTTCGGCCTAGAATTGAAGCAAATAGAGGAAGGTGCAAAGGAAGTTTTGAAGTTCAAAATATTTTATTGTAATTCTATAAATACACCCATGGAAAATGGAGTAAAATTGTCAAAATTGATGATAGAGAAAAGAAAATCCTAGCCTTTTCAAAAGTCTTGTAAGAAGCTAGAGATACGTGACATTTACAAGGCCTAATATTTTCTTTGCAGTTGAAGTAATATGTTGTTTCATGGAAGCTTCTCCCTCTATGCATTCACATGAAAGTGGCATAAAAGATTCTTCATTACCTAAAAGGTACACTTGATTTTGGGCTATTTTATTCTTCTTCTAAATATTTCAAGCTTGTGGGATTTTGTGATAGTGATTTTTAGGAGATATTGATGATAGAAAGAGCATTACTAGATTTTTATTTTCATGGGTTATTGTGCTATTTCGTGGAGCTCAAAATAAAAAGTCATTGTATATTCAACTTGTGAATTTGAATATGTGGCATCAACTAGTTGTGCTTGTCATGTTGTTTAAGAAGATTGTTGTAGGAACTTCAATTGCCACAAGGGGAAGCTACAAAAATTTGCATTAACAAGTTTGCACAAGCACTTGCTAAAAATATGGTAATTCATGATCGAAGCAAGTATAAAGGCACAAGGTATCATTTTATTAGAAAGAGCATTGTCAATAAGGAAGTGGAGCTTAAGTATGTGAAGAGTCAAGATAAAATTGTTGATATTTGAAGATTTCTGAAGGATGAGAGCCAAACTTGGAGTGTAAAAGAAAATTCCAAATTGAAGGGGAGAGTTAAATAGTAATTTGCAATTTTCTTAGATATTTATTTGCATATAACCTTAGGTGTTTTAGGTGGATTCAATGGAGGTGAATGTTCTTTAAATGGAGCAATGGTAATTAATATGTTTTAATGGAGTAGTAGTTGTTGAGTGAGTACTGGTCATTTTTATGTTCTAAATGTAATTATGGCTATTCATAAGAATAATGTACTTTATGTGTAGCTAAGGTGCTTCATATAAAGTAGTGATCATTTGTAGGAATAATGTGTCTTTAGTAGTCATTTATAGGATTTAAAGTGTGATACATATAAAGGGTCGCTTTTACACCTATAAATATCCCTTGTATTTGCCATTTGAAATGAAACAAATAGTGAGATACATTCTCCACTTAAATTCATCTTCTTTCTAACAATTTAGTGGTGAAGGATTTAGATAATAGAGCTGGATTATTTAGGTTCAAATCCCTCTACATTTGTACCAAAAGAAAAAAAAAAAAGATTTCTATGAAGTGAACAACTAAAGCAAAAGTAAATTCCTTGTGCAACCAATGTTGGGGAAAATTCTTTATTCAGATAAAAATCATCATCTAACCAGATCTATCATATTAAATCATCAAGAAAATAGACTAAATGTAGAAGCATACCTAAATCCATGAATACTACTAAAAACCTTTTACCTAGCAGCTCTAGATCTGGGTTCTTAATCTTCCAAATTAGTACATATAATTTTCAGAGATGGGGGTTCTCACTTTTTTGATGATAGGATGTTAGAAAAGAATCATACATCTAATTTGGGGACCATAACCCTTTTATATATAATTGCACATATTCTTCTTATTTCTAATTTGGCCCATCATAAAATTAGAAATTACAAATAGAATATCTACACATATGGACTCATACTTTATAAGGTAACTTAAGCCTATTTAACACAATTAGATCACTTTTAATTTGGGCCAAACCTTTTATAATAGGAAGTTTACATACAATTATTATTAATATATATATGAACATCTAATAAATCTAACAATCTCCTACTTGGACTACATATATATGTTACCTTATAATTGTATGTTATAATTTACCTTATGAGATCAAAATCTTTGCTATTATAATTGAAAGCATTTCTGAACAATCTCATCCATCAGTTATGTCAATATAGAACTAGGGCGACTTTCATTACACATATATCGAAACTAAATCCATCCCTGATCACGTATATCAACATAACCAAATGACATAGATCAAGTATGGATGTGTAGCCTGGAAAGTACATGTGATGTGATCTAAACATGCCTGTTTCCAATTGATCCACCTTAAACCTTAGCGAGATCAAGCCATACCAAAATCAGAGTGTGAATAAACCAAAAGAGACTTTATTTTTGCAGAAAATAACCTCAAAATATCCATAAACTGAAATAACTAAAAATGTATCTATAAAAGAAAAACATCCAAAATTACAAACTCTTATTAAAACTAAATATCTTCAAATGACGTGACACCCATATGAGCAGTGTGCTCATGAAAGACCTTGGGTGGTAGTCCCTTAATAAGCGGATCTGTAACCATGGAGTTTGTACCAACATGCTTTATAGACACCTAACCACGTTGAACTCTTTTTTTAACAATTAGGAACTTAATGTCTATGTGCTTTGACTTCATGAAGCTCCTGCTATTGTTGGAATATAAGACTGCTGATTATTGTCACAAAATAAATTAAGTGGTCTTTCAATTCCATCCACAATTCACAGCGTAGTGATAAAATTTCGCAGCCATATTCCATGATTGGATGCCTTATAATACCCTATGAACTCTGTTGCCATGGTAAAAGAGGCTATAAGAGACTGTTTAGCACTCTTCCAAGAGATAGCACCTCCTACTAGCAGGTAGATATAGCCTGATGTAGATTTCATACTATCTTGGCATCCTACAAAGTCAGAGTATGAATACCCAATAATCTCTAGCTTATCCGACCTCCTGTATGTGAGCATGTAATGTTTTGTTTTCTATAGATATCGCATAACCCGTTTGGCTGCTTTCCAATGATCCATTCCCAGATTGCTTAAATATCTGCTTAACATCCCAATAACGTATGCAATATCTAGACGTGTACAAACCTGAGCACACATTACACTCCCTACTACTAATGTATAAGGAATCTTTTGTATTTCCTTTTCCTCAAAAGCATTCTTAGGGCACTGTTCAAGATTAAACTTGTCTCCTTTTACCACAGGGGTATCACCTAGTTTGCAATCCTACATGCCATATCTCTTGAGAACTTTTTCAATGTACTGTAGATACCTAATTTTATTTGGATCATAAAAAAATCAAAATAGACCCATGGACAACTTCTAAAATTATCTTACTTGAATGCATAAAAATAAAAAATTGAAAAATATTTTTAAAATTCTCAAAGTGAATAATATTATTAAAAAATTTTTAATTAAAAATCATAAATAAAAAAAGAAAAGAAAGAAGAGAAGAGTGTTGGCTAATCCTCCTAAATCATGCATTACCATCCTCCTAATTTATTTCATTAGGAACCTCATCAAATCATTTTTCTTATCTTAATCAAATTATACACCACCATCCTCTTAATTTATTTCATTATGCACCTCATCAAATCTTGCTCCTTATCCTAATTAAATCATACACCACCATCCTCTTAATTTATTTATCATGCACCTTATCAAATCATGTTCCTTATCCTTATCAAATCATGCTACACCATCATCCTAATTCACTTCACCATGCACCTTATGAAATCATGTTCCTTATCTTAATCAAATCATGCACCACCATCCTCCTAATTCATTTCATTAGGCACCTCATCAAATCATCTTCTTTATCCTAATCAAATCATACACCACCTTCCTCATAATTCATTTCATCATGCACCTCATCAAATCATGTTCTTATCAAATCATGCAACACCATCTTCCTATTTCATTTCATTAGGCACCTCATCAAATCATGTTATTTATCCTAATCAAATCATGCACCACCTTCCTCATAATTCACTTCATCATGCACCTCATCAAATCATGTTCCTTATCCTAATCAAATCATGCACCATCTTCCTCATAATTCACTTCATCATGCACCTCATCAAATCATGTTCCTTATCCTAATCAAATCATGCACCATCTTCCTCATAATTCACTTCATCATGCACCTCATCAAATCATGTTCCTTATCCTAATCAAATCATGCACCACCTTCCTCATAATTCATTTCATCATGCACCTCATCAAATCATGTCCTTATTCTAATCTAATCATACACTTAATCATAAATCATGCACTTAGGGAAAGGAGGATTTAAATGGAGAGCCAAGAGAACCAAAAATGAGAGGCTAGGAAAAAGCAAACCAAGAGAAGATAAGCATTAGAGAAAGAGTCAAGAGAGAAAGGGAAGGAAATTTTCATAGAAGGAGTGGAAATTAGAGAATAAGAGTCATGGAAGGTGACGAAAGGGATTAGGTAGCAAACTTCAATTCCTCTTGATCTTTCTAATTGTTCCTTCAACAAACTCACCTTGGAGAAGCTTAACTCAGCCTTTGGAGGGTCATTCGTGCCTCAATTGTTCTGGAGATTGCATATTTCACCAAAAAATTCAAGAAAAATTTATTTTTGTTCATTCCCTGAAAATCATATTTTTGGTCCGAATCTTAAAAAACGTGCCCCACTGTCATGCTTAGAAGATACCAAAACCTTGGGAACCATGAAGAACTTCACCGGAAGATTCTCCACATGTCGTCACACACTAGCAAGGCTTTCGGTGTGTGTTGCACACGTGCCACAAGCTCAAAGTCCCCTTTTTGCTTGCCACGTTAGCCCTAGTTGCACAGTCATTGTGACATGTCAGCTCACCTGCTTACTCAGTGTGCCACATCACCGAACAAGTTAGCAAATCACACACAATCATCCTGCCACGTGTACGACACATCATCATAATGTACCCAATCAGTTGTCACATCACCTGCCATGCAACTATCCACCTCAACACATCCTCGCCACATCATCATTGACTTGTTAACTTTGACCGTTGACCAAATGTTGACCTTAACCGTTGACTAAGTGTTGACTTTGACCGTTGACCAAACATTGACTTTGTCCCGGACCTCTTTCCTATGATTTTCTTTTATTGTTGGATAAGTGTTTTTGTGCTTATATCTTGTTTTATTGGATGATTGTGAGTCGCGATGACTTTGCTTGTAGCATATGTACTTCAAACATCTTATAACGAGGTGTTTGTGGTTTCTTTCTAACTATTTTGATTATTTGTTTTTATCAAAGGACCCCAACGACGGATAAAAATAATTGTCAGTTAACTGACCACTATCAAACTATCCTGAGGGACATTATATTACGAACCTAGTCAGTTAACTGGCATGGTTCCATTAATACATTTTTGAAAGATCCTGATGGCAGATAAAAATAGTTGTCAGTCAACTGGCCGCTATCAAACTATCCTGAGGGGCATTATGTTACGTACCTAGTTAATTAACTGGCATGATTCTATTAATACATTTTTGAAAGACCCCAACGATGGATAAAAATAGTTGTCAATCAACTGGACACTATCAAACTATCCTGAGGGATATTATGTTATGAACCTAGTCAGTTAACTGACATGATTCCATTAATACATTTTTGAAAGACCCCGACGACGGATAAAAATAGTTGTCAGTCAACTGGCCACTATCAAACTATCCTGAGAAACATTATGTTATGAAGCTAGTCAGTTAACTGATATGGTTCCATTAATACATTTTTGAAAGACCTCGACGACGGATAAAAATAGTTGTCAATCAACTGGCCACTATCAAACTATCCTAAGGGACATTATGTTATGAACCTAGTCAGTTAACTGATATGGTTCTATTAATACATTTTTGAAAGATCTCGACAATAGATAAAAATAGTTGTCAGTCAACTGGCCACTATCAAACTATCCTGAGGGACATTATGTTATGAACCTAGTCAGTTAACTGGTATGGTTCCATTAATATATTTTTGAAAGACCCCGACGATGGATAAAAATAGTTGTCAGTCAACTAGCCACTATCAAACAATCCTGAGGGATATTATGTTATGAACCTAGTCAGTTAACTGGCATGGTTCCATTAATACATTTTTAAAAAATCCTAATGATGGATAAAAATAATTGTCAGTCAACTGGCCACTATCAAACTATCCCGAGGGACATTATATTAAGAACCTAATCACTTAACTGACATGGTCCCATTAATACATTTTTTAAAGATCCTGACGATGGATAAAAATAGTTGTCAATTAACTAGCTGCTATCAAACTATCCTGAGGGAAATTACATCATGAGTTTAGCCAATCAACTAGCATGACTCTATCGATATATTTAAAAATAATCCTAAATTATGATTACATGTGAAAATAAATTTATTTGACAATAGATAAAGCATATTTTTGAAATCAAAAACAGTAAACACCAACGTGATACCGAAAGGGCGTTGTAAGGGTGCTAATACCTTCCTTACACGTAACTAACTCTCGAATCCATTTTTTTATAACGTAGACCATATTATTCAGTGTCTGACTTGACCATTTCAATCTATGTCAGTGGCGACTCTATTTTTTTTATCATTTTCCAAAACCCCCACCAAAAATAATTTATTTTATCACTCAGCATTGCTGCTCCGTGTCACGGTCAACAAGCCTTTTGTGATAATCCATGGATGCCTCGAGATGATCTCGATGTATCTAGATTCTTAATACAAAAGTTGCATCACCAAGATCTTTCATCTCAAAATTTCTTGCTAGAAATCTCTTAGTTTCATGCAACAAGCCTATATCATTGCTGGTAAGAATGTCATCCACATATAAAACCAGAAAAATGTGCTTACTTCCACTAAACTCATGGTATATACAATCATCAACCAAATTTATCTTAAAATCGAATGAGACAATAACTTGGTGAAATTTGTAAGATCACTGACGAGATGCCTACTTAAGCCCATAGATGGATTTCTTTAATTTGCAGACCATTAACTTTGCATCACCTAACACATAGTTTTTTAGTTGCATCATATAAATTGTGTCATTAATGTCACCATTGAGAAACGCAATCTCGACATCTATCTGATGTAGCTCAAGATCAAAGTGTGCCACTAAAACCATTATAATCCTGAAAGAGTCTTTCGATGAAATTGGAGAGAAGGTCTCTTTATAATCGATGTCTTCCTTTTATGTGAAGCCTTTAGTGACAAGACGTGCCTTAT
This sequence comes from Dicorynia guianensis, assembly GCA_037013595.1. Classification (NCBI taxonomy): domain Eukaryota; kingdom Viridiplantae; phylum Streptophyta; class Magnoliopsida; order Fabales; family Fabaceae; genus Dicorynia; species Dicorynia guianensis. Next base: position 11,910,752 of record JASUAB010000007.1, read on the forward strand.
ACCTCTCCACATTGCCCTTCAAATCCCTCTTGGTTTTAAATATCCACTTGCAACCAATGGGTTTTGCACCTTCAGGCAATGGGACAATGTCTCATATGTCATTGTCCTTCATGGACTTAATCTCTTCATTCATGGCATCAATCCACTTTTAAGAGTTAGAACTTTCCATGGCTTGATGGAAGTTGATCAGATTTTCTTCCATCACTCCAATGTTAACCTCATGTTCTAGGAGAAATACAATGTAATCATCTAGCACCACACTTCTCCTCTCTCTAGTGGATCTCCTTAATGGCATAGGTTCTTGAGGTGGTAGAGTTTGTTCTTCTGGAACAACTTCTTGAACTTGAACAGGAGGTTCAATGACATTGTCTTGATCCAGAGTTGCTTCTTAAATAACGTCAGGTATAAGAGGCTATTCCTAATCATTGTTAATGACAATTGGAGGAATATCGATATATTCCTCTTCAAAGACAAAGTCCCAAATTCTTTCTCCCCCCGCAAACTCAACATCCTCAAAAAATCGGGCATTACCCATCTTTAAAATAAACTTAGTTGTGGGATCATAAAATTTGTAACCCCTGGACCTTTCAGAGTATCTAATGAAATAGTAACTGATAGTTTTTGAGTCTAGTTTCTTTTCATTTGGCTTATAAGGCCTTACCTCAGCTAGAAATCCCCAAATGTGTAAATGCTTAAACTAGGCTTCTTGCCCATCCAAAGCTTATAAGGGGTCTTTTTAGTTGCCTTAGTTGGAACTCTATCGAGTATATATGCTACGGTCTTTAATGCCTCTCCTTAGAGTGATTCTAGTAAGGTAGAATGACTAATCATACTCCTCACCATGTCCTTAAGCATTCTATTTCTTCTTTCAGCAACACCATTCATAGTGGGTGAACCCGACATGATATACTATGGGATGATACCGCTTTCCTATAGGAATTTCACAAATGGGCCTGGACGTTGTTCACCTGATCCATCATATCTACCATAGTACTCACCACCACAGTTAGATCTAATGCTTTTGATTCTTTTGCTAAGTTGATTCTCAACTTTAGCTTTATAACTTTTGAACACATCCAATGATTATGATTTCTCATGAATGAGATAAGGTAGCCATATCGTGAAAAATCGTCTATGAACATAATGAAATATTGTTGACCATTCCAAGAAGCTGTGAGGAATGGTTTACAAATATCTGTATGTATTAGTTCTAAGACGTGTGATTTCCTATTGGCACCAAATCTCCTTACATTTGTTTGTTTCCTCTTAATACAATTCACACACACATCAAAATCCAAAAAATCAAGAGGATCGAGAATGCCGTCAGACACAAGTCTCTCAATTCTCCTTTTGGAGATATGTCCTAATCTCTTGTGCCACAATGAAGTTGAATTCTCACTGGTTAATTTGCGCCTTTTACCTATTACATTAACATGCAAGGATACATTGAATGAAGCGATCATATTAAGCAAATATAGATTATCATAACCTGATAAAGAACCAGAACTAACCAAATTTGAATTCTAAAAGAGAGTAAATTTTCTATTTCCAAATGAACAACAATAACCAGATTTGTCCAATGCTAAAATAGAAATCAAATTCTATCTAAAAGATGGTACAACATAAGTCTCAATCAAATCCAAATATAAACCAGTTCTTAACAATAATCTAAATGTCCCAATCGCTTTGTCTTCTACTGACTTGCCATCACCCACGTAAATGTATCTTTCATCATCATTAGGCTTTCAATAATTCAGACAGCCCTGCATAGACACACTGATGTGAGTTGTTGCACCAGAATCTATCCACCATGTCTGTCTAGGTACCGAAGTCAAATTAACCTCAGAACAAACAAAGTTAAGGAGCATACTTTTCTTTGCATGCCATGCTTGATAGTTAGTACACTCCTTTCTTATGTCCTGCAGCCCCATAGAAGAAACAACCATCCTTATTTTGCTCCTTGTGTTGTTTCTTTTGCGGTGTTGTACCCGCAACTTCTTTATTCTTCTTTCTCTTATTTGTTTTTTTTCTTGTCCTTAGAGGTAGTGGCTAAGTGAGCACTTTCTACGTTTTCATGCTTTTCCTCTTCTTGCACACAGTGTGAGATGAGCTCATTAAGGGACCAAGAGTCCTTTTGGCAATTATAGCTCACTTTGAACTGGCCAAATTGTACTGGAAGAGATATCAAACCAAATTCATTAACAAGTCTTCAGATAGATCCAACTTGATTGCCTTAAGTTTTGAAGCAATGTGAGACATTTGCATAATGTACTCCCTTATGTTTCCTTTTCCATTATACCTCATTGAGATAAGGTTTGCCAAGTTTGTTTCAGCCTTTTCATTCTTGGCAAACCTTTTCTCTAAATCTATAAGGAAACCCTTAGCCGTAGTAACCTTATCGGACATAGTGCCCCGAAAAGCTTCTGAAATGGCACACCTCATGACCATCAGACTTAAATGGTTCGTCGCTCCCACTTTTCCATCTCCTTTTTTTCATTAGAAGTACTCTTATCAATAAGTGGAGCAGGTTGATCAACCTATAAAGCAAGGTCTAGGTCCATGACTCCGAGAACGATCTTGACATTCTCTTGTCATGCCTTAAAATTAGTGCCATTGAGCATTGAAATAGAATTTATACTAGTTGAGATATTTGCAGCAGAACTTGAAACTAAACAGAGAACAAACCAAACAAACTCACATAAGTACTAAAGTATACAAAATTAATTTAAAAATAAAGGTAATCCCCATCAAAAGATATTGAGCACAACATTTAGTCTTTGGATAGAAATATTAACTTGTAAGTGATACCTTGGTGTGGTAATTAAACATTGATAATAAAATAATATGTCAAACAATAAGTCTTCTTTTGGACCGATTTATTGCTTACATGTAAGAACCAAACAATTATCACGCATTTATTACTACAAATGCACATGCAATTCTGTCAAACATAAACCTTCCTTCGGGCCGATTAATATTTATATAAGTTACATGTACATAACTGTTTATATTTTATGACAAATTAATTTTCATAAAAAGGGTTACTTTGGCAACATATTGCTTCATTTAATTTGTCCAAAAATATATATAAAATATCAATATTCAAATTAAAATTAAAATTGCACTCAAAAAGTCCTAAAAAAAGTCAACATCAATGGTCAATTATCAAAATCAAAGTCAACCATTGACTGTTGACCATGACCAGGTCAGGTCAGTCACTAGGTCACCAGTGGGTAACCCGCCCGTTTACCCCCTTGTGCCTTTCAATCCCACTTGAGATTTGTGGCATCTCATATGGCCCAAAGGCCACCCTTGTTTTTTTGTTGTAGGCTTGTTGCAAGCGTAATCTAATCCTTGTAGCCTAATGCCCATCAGATAAACAAAAATAAACCTTAATCTAAGTAGGTTTGACCTTTCCTAATGTTTCTAAATCTCACAATGTGCAGCCACCATAAAAAATAAAATAATTTTGCTATAAACTGAATCCCAGATATATACACAACAATAAAGAATGCTGAATCTTTTACTGAAAGGTTAAAAATAATTCATGATCCAAAACAAAAGGCATAAGTGGATTATATTCCACAAAAAACATATACCTTATGAATATTCACAAACAACATTGAATATAAATCCTTAATCCAAATATGCCAATGATCAACCAAATATAATTGATTTCTCAATCATTCTACATTCTTTTCTCAATGATTCAACATGAGTGACCCTGATACCACTTGTTGGGGAAAATTCTTTATTCAAATGAAAACCATCATCTAACTAGATCTATCATGTTAAATCATCAAGAAAATAGACTAGATGCGAAAGCATACTTGGATCTATGAATACTGTTGAAAAGCTTTGGCCTAACAACTTTAGATCTTGGTTCTTGATCTTTCAAACTAGTACATATAATTTTTAAAAAAGGAGATACTCACTTTTTTTATGATGAGATGCCAGAAAAGAATCATACGTCTAATTTGGGGATCATAACCCTTTTATATATAATTGTACATATTCTTTTTATTTCTAATTTAGCCCATCATAAAATTAGAAATTACAAAAAATATTTGCACATATGGACCCATACTTTATGAGGTAACTTAAGCCCATTTGACACAATTAGATCATTTTTAATTTGACTCAAATCTTTTATAATAGCAAGTTTACATACAATTATTATTAATATATATGTGAATGTCCAATAAATCTAACAACCAATGCACTCACATATGCAAATCGAGAAAGATTATACGTACTTGTGTCTGCTGAAGTAGCCGTTATAGTTAGATTAAGTTTTGGACAATCATGCACATGAACTACACAAGCTTTCTTAGTCTGCCACATGAAACTTCGCGGAGTTCTGGAATGCTTGGCAGTTTTGCTTGCAACTCAAAAATCTGCTTCCCTTCTTCAACGTCAATCTCAATCTCCTCCAAGAAGAAGAATTTTTTAAGCTCAGAGGCTTTATCCTTGTTCAGATTTAGCTTCCCGAGCTCGTGGGTTGAGGAGAAAGAGAAAAGACACAGCAAATTGTTGCAGTGCTGGACTATAAGTGCTACAAGTTTGGGATATGGTTAACAGTTTCATCCTTTCCGTTGCTTTTGAAATTTCTTGGAATCAGGCCGACGTAAATTTTTATTTTTACATTGAATTGTTTATATGATTTCTCACATCTCATGGACTGTCGTAATTCAGTTTGATACGTTGCTGGACGATATAAAATGGGAAAATAAAGGTTTAACAGTGGCAATAGCTCAGAAGTTGACCCAGAGGTTATACTAGTGCAAGGTTTTGCACAAAGAGATGCAGTGGTTACAACTATTTCCTCTAGGAAGGCAACATTTTATAGCCGGTCACAGTCAAATTTGTGGACAGAGGTAGAGACCTCTAATAATTTTACAATGTTCATGATTGGATGGTGATCGTGATTCTGTAAGCATTTTCCAATTCTCCACTGAATTGTTCTTCTTTTTTTTTGGGGTTTTGTATGCGATGCTAATTAATTGTATCTTGAAACTGCGTTTTAGATTATATACATTGGTAAACGTGTTGGCCTACTTGCCACACAGGATCATAAACTTGCTACCATACATCAATATTTAATGTCTTAAAACAGCAAGAGGTCATCTTCATTTAATTATTTACAGTGACAGCGTGTTTTTGCTTTGTATGCTGGAGAGAAGTTTCAGCCATATTCAATGTGATTTTGGTCATCTGTTGCAGACTAGAAAAAATGAATTGGAATTACCTCTTTGTATTCGTCATCAACAATCTCTCAACACAAAGCAGAGTTAGCATAAGGAGAAAATGGAAAGCATTCCTTGACAAAACGATTATTGCTTAATGATAAATTGTTGTGCTATAACATCAGATACGTGAGGCATTTGTTGTCAATTGGTAAGCAGAGGAGCCGCCAAGTCACTTTTGCTTCAATTCATACATCACAGAAAGCCATTCCCATCGACCCCAAGGTAGTTTATATTTCAATTTATTGGTGTTTCCGGGCACTGTTTTGTATTTCTAGCTTCAATTAGCATTCTCTTTTGGCTGCCGATGAAGTGAATTAGCATAATGCGCAGCTCCTTATCATTATTTTTGTAATGCCCATTATTATTTGCAGTATTAGAGGAGCAATAAGAATTATCATATTGATCTTCAGGAAAATTTGCGCGCCAAATTCAATTGAGTCCCTTTGTCTCTCTTCTGATTTTTTTTTTCTTTTTGGACAGAATTACACTTGATTAAATTATTAAAAGAAGTAAATTTTAGATATTGTTATTCTTAATTATCTAGTTTCAGATGATCGCTCAACTCAAGCAGATCATACATAAATTATTATTTTTTATTATCAAAAACACTAGATGGGCTAAATTTCATTACATTAATTAGCAGTGTTGAGGAGGTCAAAACTTAAGAGGATTAAATGGGTAGAGAACATTAATTATGCTTCCCTTGTAACTTAACCAATTTGTATATTCTCTTGGGAACACTGAACACAGGAACTGTATAACCAAAAATGCAATCAAACGCTCAAAAATTGAAAAGATTTAAATTAAGTTCCTAATGGAAAAGATCCTTACGTGTCAATGAATTAACTCCCAATTAAAACTTAAAAAAAAAGGGTTTAGCGATTTGACCACATTTTACCAATAAATACAATAACAAAGAGCAACGAAAGGCAAATAGTAAAAAGGGCAATAATACTCACATATTAAATTAAAAAAAAAAGATAGAAAAAAAGTTATTAAAATCTGTAAAAAGGAAAGACATATAATCCAATTCCAATATAATGTGTTCTCATCCATATTGAGATTTAGGAGTTCTCCAAGGATATTGTTTGAATATGAGATTAATCTTTTCTAAGAGAGAGATTATATATTAAAAAAAAATTTTAATAAAAATAACTTCAAACTTAATTCTCTACTTAAGACTTAAATAAGAGAGAAGTCCGTAAAAGTTGAAGAAAAGAGATAAGAGAGCTTTAAAAAGAACAACATTATTATTTTTATATTTTTATATTAATAATTTTACTTAAAATTTTTATCTTTATTTTTTATTTTTTTAAATTACTTTTTATTTTTTTTAATATTTGAAATTGCGCCATGTTAAGAGACGTAGCCCCACATTGACATGGCCCAATGATCAGACTACCGACGTAGCCCCACAATGACCCTTAAGAGAACTCCCCATACCCATTTGTTCACGTCTCCCACTTATCTCGCATAGCTCATCTCACGTATGCTACAACTGAACGCACGAGTGACTTTGAGGGGATGTTAAGGAATAATGCTGCAGCTACACCGCTGCAGCAACGTAATGGGCCACGTCTCTGACGTGGTCCATCTTTTTGTTATTAAAAATAGATATAAAAAATTAAAAAAAAAATAAATGAAATAAATGATAAGTATGAATGAAAATATAGAAATAGCAGCGCTCGAAGTTAAGCCAACCGAAAATCACAGAATTACGTGATTACATCCACGTAACTCTACAATTAAGGAGAGGGAGAGTGAGTCTAAGTGTTTGACTCTCTTATTTCTTTTTTTAATTTTTTTTTTTACTTTTAGTTGTAAGAAATGTATAAATATAAAATAATAAAAATAACACCACTCTAAGCCCACTAAGCTCAACCTCTCAATTAAACAAGTGGATCATTGAGTTCAATTTCAACTTCCGTTAATTTTTGTAAGTTGAGCTCCAACTATTTATTTATTTTGTAAATATATGTAATTTAATATGTAAAAGAGATTATAATAAAATTTTAAACAAGATAGTTAGATTATAATTTACCAGATCAATATAGTTAGATTACTATTGAAGTTTAATAAATAATCGATCCAATCTTAGACTTTAACATTTTACTTTTTTTCTTGTTATATCTGTTAAATAAAAACTTTAAGTTTAATAAATAATCGATCAAATTTTAACATTTAAATGTATTTTATTTCTTGTTAATCTCTATCTCTTGTTTCGCTTGTTTAAATATTAGCTGTGCAGATTTAGTATAATTTATTCTTATAGCCATAAAAATTGAACAACAAGAATGAAGGCTAAGTCAAGCAAATGAAGAGGCACGTATATGGACTAATCTTTCTTATATTGAATCCGAATAAGAAAATAAGAATAGAAAATAAACTATAATCTAATAAAATCCAACAACTAAGTCAAGCAAAGTAATTCAATAAAGAGAAGAGTCATCAAAAAAGAAAACACACAAGAGAATGACAATTAATAAATTTAACGATTTATCTTAAAATTATTAAAAGTTTAATAATACATATTTAGGGAAGTATGTTTTCTCCAAAGAATAAGATGTAAAGCACATAATTTTTAATACTTAGTTATTACAAATTATATAAGAAGACTTATTTGCACTTTTATTTTTAACTTCTTATTCATATTTCATTTTATAAAAAAAAATTTAGAAGAATTGATTCAAATTTTTTTATTAATCACAAATAAACACGAACAATAATGGATGGTATATTACTTAAAATAATTAGTTGTTGCAATTATATTATATGTTATTGGAATTATAAATTATAAATTATATTTTAGAAGAATTATAAATTTAAAATAATGACTATTAAGACCGTAATACGCTTCTGAATAATGGCTGTTATATTACTCCAAACAGAATGGGTCCAATCTTTTTGGATTGGTTCAATTGGCCCATTTATCTCCACTTTGCTGCAACAATGTGACCTTCGAGAAGTGGACTTAAAATATAAACTCATCTCTGCTAACAGCCTGCCATTGCTTTAAGTACCAAACGCTTAGAATAATTCAAGTTTCAAGGTACTTTCCAAATATTAAGAGGATTTTTCTAGCTCTCTCATTTAGGAGTTCTATTATTAGGGGAGCTCAGTTTTCCCTTGAATTGTAACAGAAAGAGCAAAGGTTTCTATAGCATTTCATTCAACTTTCAAAGCCAAACTGATGGATGGAAGCAAAGCATCTCCTAGCCATGAGAGCCTTTCCTATTTTATTAGTGAATATGCTAATCGAAGTTGCGTAATTCACCAATTACATTTGTCTCATCAGATGCAAATATCTAATCAATCTTTACTTGGGGTGACATGCTATCTTCAGTGGCCCAACTTGCCTAGCCAGCTTCACAGCGGAAAAGAAGAATATTAGAATTCATAATTCTGATCACATTTGGAGACCAAAACAAAAATTTATCGCATTGCTAGGACAAAGCACAATGCAATTCCACTATCCATGGTTACTTGAAAATAGGCATTTGCATGTTCATACAACATTGGCGCTGGTTAATAAATCGAGGATGTCTTCAGTTCTATGCTATAGGTCTTCATCGAAATCTAGTTATTCATGAAAATGAGACAGCATAGTACAATAGTTTGTAGTTGGACTTGGTACAAAGGGCCCTTTAATAAATGCTAGTTAAGATTGTTATTTGAAGAAACCAAAGGTGAATGATGGATTACCCTGCTCAATTTGCTGCCCTGCAACCTTCCCTGAACAGAGTGGGCTTTGCTTTCACCTTTTTGGCCCCAATGTTGCAACCCATTATAAAGAAAATAAAAAGAATTATGTCCAAATCGTTAGGATTCATTGTTGTGATAAACTCAAGACAGTATGTACTCGATGATACTTCAAGATAATAAAAATATACTTATGACATTATTTTCTGCATTTTGTATATGTTTTTAGTTTTTTTTTTGTATTTTATGAAAAAATTCATAAATTATGGCTTACATCATGATATCAATTTACATCATGAAAACATGACATCGCTGAGCCTGAGAGCAATAAATAGAATAATTATGCCTTCATCAAGAGTCCGGAGCAAACATACATAGTTGTTTCCTAGATTACAAAATTCTAGAATCTAAGTAACATGTTCCAAAAAAAGTAGCTTGCCAAACCAAAACTTTCATATGAATTACCTCTACTATTCTCTAGCTTACAAAACAAACCATAACTCTTAACAAATGAAAATATATAACTAAAGTCATGTAGAACCCATGCTTCTCTTTGCAAAATAACCATAGTTGTAAGGTAAACTTAAAATAATTATTTTCTCAAAACAAGCATTCATATAGATTCATCTACTCACTTGTGCAACCAACTACAACTAATGCCCACTTGAGCTCCTAGCGCTACTTCAGGAAACTCTTCACATGCTAACTCTTCTCATTAATCATTGACAAATATTCATTTACATAATAAAACTAAACTGCTAACCTATAATACCCTATAATGAATGCATGGGATGCATGTTATGCATGCCAAGCTCAATTGCACTATATGCAATTAATCTTGTATTTTCAATTTTTATTTATCCACTGCTTATATTACATCATACTAGAAACTAATTCACTTTGCTCAAAAATAAGTACCAATTGGTTTGGAAGTTAAATCTGAAAATTTAAAGGAACAAAGAAATATTTCTATAGTTTCATATGCATTAATTTGGTGGCACAAAATTCTAAAAGCTGTACATTAAGTTAAGATTAAAGGAGCCAATACTATGACAGTGCTAAAAACAATGCTATCTTTCAAGAAAAACTTAAATCAAACCCAAAGGAATTAGAATACTAAAATTTCATACATTTTGGGCATATAAGTTAACTTTCAATTCCCACGTACAAAGCTTGATTCAGAATATTCTAGACCAAGTTATGACTTCAATAGTAACTGTTGCCAAGAAAAATTCGGCAGCACACTTTATGTAGGAACTAGAACTTTAATTTAAAACTGAGGCTCCAGGAAAAAGAATTTGAGCATCAAACTCACGTGAAGAGAGCCCATGTGTGTCTACATTTCAATTCGATTGGTGGATAATACAAATGAATTTTCTAGAGAAACTTATAGTTCAAAAAATTGAGGTTGTCGAGTTGACAGCAGCCCAAATTCAGCTTAACATTTGTGTCACTTTATATAAAACCTGCTATCAATCAAGAAAACAAAATTCAAACTTGAAATTTCATTATATTAAAATCCTATGTTTCTAATTTCAGATGCCTTTAAAAGTTTGTAAAAATGAGTTGTCTAATTCAAGATATGGTCCAAACAATTACTGCTACCAGACTGAAAGAATACAAGAAACGGAGACTATTTAATTTCGAAACTGAAGCAGAATGAGAAAGAACCTATGCCCCAAAATTATATGCATTGAAGCCTTATGTGTCTATTTTCTAATGCCTTTGAAATTTCTTGGTTTGGATGTCTACAATTCAAGAAAGTCTCAAAAAATTGGCAACTGCTAAGGAATTTCAACATGAGAATTGAATTTGCTCACAACTTAATACTCATGCCTAACACTCACATTGATTCAAAATAGACAGAAACCAATTCATAGCTCATAAAGACTACATTGTAGTATGAATTTCTGATGATATAAAAAATAAATAAATAAATAAATTGCATAAGTAACCGACACATTCAAAACAAAGCCCACCTAAAGGAACAAATTTCTCAATTTAACAACCTAAATCATAATCTGATTTCATCCAATAATTTCATCAAACACTTTATGTGCATACCCATAAAATAGAAGCAGCTAACTAAAATCCTCTCCATGATATGTTCAATTCCAAATAAGAACAATAGGCCGAAAATAAGAAGAATAAAAGCTAAAATAGTAAAGCCTATGTGTTGACCTTACCTTAATATAGTAATAACAAGGCCTTGATTACACACCAATTCTCCAACCTTGAAATGCTAAGGCAAAAGAAGGAAGGACAGTACTTATAATGTGGCTGAGAGAAGAAATTAAAGGCAAGATAGTAGAAGAAGAGTAGCATGAAAAAGAGAAGAAATGGCGGAAGGAGAAGTGGTGGCAGCCAACATTGTGCAGAATAGAAAGAGAGGTAGTGGGGTTTCCGTACAATGAAAAAGAAGAGAAGCAAAGAGAAAGATAAAGTACCGAGAGGGGAGAAATGACAGCCAAATAACATAAATGGTAAAAGAAAACTCTGCAAGAAATAGTAAGAGGATCGGAAGACACGGGAAAGTGTGAGTGGCCAGTGACACTATATATATATAAAGTAAAATGAAGTGGTTGTGAAGGTTAGAGTGTATATAATCCGTGACCTCAATTAAGGAGGGCTTGAAAAAAAATTTTGAAAAATTTATAAAACAATGTAAGAATAACTAATTTGCAGACTTATATCAAATTAAAGAAAATATCTATTTTCACTAATCTCTATTTATTTATTATTAAATTTAATTCAATTCATAATTTTAGTTTATAAAATTTGTTATTTATATTTTCATATATAATTAAAGTGATTCTTCATATACGTAAGATATACATATATATATATATATATATATGTATATCATGTTATTGGTACGATTTTATTGCATATGCATAATAGATTATGAATTTCTAAGCCTAATAAAAAAAAGTTAATTCTAATTTATAATCTACTTAATATAACTAATTTCACCTATTTTTTAACATGAATATGATGTCTAGATCCATGAAAACATCAGGAACATCACATTCTTGGAAACCAACATGGTTGGAAGGAGTTGACAACATTGCTATGTTTGATTATGCTCTCGTATCTCCTTGAGAGTTGCCTTCAGCATCATATCTTCTCCTGCCGAGAAATCAGGCAAAGCCATGATTGGGGAGCACTGAGAATCATCCATAATTCACTCTTTTACAATGCTTCAATTGCGTATTACTTTCTTTGCCAAAATCTTATATAAATATTTATAAATTAATAATTTTAAAATTATTTATTTATAATTTACATTTAATCTTATATAAAATAAAAAAGATGATAGATAATTGTTTAAATTAATAATTCAACAAAATTAATGTATTTAAATAAAAATGTATATGAATTATGAATAAATAATTATAAAAATATCAATTAAATTATCTTCTGACAAAACTTACAAGAATAGAAGAAAATTGGCATTTGGTAACCTGTGGTCAAAAGCCTGATGGATTTAGATAATTTGAAATTGAAATCAATGTTCTCACTAATTTTTTCTTTTATTAATTTTTTATTTATTATTTTTGCTGAATGTTATATCTTTACATTTAAAAGGTAAAAGATTGGAATCTACATGTTACTTACCATTTTTTTTTTTTTTTGGTAAACAAAGAGGGCCTAAGCCTCAAAGAAGAAAGAAAGCTACACTAAAACATTTCTAGAATAAGATACTGGATGAATGTCACTTACAATTTTAAAAGCACTTGATTGGCGACAAGTTCTATTCAAATTGAAGTAAGGATTATTCTACTAGACTCTGTCAGAACTCTACCTCAAAAGAAAACTTTCCTTGTAAAATATTTTATATGTATACTTTTTATTAGTTCTATCTATCATCAATTTAAATGGAAGTTTCTGAAAAAATGAGATCATGCTGTAATAGGCCAGTCTATGTTGGGTTGTTTAATTTTGGCCATTTATTACTTAAAATAATTCACGAATAATAGCTGAGAAAGAGATGGAGTACAACCAAATGAGTCTCTGCTTACAGTTATGGTCCTTCTAGACAAGGAGAATCACTTTCCTACCCCGTGATAGTTCATATGTCAATTGACTCAAGGCCTTGTAGAGACATACAAAATGGGTTCAGCGGGCCAGTGCAGTGCATGTAACACAACTCCTTAAAGCATTCCCTTTCCAGTATATCCAAATACGATGAGCATCAACAAAGTTAAAAACAAGTACGATTGGCAGTACACAATGAAAATATGTATACAAATATCATGCCAAAATTCTATTTATGGGACGCCACCAGCCACCAAATATCAAGTAATTAAATACACCTGGCCAAATCTTTCATCAAAAGAAACGTGTTTTGAAATTAAGGACAGACTTTTAAAAGCTGAAGGCAGTGTCATAGTTGGAAACGTCATCCCTTATTCTACCCAATTTCGACCTTAAATTATTAAGTTCATCAAGTAAGGCAATCTCTTGTGACTCCAACTCAGCCAACTCCTTCAACTTTTCATTGTCAACTTGCACTTCCATCACTCTTTCGTAGATGGATGCCAACCAACCTTCTTCAAACCCAAAGGATTCCAATTCAGCATGCAGTTTTTTGAATTCTTCTCGCCTTGATTCATTCATTGCCTTAGGTGTCTTGGAAGTTAGGAACAGCAGCATGTCAACCAGAGACTCATAGCCCCAATTGCAATACATTGGGCGAAATCTCTTGTGCCACTCCCACAAATGTGGGTATTTGGCAAACGCCTCATTTAGTAAGGAAGCACGTCTTCCATCAATCTTGAATAGACCGCGGAAATCCACCAATTCTTCAGTTGAAGCACATACTTGAGGAGAAAGAGGTGGTGCTTCTATAGGTTGTACTAATAGGAAATGCATTCATTAATCATTAGAGTGATAGCAGAATTATATAAACATGTTAATCTTCCGAAATTAGAAGCAGTCCAAATTAAAGGAGACTACTAAGTTAGGCAATTGTTTCAGAAATTCATATTACCTGAAGTTGGGATGTCAACATTAGACGAGGACCCTTCGATGGAAGTTGGAGATTGAGAAGTTGGTGAGCAAGACGAAATTGAGGCATGAGGCAGCTCCATAGAATCAAAGGGTCGCAAATTTTCTAATGCAGAAGCTTTAGTGATTAATCCTTGTCTGACCAACTGCTAATTAAGAAGAACAAGAAGTAGAAAGGTATAAATTAGTCTTAAGCCACTATCATAATTAATAGTCTTATGCCAAAATATTTTTACGAGAGGATGTTTTATGCAGAGGAAAAGCTAATTATAGCTTGGTGATGGCCCTCTCACTTGTGAATCAATCAATGCAGTAGCCATTGTAAGATTCTATGATGTAGGAATATCATTTCGAAAACCTTCCCTTATTATAATTTCTTTGGCGCTCTATGCCATAGAATGAGATACATATAAACTGCTTAGCAAATTAAATGATAATATTGAGTTATATAAAAGAAAATGGAAAACTGAAAGATTAATTTTATACTGTTTGTAGACATTGATATCTTTTAAGAAAGTAATGGTGGTAAGAAATAAGAGAGAAAAAGAGATACCTCTATCAAAATTGATGAATCAACTGGAGATGATTTCTCTTCAATTAACTGGGCCTGTGGAATTATAAGACTAATCGATTCTTGTATTTGTAACTCTTGTCTTCTTTTGGTTTCTATATCCACTACAAAAGAAAAAAAGACATAAATGATTTCATGCAAAATAATTTTGATTGGATTGTTTGTGCTCATACATCAATTGAACAAAGTTACCCAACATAATTTGATTGGTATTGGCATGTAAAGTAGGAAGTTCACTTTTTGTTGTTGCTTGTATTCCTTCTGAGTTTGGGTCTTCAGGGGCCTTCGGAAGGATAGAAATGATTACCAAATCAATGTTTTCATTGATGGTTTCTTTCATTTTACATTCATTGCTAGGATTAACATCTTGAAGAGATCCTAGCTCTAGAGGATTTTCTTTAATATCATTCTCTGAAGATAAAAATGGTCAGAAATTATTACCAATAAGTACATAAATTGCACAAAATTAAATGTAGTAAATGCATACAAGTCATGTATGATGCCTAATTTAAACAAGGAAAGAGATAAAAAGAAATTGGGTGTGGGAGAGAATTATGATTTATTCATCTAAACAAATTAAAGAAATAAGGCATTATATGAAGAAAGCAGATCCAAAATAATAGACAACTATGTCCAATTAAAGGACAAGTCGCTGGTTGAATAGACCACTGAACGTCTTTGGTTGGAGGACACACTAGAGGAGTAAAAGGTGATGCTTGTACTGATGAGAAATGCATTCATACACATGTTAGTGTTCCAAAATTAGAAGCCGTCCCAAATTAAAGGAGACTACTAACTTAGACGATTGTTTCAGAAGTTCATATTACCTGAAGCTGCCATGTCAACATTAGAAGAGGACCCCTCCATGGAAGTTGAAGATTTAGAAGTTGGTAAGAAAGAAAAAATTGAAGCATGAGACACCTCGATTGAATCAAAGGGCTGCACTATATCTACTGCTGAACTTTTAGATGAGCCATCATCTGCAAGTTCCACGGCAGTATGTGCATGATTCAATGGCATATCAGCTTGTTTGAGAGTTTCAGTGGTAACTTTGTTCTCTTCACACTCTCTTTGTTCATTGCTTAAAAATTCAGTGATTGATCCTTTTCTGAACAACTGCTGAGAACAATAACAAGTAAAAAAGGCATTAATTAGTCTGAAGTCACTTTCTTAGTTACACTTACTAGCATTATACTAACAGTGTAACAAACTATTTTATGTGAGGGCGTTTTATGTAGTGGAAAAGCCAATTATATATTGCTTGGTAATGGCCTTCTCACTTGTGAATCAATTAATGAAGTAGCTATTGTAAGATTCTCTAATGTAGGAATATCATTTCGAATGCTTTCCTTTACTATAATTTCTTTGGTACTCTATGCAACAGAATGAGATGCATATAAGTTGCACAGCAAAGTAATGATAATCTTGAGTTAAAAAAAAGAATTGAAAAAATGAAAAATATTTTTACATCTAGTTTGTTGAGATTGCTCCACTTATCCAATATTTTTTAAGTAGTACTGGAAAGAATTAAACGGAGAAAGAGATACCTCCATCAATATTGATGAATCAACAGGTAATGATTTCTCTTCTTGAAGGGAGCTTGGCTCTAGAGGGCTTTCTTCAATTTCATTTTCTGAAGAAAAAGATAATTAGAAATCATTACTAATAAATATATAGACTGTATAAAGTCAGAAATAGTAAATGCATATATGCAATTTATGTATGGTGCCTGCTTTAGTTTAAAGAATAAACAGAGAAGGTACATAGTTAAACAAAGAAAGATATAAAAGGAAATTGGATGTGGGAAAGGAATATGACTTATTGATCTAAACAAATTAAAGAAATAAGGCATTATATAATTAATGATGGGAGATCCAAAATGATAAACACCTGTGTCCCCTGGAATAGCAGTTGTAGTCAAATTGAGTTTTGGACAATCGTGCACATAAACTACACAAGCTTTCCTAGTTTGCCACGTAAAACCTTTGCGGGGTTCAGGAATGCTGGGCAGTTTTGCTGGCAACTCAAAAATCTGTTCCCCTTCTTGAGCAAAAGTCTCAGTCTGCAGATTCAGATCGCCGCCCAAGTAGAAGAAATATTCTACCTCAGAGGCTTTATCTTTGGTGAGATTTAGTTTGCTAAGCACGTGGGTTGAGGAGAAAGAGAAAAGTTGCAGCAAATTGTTGCAGTGGTGGACCATAAGCCCTTTCAAGTTTGGGAAGCACACTAGTTGAGAACCACTATTCAACGTGATTTGATCTTCTAATTTACTGTCCTCCATGATTTGCTCCAATTGTTCACAGTTTCTTACTATTAATCTTTTCAACTGCGGTAAGCTTCTCAAAATGGAGGGTGAGAAGATAGCCCTTAGTTTATTGCATCCATAGACATCTAAAGATTTAAGACATTGGAGACTCAAGACCTGTGTGGGACCTTTACATATGTAACTTAGCTTAGGTAGATTGGCCAATTTCATGTTCCATAATGCTGAGGTCACTGGTGGTGCATTGATCGGAAGTTCTTCAAGCTGAAAAATGCATTCCATAACAGTTACTTAAAAGGGGCCATAATTCCTCCACAAATCAGATGTTGCTAATCAAATTCATCCATACAAGTTCATATTTAAATGTTTGACACAGCAATATAACGGATGTTTTTCAAAAATAAGAGAAAACAATTCATTTTATATGTTTAATTCACAACTCAATTGTTGGCTAACACTACTTTTTTACTTTACAGGCAAGTAATACAAGTCAAGATTTTATTTTTCTTGTTATTTCAAGTTCTGAATTCCATCATGTGCAGAAAATAGTGGATAGATTGTTCATTTGAGTCAATCAAGCAGTCTCTTTCTCATTATGTTATTTCTTGGTGATCTTCTCTTTATGGTTATTTGGTTTCCTTTAAAGCAATTTATATCTTTTGATTTGTGATGAACTTAATCCCATTTGTGCACCATTTGGAATATTACTAACGTCTTTTCAGTTTTCCTACGTTGCTGTATGTATTACTTTTAAATATATGCACTGCGTATGTAATTTACAGGAAAAAAAAATAAAAAAGTAGTATAAAACTTTCTGATATTAATAACATAATTAATTATATCAAATACTTACAAAAAAGTAAATCTTTAAATTTATAATAAAAATAGAGAATAGAGTGCAATTCGTTATACAAATATTTGACAAATAAGAATTTTAAAAATTTATCATAATTTTTATGTGGATAAAATAATTAGTATGATGTTAAATACCTAATAAATCGAGTATATGTTACAAATTCGTTAAAAGATTATAAAATGGAGTTTGATTTCTAATTAGATATATCAATAAAGTATATTTTAATTTCTAATAAAATTACTTATTAATTTAAAGGTAATTTAAATTTAAAATAACATCACATTTTATTAAGTAAGACTTTTAAAATTTATTTTAGGTTTTATGCAGATAAAATAAATGAAATTATATATTAGATAATTAAAAAGGAATAGATGTTCCAAAGTTTATAAAATTAATAAAGTAAAGTTTGATTTCAAATTGCACAGAAAAACAAAATTTATAACGAGTAAAGTAATAGATTAAAAAGTTTGATTTTTAATAAAAAATATTTTTTAAGTCTTGGAATAATTTGGATTTTTAATATAAAGTGGTACGTGAATAAAAATATTTTTTGATAAGGTATCATAGGTCAGTGAAAACTTTTTACTTTCATGCTGTTATAAATAATATAGAAGAATAGATTCAAACACATTCGTTTGCATGTGGCATCTATTAATATTAATTATAAAATAATTAATTATTCAAATTGCTGAAAAGATAATTTATAAAATTAAAATTGATTTCAAGATGAAGATTAAAATAGTTTCAAAAAGATTTAAGAAAGAAGAGATTAAATTTTAATAAAAAGGATTTGATAAATTTTAAATTAATTTAATTATAATTAAGTCGTACTTTACTAAATAGAAATAAAAAACAATAATTTAAATAAAAATAATATTTTTACTCATGCTCTCTTAGATATGATATAAATATAGGTCAACGAAATGATAGAATTTTTGGACCTTAATAGTGACTAAGTGAACAACTACTTAGAATTTAGAGCATTAATGATTTTTACTGACAATTGGAGTCCACATATTTATACTGGATTAACTCTTTATTGGTAATGTGATAGAATTTACTTTGAAAGAAAAAGTTGGCATAAGTTTAAAAAATGATGAAATTAAAAATAATTTAAATTAAAGTTAGGTAGGCGGGTGATATTAAGTTATGCGTAAAAGGTGTTTGGCTTTTAATGAAGAAAGAATCATTTATTGAGGGATGTTTAAGAAATTACAATTATTATTAGTTAAAAAGAGTATGAATAAATAATGAAGAGTATGAATAAACATATGAAATTTCGCAAGATTCTCTACTCACTGACTTACATGCTTTAAACAATGTGTAAATATTTTTCTATTCCTTCTTACTTTTTCCTATTCCTTGTTTCAATACAGGCGAGAGCCTGATATGCCTTACATTTTTCTATTTTCTTTTTATAAATAGTTGTTTAGCAAATACTGAATTATGTGTTGTCAAGAAAGAAGCAATAGAGATTGAAAAAAATAAAAAGAAAAAAACAACAAGAAAGGGAAAGAGTGTACCTTGGGACTTGTGAGATCCGCATCCACTTGTGTGGTCTCCAAACAAACCGTGAAACAGCTGATGCTACTCATACTTAACTGTGAACATTTATCCACATTAACTCTCACCAAAGACGGGCATCTCAAATGAACATTGCTAGGGCAAAAGCTGATCATATTTGGTAGATCAAAGAGATCGACGCAATCCAAAGCAGGGAAATCAATGTGGATTTTATTCTGATTCTGATAACATACTTGATCCTCCTCAAGGTATTCTCCCAACACATATTTTAGCTCCGGAACTTCCCCGACGTAGAAACAATTCAATCGTGCCAGGCCTTTAGAAAATGTGGCTGGGAATATAAATTTCAATATCTGGCATTTATACACAGAGAGGTGTCTTAATAGTGGAAAGATGGAGCCTTGGTTTTCATGAGCATGTCGGTCTTCCATATTTGTTACTATGAATTCCAGTCTGGGACATCCCATAATTTCCAATCTTTCTAACAAAAGCCTTTGAGCAGTTGACACGGTAAACAAACTAGATAAATTTGAACAATCGTTAAGTTGCATGACCTTAATGTTGAACAATTCCGATGATTGTCTTGAAAGACATTGAGCTGTATGTAAAGGAATCAGAGGCCATTTTGCATTCCCACTTTGCCATGCCTGTATTCAAAAAAAAAATATTTCTTCGTGTAACTACACAAGTTTTCATCAAAATAATTAGATATTATAATAATTAATGTAAAGATATCTGTTTACCTCTTTTCACAACTAAAATCAACTACAAACTTTTAGATTAAAAATAATTTATATTCATATTTAAGATAACATTTTATTTTATTTAAAATTAACAAATTAAACAATATTTCAATATAAAGTATAAACTAAACAAAAGTAGATCTATATTAATTTAATTTTCTTCATTTTAAACTTTTTATGTCAAAATAAAAATATAAATTTGTACTTTTTGTACCAATAAATACTCTTTGAACAAAATATAATTTTTACTTAAATTTCATAAAACTCAATTATGACTATTGAATAAGATGGGGTCCAATCATAAATGTAAAACCCTCTATATCAAATAAAAATAAATATATTTTGTAAAATTTAATAAAATAATTTGTACCAATAAATGTTACTTTCACAAAATAAATTTTACTTAAACCATATAAAACTCATTTATAACTTTTCTTTTTATACGTAATTGTTTAGCAAATGCTGAATTACGTGTTGTACCAAAAAATAAATAAAGCAATAGAGAGTGAAAAAAAAAAAGAAAAAAGCAATAAGAAAAGGAGAGAGTGTACCATGGGATTTGTGAGATCCACATCCACTTGTGTAGCCTCCAGACAACCTGTGAAACAGCTGATGCTACTCATCCTTAACTGTGAACATTTATCCACATTAACTCTCGCCAAAGATGGGCATCTCAAGTGAACATTGTTGGGGCAAAAGCTGATCATATTTGGTAGATCAAAGAGACAGAGGGAATCCAAAGCAGGGAATTCAATGTGGATTTCATTTTGATTCTGATAACATACCTGATCCTCCTCAAGGTATTCTCCCAACATATATTTTAGCTCTGGAGCTTCACCGATTTCGATCTCTTTCAACTGTGCAAAGCCTTTGGAAAATGTGGCTGGGAATATAAATTTCAATATCTTGCAATTATTCACATAGAGGATTCTTAATAGTGGGAAGATGGAGCCATGGTTTTTATGAGCATGATGGTCTTCCATATCTGTTATTATAAATTCCAGTCTGGGACATCCCAAAATTTCCAATCTTTCTAACAAAATCCTTTGAGCAGTTGGCACACTAAACAAACTAGATAAATTTGAACAATCTTTAAGCTGCATGACCTTAATGTTGAACAATTCCGATGATTGTCTTGAAAGACATTGACCTATATGCAAAGGAATCAGAGGCCATTTTGCATTCTTGCTTTGCCACGCCTGTAATTCGTATTCGCTATAAGTACTTCTTCATGTAACTACACAAGCTTTCATCGAAATAATTATATATTATAATAATAAATGCAAAGATAATTGTTTACCTCTTTTCACAACTAAAATTAACTAAAAACTTTTTGATTAAAAATCATTCATATTCATATTTGAGATAACATTTTTATTTAAAATTAACAAATTAAACAATATTTTCATATAAAGTGAAAAATAAATAGACATAGATGCATATTAATTTGAGTTTCTTCATTTTAAACTTTTTATCTCAAAATAAAAATATAGATTTGTAATTTTTGTACCAGTAAATACTCCTTCCATAGAATATAGTTTTTACTTACACCTCATGAAACTCAATTATGACTATTAAATAAAACGGGGTCCATTCATAGATGTGAGACCTGCTACATATAATAATAATGAATATATTTTGTAAACTTTTAATAAAATACTTTTGGGAGAGTAACATTAGCTTTTTTGTACTACTAGAATTTTAGAGGGATAATTAAGGCAATGAATTTCCAATATCACAATAAAACAATTTATTATTTGAGGCACTGAAAATTAAACCAGAAGAGAATTTCTCCTGTAAGAAATGTCTAAGATATAAAAGAAAGGCAATATATGTGGAGAATTTCCCAGAAGAGAATTCTCAGTTCATTATGACTGTGGCCATACATATTTGTGCGCTTCAGGGCACAAGCAAATTAATATAAGATGCAAACAAAGAAGAGTATGTGAGTTTAAGAGTGATACCGTTGAGGCACCAGGATCCAGCTCTCTTGCCACTGATTCAAAATCAGCTTCACACATGTTGATGAAGTTTGGCAATTCACTCAGATGCAGACTTGTGCTTGTCAATGAAGGGAGAATCATCTCCTGCAAGTTCATATGTAGATGCTGACCTTGCCCATAATTTTGGCCAAATATGAATTTCAACTTTGTACACTTACATACTTCCATCTCTTCTAATTGCACAACACCTCCTGCAGCAGAAGAGATTGGAAATACAAATTCAAGTGCATCACACTCTCTAAGCTTGAGAGACTTTAACTTTGGGAGTATTAAAGTACTATTTTGATCCAGAATATGATCATTGTCATCCTGACTTACTTTGAGATCTCCTTCATTCATTTCATTTTTCTGATCATCTATGATAATGTTCTCTAGCTTCTCACATCCATGTATTTCCAAACTTTCTAAGAGCACCAAACTTTGAGCAGTTGAAGCTGTAAAAAGAAATGTCAGCATAGGACAACCTCTCACTTGCATGACTTTTAGTTTGCAAAAGTTCAGCCTCCCTCCAAATATATTGCTCAATTGGCTACATCCATCTATATTTAACTCTTCTAAATTTAGGAATAAGTCACCAGGTGGTGGACCTCGACACAGTTCTTCCAAATGATCCATATCATTGATAGCCAGTGTTACCAGCTTAGAGAAGATAGTTGATGATGCCCTTGACAAAAGATTAGTAAAAGTATTGTCGATGAGGCATTTTATGTGAGAACAAGAATCGAGTTGAAGCTGAACTAACTCATTCATGCCTCCTATTGCTTCAACTATGTCTGGGCTGAACATTCTATAGCCTCGCTGTATCCTCTGCAAGTGCAAAACTTCAGCTCTTCGTACCAGATCTCTAACTACTTTATTTGAGGTCCAAGCTTCAAAACACCTAATAGATAATCCTCTAGATATCAATTTACCCGTTGCTATCTTTAGTCCACTACTACTACCCCCTATTTCTATACCATACCTTTGCAATGTAGGAAAAGAGCCATCTTGCACAAAGAAATTTGTAAAAATTTCTTCCCCATCACCCCATTCACAGCCATAACTTGGAACTACATTAAAAACACCCAGTTCCTCTAATTGTGAACATCCTCCAACGACTTCATAAGGATTTTTTCTGAATTCACAATTTGATAAATACAACAATTTCAAGCATTTGAGCTGAATAATTTCACTTGGCAATTCATCAATCACACAGTCGTACAATTCAAGAGTCTCAAGTCTCTCTAAGTTTTTTAGTGAGGACAATTCACCTAATCTCCATGCTCTCAAGTGTAGAGTTCGAAGATTTGTTAATAACTGGATTGATTGTTGCAACAATGGATGATTGTGGTTGGACAAATTTCTGTTCATCAAGACTAGAACTTTGAGTTCCTTCATCCCTCTGAAGAATTCATCTGGTACTTGCTTGTCATACCCTCCAACTCTATTGACTAAGAGAATCTCAAGCTTGGATGAATTCAATATTTCAGAATAGTCTCTCATCTCATGGCATTGTAAATACCTTACCATAGTTTCTCGCACAATCACATTCTTTCTTAGCTCATTTGGATGCCTGTTGGACCCCTTTATTACCTGAATTTCTTCGTTTCCTATCCATAAGGCTACATCACGAACCAAGTCATGCATTTTTACACATTGTCCTTCTTTAGCTTCCAACAACAAACAAGAATCTATTAGCTTGTTTTTAGCTGCGACTGCTTGGCTCCTTGCCCTTCTATAGGAATTCACCTCTCCAAGTAGGCCTAGTCCAATCCCAAACCTGGTTAAGTCCTCCACATCAATATTATAATCTTCTGGGAAGAAAGAACATAACAGGAAGAGAGACTTGGCCTTTTCATTCTTCAAATTATCATAACTTAGTCGTAGGCATGCGTAAACTTTCTTAAGATTAGCATCAACATCTTCTAATGATTTTGGTTCCCTCAAGCTTTCTAAAGCAGCTTCCCAATCATCTATAGGTTTGCTCTTTAATGTGCTAGCCACAGCTGCAACAGCAATAGGTAAGCCTCCGCATTCATTTGTAATTTCTTGAGCCATATCCTTCAAGGTATTGGACGAGTCTTTATTAATGCTAGCATGCTTCTGGAAAAGACTCCATGACTCATCCTTAGTCAAGAGAGACAATCCAATTGCTTCTTGGCAATCCATCACATTACACACTTCTTTGCTGCGGCTAGTTAGGAGAACTCTACAACCCTCGTGGTTGTTGTCATATGGAATTCCTACAGCTTTAAAATCAAGTTTCTGCCAAACATCATCCATAATTATAAGAATCCTTTCACCATTGGTTAATCTCAGCCACAATCTTCTTGCTCTTTCTGGCTCCTGTTCTTCCTCAAATTTCAATCCTATTGAGCTTGCAATGTTGCCTTGAATTATTCTAATATCGGGAGTACTTGACACAACAACAAATATGACCTTGTCAAAAAGCTTTAATTTCTCAACCTGCTTTCCCACCTCTGTTACTAAATTGGTTTTGCCAGAACCGCCCATCCCATACAATCCAACCCTAAACCTTTCACCTTTGGTCAATGACTCCATAAGTTGCTTATAAGCTTCTTCTCTACTTGGAAATGAAACAAAGTCGTCAGAAGCATGGTATTCCATGCCCGGAAGAGCAGCAAGGCGACTTTTTGAATTGACTATTTGCATTGAGTTCTGTTAGTTTCTGTTTCTTCTTCACCAACTTCTTACCCCAACGATATTGCCAAATGCAATTAGGACACCACCCAAGAAAACATTTCTTCTTTATTTCTGTTTCCTTTTCTAGCTCCTCTGTCTCTACCATGTGATTCTGTGACTCTTTCAACCACTTATGGACAACACAATCAATCTTTTCAGTATTGTTCTTTGCATCTACTGCACATTTGTGTACGCTTTCCAGAGTTAATTTCAGCTTATGCTTTTCACTTTTGAAGTCTTCAACGATGTTGTTGAAACAAAAGACATAACGAGCTTTGCGTTTTGTCCGAGAATATAGATCCTTTGCAATGTCGGTTGCAATAGAACCCACCACCTCCATAATTAGAAGCACATATAGCGATAACCTAATATAGAATTGAAGAGTCAATCACATGAGATGGGAATTAAGATATATATTATTCTAATAAGTTATTCTTATAGTCATAAAAATTGAACAAGATGAAAGAAGTGGATAAAACTCAAGCATTATATAAATACTTTCTCAACATATACAAATGAACAGGTACAGATATGGACTAGACTTTTTTATATTGATCTGAATAAGAAAATAAGAATAGGATCAACTATTTTCTGACAACATCTCAACTGCTACGTTAAACAAATTAATTCAATTAATAAAGAATGCATTAATCAGTAAAGAAAACAGAGAAGAGAAAGATAGTTTTGTAGATAGTTAACTACATTCTTTGGTTAAGGAATTTTTTGGCAACTGAACACTACGCACCTTGGATGGTAATCTGTTCTCCAATAATCTCCAACAGCAGTGAGCCAGCCACCACAATTTTCCTTCTTCTTTCTTGAAGAAGATCAGCCATATTGACAAGATTGATGACTTAGTAAAGGAGAGAGTAATTAAATTACAGATAGTAACACTCAGTGCTGCTGTGGGCCATTTCATACAACTCTTGACCCTCTTTCCCCCCTTATCAGTAAATAATCTTATTTTATCATAAAGTTTGCGTGTTTGGTTTTGCTTCTCTTTTCGTGATTTGTTCTCCCTTTCAAGTCGCTTGCTTTCCTTAATTATATTGTTAAAATGGAAAGGATTGTTACGTAAATTTATTTGTAATGTTAGATTTAGGCTTTAAATCAAGTGGCCTGATGTGGTGAGTCTATGCCTGGTTTATGGGATCAATAATAATCCTTTTCTTTTATATATCATATATATTCAGAGGCAAAATCTAAAATAGTAAAAGAAAACATATGTTGGTATATCTTTACTGCTACTGCTGTTTTTAAGATTTTCAACACGAGCTCCACTTTAGCTTCGAATCACAGTGATCCATCTTCATCAAGCTGCTGGAAGCTAGAAGTTCAACAATCTAAAAGTACAAAAGCTTCAGCATCTCAGAGATGTTTCAGAAACCAAACCAATGATTATAGGTGGGGGCCAACCTGAAAAGCAAGTCTTGCTTTTTTATTTCATTGTATTTTAATTAATTTTGCTGTTATGATATTCAACTACAACTACCTTAAGTTAATATGCAGATCATGATTCATAATTGTTAAAGAAAAATAATGATAAATGCACACAATTATACATTTTAATGATTATACAATGTCAATTAATAACTGTTAGTTATTAGTATTTGACATTTGTGTAATCCAATGAACTCTCATGCATTTAACATTATTCATGCATATAACATTATTCCACACAACATTGACCACAAAAAGGTACAAGACAAGAATGCTGAAAAGTCTAATTTAAGAAAGGCACACATAATTTTGTGGTTATTTACTTACCACTTTTCCAAAATTCCTTGCGCTATGCCATGCAATTCAATTCTTGATAATAACCACAATCTTCTATGCTAGTTTGGAGCAAAAACCTTTTTTCTGCAGCAAAATCTGCAAGCAACATATAAAAGAGGGCTATTATATTTCTGAAATAATTTATTTATGCATTCAAATTTATTAATCCTATCTGTAATTCAATATTTGTGTATTTTCTAATATTTATATAAAGTCAAACATAAAATATATTCACCAAAACAAAAAATATAACTAATCGGCGGGAAAGAAAAGTAGTTTGCATCTATTAGTAAGAATAACCGTTTGAAGAAGAAACAAGAACAAAAACAACACCCATATAGAGACATACCTCTTCCAAAATATTTTATAATAGTAATCTCAATGTTTTCCACTTTTGAGCTACAGCAATTTTTTTTTTTCCCCTTTTGTTGAAGATAAAGAAAAAAACAGAAGGAAAATCAACAAGGAAAGCAGAGAACAAATGTCAGATAACAAAAATTACAAGCAGCTGCACCAATAGTAGAAAGTAGATTATTTAGAAAATTGAGAGAAATCAGCGGAGACCGATTCAACCCTATAATTACTCACAAACTTTTTTTTTTTAATTTGTCATTTTGGATAGAAGATCGAGTACTGAAGAGAAAACCGAAAAGAAGACTTGAAACATAAGGAGGAAAAAATAGATGAAGTAGAACCCGAGAATCAAGAATATGAATATGAAAGAAGGTATATGTTAAAATTAATGCAGAAAAATCCACCACCTACTAAAGCAAGCAAAAATTCACTGCCATAAAAAAAATCAATTGTTAAACATAGAAGGGTCTCGCATTAACTGTTTATGGCTAGCATAAAAATATTAGAAGTAAGTCGTATGACAGCAAAAATAAAAATGTCAGTGTTTAGGGTTTAAAATTTATTTTTCAAGAGTCAGCCACTTCACTTTTTAACACATATTCTACCTTTCACTCTTTTTTTTTTTTTTTTAATTTCATCCAATTAGATACTCATGCATCAAAACCCAACAACATGAAAAAGCAAGATGTGCAGTATGATACTCAAATGTATATGCCATTGACGACCATATCCATATGTAACCAACTCAACTGTCCAAGTCTTCCACCATTCTTTCATCATTATTATTCCAGATTGTCTGTCAGCTTTCATGATCTCATTTGGTTTCCTTTCTTATTGCAGCACATGCATTTGGGTCCTAAATTCCAGTTACATCCAAACCTTATCAAATTATATTCCTCTTAAAAAGAAGTTCCTCTCCCATAAATTATTAAACAACCAATTCACTCACAAGCATTCATATACCTTTTTTTCCCAAATTTGCTTATAAACAAATTTCTAACTCTTCTTGTTATGTACAGTTTTTATCAACCTTGCCTTGTAAGTCCTTTTTTTTTTTTCTTTTTCTATAAATTCGGCCAATTTATAGCAAAAATCAAACAAAAACTGAATAATTTGATGTCATTATAAATTCCCTATAACTAGCAGTGTTGAGGAGGTCAAAACTTAAAGAGGATTATCTAAATGGGTAGAGAACATTAATTGTGCTTCCCATGAAACTGAACCAATTTGTATATTCTCTTAGGAACACTGAACACAGGAACTGTATAACCAACAATGCAATCAAACACTCAAACATTGAAAAGATTTAAATTAAGTACCAAACGGAAAAGATCCTTACGTGTCGATGAATTAATCCCAAATTTAAACTTGAAAAATGGGTTTAGCGATTTGACTACTTTTTACTAATAATACAATAACAACGAGCAATAAAAGCCAAACAGTGAGAATGATTCACGAAGAAAAAGACATATATTTGCAGAAAGTTACCTTTTCCCCAGAATTTTGCATGATAATAATGCCTTAATGCATTGTCCACTTATTAGCCCAATTGATGTAATTGATTTTGCTGGCCTTCTGATATTTGTTCTGTGGTTTGCCAGCACAATATGCAAATGACTTCCTGTCTAAAAGTTATAGTGTGTAGCAACAGAGAGATACAAACAAAATTAAAAGAAAAAAAAATTAGAACCCACAAATTCAAATATAAAGAGAAAAAAAGAGGAAGTCATAAAAGCAATTAAAAAAAAAAATTAAGTGATCAAATGGCTTAAAATGAATGCATGAACGCAACTTTTGTGGTTTCCACTTTCCAGGGAATCTATTTTTTATAAAGTTACGTATGGTTCATTTATTAATTAAATGAATAATTTTAAACATATATATAATTAGGCTTGTTTTATTAGAGTCAATATATGAATTTGAGTATAATTTTCAATTCATAATTGTAACAACATAATGGAAAGAGATCCCCGCCATAAGATAGAGGAGAATAAGAGATAGAAAGAGAGAAAATTAATAAAAATAGTGAAAAAAGGTGATACTCATGTATTAAATTATAAAAAGTGATAACAAGAAAATCATCAAAATTAGTAAAAAGGAAAGTCATATAATCCAATTCCAATATAATGTGATCTCATCCATATTGAGATTTAAGAGTTCTCTAAGAGTATCTTTTTATCTTTTGATTATGAGACTAATCTTTTGCGGAAGTTGTACACAAAAAATTCCTTCTAACAAAAATAACTTCAAACATAATTCTATATTGAGACTTAAATAAGATAAAAGCCCGTAAAAGTTAAAGAAAGGAGATGAGAGAGCTTTAAAGATAACCCCCTATACCCATTTTTGTTCACGTCTCCACTTTTCTCGCGTAGCTCATGTCATGTTTGCTACAACTGAACTCACAAGTCATAAAAATTATTCTTAGTCATAATATTATAGTCATTAAAATTGAACAAGAAGAATGAAGGCTAAGTCAAGCAAATGAAGAGGCACGTATATGGACCAGTCTTTCTTATATTGAATCTGAATAAGAAAATAGGAATAGAAAATGAACTATAATCTGATAAAATCTCAACAACTAAGTCAAGCAAAGTAATTCAATACAGAGAAGAGTTATCAAAAAAGAAAACATACAAGTGAATGACAGTTCTATAGATAATTAACTATACTCTCTTTGTAAAGGAATTTCTTCACAACTGCACACTGCATACCTTGGATGGTAGTATGTTCTCTGACCCCCAACGGCGACAAGCCAGCCATCACAATTCACCTTCTGCTTTCTGGAAGGCAATCCACAATATTCAGAAGACTCCCACAATAATTCAGGAGAGAGAGTATATGCAAATAGTAACACTAATGGTGGCCGTAGCCCATTCCGTACAAAGTCTAGGTCTCTCCCTTAATCAGTAATGATTTTACTTTTTTTTTTTTGATACGGGTAAAAATATTTCTGTTAATCACAAACAATCTTGAACAATGATGGATAGTATATTACTGAAAATAATTAGTTGTAGCAATTATATTTTATGTTATTAGGATTATAAATTATATTTTAAAAGAATTATAAATTTAAAATAATGACTATTAGGACTGTAATACGCTTCTGAATAATGGGCTTCCATATTATTCCAAACAGAATGGGCCCAATCTTTTTGGAATTGGTTCAATTTGGCCCATTTATCTCCGTTTTGCCCCAACAATGTGACCTTCGAGAAGTGGACTTTCAAATAAAAATCATCTCTGCTTACAGCATGCCATTGCTTTAAGTATCAAACGCTTAGAATAATCAAGTTTCAAGGTACTTTTCACATATTAAGAGGGTTTTTCTAGCTCTCTCATTGAGGAGTCCTGTTATTAGGGGAGCTCAGTTTTCACTTGAATTGTAACAGAAAGAGCAAAGGTTTCTATAGCATTTCATTCAACTTTCAAAGCCAAACTGATAGATGGAAGCAAAGCATCTCCTAGCCATGAGAGCCTTTCCTATTTTACTAGTGAACATGCTAATCGATGTTACGCGATTCACCAATTACATTTGTCTCATCAGATGCAAATATCTAATCAATCTTTACTTGGGGTGACATGCTGACTCAGAAGCAAACATACATAGTTGTTTCCAAGATTACGAAATTCTAGAATCTAAGTAACATGTTCCAAAGAAACTAGCTTGCCAAACCAAAACTTTCATATGAATTACCTCAACTATTCTCTAGCTTACAAAACAAACCATAACTCTTAACAAATGAAAATACATAACTAAAGTCATGTAGAAGTCACACTTCTCTTTGTAAAATAACCATAGTTGTAAGGTAAACTTAAAATAATTGTTTTCTCAAAACAAGCATTCATAAAGATTCATCTACTCACTTGTGCAACCAACTAGAACTAATGCTCACTTGAGCTCCTGACACTACTTTAGGAGACTCTTTGTCAATACGTGACGTGGAACGGCAATCTCGGATGATTAAAAAAATGTAAAGTTTTTGGAAAATGTCTTATTTGTGGAAAAATAAGAGAAAATAGAGTCGTTACCGACTTAAATTGAAATGATAAGGTCGGACATCAAAGAGTATGGTGTAGATTACAGAAAAATGGATTCAGGGGTTAGTTATGTATAGGGAAGGTATTAGCACTCTTACAACATCCTTTCGGTACCACGGTGTTTGTTGCTTTTGATTTCAAAACTATGCTTTGTCTCTTGTTAAATAAATTTATTTTTGCTTGTGATAGCAACTTAAGATTATTTTTAAATGCATTGATGCAGTCATACCATTTGACTAGCTAAACTCATGATATAATTTTCCTTAGGATAGTTAGATAACGACCAGTTAACTAGCAATTATATTTATCCATCGTCGGAAGTTTCTTAAATAGATTGATAAAACCAAGTCAGTTGACTGACTAGGTCTATAACATACTTTCCCTCAGGATAGTTTGACAGTGACCAGTTGACTGACAACTACATTTATCTATCATCGAAGGTTTCTTAAATAGATCGTTAGGATCACGTCAGTTGACTGACTAGGTGTGTAACATGATTTCTCTTAGGATAGTTTGACAATAGCCAGTTGACTGACAACTATATTTATCTATCGTCGGGACACTTTTTTAAATGCTTCAATACTTCAACACATTTATAAACAATTTTAAGTGTAAAACATCACACGTAAAGTTATTGTAACACATTAGCTATCCAACAAAACACGACTTAAGTATAAAAATACATCTTTAAGAATAAGAGAAATTTAAAAAATGCGTCAAACCTATGTCTAGAGTACTCAGATGGAAAAATGGAACTTGAAAATGCAATCAAGAGGTCGTAAAACTCTATGAAAGTGGTCCAAGTCAAAGTCAAAATCTAGTCAATGGTTAAAGTCAACAGGTCAACGCTGACATGGCAAAGATGTACTGACGTGGCTAGTTGTGTGGCAAGTGATGTGGCAAGATGACTGTATATGATTTGCTGACTTGTCTAGTGACGTGTCAAGCTGACTGAGTATGATTTGCTTACTTGTTTGTTAATGTAGCATGCTGACTGTGCAAGTAGGGCTAGTGTGTCTGATGACATGGCAGGCTGACTATGTAGGTAGGGCTGAGTGTTGTCTTCAGCCTTATGGTGCATGTACAACACGTGCCTAGAAGCTTGCTAGCACATGACATGTGTGATGGCACGTGGGCTATTTTCAAACGAAGGTCTTCCCGGTTTCCAAGGTTTTAGCACCTCCTAAACACGATGGTGAGGCACGTTTCTCGAGATTTAGGGCAAAAATATGATTTTTAGGAGATGAATGAAGATGACTTTTTCTTGAATTTTTTGGTGAAATCTGCAATTTCCGGTGCAGTTCAGACAACAATGACCCTTCAAAGGCTAAGTGGAGCTTCTCTATGCCAACATGGTAGGTTTGTTAGAGAGAAAACTAGAAGAATAAAGAAAATTTGAATTTCTCTATCTAACCCCTTTCCTCTCTCTTCCATGGCTATCTCCCTTTCTCTTCACTCTTTGATCTTCTCTCAAGTGTGTGTGACTGAGGTGAGGATCTGAGAAGTAAATTAAGAGCTCTTCCTTCAGTTGACTATGGCCATGGTGGTGACTTTTTCTTTCTCTTCTTTTTTTTTTTCCTTTTTTTCTTTTCCTCTCTACGTTGCTCTTCCCTTCTCCTCTTTCTCTTTTCTTCCTCTCTTTCTCCTCTTGCTCTCTGGGTGCCCCTTTTCTCTCCTAATGACCTCCTTTTATACCCTTTTCTCATGCACCTCCCCTTTCTCCATGCAGCTACCTCCTTTCATGCATCTATTCCTCTCATGCATATATCTACCTTCTCTCATGTATCATCTCGTTTCATACATGCACCTATCTTATCTTCATGTACCTACCTTTTTTATGCATTTACCTTTCTCATACATCTACCCTCTCTCATGTATGTACCTACCTTTTTGATGTGTCTACCTTTCTCACACATGCATGCACCTACCTTTCCTTTTCTTTTCTTCTTTCTTTTTTCTTTGTTTCTCCATTTCTTTTTAGCTTGCCCTTGTTGACACTTCCTTCTCACATAGCTTTCCATTTTCACTTTTTTAATTTTTAACTTTTTTTTTAATTTTTTTAATTTTTAATTTTTTTGACTAAAATGCACAGAACCCTCCTGAACTTTAGGTCGATTTTAAAAAACCCTCCTGAACTTTGAAAGTTTTCAAATGACCCTCTTGAAGTATGAAATGTTTGCAAAACACCCCCTTCCGTCAAGTTTTCTGTTAAAATTTGGATGTGTTTTGGTCAACTTCCACTTTGACCCGATAAAAAGACAAAAATACCCTTCAAATGCACATAAATTTACAAATCTGCCATAAATGCAAAAAAAAAAAAACCTAATGTAGATTTGTAATTTAGGGTTTAAGGTTTAGGAATTTAGGATTTAGGGTTTAGAAATTTAGGGTTTAGGGTTTAGGATTTAGAGTTTAGGGTTTAGGATTTAGGATTTATGAGTTTAGGGTTTAGGGTTTAGAATTTAGGGTTTAGGATTTAAGATTTAGGGTTTAGGGCTTAGGATTTAAGATTTAGGGCTTAGAGCTTAGGGCTTAGGGTTTAGGATTTAGGATTTAGGGTTTAACGTTTTTGGATTTAGGGTTTAGGATTTTAGGGTTTAGGGTTTAGAGTTTTAGGATTTAGGGTTTTAGGCTTAGGATTTAGAATTTAGGCTTTAGGCTTTAGGGTTTAGGGTTAAGGTTCAATGTTAAAACTCTAAAATTTTACTGTTCACAACCTTCAATTTTTCAACTTTACAATGAAGGTCATTTTCGTCATTTTCTTAAATTTTGACAGAAAACTTGACGGAAGGGGTTATTTGCAAACGTTTCATAGTTCAAGAGAGTCATTTGAAAACTTTTAAAGTTCAGAAGGGATTTTTAAAATCGACCTAAAGTTCAGGGAGGTTCTGTGCATTTTAGCCAATTTTTTTTAATAATATTATTTACATTTGAGACTTCAAAAATACCTTTTAATTTTTCATTTTCATTCAATTAATTTTCACAAAAAATTCACATAGGGTAATTTCAGAACTCAAATGGATCCACTTTAATTTTTCAATATCTAGACAAAATTAGATGTCTACAGATTGCACTCCTTTGGTTATTTTTTTAAGTAGTAGAAGATAAGTAAAAGTTGAAAGACTCTAATTTTGGTTGAAAAAATAATCGCAAAGGGTTTTGATCTACTCAACGGGGATTCCTAAGAGCAACCCAGGATTAAAAATAAAACAACCTAAGAAAACCCATCTCAGGATAAAATCTGAGAGAAACCCATTCTCAATTGAAATTAAAGACAATTACTTTGAGAAACCTGTTCCAGGATTTAAAACAAAATAACCTGAAGAAACCTGTCTTAAAATTTAAATAAAAGAGCTTGAAAAAACTACGTTCCAAGTTGCAATATCCTAGAAAAACCACGTTCCACATTTGAAGGTTTTAATCCACCTAATGAGGATACCTAAGAACGATTTAGGGTTTGAAACAAAACAACCTGAAGAAACTATCTCAGGATAAAATCTAGGAAAAGCCCGTTCCCAGTTGAAATTAAAGACAATTACCTAAAAAAACTTGTTCCAAGATTTAAAACAAAACAACTTGAGAAAACTCGTCTCAGGATTTAAAGAAATGAACTTGGGGTAACCCGTCTTAAATTTAAAGGGTTTTAATCCATCCAATGGGGATACCTAAGAGTGACTTAGGGTTTGAAACAAAATAACTTAAGGAAACCCATCTTAGGATAAAATCTAGAAGAAACCCATTCCCAATTGAAATTACAGACAATTACGTAGAGAAATCCATTCTAGGATTTAAAACAAAATATGCGGAAACCTATCCCAGGATTTAAATAAAAGAAATTGGAAAAATCACATTCTAGACTTGAAGGGTTTTAATCCACCCCATAGGGATACCTAAGAACGACTTAGGGTTTGAAACAAAACAACCTAAGGAAACCGTCTCAGGATAAAATCTGGAAGAAACCCATTCCCAGTTGAAATTAAAGACAATTACCTAGAGAAACCCGTTCTAAGATTTAAAACAAAACAACCTAAGGAAACCCGTCTCAAGATTTAAAGAAATGAACTTTAGACAACCTGTCCTAAATTTGAAGAGTTTTAATCCACCCAATGGAGATACCTAAGAGCGACTTAGGGTTTGAAACAAAATAATCTGAGAAAACCCATCTCAAGATAAAATCTGGGAGAAACCCATTCTCAGTTGAAATTAAAGACAATTACCTAAAGAAATCCATTCCAAGATTTAAAACAAAACAACCTAAGGAAACCATCTCAGGATTTAACGAAATGCACTTGGGGTAACTCATCCCAAGTTTTGATATAAAAGGCAATGTTTGAAATGCAAATGTGATTAACACATGAATGGTTTGTCCTAAAAATGACATGCTTGTTGTGCAAACTTGCTAGATATGCAAAAGGCTTAGCCCAAAATGGTATGCTTGACATATAAACACACTTGACATGTGAAAGGGTTGACCTAAAATGGCATTCTTGGTATGCAAATGTGCTTAACACGCAATAAAATTAATAAAGATGCCAAAACCACAATACAAAAGCTGAATTATGGTTTATTGCCCCAATTATGAGTGAAATAAAATGTCAGACTTCGTAGAAGTGGCACCTTGTGATATCAATATTTGATGGCTATTCCTCTTGAACCACTCTGCTCTTTTAAGGATGGATTTAGGGTTTCATCTCCTAATTTTGGCCCCAGTTTAAATTTGATCATTCCTAAGCAACAGAAGGCTTTTTTTTTTCAACTTTGCGTTCATTCTCTTAGCGACTAGCCTCAGTTTGTGCTTTTGATCATTCGTAAACCCTAGGTTCACTCCGTAGTCATTGCCCCTAGCTTGCTTTGATTACCTTTGACTAAGAAATGTTGAAAAGATTCTCTTAGTTCACCATTTCTTTCTAAGAATATGCCTTAAGGAATGCGTATGCTGGATCAAAAATTGCTCAATTCTTTGGAATCAAGATTTCTTTGTTGAGCAATTCTCTGATTAAGCTACTCTCAAGTGTTTATGCTCTCACACAAGTGTTTACCATCTTGATAAGTGTTTCCACTCAAGTGTTTGCCCTCTTGATAAGCACTCACAAGTATCTTATAAGCTTGTTTTCATGTCTCTCTCCGCATTTGTTATTTCACCACATAAGCCAGGATCACCAGGACTTTATTTAACTTGTGATGTAAGGCATTAGGAAATAGTTGGGAAAGAAACAGATGGGAACTTAGCAAACATGGAGAGTGCAAGATCAAGCACGCAAAGCTTTGTATTTTCAACAATTTAGGAATCTTACTGGAACAAAGCGAAACTTTCTTCTACACATTTTTCATTTTTTTGTTTTTTGGGCTTACTCCTTTTCTTTTTAGTTTCCCAGATTCTTTTGAATTTCTCAGGATTCCCTTTCATTCTTGCCTTTTCATAGCTAAGGCTTCGACTAAGTAGAAAAGTATTCTTGAGTTATATCAAATAGCATAACTTTGTTGCTCCTTTGACTCTCCTTTAGATTAAGAATCATGATTTTTTTTTTTTTGTTAAGAGGTCACGATAAACACGGGTCAAAGGAAGAAAGTTTGATGGTAGTCTTGCTATCTTTTAGGCTCAAATGAGTGACAATGAATATTTTGCTTTAAGATTACCTTGAAAGGCCCAAACAGTCCAAAGACGGCCTAGATCACTTTTCTAAATAATGTGGTGTCTAACGAATTGTCTCAAGGGGCATTCAAACAAGTTTGAGGATACCCATTTTATCACAGCACTCTTATGGGTTATGAGACATCACTCCCTCACCACTGCTTATGATTTAGGATTTTCTGTCATCCAAGAGAATTGAGCATTTTGTCAGGCAATCCAATTTTATCATTTGGTAAAATTGATTTGATTAGGATGAAATTAAGATATTTTATCAACAATTTATTACTCATAGGCATCAAAATATGACAAGATATCAACTGTAATTGCCCCCAGTGTTAGCTTATTCCAGTGGTGGTACCCCTCCTTAAGCGTCTGCCATTTATTAGTCACTCATAAACATTAGGCTAGGAACTTATTTTAAAAAAGAAGAAATAAAATTATATTCATCATACAATGTCTTATTGAATCCAAAATAGTGCCCACATACAGTCATTGCCAAGGTCTTAAGTAAAGCTATTAGTAGATGCCATGAGACTATATGCAAAAAAAAGAAAAGTAACCTTTTTTTTTAACATATTATGCTCCTAACGAGTTATGCATGTGAGGTGTATTAAGAGTTTAGAACAACTCTTTACTCTGCCATGAGACTCGTGAAAAACATGCATAAAAAGAAAAACAACATATTTTAAGACACAAGGAATGCATGTGTCACTTCTAATGAGTTATGCATGGGATGCATATCAAGAGTTAAGAACAAACCTTTACTCTGCCATGAGACTTCATGAAAGACATGCACTAAAAGAAAAACAACATTTTTCTCCCCCTTTTTTTTTGGACACCGTAGATGCACATGATGCTTATAATAAGATACACATGAGATGTGTATCAAGAGTTAAGAATAACTCTTTACTTTGCCAACCCTTTACATACCCCAACTCGATAATAACTCTATAATAACTCTCTTTTACTCGGACCATTTTCTAAACTTGTATATCACCCCTATACTCTTCGTAGATTAGCATGGGTATTTATCAACAAACACACATGCAAAATTACTAATAGAGGGTATGGCGAGTCACAACCGAAAGATAGTATCTATTTTTTGCTTCCTGTCACCATCGAGGGATTGCCAATCCATTGGTCTTATCAATGGATTAGGTTGAAACGCATAGGTTTGTAGTCGATTGATGAGCTAATCAGCATTTGCACTTGTTATTATGGCACAACAAGCCTCCAGGGATTGAATTGTTGTTCCACAGCACAATCTAAGAAAGCCATCAAACTATCATAAAAGCTATTAATATTTAATAATCCTAATGGCTTTCTTTAATAGTTTAATTTGGCCTAAAATGCCACACTGAAAATTCCTTTTAAAGTTTTCAAACCACCTGATAATGCAATAAAGGCTTCAGCCTTGCAGAGCATATATCCGAAACGTTCATGCATGGTTGAAACTCTCAACTCAGTACCAAAGGTTCGGCTATTGCATCCATCATCAGCCATGTCCTTCAGGAGGATTCCCAAGACGCGACTCCCTCCAAGAACTGTAGATGCGGCTACAGATGCTTTTAATCCATGTATTCCTCTTCCGTATACCAAATTTATCCCTCTGACTGCTAACAACCTACCAAGTTCACTAGTCACACTTATGAATGCATAATCCTTCCCTACATTGAAACCACTAAAGATACAGATAGATTTGAATCTGTGCTTTGACGATACCTCTGTCTCCCCTTCTGCTCTAGCCACACATGGATTAACAAGTGCAAAGGTGTATTTGTAGGCCAAAACGAGTGGCAGAAGGACCATGCGGTTGCTATTTGGGGAGTTTGAAATTGAAAAGCAAATGATAGTGTGCAAGAAAAGGCACGCCTGCACATATGACAGCAACCTCAAGGAAGGAAAGTCGTAAAGTTATCGATAATGTAAAGACAATTACGCTGGCTCTCTTAAAATCTTGCACACAAAGTCAAAAAGTGACTAGTGAAGCTGACAAGTGCTTTGGCAATTGTCAAAGAGAAAAGACAATTACACCGATATTGTCAAAATTCGGCATGCAGAGCCAAAAAGTCAATAGCAAAGACGACAAATGCACCAGTAACTGGCAAAAAGAAAAGACAATAGCAATCAACAAGAAAAGAAGATTAAAAGTTGTTTATGTATAGTAATTTGGCTAACCCCTTCCTCTAGAGCTGAATCTAGTAGCAGATTAAACGCAGTTTATGAGTTGAAGGTTTGCTTCTGATCTAATTTTCTTACAAACTGGCAAACAGGGTTGTTTTACATCAGATCCTCAAGATGATAGCACTCCTTTTCTTTGTGAAATATGGTTGCTAAAGCAAGAAGAACAGTGTGAATATGTTCATTAGGATGCATCTCAAGAGTTTAAAGGATATTATCCAACGACTCTTTATTCAATCTATCCTTTATGAATTGAATTTTGTCTTTTCGATTTAGGAACACCATTCCTTTACCCTTACAACGCATATTACATGTCCACCTTGCACACTTATAGCAAATTTTTATCCTTTTAGCTCTTTTCCTTTTGGCATAAGAGCTTCTTCTTATTCTTGGTAGACGTTTATCAAGTGATTTTTAAAACTCAACTACTAGACATACCTTGACTTCGATGATCCAACGTACATTTTTAGGAAGGCTCAGATGCATGAGCGCCTTCATTCTTTCAAGTCAAGATCTGTAAATCTTTCAAAGCACATCTTGGGAAAGAGAAGGGAACTTGATTCTAAGCTTTGCAAAGCTTTCTTCCATACTCTTACTCTCTGGTCAAGTGATGAATTAGGGCACTCGAATAATGCTCCCCGAAGTCTTCCGAGTCTTTCTTTTTCTAAGTCAGCATTTAAAATGACACTTCCCAATTAGTCATCAAATGACAGCAAGTTGGGCCAACAATTGAAACTTGGGCACGAATAGTGAGGAAGATGGAAGGGCAGTTGGGCCTCTTCAAATGGTTGGGGTCTTGGTTTGCC
This sequence comes from Dicorynia guianensis, assembly GCA_037013595.1. Classification (NCBI taxonomy): domain Eukaryota; kingdom Viridiplantae; phylum Streptophyta; class Magnoliopsida; order Fabales; family Fabaceae; genus Dicorynia; species Dicorynia guianensis. The sequence goes on from JASUAB010000007.1 coordinate 11,950,142, forward strand.
CCAAAATTGAATGTCGATAGACACCCAATAATCGAGAAAAAAAATGAAAAAAATGTAATGACAATGTATGCTTAATGCATGTATGATGGCATGACATGTGTGAACCTCGAGAAGGCATACTTAAAATGTTAATGCATTTGATGGAAAAAACAATTTGCTAAAATAGAGATTAAAAGTTTTAATGACTCAAAATCCACTATCTCAATCTCAAATTCATAGAGTGCCACAAAATTGCATGTGAAGGGAAGTAAGATATTGCCCAACTATCTAGCCTTAGTTTTGCATGGCCTGACCAAATCACCTTCCTTTTCTCTGGGATCTTAACCTTACCAATACTAATCTAGCCATAGATCTCTTGGTTACTGAGGGCTATCAATAGCATGTGCTCATTAGTCTAGAAACAAAAAAAGTTTGAATGACAATGCATGCTTAATGCTATGATGTCATGACAGTGATCAAACCTTAGGAAGGCATGCTTAAAATGTTAGCACATTTAGTGCAAAAAATGATTTATTTGGGTGCAAAGAATGATTTATTGAAACCGCAATTAAAAGTTTTGATAAATCCAAATCTACTATCTCAATCACAAACTCATGAGGGTACTACAAAATGGCATGCAAAGGGAAGCAAGAAATTGTCTAATTGTCCAGCCTTGGTATTGCCCTTTCATTTTGACATGGGGAAAGGCTTCAAGGTACTTATTGTCACTTGCCATATGGCTTCTATAAGTGGTTATGGCACTGGCAGCCCATTAACTATACACTTAATGGATAAGGGCTACATTGCCCTAGATTGAGGCTACACTACTTTCATCACATGTCTAATCGCCAATAGCTTATCGGAGTTTAAGCATCAGATTGCCCCTGTGATTGCCATACCGAAGAAGCATCAACCATGTTTATATTGTTTGGCCACACTTTGACTTATAAAATGCCCTATTCAATCGACCATTGGAACTAGTTTCCAAAGTCTCACATTTCTTTCTCTTGTGGTATGCATGAGATTGACCCTTATGGTGGAGATTGGGATGCCAAGGTAAACCTCTAACTAGTTGACCCTTATGGTGGAGATTAGGGTGCCAAGGTAAACCTTTAACTAGTTGTAAGGTCATGATTGGGTGAACTGCTGATAAAGGAGCTAAAGGGGAACTTATATTCTTGACCTGCATAGAGATTGAAGGTCTCGTGAAAGATAACCTTAGTTTGCCCCCGATTCACTCACTTGGATGAAGACTAAAAGCCTCACAAGGTTAACCTTGGTTTGCCCCCCTGTTTGTGCACCTGCACGGAGATTAAAAGCTTATAAGGTTAACTTTACTTAACCCTTATTAATTTAGAAGTAAGGCAAACTTAAGTTGAAAAGTTATGCATGCAACAATAATAAGTGCAATAAGAATGCTTGAAATGCATATGGCAAAGTTGCAACATAGCATTTTCCCCATTGTGCCTAGATCAAGGTACATCCTAGGTTTGTTTTCCACGTCCAAAGGTTTAGATTAAACTTTCTTCATAGCGCAACTCTAGGTTCACTATCAATGTGCAAGGAGGTGGTTCTAGACTCTTACCCCAAATTGCCCCAAAGGGTCAACTTGAGTGAGGGTATTCAGGTACCCACACAAAGACCAAAAGTCTCACGAAGGACGACCTTACTTTATTCCTCGCTAGCCTAAAAGTTCCTAAGAGCTCGAGTATGGAGCTAGGGGTCATGATCTCCCCTTTTCTAAGGTGTAATGTGGTGTATGTTCATATGTATGTGGGAAATATGCCATCCACTCATTCACTCGCAACCTTGCAGAATAATCAATCAACCACCTATCCACAAATATAATAGACAATACCATGGAAAAGTAACAAGATGATCCAACATAATTTGAGAATGCAAGTCCAAAATACAAAGTTAGAAATCCTAAAACACAATTCAAGATGCAAAATCAAAAGCCCAAAAGACAGATAAACTAGACAATTAACCAAAGCACAGAAATAAAAAATAAAATGTAGCAAACACCAACCCATGTGGCCTAACCCTTTAGGTGTCTCTAGTGGAGTCGCCAAGTTATCGACACGCGACACGAATGGCGATCCTGGATGATTAAAAAATGTGGAGTTTTAGAAAACGTCTTATTTGTGAAAAAAATAAGAGAAAATGGAGTCGCCACCAACTTAAATTGAAATGATAAAGTCGGACATCAAAGAGTATTGTCTGCATGACAGAAAAATAGATTCGGAGGTTGGTTACATATAGAAAAGGAATTAGCACCTTTACAATGCCCTTTTGATACCATGTTGGTGTTTGCTACTTTTGATTTCAAAACTATGCTTTGTCTCTTGTTAAATAAATTTATTTTTACATGTGATTGCGATTTGGGATTATTTTTAAATGCATCGATGGAGTCATGCCAGTGGATTGGCTAAACTCATGATATAATTTTCGTTAGGATAATTTAGATAGCGACCAGTTAACTAGCAACTATATTTATCCATCATCGGGAGTTTCTTAAATAGATTGATAGGACCATGTCAATTGACTGACTAGGTTTGTAACATATTTTCCCTCAAGATAATTTGACAGTGGCCAATTAACTAACAATTACATTTATCCATTGTCAGGAGTTTCTTAAATAGATCGATAGGACCATGTCAGTTGACTGATTAGGTGTGTAATATGATTTCCCTCAAGATAATTTGACAGCAGCCAGTTGACTGGCAATTACATTTATCCATTGTCGGGACCCTTTTTTAAATGCTTCAATACTTCAACACATTTATAAACAATTTTAGGTGCAAAACATCACATGTAAAGTTATTGTAACACATTAGCTATCCAACAAAATAGGATTTAAGTATAAAAATACATCTTTAATAATAAGAGAAATTTAACAAATGGGTCAAACCTGTGTCTAGAGTACTTAGATGGAAAAATGAAGCCCAAAAATAGGACAAGAGGTCGTAAAACCCTAGGAAAGTGGTCCAAGTCAAAGTCAACATCCGATCAACGGTCAAAGTCAGTGAGTCAATGATCAAAGTCAATGAGTCAACGCTAATGTGGCAAAGATGTGCTGATGTGGCTAGTTGTGTGGCAAGTAATGTGGCAGGATGACTGTATATGATTTGCTAACTTGTCTAGTGAAGTGTCAAGCTAACTGGGTATGATCTGCTTACTTGTCTGTTGATGTGGCATGCTAACTGTGCAGGTAGGGTTAGTGTGTTTAATGATGTGATAGGCTGACTATGTAGGTAGGGCTGACGTGGCAAGCTGAGTGCTGTCTTCAGCCTTGTGACGTGTGTACAACACGCACCAAGAAGCTTGCCAGCGCGTGATGGCGCTTGAGCTATTATGTAAATGAATATCCTATAATGAATGCATGGGATGCATGTTATGCATGCCAAGCTCAATTGCACTATATGCAATTAATCTTATATTTTCAATTTTTATTTATCCACTGCTTATATTACATCATACTAGAAACTAATCCACTTTGCTCAAAAATATGTACCAATTGGTTTTGAAGTTAAATCTGAAAATTTAAGGGAACAAAGAAATATTTCTATAGTTTCATATGCATTAATTTGGTGGCACAAAATTCTAAAATCTGTACATTAAGTTAAAACTAAAGGAGCCAATACTATGACAGTGCTAAAAACAATGCTGTCTTTCAAGAAAAACTTAAATCAAACCCAAAGGAATTAGAATACTAAAATTTCATACATTGTGGGCATATAAGTTAACTTTCAATTCCCACGTACAAAGCTTGATTCAGAATATTCTAGACCAAGTTATGACTTCAATAGTAACTGTTGCCAAGAAAAATTTGGCAGCACACTTTATATAGGAACTGGAACTTTAATTTAAAACTGAGGCTCCAGGAAAAAGAATTTGAGCATCAAACTCACGTGAAGAGAGCCCATGTGTGTCTCATTTCAATTCGATTGGTGGATTATACAAATGAATTTTCTAGGGAAACTTATAGTCCAAAAAATTGAGGTTGCCGAGTTGACAGCAGCCCAAATTCAGCATAACATTTGTGTCACTTTATATAAAAACTGCTATCAATCAAGAAAAAAAAATTCAAATTTGAAATTTCATCATATTAAAATCCTATGTTTCTAATTTCAGATGCCTTTAAAAGTTTGTAAAAACAAGTTGTCTAATTCAAGATATGGTCTAAACAATTAGTGCTACCAGACTGAAAGAATACAAGAAACGGAGACTTTAATTTCGAAACTGAAGCAGAATAAGAAAGAACCCATGCCCAAAAATTATATGCATTGAAGCCTTATGTGTCTATTTTCTAATGCCTTTGAAATTTCTTGGTTTGGATGTCTACAATTCAAGAAAATCTCAAAAAATTGGCAACTGCTAAGGAATTTCAACATGAGAATTGAATTTGCCCACAACTTAATACTCATGCCTAACACTCACATTGATTCAAAATAGACAGAAACCAATTTATAGCTCATAAAGACTACATTGTAGTATGAATTTCTGATGATATAAAAATAAATAAATAAATTGCATACGTAACCGACACATTCAAAACAAAGCCCACCTAAAGGAACAAATTTCTCAATTTAACAACCTAAATCATAATCTGATTTCATCCAATAATTTCATCAAACACTTTATGTGCATACCCATAAAATAGAAGCAGCTAACTAAAATCCTCTCCATGATATGTTCAATTCCTAATAAGAACAATAGGTAGAAAATAAGAAGAATAAAAGCTAAAATAGTAAAGCCTATGTGTTGACCTTACCTTAATATAGCAATAATAAGGCCTTCATTACACACCAATTCTCCAACCTTGAAATGCTAAGGCAAAAGAAGGAAGGACAGTACTTATAATGTGGCTGAGAAAAGAAATATAAGGCAAGATAGTAGAAGAAGAGTAGCATGCAAAAGAGAAGAAACGGTGGAAGGAGAAGTGGTGGCAGCCAACATTCATTGTGCAGAATAGAAAGAGAGGGAGTGGGGTTTCCGTAAAATGAAAAAGCAGAGAAGCAAAGAGAAAGATATAGCGCTGAGAGGGGAGAAATGACAGCCAAATAACATAAATGGTAAAAGAAACCCCCGCAAGAAATAGTAAAAGGATCGGAAGACATGGGAAAGGGAGTGGCCAGTGATACTATAATATATATATATATAAAGTAAAATGAAGTAATTGTAAAGGTCAGAGTGTATATAATCCGTGACCTCAATTAAGGAGGGGTTGAAAAAAAAATGTTGAAAAATTTATAAAACAATGTAAGAATAACTAATTTGCAGACTTATCACAAATTAAAGAAAATATTTATTTCCACTAATCCCTATCTACTTACTATTAAATTTAATTCAATTCATAATTTTAGTTTATAAAATTTGTTATTTATACTTTTATATATAATTAAAGTGATTCTTCATATATGTAAGATATAGATATATATATATATATATATATATATATATATATATATATACATGTATATCATGTTATTGGTACAATTTTATTTCATATGCATAATAGATTATGAATTTCTAAGCCTAATAAAAAAAAAAAAGCAAACTCATGATTGGAAGGAGTTGACAACATTGCTATGTCTAGATCCATGAAAACATCAGGAACATCACATTCTTGGAAACCAACATGATTGGAAGGAGTTGACAACATTGCTATGTTTGATCATGTTCTCGTTTCTCCTTGGGAGTTGCTTTTAGCATCATATCTTCTCCTGCCGAGAAATCAGGTAAAGCCATGATTGGGGAGCACTGAGAATCATCCATAATTCTCACTCTTTTATAATGCTTCAATTGCGTATCACTTTCTTTGCCAAAATCATCATGATAGCTGGCTCGCCGCATTTGGAGATGGTAGAATACATTACCATCCAAGGTACGTAGCGAAGAAACTCCTTCACAAATAGAGTAAAGTAACTACGGAAATGTCATTCTTTTGTATGTTTTCTTATTTGATGACTCTTCGCTTTATTGAATTACTTTGCTTAATTTAGCAGTTAAGATTTTATAAGAAAATAATGACATATGTATATGTAAATTATATATATTATATATTTTTATACTATTTTTTTCTTATAAAAAATTGAGTTAGAACGTTAGAAGAATGCAACTTTGATATTTTTCTTTATTAAATTACAGTTTATTCAAATAATAATTCTCTCACATAATTTTAAATACATGATTTTATAATTATGTCAAAATTTGTAAATAATATAGGTCTCATATATTATAAGTTACCGAAATCTAATCCTCTATATTATTTATAAAAGTATGAAAGTAAAAAAAATATTCTGTCCCCTATACTACCCTTATCCAAAATTATTTTAACACAAGGATGTTGATTTAATGCAATCATCCTAGAAATATTGAGCAAGACAACCTACTATATTCTCAATAAAGTGAAAGCCAAAGCCTATTTTAACAGTTAGAAATAAATTCAAAAAAAAAACGACAAAATATGTCTCCGAAATGATATAACTATTATAGTAATAATACATGTACTTAAAAATTAAATACACAATATCTTATATAAAAATAGATAAAAAAATTAATGGGGGAGAATAAAATACTTGTACAACTATTATACATTAAGATTATGTAGATTTATATTTTTGTAACTGTTACTAATATTTATTGCAATCTAACAGCGTGTCAGAGTGTTTTTCTTTCTTTTGTTATCTTTTTTGCGTTTTTATATTTCGTACAAAACCCATAAATAGCTAACAAACAAAGTTATATTACATTCACACCTAAAATATTTATAAATTAATAATTTTTAAATTATTTTATTATAATTTACATTTAATCTTATACAAAATAAAAAAGGTGATAGATAATTAATTAAATTAATAATTCAATAAAATTAATGTATTTTGCATAAAAAAGCATATGAATTATGAATAAATAATTGTAAAAATATAAATTAAATTATTTTCTGACAAGACCTACAAGAATAGAAAAAAATTGGTATTTGATAACCTACAATCAAAAGCCTAATGGATTTAGATAATTTGAAATTGAAATAAAATGTTCTCACTAATTTTTTCTTTTATTAATTTTTTATTTATTATTTTTGCTAAATGTCATATCTTGGCATTTAAAAGATAAGAGATTCGAATCTACATGTCACTTATAGTTTTAAAGAAAACTTCCTTAGTAAAATATTTTATATGGATACTTTGTATTAGTTCTATCTATCATCAATTTAAATGGAAGTTTCTAAAAGAATGGGATCATGCCACAATAGGCCAGTCTATTTTGAGTTGTTTAATCTGGCCATTTACTCAATCTGCATGAATAATAGTAGAGAAAGAGATGAAGTATAACCGAAAGAGTCTCTGCTTAAAGTTCTGGTGCTTCTAGATAAGGAGAATCACTTTTCGGCCCCATGGTAATTCATATGTCAATTGACTCAAGGCCTTGTAAAGACATACAAAATGGGTTTAGCGGCCAATACAGTGCATGAGAAGCTAATTAACACACAACTCCTTAAAGCATTCTCCTTCCAGTACATCTAAATGCGATGAGCATCACCGAAGTTAAAACAAGTACAATTGGCAGTACATAGCGAAAATATGTATACAAATATCATGCCAAAATTCTATTTATATGATGCCACCAGCCACCAAATATCAAGTAATTAAATGCATCTGGCCAAACCTTTCAACAAAAGAAACGTGTTTTGAAATTAAGGACAGACTTTTAAAAGCCAAAGGTAATGTCATAGTTGGAAACATCATCACTTATTCTGCCCAATTTCGACCTCAAATTATTAAGTTCATCAAGTAAGGCAATCTGTTGTGACTCCAACTCAGCCAACTCCTTCAACTTTTCATTGTCAACTTGCACTTCCATCGCTCTTTCGTAGATGGATGCCAACCAACCTTCTTCAAACCCAAAGGATTCCAATTCAGCGTGCAGTTTTTTGAATTCTTCTCTCCTTGATTCATTCATTGCCTTACGTGTCTCGAAAGTTAGGAACAGCAGCATGTCAGCCAAAGACTCATAGCCCCAATTGCAATACTTTGGGCGAAATCTCTTGTGCCACTCCCACAAATGCTGGTATTTGGCAAACGCCTCATTTAATAAGGAAGCACGTCTTACATCAATCTTGAATAGACCACGAAAATCCACCAATTCTTTAGTTGAAGTACATACTTGAGAAAGAGGTGCTGCTTCTACAGGTTGTACTGATGAGAAATGCATTCATTAATCATTAGAGTGATAGTAGAATTTTATAAACATGTTAATCTTCTGAAATTGGAAGCAGTACCAAATTAAAGGAGACTACTAAGTTAGGCAATTGTTTCCGAAATTCATATTACCTGAAGTTGGGATGTCAACATTAGACGAGGTAGAATTTGGAGATTGAGAAGTTGGTGGGCGAGAAGAAATTGAGGCCTGAGGCACCTCTATAGAATCAAAGGGCCATAAATGTTCTAATGCAGAAGCTTTAGTAGAACTATCATATCCAGGTTCCATGGCATCATTTGCATGATTCAATGGCATATCAGCTTTTTTGGGAGTTTTAGTGGTAAGTTCATTCTTTCCACACTCTACTTGTTCAATGTTCAAAAATTCAGCGATTAATCCTTGTTTGACCAACTGCTAATTAAGAAGAACAAGAAGTAGAAAGGTATAAATTAGTCTTAAGTCACTTTCATAATTAATAGTCCCATGCCAAAATATTTTTACGAGAGGATGTTTTATGCAGAGGAAAAGCTAATTATAACTTGGTAATAGCCCTCTCACTTGAGAATCAATTAATGCAAGAGCCATTGTAAGATTCTTCGATGCAGAAATATCATTTCGAAAACCTTCCCTTATTGTAATTTCTTTGGTGCTCTATGCCAAAGAATGAGATACGTATAAATTGCTTAGCAAAATCAAATGATAATATTGAGTTATATAAAAGAAAATGGAAAAATGAAAAATTAATTTTATACTATTTGTAGACATTGGTATATGTTAATGACGTAATGGTAGGAAGAAATGAGGAAGAAAAAGAAGCACCTCTATCAAAATTGATGAATCAACTGGAGATGATTTTTTTTCAGTTAACCGGGTTTGTAAAATTATAGGACTAATTGATTTCTGTGTTTGTGACTCTTGTCTTTTTTTAGTTTCTGTATCCACTATAAAAAAAGAAAAAAATATATATATGACTACATGCAAAACTAATTTTGATTGTATTGTTTGTGATCATACATGAATTGAATGAAGTTACCTAGCATAATCTGATTGATATTGGGTTGTAAAGAAGGAAGTTCACTTTTTGATGTTACTTGTATTCCTTTTGAGTTTGGGTCTTCAAGGGCCTTTGGAAGGTTAGAAATGGTTTCCAAAGCTAGGTTTCCATTGATGATTTCTTTCATTTTACATTCATTGTTGGGATTAACATCTTGAAGAGATCCTAACTCTAGAGGATTTTCTTTAATATCATTCTCTATAGAAAGAAATAATAAGAAATTATTACCAATAAGTACAGAAATTGCACAAAATTAAATGTAGTAAATGCATGCAAGTCATGTATGAGGCCTAGTTTAAGCAAGGAAAGATATAAAAGGAAATTGGGTGTGGGAGAGAATTATGAATTATTAATCTAAACAAATTAAAGAAATAAGGCATTATATGATGAAGGGAGATCCAAAATAATAGACAACTATGTCCACTTGAAGGACAAGTCGTTAGTTGAATAGGCCACTAAACATCTTTGGTTGAAGGACACACTAAAGGAGCAGGAGGTGATGCTTGTATGGATGAGAAATGCATTCATAAACATGTTAGTGTTCCAAAATTAGAAGCAGTCCCAAATTAAAGGAGACTACTAACTTGGACAATTGTTTTAGAAGTTCATATTACCTGAAGCTAGGATGTCAACATTATAAGAGGACCCCTCTATGGAAGTTGAAGATTGAGGAGTTGATAAGAGAGAAAAAATTGAAGGATGAGACACCTCGATTGAATCAAAGGGCTGCAATTTATCTACTGTTGATGCTTTAGATGAACCATCATCTGCAAGTTCCATGGTAGTATGTGCATGATTCAGTGGCATATCAGCTTGTTTAAGAGTTTCAGTGGTAACTTTGTTCTCTTCACACTCTCTTTGTTCATTGCTCAAAAATTCAGTGATTGATCCTCTTTTGAACTGCTGAGAACAATAACAAGTAAAAAGGCATTAATTAGTTTGAAGTCACTTTCTTAATTGCACTTAATAGTGTTATGCTAAGAGTGTAACAAACTATTTTTATTTGAAGGTGTTTTACGTAGTGGAAAAGCCAACTATATATAGGTTGGTAATGCCCTTCTCACTTGTGAATCAACTAATGAAGTAGCTATTGTAAGATTCTCTGATGTAGGAATATCATTTTGAACATTTTCCTTTATTGTAATTTCTTTGGTATTCTGTTCAACAAAATGAAATGCATATAAGTTGCACAGTAAAACCAATGATAATATTGAATTATAAAAAAGAATTGAAAAAATAAAAAATAATTTTATATCATGTTTGTTGAGATTGCTCCACTTATCCAATATTTTTTAAGTAGTACTGAAAAGAATTAAAGAAAAAAACAGAAACCTCTATCAACATTGATGAACCAACAGGGGATAATTTCTCTTCTTGAAGAGAACCTGGCTCTAGAGGGTTTTCTTCAATTTCATTCTCTGAAAAAAGAAATAATTAGAAATCATTACTAATAAATATATAGAGTATATAAAGCTAGAAATAGTAAATGCTTACATGCAATTTATGTATGATGCCTACTTTACTTTTAAGAAGAAATAGAGAAGGTACATAGTCAAACAAAGAAAGATATAAAAGGAAATTGGATGTGGGAAAGGAATATGACTTATTAATCTAAACAAATTAAAGAAAAAAGGCATTATATAATTAATGAAGGGAGATCCAAAATAATAGGCACCTGTGTCTGCTGGAATAGTAGTTATAGTCAAATTGAGTTTTGGACAATTATGCACGTAAATTACACAAGCTTTCTTAATCTGCGACTTAAAACCTTCGCTGGGGTCTGGAATGCTTAGTAGTTTTGATTGCAACTCAAAAATATGTTTCCCTTCTTCAGCGTAAGTCTCAGTTTGCAGAATCTGATCGCCGTACAAGTAGAAGAACTCTTTTAGCTTGGAGGCTTTATCATTGGTGAGATTTAGTTTGCTGAGCAAGTGGGTTGAGGAGAAAGTGAAAAGTCGCAACAAATTGTTGCAGTGGTGGACCATAAGTCCTTTCAAGTTTGGGAAGCACACTAGTTGAGAACCATTATTCAACGTGATTTGATCTTCTAATTCACTATCCTCCATGATTTGCTCCAATTGTTCACAGTTTCTTATTCTTAATCTTGTCAACTGCGGTAAGCTTCTCAAAATGGACGGTGAGAAGATAGCTCTTAGTTGATCGCATCCATAGACATCTAAAGATTCAAGAGATTGGAGACTTAAGACCTGTGTGGGTCCTCTACATATATAACTTAGCTCAGGTAGATTGTCCAACGTCATGCTATGTAATGCTGAGGTCACTGGTGGTGCATTGATCGGAAGTTCTTCAAACTGAAAAATGCATTCTATAACACAGTTTCTTAAATTGAGCTATGTCTCCTGCACAAATATCCACGCAAGTCCATATTTAAAATTGATTTCAAAGATAAAATATTGTTTGATGAAGATTAAAATAGTTTCAAAAAGATTTAAGAAAGAAGAGATTAAATTTTAATAAAAAAGATTCAATAAATTTTAAATTAATTTAATTATAAGCAAGTCATACTTTACCAAATAGAAATAAAAAACAATAATTTAAATAAATATAATATTTTTACTTATACTCTCTTAGATATGATATAAATATAGGGCAATGAGGTGATAGAATTTTTTTAACTCAATGGTGACTAAATGAACAATTATTCAGAATTTAGAGCATTAATTGTTTTTATTGGTAATTAGAGTCTACATATCTATACTAAACTAACACTTTATTGATAAAGTGATAGAATTTGCTTTGAAAGAAAAAGTTGAAATAAATTTAAAAATTGATGAAATTAAAAGTAATTTAGATTAAAGTTAGGTAGATGTGTGGTATCAAAGCATGTGTAAAAGGTGTTTGGCTTTTAATGAAGAAAGATTCATTTATTGAAGGATGTTTAAGAAATTACAACTATTATTAGTTAAAAAAGAGTATGAATAAATAATGAAGAGTATGAATAAAGTTTCGCAAGATTCTCTACTCACTTCCTTGCATGCTTTAAAGGATGTGTAAATATTATTAGTTCTGTTGCTTTTTTCTGTTCCTTGTTTCAATACAGGAGAGAACCTGATATGCCCATACATTTTTCTATTATCATTTTTATACGTAGTTGTTTAGCAAATGCTGAATTATGTGTTGTCAAAAAAGAAGCAATAGAGATTGAAAAGAATAAAAAGACGAAAGCAATAGGAAAAGGAAAGAGTGCACCTTGGGTTTTGTGAGATCCACATTCACTTCTGTGCCCTCCAACCAACCTGTGAAACAGCTGATGCTACTCATCCTTAATTGTGAACATTTATCCACATTAACTCTCACCAAAGATGGGCATCTCAAGTGAACATTGTTAGGGCAAAAGCTAATCATATTTGATAGATCAAAGAGACAGAGGGAATCCAAAGCAGGGAAATCAATGTAGATTTCATTCTAATTCTGATAACATTCTTGATCCTCCTCAAGGTATTCTCCCAACACATATTTTAGCTCTGGAGCTTTATGGATTTCGATGTCTTCCAGTTGTGCCAGGACTTTGGAAAATGTGGCTGGGAATATAAATTTCAATATCTTGCAATTATACAGAGAGAGGCGTCTTAATAGTGGGAAGATGGAGCCTTGGTTTTCATGAGCATGACGGCCTTCCATGTCTATTACTATGAATTCTGGTCTTTCACATCTTGAAATTTCCAACCTTTCTAACAAAATCCTTTGAGCAGTTGACACAGTAAACAAACTAGATAAATTTGAACAATTATTAAGCTGCATGAACTTAATGTTGAACAATTCTAATGATTGCCTTGAGAGACATTGCGCTCTGTGCAAAGGAATTAGAAGTAATTTTGCATTTCCGCTTTGCCATGCCTGTAATTCATATTCAAATAAAGTGCTTCTTCATATAACTACACAAGCTTTCATCAAAATAATTAGATATTATAATAATTAATGCAAAGATAATTGTTTACCGCTTTTCACAACTTAAATTAACTAAAATATTTTAAATTAAAAAAATTATATTCATTTCTGAGATAACATTTTTATTTAAAATTAACAAATTAAACAATATTTTAATATAAAGTAAAAATGAAATAAACATATATGCATATGAATTTGATTTTCTTCATTTTAAACTTTTTATCTCAAAATAAAAATATAATTCTCGTGATTTTTGTACCAATAAATACTCCTTTCATAAAATATGATTTTTACTTACACCTTATAAATCTCAATTATGACTATTAAATAAAATGGACTCCATTCATAGATGTGAGACCCACTACATATAATTATAATGAATATATTTTGTAAACTTTTAATAAAATACTTTTGGGAGAGTAACATTACTTTTTTTGTACCACAAGAATTTTAGAGGGAAAGTTTAGGGCAATGAATTTCCAAAATCACAATAAATAAATTTATCATTTGAGGCACTAAAAATTTAACCAAAAGAGAATTTCTAGTGTAAGAAATGTCTATAAGGTATAAAGGAAAGACAATATATGTGAAGAATTTCTCAGAAGAGAATCCTCAGTTGATTACATCTGTGGCCATATATATTTGTGCTCTTCAGGTCACAAGTAAATTAATATAAGATGCAAACAAAGAAAAGTATGTGAGTCTAAGAGTGATACCGTTGAGGCACCAGGATCGAGCTCTCTTGCCATTGAATCAAAATCAACTTCATACATGCTGATGAAATTTGGCAATTCACTAAAACGCAGTCTTGTGCTTGTCAATGAAGGGAGAATCATCTCCTGCAAGTTCATATGCAGACGCTCACCTTGCCCTTCATTTTGGCCAAATATGAATTTCAACTTTGTACACTTAATTACTTCCATCTCTTCTAATTGCACAACACCTCCAGAGGCAAAAGAAATTGGAAATAAGAATTTCAGTGCATCACACTCTCCAAGCTCGAGAGACTTTAAAGTATTAAAGTACTATTTTGATCCTGAATATGATCATTGTCATCTTGACTTATTTCATGATTTCCTTCATTGATTTCATTTTTCTGATCATCTATGATAATGTTCTCTAGCTTCTTGCATTATGTATTTCCAATCTTTCTAAGAGCACCAAACTTCGAGCAGTTGAAGCTGTAAAAAGAAATGTTAGCATAGGACAACCTCTCACTTGCATGACTTTTAGTTTGCAAAAGTTCAGCTTCCCTCCAAATATATTTTTCAATTGGCTACATCCATCTATATTTAACGTTTCTAAATTTATGAATGAGTCACCAAGTGGTGGACCGCAACACAATTCTTTCAAATGATCCATATCTTTGATAGCCAGCATTACCAGCTTAGAGAAGATAGTTGATGACGCCTTTGACAAATCACGAGTACAAGTACTGTTGATGAGGCACTCTGTGTGAGAACAAAATTTGAGTTTAAGTTGAACTAACTCGTTCATGCCTCCTACTGCTTCAACTATGTCTGGGCTGAACAATCTATAGTCTTCCTGTATTTTCTGCAAGTACAAAACTTCAGCTCTTCGCACCAGATCTCGAACTACTTTATTTGAGGTCCAAGCTTCAAAACACCTAATAGATAATCCTCTAGATGTCAATTTACCCATTGCCATCTTTAGTTCACTACTGCCCCCTATTTCTATACCATACCTTTGTAGTGTAGGAAAAGTGCCATTTTGTACAAAGAAATTTGTAAAAATTTCTTCCCCATTGCCCCATTCATAGCCATAACTTGGAACTATATTAAAAACACCCAGCTCCTCTAATTGTGAACATCCTCCAATGACTTCATAAGGATTTTTTCTGAATTTACAACTTGATAAATACAACAATTTCAAGAAATTCAGTTGAATAATTTCACTTGGCAATTCATCAATTCTACAGCTATACAATTCAAGAGTCTCAAGTCTCTCTAAGTTTTTTATTGCAGACAATTCGCCTAAGCTCCATTCGCACAGCCTTAGAGTTCGTAGATTTGTTAACAACTGAATTGACTGTGGCAATAATGAGCGTTCATCAAATAAGCAAAAATTCATCAAAACCAGAACTCTAAGTTTCTTCATCTCTCTAAAGTATTATCCGGTACTTGCTTGTCATACCCTCCAAGTCTATTGACTAAAAGAATCTCAAGCTTGGATGAATTCAATATATCAGGAAAGTCTCTCATCTCATGACATTGCAAATATCTTACTGTAGTTTGTCGCACAATCACATCCCTTCTCAGCTGATTGGGATGCTTGTTGGACCCCTTTATCACTTGAATTTCTTTGTTTCCTATCCACAAGGCTACATCACAAACCAAGTCATGCATTTTTACACATTGTCCTTCTTTAGCTTCCAACAACAAACAAGAATTTATTAGCTGGTTTTTAGCTACGACCGCTTGGCTCCTTGCCCTTCTATAGGAATTCACCTCTCCAAATAGGCCTAGTCCAATCCCAAATCTAGTTAAATTCTCCACATCAATATTATAATCTTCTGGGTAGAAAGAGCATAATAGGAAGAGAGACTTGGCCTTTTCATTCTTCAGATTATCATAACTTAGCCGCAAGCATGCATAAACCTTCTTAAGATTATCATCAACATCTTCTAATGATTTTGGTTGCCTCAAGGTTTCTAAAGCTGCTTCCCAATCATCCATAGGTTTGTTCTCCAATGTACTAGCTACAGCTGCAATGGCAATGGGTAACCCTCTGCATTCATTGGTAATTTCTAGTGCCACATTCTTCAAGGCATTAGATGATTCTTCGCTAATGCTAGCATGCTTCTGGAAAAGATGCCACGACTCATCCTTAGTCAGGAGAGACAATTCAATTGCTTCTTGGCAATCCATCCCATTGCACACTTCTAGGCTATGGCTAGTTATGAGAACTCCGCAACCCTTGGGGTTGTTGTCATATGGAATTCCTACAGCTTTAAAATCAAGTTCCTCCCAAACATCATCCATAATTATAAGAATCCTTTCACCATTGGTTAATCTCAACCACAATCT
Source organism: Dicorynia guianensis (assembly GCA_037013595.1). NCBI lineage: Eukaryota > Viridiplantae > Streptophyta > Magnoliopsida > Fabales > Fabaceae > Dicorynia > Dicorynia guianensis. The sequence continues at coordinate 11,966,336 of JASUAB010000007.1, forward strand.
TCTTGCTCTTTCTGGCTCCTATTCTTTCCCAAATTTCAATCCTATTGAGCTTGCAATGTTGCCTTGAATTATTCTAATATCGGGAGTACTTGACACTACAACAAATATGACCTTGTCAAAAAGCTTTGATTTCTCAACTTGCTTTCCCACCTCTCTTACCAAATTGGTTTTTCCAGAACCACCCATCCCATACAATCCAACCCTAAACTTTTCACCTTTGGTCAATGACTCCATAAGTTGCTCATAAGCTGCTTTTCTACTATCAAAATAAACAAAGTCATTGGAAGCATGGTATTCCATGCTAGGAAGAGTAGCAAGGCAAGAGATGCTTTTGAATTGACTATTTGCATTGAGCTTTGTTAGTTTATGTGTCTTCTTTACCAGCTTCTTACCCAAGCGATATTGCCAAATGCAATTAGGACACCATGCAAGAAAACATTTCTTCTTTATTGTTGTTTCCTTTTCTACCTCCTCTGTCTGTACTATGTGACTCTGTGCGTCTTCCAACCACTTCTGGACAATACAATCAATCTTCTCAGTATTGTTCTTTGCATTTACTGTACGTTTGTGTATGCTTTCCAGAGTTAATTTCAGCTTCTGCTTTTCACTCTTAAAGTCTTCAACGATGTTATTAAAACAAAAGACATAATGAGCTTGGCGTTTTGTCTGAGAATATAGATCCTTTGCAATGTTAGATGTGACAGAACCCACCCCCTCCATAATTAGAGGCAAATATGGGTATAATCTGATATAGAATTGAAAAGTCAATCACATGAGATGGGAGTTAAGATATATATTACTAATAGTATAGCAAGATATACCCATAGACAACTTATAAAAAATTATAATTCACCCCTAGTATTTTGCAAATTAAATATTCAAAGGATTGAATTAATACAATTATTTTGTCAAAGGTCAAAATGACATTGATGATATATTTTAAGTTTTTATCACATTTTTCTTAGTTTATTTATTTAACAAAAGCATACATATTACTGAGTATTATTAAACTATTTCGTATAAAAAATTAATTTAAATTATACTGAGTATAAATGATAGTTAAAATAAATATTAGTGCCATAAAACCTGATCCAATATGACTTGAAAGTTGTATTGACCAATGAGCATATAGGTTTTAAATTTCTCTCACGCTAAGCTTAGCCTCTATCTCTTGTTTTCCTTGTTCAAATATTAGCTGTGCAGATTCAGTATAATTTATTCTTATGGTCATAAAAATTGAAAAATAAGAAAGAAGTGGATGAGAACTCAAGCACCATATAAATACTTTCTCAACATATACAAATGAAAAGCGACAGATCTAGACTAATCTTTCTTATATTGAATCTAAACAAGAAAATAAGAATAGAAAATGAACTATAATCTGATAAAATCTCAAACTACTAAGTCAAGCAAATTAATTCAATAAAGAGAAGAGTCATAACAATATATATATATATATATATATATATATATATATATATATATATATACAAGAGAATAATAATTTTATAGATAGTTAATTATACTCTCTTTGTGAAAAAAATTTCTTCACAACTGCACGATGCGTAGCTTGGATGGTAATAGTTCTCCGATCTCCAACAGCAGCGAGCCGGCCAACGCAATTTCCCTTCTTCTTTCTGGAAGGCAGGAGGGGGAGTAATTACAAGCATGTGACACAAGTCTTGGTCTTTCTCTTTTCAGTAATAATTTGACATTTTCCACAAAGTTTGCGTGGGTAGTTCTGCTTTTTTGACTTTTTTCATACCCTTTAAATAATGCCAATGCCATTCCATGGTACTAAAGGTGCTCTTTTCGGGGTAGCCGACAGTGCTGCGCTGCCTTAGTTAACGACACTAAAATAGTACGAGCACAGGTATTATCATAAATGAAATTTATATTATTAAATTTATTAAATTAATTTTAATAATATATAATATATTTTTATTTAAATAATATAATAAGATATAAAATATATAATTATTAATAATTAACTATTACAAATTATATAAAAATTTTATTTACATTTTTATTTTTATTTTTATTTTTAACTTTATATTTATGTTTTATTTTATCAAAAATATTTCAGAAGAGTTTATTCAAATTTTTCTATTAATCACAATCAAACGCAAACAATCATGAATGGTATATTTTTAAAATAATCGACATACTTTTTGAGTTGCAGCAATTATATGTTATATCCGTAGGAGTGATATTGAGAATATAAATTTATAGGTAATCACTGTTAGTCCGTGGTATTCCATGAAGCTTCCCTAATGTCGTGCTGCACCGTAGTAGGCTTATATATGAATAATGTACTTCCATATGTTTTCAATTAGCATGGGCCCAAACCTTTTGGGTTGGTTCAATTCGACACAGTCGTCTTTGCTTTGTCCCAAAAACAATGCGACTAGGAGAATTATAGTTTTAAATAAAACCAACGTCTCTACTTATAGCATACCCATTTTCTTTTTTTTTTGAATAATACTTATAGCATACCCCCGTTTTAGAAGCCAACCTCTGTAAAGATCGCACCACTGTTGCCATCTTTGCCAACTCTGAACTTGTAGCAATTCCGGAAGGCAGGGTGGGAGAAATAGCACGGCTCAATTGTTTTAGGATGGCTCCTTCGTATGTTCAAATGCTTCAATGAGCCAAAGTTCTGGAAAATGGGAATCTGTTTCCTTCCAGTTATGTCTGCTGCAAATTAAGATACATTGTAACATTGGTCAGCAGAGGAGCCGCCATGTAACTTTTGCTTCAACTCATACATTACAGATAACCATTCCTATCAACCACAGGGTAGTTATATGTCAAATAACGTGTTTTCGGGTTCTCTTTTTTTTTTTTTTTTTGGCATTTATAGCATCAATTGGTATCATCTTTTGGCTGGCGATGAAGTGATGTAGCATCATGCCTGTTGGAATGGCGAAGGGGAGAAGGAGAGGAGATAAAATTTTGAAAATGGACTACTTCGTTCAAATTTTCATTAACAATTCTTCCCACTTGTACGCACTACACAGATTGCTCCTAACAAGCTCACATATTTATAGAACGACATCAATAGCTAGAACAAACATTAAATGAAAAAAGACATCATTACTCTAGATTACTTGTAAACTCATCACAAGCAACATGGGTAATAATGACAATGTACCAAAACTATTAAAAAAAAAAAGACACAAACTTTCTTTGACAGCATGCCGCTTTCCACCAATTAGCCTTCCGCAGTGAGCTCGTCACTTCCGTGCTCTCTCTCTCCTATTTGTGGTACAAAACAGCCATTTGATCTTTCTCATTTCTCCATTTCTAAGTTTCTCTCTAACCTTATGTTTTCTTGTGTACTTTATGATTGGGACTGCAAGTTGCTCCGCTCTTCTCACTCATTTTATGTTCTCTGCATTACTTTTGAAGTTAGTAACAACAAACTTCCCTTTTGTTTTTTTGCAGGACTTAAATGTGGCAAGACCTTAGGATAAATGACATGATATTTTAGTTGAATGCTGTTGTTATTGGGATTGTAATGATATGAAATTAGGATAGGTGACCTCTGTTCTACCTGTAAATTGTGCTGTTTGGTTGTCTAGACATGAATTGGTCTATTTTTATGGCATGGGTCTCCATTTTTAAGGAGGAAACTCTGCCCAAGTTTTTTTTGAAAAAGTTGTTCTCAATTATTTAGATAATATGAAATTGAAGTTGAATTTAGGATTAGTTTGAATTTAGGACTTATAAGATAAAATTAGTTTTTAATTTAGAATTAGGTTACAACTTAAAAGTTAATTATTACTTAGAATTAGGGTATAAATTAAATTATTAAAAAATAAATTATTAGTTGAATTTGAGTATTTAGTTCAACTAGTTAAAATAAATTAGTGCTTAGTTAGAATTAGAAGTTATAATTTAGATTATTAGTTAGAATTAGATTATAAGTTAAATTATAAGTTATAATTTAGATTATTAGCTAAAATTAGATTGTAAATTAAATTATTTAAAATGAATTTTAGATAATTAGGTTACAATTTGAAATTAATTTTTAGTTTAGAATTAGGTTAGAATTTGAAATTTAATTAAGTATGTTATCATTGGAATTTAATTTGAGTATAAATAACTTTTTATATAAATTGTAGAGATAACAAGACACTAGATAAATAGTGCAATATTTGTGTGATATTTGAATATTTGGATAAAATTTTTTTGTCCGTTTTTATGATAGTGGTCTTCATTTTTAGAAAATTAGTTCTCAATTATTTAGATTCAAAGAAAATACTTTTGAATTTACGATTAGTTACATATTAGATTATCTAAATTAATTAAGTTAATTATATTAGGTTTTAATTTCAATATAAGTTGTAATCTTAAGCTATAATTTACTTAAAATGTTTTTTAATTTCAAATTAGAAGTTATAGTATCAAATTATGTTTTAAGTTAGATCTTAATTATAACTAAGTTAATTTACTTAAAATAGTTTTAATTTCAAATCATAAGTTATAATATGAAATTTCTTTTTAAGTTAGAATTAAGTTATAAATTAGATTATTAATTAAATTTTGTATGTTTTTTATTAGCTACATTATTAATTTCTCTTTTTATTATTTGTCATCCTATAGTGTCCCCGATGGATTTGGATCAGGTAAGGGTCCTAGTCAAACACCGAAAGTCAGCAATCGGCCTCAATCTTCTTGTTTGACCACCACCCCATCAGTTGCTCTAACTTCCACCACATCTACACCAGCACCTCCACATCGGGTTTTTACCCTCCTAACCCGTCCACATGGCTTATTGCAACCCCATCATCATCTTGTGAGCCTTCTCGACCCCCTATGCAACCTTCCACTCATGACCTTGCAACCCCATCCCAGTCTTCCCATGATCTACCCCATGAAGATAGTACTTATAGTCAGAAGAAGACCATTTACCCTATGGACTAGCACAGGTATTTCCGTTTTATGGCTTCCAATAGCTGGAGGCATCCTCAACAACCTCAGAAGCTTTGACTACGAGTTCTTTGGTTAAAGCTCGATGAGTAATAATGACATGGCAGAAGGTTCTTATTGCCACTCATTAGAAGTGATTTAGTGAGTGGTCGATAAGTACTCACATTGCTTATGTTTAATTTAGTTTTTGAATTTAGTGATGGGTTTTTGACTACTAACTTTTTCTTTCTTGGCAGACCCCGATCACACTGAAGCACTGTGGTAGGTGTTTAACTTCTACGGGTGGAAGTGCATGGTCGAAATATATTGACATATCTGCGAGGCCAAAGGAAGACCCTAGACGATAAGCAGGGGTGTATAGGAGGATCCAGTCTGAGACTAAAACTTCAAGCAATTCTAGATGAAGGCGATGTAGGCAAAGAAGAATAAAGCCTTTGAGAAAAAAGGGACATTCCACACCAAAGGCTTATCACTCTAGAGACAAGCTAGTCAATTTCAACACTAATTTTGAATAAATTAAGTATTATTATTAAATTTTAATTTAATGATTAATTTATTTAGTCTCCTTTTTTTTTTTCTGGAGGTGACATTTAGATGGCCTGCTGATCAAAGCAAATTGTTTAAGTTCATGCACCAGGTGAAAGGTAATAAGTTTTAGGTCGATCGAAATGTATTCTTAAAAGTTTAACTCTTTTGATTGTAGGAGTGGTTTCAGGCTACGATGCAATAACACTAGTCTTGCTAACCATTTGATGTAGCTCAGAGCTCTAAGGGTAGTGCTAGCAATAAAAAGGATGTTTGAAGGGACTTAGTCAGCATTTACAAGGGCCAATTTATGGTATGGACTCTCAACCCTTCATAAACGATGTTACCTACTCTTCGGATCCTGCATCTTAGTCTCAGCCCTCTACAAGTTAGATCATCCCCAGATTGTTGGAAAGCATTAAGGCATCAATCAAGGAGGAGCTTACAGTGAAGGTCAACAAGTCGATCACGGCCAAGGTCAAGATGGAGGTTCAATAAAAGAGATGATTGCCATACAGGATCGCTTAGCCTAGTTGGATAGCATCATTGCTCAAAGTCATAGAGGTTGAGCTGAATTCAGTTCTACTCAGTCTCAATCTACGTCATAATAACTCTAGCATGGTCATTCTATTGAGGTTAAGGAGTCCAAAGACACTAATGCAGCTACTGATGATCCCCTGATTGATGAAGATTATCATATATGAAATTTTTTTGACTTGGATTGATTGTATTGAATTATTATCATAATATTTAGATATTTACTTATTTAATTTTTTCCATTTATTTAATTTTAAGTTATTTTATGAATACATAAATTATAGATAAATTCATTTTATTTAACTAAAATTATCAATTTACCATTACCGAGAGATACACTGCTAGTGATTTATACATCACTTAATCAATTTTGTTGAGGGATCGTACCCCTGGTAGATTTAAGAAAAAAAGCTTAATTATTTAATATTTTTAGAGAGAAATCCCTTGAAATATAAATATTTTACTGAGAGTTTGTCTTCGGCAATATTATTGACTCCTTTATCTATTTACAGTAAATTCACGAATATTTTAATTATTTTTTAAGCTTTTTTATTTTTAACAAATGGCTAACCATGTATAAATTTATGTAAATTTACTAAGGGACATAAATTACCCTGGTAAATATTTTAACATAATTATTAATGATGAACGCGTGTTTCTTAAAAATTTATCAATAATATTAACTTACTGACAAAAAATAGAGTTGCTCCGATAAATTATCAATCAATAGTTACAAAATTTTTCATAATGGTCCAAACACTTTCCTCTAGTTGAATGAATCTTGTTTTGTCCCAAAACAACGTGGGAAAAGGGAAATTTCCCTCTTTTCTATACTTTTCCTCCTCTTCGCTTTTGAAGCCTTTCTAATTCATTGAATTTTATAATGTCATTCTGCACTAAGGGGTACGAATGTTTGCTGTGTCAAACATAGAGGATTATGAAGGCCTACACCACCAAAGGTAAAAATAAAACACTCCTAAGAAATCAAAATAAGTATAAAAGGACCAAGGTGAAGGCCTTGGAGTATATTGAATAAAATAACTTTTATCCATGATTGGAAGTTTAAACTTTTGGATCGATTTTATGTTATATCAAAGCTTCTTTGATTATTTTAGCAGTTTTTGGTTAGATATTTGATTCTTAATGTCCACATCTTTTAAATTAAATTATATTATTCTATACATAATTTTTTTGTCTATACAAGTTTATAAGGCTTTCTGTACGCTCTTTTCTCTATCAAAACTTAAGTGGTTTAACTTTTACACACTTCAAGTATTCTTTTCATATACATCATGCTAGGAGACATGTTAAACATAATTCCTATTTCTAAGAATCTAATTGTAAATACACACTTTTTGATTGATTAATTTCTTGACAATGTATGTGTGATAAGTACCAGGGTTAGATTTCTTCACCACATTAACGAAAATTATCTTTATCAAAGTGAAGCATTGTGTTAATTGTCCAAAACTTTTGAAGGCTAAGGGTGTTCAACTGAACCAAACCAAATCTATCCAACCAAAGTCGATCAAAGTCAACTTATTATTGAATAAATTAGATTGGTTTTTCTAAAAATCGATTAGTTCTAAATAGATGTTGACTCTAAAAAAAAAATAAAAAAAGAAACCAATTCCAACAAAACTAAATTGATTACACTATTATATAAAATTTTTTATTTTAAAATATATACATTTTATCCAAAGCAACTAACCTAACAAATCCTAGTATTAATGCTCTTATTATAACGAAAATACTTGTCAAATTGAATTTTTTCGGGTTTGATTTTGATGAAGAACTTGTCATAATGTAAGAGAAAGCAAAATACATATCAAACAAAATAAAAGTCACAAGAATATATTTCCTTAGACAATTTATAGATTTACTCTTTTGTTTTCTTGGCACATCATATTATATGTAATATTTTTTTGCTGATTATATATCATGTATATTATTCTTTTAACCTAGCAATTTTAACCACATTATAAAATAACTAGTAACTCTAAGATTTTGTTGTTGAGTTTAATAAAACTTTGACCATAATCTTATAATTAATAAATAGATCTTTAATGCACAGGGTAATATTTTAAGATTAGTTTATAAAGATGTATGGCTTGACAACAACTAAAGCAAAAAGATTAATTTTCTTACATCATCTAATCAAATCGATCCAATATAAACTGATTAAATTCAGTTTTGACTACTTAACGATTAATTATATCAGTTTGGTTAAATCAATTATCCAAACTGATTCAAACCGAACCATAAACTATCCTAATGAAGGCCATGAGATCCACAAGTACATTATAACTAACTGAATATAGAAACCAACTGCAGGGACCTAAGCTGCCATTCTTATATGACAATGTGCTTGCTATATTGTAAATGCAAACAAATTATGAAAATTATATATTATAATTATATATCCTCATTACAAAAATTAATACATATATATATATGTATCGGAGGTGAGGCGTTAAATAGAGTGACAATTAATGTTTTATGTTCAATAAGATAGCACACCCAAAGTTTACTCAAGCTCTTTAATTTAATAAGCTATGTTATTTTTCATGAATAGAATATTTTAAATTTTTATTTCAAAATTTAAATTATTAAATTTTTTCAATATTATAAATTAAATTGTAAGATTTAACTAATCTAACATTCTACATTTATTTAGTGACGTGTTGATGAATTCTAAATAAAGGAAAATTACTTTCTCCTATTTTAATTACTTCATAAAATGGAAAAAGCTATTCCTATTTAAAGTTAGTAACAAAATGATCACAAAACTAATGTAAGTAATTGAATTTATTAATCTATTTATAAATTTACTAAGTCAAATAATGTAAATATTTTAAGTTAAATTTTAATAAAATAGAGGATTCAAATCCATTATTCCTAATACAATAAGCCTACCATTTTGGTGTTGATTTAATTCAGCCCTTTTGTCTCCATGTTGGCCGAAAACAATGTGAGAATTGAAGTTCGAGTATGACAAGTAGAGAGGCCCCGTTTGCATGCCCAAAAAAAAAATAAAAGAAAAGAAAAATGGAAAACTCGAGTTCAAATAGACTGGTGCTGCTTAAATAAAAACCAACGTCTCTGCTTACATCGTACGGTCCATACCCCTACTTTAACTCCCAAGCTTTGTTATCTCACCACTGTCGCCAACTTTGCCCATTTTGAATTGTTAGCAATTCCGGAGGGCAGGGTGGAAGAAATAGCACTGGTTTGGAGTTTGCAACTGTGTCTCAGCAAATGCTTCAATTAGCCAAAATTCTGGACAGAAAGGGAATCTGCTTTCTTCTAGTTATGTCTCTGGTGGATACAGTGGTAAGCAAAGGAGCCACCCTTCGCTCATAGTTACCAGGTTTATAATATTTTATGATTCAGAATGCTAATATTAATTTATGATACATTATTTCTCATACCATGATCCTGAATATTGAACCAATTTGTGAGACAAAAGGCATTTGAGTAAATCTGACAGTTATATATATATATATATATATATATATATATATATATATATTGTTGAATCTAGACAACTATGCTTTTGCTTCAATTCATACATCACGGAAACAGACAATATACAAATTGTTATTGCCCGCTCTCAAAAACAGTTGCCCGGTTTGTGGGGGCGGGGGCGGGGGGAAGTCCATTTGGAACCATTTTTTTTTTTTTGGGTACCACGCCAAAAGCATGCTTCTTACTCCTTATATAAAAGCAGTTCCTAATCCCGCTCATTTGCTGTAATACAATTTGAACCAAGGTATTTCATAATCCCATGACTTTAGAGTCCTTTTAATGGCAATCTCATCTTTTAAGTAGTTCATTTATGCTCTAATAATATTGCTGAAACTGAGATTAAAAAAGAGGTGTTCTTTGAATTTCTGGAGGCAGAAGTCGACAATTAGGGGTCTGTTTGCTAATTGTCTGTTTGGAAGTGTTCTCTGTTTTCTATTTTCTAAAGTAATTTTGAAAAATGATTTTTGGAACAGTTTTCTGAACCAAGAGCATAAAAAAATGGTCATTTGGATGAAGTGTATTCCAAAATAGTTTTGAGAATAATAAAATAAAAAATTTGTTTGGATTTGAATGAGCAATTTTGTTCTCTTTAATGGTTTCCCTTCTAAAATCTGCCATTTCTTCTCTTTAATTTATCACTGGAATTACCAATTAGTACCAATCTTTACAAGAACCAAACACAATCCCAGCAAGAGTGAAACTCACTGAGTTTTGGTTCTAAAGAGATGTTCCCTCAGTGACGAGTTCCTTCATCAAGTCTAAGGGATGGAGAACAAAGTAGTTCTAAAGAGACCTCCCATCCTCAGTGACGAGTTCCACATCGTCAGGTCTGGGGCTGGAGAATGAAGTGGAAAATCAGAGCAAGGTCTTGAGTTTGCGGTTAGGGCTAGAGAAGCAATAACCTTGTTTATTACTATTTTGCCATTAATAAATTTACATAATTACAACAATGTCGCCATGAAAACAACACTTGCAAAACAAAAATAGCTCCATGATGTTCTCAAGTTTTAACTCTAAAAATAGCCATTAGCAGAACTACTTTAAAAATTAAAATATAAAACAAACTCTTTGAAATAATATTTTTTATTTTTTTTGAAAATAAAAAATTATTCTAAAAGACAATTACCAAATAGGCCCTAGATTTCTGTAATCCCTTTGTGGCAAGCTACCCTTTGTTGACAAACTTATAAGAATTACTGGCCAGTAAATCAAGATAAATTTGAGGTTTTTTTCCTGGGTCTACTTGCCGCACAGGATCAAAAACTTGCTATTATACATCAATCTTTGATCTGTTAAGACAGCAAGAGCTTATCTTCCTTTAATTATGTAAAACAACAGCATATTATTGCTTTGTATATTGGAGAGAAATTTGATCTATACTCAGCGATTTTGGTTATCTGTTGCAAAGTGAAGAAAATAAATTGGCATTAACCTCTTTGTATGCTTTAGAGTCAAGAATTTCTCAATGCAAAGCAGAGTTAGCAGAAGGAGAAAATGGAAAGCCTTCTTATATACGTAGATCTGTCTTCAATCTAATGCATAGTTGTCTGATATGGTTTCTCTATATTATCGCCCCTGGTATGTACATGGTCAAATATTAAGTAAAAGAGATGAAAAAGGTGAAAAGTAAGAAAAACAACATGGAGAAATATATGTACACAAGTTTATGTCATTCAAATTTAAATAAAAGATATGGTTTTTATTGGGAGTCAAAGTTCAAGAAAAGAATTCAATCCAAAAAATTAACCTATTAGGTGACAGAACCTCTTACTTAAATATCATTCCACAATTATTTGTATAACCGAGTAGGTCTCGTAACATACCCCACCCATTAAAAAGCGGGACATCCATAAATGATTTTTACTTTGAACTTTATCAAGTATCAAGTAATCCTTTTTCTCTTATTTGAACTATTTCACTCTATACTTTATCAAGTATCAGGTAATACTTTTTTCATATTTAGACAGTTTTACTTTAAATCTTATCAAGTAACAAGTAGCTCTTTTACTCTTTGAATGGCTTCATTTTAAACTTTTCTTAACATCAAGTAGACCTTTTCTTTGTGAAAAGCTTTGCTCCAACTCTTAATAAAAGTACTAATATTAGAACTCAAGTCTAAAATAAGCATTTAACTCAAAAGAATGATCTGTTAAGTGGTAAAATCCCTTAAATTTAAGTATTATTTTATAATTATTTTATGAAATTGATATGAGACTCGTAAAAGTTTCTCTGTTTAAGTCATGCAGACTCTAAAGAAGGGTTAGAGAGATGAAGAATGACAATGAACATTTTTTAGATTTCGATTATCAGTAGATGTTGCTCTTATGGTGTTTCTTAGCTAACTGCCTAAACAATTTCTAACCAAACCATAACTAATGCGACACATCGTCTATTTTCAGTAGCATGACAGTTACATAGCCCGTCTTTTTGTTAGCTGTAAACGAGTAGGGCCGAATTAAATTAAATATTTGTTTAGTTTAGGTTCAACTTGTTTATTATACAAACTAAATTAATTTTAATACTATTTTCATTTATAAAGTCAAATTTAAGTAAAGTATTTGCTCACGATTTAAAAGTTTTTGAACTTGTTGAATCTCATGCCGTACGTTATTCTGCAACAGCATATGCATTCGTTTGGTAAAGATAGTAATCGAATATTTTCTTGGAAAGTATTGTGTAATGGGGCGTGCAGCGTGTAAGTCTTTTGTTTTTTTCTGGGTCTGTTTTCTTTATTTTTTTAGTAGAAAGACGGGACCAGAAGCCTATGCAAAGGAAGAATGCACTAAACTACAGAGACAGCGCGAGAAACCCCATGCAAGTCAGCCTGCATGAGGGGACGCAGCCCCACGGGAATTGACATGAAGACCTGGGTCTATTTGATTTGGGTAGGGTAGCATTAATTTATGTTGTATCTTACTCTTAGGTCTTACCTAACAAATGGAAAGCGAGAAAGCTCTCCATGGTTTAGCTTGCTGTTTCAGAATACAAGAAAATAAAAAATGATATTTTTATTATTTTTACTTAATGTTCATATTTTTAAATATATTTTTTAATCATATAATTTAATTTATAAAATTCAATAAATTTGATTATATGAATTATGTGTTATAAGAATTTATTTAATAAAAATAAAACTAGGGGATAATGAGACTGTTTAAACTAGGTTGATATTAAAATGATTATAATGAAAGCATTCAAAACAACCAAACTTATCTTAAGATTTTTAAAGTTAAGATCTCTTCTTCTTCTTTTTCTTTTTTTTTTTTTTTATTCCTTTTACAAACAATAGGTCATATGGTCATATTTTTGACCGATTATGTACTAAACAAGTAAATTACTGTTGATAAAGAATCAACAAAACATAATCACTTAAAAAATGAAAAAAAAAACATATAGTTAAACATAAATATAAAAAAATAATTTGTAAATTTAAAATAATAATTAATAATTATCTATTGAAATCTGGAAAATATATTTTATATTTTAAAAATTCAAAATTTTTCCATAGAATTTTAATATTTTCTTCAATTTTATAAAAGTGAAATCAACTAGCTGAGCGATATAAGTATGAATTTTCTATAAAATGAAAAAAAAATATGAGTTTAGTGGCTCGGAAGTTTTGCATAATACATATGGTGCATTTTTTAATTGCTAATAAGATTCCTAGAAGTAAAAGGGTTCTGTTGATAACAAATTAAATTTTATTAAATTTATTAATTTTGATAAATTAAATTATAAAATTTAATTAATTTATAATTTGTAATTAAATTTGTGACAATTTAATAAATAAAATGTTGTGAGGCTTATTTATTATATTTAATGAATTAAATAAAATTATATTTAATGATATGATGTGAAATTGTAATTATAATGTAAATTCCTATTATGTTGAAAAAACAAATGCTGATCTAATTGAGTAATTATAATACGATATGAAAAGTGTGGGCCTGCCACATGCTGAACCCATCAGGGCTTGACCAACACACTCCCATTCATTTGAGAAATGCTATTTCTACGTTATTTTTTTGCTACATTTGCTATGTCTCTTACGTGGCAAAAATGAAAAATTAAAAAACGCAGTGGGAGAAATGAAAAAAAGGAGCGGGAATGAAAAAGGGATAGCAGCTGTGCTTCATTTTTATTTTAAACCTCAGGCTCTAGTTTTTCTCTTGACATTGCTGAAGTATATGGCTCTCAGGTGAGTATTTCTCTTGTCAAGGTTTCTTCTCCACTTTGATAAATGTAATTATCATGGAGCAAAGTTAGATTTGTTCCCTTTGGCAGCTTGCACTAAGAGCTATAAATTCAAAGGTTCTTCTTGGAAGGTATTTGTAGAGACAATAGGTTTGATATTAAGATATAGTTATGTTCATGAAGGAAAGTTCATAGATATTAGTTCTAATTATTTTTTTATATGAAGATTTATTAAGAAAAGAAAAAAAAAGATCCAGAAGTTGAGATTGCTGTTACAACAAAGTTTGCTGCACCGCCATAGAGGTTTGAGCATCAAGGTCGTCTCACTGCCCTTGAAGAGCCCCTTTGTCAACTTGGACTTCCTTTTATGGATCTTTGTTAGCTTTATTAGTCTGTGTTTTAATGACTTTATTAAATTACTCTTCTGAATCTTTGTTCTTTCTTTCTTTTTCTTTTCTTTTCAAATGTAAAGTATTAATCAATTATATTACTCTTTTGTTCTTTGTTCTTTTCTTTGGAAAGTTACATTTTGGCTATTAGGTGTTACACTTTATTTATTGCATGTTACACCTTAACTATCGGCATGTTATACTTAAGCTGTTGCATGTTACAATTCAAAAAATGCTCAAAATTTGACGACCGATGAATGGTTGTCTTGGATGCAATTGATCAAAAGTCTTTCCTATAGCCTAGTAAATGTTCCATTTGAATGAGAGACTTCATCTAATTCCTAGTCACATTTTGGCTATCGTGTGTTACACTTTAGCTATCAGCATATTACACTTTAACTATCGAGTGTTACACTTTAACTATTGTCACATTACACTTTAACTATTGGGTGTTACATTTTACCTATTGGCGTGTTACACTTTGGCTATTAGGTGTTACACTTTAGCTATCGGCATTGGCTATTGGGTGTTATACTTTTTCTATTGGTATTGGCTACTATGTGTTACACTTTGGCTATTGGGTGTTATACTTTAACTATCGGCATATTACACTTTGGTTATTGGGTGTTACACTTTAGCTATCGACATTAGCTATTACGTGTTGCACTTTGACAATTATTTTTTATGCAATTTATAGTAGATTACCAAGTTTAATTCTTGTTGAATGAAAATAATAATTTGATGCAATGTACCAAAAATAATAATAATAATTTGATGCAATGTAAAAATTCATGATATATATATATATAAAAGAAAATAACCATACGTTTTGTTATAACTATTTGTTATTGATGGTTATTTTAAGATAATTAATTGGTGACATTTATATTTTATTATTTTATATAAATTTTAATTCTTATATATATATATTAAGAATATAAAAGCAATATGTTTAATATTTGATTTGAAATTATTCTTTCTTAGTTGTAGAAAATGCAATAGTCAATACCGATAATTAAAGTGTAACACTCAATAGTCAAAGTATAACATGCCGATAGTGAAAGTGTAACACCCAATAGCCAAAGTATAACACGCAATAGCCAATCCGATAGTTAAAGTATAACACACAATAGCCAATGCCGATAGTCAAAGTGTAATACCTAATAGCCAAAGTGTAACACCTAAGAGCGAAAATGTAACACATAATAGCCAATGCCGATAGAAAAAGTGTAACACCCAATATTAAACATATTGTTTTTATATTTTTAATATATATATATAAGAATTAAAATTTATATAAAATAATAAAATATAAAGGTCACCAATTAATTATCTTAAAATAACCATCAATAACAAATAGCTATAACAAAACGTATCGTTATTTTCTTATATATATATATATCATGAATTTTTACCTTGCATCAAATTATTATTATTATTTTTGGTACATTGCATCAAATTATTATTTTCATTCAACAGGAATTAAACTTGGTAATCTACTATAAATTGCATAAAAAATAATTGCCAAAGTGTAACGCGCAATAGCCAATGCCGATAGCTATAGTGTAACACCCAATAGCCAAAGTGTAACATGCCGATAGCTAAAGTGTAACACCCAATAGCCAAAGTGTAACACGCAGTAGCCAATGCCAATAGAAAAAGTGTAACACCCAATAGCCAATGCTGATAGCTAAAGTATAACATCTAATAGCCAAAGTGTAACATACCAATAGGTAAAGTGTAACACCCAATAGTCAAAGTGTAACATGGCGATAGTTAAAATATAATGTGGTGATAGCTAAAGTGTAACACTCAATAGTTAAAGTGTAATATGCCGATGGCTAAAGTGTAACACACAATAACTAAAATGTGACTAGGAATTAGATGAAGTCTCTCATTCAAATAGAACATTTACTAAGTTATAAGAAGGAGTTTTGATCAATTGCATCTAAGACAACTGTTCATTGGTCATCAAATTTTGAGCATTTTTTGAATTGTAACATGCAACATCTTAAGTATAACATGCCGATAGTTAAAATATAACATGCGATAAATAAAGTGTAACACGTAATAGCTAAAATGTAACTTTTCAAAGAAAAGAATAAAGAATGGAAGAGTAATTTAATTGATTAATACGCTACATTTGAAAAGAAAAGAAAAAGAAAGAAAGAACAAAGATCCAGAAGAGTAATTTAATAAGGTCGTTAAAATAAAGACTAATAAAGCTAACAAAGATCTATAAAAGAAAGTCCAAGTTGACAAAGGGACTCTTCAAGGGTAGTGAGAAGACCTTGATGCTCAAACCTCCATGGCAGTGCAGCAAACTTTGTTGCAATAGCAATCTCAACTTTTGGATCCTTTTTTTTTCTTTTCCTAATAAATCTTCATATAAAAAAATAATTAGAATCAATATCTATGAACTTTCCTTCATGAACATAACTATATCTTAATATCAAACCTATTGTCTCTACAAATACCTTCCAAGAAGAACCTCTGAATTTACAGCTCTTAGTGCAAGCTGTCAAAGGGAACAAATCTAACTTTGCTTCATGATAATTACATTTATCAAAGTGGAGAAGAAACCTTGATAAGAGAAATACTCACCTGAGAGCCATACACTTCAATAATGTCAAGAGAAAGCTGGAACCTGAGGTTCAAAATAAAAATGAAGTACAGTAGCTATCCCTTTTTCATTTCTGCTCCTTTTTTTCATTCCTCCCACTGCGTTTTTTAATTTTTCATTTTTACCACGTAAGAGACATTGCGAATGCAGCAAAAAAATAATGTAAAAATAGCATTACTCATTCATTTTGTACTCTACATTTCTATACTCACCTAATCATGTCAAGTTTGCCATATTTGACTAAGCCTTGTTTGTTACTCTTTTCTTAAGGTTGTTATATGTCTTGGCTAATAATAATCCCTTGACAACCCATTCTATAATTTAAAGGTAACCACAGACGATATGGTTCTTTATTTGTGTGTTCTACTTTGGCCACTCGAATGAAGTCTTGTCCTGAAATAGACATTAACTAGTTATACAACAAACTGTGTAAGGCATAGACAAAACCCATCCCCACCCAAAACAGAATCAAATAGTTTGTTTTATATATATATATATATATAAAATTTTAAGTCATTTATCAATACATACCTTAATCATAAAAGTTAATAAATATACTCATTTAATTATTAAAATAATATAAAATATCTATTAAACTATTCAAATAATGTAAATACATTATTTCAATTATCAGAATAATATAAATACATTAGTTTTGTCTATATATTATTAAATATTAATAATTATGTGACTTATATTTAATTCTTAATATATATTATCTTTTTATAACTGTTTAAATGAAAGTAAATATAAAAATTTGTATAAAAATAAAAAAATAGAAAAGTTGAAAAACCTTAAAAAATACCTTCAATCTTTCTCATGATGTTTTCTTTAATAAAATACACAAAACCCTCATTAATTAATTGTAAGTTACAAAACACTCTCCTTAATTTTTAATTTTTGCATTGAACATTTTAAAACTTTTCAACTTTTGCAATGCTATTGCTTTGTTACATTTTTCATTCAAATTCAAATGAAATCCTAAATTTTATGCTCAAATTCTAAGTTAACCCATATAAAAAGATAAAAATGCCCCTAAACATTACATGAAAATAGGCGCACAATGGCGACAGCCTCGTCGAGTGCATGAACTGCTTCTGATGTGAAGCCTTGCAGTAATAATCTCTTTAAACAGTTGGATCGAGCTATTGCTAATACTAAATGGAGGCTTATGTTTCCTGAGGCTTCAATTATTCACATGCCCTATCTAAAATCAGACCATTCTTCTCTTCTTATAAATTTCAAACCAAATAGATGTGCTGGTCCTAAGGGAAAACCATTTAGGTTTTTAGTTGCATGGACCATGCATGCAGACTTTACTCACGTGGTGCAGGAAGCTTAGAATAAAGCCTCAGACTTGCATGATTAGCTTCGCATTACGACTGAAACTCTACTGGCTTGGAACAAAGAGAGCTTTGAAAACATTTTTAGGAGAAAATGTAGATTATTAAAAAGACTACAAGGGTTAGATCATAGACAAGACCCTTATGAGCCAGAGAATATTCGTAGATTCAGGGAAAGACTTTGGTAGGAGTATGAAGAAGTACTAAATCAAGAGGAAGCACTATGGTACCAAAACTCCAGAATTAATTGGCTGAGCATGGGTGATTGTAACACCAAATATTTTCACATGGCTACTCTTGTGTGTAGGAAAAGAAATAAAATTGAAATGTTGATGGATGACCATGGCAATTGGGTGTATGAAGCAAATAAATTAAAAGACATAACTGTTCAATATTTTAAGAAACTTTATCAAGCAGATACCCCTCAAAGACAAGCTATGAACTTGGTGAATGGTTTTCCTATCACAGATATTAATGCTATCACTTCTATATCTAATAAAATAAATGAGCAGGAGATTCATGATGCTGTTTTTTCAATGGGAAGCTTCAAAGCTCCTGATCCTGGTGGCTATCATGCTATGTTTTTTCAATCACAGTGGGAGATAGTCAAAGATTTTGTTTGTGTAGCAATCACTCAAATTTGGGACAATCCAGAGGAGGTAAGAAAATTTAATCAAACTCTTCTTGTTTTAATTCCAAAGTGGAGACTCCAGAGAAAATTACTCAGTTTAGACCTATTAGTTTATGCAATGTGATATTTAAAATAGTTACAAAAATTTTAGCCAATCGTTTAAAGTCCCATTTAGATAAATGGATAGCCCCAAATCAGTGTAGTTTAATTCTTGGGAGGCAAGGGAGAGATAATATTATAATTACCTAGGAAATTATTCATAGCATGAAAAATGCTAAAGGAAGTAAGGGGTATATGATAATTAAAATTGATTTAGAAAAAGCTTATGATAGATTATGTTGGAATTTTCTTAGAAGCATACTCACAGAATTGGGACTTTGTGATCATGTTATTGATATAATTTGGAAATGCATTTCCACTGTCTCAATGAATGTTTTGCGCAACGGTGAGAAAACTGTGGACTTTTTTCCTTCCAGAGGAATCCGACAAGGTGATCCCATATCAGCTTATCTCTTTGTATTATGTATTGAAAAGCTAGGACATTTAATTTTTCATGAAGTTCAACAAAAAAGATGGAAGTCTTTTATGTTTGATAAAAAAGGAACACAGGTGTCTCATTTATTTTTGGCTAATGATATCATTCTTTTCACAGAAGCCTCATTGGCTCAAGTGGAAATTGTGAAAAATTGTTTGGAAATATTTTGTAATGCCTCAGGCCAAAAAGTTAATAGAGAGAAGACCAAAATTTATTTTTCAAAGAACGTCCATCATAATGTTAGAGTCCAAATAGCCCATGAGATGGGATATGGTATCACTTAGGATCTAGGTAAATATCTAGGTGTGCCTTTACATCATAAAAAGGTGGACAAAAGGACTTATGCCCATGTGGTTGAAAAAGTGGTTGCTAGGCTATCCAATTGGAAAGCAAAAAATTTATCTATGGCAAGCAGGTTGGTGCTAACTAAATCAGTGTTGGAATAAATACCTTTGTATTCTATGAATACTTCAATGCTGCCAGCTAGAACATGCCAAGAAATAGAAAAAAACTGCAAAAAATTTATTTGGGGAACATCATCTGGGCAGAGAAGGATTCATTTGGTGAAATGGGAGAGTATATGTCAACCAAAAGCTACAGGGGGCCTCGAATTGAGAAGTTTATAGAATGTAAATAAGGCATTGCTCATGAAAGTTGGATGGGGATTAATTAAAAATAAAGATGCTCTTTGGAGTAGAGTTTTGTGATCAAAATATAAATGTGGCCATGGTAATTTTTCTCAAATATATAAAAAAAAAAGAAGCCTCAAATTTCTGGAATAGACTTTCCTCTTGTTCGAAAGACTTACAAAAGGGCCTCATTTGGAGTATAGGTAGAGGTACAAAAATTAAATTTTAGACTGATAACTGATTGAATGGAGTGGAGTCTATAGACAGATATGCTCTATCTCCCCTTTCTTAGTAGATAAAGAGAAGAAAATCATAGAGTTTCTTAATAATAATGGCCACTGGAACTGGCAAATTAGTAAAAATTTGCTTCCAAAGGAGATATGTGACATTATTATATGGACCACTCCTCCAAACCCATCTTGTGGAGATGATGCTTGTAAATGAAAGTTTTCTCTAACAGGAGAGCTAATAGTCCAATTAACTTATGCTTGGTTGAGTGGACTAGGTGATTGCCAGAAGCAGGATATTTGGAAGTTGATCTGGAAAGCTAAATTCCCAAAAAGATTTAAAACTCTACTATGGATATGTGCCAAAGGGAAGTTACTTACAAATATTCGAAGAAAAAAGATGGGGATTACAGATGTAGATGTTTGCCCAGTTTGTTAACAAGAGAGTGAAACTATTCTTCATGCTATTCGGGACTTTAGGAGAATGAATATATGGAAAAGAATACTACATCCCAAATTTTGGACAGAATTTTTTTTACTTCAAATGCCTGACTGGATTGCTGCTAATCTAAAAAAAAAAAACATTATAGAAAGGAGCATAATCTTGACCAGGAGGTGTTATTTAAATTAACAATCTATACTATTTGGAATTTGCATAATGAAGTCATCTTTGATAAGAAAGATCCAAGGGAGCAAGAAGTTATTATGAAAATTTTAATTCATGCAAAGGACATTCAAACAGCAAAAGCCTTGGGACGATTGATCCAAAAAGAGATGTTTAGTTAGTTGTCTTTGTCTTTTGTTTTTTCCATTGTACCAAAAAAGAAGAGGGCGAGGACAACTAGAGGAGGTTGCAAATGGCGGCGGGTCTAGAAAATTTTTTTATAGGAATCAAAATATTATTTAATATATTTATAAATTTTTAATTTTTATATTAAAATTTTTTTATAAAATTACTTTCAACATAAATATTACTACAAAATATCAAAGTAGAATAAAAATTTATTTAAAGTGATATCTTTTAAATTTAAAATAATTAATAATTAAATCAGAATTATTGTTTTAAACTAATTTTGTATTTTTATGTAATCCAATAAGATATAACAAAATACCTTCCATTTTATTCAAAAATGATTTCGAATAATTTCATTTTATAAGTGATAGTCTAATTAACTGCAAAAGTTAAAAGTGTCAAATATTTTTAAATTAATGTGTAATTGATTTTTATTTTTAAAAGAATAGTTGACAAGTTATTTAAATTTAAGATATTATAGAAATAATAAGAATAAAATATTGAAGTTAAAAGTTTAACCCAATTTAATTATATCACTACCATCATTGTGTCCATGTGTAGTATCTTTAAAATAAGGTAAAGCACTAAATAGTATTGACACGGATAATTAATGAATTATTTTCTCTAAATTTTTTTTTGTTATTATATGGCTGCAAACTTATCTATTATTCACTAAATTATTAAATCATTGAATTTGAATAATTACTTGCAATAATGGTCCACTTGTTGGGTATGAAGTAAGTGAGTAATAGAATCATTTTGTAAGAAAGTTGTTACTTTAATAAAAAAAAAAAAAGTAAGATTTACAAAGTTAAAAAATGAGAAATTTAAAAAATACAAATTCTTCACTATCAATTTAATATATCTATCAAATCTGTTATATATTTAAATTGTATTGATGGTTTTAGTATAAAAATTATATTATGATTAGTTTACACTGCTAACATTAACATATAAATAATTTTTGTCTAATTTTTTTAGTTATATTAAATTTTTTAGTATATTTATTCAAAGCTCAAAAAATTTTGGGAGGCAGCCATACTCTTACTAAGCTCTGCCACTGGTCAACGTAACAGTGTTTTAGAGTGTGCTGTGACCTGACCGGTGAGCAATGAGCGATAAACACAGATTCTATATATCGGGGAGAGAGAGAGAGAGAGAGAGAGAGAGAGAGAGAGAGAGAGAGAGAGAGAGAGAGAGAGAGAGAGAGAGAGAGAGAGTCCTTTTGCTCGAGTTTCTAAGTCTTGGGAGAGGTTGCATTGAGTATTGAAATAGATAATTTGAGACTTTTTTATTATACAAAATTTTAAAATTTATTTAAGATTGATCTTAAATTATTTATTGTAATAAAAATATAAATATAAATATATAATTTTAACATTACAAGTTGTAAATAGGGCCACAGTACACATCCCTTTCTCTCAGTTTTTTTAATTTATTTTTTATTTAACAGCATATATAATAATATATATGATTTTATCTTCATTTTCATGTGTTAAAAAATTAGATTTAAGCCGGATATATTATTCTTTTTCCTTCACACACAGTTTTATATTCATTTGATAGTCTTCTTTGTTGTTTTCCGTTCCAAAGTTCTTTAAATTAGGCTTGTATATGCTACTTACATATGATGAATGAAAAAAATAAAGATTACAATGTATAAAATATTCTGAATTAAGGGTTAATTTTAAAAATTTTCCATAAATTTTAAATTTTTTTACATAACTTTCTTTAACTAACGAAAATAAATTAAAAAAATATTTCTCTTATATTTTTTATTAAATGATAAATGGCACATTAAATTGCTGTAATAAAAAGACTAAAATAACTCTATACTTCCTTCATATTTTCCTTTAGCTGCGTAGGAACTGGGACTTGGCCATCCTTCATTTGCAGTCGAAACTTTAGTTCCCCATCAATCCATCCAGACGCAACAAGAAGTTTCCAGCCACCTTTGCAGCACGAGCAAGAGTTCGCGAAGCCAGTTGCGCTCTTCTGGATTTTGACCCAGTGCCACTGTGCAAGGACAGCCGCCGTTCTTCAACACAGCGCCCATTGTTTAAGGAAGCTTCGTTCGCACCATCAAGAGCCCTCATTTGCAACCAGAGATCGCGCTTGTGAGTCGAAGTGGGGTTCCATCCTCCCTTGCCTTGCTAGGCTTCTTGAAGAGAAAACGATCTTCTACGGCGATGAACAGTGGACTTCCAAGGCTTCTTGATCGGGAACACAGTCTTCTGCAATGGTGAACAGTGGACTTCCAATGGTGACAAGCGACCAGGAATCTAGTGCTATTCTCCCTAAAATGGTCATGGCCGGAGACATACAGAAAAGAAGGAAGAGGGTTGGTGGTGGTAGCTGGGGAAGAAGAGGGGGAAAATAATAGAATAAGAAAGGAAGAAGCATGTGGCACTCATAGGCAAAGCGTTTCACTGAAAAACAGGGAACAAATTTCATAGCTTTTACTCTATTCTCTTAGAGTACACCCCCTTTTTCAATTGAATATGCAGTCTTACACATCAAAACACCAATCCTTTCAGCATTCTTTGGCAATTTGTAAACGATTCCTTTCACATCAGAAACATGAATTCTACTATTTGGTGTGACTTTGCGCGTTTACATCTCCACTGAAAGAGAAAATACTTCTGAACAGCAATTTCTCTCCAACTGGTTATTTTCCTTGGATGTGAATGTGAGTAGCAGTAGGGTCATTGTATGTTCTTTAACCACTATGTGTACCCATGCAAACTCCTCTGCAAACTTTAAGGGAACACTTGGCTCTTGGGGTTGATTGTGTGGAAAGTTCAAAGAGAAGGGCCAAATGGGGGAGACTGCAAACTCCTCTGCAAGCTCAAAAACGCTGAGAGAAAGATCGAGAATTTGAAGAGGAGGAAGCACGAGGATGCCAAAGCAAATGAGAAAATAGTGGGTATTTTGGTCTTTTTATCATAGTAATTTAGGGTTCCATTCATCATGTATCAGAAAATTTAACAAAAGAAAATTTTTGTATGTTTTAGTCAGTTAAAGAGAATTTTGTAAAAAATTTTAAAATTTAAGAGAATTTTTTAAAATTAATTTTTAATTCAAAGGAGTTCTATATATTTTTGTTAAAAATAAATGATAATCTATGGGCAAACAAAATAAATACAATGATATTATTTTTTACAAATTAAATTAAACAAAATATTTATTTAAAAAATATAAATTATTAAATTTATTAAACTTAATTGATTGAATTGTAAAACCTAACAAAATTAACAATTAAATTATTAATTAGAACAATTTAATACTCCACTTATTATTATTGTTATTTTGCATCATTTGTGAGGAATATTGGGTGTTGTCCCACTTTCACTTTGCCAAGTAAACTCATATGGAACTGTAGATTATACAAACATCAAAATTATAAGCTCAAGCGTATCAGTTCATAGTATTCTCAATATTTTGTTAGTAAAGAATTTTGGGCGTAAACATGGGATTTGATTCGTTTGATAAAAACTTGGCCTTCAGTTTGGTTTAGTTACCTTACAAAAATTAAATAAATGATGAAACTGTTACTGTAAGAGTTAGGGTCAGAAATGGATATAAATCATATTATCACTATGGCTAATAAACCATATTATCATAGTAACTCTTTTCTTTATCAGAGTCATAGTAAGTCTAACAATATTAGAAACAGATAACTGCAAAACAGTCACTGTTGAAACAACGGATGTTAATCAACATTGTTCAGAGTCAACTACATCAACAAGGTAATCCATCAATGTTTCAAAATCAGTACTCCTAAGTTAGTACCCGTAACTATGTACCTTAATCTCTATTTGCTCATTATGTCATATTTGTGCTCAGAATAAACTAGACTCTGCCTTGATGCGTCAACCATCCAAAAATGCAAACCCAAATTTGACAAAAGGACAGATTCCCCACAAAAACGAGCTCTTGCTATAACAACTATGGAGCTCCATATTGGTTTGCACGTCTTCCCACAGATAGCATAGTAGTTTAGACAAATCATTCATAAGTAGTAAGTTTACCCATTGTAAAATTTCAAGCTTTCTCATCACTTTAGCACCAAAGGTTTCCCATGAGCCTTGCCCTGCCACCAGTTGGTTGGCATAAGATGGTCTCGCATATGCTGCACTCCACAACAGTCTGAGTGGCTGAAGAGATCTTCAACAATTTCCTGAAGCACACATAGTCAAATTGATAACACTAAACACTACCGTATTTTATGTGTTTGCCCTAAAAATACTGTTTGAATGTGACAATCAGAATTAGAGTCAACAAACAAGAGGACATATCCTACTTACATTTTGGAGCAACCATGGCACTCGACATCCAGCAACACAATTTTAGTTGTTAAAAGATTTTCAGAGAGACCCGTAAACAATGTAATGTAATATTGAAGTAAAAGTTACTTCCAAAAAAAAAAACTGCAGAATAAGTTGGTATGCAAAGGAGGTAAACCAAAAGAGGGAGTGCTCAATGTTTAAAGCTTAGCAATATGATGCATGAGCAACTATTAGTTATATATTGTGAAGGCTAATGATGGATTATTTGGATTCACTACCATAATTGATTTTAGTACCCAAAATCAATTGTAACAATATTAAAAACCTAGTTGACTTCTCATGATCAAGGGGGAGAAAATAATTGGGAGCCAAAACAACAGTTTGTTTCCACAAAAAGCAGCACCTACTTACTGATAGGCATGTCAAAACAGGTTAACCCGCCCCGACCCACCAAAGCCCGCAATTAAACGGGGCGGGGCGGGCTGGCCCGCATAATAAGCGGGCTGCAAAACCTCAGCCCAGCCCGCCCCGCGATGGGCTGCGGGTTATGCAGGCCAACCCGCAATAATTTAAAAAAATTATTAAAAATTAAAATTTACAAAATTTTACTTCCTGTTGCAGTGTTACTAGGTAAAGCTTCAAGTTCAACTAAAGGAATGGATAAAATAGAAGTACAACCTGATCCATGCCTATTACCTAATTTTTTCCATTCTTGCTACCAAGATATCTTAAAAATTCTCATCAACATATCTATTTTCCCTGATAAATACAACTATATATAACATCATGAAATAAGATCATGGCAATAAAGACTAAATAAGATAAATTGTTTCTATTCAATAGAGAAAAACGAGTAATTTATGATAAAATTCTTGAGGCCTAAACTTAAAGAGAAACTCCTTTACACAACCACATATTGCTTGTATGGTAAAAACTAAGTTGGTCAGCAGTAACATGTGTTAGGCTCCAAAATTTGAGCTTCAGTGTGTTAACAGTCATAACAAGCCAGCTTAACAAACTTAGAACTAACTAGACTAAAAGGAATCAATTTGAAACATAAATTAAAATTACAAACAAGAAGAACTACCTACCATAGAAGCTGCTGATCTCGTTTGGAAGAAAAAACATAAAGATCACAATAAGGCACCAACATATAATTTTCATCATCCAGCCTCCATGGTGCAAATTATCTCAAGGATCCTTCTAGTTTTTGACACCAATCATTAGAATTGTTAGAATTGTGGAAAAAAGAAAATTTCTCAAGCTGACCCACAGAACTGCATCTATTTCAAACCATTCTCTGCTAGGTGCACATGTAAAATGATTGATTCCTACAGCAATAATAAAAAAAATTACATGATTCATCCATCTTCAAACACATTATAAGAATTCTGTTTGTCCAAGTATTTCGTTAACTTACAAGGGATATTTCAGTATCACTATCACAATTGGCTTCTAACTCTCCCCAATTAGATTTACCTACACCACCAAATTACATGCACACATTAACATAGTAATTAAAATGTAGTATCAATATAGTAACTATCATAAATATGCAAAAATAATAACTCACATCTTCTTCATTGTCTTGTCCTTCATCTTCATTAAGTAATTCGTATTGAGTATTTGAACCTTCTTTTGATAATGTTGTTTTAATTTTTATTGCATCTTCATCACCATCTACAACCAAGTAAATAATTAAAGTGATTATAACATTGTGGTACTAAATATAAGTTTTGAATTAAATAATTAACAAATTATAAACAAAACAATATTACCATTGAAAGAAAAACCATGTAGCCAGTTACGTGTGCAAATAAGAGCTTCAACTTTTTCAGGAAAGATATGGCTTCTATATTTGTTAAGCACATGAGCACCAATAGAAAAAGCTGATTCTGATGCAACTGTAGTAATAGGAATAGCCAAGACATCACAAGCCATTACTGATAAGATTGGAAAATGATGCTTATTCATCTTCCAATACTCCAATATATCTAAATCTTCAAAAAAACGAAATTCAAGCTTTGGCTCCTCCAAATAGAGATCCAATTGAGATTTTCCAGCATTTGTCACAGTTTGACTCTCAAACATATAAATTTCCTACATTAAATGAAGCTCAAGACAAATAATAAACAAATTAGATATATACATATATAACTAATATGTGCAAAAATAGTAAAGTGATTAATTAAAGAAAAAATAGCTACAAACTTTTACTTACATCAAGAATTTTCTTGCCTTTATTCAACCTTCCTCCCTCACTTGGTTTAGGTGTGAGTGTAATAGAAGATTGAGATTGAGAAAAACTTGGTGCACTAGAAGATTTGACATTTTGTTCAAAAAGCTTGTATAACATTGTCCTTATATTTTTAATCTTCTCTTGACAAGTAAATGCATCAACTTTTGAGTAAAAATACTCCAGCATCGCAAGCTTTATGCGTGGGTCAAGAATAGCTCCAAGTGCAAGAACAATGCTATAATCACTCCAGTATTTATCAAACTTTTCTTTCATTTTCTGACACATGTCACTGATTACCAAATCTTCATTTTTCAAGTTTTCCAACAACAAACATTCAATCTTCCATACTTGCATAAAATACAAATTAGAAGTAGGATAAGAAGAACCAGAAATCAAGTTAGTAATATCATAAAATAGCTCAAGAATTCACATATTTTCTCTCCTCTTTTCCGCTCCTCAACTGAAGGATAATCTTTATAATTCCTATCAACCACTTTAAGAGATGCAAAAGCCTTTTTATACTTGATGGCATTGTCTAACATCAAATATGTTGAATTCCAACGAGTGGACACATCCAAACGTAAGCCAGCATTAGTGTCAATATTACCAACTTGTTGCACACATTCTTCAAATTTTAAAATCCTCACATACTTCACAGATTCTCTAATTTTTTTCAAGGCCTCACTAGCTACTTTTAACCCTTCTTGAACAATGAGATTCAATATATGAGCAGAACAACGAACGTGAAAAAGTTCACCAGCACATAATAAGCTATCATGCAAACACAAATGTTCTTTCAGAATATCTTTCATACTATTATTATTTGAAGCATTATCCAATGTGAGAGAAAATTTTTTTTTCTCAATTCCCCATTCCTTTAAAAAATCATACAACCTGGTAGCTAGTTCTTCCCCAGTGTGTGGAGGAGGCATATGAGCAAAATTAAGTATTTTGCTGTTTAATTTCCAATTATCATCAACAAAATGAGCAGTCAAGCAAATGTAACCCTTACTAGTGCAATCAGTCCATACATCTGAAGTTAAACAAATTCTATTAGGAATCTTAGCCAACATTTGCGTAAGCTGCTCTTTCTCCCTCCTATAAATTTTATTGATATCAGTAATCACAGTATTTCTAGAAACAAAAATAACATCAGGATTAATATACTTCACCCAAGCTCTAATCCTAGCATATTCAACAAATGAAACAGGCAAATCATGTTGGATGATCGCAGCAGTACATAATTCACGCTGAATTTTCTGATCTATTTTCCTACTTCTCAATTTCATATCTCCATCTATAATCATTTGTCCCACATCTTGAAACTTAAGCATCTTGCACTTTAGCAAATGACGTTTCAATGTGAAAGTCCCATATTTATGACCACCAATCTTATATTCAGTTTTACATGCATTACATTGTGCCCTTTCAATTCCATCTTTCCTAATCCCTTAATTTGTAAAGAAATTCCACACTTCAGAAGTTTGTTGTCTACTCCTTTTCTTTGTTCCACCTTCAGATTTTTCTAACATTGACTCTTCAAGTAAGACATCATCATCCAAATTAACAGATTCCATGACTTAATCAAATCAAATTCAGCTACCAAAGCCCAATTGTTCTATCTAGGTAAAAAACAAACAACAAATTTAGAAAGCAAACATGAGACTAACTAGAAAGAGACAAGCAACGATAAACAACCATGGAGCATGACATATATATGAATCTAAATAATTAAATATGAATATAGAATTATCGAGAAAACCTGTAGAGAAGTAAAGTGACAACAGAACACAAGAGTAGAGAACAGCTAGATCCCCTGAGAGACACAATAGAATAATCACGTTCTACCTTACTTTCTTCTGTTTGGAACAATGGGGCCTCTTGTTTTGGTTAAAAAGTTGTCTTTTCCTTGGCTCTATCGGTTCATTTAATGATTTATACATATGCGATGGGAAAGTACAATTGCAATGCATTGGGAGGTAAGTTTGCCAATACCATAAGCATATTGAGCAAAAAAATACTTTTCACTCGGTACACAATGAACAGACCCAAAATCAGTTCAACAATCCAAGAAAATGTCTCCTTTCAACTTCTTATTCTCTGGTAAGGATGGCGTCAAGCAGTTTAGTACATGGCTTTGCAATTTAACAATAAATGTGATAAGTTTAAAAATGCAAATGTAAATGCACTATTTTAGTTTGTGTTTGTGTGCTTGAGTGCATGTCTGTAACGGAAAAAGTAAATATGTGCATATTCTGCAAAATGAATGTAACGAAATTTTTTCCAAAGTACATGCAAATCTTTGGAACATCTACACGCTGAGAACAGATTTGGAGCTAATCTTAGCAAAATATAAAATTAGCATACATGAAAGGAACACTGACCTGAAGAGTAGAACCACTATCAATGGGTGTGCCGTGTCCGTGTGCGTACTGTGTAGGGGAACATAAACAAAACGACTAGGACAGGTGACTAGGCGAGACAGCGAGACGGGCCAAATGGCGAGATGGTGAGGTGAGAGAGGGACTGAGGTCTGAGGACTGAGGGCGAGGGTGAGGCGTGAGGGATGCTTCTTCGAGAGTCGAGACTGAGTCACTGACCGAGAGCGATGGAGGGTCTGAGAGACTGAGATAGCAAGAGATGGAGACAGTGACCAAGAGCGACGGAGGGTCTGAGTCTGAGATAGCGAGAGACGGAGAGAGTGAACTGATCGTGATTGAGAGGCGAGAGTGACAGAGTCACGGAGGGTCTGAGTCTGAGATAGCGAGAGACGGAGAGAGTGAACGAGGTCTGAGGACTAAGGGCGAGGGTGAGGCACAAGGGATGCTTCTTCGAGAGTCGAGACTGAGTCACTAACCGAGAGCGACGGAGGGTCTGAGAGACTGAGATAGCGAGAGACGGAGACAGTGACCAAGAACGACGAAGGGTCTGAGAGACTGAGATAGCGAGAGACGGAGACAATGAACTGAGGGTCCGAGTCTGAGATTGCGAGAGACGGAGAGAGTGAACAATGAACTGATTGATACTCGAAAGCGACTGAGTGAGTGATGGAGGGTCTGACCGTCTGAGTCTGAGAGCTGTGCCTGTGCTGCTATGTGACTTGTGACTTGTGAGACTGATAGTACGGGATGAAAATTCTAGAGTGTGTGATGTGTCACGTGTTGCAACCTCAAACCTATAAGTTTTGTCGTTTTACGGAGTATCATGCGGGTTATGGCCTGCGGGTTAACCCACCCCAAACCCGCTTTAACCCGCGGGTTATACGGGGTGGGTTAATTTACCCGCAAATAAGCGGGTTTAGTATGAAGTAACCCACCCCGCCCCTTATGCGGGGCGGGGCGGGCCAGCCCAGCAGGCTCAACCCATATTGACATGCCTACTTACTGATAACAACCTCCCAATATTACCATAAGAAAAAAAATGACTAATATAATGCATTGTAAAAACATGAGATCCACTCATCAAAAAAGAAAGAAGGCAACTTAAACTACATTGTTAGCAACATTACTTACATAGTATACAGAAATCTGTAACATCACCCTTCTAGTTCAGGTTTAATTTTCTCCAATGCTACTTTAGCAGCAATTTGTTTGACTCTCCTTATTTCTTCAAGTTTTCTAGCCGCTTGCGCTTGCTCAGCTGCAACCTTCAAATTCCTCTCAACCTCTTTCAATGTCTCTAACTAGCAAGAGGTTAGTTGGTTTTCTATATCATAAAGCCTAGCCTTCAGATGAGAGGCTTCTTCAAGAAGCGATTGACTGTGCTGATGAGATAGTTCAAGTGATGCTTTGGTCTTGAAATAGATGTGAAGAATCTCACTTTCTCCTCCACATAAAGTTGAATGTACTCCCTAGGAGAAAGGTAATCTTCGGTGGATTGTTTAATTTCAGCCAATGATGATGCACAATTGATGAATTCCCAGACATGTTCAGCATATTGTTGATAGTTAACTAATAAACTATCCAACACATCAAATGTAGCTTCTGCTGCCTCTCTCATGGGCTTATGGTCAAGAGGATTTAAGGTCTCAAGATCAATCAGAAGCTGCCGCTGTGTGAAGAGCACCATTTGCCATTTCCTTTGTCTGTTGGACATCGGCTTTCTTTCACTGCTTGAAGACAAATTGAAACTAACTACATCTCTAGGAACCTCAGCAATGGCAGCTAGAGGAAAGTTGCACATGTTGACTATAATTGCCAATTACAAGCTTGTTAGATATAACAGTTGGAGAATTACTAATATAGTCTTGTTTAGGAACTAAGGCATCGGACACAACAGTTGGAGAATCACTAATATAGTCTTGTTTAGGAACTATGGCATCAGATGATGGGAAAACACCTGTAAAGAGGGTCAATGCATAATAAATAATGCAAAAGGAGAGGGGTAAAAAACCACAAAAAGCATAAGGCATACTTACAACAGAAAAACTGCCGAGGATGGGAAAATTTTATGTTTTTAGTTGGATGGAAGAAACAAGCCAATCTAACCAACCCATTGCAAAAGCACCTGCAATTGGATCAAGAGAGTTTCACACAAATATTTCCAAGAGACCATCTCAAAATACTGCCAAAGTTTTACTTTGGTGATCAAGAGGCAAGGGAATACAAAACTGAACACAATCAAATTTTTGAGCTCAAAACTAAATTTGTTATGACTTGAGATGACATTAATGTCAGGTAGCCGCCAAATATCAAGAAAGACGCTAAAAATGCCCAAAAGATGTTCTTTTTTTATTTTCTATATGTATCATTTAACTGCCTTAACCACGGGTAACAAAAATATAATGTGATTACTTTATTTAGCCCATTGCTCCTCCCATCGGATATTGTAAAATCTGGGTAAAGACTAAAATTTAGAAAATGTCACTTGCATCTTAAAATGGTTGAGCAACACAAAGAAGTGAATGGGAAAGTATATCCCTGCACAGAAATTTGAAAAATAAACAGGATACTAGAAAAAGATACTACCTAAAGATGCATCAACAAAAGTTGAAATCTGCCTTAGAACCTCTTCTTGTTGACAACAGATCCTTAAAGGTGTTACCATAGAGGAAACTAGACATGCACGTGCTCTCTCCTCTAAAGCATCCCATGACACTGAGTTTGTCATACCTAGATTCATGAAAACATCAGGAACATCAAATTCTGGGAAAACAACATGATTGGAAGGGGTTGACAACACTGTTGTTTGATCATGTTCTCGTATCTCCTTTGAAGCTGCCCTTGGTATCGTATCTTCTGCTGGGAGCTCAGGTAAAACCATGATTGGGGAGCACTGAGAAGCATCCATAATTTTCACCCTTTTGGAATGCACCAATTGGAGATCACTTTATTTGCCTAAATCATCATTATCGGTTTTACCGACTTGGTAGCCCTCCCAGAAGTAATGGAGTGTTCTTTGACAAGTTTGCTGCTAGACAGGAACAATGCTTTTGTTCCCTAAGAGCGTATCCTCCCACACATGGTAACAACAATCTCCAAGGTCCTGTTTAACAGTTGATTTGATATAGGCCAAAAAATAAAAAGGAAAAAAAAAACAAAGGAAAAAAGAAATCAATTTATAGTGGATCCAAAATGGATTCCACAGAACAGGGAGTTCAATATTTACAAGATAAATCGCAAACATATTCATTTATCAAAACTATTGTCAGCTAGTACAATCTTTCAACCATTTAAAATTTATTAACAGTCCTTGGTAGCATACGTAAATGACGATCATTCTTCATCATACCATATCTCTACCTACATGAGGAAATCCAATCCCCTAAACATTTTGAGCTAAACCACCTGTCAAGAGAAAAAAAAAAGAAAAAGAAAAAGAAATATTGCAGGAGAATATGCTTGTCAAGTGTCAATACTACAAATGTATATGCTCTCTCAAATATTAACAACGGTATTCATTTGCATATGATCCTATCCTATGGTATACATCCATAATTCCTAAAGGATATATCTGGTGGTTAGAGACCCTAAGAATATTGCTCAAGATATGTTTGAGTAATACATATCTAATCCTTCCCTAGGTAATCTATAATTCCTAACTCACAAAGCTATCGTAATTACTTATTTGTACAATGGTTGTAATTGCTATCCACTAGTAACTTCTTTATTATCACAAAATAAAAGCAACTGATTTCGACACTTACAGGGACCATTTAATTAGAAACCTCTACTTGTAGTCAAATGCATCAAAAAAAGTCATAAAATAAAAGGAAAAAAATCCAAGAACAATTTTTTTGTTTTTTTTTTTAAATGGATAAAGAACAGAAGCCATCGATATGATTTAGAATCAATTGAGAAAATGGATAGTAACAAGTAACAATCTAGCACACCTTTGGCAGGGGGCAAACAAAGTAATATTTACCCACATCTGGGCCACTGCTCTGTTGCTTCTTTTGACATACCCCGGCACCGCACTTACACTCTGGGTACTTATAGGGTGGAAGATGCAAATCACTCTCAGTGATCGGATCATTACACCATTTAACAAAGTCTTTACATCTTTTTCCCTAAAACAGTAAACAAATTCAGCTCAAAAAAGCAACCACCACTAACTAAACTAATTAACAGGACCTTAAAAGAAGAAACTTGAGTGTGCTATGTTAGCATAGAAATACCCTTTTGATGGGGCAGACATAATACTTCCTGCCCTTGTTTCTTTTGTTTTGGGCCGTTCTAACCTCACAAAACCCATGACCGCAAATGCAATAGATCTTCGTGTAATCAGAATCATCAGTGATAGTGCGTGGGTTGAATTTGGCGTTGGGAGAATTGAGGGGGTAATAGCGCGCCCAATGGCCCTGTTGACGGCATCGGTAGCACATGTCGGTTTGCATCCTTCCAATAATATTAGGACAGAGGTCGATTGGAGGCTCAGGGGAAGGTGATGGTGTGAGGGGCAAAGAAATCAATGGTTCACATATTTTTTCTCTTTCCCTTGGCACTCACTCTTGCCCAGGCGGATGGTCTTGTGGTTGACCTGAAGAAGAAGGAAGGCAACGATCTTGATTTGACGCAATCATGCTGGAAATACTGAGCAAGATAACCGGCTATATTCCCGATGAAGTGATGACCTATTTTAACGTTCGGAAATAAATGCAGCAAATCAATATCGTTTTGAAGGACCTTCTCGCTCAAAAGCAGAGATAATGGCAATCATTCAGCAAACTATACCTGCTGAACAGAACTCCAGGGATTACCCCATGACACAAAATTAACGAAATTCCAGAAGTCCATCATGTCCACAAAATATTGTATAAATTTTTGAACAACATCTCATCATCTAAAACACAAAGTACAAAAAACCTTCTCCTAGAAATCCCGATTTCAACAACAACACGGTTCTCTCTCGTACTCAACGAAACCCACAAAACAAGCATGTTGCTTGCACTAAATAATCAAATGATCGACGAAATAAACAAGAAAGAAGAGGGGAAAATATAACACGAAATTAGATGAAAACGAGTTTAGATCTAAGAAACCAGAAAAGAAGTAGCGACGTTATTCACCATGTTGGAAGCAAAGTAGTGACAGCTTAGAAAAGCTTGAAAAACTTCTTACTTTTAAGCAGCAAAGCACGAGCGACTGCCGAAAGGGCCCGAAGGCGGTTATGGACCTTTCAATAGACTACACTACACATATCCTTCTCCCTCAGTTTTTTTTTTAACAAAATTATTTTTGATTTAATAGTAAAAATAAAAATAAAATATAATTTTATCTTGAGTTTTCATGTCAGGTATTTAGTGGTGGGCATTGGGTGGGGCAGTTTGGGTTGGGACAAAATTCTCTCAACCCAGTTGAACCCAATCTCTTATTAATTTAGTCCAACCCTAGTCAAAAAATTCTTCAAACCAGCATTCTTGGGTTGGAATGGTTCAGTTTCACTTGGGTGAGTTAGTTTGGGTTAGGATGGGGACAAATGAACGTGAGGCAAGCGGTGAAACAAGGATGAGGTTTGATTAACTATTGAGGATCCAAAGTGTCGAAGTGTGATGATTAGACAAGAGATGAGCCAAAATGAGAAGAGACAAGTCAAGACAAGGTGGAAGGAGGTAAGGGATTAGCGTTGATTGTTAGAAATGACAAGATAACGAACGAGACTTGTAACTCATGAGAGAGGGAGTCGAGGGACCAAGGGTTCTAGACAAGAGAGGGAGGAGTGGTGTTGGTTTGCTAAAGTTGAGCTGCCTCTTAAGGGTGGGCATTGGGTGGGACGGTTTGGGTTGGGGCAAAATTCTCTCAACTCAATTAATCCCAATCTCTTATTAAGTTAGTCTAACCCCAGCTAAAAAATTCTTCAAACCAGCATTCTTGGGTTGGAATGGTTCGGTTTCACTTGGGTGGGTTAGTTTGGGTTAGGATAAGGACGAGTGAATGTGAGGCAAGCGGTGGAACGAAGATGAGATTTGATCGACTATTGAGGATCCAAAGTGTCGAAATGTGATGATTAGACAAGAGATGAGACAAGAAGAGGCGAGTTAAGACAAGGTGGGAGGAGATAAGGGATTAGCGTTGATTGTTAGAAACGACAAGACAACGAACGAGACTTGTAGCTCGTGAGAGAGGGAGTCGAGGGACCGAGGGTTCGAGATGAGGGAGGGAGGAGTGGTGTTGGTTTTCTGAAGTTGAACTGCCTCTTGCCTGCTTGTGCTTGCAGAAGTTTTAGGGCAAGCTAGAAAATGACATCATTTTGCAAAACAACACTATTTTATAATATCAGAATTCAGAATATATATATATGTATAGCATAAGAATTGAAAAAATATATATATATATATGTAAATTTTGTTGGGTACCCGCGGCAACCCAATGGAGAGGGAACACAAATCCAGCCCCACCCAATTTATCCCATCTTAAGTCAAAATATTACATAATATTTATTTTATCCCATTTTAACCCCGTCTAAATTTTTTTTTTTACGGTTTGAGGCGGGTTGAAACGGTTTGAACCGGTCCAATGCCCACCCCTACAAGTATTTTAGTAAGGTATTGCTTTTAATACCTTACCTTAGATTATTCAATACTCATATTACAAGGGAGGATATAATTTATTTTTATTAAAAAATTTAATTAAATAAATGAATAAATAATAAAATAACAATATAAAAAATAATAAATAAATTTTATTTGTAAAAATAATAAAATTATTTTAATAAATTTATTAATTTATTTTTAAATAAATATTTAATAAAATTTAAATTATAAAAATAACATAATTGTCCGAGTTAAACTCTACATATTTTTCTTCTATCTTCATACACATATATATTCATTTTGGTAGTCTTCACTGTTGATATAATTTGTTATACTCTGTTCAGATGTTCTTTTAGCCTGGCTTTGATATCCCATGTATATGATGACTGACAAGAAAAGTATGGTAATATGTGGGTAAGCAAAATAAATAATGTTGTTTGGCATCATTGGCGCGGCAGTTCTGGGGGGCTTCCAGTTTCACTTTACCATCCATTCTAGCATTGAAAGTAGATAGGGCAAATATTTGAATGTCACATCGCGTATAAAAGCAGTATGATCCATCGAGTTATCATAAATCTTCAAAACAATGGATAGGCATTGAACTTTTATTCAATAAATGCATTTCTTCCATAAGTCGAGGTTATGGTACGGTAGATTATACCAACATCAAAATTATAAGCTCAAGCTGAAACATAACAGTTCATATACAGTATTCTCAATATTTCATTATTAAAGAATTTTGGGTTTAAATATGGTATTTGGTTAGTTTAGTGATAACTTGGCGTTCAGTTTGGTTTAGTTGCCTTGCCAAAAATAAAAATTAGATAGACAATGAAACTACTACAATAAGAGTTAGGGTCTACAATAATTAATAAACCATATTATCATAGTAACTCTTTTCTTTATCAGCTTCACATTAATTTTTTTTTTTATTTATACAAAGATGAACAGTTACTATTCAGTCATAGATATGTCACCACATAATTTCCAAACAAAGAGAGCCAAGGGCTAGTAGTCGAGAACAGAATCAAATTCCTGCCTTAGTCAGAGTTAATGCCCCTCCCATCAGCGACCACATGAGCCAACTCTTGGGGCCATACGAATTCCAATATCAGTAACATATAACTGCAAAACACTGCCACTGTTGAAACAACGGATGTTGATCAACTTTGTTCAGAATAAATTACATTAAGGTAATAAATGTTTCAGAATCAGTACTCGTAGGTTCGCAGTTCATCGGCCATCGATGTAACCAATCTAAGTAGGCGAAGCAAACCACCCACAGATATAAGATCTAACAGTTAAACAAATATGATTGCCATTTGCTTTTCAAAATATTAGTGACGATTTGACTTATTAGTACTAAATCAACATGATCTGCAAGCCTAGCTTGGAAGAAACAAGTTTAATTCAAAAACCAGCTTCCATTTCCTTTTTAATAGCATGATAGGCGAGCACTCATTTCTCAATGACTACTTCCTAAATAGATAGAACTATGGTCCATGGATAAGAAAGTAGACAGTTTACATACTATGTACCTTAATCTTAGCTAATTATTTAATATTGGTGCTCATAGTAAACTAGACTGAGCCTTCATGCATGAACCATCCGGACATGCTAATCCAAATCTGACAAAAGGACACATTCCCCACAAAAACGAATTCTTGCTATAACAACTAAGGAATACCATATAGGTCTGCATCTCTTCCCAAATAACGCACAGTACGTAATTTAGACTAATCATTCTTAAGCAATAAGTTTACCCACTATTTGTTGACAATGAAAATTACGTAAATTTGTAGAATTTCAAGCTTTCTCATCCCTTTCGCTCCAAAAGTTTTCCCATGAGCCTTGCCCTGCCACCCGTTGGTTGGCATAAGACGGCTTGACATTTGCTGCACTCCACAACAGTCTGAGAATGGCTGAAGATAGTGGTTCTGCAACAATTTCCATAAGCACACACAGTCAAATTGATAACACTACCGCATTTTATGTGTTAGCGCTAAAAATACTCTTTAAATATTACAATCAGAATCAAAATCAACAAACAGGAGGATCCAACTTACGTGTTGGAGCAACCTTGGCACTTAACATCCTGCAACAAAATTTTAGTTGTTAACAGAAAACTAGAATTTGGAGAGGCAGAAAGATCTTGGAAGAGACAAGTAAATAATGTAATGGAATATTGAAACAGAAGCCCCTTCCCAAAAGAAAATGCAGACAAAGTTGGTATGCAAAGCGGGTAAACCAAAAAGAGAATGTTCAATACCACAAAGAAAGAGTTTGGCGACTGAATAAGACGCTTGAGCTTGTGCTTTCTTTTTTCCAGTTCAACTGGGGGATTCAGTAAATCAATATCATTCTGAAGAACCTATTCACCCACAGGCCGACAAAATTACTGTTATTTAGGAAACTAAATCCACAATACATAACAAATGAACTCTGATGATAGCATCTTAACATAAAAACATAACAGAATCCATGATTCTGTCATGTCCACGAAACATTGTGGAAACTTTCCAAGTGAAAAACAATAATTGAGAATGGCACATCGTCTAAATCATAAAGGAGGAAAAACCCCATCATAGAAACTCCCATTCCAGCCACACAGTGATGTCTTCCGCTCAACTAAGTTCTTATTTCAAACAAGTAAAAATCTACGTAAGCTGCTTATAATGTTGCTTAGTCTACTTTCTTTTTCTACAAAATTATAATTTATGATGTTTATGTTTGAGTTTGATCGATTTTCACTCTTTCGGATAAAATATACAATAACATGACCATAATTTTATAAAGTAGATTTTTTTAGTAAGAAAATGACAAAAAGGGACTTTTATATAAAATCAAATTCCAGTGGCAGCCTATGAGAATCATCGAAAACCATGTGCAAGAAACCTTTTTCTATCATTTTATCCACCTTATTATTAATTAGATTTCCTAGCAACCAAAGGAGAATCAATACATAGGATAGACAACGTAGACCGAACGTGGGAAAACATGGACATATTTTACTCACCATTTTGGGATCAGATTTCGAGCAGCTCTGAAGGAAAATCCGGAAAACCTTAAGTGTTGCAGTAGCAGAAGCAGGTCTAGTTCGGTGCCCGAGGGAACGTAGCTTGAGCTCGAGCGTGAAGGGTTTACAAATAGGTTTGCCTCTTCATATAGAAACAAAACAGGCTCCAAGCGAACCGGCCCAAAGGCGTCTCAGATCGGTAAACAGGCATCTCCAAGACAGCGGCGCTACTCAATCGCGTGCATCCCGAATTTTTCCTCTTCAAAAAGGGGCCTACAAAGCTTTTTCTTTACCTTTTTTTTTTTTATAAATTTTTCAGATTTGTTTTAAGTTGGACCTCAAAAAAATTATTTTAACTTTTATATGAAAATAAAAAATAAAGCCATGGGGTTCTTCAATACGCTGCGTTTTGGATACTTAAGTATAAGATGCATGGTTATTAGAATTCTTGTGTGGCAAATAAAAATCTTCATAGATTTGAAGAAATGACCAATTAGTTATTTTCAGACTTTAGTAAAGCAGTAGCTTACAAAATAGCAGAAGTTTATGGTTAGGCGTCCCAGAAAATGCCTCCATGAAGACAAGAACAAAAATTTGCTAACAAGCTATGGAACGTCGTCACTCAAAATGCGAATAAAATCCCACTAAGTTTCATATCCACATTAAGAATTTTCCATTATAACATTCAAATATTTGGCATTACTTGCCACAGAGAATGGAGAAAGAAAAGAAGACCAAATTAGTGGGAAGCCAGGCACAGCATTGCAGGTTCCACAGAGCATCTCATAAGTTCAACAAACAACCAAAAGCATAACAGAACATGAACTATAAATGAGTTATTACCTCCATCATGAAGAATATATTTATTGGGCATATCTTTCAAGGTCTTTATCATTTCGTACGTATAAAATCTGACAGCCCTCTCTGGAGCTACCTTAAGAATGTTTAGGCCAATGCCTCGAAAAAACCCAAGAGACCACCTTTCTCCTTATACAATTTACTACAGGCATTATAGGAGATCTTGTTGTTTGGACTTGCAAAATAACCTTTAATCGATAAGGGTAAATCCAACGGTTGATTTACTGGTAATATTATTGATGGATGGTTTGTAGGTAAATCCATTGGCTGGCTACAAAAAATATCTTTTCTCTTTTTGACCAATTGGTCAAAAAGTATTATCCGTTGATAAATCCGTTAAAACATTCATTGGTAATGAAAAAATATAATTTGCAAAGATCAAAAGATGGAAACCCCATTATCGATGGAAATTATGTCAGTAACGAGGGAAAAATGATACAGCCACGCATGGGGAGAGTGGTGATACAAAAACTTTGAAGGAGAGAGAAATAGGTGAGTGAGAGTGTGTGCAGAGTTATTATATATGTATAACATTAATCGTAATGAGGTCACATCTCTGTGAATTGCAAAGATTCTCCTTGGCAATTTGCACAAATTTTCCTTTTTAAAAAAGAATGTCATTATTGATGAATTTTCTATTGTTAATGGTGCTTTCAAAAGTTTTTGCACTACAAAAAAAATTTCGCATTTTTGGCATCCAATTTCCAGCTGATATATCAAAAATTGGTTGATAAAATTTATTTTTTGGTGGATTTTCTAATAGATTTTTTGGTAAATTTAATCAGTTGATATAAATGTCATTAGTAATATTTTATGATCACAATCAATATCTACCAAGAATATTAACTAATATTATTGGCAGATAGTCATTGATAAAATTTAAAAAAGTGGATGGTAAATTGATTAAATTTCTCTTCACAATTCCACTTTAACTAAAAAAGATAATTAATTTTTACCAATGGATGTATGCCCTAGTACAATATATGTATTTATCAAAAAATTTATGAATTTTATCAGCAAATGTAAACCTTAGGTAAATTGAATAAAATTAAAGTACAAAAGACAATATGAATTTAACCAGTGACTACGTCCCTCAGTAAAGATTAAAAAAATTTATCGAGGGATTAGAGTTGCTGAAAATTATTATTAATATTCTATAATAAATTTTTGAGGTATATAGATCCACTAGAAAAATTATAACTCTCAATCTACAAGTTGAATGGCATCCTACATATGTTAATACACATTGCTTTCATATAGTGTGGACTGATGGGAGTGTTGAACGTTTTTCATACTATAAGTATGTTCATGCCACACTTGAGATAATTGCCCAAAAAGGGTCGATAAATTTAAAGGAAAATAGTGGGCAAAAATGCTTTACATGTCACCTCTTGCCCACCATTTTTTCTTAAATTTCTTTGTACTTTTTGGGGCAATTATCTCAAGAGCAACACAAATGCATTTATAGTATAAAAAATTTTCAACACTCCTATTAGTCCATACTATATGGAAGTAGTGTGCATTTAGATATGTAAGATACCATTCAACTTGTAAATCAAAAGAGACTAAGATTTATACACTTTCCTAAGATTCCTAAAATTAATACAATTTCTATAGAAACCCCTAAATACACTAAAATTCAAATTTAGATACCATAATCACACTAATACAATGCAACTCTAATTAGCTAAAATTAATACAATTTCTACAAAAGTTTTGATAGAATCTCCCTTAGCAATGAAGACCCCCTGCTCAACATAACATCAACTTAACAACCAACAAGAAGACTTCTAGCCATAATTCTAAATCCATTTACATATTCAGCAACCAATAGCCATAATCTGTATTCAGCAACCATATCATCAAAAGGATAGTAAATCATTTATCCTATAATCATAACAATTTGATTAAGTCTTCTAGCCTACATTATTTACATTGAATTGATAAAAAAAGTGATGCAGATGGAGAATACTAATCTCAATAGCAAGAAGACAATGTTGAAGCAATGGAGAAGTGAAGGGAAATTGAAATTAGACAAAGAAAATAGGAGAAAATTTAGAGAAAAACTAGGGAACAAAAAAGGAGAGAAGGAGCTTACTTTCAAGTAGGAAGGAAATCATCAGAGAAAGGGTTGCTAGATCAAGTGTAACAAAAGGAGTAGAGTTGGAGAGAAGAGAAGAGAAGAGAAAGGGCACAATCGAGGGGGAGGGGAGTCTATGAACTCCTTTATAATAGCAAAATTTAAAAAATTTCAATTTTTTTTACTGGCTGCAAACATTGTTGGGTAAAAAGTTTTGGCACCAATTTCATATTTTTATTGGTGGGCACAATCTGCTAGCAAAATAATTTGGCACCAATGGTTGCCAACTGTTTTGACTTTTTCAACCGGGCCATTAATAAAATAAATTGGCACCCATGTACCATCCGATACATGGCAACCAACCATTTTAACCTTTTTAAGTTGCTAGTATAATAAATCAGCACTCATTGGCTATCTTGACGCATGCAACCAAGATTTAGACTTTTTTTAACTGCTGGTAAAATAAATCAACACTAGTTGACTAGTTTGATGCATGCTGCCAACGTTTCAACTTTTTTATATTGGTGATTTTAGTTGTCAGTGAATATGAGTTGTGGCATTTGTATATAGCTTTTGGCATTAGCATTTTTACTACTATAATTACTTAAAAAAATATTTTTAATAGGTAGTATTTATCAGCAAATAAAATAAAATTTCTCCAAATAAATATATTACACAATTTTTGGTAGCTTAAGCCACTAGTAATATTACTATCTGCATAGTTACTAATTATTTTGCTAGCAAATTTTTGCTTCCCTTGGTGGGTAGGAACGTGGTGTGCACTCTTTTGGCCATATTATCAACAGATAGGTCTATTTGCAGGTAAAATTAAATTTGTTTGACTGG
The DNA here is from genome assembly GCA_037013595.1 of Dicorynia guianensis. Lineage (NCBI taxonomy): Eukaryota > Viridiplantae > Streptophyta > Magnoliopsida > Fabales > Fabaceae > Dicorynia > Dicorynia guianensis. The sequence continues at coordinate 12,009,524 of JASUAB010000007.1, forward strand.
TTTACCCATATCGACATAAAATTTTACCAATAAAAGTAAATTTTCTTATTTTTATCAGCAGATATACTATTTGCTAAAAAAATCTGTCAAAAATTGGGTTTTTTCTAGTAGTGTTGAAAATGGTGTTGAAAGATTCAAACTTTTATTTTTTGAAAATTTTTCCCATTACTAATGGAAAATTTGTCAATAAAGGGAAAAAAATTTCAAAAATTGTAAAATGCATATATAACTTGGGATTACTGACATATATGATTTGCCAGTAATCCCAACATTATTGTCCCCCACGTTCCCTCTCTTCTCTTCCTCTCTATTTTCTCTCTTCCCCTATCACAATTCTCACTTTTAGGCAACCTTTCATTCAAAGTCCAGTCATTTTAGGTTCTTAAAGTGAATCCCAGTACACTCTTACTACTTTTTTGGAAATTTACATTAACTTTTACTAATTTTTCTCTTCTGTCACTCTGCCTTCTTAGATTTCATTTCTCTCTATTTTTGGTGATTGTGGTTGCTACTTGATTAAGCATCTCATCTCTTTCACTTTGTTCTTCTTTTCTTTTCTTTTTTTTTTAATTTAGGTTGACAACACTTCTTCTTCTAAGTTATTTGAAAGTTAATGTATTTGGGATTAGGATAGATGATTTATTATTGTTATGGCTAGATTTTTATGTTGATTGTATTGAAAATATTGATATTAGGATACGTAGATAACTTACTTTTCTATCTATTTATAAAAAATGCTTACATTAAGAATCATATATGACTTAATGTTGTTATGGCTGAATTTTTTAATTTTATTTTTTATCTTTTTTAATGACCAGAGTTTCCATTCCTAGGGGAGACTTTATCAAAGTTCTTTTAAAAACTGAGTTTATGCTAGTAGTATGGTATTGGGTTAATATAGATTATGTGTTATAGATTACTCATTAGTAACCAATATAGGGGTATAAAATTTTATCTTATTACCCAAGGATAAATCTCTTAGTAAATGCAAAATTAGAAAATAAAAAGATATATTAGTTAACAAGGGACAAAAGATACATTAGTTATTGAGGGATAAGTATTCCTTAGCAAAAAAGAAAAAAATTGATTTCAATTTTTTTAATTAAGGGATTTATCTTTGGATAAAATAAAAACTTTGATTTTTGCTAAAGCATAAATCCCTCAATAATAATTAACTTCCATCGGTATATATAATGAAATTTTGACAAAAAAATTGTAAATTATTGACGAATGTTTTTAATTTTACCAAGAGAAATCCACCAATAACTTTGTGCTAAATTTAAATTTTTGTAGGTAAAAATTTTGTGATGAGAGGTTTATTGAGAAATTTTACAAATTAGTAAAATAACTTGTCGATAGATTACCAAAGGATAAATCCATTGATAATAGTAAAATTTCTTTAGTAATACATTTAGAAAATATGATAAGTCTATTGTTGAACTTTTACTTAAGAAACATGGGAGATATGCATAACAAAATAATATTTCTTAGCTCAAAATCAAATTCACGGAAGCTTGATATGACAATTGATATGCAGTTGCTACTGAAGACCAAGAAAAACATTAATATGTATCATATAACTACTTGAACATGTAAAACTGTGTGGAGCCAACAACCTACAACTAAGGGTTCATATTAACCTTAAACTAATTTCCTGAAACAATCAAAACAAATAAAGCAAAATATTCAAGTCGATAAAATATTGGATCATAAATGGAAGAAATGGTAAGTCCTCGCCAAACAAAAAATGGTACAAACTAGCATCCTAAATTTGGTAGTGCTGTAGTAGTGTAAAACTATATAGTTACCCTTTAGTTTATGACAAAGTTATGAGTTTACCTGCTCTTACAAGCAAGGGTGGACCCAGAAATTTTGTTTAGTAGGAGCAAGAAATATATAGTATATTAAGAAAATATGGTAAGAAAAAAATTGTTATGTAACCCCTATTTTCCTATCCCATTTTTAAGAAAATATTCCTTATATTTAGTTATAAACTAGTTAATCATGTCATTTACTTTTATAAATAAGTGTAATCGAATACATGGAGGAGTTGTGAAATAAGGGTAAATAGAAAGAAACATAACAATTTTCAATGAATTTTTTTCTTATTCTAAATGATAGTAAGTGTAGTTATAAAATTTAATAGGGGCAATAATATAATATGCATATATCTAACATTAAAATTTAACTAGGTTATAAGGGCATTTGCCCCACATTGATGTACCTAGGTCTGCCCTTGCTTACAAGTGCCTCCTAGAGCTCCTCTAGCAAAGTACATCCATTGTGTTCAACATCAATGGCTTGAAAATAAGTGTAAAGCTCAAGCTTCTTGTTATCCATATAACTTTTGAACTCTTGGTTATCAACTTGTCCATACTTATTGGTATTAATGATATAAAATCATTCTTGGTTCTCCATCAAATACCCATTACTAGAAAAATTAAAATTTTTGTAGGATTTTTTGAAGTGGATTAAATATCGGTCAAAAACAAAAACAAAAATAATTAAACTGACAAAATTTTTGTTGGATACCCATGAGAAAATGTGGTAAGAGGCACAAATATTTTACCCTTGAAAGGAGCAGTGGTAAAGCCACTTGAAATTTTTTACTAACAAATTTTACCAATGATAAGGCCACAAGTAATATTATCTGTTATTTTACCCCAGCTACCCCACTGTAAAATAAAATAATATTAATTGATGGGTTACCTTGAAGGTCATATAATATATTATTATGGTAACACTACTCGTAATATTAGATGTCGTATGTATGCCAAGTGATTGATGCATGCAATTTCTTTTAATTGGAGGAAAAGACTACTGATGATATTAGTTTCAATGCATCAGGATGTGGCTAAGTCTCATGTGATTTCTTTTTACCAGGGGCATTGACTGCTGGTGTTATAAGTTAACGCACATGAATCTATCTAGTTATTGGTAGTGTAATCATCGGTAATACCATAATCCTTACATGCATGCACTAGAGCAACAAAGCATTTGGTTTTACTAGTGATTATACTATTAGTAATAATAGAATTATACATGAATCGTTCAAGATTGGGACAGCTAACTAGTTGTGATTTCCTTTTACTAGTAGTTCACTACCAGTAATATTGGAATCCATACATGAATCATAACAATTGATACATTAAGAAAGCCAATCATTTTGTTTTACCGGTGGCATTACCATTAGTAATTATAAAACTGTATATGAATCATTCCACATTAGAATAACCAACCAGTTGTAGTTTAGTTTTATTGTCGATTTTACCATTAGTAGTGTTATATTTTTGGATGTAACCCAAATTTTAAAAATAAAATTAGTTGCAGTTTCAGATGGAAATTGCAACTTAGAGTTACAGTCATAATAGGAAATTATAAAACAGTTGCAGACAGAATTATAATTTGAGTAGGAAATTGCATATAACAGTTTGTGACTTTTCTGCAAAAAAAATGCAAAAATCAAAAAGTAGTGTGAATAGTAGTTTGTCTTGGGGTCAGTACTGCAAAATAGCAATATAGAAGAGTGCAGAATTTCTGTAATTCTGGATTCTTTCTTGTGCTACATCAAACAACAGCTGTTTGGGGTTAATTGTTTAGTTCAAATTTTAGCCTTATAACTGAATTCATCATAGTGAAATTTCTCTTCTTCTGTCCATAATTTTTTTTCTCATTGAATTTTTTCACGTTAAATATTTATGTACTTTCTCTTCTCTTTTCCTAAATTATATTTTGTAATTTTATTTTTGCTGACTATTGTCATAACAAGTAGTATTGGAATCTGTACATGAATCCCTATGATCGATGCATCGAAGGAAGCAACCATTTTGTTTGACAAGTGATGTTACCACCAGTAATATTACAATTGTTCATGAATCACAATGATTGATGTATCGGCAACCAATGAGTAGCATAATTTTTTAATTGACAATTTAAGCCATGGGTAAAACATAAAAAATTGTGCCCTAAATTTATTACTGGCTGGTTTCTATTGCCAATGAAAAATTTTTTTATTTTTTAATTTTACTAGTGGATAAAGCTGTCGATAAACTAACTATATATATGAATTTGAACACTTCCTCCTCACTCTCACGCCCCTTCCTCTCTTTTCCTTTCTCCTTCTCTCCTTTCTCTCCCTCTGTCACTTCGCTTCCATCCTCACCGTTGACAATTTCTAGCCACCATTCTTCCTCCCTTACTGGGTAAGCCTCTCTCCCCTCTATCACTTCTATTTCTATATCTTTGTCTCACATGGCCCTCATTTCTATCTCTATTATTTCCTTTCCCTTATGATTGTAAGGTAGATAATTTACGATTTTAGTATATATAGATTATTGCTGTTGATCATAGAAATTATATTAATTTTTGTCTATTCTAATTTATAAGTTGAATTGCACCTTATGTATTTGAATGCACATGACATTGCTTCTATATAATAGGGACTAATGAAAGTGTTGAAATTTTGTTATATAGTAAGTGTATTTTTGTCACTGATGATATAATTACCCCAAGAGTGGCCAAGAAATTTAAGGGCAAATGGTAAACAATCTACCCATAAATTTTCTTTAAATTCCCCTTCCTTTTTGAGGCAATTATTTCTGTCCTTTTCATTAGTTCGTATGATATCCAAGTAGTGTGTAATAAGATATATAGGGTGTCATTCAAATTATAAGGTAGTGTAATAGTTTCTGGCGAATATTGCTAAATACCATTCTACTATTTAGCCAAATTAGTGGTTGCTTAGATTTGGCATCGTTATTTATTCTGCTTATTTTTAATGTAATTATTTGTTACTTTACAAGTTTCAATGGATTTATAGAGACAGTAGAGATTTTCAATCCTGTAAATTTGTTATTGATCTCTTGTGAAATAATTATTTTAACAATATAATTATTTCAGGATCAACAAGAATGAAGGGATATACCTACTGATTAAATTCAAATGTGTTGCATATTTTAATTTTAATTAATTTTACCAAGGTCTTATTTGTCAATAAAATGCATTTTTAATAGTATTTTCTAAATAATTTTAGCCACTGATAAGAGTAAAGTGTCAAATGTTAATTATTAAAATAAATTAATTAATTTATTGTTTGTCACCTTTTTTTAACTAATAATTATCAACCGATAGTATTAAGTAATATTATTAGTAGACGTAGATATTGGTTAGACAACATTACCTATAACACATTTGTAATCTGATTAAAATTTACCAAAAAAGTCATAAGAAATTTATTATATTGTCAAAATTTTTGTTTTATTGACAAATATTGGCCACCAAAAATTGAATTTTTTTTTTTTATAATGACCTTAAGGTGTTAGAGAATTAGTTCTTAACATAATATCAGAACTTAAGGACAATGATTTAATCCTTGTTAGGAAACACAGGCACTATATAAACTATCGTATTGATGTTGGATACTCCAACGGCATTGTCTAAATGTTTGCATAGTAATAGCTCTCTTAATGAAAAAGTGCAATTAAGCTCTTTTCAATCCACAATAGTAGGAGATGTTAAGCTAATTACAACAAAAACTCTCCACGACTAGAATGAATCTGACTCTCTTTGCAAGCAAAAGTAGAAAGCCAATGTGATGGAAAAGCAGTACCAAAGCAACTCAAGCATTAATTGCACAAAATAAAACGCAAAAGCCACTTTTGAATATCATTATCGATCAACTAAGTGGAGCATAATCTACAACGAGGTGCAGATTTTCGTAAAAAAAAAAAAAGAATTCAACATAACGGGGAAAACGGCTAGAAAAATGCAACAAGAACTAGAGGTTGCGGAACTTCACAAAAACGTAATAAACGCGGGAGATGGAGAATGAAGAACTCTACCGCCAAACAAAAGTGAGGTTGCATGAGCGCTAGCATTACCGCACACGTGGAAAATGAGTGTAGATTAAGATGGCTGTCGATGCGGGGGACCGCCTACGATAAGTGACACCTTGAAGAACGTGCCCGTCATTAGCGAGAGCGCACTTTTAACTTTGGCGAATAGTTATTATTAGACTAATTTAGATCAAACCTCCCTTTTCACCTTTTAGGTAAATTCCCTTTTATTTTTAAATCTAGTGCTAACTTTTTTTTTTTAATATTCTTTATAATTTCAATTAAAATTAATAAACCTTACATTTATTAAATGGTACAAATCATCCCTTCCATCAGATCAATCGTTAAAATTTAGGGTTCACTTTCAATCACCACCACCTTCTCGCCTCCATTTCTCCCATCTGCAACCCAACCTCCATTTCATATAAGCTTTGACCACCATGCAAACTTGGCTTAGTTGAAGTTATAACACACTGCGGGTATTTCTCTTAACTTTCACTGGGACAATCATTTCACTTCAAACTCATCTTTTTCTTTGCCTTGAATTTTTGTTTAACCACTTTATAAGTTCCATTCTTTTTGAAACCTGATGTAATTCGTCAACTTGAATCCCTGAGAGATAATGGCGGTTAAATTGCCCGCACTTGATCTGACCCACCCTGCGACTTATGTTTCCCTCTCTGCTTCTATGTCAAATGACCCATCATGCCCTCTGAATTCTTCTTGGCGCTCCATTGCCAATTGAGGTCTCTAGTGGACGACTCTGTTTGCATGAACCAATGAAGAAAGTTAATAACATGGATGACTTTCGTTGGTGGACGACTCTCTTTGTCAGATTTACTCAATAACATGGAAGGTTAGTGGTCAAGCTGTGGACAGGTTTGTTTTAATAATAATAAAAGATGAATATGCCTACTGAATTCTTTGGTTATTATAGAGGACTCTATATAATTATTTTGTAAAAACAGAGGCATTTTAAAAAGAAGTTAGGGCTCTGCACTTAATCTTTGATTCCCTCAATCAAATTGGTTCACGAATTGCCCATAAGCTAGTGTTTCAAAACAGTTAAGTTTTCAAATAAAAAATTAATAATTGAATCTTAAAAAATAAGTGTAAAGCTAGGCTTGCAAACTTCTTGTTATTGATTCCTCTTCATACTCAATGTTATTTCGTGCCTTCATGGGTCATTGAAAGCACAGCATTATTCCTCGTTGAACCTCCAAGCTTACAAAAGCAATAGAACCATATAAACGCAGGGTTGTTAAAAAGAAGTATAGGAGTTTGTGGTGCAGGAGATCTCTTCATTTTATTATCTTACTATATTTACCAGAGATGTTGAAAGTCAAGCAGTTCCGGAAAGATGATACAACTTTTAGTTTCTCTAGTGATGGCGGAAATGGCATTGATTTTGACACTTTCGTTTTCAAATCCAGCAAGGATGTTGATGGTGAAGGGGATAGACCAATGGCAGAAGTGAAATGATCTGCTGCGTGTTATAACTTCAACTCAGCCGTGTTCACGTGGTGGTCAAGCTTATATGAAATGTAGGCTAGGGTTACAGACGGGAGAAATGGAGGCGTGAACGTGGTGGTAATTGAAAGTCAACTTGACGGAAGGGATGATTTGCACCCCTCAACAAGTCTAAGGGTTTATTTGTTTTAATCAAAATTATAGGGAAGTTTTTGATCTTATTTATAGAAATGGCCTCATGTAAATTTTTTTATAATTTTTAAAATTTTCACAAAATTCAAAAGTATAAAAACATATTTTATAAAATATAAGAAAAATTAAAGTACATATTAAGCAATTCTTACACACTATAGAGAAATATGTAACATCATTTCTCTAGTTCAAGTTTAATTTTCTCCAGTGCTACTTCGGCAGCAATTTGTTTGACTTTATTTTCTTCTTTCAGTTTTCTAGCCACTTGCGCTTGCTCAGCCGCAGCCTTCAAGTTCCTTCCAACCTCTAATAAACTTTTACTTATCTCACCAAGATTAGTTTCCATCTTTGATGTCTCTAACTCACAATAGGTTACTTGGTTTTCTATATCATGGAGCATGGCCTTGAGATGAGAGGCTTCTTCACGAAGTGATTGACTGCGCTGATAAGATAGTTCAAGTGACGCTTTGGTCTTGGAATAGATGTCAATAAGTCTCACTTTCTCCCCCTCATAACGTTGAATGTGTTCCTGCGGAGAAAGGTAATTTTCCATGGATTTTTTAATTTCAGCCAATGATGATGCACAATTGATGAATTCCCAGACATGTTCAGCATATTGTTTATAGTCAACTAATAAATTATCCAACACATCAAATGTAGCTTCTGCTGCCTCTCTCATGGACTCATGGTCAAGAGGATTTAAGGTCTCAAGATCAATCAGAAGTTGCCGCTGTACAAAGAGTACCATTTGCCGTTGCCTTTGTCCCTTGGACATTGGCTTTCTTTCACTGCTTGGTGACGAAGTGGAACTAACTACATCTCTAGGAACCTCAGCATGGCAGCCATTGGAAAGTTGTCCATGTTGACTATAATTGCTAATTACAAGCTGGTCAGATACAACAGCTGGACGATTACAAATGTAGTCTTGTTTAGGAACTATGGCATCAGAAGATGGGTAAACACCTGTAAAGGGGGGAGAGAGAGTAAATGCATAATAATGCAAAAAAAGAGGGGCATAAACCCATAAAAAAAATAAAAGCAAACCGTACTTACAACGGAATAATGGCTGAGGAGGGGGAAATTTTATGTTTTTAGTTGGATGGAAGAAAACAAGCCGGCCTAACCAACCCATTGCAAAAGCACCTGCAATTGGATCAAGAGAATTTCACACAAATTTCTCTAAGAGACTATCTTAGAATACTGTCAAAGTTTTAGTTTGATGATCAAGAGCCAAGGGAATACAAAACTGAACACAATCAAATTTAAGCTCAAAATTAAATTTGTTATGACTTGAGATGACATTAATGTCAGGTAGCTATTGAATATCAAGAAAGACAATAAAAATGCGTAAAAGATGTTGTTTTTTAAATTTCTGTATACCACTTAATACCACTTAACGGCCTTAACCATAGGTAACAAAAATAAAATGTGAATACTTTATTTAGCCCTTTGTACCTCTCCCATTGGATATTCTAAAATCTAATTAAAAACTAAAATTTAGATAATGTCACTTGGATCTTAAAATGGCTAAGCAACATAAAGAGTGAAAGGGAAAAGCACATCCCTGCACAGAAATTTGATAAATAAACAGGCTACTGGAAAAATATACTACCAAAAGATGCATCAGCAAAAGTAGAAATCCGCCTCAGAAACTTTTCCTGTTGACAATAGATCTTGGAAGGTGTTACCATACAGGATACCAGACATGCATGCGCTCTCTCCTCTAAAGCATTCCATGACACTGAATTAGTCATATCTAGATCCATGAAATCATCACGAATACCAAATTCTGGGAAACCAACATGATTGGAAGGGTTTGACAGAACTGATGTTCCATCATGTTCTTGTATCTCCTTCGGAGTTGCTTTCAGCACTGTATCTTCTCCTGCGGGGAGCTCAGGTAAAGCCATGATTGGAGAGCACTGAGAATCATCCATAATTCTCACCCTTTTGGGATGCTCCAATTGCAGATCACTTTCTTTGCCCAAATCATCATTGTTAGTTTTACATACTTGGTAGCCCTCCCAGAAGTCGTGAAGTGTTCTCTGACAAGATTGCTGCGGGACAGGAACAATGCTTTTGGTCTCTAGCAGTGCATCCTCCCACGAATGGTAACAACAAGCTCCCAAGCCCTGTTTAACAATTGATTTGATATACCCCAAAAAAAGAAAAAATGGAAGAAGAAAGAAATCAAGTCATGGCGGATCCAAAATGGATTCCACAGGACTGGGAGTTATATATTTACAAGATAAATCGCAAAGATATTCATTTATCAATACTATTGCTAGCTAGTACAATCTTCTAAATATTTAAAATTTATTAACAGTCCTCAGTAGCACAATTACAAGATGATCATTCTTCGTCATGCCATTGCTCTACTCTACAAGAGGAAATCCAATCCTCTCAATTTTTTGAGCTAAACCCCCTGTCAAGTTCAAGAAAAATATTGCAGAGGAATGTTTGTCAAGTGTCAATACTACATATGCATATGCCCTTTCAAATATTTAAAAAGGTATTCATTGCATATGATCCTATCCTATGATATACACCCAAAACACGATTATGCTGCAATCATAAGCTCATGGCTCATTGAAAGTTATGCATGTTCCTATGTATGTCCACGTGCATGTGTTAGACACGGTTAAACAAAACTCAAGTGGTATTCTTAAGAATTCAAGAAGAATAGATCAACAGGTCACACTTGCCTTTACCCATTACTTATTAATCCCCTTTCTCGGTTTATTCTAAAAGTGATGAGGCATTTTACAATTCCTAAAGGATATATCCGGTAGTTGACCTGAGAATATTTCTCAAGATAAGTTTGAGCAGCGCATATTTAATCCTTCCCCTGGTAATCAATAATTTCCAACTCACATAGCTCTAGCAATTACTGCTCTGTACAATGGTTGTGAATACTATCCACCAGTAACTTCTTTATTCTCATGGAGTAAAAGTAATTGATCCTTGCATGTATCGACATACAGGGACCATTTGATTAGAAATCTCTACCAGTAGTCAAATGCAACGATCAACCTCAGAAAATTGTGAAAAAAAAAAAGAAGCAAGAACATAATTTTTTTAATTAAAAAAGATAAAGAACAGAGCCCATCAATATGATTAAAAGGTAATTAACAAAATGGATAGTAACCAGTAGCAATCTAGCATACCTTTGGCAGGGGGCAAGCAAAGTAATATTTACCCGCGTCTGGGCCACTGCTCTGTTGCTCCTTTCGACATACTCCAGCACCGCACTTACACTCTGGATACTTATAGGGTGGAGGATGCAAATCACTCTCGGTGATCTCATCATCACACCATTTAACAAAGCCTTTACATCTTTTTCCCTAAAACAATACACAAATTCAGCTTTAAAAAAGAAAAAAAAAAAAAAAAAACCATTACTAACTAAACTGATGAACAGGACCCTAAAAGAAGAAACTCGAGTGTGTTATATGTTAGTATGAAGTACCCTTTTGATGGGGCAGGCATAATACTTCCTGCCCTTGTTTCTTTCATTTTGGGCCGTTCTAACCTCACAAAACCCGTGACCGCAACGGCAATGGATCTTCGTACAACAGGAATTATCAGTGACAGTGCGTGGGTTGGATTTAGTGTTGGGAGACTTAAGGGGGCAATAGTGCATCCAATGGCCCTGTTGACCGCATCGGTAGCAGATCTCAGCTTGCATTCTTCGAATTATTTTGTGACTGAGGTGGGCTGTAAGCTCAGGGGAAGGAGGTTGGAAATGGGGCGGGGGTTGGGAATGGGGTGGTGTGAGCGGCAAAGAAATTTCTGGTTCGCACATTTTTCTCTTTCCCTTGGCACTCGCTCTTGCACAATGAAGAGGTGGGTGTTCTTGTGGTTGAACCGAAGATGAAGGAAGGCGATGATCTTGATTTAACGCGATCATCCTGGAAATACCCAACAAGACAACCTGCTATATTCCGGATGAACTGTTGGCCTATTTTAACATGGACAAAAATTCAAGACAACCAAGTCTTAAGTGCACTCCGACGATGAGTCAGGTGCGTTCTTTCTTTTATTTTATTTCATCCTTTTTATTCTTTTCGGATCCTTTTTCTTTTTTTAAGAGGATAACTGTTACGAATGCTTTTTTTTTTTTTTCCATTTTTACTTTTTATATTTCCTAATAATGATACCTATGTATTTATATTTTCAGTATTACACCTAAGAATATAATATATAATTACTGCACCTCAAAAAGTATGTTAATTATTTTAAATAACATACCATCCATTAATATTCGAGTTTGGTTGTGATTAACCAAAGAATTTAAAGGAATTCTTCTAAAATATTTTTATAAAATAAAATATAAATAAAAAGTTAAAAAATTAACTTTTCATATAATTTGTAATATTTAAATTCTAATAATTATATACTTTAATCTTATTCTATACCCTCTGCTTTGGAGAAGACATACTTCACTAAATGGTGTAGAAATTTATTTATACATATATTAAAATCCGTTTAGAATTACTTCTCTCCTGAATTATTGTGGCAGCTTTGACAATAATTTGGATTAGCTTCAACAAAGAAGAACAAAAATTGCGGTGGCTGGCTTCTCGCTGTTGGCGATCGGAAAACATATTACCTTTTAAGGTACATACTGTGCAATTGTGAAGAAATTCTTTACCAAAAAGAAAGTATTAAATTTTTCTTATCTTATTTTGGTTTATTTTAATATTTTAATATTTTAATAATTTAATATATAAATTTTATTTTTATTAATTTTTAAAAAATGTTATATTTACCTCTAGTGTCAGCAGCTTTCTTTCTTATCTTTCATTTTTCTCTCTTTTATTGTTTTCGGTTTTTCCCTTCTGTTTGAAAAAAGGAAAAAGATGACTGAAACTTGCTTTTCAAGTTGTTTTTCTTTGCGTTCTACTTTTGCTTTTGCATGTATCGTACATAACCCATAGACAGCTAAGAAGCATAGTTATATTATATTCACACGTAAAATATTTAAAAGTTAATCATTTTAAAAATCTTTATTTATAATTTACATTTAATCTTATATAAAATTAAAAAGATGATATGTAGTAAATTAGATAAAATAAAAAATTAAATATTAATTCAATAAGATTAATATATTTAATTAAAATATATAAATTATAGATAAATAATTATAAAAAATAAATTAAATTACTTTTTAACAAGACCTACAAAAGTAAAAAAAAAAAAAAATTGGTATTTGATGACCCATAGCCAAAAGCTTAATAAATTTAGGTAACTTGAAATTAAAATCAATGTTTTCATTAATTTTTTATTTTTTAAAATATCTTTTATTTAGTGAATAAAAAATAATGTTTTAAATATTAAAAATATTTAAATGAGTACAATTTTTTAAATAAATTATTTTATTTACAACATTTAAATTAAAGTATAATAATTTATTTAAAATATTTAAATTTTTATCACTTAAATAATTTTTTATTAATTTTATATTTATCATTTTACTGTATGACTTTTTTATATTAAAAAGTAAAGAATTTAATTTTAAAATTAACATAAACAATATTAATGTCTTAAAATTATTTAATAATTATAAATTTTTAAAATTAAAAATTTATAATATCACTTATTCTATAAAAATAAATTCATTTAAATTAAAATTTTTGAAATTTAAAATCTTCAGTAAAAATATTTTTAATTCACATAAATAAAGATAAAAAAATTAAATCTACGCGTGATTTACGATTTTGAAGACATTTGATTGACGTAAAGTTTCGTACTGAGGGTCCTACACTCATTGTCGTAACTCTGGCGGAAGAAAACTTGCCTAGTAAGTCTTCGCTATAAAGTGAGACCACATATTTTATATTTTATATGTATACTTAATATTTTTTTGGGTAGAATTATATGTATACTTTTTATTAGATCTATCTGTCGTCAATTTAAATGGCGGAAAAGCTTCTGAAAAAATGGGATCATGCCGCAATAGGCCAGTCTATATTGGGTTGTTCAATTCTGACCATTTTCCCGTTTCATCCCCCATTATTAACGGCGCTCTTAAAGGGCGGCTGACAATTATGGGTCTGCTATTCTCTCTTTTTTCATCCACTTTAAATGGGGCAAGCCGATGAACTATGCTCCGTTGGGGGTGGCCGACAATTATGGGTCCGTTACATTGCCTTAGAAAACGAGAATAAGCGTTTATTTTTATTATTAAATTTATTAAATTAACAATAATACTAATACATTTAATAATTTATCTTAAAATTAATAAACTTTTAATAATACATATTTAATCGAGTATGTTTTCTCCAAAGTAAAAGCTATAAAATAAGATGCAAAACACACAATTGATTAATTTTATATAAAATTGTATTCTCATTTTTATTTTTAACTATTTATTCATATTTCATTTTATAAAAAATATTTTAGAAGAGATGATTCAAATTTTTTGATTAATCACAACTAAACTCAAACAATAAACGATGATACATTATATACTTTTTGACTTGCAACAATTATATATTATATCTGTAGGAGTAATATTAGAAATATTAATTTATTGGTAATCAGTATTAGTCTGTGCCACTTCACGAAACTTCCCTAATGTCGTGCTGCAATACATTACGCTTCTGAATAATGGGCTCTATATTATTCCAAAAAGAATGCGCCCTATCGGTTCGTTCAGTTCGGCTCATTTATCTCCGTTTTGCTCCAAAACAATGTAACTGAGAATATTAAGAGGGGTTTTCTAACTCTCTCATTTGGGAGTCCTGTTACTAGGGGAACTCAGTTTTCACTTGAATTGCAACAAAAAGGGCAAAGGCTTCTCTAGCATTTCTTTCAACTTTTAAAGCCAAACTGATATGTGGAAGCAAAGCATCCCCTAGCCATGAGAACCTTTCCTATTTTAGTTCTCATCAGATGCGTTTATCTTATCAATCTTTACTTGGGGTGACATGCTATCTTCTGCATGTTCGTTCAACAATGGCACTGCTTGATAAAACGAGGATGTCTTCAGTTCTATGCTTCAGCTCTTCAACTAAATGCTAGTTATTCATGAAAATCAGACAGCACAGTACAATAGTATATAGTTGAAACAAAAAGCCCTTTAATAAATGCTAGTTAAGATTGTCATGTGCAGAAACCAACGGTAAACGATGGATTACCCTTCTGCATTTGCCGCCCTGCAATATTTCCTCAATAGAGTAGACCTGCTTTCACCTTTTTGACTCCTATGTTACAATCTATTATAAAAATAAATAAATAGAATTGTGTTCAAATCATCAGAATTTATTGTTCAGATAAAGCTAAGATAGTTTGTATTCGATGATATTTTAAAAATAATAAAAATATATGAAAAAATATTTTTAATAATTTTTGTGTATTTTATGAAAAAATCATAAATTATAAAATAAGATTATTTTTGTTGAAGGGATCAAACATAAATTTTGACAAAAAAATTTTACTACATAACTAATGATATTTTTGATAATTTTAATAAATTTATTATTTATCTATGAATATTTTAATAATTTAAGATTACATGCAGCATATATAAAATATAGAAGAGGTTAACGTAAATTTCAAAAATAAAAAATAATTGTGTAAGAAATATAAAAAATATGCGAGTTACAATAATTTACTCTTGTTAATATTATTTTTATTAATTTTATTTAAAATATTATTTGACAGTTATACACATAATTTTTTATCAATAATACATATAAATAAATTTTAACCACATTTTATATGTACTCTTGCATTCTGCATCTCCTTTCTTTCGCTTTTTCAATTTTTTTTTTATTTCACAACCTACGAAAAGTGTGCACTTTGATATGAACATATACCATTTTTGTAATTTTGTAGTGTTTGCGGCCAAAGATTCGACCATAAATGTGAGCGCGACTAATTTTACTCCGAATCTGTTTAACCAAGAATGGACAAGGGGCCTAGTCTCTTAATTTGCGATGTCCACAGGTGTTTACACTAGGCAAGTGATTTTGCATTCTTGGTGTTTTTTCTATTTCATTTTTTTTATGTCTATGTTCTTTTTTTGGGGTCAAATTTGTTTGGATTTGGATGAGCTCACTTCCATTCTTTTGATATTACTTTCTCTTTATCACTTTACATTTCTCACTGAAATTATCATTTATACATAGGACATCACTAAGAAGTGTATTAGTTAGGGATATTTGGGACTCACATAATATTTATTGTTTGGATGAGCTTAAGAAAAAAGAACTTTTTATATATTATTTTTGTTTTAAGGGCTTTTATTAAAAGTTACAGTTATTTTGTGTTTATATATAATATCTAAGAAGTACTTTTGAGTTAAAAAATTATTTAAATGTCAAAATTAAAAAAAACAAACTTTTAATTTATAAATTACGGAAAATGATAAGGGTAGCCACTAAAAAACATGATGTATGCTACATCCAATTCATACTCAACTTCCTTCCCATGACAGAACACAAGCAGCAACTGATATTAGTAAATAATTTTAGAAGCCCAGCAGTACCCAAGAACTAAGTAGTTTTCTTAGAAGAAGCATAACAAATTATTGGGTTTCCAAGAACCTATTAATGTGTGGAATCCAGTTGAGCAACTCCAAGATTTAATTGACTACCCTCATTCGGTGCATCCACAGAAGCTTATTGACTCATGAGAAATTTTTTTTTTTTTTGAGAGAAAACAACCAGAAAGAAAGCTTTTTGAACAATAGTTGATTAGAATAAAAAACCATTGACAGTAAAACCTAATGAATAGCGTATTTTCATAGAGATTTGGAGAGATTTTGAGGCCAAATCACTGCACTAAAGTTCCAATCAACTGTGAGGAAGAGGGAGAAAGGCTGAAATTTTTGTGAGAACACAAAATAGTGGAGTAAACTACAAATTGCTATCTAGGAAGAAGACGAGAGACGAAGAATAGCTGAGAAAGAATATGAAGGCAACAAGGGGTAAATTAAGTAAGCCCCAAAATATTTAGAGGATATTATTGTCCATAAAAATCATTATAGGAGACTGGTGCTTTTCTCTTCCCTCTACCGCACGTGTGTTTTTAAGAAGCAAGAAATTCTGGCTTAAAAAAAAGGAAAAATTTGACTTTTTTTTTTTTCAAAAGCCTGTCCAAACGCACTTTAAATTTGAGAAACACTTTTATTTCTTAAAAAAAATTTCTTTTTGAATATAACTATTGTTATATTTTTTAGTGTGACCCAAATTTTAGAAATAAAAGAGTAACTAAGAATTGTAGTTATAGGAGAAAATTATAAAACAGTTACAGATAGAGTTGTAGTTTTAGTAAAAAACTATATATAACAGTTTTGACTGTAAAAAATATATAGAATATAGAACAATAGCATGAACAGTATTATTTTGAGTCTGCTATTGCAAAATAGTAATATAAAAAACTGCAGTTTGGCTGGTCTGTTACTGCACAAAACAGCAAAACAAAGAGTGCAATTTTCTATATTTTGGGTCCTTTCTTGTACTGCATATAGTAGCTGTTTGAGGTCAATTGTTCAGCCCAAATTTCAGTCTTGTAACAGAATTCTGTATAGTAAAATTCTCTTCTTCTACCCGTAATTTTTTCACTCATTGAGTTTTTTCACATTAAAATTTGTGTGCTTTATCTTCTCTTTCTCTAAATTATATTTTGTAATTTTATTTTTGTTGGCCATTGTTATAACAAATTGGTATCAGAGCCTGGTTGTCAATGACTTCTACTTCAGCAACAACATCTAAGACAGACATTTAGAAATTTGATGGGTCAACTAGTTTCACTCTCTGGCAAGTTAGGATTATGGCAATTCTGTCAAGAGAAGGCACAAAGAGGACGCTGTTTGGGAAGACGAAAAAGTCCGAGACTATGACAGATGCTGAATGGGATCATATAGATGATAAAACTCTTTCTTCTATTCAGTTGTGCTTGGGATCATATAGATGTTGAAAAGGTATGTTGGCAGTCATTAATTCAAATAAAACCTTTTAAAACAATTTAATAAAATACAACAGATTAACCAAGTTGGTTTTCAGAAACATATACGTTAATGATGGATTACTCTCATTGCTCACATCAAGTTAGATTACATAATGTAATTACTATTATATTAAAACTTGTTTATTGTTGATTAGATGTTAATCTTTCACTGTTGCAAAGACTTCGGTATTTACCAACACCCTCGCCCCCACCCCCAAAAAAAAAGCAAAAGGAAATTCACAATCTCTTATTCTTTTTTTCAGCAAAAGATATTCATAATCTTACTAGATCTATTATTAACATTCTTGGCGAGGCCTTTTTTTTGTTGAATTGAAATGTAGCTAGAAATAAACATACATGCATATCTAAATCTGTAATTGTTTAGTTGTTTCTTGTTTTTGGGAGTTAGCCCCTTCTAATTAGAAAAAAAATTATAGTAGATCAAATTCCACAAAATAAGAATAACAATAGAGTATAATACTAGCTGACAGCAGTTTGGTTGACTTTATATAGTATATCAAATTCCCCAAAATAAATTTGGATGTCTCCAATTTTATCTTCGCATCAGTTTGCTCAACTTTCTCTTATTCAAGTTTTCTAGCCACTTGTGCTCCCTTAGCTACGGCCCCATGCTCCTTCCAACTCTAACGCAATGAGCATGACAAAAGTTAAAACAAGAACAATTGCTAGTACTTAGTGAAAAAAATGTGAGCAAATATCATGCCAAAACTTTACAGGGCGTCAACCAACAAAGATCAATTAATTAAAAGCATGTAACAAATTTTTCAACAAAAGAAACTCACATGTTTTGAAAGGGCAGACATTTAAGAGCCGAAGACCCTGTCATATTTGGAAAGATCATTCCTTACTCTGCCCAATTCCAACCGTACATTATTAAGTTTATCAAGTAAGGCAATCTCTTGTGACTCCAACTCAGCCAGTCGTTTCAACTTTTCATTGTCAACTAGCACTTCCATAACTTTTCCATAAATGGATGCCAACCACCCTTCTTCAAACTCGAAGGATTCCAATTCAGCAAGCAAAATTCTAAATTCTTCTCGCTTTGATTCATTCATTACCTTAGGTGTCTCGGAATTTAGGAAGACCAGCATGTCAGCCAAAGACTTATAACCCCACTTGCAATACTTTGGGCGAAATCTCTTGCGCCACTCCCACAAATGTGGGTATTTGGCAAACGCCTCATTTAGTAAGAAAGCACGTCTTCCATCAATCTTGAATAGACCACGGATATCCACCAATTCTTCAGTTGAAGAGCACACTTGAGGAGAAAGAGGTGGTGCTTCTACAGGTAGTACTGATAAGAAATGCATTCATTAATCATTAGAGTGATAGCAGAATTATATGAACATCCTAATCTTCCAAAATTGAAAGCAGTCCCAAATTAAAAGAAACTTCTAACTTAGACAATTGTTTCAGAAATTCACAGTACCTGAAGTTGGGATGTCAACATTAGACGAAGACCCCTCTATAGAAGTTGGAGATTGAGAAGGTGGTGAGCAAGAAGAAATTAAGGTATGAGGAACCTCCATATAATCAAAGGGTCGCAGTTTTTCTAATGCTGAAGCTTTAGGAGAACTATCATCTGCAAGTTGCACAGCATCATTTGCATGATTCAAAGTCATATCAGCTTGTTCTGGAGTTTCAATGGTGACTTCATTCTCTCCCCACTCTACTCGTTCGTTGCTCAAAAATTCAGTGATTGATCCTCTTCTGACCAACTGCTAATTAAGAAGAACAAGAAGTAGAAAGGTTTAAGTTAGTCTTAAGTCACTTTCATAATTAATAGACTTATGCCAAAATATTTTTACAGGAGGATGTTTTATGCAGAGGAAAAGCTAATTATAGCTTGGTGATGGCCCTCTCACTTGTGAATCAATTAATGCAGCAGCCATTGTAAGATTCTCTGATGTAGGAATATCATTTCGAACACCTTCCCTTATTGTAATTTCTTTGGTGCTCTATGCCATGGAATGAGATACATATAAATTGCTTAGCAAAATCAAATGATAATCTTGAGTTATATAAAAGAAAATGGAAAAATCAAAAATTAATTTTATACTATTTGTAGACATTGGTATTTTTTAAGGAAGTAATGGTGATAAGCAGTAAGAGCAAAAAAAAGATACCTGTATCAAAATTGATGAATCAATTGGAGATGATTTCTCTTCAATAAACTGGGCCTGTGGAATTATAGGACAAATTGATTCTTGTGTTTGTGACTATTGTCTTCTTTTAGTTTCTGTATCCACTATGAAAAAAAACATATATGAATTCATGCAAAACTAATTTTAATTGTTTTGTTTGTGCTCATATATCAATTGAACAAAGTTACCTAACATAATTTGATTGGTCTTGGCTTGTAAAGGAGGAAGTTCACTTTTTGATGTTGCTTCTATTCCTTCTGAGTTTCGGTCTTCAGGGGCCTTTGGAAGGTTAGAAATGATTTCCAAATCTAGGTTTTCATTGATGATTTCTTTCATTTTACATTCATTGTTGGGATTAATATCTTGAAGAGATCCTAGCTCTAGAGGATTTTCTTTGTTATCATTCTCTGAAGAAAGAAATGATCAGAAATTATTAACAATAAGTACGTAAATCGCACTAAATTAAATGTAGTAAACATATGCAAGTCATATATGATGTCTAATTTAAACAAGGAGAGATATAAAAGACAACGGGTGTGGGAGAGAATTATGACTTATTAATCTAAACGAATTAAAGAAATAAGGCATTATATGATGATGGGAGAAACAAAATAATAGACAACTGTGTCCAGTTGGAGGACAAGTTGTTGGTTGAACAGACCACTAAACATCTTTGGCTGAAGCACACATTAAACAAAATAAGGCATTCATAAACATGTTAGTGTTCCAAAATTAGAAGCAGTCCCAAATCAAAGGAGACTACTAACTTAGACAATTGTTCATAAATTCAGATTACCTGAAGCTGGGATGTCAACATTAGAAGAGGACCCCTCCATGAAAGTTGAAGATTGAGAGGTTGGTAAGAGAGAAAAAATTGAAGAATGAGACGCCTCAATAGAATCAAGGGGCTGCAATTTATCTACTGCTGAATCTTTAGATGAACCATCATCTGTAAGTCCCATGGCAGTATGTGCATGATTCGATGGCATATCAGCTTGTTTGAGAGTTTCAGTGGTAACTTTGCTCTCTTCACACTCTCTTTGTTCATTGCTCAAAAATTCAGTGATTGATCCCTTTTTGAACAACTGCTGAGAACAATAACAAGTAAGAAGGCATTAATTAGTCTGAAGTCACTTTCTTAATTACACTTATTAGTATCATGCTAATAGTGTGAAAAACTATTTTTATATGAGGGTGTGTTATGTAGTGGAAAAGCCAATTATATAGGTTGATAATGGCCTTCTCACTTGTGAATCAATTAATGATGCAGCTATTGTAAGATTCTCTAATATAGGAATATCATTTCGAGTACTTTCCTTTAATGTAATTTCTTTAATACTCTGTGCAACAGAATGAGATGCATATAAGTTGCACAGTAAAATTAATAATAATCTTGAATTATAAAAAAGAATTGAAAAATGAAAAATAATTTTATATCAAGTTTGTTGGGATTGCTCCACTCATCCAATATTTTTTAAGTAGTACTAGAAAGAATTAAGGAAAAAAATAGATACCTCTATCAACATTGATGAATTTTGAAGCGAGCTTGGCTCTAGAGGGTTTTCTTTAATTTCATTCTCTGAAGAAAGAAATAATTAGAAATCATTACTAATAAATACATAGACTGTATAAAGTCAGAAATAGCAAATGCATACAAAGAAAGATATAAAAGGACATTAGATGTGGGTAAGGAATATGACTTACTACTCTAAACAAATTAAAGAAATAAGGCTTTATATAATTAATGATGGGAGATCCAAAATAATAGAAACCTGTATCCGCAGGAATAGCAGTTGTAGTCAAATTGCGTTTTGGACAATAATGCACGTAAATTACACAAGCTTTCTTAGTCTGCCACTTGAAACCTTCGCAGGGTTCTGGAATGCTTGGCAGTTTTGCTTGCAACTCAAAAAACTGTTTCCCTTCTTGAGCGTAAGACTCAGTTTGCACAGTCGCATCGCCGTATATGGCAAACAAATCTTGTAGCTCGGAGGCTTTATCTTTGGTGAGATTTAGTTTGCTGAGCACATGGGTTGAGGAGAAAGAGAAAAGTCGCAGCAAATTGTTGCAGTGCTGGACCATAAGTCCTTTCAAGTTTGGGAAGCACACTAGTTGAGAACCATTATTCAACGTGATTTGATCTTCTAATTCACTGTCCTCCATGATTTGCTCCAATTGTTCACAGTTTATTACTCTTAATCTTGTCAACTGCGGTAAGCTTCTCAAAATGGAGGTTGAGAAGATAGCTCTTAGTTTATTGCATCCATAGACATATAAATATGCAAGACATTGGAGACTCAAGACCTGTGTGGGTCCTTTACATATATAACTTAGCTCAGGTAGATTGTCCAACGTCATGCCACGTAATGCTGAGGTCACTGCTGGTACATTGATCGGATGTTCTTCAAGCTGAAAAATGCATTCTATAAAACAGTCGCTTAAACGGAGCCATGATTCCTGCACAAATCAAATGTTGCTTATCAAGTTCATCCGCGCAAGTTCATATTTAAATGTTTGATGCAGCAATATAACGGATGATTTTCAAAAATAAAAGAAAAAATTCATTTTATATGTTTAATACAAGTCAAGATTTTATTTTTCTTATTATTATCAGTTCTGAATTTCATCATATGCACAAAAGAGTGGATAGATTGTTCATTTCTGAGTCAATCAAGCATTCTCTTTCTCTTCATGTTTTTTCTTGGTGATTTTCTCTTTATGTTTATTTGGTTTCCTTTAAAGCAATTTATATCTTTTGATTCGTGATGAACGTAATCGCATTTGTGCACCATTTGGAATATTACCAACGTCTTTTACGTGTTGTATATATTATTTTTAAATATATGCACTGCGAATCTAATTTTTAAAAAAATTAAAAAGTAGTATAAAACTTTTTGATATAAATAACATAATTAATTATATTAAATACTTCAAAAGTAAATCTTTAAATTTATAATAAAAAGAAAGAATAGAGTGCAATTCTTGATACAAATATTTGATAAACAAGAATTTTAAAATTTTATTATAATTTTTATGTGGATAAAATAATTAATATGATGTCAAATACCTAATAAAACGATTATATGTTACAAATTCGTTAAAAGGATTATAAAATGGAGTTTGATTTCTGATTAGATATAGCAATAAAGTATATCTTAATTTCTAATAAAAATGCTTAATATTAATTATGAAATAATTGATTCAGACACATTCGTTACATGTGGCATCTATTAATATTAATTATGAAATAATTAATTATCTGAATTGACCGAGAAGATAATCTATAAAATTAAAATTGATTTCAAAGATAAAATATTGTTTGATGAAGATTAAAATAGTTTCAAAAAGATTTAAGAAAGAAGAGATTAAATTTTTATAAAAAGGATTTGAAAATTTGAAAATTAATTTAATTATAATTAAGTTGTACTTTACTACATAGAAATAAAAAATAATAATTTAAATACATATAATATTTTTACTTATACTCTCTTAGATATGATATAAATATAGGTTAATGAACTGATAAGCAATAGGAAAAGGACAGTGTACCTTGGGATTTGTGAGATCCACATCCACTTGTGTAGCCTCCAGACAGCGTATGAAATAGCTAATGCTGCTCATCCCTAACTGTGAACATTTATGCACCGTAACATCCGCCAAAGACAGGCATCTCAAGTGAACATTGTTAGGGCAAAAGCTGATCATATTTGGTAGATCAAAGAGCTCGATGTAATCCAAAGCAGGGAAGTCAATGTGGATTTCATTCTGATTCTGATAGCATACTTGATCCTCCCCAAAGTATTCTCCCAACACATACTTCAGCTCTGGAACATGCCAGATGGAGATAGCATCCAATTGTGCCAGGCCTTTAGAAAATGTGGCTGGGAATATAAATTTCAATATCTTGCAATCATTCACATAGATGAATCGTAATAGTGGGAAGACGGAGCCATGGTTTTCATGAGCACGATGGCCTTCCATATCTGTTACTATGAATTCCAGTCTTTCACATCTTGAAATTTCCAATGTTTCCAATAAAATCCTTTGAGCAGTTGACACAGTAAACAAACTAGATAAATTTGAACAATCATTAAGCTGCAGGACCTTAATGTTGAACAATTCTGATGATTGCCTTGAGAGACATTGCGCTGTGTGCAAAGGAATTAGAAGCAATTTTGTGTTTCCGCTTTGCCATTCCTGTAATTCATATTCAGAAAAAGTACTTTTTCATATAACTACACAAGCTTTCATCGAAATAATTAGATATTATAATAATTAATGCAAACATAATTGTTTACATCTTTTCACAACTTAAATTAACTAAAATATTTTAAATTAAAAAATTATTTTCATATTTGAGATAACATTTTTATTTAAAATTAACAAATTAAACAATATTTTAATATAAAGTAAAAAATAAATAAACATAGATGCATATTAATTTGATTTTCTTCATTTAAAATATTTTATCTCAAAATAAAAAGATAAATTCATAATTTTTGTACCAATAAATACGCCTTTCATAAAATATAGTTTTTACTTACACCTCATAAAACTTAATTGTGACTATTAAATAAATGAGATCCATTCATAGATGTGAGACCCACAACATATAATAATAATGAATATATATTCTAAACTTATAATAAAATACTTTTGGGAGAGTAACATTTCTTTTTTTGTACCCTGAGAATTTTAAAGGGATAGTTTAAGGCAATGAATTTCCAAAATCACAATAAAATAATTTATCATTTGAGGCACTAAAAAATTAACCAGAAGAGAATTTCTTGTGTAAGAAATATCTAAAGTATAGAGGAAAGGTAATGCGTATGGAGAATTTCCTAGAAGAGAATTCTCAGTTGATTATGTCTATGGCCATATATATTTGTGCTCTTCAGGTCACAAGCAAATTAATATAAGATGTAGACAAAGAAGAGTGAGTGAGTTTAAGAGTAATGCCGTTGAGGCATCAGGATCTAGCTCTCTTACCACTGAATCAAAATCAACTTCATACAGGTTGATAAAATTTGGCAATTTACTCAGCCTCAATCTTGTGCTTGGCAATGAAGGAAGAATCGTCTCCTGCAAGTTCATATGTAGAAGCTCACCTTGCGCTTGATTTTGGCCAAATATGAATTTCAACTTTGTACACTCCGATACTTCCAACTCTTCTAATTGCATACCACCTCCTGAGGCAAAAGAGATTGGAAATACAAATTCCAGTGCGTCACACTCGCTAAGCTTGAGAGACTTTAACTTCGGGAGCATTAGAGTCCTCTTTCGATCCTGGATATGATCATTGTCATCCTGACTTATTTCATGATCTCCTTCATTGATTTCATTTTTCTGATCATCTATGATAATGTTCTTTAGCTTCTTGCATCCATGTATTTCTAGTCTTTCTAAGAGCACCAAACTTCGAGCAACTGAAGCTACAAAAAGAAATGTCAGCATAGGACAACCTCTCACTTGCATGACTTTTAGTTTGTAGAAGTTCAGCTTCCCTCTAAATTTATTGTTCAATTGGCTACATCCATCTATTTTTAACTCTTCTAAATTTAGGAATGAGTCACCAGGTGGTGGACCACGGCACAGTTCTTCCAAATGGTCCATATCTTTGACTTCCAGCTTTACCAGCTTAGAGAAGATAGTTGATGACGCCCTTGACAAAAGATTAGTACCATCGATAAGGCACTCTACGTGAGAACAAAATTCAAGTTTAAGCTGCACTAACTCGTTCATGCCTCCTATTGCTTCAACTATGTATGGGCTGAACAATCTATAATCTTCCGGTATTTTCTGCAAATGCAAAACTTCAGCTCTTTGCACAAGATCTTTAACTACTTTATTTGAGGTCCAAGCTTCAAAACACCTAATAGATAATCCTCTATATATCAATTTACCCAGTTCTTCCAAATTACTGTACTGCTGCCTCCTATTTCTATACCATATCTTTGCAATGTAGGAAAAGATCCATCTTGAACAAAGAAATTTTTACAAATTTCTTCACCATCGCCCCATTCACAGCCATCACTTGTAACTACATTAAAAACACCCAATTCCTCCAATTGTGAACATCCTCCAATGATTTCATAAGGATTTTTTCTGAATTCACAATTTGATAAATACAACAATTTCAAGCATTTGAGCTGAATAATTTCACCTGGCAATTCATCAATCACACAGTAGTGCAATTCAAGCGTCTCAAGTCTCTCTAAGTTTTTTAGCGAAGACAGTTCACCTAATCTCCATGCTTTCAAGCGTAGAGTTCGAAGATTTGTTAATAACTGGATTGACTGTGGCAACGATGGATGATTGAGGGTGAGCAAATTTTTGTTCATCAAGACTAGAACTCTTAGTTCCTTCATCCCTCTAGAGAATTCATCTGGTACTTGCTTGTCATACCCTCCAACTCTTTTGACTAAGAGAATCTCAAGCTTGGACAAATTCAATATTTCAGGATAGTCTCTCATTTCATGGCATCCTAAATACCTTAGCGTAGTTTCTTGCACAATTACATTCTTTCTCAGCTCATTGGGATGCTTGTCATTTATCACCTGAATTTCTTTGTTTCCTATCCATAAGGCTACATCACGAACCAAGTCATGCATTTTTACACATTGTCCTTCTTTAGCTTCCAACAACAAACAAGAATCTATTAGCTTGTTTTTAGCTGCGACCGCTTCACTCCTTGCCCTTCTATAGGAATTCACCACTCCGAATAGGCCTAGTCCAATCCCAAATCTGGTTAAATTCTCCACATTAATATTATAATCTTCTGGGTAGAAAGAGCATAATAGGAAGAGAGACTTGGCCTTTTCATTCTTCAAATTATCATAACTTAGCCGCAAGCATGCATAAACCTTCTTAAGATCATCATCAACATCATCTAATGATTTTGGTTGCCTCAAGGTTTCTAAGGCTACTTCCCAATCATCTATAGGTTTGTTCTTCAGTGTACTAGCTACAGCTGCAATGGCAACAGGTAACCCTTTGCATTCATTGGTAATTTCTAGTGCCACATTCTTCAAGGCATTAGACGATTCTTCACTAATGCTAGCATGCTTCTGGAAAAGACTCCATGACTCATCCTTAGTCAAGAGAGACAGTTCAATTGCTTCTTGGCAATCCATCCCATTACACACTTCTAGGCTGCGGCTAGTCAGGACAACTCTGCAACCCTTGGGGTTGTTGTCATATGGAATTCCTACAGCTTTAAAATCAAGTTTCCCCCAAACATCATCCATAATAATAAGAATCCTTTCACCATTGGTTAATCTCAGCCACAATCTTCTTGCTCTTTCAGGCTCCTGTTCTTCCTCAAATTTCAATCCTATTGAGCTTGCAATGTTGCCTTGAATTATTCTAATATCAGAAGTACTTGACACTACAACAAATATGACCTTGTCAAAAAGCTTTAATTTCTCAACTTGCTTTCCCACCTCTGTTACTAAATTGGTTTTTCCAGATCCACCCATCCCATACAATCCAACCCTAAACCTTTCACCTTTGGTCAATGACTCCATAAGTTGCTCATAAGCTGCTTTTCTACTCTCAAAATAAACAAAGTCATCAGAAGCATAGTATTCCATGCCAGGAAGAGTAGCAAGGCGAGAGAAGCTTTTGAATTGACTATTTGCATTGAGTTCTATTAGTTTCTGTTTCTTCTTTACTAGCTTCTTACCTAAGCGATATTGCCAAATGCAATTAGGACACCATGCAAGAAAACATTTCTTCTTTGTTTCTGTTTCCTTTTCTAGCTCCTCTGTCTCTATTATGTGACTCTGTACGTCTTCCAACCACTTCTGGACAACACAATCAATCTTCTCAGTATTGTTCTTTGCATTTACTACACGTTTGTGTATGCGTTCCTGAGTTGATTTCAGCTTTTGCTTTTCATTTTTGAAGTCTTCAACGATGTTGTTGAAACACAAGACATAACGAGCTTGGTGTTTTGTCTGAGAATATAGATCCTTTGCAATGTCAGATGCAATAGAACCCACCACCTCCATAATTAGAAGCACATATAGGAATAACCTGATATAGAATTGAAGAGTCAATCACATGACATGGGAATTAAGATATATATTATTCTTATAAGTTATTCTTATAGTCATAAAAATTGAACAAGACGAAAGAAGTGGATAAAACTCAAGCACTGTATAAATACTTTCTCAACATATACAAATGAACAGGCACAGATATGGACTAGACTTTTTTATACTGATCTGAATACGAAAATAAGAATAGGATGAACTATATTCTGATAACATCTCAACTGTTAAGTCAACCAAATTAATTCAACTAATAAAGAAAGCATTAATCAGAAAAGAAAACAGAGAAGAGAAAGACAGTTTTGTATATAGTTAACTACAATCTTTAGTGAAGAATTTTTTTCACAACTGCACACTACGCATATTGGAGGGTAATCCGTTCTCCAAGAATCTCCAACAGCAGTGAGCAATTAAAGCACACTACGCAATTTCCCTTCTTCTTTCTTGAAGAAGATCGACCATACTGGCAAGATTGAAGACTTAGAAAGGAAGTGAGTAATTAAATCACTTAGTGCTGCTGTGGGCCATTTCATACAACTCTTGACCTTTTTTTTTTTTTTCCCTTATTAGTAAATAATCTTACTTTATCATAAAGTTTGCGTGTTTGATTTTGCTTTTCCTTTTGTGATTTTTTTCTCCCTTTCAAGTCGCTTGCTTTCTTTAATTTTATTGTTAACATGGAAAGGATTGTTGTGTAAATTTATTTCTAATCTTGATAACATTTAGGCTTCAAATCAAGTGGCCTGATGTGGTCAGTCTATGCCTGATTTATGGGATTAGCACTAATCTTTTTCTTTTATATATCATATATATTCAGAGGGAAAATCTAAAATAGTATAAGAAAACAAATGTTGGTATATCTTTACTGCCACTGCTGTTTTTAAGGTTTCCAACACGAGCTCCACTTTAGCTTCGAATCACAGTGATTCATCTTCATCAAGCTGCTGGAAGCTAGAAGTTCAACAATCTAAAAGTACAAAAGCTTCAGCATCTCAGAGATGTTTGAGAAACTAAACCAATGATTATAGGTGGTGGCCAACCTAAAATGCAAGTCTTGCTTTTTAATTTTATTTTAATTAATTTTGCTGTTATGATATTCAACTACAACTACCTTCAGTTAATATGCAGATCAGATTCATAACTACTAAAGATGACTAATGATTCTCTTTCTAATTTATATAATCTATAGTTTAAAAAAGATGCACAAAAATAAAGTAAATTATTAAATAGTCTCAAAAACAGTAAAATATTTATTTTTTAAAAAATATCTTTCTATAAAAAAATATTTTAATTGATCATTTAATAAAAATAACAATTTTAATAGGAATAAAATTAATAAAAAATAATTAATGTTATTTTAATTTTAAAAAATAATAATTACAAAACAAAATAAAAAGATTAGAACGGTGAACCAGAGAAAATAATATTTACCAAAGGCATTGTGCAATCCAAAAAACTCATGCATTTAATATTATTCCACACAACACTGACCACAAAAAGGGATAAGACAATAATGTTGAGAAGTCCAATTTAAGAAAGGCACACATATTTTTGTGGTTATTTACTTACCACTTTTAATTCCTTGCGCTATGCCGCGCAATGCAATTCTTGACAATAACCACAATCTTCTACCCCATTTTGGAGCGAACACCTTTTTTCTGCAACAAAATCTGAAAGTAATATGCAAAGGTGAGTTATTATATTTCTGAAATAATTTATTTATGCATTTAGATTTACTAATCCCATCTGTAATTCAATATTTCTGTATTTTTTAATATTTTATTTGAAGTTAAGCATAAAATATAAACAAAAAATAAAACTAATCGCTGAAGAAGAAAAGTAACTTGCATCTATTAGTGAGAATGACTGTTTGAAGAAGAAAAAAGAACAAAAAGATGTTTATAAACAACACCCATAGAGAGACATACCTCTTCCAAAAAATTTTATAATGGTAACCTCAATCTTTTTCAGTTCCGAGCTACAGCAATTTTTTTTCCATTGTTGAAGATAAGGAAAGAAGAGAAGGAAAATCACCAAGAAAAGCAAAGGAAAAATGTGAGATAACAAAATTATAAGCAGCCGCACTGATAGTAGAATGTAAATTTTTTAGAAAATTGAAAGAAATCATCAGAGACCAATTTGACTTCATAATTACTGGCGCACTTTTTATTTTTATTTTTTGTTTTGGATACAAAATCGAGTATTAAAGAGAAAATCAAAAAGAAGACTTCAAACATAAGAAGGAAAAACAGAGATGAAGTAGATTATTTAAAAAAGGGAAGGAAATCAACAACAAAAAAAGACCTGTGTCAATTTGTGTGATTGGATCTTGTACTAAAAGCAACGATACAAGGATGTAAATGAAGAAGCAGGATGATGATGAATGTCAAAATGCAAACTAACCAAAATAAAAAGAAAAAAAAAAAGAAAAATCTATGAAAATGAGAATCAACATTCGTATGTGGATAATAAATGTTCTATTTGAAGGAAAAACCTTATCTAATGCATTATACTATTTTTTTAGGCAAAGCAAACGTTTCATTAAAAGTTACACTTTAGCTACGGATAGTTACACTTTTATGCGGCACGTTACACTTTAACAGCGGCGAGGTTACACTTTAGCTATGGCCATGTTTTGCATACGAAATTTCATGATTCAATTCGGATTTAATTGATCAAAACTACTTCCTTATGCATAATAAATGTTCTATTTAAAGGAAAAACCTTATCTAATGCATCATACTATTTTTTTAGGCAAAGTAAACGTTTCATTAAAAGTTACACTTTAGCTACGGATAGTTACACTTTTATGCGGCACGTTACACTTTAGCAACGGGGAGGTTACACTTTAGCTATGGCCATGTTTCGCGTACGAAATTTCATGATTCAATTCGGATTTAATTGATCAAGACTACTTCCTTATGCATAATAA
The DNA here is from genome assembly GCA_037013595.1 of Dicorynia guianensis. Taxonomy (NCBI): domain Eukaryota; kingdom Viridiplantae; phylum Streptophyta; class Magnoliopsida; order Fabales; family Fabaceae; genus Dicorynia; species Dicorynia guianensis. Next base: position 12,040,128 of record JASUAB010000007.1, read on the forward strand.
ATGTTCTATTTGAAGGAAAAACTTTATCTAATGCATTATACTATTTTTTTAGGCAAAGCAAACGTTTCATTAAAAGTTACACTTTAGCTACGGATAGTTACACTTTTATGCGGCACGTTACACTTTAGCAACGGGGAGGTTACACTTTAGCTATGGCCATGTTCCACATACGAAATTTTATGATTCAATTCGGATTTAATTGATCAAAACTACTTCCTTATGCATAATAAATGTTCTATTTGAAGGAAAAACTTTATCTAATGCATTATACTATTTTTTAAGGCAAAGCAAACGTTTCATTAAAAGTTACACTTTAGCTACGGATAGTTACACTTTTATGCGACACGTTACACTTTAACAACGGCGAGGTTACACTTTAGCTATGGCCATGTTTTGCATACAAAATTTCATGATTCAATTCGGATTTAATTGATCAAAACTACTTCCTTATGCATAATAAATGTTCTATTTAAAGGAAAAACCTTATCTAATGCATCATACTATTTTTTTAGGCAAAGTAAACGTTTCATTGAAAGTTACACTTTAGCTACGGGTAATTACACTTTTGTGCGGCACGTTACACTTTAGCAACGGCGAGGTTACACTTTAGCTATGGCCGTGTTACACTTTAACATTTCGTGCATGGACAGAAAACAAATGACGATAGAAAAAGAGAAGACAGAATAGTGGGTACATTTTACCTATGAAAAGAATGTATGAGAGGCTTCCACCTTCATTATAGCCATATACAAGGTATATTATGAACAAAAGAACAACCTCTAACCTGAATAAGTAGTATACAAACAAAAATGCTAGTGAGAGGCGAGCCATAGAAACCCCAGGGAGAGAGCCGGGAAAGCTGAGCTGATGATGTACGAGGGAAAACAAGCAACAAAGAACGTCGGCGATCGAGAGCCGGAGAGCAGAAGAGCGAGAGCGGAGAGTGGGAGAGCGAGTGAAAGAGGTTGGGTGTTTTATTTTCGCTTTCGTCGGGCTGAATTCTGCAAAATGACAGAATTTGTGGGTTCAACCCACGAATTTCGTTGCGAATGATGTGGCCATAAATGTGAGGTGGCAAGCTGAGGTGGCAAATTTGACCCCTTCAGGTAAATATTTTTTAAACTATGCCATTTAAGTAATTTTTTTTAAAAGTTGCATTATATAGGTAAAATGGCCGACAGTTATGGGTCCACCACATTGCCTTAGAAAACGAGCATAAGCGTTCGTTTTTATTCTTAAATTTATTAAATTAACAATAAAATTAATAAATTATCTTAAAATTAATAACATTTAATAATACATATTTATAGAGTATGTTTTTTTCCAAAGTATAAGACATAGAATAAGATGCAAAACACACAATTGATTAATTATATATAAAATTTTATTTTCATTTTAATTTTTAATTTTTTATTTATATTTTGTTTTATAAAAAAATTATTTTACAGGAGTTGATTCAATTTTTCTCATTAACCACACCTAAACTCAAACAATAAACGATGGTATACTATTTAAAATAATTAATATGCTTTTTGAGTTGCAACGATTATATATTATATCTGTAGGACTAATATTGGGAATGTTAATTTGTTGGTAATCAGTATTAGTCTGTGACACTCCATGAAACTTCCCTAATGTTGTGCTCCAACAAATTATGCTTCTGAATAATGGGTTCTATATTATTCCAAAAGGAATGGGCCCTATCGGTTGGTTCAGTTCTATGCTTCGGCTCTTCAACTAAATGCTAGTTATTCATGAAAATGAGAATGCATAGTACAATAGTATATAGTTGGAACAAAGAGCCCCAATAAATGCTAGTTAAGATTGTCATGCGAAGGTACCAAGGGTAAACGATGGATTACCCTTCTGCATCTGTTGCCCTGCAATATTCTCTCAACAAAGTGGACTCTACTTTCACCTTTTTGGCTCGTATGTTACAACCCATTATAGGTCATTTTATCTATATAATATAATTTTAAAAAAAATTACTTAAATAGTATAGTTTAAAAAATATTTATCTAAGGAGGGTAAATTTACCACATCAACTTGCCACCTCACATATTATAGCCACATCATACGTAGCAGAATTTGTGGGTTCAACCTACGAATTGTGTGTTAAGGCAGAATTCGTGAGTTGAATCTATGAATTCTTTCTTTTGGACTCCAATTGCTTATTTTGTCATTCGTATATAATTTTTTAATAAAATTTTTTATATTAATTAAATATTTTATAAATTTTTATTTATACAAGAATAGAGATACGTTTATATACGTTAGACAATGACCAAGAATCTTCCTAGCACCCACAAAATGGTATAAATGAATAAATATTGCATTATGTAAGTAAAATGGCCATGACGTCTATTATAGCTGATAACTGTATTTTGAAACATTTCACCCTTTCTCATCATATTTATTTATAAGCGCTTCACTATTCCTAAAGTCAATTCCATTTTGTGATGCACTTTTTGCATTATAAACAAGTTTTGCAGATGATTGAAGAATCTTGTATCAGTTTCAAACTATAAAATATTTTTTTGTAAAATATATTATTGCCACATCACTTTGAAAGTAACACTCAAAGCTATATATATATATATATATATGTATCTTGGTCATTGTCTAATGTATATATTTGTATCTTGGTGCTAGAAAGATTCTTGGTCATTGTCTAAGTATCTCTATTCTTGTAACGACATAAATAAAAATTTATAAAATATTTAATTAATATAAAAAATTTTATTCAAAATTATGTCTTGTTCGACTTTTTTTTTTATTTAAAAAAATTAATTTTTAATTATTGGTTGAAATATATTTTAAATTTTATTAAAATATAATATAAATAATTAAATTTATTAAAATTTAAAATTTGAGTAATTAAATTTTAACTTTTCACTAAATAAATTATAAATTATATAAATTATATACAAATAACAAAATAAGTAATTGGAGTCCAGAAGAAAGAATTCTTGGGTTGAACCCACGAATTCTGCGTCAATACACAATTCGTGGGTTGAACTCATGAATTCTACATAATGACAGAATTTGTAGGTTTAACCCACAAATTCTACTGTGAATGATGTGGCTATAATATGTGAGGTGGCAAGCTGAGGTGACAAATTTGCCCCCTTTAGGTAAATACTTTTTAAACTATGCCATTTAAGTAATTTTTTTTAAAAGTTACATTATATAGGTAAAATAGCCCCCATTATAAAGAAAATAAAAATAATTGTGTTCAAATAATTAGGATTCATTGTTGAGATAAAGCCAAGACAGTTTATACTCGATGATACATCAAGATAATAAAAATATATAAAAAAATGTTCCTAGTAATTTTTTTGTATTTTATGAAAAAATTCATAAATTATAAAATAAGATTATTTTTGCTGAAAGGATTAAACATGAATTTTAATAGAAATAAATTTTACTACGTAATTAACAGTATTTTTGACAATTCTATCAAATATACTATTTATGTAAGGGTATTTCAACAATTTAAGATTACATGTAGCATATATAAAATGTAAAGAAGGTTAGTGTAAGTTTTAAAAATAAAAGAAAATTTGTGTAACAAATACAAAAAATATGAGAGTTACAGTCATTTACTCTTGTTGATATTATTTTTATTAGTTCTATTTAAAATATCGTTTGGCTCTTGTACACATAATTTTTGAGTAATAATACATATATAAATAAATTTTAACCACATGTTATGTATACTCTTACATTCTCTATCTCCTTTCATTTTCTTTTTTAATTTTTTTTATTTCACAACCTACGAAAAAGTGTGCACTCTAATATGAACATATATCATTTTTGTAATTTTTAGTGTTCATGGCCAAAGATTCGAGCGCAAATGTGGGTGCCACTAATTGTACTTTCAATTTGTTTAACCAAGAATGGGCAGGGGGCCAATCTTTTGACATGACTTTCTCTTTATCACTTTACATTTCTCATTGAAATCATCATTTCTACATATGACATCATTGAGAAGTGTAATTGCTAGGGGGCAATTTACATCATAAATGTAAAAATATTTGTGACTCATATAATATTTATTGTTTGGATGGGCTTAATAAAAAAAACTTTTTATATACTATTTTTGTTTTAAAGGCTTTTATAAAAAGTTATAGTTATTTTCTATTCATATGTAATATTTAAGAAGTACTTTTGAGTTAAAAAATTATTTAAATGTTAAAATTAAAAACAAACTTTTAATTTATAAATTACTAACAAAGATATATATAGCCACTAAAAAACATGATCTATATTACATCCAATTCGTACTCAACTTCCTTCCCATGATAGAACACAAGAAGCAGCTGATATTAGTAAGTAATTTTAGAAGCCTAGCAATACTCAAGAACTAATTAGATTTCTTAAAAGAAGCATGACAAATCAATGGGTTTCCAAGAATCTCTTAATGTGTAGAAACAAAATGAGCTAACCTGTCAAATCAACCCACCCTGCCTAGCGTAAGGGGTAGGTTGGGTTACTGTATAGTAAACTCATTTATTTGTAAGTAAATTAACCCAACCCATGAAACCCATGGGCTAATGCGGGTTCGGGATGAGCCAACCGGCAGGTTTTTAATTGCAAATACTGAAGTTAAAATTACATCATTTTGACCCGCATAATGTAGGAAATTTATGACACATGCTAGAAAATCTCAATTGGATCTTTATTTGGAGGAGCCAAAGCTTTAATTTCATTTTTTTTTTAAGATTTAGATGTATTGAAGTATCAGAAGATGAATAAGCATCATTTTTCAATCTTATCAGTAATGGCTTATGATGTCTTGGCTATTTATATTGCTATAGTTGTGTCAGAATCAGTTTCTCTATTGTTGCTCATGTGCTTAACAAATATAGAAGCTGTACCCTTTTTGAAAAAGTTGAAGATCTTATTTGTACACATAAATGGCTACATAGTTTTTGCTTCAATGGTAATATTGCTTTGTTTATAACTTGTTCATTATTTAATTTAAGACTTATATTCATTACGATAATGTTATAATCACTTTAATTACTTATTTGGTTATAGATGATGATGAAGATGCAATAAAGGTTAAAATAACATTGTCAAAAGAAGGTTCAAATGCTTCTTATCAATTGCTTGATAAAAATGAAGAACAAGACAATGAAGATGATATAGATTATTACTTTTATTTATTTATGATAATTACTATATTGATATTATATTTTAATTACAATATTAATGTGTGTATGTAATTTGGTGGTGCAAGTAAATTTTAATTGGCAAGAGTTAGAAGTCAATTGTGGACTATTATTAGTATTATGGAGTTAGAATTTGATTGAGACTGAATATTTTAATGATAGTTTGTAAATTTGTGATTTAATTTAAGACTTAATTAAACTTGAATTATTATTTTTAATTTAAAATATTATGTTTGGATTATAATTTTATTTAATAGGATATTTTATTTGAATTTTAACTAATTTTTTCTTTTTTCAATTATTGGTGGGTTGGCTTGCTTAACCTGCAGCCCACCATTGGTTGGGTTGGGTTAGAATTTTCTCAGCATACTAGCTATGCAGACCAGCCCACCTTGTCTCGCTTGATTACAGACCTACATGAGTTGGGGCTAGCTCATTTTGACAACCCTAACTTCAAGATTCGATTGAGTACCCTCATTTATGGTGCATCCATAGGAGTTCATTGACTCATGAAAAAAAAATTTTTTTGAGAGAAAACGACCAGAAAGAAAGCTTCTTCAAGATTTGTTGATTAGAATAAAAAACCATTAATGGTAAAACCTAATGAATGGCATATTTTCATAGAGATTGTTGAGAGATTTTAAGACAAATCACTACATTAAAGTTCCAATCAACTGTGAGGAAGAGGGAAAAAGGGTGAAATTTTTGTGAGAAAACAAAATAGTACAACAAACTACAAATTGTTATATAGGAATAAGACAAGAGATGAAGAATAGCTAAGAAACAATATGAAGATAACAAAGGGAAAATTAAGTTAGTCTAAAAAAATTTTGAGGATATTATTGTCCATAAAAATCATAATAGGAGGACCAATACTTTTCTCTCCCCTCTACTGCACATGTGTTTTTAAGAAGCCAAAAATTTTGGCCTCAAAAAAAGGAAAAAATTGATATTTTTTTTCAAAATTCAACTTTTTTTTTGAAAAGCTTGTCCAAACACACTTTTGAGTAAAAATAAGCACTTAATGTGTATTGTATTGAATATATATTTGTTTATATATTTGATAAAATATTAAGTATTTTAATATTATGTTTAATGTTTATAATCTAACTAAATGAAGAGACATGACTTTTGGATAACATTGATGGAAGGCTACCAATGATGTTTTAAAAGGAGTCTAATCCTCTCTCTACCTCTCATGAAACTTATGCTTGTATTCCAAAAAGAAAGCAAAAAGACATAATTCTTAAAAGTAAGGTGTCTACACTTCCATTAGAAAGAGGAGAGGAGAAGGAAGAGAAACCATACTGCCTGCACTGACTACTTCTAAAACTTAAAAGTCTAAATGGCATAATATATGTCTTCTTTCTTATTATCAAATGGATGTGAAATACGTGAAGTTCTAAGATCTATATATTTATGAGTATGCTGATTTATTATTTTATGTTTATCCATGAATCAAATGAGAAATCTTACATGTGGTAGCAAAGCATGGTTTATGAACTCATGTATTTTCATTTAAGTTTATAATTTTTTTCTTATCTAGAGATGAAAAAAAAATCACTTGAAAGAATTCTTTTGCCATTTTCGCACAAGGCCATGAGTTCTTCTTCGTGGGTTTTTGGTGTATGAGAATTTTGAAAGTGTATATAAAGGAATTGGCAAGATGATGAACTATTGGTTATATTGGATTGTAAAGGGATGTCAATGAGAATAAAAAATTAAAAAAAAATGGTGGTTGAGTGCACATGAGAAGAAGACCTTTTACTTCTCAAAACAAATTCTCTTCTTGTGCAAAGATGTATGGCTTGGCATTAATTGCCCAAACCATTTGGGGTGTTGATGGAATTTGTTTTTAATACTCCATTCTAATTGCCCAAACCATGTTGGGTGTTGATGGAATTTCTTTTTAATACTCCATTCCTCTTCTGAGAAATAAAAATGAAGTGGCCAATTTATATAAATTGAATAATTTTATGTTACTTAATTTTATATTTAAATGAATATATATTCGCACATTACCTTATGAATGGATTGATTGCCTAGGTATATGCTCATTTTATTGTTCAAATATGATATATATATATATATATATATATATATATTGTATGCATGATCTTATGTTAATATAGTTTGTAATCACCAAAGTGGCCAAGCTAGAATCATTATATATCACACATAAAATAGTCATTTATTCATGACACTTATGAAATGCCTCTTCATGATTTGGTGAATAAATGACATTCATTGATCATTAGAACTTTAGAATTTCCCAAAGGAAAATTATTTGCTATGATTAATGAACATAACTGGAGAAAATTAAAGCTCTTTGATCAAATATATTATGTTCATCCAAATGTGCATATGTGTGTGGTTAAGAATTTTAATTTTTTGATAATGATGAAAAGTGGCATTTATTTATGATAGTATATTGTAGTATTATCTCAATGGTATGTTGTAATATACTCTTATGTTTTATCTAAATCTATAATATAATTAATATTGAGCACCTATGATATATTTGTAGCAATTTCTTTTCATTTATAAGCTTGTGTTGTTACCGTATTTAATGGTTTGAACTTCTCTGAATGGAGTGAACAAGTCAAGTTCCACTTAGGTGTGTTAGATCTTGACAAGAAAGCCCACTGCTATTACTAATTCAAGCAATAAAGGAGAGAAGTCCAAATATAAAACATGGGAACAGTTTAATGAATTAACCCTTATGCATATGTGAATGATTGTTACAAACTACATCAAGACTTCAATGCCACAAACAGAAAGTGGCATAACTCATGACTATCAAGTTTGATGGGTTGCTAAGTCTGCTAGAACATATCATTGAGATGACTAACATTATAGCAAGATTGAAGACTTTAGAAATGACTTTGGATGATTCCTTCCTAGTTCAGTTTGTCCTAAACTCATTTGCCTCCTAAATATGGTACTTTTTAAATTAATAACACTATTAAGGAGAAGTGAGATGTTAATGAATTGACTAGTAAGCTTATTCAAGAGGAAAACAGACTTAAAATTTAGGAAGTCATTTCATAAATTTCACTACTCAAGGAGTTGGTAAAGCACTTAAATCAAAAGCTAAAAGTTTTAAGAAAAAGAAAATACCTACTAATACTTATTAGACTGATAAGATGGAATATAATGATAAGTGTCAATGCTATAGGAAAGAAGGATAGTATAAGAAAGAATGTCCTGAACACAAGGCTTGGTTTGAAAAGAAATGTACTTTAAACACTTTTTTATGTTTCAAATAAAATTTAATTGATGTTCCTCACGATACTTAGTATCTTGATTTTGGTCTACTATTCATATATCTAATATGATGCAATAATTTCTTATGGATAGATTTGCTAACTCCTCTTTTATTATGCATCAAAATATTGGAATTAAGTGTTATATGTTTAAAGAAAATTTAGCTTATTAGTAGCATAAACATTTAGGTCACGAATCCAAAGAAAGGCTAGAAAGATTAGTAAAGAATGAGATTTTTTAGAATCTAGATTTTATTATTCATGGTTTATGTATGGATTGTATTAAGGAAAAACAAACTAAATATAACAAGAAAGGAGCCACTAGAGGCACTCAACTTCTTGAAATTACAACACTGATTTATATGGACCTTTTGATACTCCATCTTTTAGTGGAGAAAAGTATTTTATCAACTTTATCAATGATTTTTCATGTTATAGGTATGTCTATTTGTTGAAGGAAAAATCTCAAGCAATATATACTTTTGAAATATACATTAATGAGGTTGAAAGACAACTAGACAAGAAATTTAAAATTGTAAGGTCTGATAGAGGGGGTAAAGACTATGGAAAGTATGATGAAACTTGACAATGTCTAGGTCCATTTGCAAAACTTCTTGAAAAATATGGCATGTGTGCATAATACACTATGCCATACATACCTCAACAAAATGTTGTGGTAGAAAGATGTAACCACACATTAATAGATATGGGTAAAAGTATGATGAGTAACTCATCATTGTGGACATATGCATTGCAAAAAGTAATGTACCTACTTAACAAGGTTCCTAGTAAGGTAGTTCGAACAACTTCTTTTGAGTTATGGACAAACAAGAAATTTAGTTTGACGCACTTGCATGTTTCAGGTTGCCCAGTGGAAGCAAGAGTTTATAATCCATATGAAAGGAAGTTAGATTTTTGAATGCTTAGTGGTTACTTCTTTTGGTTACCAAGAGAAATCTAAAGGGTACACATTTTATTGCCCTTATTATAGTCTAAGAATTGTAGAAACCAAAAATGAAAAATTTCTTGAAAATGATGAAGTTAGTAGGAATGAGGAATATTGGAATATGGGCATAAATGAAGTTAACGTACACATTCCTTTATTTGTAAGTGTTCGTTCATCCATTGTTTGAAGCATGTCATAACAACACTAGACAACATTTAGATGATGAAATAGCCCTTGAAAAAACTAACTAACAGAGAACTGATGCAAGTTCTTTGAGAAAATTTGAAAGATTAAGAAAGTTAGCTATTCCAAGCAATTATGAAACTTATTTGCAAAAATCATATCTTAACATTGAAACTAATAAAAATCTAGTTTCATTTTCACAAGCCATAGGAAGTGCTGAGTTAGAGAAATGGATTGATGCCATTAAAGAAAATTTAAAATCCATATATGAAAACAAAGTCTAGGATATTGTTAAATTGCTAGTAGGTTCCAAATGAGTTAGGTGTAAATGGGTCTCTAAGACCAAATTTGACTCAAATAGCAATATTAAATGATATAAGGTAGATTGTTGCTAAAGGATACACTAAAAAAGATGACATTGATAACAAAGAGACTTTTTCACTAGGCTCAAAGAAAGACTCATTACATATTATTATAGCATTAGTGGCACATTATGACTTAGAGTTACATTAGATGGATGTGAAAACAACCTTTCTAAATGGAATCTTAAAGGGGAAGTTTATATAGACAAACCTAAAGGTTTTCCAATTAAGGGAAAAGGTCAGATGGTGTGTAAACTTAAGAAATTGATAAATGGACTTGAATAGGCTTCCAAGTAATAGTATTTTAAGTTTAAGGATAAAATGTATGGGATCTTCCTAAACTATGTCTTGATTTTAAATAACCCTCCTGAAAAGTAACCCTCCTTAACTATGAAAAACATGCAAAAAAATCCCTTCTGTCAAGTTTTCTATTAAATTTTGGATGTCTCTTGGTCAAACCCCAAATTGACTAAAAGAAAAGATCAAAATACCTTTTGTGGGTTTCTCCTCCCTAAAGCTTTAGTGTGACAGCCCAAGAGAAACACCACAGGTAGAACAACCACCAAAGTATCCTTTATGGGTTTTTCTTCATTTTCTTTCTATTAAATCCACTGTCATTTTATCTTTGCCATTCTTACCATTACATTGAAAGTAATAAACAAAATATTAAAAGATAGAAATAGAGGTGGGCGTTTATTGTTATTCTATACTCTTGTGCTCCATTATCATTTATTATCTCCTTTTTTCATTTCCAAAGTTGCTTTTGCTACTAGTCATGTCTTTTGAGTCAAGTGGTTCACATTCACCAACACAGAACTGGGCTCCTAGTAGCTTTGATAGCTTTTGATGCTACACAAGAGAAATTATTGGTTGCAATTTTTCTTGCTCTTTTGTTCCTTCTATTTTACTTTTCTCTTTGTTTCTCCCTTCCTCTATTTGCTTGCTTCCTAACTCTAATGTACTTAACTTCCTTTCATAGTTCATTAGAATCCAAGTGAATAAATTGGGTTTTGGGTTTGCTTTGTTGGTTTTAGATCTTTGTTAAACATCTTGAATTATCAGTTGAACGCTTGGATAAAGAAGAGATTTTCCTAGGAATTGCTTAGAAAATTCTTTGCAGTCTATAGAAATAGAGACCTTCTAGGGTTTTTCCTAAGAAGTTGATCTGATAACTAAAGTTGTGGGAAATTCATCAAAGAGAGAGAATGGAATAGAAAAGGATAGAGCTTTTACTCCATTCTACTTCAAGCACATCTAAATAGAAAAGAATAAGGCTTGGATAAAAATGGAGTCAAATCTTCAACAACACCCTCCCATGTTTCATGAGCATAATCACTAGTAGTAGATGATTTCTGGCTTGACATGGTACCAATAAGCTTGAAGTTCCTATTTTACAAATATCATTGACTAGTAGGAGTTTTTCATTTAGTTTAAGGGTATTTTGGTCTTTTTTCTTAGTATTTTAGCATTTGACAAGGGACATCTAAAATTTAATAGAATACTTCATGAAAGGAGTTTTTTTTTACATGTTTTCCATATTTGAGAAAGGTTAGTTGCAAAAATTTAAAGTTTTAGAGGGTTAATTAAAATCGAAGAATAGTTTAGGAAAGTTCTATACATTTTAGCCAAAGTTTAATAACACTTCTTTTGGTTTTGAAGACAATGTTGTTGATTGTTGCATATATTGAAAGATTAGCAGGAGCATATGTTTATTTTGAGCCCTATATGTTGATAATATCTTCCTTGCTACTAATGATTTAGGCATGTTGAGTGAGACAAAAGATTATCTTTCTAAGAATTTTGATATGAAAGATATGGGAGAGACATCCTATGAGATAGGAATTGAATTAGTTTGTGATAGATGATAAGGAATATCAGGATTGTCTCAAAAAGCCTATATTGAAAGAATTCTAAAGAGATTTAATATGTAAAAGTGTTTCACTAGAATTATTCCAATTTAGAAAGGGGATAAATTTAATCTTATGCAATATCCAAAGAATGATATGGAATGAAAATAAATGGAATTTATCATTAGAAAGCTATAAAGAAAGTTTTAAGATATCTTCAAGCACCAAGAATTGCATTCTCATCTAAGGAAAACTAATCACTTGGAAGTGACTGAATACTTAGATTTAGATTTTGTTGGGTGCATTAATAGTAGAAAGTTTACTTTTGGTTATTTGTTTCTTCTTGGACAAGTAACAATGTCATGGAAAAGTACTAAGCAATCTATTATTGCCTTATCCCTATGAAAATATAATTTGTTCATTATGATTGCAGAATTTTATTTCAGGACTTGGGGCTGTCAACACCATTACCAAGTCATTGAAATTTTACTATGATAATTTTGTAGTGTTTTTCTCCATAAAATGACAAATACTTAAGGGGTGCCAAGCTTGTGGAATTAAAGTATTTTGTTGTTAAGGAAGAAGTTCAGAAACAAAGTGTCTATTAAGCATATGGGAACATATCTCATAATTGTAAATCTATTGATTAAAAGTTTATAACCAAAGACATTTAAGAAATGTCGACATGCAATGTGAAAGTAGTGAATTAAAAAAATAACCAGTTTAAAAACAGGTTTAGGAGTAAAAAAATGGAATTGTCATAGAATTAGATTGAAATGATAAAGTCGGATACTAAAGAAAATAGTTTGCATTTTATCCATTTGGGGATGATATGCTCCCCAAACGTACATATAATAATTTCACTTTTTAAGCTAAACTTCCAATCAAGATAAGAAAAATATTGAAGAAGAATATGTTTGTCAAGAATGAATGCTACAAATGTATATGCCCTATCAAATACATACAAAGCTATTCATTTGCATAAGATCCTGTCCTATTATATACACCCACAACACAGTTACGCTGCAATCTTGAGTTCAAAGCTCATTGAATGTGGCCGTGCATGTGCTAGACACAATTAAACAAAACTCATGTGGTATTTTTATAAGAATTCTAGACTAATAGGTCATCAGGTCACACTTGCCTTTACCCATTATTTATTCATCCCTTTTCTCGGTTTATTCTAAAAGTGATGGATAATTTTACGATTCCTAAATGATGAATCTGGTGGTTAGAGACCCTGAGAATATTTCTCAAGATCTGTTTGAGTAATTCATATCTAATAGTCACCTTGTCGATCCTCCATGTATGAAAGTTTGTTTGCAATATGGTAAATAGCAGGGCATTGCTGATATAGAAACTGCAGCCCATGCATTCGAAACGTTTAGCTGTAGCTGCCAAAGATGCTTTTGCTGAAGGTGGTTATATTCCTAGATCAAGAGCTAAATTATATCTAAATTACGGCGTAGATTAAGAGTGACACATCAGTATCTTTCTCACTTTTGCTATTGGACCATTGAAGGTTACGTCAGCTGCATTGAATTATGATTGGGGGCACGATTTGTTTCTCTGTTTTCTTGTTATTTATTCTTTTCTTTTTAGGACAATAACGTGTAGGTAACAAGCTGATGTATGACAAATTTGTCCGTTCTTTAAAATATAAATAGCTTATTGAAAATTTATTTTAAGTCATTTAAGTATATGCGTTGCATTGTGCTAATGTATAACAATTTTGAATAATGATATGTGTTGGTGTGCCTTTATGTCTTATATTTACTTAAACTATATTATACAAGCCATTATTTCTCATCTTCTTTCCAATCAATTCTTATGCAAACAATTATTTCTCACCTTCATGCTCTTATAAATAAGGGTAATTTTGTTGGATCAAATTCATATTGATTTATATATATATATAGCAATTGATGGTATATTTCAAGAATCTTTCCAAGCACCTGGGACAAAGTGATTGGTCTCCAAGGGTTTATGACTTTAATGGCAAAAGATTCAACGTAGGACATGTAAGAATTATATATTCAATAAACTCTTTTTCTTTTTTTTTATTTCTAATGTATTGACGTGTCTAAAATTCCTGTTTTAATAATTATATTTGTGATCTCTCTCTCATTTTTCCTTTCTTTTGCTGAATGTACAGACAAATGAGGAGTAATGGCGAACACAAGTTTTTATCAAGTTAGTGATGTGCCTATGCATACCCAAAACCCCGAATCTTCTTTTCTTATCCCAGCATAAACTGAAGTACAGCTCAAAGTTTGGCAGTGCCCTTTCAATACTACATCTGCAGTCTTTGGAATGTTGTAATCGATTGCTCTAACCATAGTCTCTTACATATTTTTACAAATGTTTATCATGTTTTCTATGACCTTAACTACTACGAATGCTTGGCGATTAGAAATCCTTCTAATAATGTTTTTACTCTTTTATCATTCCTTTTTGGAAAAATGGAAATCGATTACTCTAATCTTAGTTTCTGAAATTTTTAAGAGAAATTTGTTATAATGTTTTTATGCATTTTATTATTTGTTTTTGTACCTAAGATCTCATTAATCACTTCCAATGCTATTTATTTTTATCAGTGAATACTGGTACTTTCCCTAACAATTCTAATTTTCGCAAAATTTCTCTTAAGCACTAATTCAGCATATCGTATTTGTGGTGCAACTGAAGTTTATGTTCTTCTTTTTTTTCCCTAGAGTAAATTACACTCCAACTTAAGTTTTTATCAAATAATACTAAACATCATTTTTGTTCAAAACCTATAATCTATTTCAATTTGACTATGTTAACTAACCTTCATCTAAGCGTCTTAAAGAAATATTCTTTTTCAAATGATTTAATATAATTTATATATTTTTGACAATTAACTTATAATTGAAAAAATTAGTTATAAAAATTTTGTATACTCTAAAATATTTTTGAAAATTAAACTTAAAAATTAAAAAAATTAGTTGTAGAAATTTCATACAACTCTAAAGATCTAAAAAATTTTTATTATAAAATACAAATTAAATTACTATCAATTTAATACAATCAATTAATTTATTAGGACAAAAGTTCATAAACTTTAAAATTTAAAATGCTAAATACTAAAATCTAAAATTTTAAACTCAAAAATCAAAATCTTAAACCTAAACTCTAAATATGATACAGTATTAAATACTATCACACTTATAGCTTTAGGGCTTAGAACTTTTATATCTATGATTTTAGATTTAATGTTTTAGGGTTTAAGTTATTAAGGTTTTAGTAAATAGGTTTAGGATATGATTAATTTTCTTAGTTTTTGTTTACTTTTTACCAAGATATGTAAATACAATATGTCAAAATACTTAAAATAAGAATAGTCCTTCAAGATTCTTAGATGAATGTCAGTCAACATGAAAAAATTGGAGTGAAGTGTAGCTTTTAAACAAAAATAGAGTTTAATATCATTTGAAAAAATTTCAAGGAGGAAAATGTGATTTACTTTTTTTTTCTTATCTATCCATTCAGAGTGTGTTTCTTATTGTTTTTGGCATATTAATTTAGACATTTACACAATAAGGATTTAACTTAATTTGCAGGGTATTAACTAACTTCATGAAGATATATCCAATACGTGAAAATATCTGATGCACAAACTAGATGTGACTGAAGAAAAGTGGATACAAGGAGTGTAAGAAAACTGCTTAATCTGACAAGAGATTGCTCTCTCTTCATATACGCTCTTTTGTAGTTCCCTTTTGCGCATTATGTATCTTTTTTTGAGGAAAGTTGGCTTTTGCAGCTGAGGTTCCTCTATCTATTCTTTTCTTGATCTATTTTCTATAGCTGTTAAAATATATTATCCAATTCTGCTCTGTTATATTTAATTGCGTCATCTGGATTCTTATTTGATGTCCAACATATTTTTCTATTTGGTAATTATGATGCCTACAAATGATTTTTACATTTAATGATATTGAATGTGGGATGAGATTATTTACTGCAGGGTTTACAGATTTGGTCACCTGGTACATTAGTACATATGTGAACGTTGACCTTTGCTAAAAATAGATTGATCAGTACCTATATTTGCCAAACTCACATATATTGAAAATGTATAAGCCTTAGAGAGTTATTATTTGGTTCTAGATGATGAAATGATAACATTTGCAAACTGAAAATGGTGCCATCCTTGGGAATCTTAGAGATTGTAAAGTTTGTGTCTTCTTAAGGGAATTTTATGAAACAATGAAACTCTATTTCATGGAAGGGTGCAATATTAGCGACAACATCGAAAACAACATTATTCCTTATTAATTATAAGGAATTTATATATCAGTCATCCATGACTATATTCGTGCTCTTCATTGGGTTGTTCCCTCATTTCCGGAGGAGCTCTATCCGTTCTGTGTTATTAAGGAAGAGTTCTCCAACATCACAGAAGAAATCACCATGAGTAATTTCATTGCCTTTGTGGGTTTATCTTGCAATTTGTTCTTCTACCTTTCCCTGACCACTTTTGTCTGTGCTTTTGCCTCTTTACCTTTCTGCTGTCGATGGTCTGAGAAGGAAACCTTGCTCCGTCTGACTATGTGGGAAGTTGGGTGTCGACTCTTTTCAAGTTTCTATGACCGAAAGCTCTTACGATTATGTTGGCATACCATTTCTTTTTTTTTCAAATTATATTTACACAATATTTTATAATTATTTTGAATTAGTACTCTGTTTTCCTTCCATATCTTTCTGACTTCGTAAATCGGGGTTCTGGTCCAAACAGGTTGGGTGCTTTCATTCTGTTGTTTAACTTTGTTTTAATTTTTTGTAAATATTATATAATTACAACAAATCATTATATAACCGGTATATTTCACAGCATATATGGTATGGCGTCCTATCCTTCAGATAAGCAGGTTGCATCGACCACTTCAATATGCAAAGGTTATGACACCCATGTGGTGACTGGTTGACAGATTTTGGATGCTCACTAAGGGATTATAATGTAAATTGGCCGAAAGGCTTTGCTCAATCTTTTGGGAGCTATTTTGCGTTTAGTATTGAGGCCTGAGGAGTTTTCTTAGGCCTTCTTCTGGCTTGGGAGTGTAGGTATAGGAGGACATTATTGAATCGAACTCCCTAGCAGTTGTTAATTGCATTAAAAGTGGAAAGCACGTGAAGGCCAAGGACTATCTTCTGTTCCAGGAAATTAGCAACCTTGTGAGGTGGAGATGGGAGGCGGAGATACGGCATACCTGGTGGGAAGAAAATGCGTGTGCAGCCTAGCTAGCTAAGCATGGAATTTCAAGGCAACATGGGACTTGTATCTTAGATGTTCTACCCAGAGAAATGGAATTTTTGCTCCTTGCTAATGTTTTGCGAATTTCTTCACATAGATATGTAATTCTTTAGTTATTTTTTGTTTTCAGGCGTCAACCCTTTTTTATTAAAAAAATCATTATAGTATATCAAATTTCTCAAAATAAGTGTCACAATGCCAATACGACATGGAGCACTGATTTGAAAAATATGAAAATTTTGAAGTTGTTATCCATCTAAGTTGAAATTATGAGATTGGATACCAGAAAAAGGGATACATGTTATAGAAAACACTAGTTTAGGAGTTGATTATATATAAAAAATGTATTAGTATCCTGAAAGACTTTTTTAGTACCATATTAGTATTTTTATGATTTTTTAAAATTTAAATTGTGCTTTAAGTCTTGTTAAAAAATTTATTATTTTTTATTTTATGTGTCCCATTATTAGTATTTACATGTGATCAAAAATCATCCGTGATTCATGCAATCAATAAATGTCATTTAGAGCCATTATTACGGGAAAAGGTTTTGGTATCTAGCTTGATTAAAGATTTTAAGAAGGGCATACCTAACTCGGATAAGATCTTTGTTTGAATTTTTGAAAGGTCAATAAAGATGAAAAAAATTCAACACTTACATTGATTTGGCCCTATCAATCACTTGGTAGAACCTGCAATAATCTTTGGGATAATTGAAAGATAATTGCATTCACTTAATATCTTTAACAATCCATTATGGGAAACATTCAAGGGATGATGTTTGGATTAATTTTAAGAATTTTTTTTGGGAGGGGTTTCTAAGAAAAAGGTGATGAATTTCAACAACTATTCTAGCAAGACCCTGACAATTTCTTAGTAGGATCCATAGCATATAGCCCTCAAAATAATTCAGAGAATGTTACATTCACTTATTATCATCGATAAACATTGTCAAGAAAATTCCTTAAAATATTGATGAGGTTCGAAAAAGGTTTTGGGTTGATTTTTAGGAATTAGTAAACTGCATTGGAGTCTAACGATTTCATAGAAGGAACCAAAAATTGAGGAAATTAGGGTAATAGTAAGAATTTTGAAAACTAATATTTTTTTTATTTTGTAATTCATAATTCCAGCATCGCCAATGTCTTGGCGCCAATATAACATAAAATTATCCTAAGATAATTAAGAGAACCGTTGTATTCACTTATAACTTCCTTAAATCCATCACTAAAAATTCATTGAGAATTTTTGAGAATAGAAGCTTGATGTAAGAAGGATTTTTTAAAGGAGGAAAGGTTTATGGATTTACAATATTTTCGCAAGTTTCCTAAAGCCCCTTTTATTTTGTTTATTTTTTTCCTTTAAATTTATTTTTAAGTCTTACTAAATTTTATGAGCCCAAAAAGGGATTTTAAGTAGTTATTTTCCGATAGGGGTATGGGAGAATTCATGGAGAATTAACAAGAAAACTTTGGAACCGAGACTCACATAGGGTTATATACAAAAAGTGCAAAATATTAAATACGGAAAATAGAATGCAGAACTTGAATTACAGCAGAATTTTAAAACAGAATATAGTGTGCAGAAATTGAATTGCTGCAGAAATTTAATTGCAGAATCTAAAACAGAATACAGCATGCAGTGCAGAATTTGTTACAGAATGCGGAAACAGTATGCAGAATACAGAATTTAAAGCAGAAAATTGTGCTGCTTTTTATGCAGAAAAACAGTGCAGAATTTTGACGATAGAATTTATGCTGAATTTGGTTACAGAATTTGATGTTGCAACATGCAGAAAACTTAATTTAATTTGAACAGAATGCATGCAATATTTTGTGCAAACTTTATGCACATCAAAATGCAGGATTTAAATGTGGTAACATGCAGGATTTCTCATGAAAGCATATGCAGAACAGAAATAGTAGGGCCACGCTCTAAGAGCAATGTGAAAGGCTACGTTTTCAAATAAATTAGGTATTGAAATATAAAACGCACTATTTGGTATTTATTTCTTTTGTTTTAGATAATAAATATAGACAATAACATAGATATAATGGTGTGTAACTAACCAGGCTCTATGCAGAATTTAAACGTGATTTGATCATGTTAAAGAGTACAGACTTTAAACGTGCTAAATATATAATTTGAACATGGTGAGAACAATTAACATGACCCTAGTTATCCTCACGGCTTGGGTTTAAACATTTATCTCTCGTAGATAATTTTCTACCTAAACTCCAATACTAAAAATTTATCTCTTATATTTCTCCTGAATTTCCTTTATCTTTTCTTTTTACATTTATCTCTTATCTTGTCTTATCCCCTATTTATCTTTTGATTTTTGTTTTTCAATGCCACCTTTTATGAAAATACCTATGAATATTCCTTAGGTGCAATAAGTTATATGATTAACCATCCTCTTTCTTTTTTTTAGGCTTTGGGCTTGGGTCAAAAAGGTTTGAAGGTGATAAATTGGGCTCAGAATTATAGGTTAAAAAAAGTTGAGTTATAGTTAAAAAATAGACTGGACAAAATATAATGTCTAAAAATAATAATAAAGTATAACATTACTTGACAGTAGTTTGGTTGACCTTATAGTATATTAAATTCCACAAAATAAGTTTGGTTCTCTTCAATTTTAATTTGATAGCGGATTGTTTGACTTTCTCTTATTCTTGAAGTTTTCTAGCCAATCATGCTTGCTTAGCAACGGCCCTCTTGTTCCTTTCAACCTCTAACGCGATGAGAATGAACAGAGTTTAAACAAGTATGACTGCTAGTCCATAGTGAAAATATGTAAGCAAATATCATGCCAAAACTTTATAGGATGCCAACCAAGAAAGAAAAATTAATTAAAAGGATATGCCAATTCAACAAAAGAAACTCACATGTTTTTAAAGGACTAACTTTTAAAAGCTGAAGGCAGTACATATTAGGAAAGATCATCCCTTATTCTACCCAATTTCGACCTTAAATTATTAAGTTCATCAAGTAAGGCAATCTCTTGTGACTCCAACTCAGCCAGCTGTTTCAACTTTCCATTGTCAACTCGTACTCCCATAACTCTTCCATAGATGGAGGCCAACCACCCTTCTTCAAAACCGAAGGATTCCCATTCAGCATACAGTTTTCTAAATTCTTCTCGCCTTGATTCGTTCATTGCCGTAGGCGTCCTGGAGTCTAGGGACAGCAGCATGTCAGCCAAAGACTCATAGCCCCAGTTGCAATACTATGAGCGAAAACTCTTGTGCCACTCCCACAAATGTGGATATTTGGCAAACGCCTCATTTAGTAAGGAAGCACGTCTTCCATCAATCTTGAATAGACCACCGAAATCCACCAAATCTTGGGTTGAAGGACACACTACTGTAGCAAGAGGTGTTGCTTGTATTGATGAGAAATGCTTTCATAAACATGTTAGTGTTCCAAAATTAGAAGCAGTCCCAAATTAAAGGTGACTACTAAGTCAGCCAATTATTTCAGAAGTTCATATTACCTGAAGTTACATTGGAAGAAGACCCCTCTATGGAAATTGGAGACTGAGAAGTTGGTAAGAGCGAAGAAATTGATGAATAAAACGCCTTGATAGAATCAAGGGGCTGCAATTTTTCTACTGCTGAAGCCGTAGAAGAACCATCAGCTGCAAGTTCCATGGCAGTATGTGCATGAATCAATGGCACATCAATTTGTTTGGGAGTTTCCGTGTTAACTTTGCTTTCCTCACACTCTACTTGTTCATTGCTCAAAATTTTAGTGTTTGATACATTTTTGAACAACTGCTCAGAACAATAACAAGTAAAGAGGCATAAATTAGTCTTAAGTCACTGTCTTTAATTATACTTAGTAGTGTTATGCGAAGAGTGTAACAAATTGTTTTTATGTGAAAGTATCTTCTATAGTGCAAAAGCCAATTATATATATAGGTTGGCAATGGTCTTCTCACTTGTGAATCAATTAATGAAGCAAACATTGCAAGAGTCTTTAATGTAAGAATATCATTTCAGACAACTTTCCTTATTGTAATTTCTTAGGTAATCATTGCAGCAAAATGAGATACATATAAGTTGCACAACAAAATTAATGATAATCTTGAGTTTTATGAAGGAATTGAAAAAATGAAAAATATTTTATATCAAGTTAGATGAGATTGCTCCACTTAACCAATTTTTTTTAAGTTATGTTGGAAAGAAATAAGGGATAGAAAGAGACACCTCTATAAATATTGACAAATCAACTAATAATGGTTTTTCTTCTTAATTAACTGGGCCTGTAAAATTATAGGACTAATTGATTTTTATGTTTGTGGCTCTAGTCTTTTTTTAGTTTCTGTATCTATAAAAAAAAAAAAAAAACATATGTGATTTTATGCAAATGTAATTTTGATTGTGTTGTTTGTACTCATGAATCAATTGAACAACGTTACCTCACATAATTTGCTTGGTATTGGCTCGTAAAGAAGGAAGTTCACCTTTTGATGTTGCTTGTATTCCTCTTGAGTTTGGGTCTTCAACAACGGTCTCTGGAAGGTTAGAATCAATTTCCAAATCAATGTTTTCATTGACAATTTCTTTGATTCTACAACCACTGTTGAGTTTAACATGTTGAAGAGATCCTTTCTCTAAAGGATTTTCTTTGATTTCATTTTCTGAAGAAAGAAATAATCAGAAATTATTGCCAATAAGTGTAAAACTCTACAAAGATATAAGAAGTAAATACATTCAAGTCATGTATGATGCCTAATTTAATTTTAAGGAGAAAACAGAGAATGTACATACTTAAACAAAGCAAGATATAAAAAGAAATTGGATGTTGGGGAGCATTATGACTTACTAATCTAAACAAGTTAAAGAACTAAGGCTTTACACAATGAAGGGAGATGCAAAATAATGTACGCCTATGTCTGCTGA
Organism: Dicorynia guianensis; assembly: GCA_037013595.1. Classification (NCBI taxonomy): domain Eukaryota; kingdom Viridiplantae; phylum Streptophyta; class Magnoliopsida; order Fabales; family Fabaceae; genus Dicorynia; species Dicorynia guianensis. The sequence goes on from JASUAB010000007.1 coordinate 12,062,094, forward strand.
AGTAGCAGTTGTAATCAATTTGAGTTTTGGGCATCCATGCACATAAACCACACAAGATTTATTAGTTTGCAACTTGAAACCTTTGTCTGGTTCTAGAATGCTTGGTAGTTTTTTATTTTTTGTATGTATCATTTAACTTCCTTAACCACAGGGTAACAAAAATATAATGTGATTGCTTTATTCTAAAATCTAGGTAAAGACTAAAATTTAGATCATGTCAGTTGGATCTTAAAATGGCTGAGCAACACAGAGTCAAAGGGAAAAGTGCATCCCTGCATAGAAATTTGAAAATAAAGAGGATATTGGAAAAAAATAATACTACCAAAAGAATCATCAGCAGAATTAGAAATCCGCCTTCGAAACTCTTCCTGTTGACAACGGATACCGGAAGGTGTTATTGTAAAATTTTCAATGTCGGCAGTGTGAAAACTCAACATGTCGGCAGTGTGAAAACTCCCTCTATTGTCAAACGTCGGCTACCGACATGCCGTCATTGTTGAAAATCAAGGTTTGGTCCATTTATGATGTTTCCACGACTGTTTGGAATCGGGTTTGCCGTCTTTGATGGAAAGACGTTGCAACAACCCTGAGCACTATATATACGGGGTCCCTAACTCAGTTTCTTATAAGTCAGAAGCTTAAAACACTTCATTACACCATCACTGAGTGATAAAATCTGAGTTAGAAGCATCCCGTAGGCGGTTTTCGATTTCAAGATTTGCAATGGTTGGAGGTTAGTTTTCTTTCGCATTTAATTTTATTTGGATGTCATTATATGTTCCGGATGTCCTATATAGTCTAACAGTTGGTATTAGAGCCTTAAAAGGCCTCTGCCTTGCTGCGTTTTTCCATCGAAAAATTTTGAAACTTTCAGTCCATCGGGTTGCTTCATGCACTCGGTTTTTTCATGTTTTGATTGCATAAATGGATTCCTCATGAAATTTTGATGAGTTTAGGCTTTTGAAACGTCGAAAAATACGTCCGGAATCGCCAGAAACCATCGGGTTATCTAGCGGGTCCGATGTGGATCGGGTGGGGTTAGGACGACCCGGATTACAGTGCAGTCGGGTGAGGAAGATGAAGCCCGACCCGGCTGCCACACCCACATGCGCACACTGTTCATTACTGTTACTATATACTGTTCGGGCCTGTTGTATTACTGTTTGAGCCTGCACACTGTTCATAACTGTTCATGACTGTGTTACTGTTTGGGCTCTACTGTTTGGGCCTGTTTGTGCTACTATTTGGGACTCTACTGTTTGTTACTGTTTGGTCCTGTTTATGTTACTGTTTGGCCTGTTTGAATAAAAATCTGAATTTCTGAATTTGGGCCAAATTTTGGGCTTTTTGATATGGCCCATTCAGAATTTAGCCTACTATCATCAAAATTTCATATTGGATATATTTATATAAATAAAATAATTTTTTTGTTTGGACAAAATTTTGTAAAAATCTAATTTTAATTGGAAATGAATGATCTATTTTGTCTAAAATTCATGATGCCATATGCCCAATATTTATGATTTATTTTGGGAGTATTTGGCATAATTGATTTGGGAAATTTTAATTAATTAGTCACAATTTTAAGTTGATTAATTAATTGTTTCAATTTCCATTATGCAAGCTTGTTTTTGCAAGCATTAAGCTCTTTTCAAATGCCAAGTGATTAGTGTAAAATTTAGTTTAATTGAAGTTTTGCCACAGCAGCTTCAATTATTCTAAAATAACACATTATGAAATAAATCACATATAGTAATGGCATAAAATTGTAATTAATATATATGATATGATAATCATTATCCCACAGGAATGTTATCATATTATGTATGTTTAATTAGGATGAGATGGTAAATTTTTCTTTTCATAATTACCTACAGGATTTATGAAATAGAAATAATTTACTAGTTTCATCATAAAGCTGCATGAACCTAATTGAGTAAGCTTAGCCCACAGGCAGTTTTATTTGTTACTAAGCTCATGTTTTGAACAGATATGTTTTACATTGGTAAGATATATCATATGGAATTATTAGTTGCCTCAAATTATGATATAGCATGTTAAGCAGCTTTTCAAATGATTAGTATCTCCAACTTCCTAGTTCCTGAACTAAATGATGTTGATGACAAAAGAGGTGCATATGATTTTTTCTGATAAGTCATGGGATGCGTATCAAGAGTAATAATTACTCTTTACTTTGTCATCCCTTACATTATGACCTCGATAAGTCGAACCATCCTTCCTAAACACTATCCTAGTACTATCTGCAGATAAGCATAGGCTATTATTTACAATAAAAGTAAAAGCAAAATCATGAAAACATAATAGTTACAGTCGAAGGATGGTATCAGCTTTACGCTTTTTACTATCGCTGGGAGGTTGCGAAGCCACCTGTTTCACCATTATGTGAGGATGAAACGCAAGGATTTGCAACCGATTGATAAGGTGATCGGGGTTTGAATCTGTTATGATGGCACGACGAGCCTCCAGAGGTAAAAAGCCTTGTTCCACAGCTTGATCTAAAAGGGACAATAAACCATCATAAAAACTATTAATATTTAATAGTCCTAATGGTTTTCTATGATAGGGTAATTTAGTCTAGAATGCTACATTGGCAATTCTCTCTAAGGTATCCAGACCGCCAGGTAATGCAATAAAAGCTTCAGCATAGCACAACATATGTCCGAACCGTTCATGCATGGTTGAAACCCTTACCTCAGTACCATAGGTATAGGTGTCATGTGTATCCTCAGCCAGCTCTTTTATGACAATGCCTAACACACGACTTCCTTCTATAATTGCAGCTGCTGTTGCACATCCTTTTAAGCCGTGTATTCCTCCTCCATATACCATTTGTATTCCTCTAACTGCTAACACCTTACCTAGGTCATTGGCTGTGTGCATGAATTCATTGTCCTTTCCCAGACTGGAACCACCGAAGACACAGATAGCTGAGAATCTATGCTTTGATGATGCCAATGGTTCTTTTCCTTTTCCAGCCATGCATGAATGAGCAAATGCGAGAGTGCATTTGTAAGTAAAGAAAGTGACAAAAAAGGTCATGTGATCAAATCATGGTCAAAAAAGTTTCAATTATAAGGCAAATAAGTCATAAAGCATTGACTATAAAAGGACTTCCGATAAGGGTACCGGGCAAGGAAGTTGTAAAGCACTGACCATGAAAGGATCTCCGATAAGGATACCGTGTAAGAAAGTCCTTAAGCACTGACAATAAACAGTGATAACATGCAAGAAAGTCCTAAAACACTGGCAATGCAAGGACGACGGATAGTGACAACGGGTAACAAAAGTCATAAAGTCACTGATAGTAAAGAAATATGACGCCAATTTGTTTAAAATCTTATATGAAAGGTTAAAAGTAGAATAGTAAGACTGACAGCTGCATTGGTGGTTAACAAGAGACGTCATAATTACACAGTTATTGTTGAAATTGTTGTAATTATGCATGCAGAGTCAAGAAACCAACAGTGCAATTGACAGTTGTTTCAGTAATAAATAAAATAAAATTATTTACCATGGTTACTGTATGATGATTCTAGATTATCTCTTCCTCTGGTTCTGCAGATTGAACACTATTCATGAAGATTTTGTTCTTTATCCAGTTTTCTGATAAACTGGCAAACTGGATCTTTTAATGACAGATTCTCAAGTTGATAGCGTTCCTTTTCTTTGTAGAAAAGATTTGCTAAAGCGAGAAGAACTCTATGCACATGTCCAAAAGGATGCGTCTCAAGAGTCTGAAGGATATTATCCAACGACTCTTTACTCAGTCCATCCTTGATGAACTGGATCTTATCTTCTTGATTTTCAGAAATTATACCTTTACCTTTGCAGCGTGAATTACAAGTCCATCTTGCACACTTGTAACAGACTTCCATCCGTTTTGTTCTTCGTTTTTTAGAGTAAGAGCTTCTTCCCATTCCCGGAAGATGTTTATCATGTGAATTTAGAAACTCACCTGCTAGGCGTACTTTGACTTCGATGATCCAACGTACATCTTCAGGAAGACCAAGACGAGTAAGCGTCTTAATCTTTTCAAGTCGGCATCGGTAGATCTTTCTGAGCATTCTTTGAGTAAGAGAAGGAAACCTGATTTTGAGTTTTGCAAGGTTTTCTTCCATCATGATGCCTTTTGGGTAAGGAACAAGTTAGAATACTCAGATGATACTCTCTGTTCTGAAGGCTGGTTCTTCGTTAGAGAGAAGTGAGATTTTGTTGTGCTGCCGACTCAAAGTTAAGAATGCACAGTAAGCCATATGGAATGGCTAACTTGGACCTCGAGACTATGTGAATGAATGACGATGAGGAAATGGGCCTTTTGACCTGCGATGACCGTATAAGACGGGGCTCAGGAAAGTCTCCAGGCCATGATCAGCACAGTAGAAACCCATGCACCTTGGGCCGAGAATTGAATCACCTGTTAGGTGATGGGCTGCATGAACTGGGCCTATCAAATTGCCCGTTATGTGTAATGGGCCATACTGTTGTGGCCCAATTGTTGCTGTTAATAAAAAAAAAAGTTGGAAATAAGCCTTAAAGCGATGACATCTAATTTTGATTATATTGTGATGTCGCTTGGCTTTAATGAACATAAAAAAAAATTCTATTGATCAGTGTATATACCAGAAGGTCAGTGGGAGCAAAAATTGTTTCCTTCTACTATATGTGGATGATATAGAAATGCTATACGAGGTAAAACAGTTTCTCTTAAAGAATATTTTGACATAAAGAATATGGGTGATGCATCTTATGTCATTGGCATTAAGACCCTTAAGGATAGAACTCAATATACATTGGGTCTGTCATAAGAAACCTATATCAACAAGGTCTTAGAGAGATTTCAGATGAAGGACTGTTTACTGAGTGTAGCACCTATTGTGAAAGGTGACGGGTTCAACTTGAACCAATGTCCGAAGAATGACCTTGAGAAGGAACAGATGAATAACATGCCATATGTTTCTGCTGTTGGAACCCTTATGTATGTTCAGGTTTGCACAAGACTTGACATTGCTTTCACAGTAGGCGTGTTAGGGAGATACCAAAATAATTCAGAAATAGACCATTAGACAGCTGCAAAAGTGATTAGGTACCTTAAAGGTACTAAGCACTACATGCTAATATACAGACGAACTCAGAATCTTGAGGTAGTTGGCTACTCAGATTCGGTTTTGCCGGATGCGTTGATTCATGAGAATCAACATCAGGTTGCATATTTGCATATTTATGTTTTCCGGTGAAGCCGTATCATGGAGGAGTACAAAGCAGACTTTGACTGCTACTTCTACCATAAAGACTGAATTCATATCTTGTTTTAAGGCAACCTTACATGGTGTATGGCTAAAGAGCTTTATCTCTGGGTTTAGAGTAGTATATTCTATCTCAAGGCCATTAAGAATACATTGTGACAACTTAATTGCTATTTTCTGGCTAAAGATAATAAGAGTGAAAGTCGAAGCAAACATATCGACATTAAATACTTAGCCATCAGGGAACGTGTCAAGGAGAATAAAGTCACCATTGAATACATTAGCATTAAGTTGATGATAGTCGATCCTTTAACCAAAGGCATGCCACCAATAGGGTTTAAGGATCATGTAACAAGAATGGGACTTGGTCCCACATTAAGATTTTGATGTAATATATTCATCAATTGTAATAAAGCTCTTATCATTATGAATGTTGTTTTCTCCTTCAGTGTGCACATTTGTATTTTTGAGAATAACAATAATTAAGGTGACCTAGAATAAGCATAAGGCTTATTCATTAAGTTATAATGTTTTTGAGGAAACAAAGTACATTGTAATACATGGAAGGTAATACTCGCATTAAGAGGACTTATCGCCATAATTCGTGTATTTAGTTTTCTTCTGAAATCTAAACTATGGAAACATTATAGAGCATACGGACCAAGTGGGAGAATGTAAAATTTTCAATTTCGGCAGTGTGAAAACTCCCTCTATTGTCAAACGTCGGCTACTGACATGCCGTCATTGTTGAAAATCAAGGTTTGGTCCGTTTCTGATGTTTCCACGACTGTTTGGAATCGGGTTTGCCGTCTTTGATGGAAAGACGTTGCAACAACCCTGAGCACTATATATACGGGGTCCCTAACTCAGTTTCTTATAAGTCAGAAGCTTAAAACATTTCATTACACCATCACTGAGTGAGAAAATCTGAATTAGAAGCATCCCGTGGGCGATTTTCGATTTTAAGATTTGCAATGGCTGGAGATCAGTTTTCTTCCGTATTTAATTTTATTTGGATGTCATTATATGTTCCGGATGTCCTATATAGTCTAACAATTATCTCACGGGATACTAGACATGCGCGTGCCCTCTCCTCTACATCATCCCATGACACTGAGTTTGTCATATCTAGATCCATGAAAACATCAGGAACATCAAATTCTGGGAAACCAACATGATTGGAAGGAGTTGACAATACTGTTGTTTCATCATGTTCTCGTATCTCCTTTGGAGCTGCCTTCAACACCGTATCTTCTCCTGCTGGCAGCTCAGGTAAAGCCATGATTGGGGAGCACTGAGACTCATCCACAATTCTCACCCTTTTGGAATTCTCCAATTGCAGATCGCTTTCTTTGCCCAAATGATCATTATAAGTTTTACCCACTTGGTAGCCCTCCTAGTAGTAATGAAGCGTTCTTTGACAGGTTTGCCGCTGGACGGGAACAATGCTTTTGGTCTCTGGCAGTGCATCCTCCCACAAATGGTAAGTACAAGCTCCCTCGTCCTGTTTAACAATTGATTTGATATAGACCCCCCCCAAAAAAAAAAACAAAAAAGAAGAAAGAAATCAAGCTGTGGTGGATCCAAAACAGCGGCTGTAATCAATAATTCCACTAGTAACTTCTTTATTCTCATAAAGTAAAAGTAATTAATCCTTACATGTTTTGACACATGCAAGGACCATTTAATTAAGTTATGGTGCTTCCAAAAACAAATGAAGAAAGAAATCAAATTTGAGCAATTCATATCTAATCCTTCCCTAGGCAATCAATAATTTCCAACTCACAAAGCTATAGCATTTTCTCCTCGGTAGAATGATCGTAAATACTATCCACCAGTAACTTCTTTATTCTCATAAAATAATTGTTCTTTGTATGTTCCGACACTTATAAGGACCATTTAGTAAGAAATCTCTACTTGATTAAGAGCCAATTGAGAAAATGGATAGTAACAAGGAGCAATCTAGCATACCTTTGGCAAGGGGCAAGCAAAGTAATCTGGACCCCTGCTCTGTTGCTCCTTTCGACATACCCCGGCACCGCACTTACACTCTGGATACTTATTGGGTGGAGGATGCAAATCACTCTTAGTGATTGGATCATTACACCATTTCACAAAGTCTTTACATCTTTTTCCCTAAAACAATACACAATTTCTGCTCATAAAAGCAACTATCGCTAAGTAGAACAGGACCTTAAAAGAAGAAACTTGAGTGTGTTAAATGTTAGAATAAAAGTACCTTTTTGATGGGGCAGACATAATACTTCCTGCCCTTGTTTCTTTCATTTTGGGCCGTTCTAACCTCACAAAACCCATGACCGCAACGGCAATAGATCTTGGTGTAATTGGAATCATTAGTGATTGTGTGTGAGTTGGATTTGGCATTGGGAGAATTGATGGGACAATAGCGCGCCCAATGACCCAGTTGACTGCACTGGTAGCAGCTGTCGGTTTGCATCCTTCTAATAATTTTGGGACTGAGGTGGGTTGGTAGCACAGGGGAAGGAGGTTGGAAACGGAGTGTGGGTTGGGAAGGGGGAAGGTGTGAGGGGCAAAGTAATTTCTGATTCGTACATTTTTCTCTTTCCCTTGGCACTCACTCTTGCACAATCCAAAAACAAAATCTCATGATCTTGAGGTGGGTGTTCTTGTGGTTGAACTGAAGAAGAAGGAAAGCAATGATCTTGATGTAATCCTATCATCCTGGAATTACCATGCAACTTGTTATATTCCTGATCAAGCGATGGCCTACTTTAATGTTGAGAAATAAATTTAAGAAAACGTAAAAAGTAAGCAAAGTCATCCGAAGCATGGTATTCCACGCCAGGAAGAGTATCAAAATTGAGATTTTTCATTGAGTATTTTGAGTTTCTGTGTCTTCTTTGCCACTTTTCGACCCAACCCATATTGCCAAATGCAATTAGGACACCACGCAAGAAAACATTTCCTCCTTATTTCTGTTTCCTTTTCTAGCTTCTCTACCTCTTATACTTCAACAAATTTATTCATCTAACACAATTATAAGACTCACATATCTAACCTTTTTTATAAAATAAAATTTAATTATACAAGGGACAAATGATCACAACTTATTTGATAGGATCCTTAAACTAAATATTACTAATAAATTTTTTAAATTTTCATAAAACCTCATTAATTTTTTTTTCTTTTTTATATTCAAGAGTATTGAAGTTTGTTAATGTAAACAAATTTCTAACAATAAGCTTAATCTCTATCTCTTATTTCCTTGTTCAAATATTGGTGTGCAAATTCAATACCATTTGTTCTTGTACTCATAAAAAGTGAACAATAAGAATGAAGTGGATGACAATTCATGCAGTATAGAAATACAATATCAACAGATTAATATAAATGAACAGGCACATATATGGACCGTAATCTTTTTTATATTGAATCTGAATAAGAAAATAAGGATAGGAAGAACTATATTCTGATCATACATCTCAACTGCTAGGTGATGCAAATAAACTCAATAAAGAAAACATTAATCAGAAAGGAAAACATACAAGAGAATGACAGTTCTGTAGATAGTTAACTATACGCTCTTTGTGAACGAATTTCTTCACAACTGCACAGTGCGTACCTTGGATGTTAATACGTTCTCCAATAATCTCCAACAGCATCGAGCTAGCCACCACAATTTCCCTTCTTACTTGAACAAGATCGGCGATACTGACAACACTTCCACATTAATTCAAGACGCAACAGTTTGACAGCCATTACTCAGTGAGAGAGGGAGTAATTAAATTACAGATACTAACACTTAGTGCTGCTTTGGGCCATTTCATAGAAGTCTTGGTCTTTTCTTATGGACAAAGTTTGCGTGTTTTGGCTTTGCTTTTCCTTCTTTTTACTCCTTTAAATTTTTAGCTGGTGGCATGCCGCCAATGCAATTCCATTGTGGTGATGCTTTCTTTTGGTTGGCCGAAACTTATAGGTTAGATAGTTTGCCTTAAAATAGGAGCCCAAAGTAAAAGCTGCAAAACAGTAATTCAAGTTACACACCTCACTTTGACACACAAACATTGCAACCTACATCCCAATTTTTGGATCCCAATCCAGTGAATCTCCTTTCTAACGTGGGAAAAAGGAACTTCCCTCTGTTTTTCTCTCTGTTCCTTTCCCTGTCTTGGCGTTTGACACCTTTCTTATTCGTTGAATTTTATAATTTCATTTTGCGTAGAGGGGTATGAATGTGTGCTGCCAAGGCTAATGTAGAGGATATTGAAGGTGTACACCGTTAAAGGTAAAAATAAAAGAAAAAGTCTTCCATCCGTTGAATGAAATTTATTAAACATTCACAAAAAGATTGTATAAACTGTTAAATTAATTGAGTTTTATAATTTAATTTATAAAATTTAATAGATTTATTAATTTAAAATTTTTTTCAAGTGCAAGTGTAATAAAACTTTGTTGATGGAAATAGCAGGACCTAAAATAGAATACTCCTAAGAAATCAGAAGTATAAGAAGTCCAAGGTGAATGCGCCTCGGAAGAGTACATTGAATAAATCACTTTTATCCATGACTAGAAATTTATACTTTTGGATTGATCAGTTTTATGATATGATACTAGAACTTCCTTGATGGATTTTAGAATTTTTTTGTTAGATGTTTGATTCTTGATGTCCTTTAAATTTTTCTATATTTAATGTTTTTTGCTTACGCATGCACAAAGGGCTTTCTGCATACGATATTTATCTCCACAAACTTAAGTGGTTTAACATTTACACAGTTCAAGTATTTTTCCTGAATACATCTTGTGTGGGGACATGTTAGACATAATAATTATTCTCAATTAAGGCTTTAACTGTAAACTTAAACTTTTTAGTTGATTGATTCTTTAATGGTGTATACATAGTATGTACCGGGCTTAGATTTCTCCATTACATTAATGAAAACTGCCCTTTTCTTTACAAAAGTGAAGCATTATGCTCATTATCCAACTCTAAAGGTTACGGTTTTTCAAAATCGAACTCAATCAAACAAAACGAAAGTGATTCAACTAAAACTGATCAAAATCAACTTGTCAATTGAATGGATTAGATTAATTTTTCAAAAACTGGTTGCTTCTGTTCATTGTTGGATCTCAATAAAAAAATCTTAACCAAACCAGATTATGCTATTATATAGAATTTTATATTTTAAAACTTTTTGATACATTTACTCCAAGGCAATTAATTCAACAAATCTTAGTATTTATGCTCTTATTATGAACTCTTAATTATACTTCAAATTGATACTATATATTTTTGTTCTACCAAAAACGCTTGTCAAATTGAATTTTGTTACGTTTGATTTTAATGAAGAACTTGTCAAAAATGTTAGAGAAAGCAAAAAGCATATCAAACAAAATAAAATCCATAAGAATATAATTTCTTGGACAGTTTATAGATTAACTCTTAAGTTTTATATCATATTGTACATATTCTATCTTATAACCTAGCAATTGTAATCACATTATAAATTAGTAATTTGAATATTATGTTGTTGAGTTCAATAAAACTTTGGCCATAACCGTAGGATTAATAACTAGATCTTTAATGCATAGGGAAATATTATAAGATTAGATCCTAAAGAATATATAATTTGACAATAAGTAATGAAAGATTTAAATTTTCTTACATCATCCAATGAAATTGATCCAATTTGATCTGGTTCAGCATTGATGAAAAGAAGCGGTTGAACTAGATTGTCTTTCTCACAAATTGATTACATCAGATTGGTTGGATAGTTTTCAAATTGATTCAAACCAAACCAATAAACACTCTTAGTGAAGGCCATGAAATTCACAATCGAGTACATTATAGGTAATTGAATATAAATTTTTTTTAATGAATACAAAATATCTCTAGTTAAAAGTTAGAGATTAATTCTCTTTATTTTTGTAGAATAGAAACATTCTTAATTTTCAAATCTTTTAAAAACAAAAGTGGTAGTTTACTTAAAATAAATATCTTTATCGTTGACATGTTCAGATTTAGGGCCCCATGTACAGTGAGCCAACCTATATTTGGGTTCATCAGTGCAATGCATATCCAATATACTGCCCGCCCATGGCTTCATCCTTTTCTCTATATCTCGAACTGATTGTTCTTATATATATGGAGATTTTAAATATGTTGATGATCTGCTAATAAAAATATGAACATATATAAATTGTCTCATTAATGTCACCTATGAGAAACGCAATCTTGACATCCATTTGATGTAGCTCAAGATCAAAGTGTGCTACTAAAACTATTATAATCCTGAAAGAGTCTTTGGATGAAACTGGAGAGAAAGTCTCTTTATAATCAATGTCTTCCTTTTGTGTGAAGCCTTTAGTGACAAGATGTGCCTTATACCTCTCCACATTGCCCTTCGAATCCCTCTTGGTTTTAAATATCCACTTGCAACCAATGGGTTTCTCACCTTCAGGCAATGGGACAATGTCTCATATGTCATTGTCCTTCATGGACTTAATCTCTTCATTCATGGCATCAATCCACTTTTGAGAGTTAGAACTTTCCATGGCTTGATGGAAGTTGATTAGATCATCTTCCATCACTCCAATGTTAACCTCATGTTCTAGGAGAAATACAATGTAATTATCTAGTACCACACTTCTCTCTCTAGTGGATCTCCTTAATGGCATAGGTTATTGAGGTGGTAGAGTTTGTTCTTTTGGAACGACTTCTTGAACTTGAACGGGAGGTTCAATGACATTGTCTTGATCCGGAGTTGCTTCTTGAACAATGTCAAGTATAAGAGGCTATTCCTGATCATTGTTAATGATAGTTAGAGGAATATCAATATATTCCTCTTCAAAGACAAAGTCCCTAATTCTTTCTCCTCCCGCAAACTTGACATCCTCAAAAAATCGGGCATTACTCATCTTTAAAATAAACTTAGTTGTGGGATCATAAAATTTGTAACCCCCGGACCTTTCAGAGTATCCAATGAAATAGCAACTAATAGTTTTTTAGTCCAATTTCTTTTCATTTGTCTTATAAGGCCTTGCCTCAGCTAGAAATCCCCTAGTGTGTAAATGCTCAAACTAGGCTTCTTGCCAGTCCAAAGCTCATAAGGGGTCTTTTCAGTTGCCTTAGTTGGAACTCTATCGAGTATATATGCTACGGTCTTTAATACCTCTCCTTAGAGTGATTCTAGTAAGGTAGAATGACTAATCATACTCCTCACCATATCCTTAAGCATTCTATTTCGTCTTTTAGCAACACCATTCATAGTGGGTGAACCTGACATGATATACTGTGGGACGATACCGCTTTCCTATAGGAATTTCACAAATGGGCCTAGATGTTGTTCACCTGATCTATTATATCTACCATAGTACTCACCACCATAGTCAGATCTAACGCTTTTGATTCTTTTGTTAAGTTGATTCTCAACTTTAGCTTTATAACTTTTGAATACATCCAATGATTGCGATTTCTCATGAATGAGATAAGGTAGCCATATCGTGAAAAATCATCTATGAACATAATGAAATATTATTGACCATTCCAAGAAGCTGTGGGGAATGGTCCACAAATATCTATATGTATTAGTTCTAAAACGTTTGATTTCCTGTTGGCACTAAATCTCCTTACATTTGTTTGTTTCCCCTTAATACAATTCACACACACATTAAAATCTAAAAAATCAAGGGGATCGAAAATGTTGTCAGACACAAGTCTCTCAATTCTCCTTTTGGAGATATGTCTTAATCTCTTGTGCCACGATGAAGCTGAATTCTCACTGGTTAATTTGTGCCTTTTATCTATTACATTAACATGCAAGGATTCATTGAATGAAGCGATCGTGTCAAGCAAATATAGATTATCATAACCTGATAAAGAACTAGAACCAACTAAATTTGAATTCTAAAAGAGAGTAAATTTTCTATTTCCAAATGAACAACAATAACCAGATTTGTCCAATGCTAAAATAGAAATCACATTCTGTCTAAAAGACAGTACAACATAAGTCTCAGTCAAATCTAAATATAAACCAGTTCTTAACAATAATCTAAATGTCCCAATCGCTTTGTCTTTTACTGACTTGCCATCACCCATGTAGATGTATCTTTCATCATCATTAGGCTTTCAACAATTCAGATAGCCCTGCATAAACACACTGATGTGAGTTGTTGCACCAGAATCTATCCACTATGTGTGTCTAGGTACTGAAATCAAATTAACCTTAGAACAAACAAAGTTAAGGAGCATACCTTTCTTTGCATGCCATGCGTGATAGTTGGTACACTCCTTCTTCTTATGTCCTGCAACTCCATAGAAGAAACAACCATCCTTATTTTGTTCCTTGTGTTGTTACTTTTGCGGTGTTGTACCTGCAACTTCTTTATTCTTCTTTCTCTTATTGTTTTTCTTCTTGTCCTTAGAGGTAGTGGCTAAGTGAGTACTTTCTGCCTTTTCATGCTTCAACCTTTCCTCTTCTTGGACACAGTGTGAGATGAGCTCATTAAGGGACCAAGAGTCCTTTTGGCAATTATAGCTGACTTTGATCTGGCTAAATTGTACTGGAACAGATATCAAACTAAATTCATTAACAAGTCTTCAGATAGATCCAACTTGATTGCATTAAGTTTTGAAGCAATGTGAGATATTTCCATAATGTACTCTCTGTAGACACTCAATTTTGTCCGGCCCACAATAAAAAAAATTTTAAATAATAAAACTCAATTTTTAAGAAAAAAGCCCAAATCAAAAATCACAAATCCAAAATAAAAACCTAATCCAAAAATAAAAATAAAATAAAAAATAAAAAATAAAAATAATCCCAAGAAAAATTAGAAAAATAAAGATAAAATTAGAAAAGTCAAGATAATCCAAGATAAATAATAAAAAAATCAGAAAAAATGCAAACAAATCCAAGATAATTCAAAAAATAAAGATAAATCTAAGATAATTAAAAAAATATAATTCCAAGAAAAATAAGAAAATAAAGATAAATCCAAAAAAGATAACAAAGATAAAATCAAGAAGATAAAACATAAAAATCTAAAATAAAAAAATAAAAAAGATGAAGATAATAAGATGAAAGATAAAAGACAAAATCTAATTAAAACAAAGAATTAAGAATTTAACTAAAAAACAAACTCTCAATTTCCAAATTTTATAAAAGCCATTAACAGAAAAAGGGGGTGGGCTTTTCACGGACAAAAAGAGAGGAGCCAAAAGAGATTGCAGCATTTAGGTTTTGCAGCCAAACCCGTCACCCTCAAACCTCAGCAGCCACCACCCTCATCTCAACACATACGTAGCCTACAATAAAGATATTGAGCAAATTTGAACCCCGGCTGCATCCTTCGCCCGCTTCATCCTTCACTCTCAATAATATCCGGTCACTCTTGAAGCCAATATCATCACCTCAAGGAGAGTTCACAGGCAAGAGAAGAGCAAAAAGAAAAAATACTTCAGCCTATAACCTTTCCTCACTACGTTCACCACTACCCATAAGAATTCACTCCCAAATTTTAGACTTGAACCCACGCCGTCACCAGCCAAACTAAAAACTTCACCCTCACACGAGATCAATCCACTGTCTTAGAAAAACTGGCACCCTCACAGAAGCAACTCCGTTTCCCAGTCCTTCTCTCCCATCTACACTTTTCCACTGCACTTTCTCAGCACTCTTCACTCTGCCATTCACCCAAGACGCACGAACAAAACACCCCTTCTTCATTGACCCAGAATCCCGTCTTCTTCTTCCAAGCCAGCTAACATCTTAACGCCTTGGGGACCTCCTTTACTCCACCAAGGCCCTGCAACTTTGCTAAACTTCATCCATCCATTTTTGGCCGTACCCTGAAGACCTCATGCACATCAACACACGCCCAATGTACTCGGTTTGCAGCATTCTCAGACCTTCATCATGTCACAACGTTTTCACCTGTCGGTTCCCCACTGCACTCTCAAGCAGACGCACGTAAAGAAGCTCTCCCCTGACTTCACTTCCCTCGGCGCTCTTCACCATCACGAATCAACGCCACCAATTTGCCCAGCATGCCCAGTTTCCTGTTCGGCCTCTCGCACGCTGTTTGGTCTCCCACACGTCACTGGGTACTCGTCTAGCTTGCTCGGTCGCTGTTCAACCTCAGCGTTTGCTCGATCGCTGGTCTCTGTCTCAGACCAACCCACCTCTATCACTTAGTTCAAACTCGTTTCGACCATTGTTCATTCAACCTTCATCACGTTGCGGCATCAGCACCAAACGCCTCCAGCTCGCTTAATAGCAGTTCATTTCGGTCTGGTTATCATCACAGCATCAGAAGTTTGAAGCTACCGAAGCTTTCAGCCGTTGAAGTGCCTTGCTACCCAGCTCTTCTTCAGCAGAAACTCCACCGGCCCAGCGAGAGGAACCCTTGCACCGAACCTACGTCTCGTTTCTCTCTGTATCTCCAAGCGGGCTGGCACTACCGAGGACGTTCGTCTCTCCTAACGTCAAGTCATCGAGCTGCTCGTAAGGAAACAGTCATCAAGAAGAACCCTACTTTCGTCGAAGCTGAAAACTAGGTAATGCCATATTTTTGCAAATAATTATTATTTAGATGTTTTGCATGGAACATGGTATGTTATCAGTTTTACCAGGTTTAATGTTAGTAGGAAGACATCTTACATTCTTTTTGGTTTGAAAGTTTAGGGCTTACTGAAATCATAAGCCATGTGTATTTTGATTTAGAAAATATAGTTAGGTCTTATATGTTTTGTTTATTTGATATTTTTGAGAAGAATAAGAAAAATAAGTTATCCATTTTAAATAAATTAGGAGTAAGTGATTACATGAGTAATGCAAGCCCCTTTTTTTTATTTCTTATTTTTCAAAAATCCTGGACTAGAATAGGAAGGAGATTTTTCTTAAAATTATTTTTAAAACCCTGATCTGGAATAGAGATGGGATTTTTTTCAAATTATTTTTTAAAAAAACCCTGATTTGGAATAGATATGAGATTTTCTTAAAATTATTTTTAAACCCTGGACTGGAATAAGAAGGGGATTTTCTTGTAAATATTTTTAAACCCTGGACTGGAATAGGAAGGGGGTTTTTCTCAAAATCATTTTATTTTTAAAATTCCAATCGGGAATAGGCAGGGATTATTTTCAAAATATTTTTTAAACCAACGTAAATTAATCAAAATAAACTAATTAGATCATTTTTTGTACCGAAAGGGCATTTAGGGTGCTAACACCTTCCCTAAAACGTAACCAACCCCCGAACTCAATCTCTAAAACGTAGACCATTTTTAAATTAGGTGTCCGATCTCACCTTTAGATAATTTAGATCGGTGGCGACTCCAAAATCAAATTTTTAGGGTCAACACTCCCTTATGTTTCCTTTTCCATTATACCTCATTGAGATAAGATTTGCAAAGAGTGTATTAGTTTCAACCTTTTCATTCTTGGCAAACCTTTTCTCTAAATCTATAAGGAAACTCTTAGCCGTAGTAACCTTATCAGACATAGTGCCCCAAAAAGCCTCTGAAATGGCACACCTCATGACCATCAAACTTAAATGGTTTGATCGCTTCCACTTTTTCATCTCCTTTTTTTCATTAGAAGTACTCTTATCAGTAAGTGGAGCAGGTTGATCGACCTATAAAATAAGGTCTAGGTCCATGACTCCAAGAACGATCATGACATTCTCGTCATGCCTTAAAATTAGTGCCATTGAGCATTGGAATAGAATTTATACTAGTTGAGATATTTGTTGCAGAACTTGAAACTGAACAAAGAACAAAGCAAACAAACTCACATAAGTATTAAAGTATACAAAATTAATTTAAAAATAAAGGTAATCCCCATCACAAGATATTGAGCACAACATTAATATTTAGTCTTTGGACAAAAATATTAACTTGTAAATGATACCTTGGTGTGGTAATTAAACATTGATAATAAAATAATATGCCAAACAATAAGTCTTCTTTTGGATTGATTTATTGCTTACATGTAAGAACCAAACAATTATCATGCATTTATTACTACAAATGCACATGCAATTCTGTCAAACATAAACCTTCCTTTGGGCCGATTAATATTTATATAAGTTACATGTAAATAACCATTTATATTTTATGACAAATTAATTTTCACAAAAAGGGTCACTTTGGTGACATATTGTTTCATTTAATCTATGAAAAAATATATATAAAATATCAATATTCAAATTAAAATTGCACCCAAAAATATCCTAAAAAAAGTCAACGTCAATGGTCAATTATCAAAATCAAAGTCAACCATTGACTATTGACCATGATCGGGTCGGGTCAGTCACTAGGTCACCAGCGGGTAACCCGCTCGTCTGCTCCCTTGTGCCTTTCAAACCCACTTGAGCTTTGTGGCATCTCATATGTCCCAAAGGCCACCCTTGTTTTTTTGTTGCAGGCTTGTTGCAAGCCTCATCTAATCCTTGTAGCCTGATGCCCATCAGATAAAAAAAAATAAATCCTAATTTAAGTAGGCTTGACCTTTCCTAATATTTCTAAATCTCACAATATGCAGCCACCATAAAAAGTAAAATAATTTTGCTATAAAATGAATCTCAGATATATATACAACAATAAAGAATGCTGAATCTTTTACTGAAAGGTTAAAAATAACTGATTATTCAAAATAAAAGGCATAAATGGATTATATTCCACAAAAAACATATACTTCATGAATATTCACAAACAACATTGAATATAAATCCTTAATCCAAATATGTCAATGATCAACCAAATATAATTGATTTCTCAATCATTCTAAATTCTTTTCTCAATGATTCAACATGAGTGACTCTGATATCACTTGTTAGGGAAAATTCTTTATTCAAATAAAAACCATCATCTAACTAGATCTATCATGTTAAATCATCAAGAAAATAGACTAAATGCGAAAGCATACTTGAATCCATGAATACTATTGAAAACCTTTGGCCTAGCAGCTCTAGATCTGGGTTCTTGATCTTTCAAATTAGTACATATAATTTTCAAAAAATGAGGTTCTCACTTTTTTTATGATGAGATGCTAGAAAAGAATCATACGTCTAATTTGGGGACCATAACCTTTTTATATATAATTGCACATATTCTTTTTATTTCTAATTTGGCCCATCATAAAATTAGAAATTACAAATAGAATATCTACACATATGGACCCATACTTTATGAGGTAACTTAAACCCATTTGACACAATTAGATCATTTTTAATTTGACTTAAATTTTTTATAATAACAAGTTTACATACAATTATTATTAATATATATGTGAACGTCCCATAAATCTAACAGCCAATGCACTCACATATGCAAATCAAGAAAGATTATACGTACCTATGTCTGCTGAAGTAGCCGTTATAGTTAGATTAAGTTTTGAACAATCATGCACATGAACTACACAAGCTTGCTTAGTCTGCCACATAAAACCTTCGCGGAGTTCTGGAATGCTTCGCAGTTTTGCTTGCAACTCAAAAATCTGCTTCCCTTCTTCAGAGTCAATCTCAATCTCCTCCAAGAAGAAGAATTTTTTAAGCTCAGAGGCTTTATCCTTGTTCAGATTTAGCTTCCCGAGCTCGTGGGTTGAGGAGAAAGAGAAAAGACGTAGCAAATTGTTGCAGTGCTGGACTATAAGTGCTACAAGTTTGGGATATGGTTAACAGTTTCATCCTTCCCGTTGCTTTTGAAATTTCTTGGAATCAGGCCGATGTAAATTTTTATTTTTACATTGAATTGTTTATACGATTTCTCACATCTCATGGGCTGTCGTAATTCAGTTTGATACGTTGCTGGACGATATAAAATGGGAAAATAAAGGTTTAACAATGGCAATAGCTCAGAAGTTGACCCAGAGGCTATACTAGTGCAAGGTTTTGCACAAAGAGATGCAGTGGTTACAACTATTTCCTCTAGGAAGGCAACATTTTATAGCCGGTCACAGTCAAATTTGTGGACAGAGGTAGAGACCTCTAATAATTTTACGATGTTCATGATTGGATTGTGATCGTGATTCTGTAAACATTTTCCAATTCTCCACTGAATTGTTCTTCTTTCCTTTGGGGGTTTTGTATGCGATGCTAATTAATTGTATCTTGAAACTGCGTTTTAGATTGTATACATTGGGAAACGTGTTGGCCTACTTGCCACACAGGATCATAAACTTGCTACCATACATCAATATTTAATGTCTTAAAACAGCAAGAGGTCATCTTCATTTAATTATATACAGTGACAGCGTGTTTTTGCTTTGTATGCTGGAGAGAAGTTTCAGCCATATTCAATGTGATTTTGGTCATCTGTTGCAGACAAAAAAGAATGAATTGGAATTACCTCTTTGTATTCGTCATCAACAATCTCTTAGCACAAAGCAGAGTTAGCATAAGGAGAAAAAGGAAAGCATTCCTTGACAAAACGATTATTGCTTAATGATAAATTGTTGTGCTATAACATCAGATACGTGAGGCATTTGTTGTCAATTGGTAAGCAGAGGAGCCGCCAAGTCACTTTTGCTTCAATTCATACATCACAGAAAGCCATTCCCATCGACCCCAAGGTAGTTTATATTTCAATTTATTGGTGTTTCCGGGCACTGTTTTGTATTTCTAGCTTCAATTACCATTCTCTTTTGGCTGCCGATGAAGTGAATTAGCATAATGCGGAGCTCCTTATCATTATTTTTTTAATGCCCATTATTATTTGCAGTATTAGAGGAGCAATAAGAATTATCATATTGATCTTGAGGAAAATTTGCGCGCTAAATTCAATTGAGTCCCTTTGTCCCTCTTCTGATTTTTTTTCTTTTTGGACGGAATTAACACTTGATTAAATTATTAAAAGAAGTAAGTTTTAGATATTGTTGCTCTTAGTTATCCAGTTTCAGATGATCACTCAACTTAAGCAGATCATACACAAATTATTATTTTTCACTATTAAAAACACTATATGGGATAAATTTCATTGCATTAATTAGCAGTGTTGAGGAGGTCAAAACTTAAGAGGATTAAATGGGTAGAGAACATTAATTGTGCTTCCCTTGAAACTGAACCAATTTGTATATTCTCTTGGGAACACTTAACACAGGAACTATATAACCAAAAATGCAATCAAACGCTCAAAAATTGAAAAGATTTAAATTAAGTACTAAATGGAAAAGATCCTTACGTGTCAATGAATTAACCCCCAATTAAAACTTAAAAAAAAAAGGGTTTAGTGATTTGACCACATTTTACCAATAAATACAATAACAAAGAGCAATGAAGCCAAACAGTAAAAAGGGCAATAATACTCACATATTAAATTTAAAAAAAAAGATAGAAAAAAAGTTATTGAAATCTATAAAAAGGAAAGACATATAATCCAATTTTAATATAATGTATTCTCATCCATATTGAGATTTAGGAGTTCTCCAAGGATATTGTTTGAATATGAGATTAATCTTTTTTAAGAGAGAAATTATATATTAAAATTTTTTTTTAATTAAGATAGCTTCAAACTTAATTCTGTACTGAGACTTAACTAAGAGAAAAGTACATAAAGATTGAAGAAAGGAGATAAGAGAGCTTTAAAAAGAACAATACTATTACTTTTATATTCTTATATTGATAACTCTACTTATAATTTTTATTTTTATCTTTTATTTTTTTAAATTATTTTTTATTTTTTTAATATTTGAAATTGAGCCATGATAAGAGATGTAGCCCCACATTGACATGGCCCAATTATCAAACTACCGATGTAGCCCTACAATGATCCTAAAGAGAACTCCCAATACCCATTGTTCACGTCTCCCACTTTTCTCGCATAGCTCATCCCACGTATAGGGATGTCAAAACGGGCTTGACCCGCCGGGCCAGCCTGCCCCGCAATGTATAAGGGGCGGGTTGGGTTACTATATAGATGGCTCATTTATTAGCGGGTAAATTAGCCCACACCCGCATAACCCGCGGGTCAATGCAGGTTGGGACGGGTTGAACCAGCGAGTTTGAACCCGCATAATTTTAATTTAATTTTAATTTTTTTTTAAAATGACATATTATTTAAAATAGTTTCAACTTTTAAAAAATTATTGTAAGTTATACTATTATGACAACAAGATCAATGGATATGCATTGGAAGAGGAGGGCAATTTAAATGATTGTCATTTAGTTCCAATTTGGATTATGTAATTTAGGCAGGATCCTCATACAGTTTAGATATAATTTTCTTATGTTTTGAATATCTTATGTATAATGTATGATTTTATAGGTGACCGTAGAGACAAAAGAATTTTTAAAAGGTTTCGAGTTAAAAGGCAAATAAAAATTGATGAGTTTAAAGAGAAGATAAATTATTATACTATGCAATAACTCATTCTAAATTATTTAGATGATAATATAAAACTTGTGTTGTTACATAGCTATCATCAATATCACATTTATATATTATTTTTTGAAGCAGAAAATATTATCTTTATATTTATATTGAGTTGTTCAGCTTTTATGTTATCATAATTGAAGGTGTAAAACTCAAGCATTGCATACATAGAAATAATGGTATAAATGTATAATAGCATAACTCTATTTTCAATTAACATGTAGTTTATTTTGAACAACATCAATGTTAGACTTTGTCACATATAGGAATATGACCTTTATGTCTTTGTAGGCACATGTTTTATTGTGCATGTATGTTAGTAATATTATTGAAGCTTTGCCTAAAAAATAATGTTGTATATTAGCAATTTTATGAGTAAAATCAAGGTTTTTATAATTCATTACAAGCTAAATTCAGGTTATGCTTTTAGGTATATTATTAAAAAGCAAATTTGATTGTATTCATTTGTAATTATTTTAAAATTAGTATATTAAATTTAACTACTCATTTACTATCATTCATAAATTTGAATTTTTAATAAATTTTTTATTTTTTTAAATTATTGGCGGGCTGACCTGCCTAACCCGCAACCCGCCGTGGGGCGGGTTGAGTTAGGTAAATTTCAGCCCGCCAATTATGCGGGCCGGCCCGCCCCGCCCCGCCTGATTGCAGGCTTTTGTGGGTCAAGGCGGCCCGGCCCGTTTTGACATGCCTACCCACGTATGCTACAACTGAACTCACGAGTGTGCCATTGAGGGTACGTTAAGCCAACCGGGAATGATAGAGCTACATGATTACACCCACGTAACTCTACAACCAGCGAGAGGAAGAGAGAGTCAAAGTGTTCCTTTTATAATTTTTTTTTCTTGCTTTTAATTATAAGAAATGTATAAATATAAAATAATAAAAATATAAGTTGAGCTTCAACTATCCATTTATTTATTTTGTAAATATATGTAATTTAACATGTAAAAGAGATTATAATAAAATTTTAAACAACATAGTTAGATTATAATTTACTGGATCAATATACTTAGATTACTATTGAAGTTTAATAAATAATTGATAGGATCTTAGACTTTAACATTTTATTTTTTTTCTTGTTATATCTGTTAGATACAAATTTTAAATTTAATAAATAATCGATCAAATTTTAACATTTAAATACATTTTATTTCCTGTTAATCTCTATCTCTTGTTTTGCTTGTTTAAATATTAGCTATGCAGATTTAGTATAATTTATTCTTATAGCCATAAACATTGAACAACAAGAATGAAGGCTAAGTCAAGCAAATGAAGAGACACGTATATAGACTAGTCTTTCTTATATTGAATTTGAATAAGAAAATAAACTATAATCTAATAAAATCTCAACAACTAAGTAAACCAAAGTAATTCAATAAAGAGAAGAGTCATCAAAAATGAAAACATACAAGAGAATGACAATTAATAAATTTAAGGCTAAAATGCACAGAACCCTCCTGAACTTTAAAAAGCTTTAAATGACCCTCTTAAACTATGAAACATTTGCAAGAAATCCCTTCCATCAAGTTTTCAGTCAAAATTTAAGAAAATAACAAAAATGACCTTCATTATAAAGTTAAGAAATTGAAGTCGTTAACATTGAACCTTAACCCTAAAGCCTAAACCCTAAATTCTAAATCTTAACCCTAAAATCCTAAAATCCTAAAATCCTAAAACTCTAAACCCTAAACCTTAAAACCTTAAATCCTAAATCCTAAAACTTTAAACCCTAAACTCTAAACCCTAAACCCTAAGCCCTAAACCCTAAATCTTAAACCCTAAGCCCTAAATCTTAAAGCTTAAATCCTAAACCCTAAACACTAAACTCATAAATCTTAAACCCTAAACCCTAACTCTAAACCCTAAATTCCTAAATCCCTAAATCCCTAAATCCTAAATCCTAAATTTCTAAACCCTAAACCTTAAATTACAAATTTACATTAGATTTTTTTTTGCATTTATGGCAGATTTGAAAATTTGTGTATTTGAAGGGTATTTTTGTCTTTTTATCAGGTCAAAGTGGAAGTTGACAAAAAATCATCCAAATTTTAACGGAAAACTTGACAGAAGGGGATATTTTACAAATGTTTCATAGTTTAAGAGGGTCATTTGGAACTTTTTAAAGTTTAGGAGAGTTTTTTAAAATCGACATAAAGTTCAAGGGAGTTTTGTGCATTTTAGCCTAAATTTAACGATTTATCTTAAAATTATTAAAAGTTTAATAATACATATTTAGGGAAGTATGTTTTCTCCAAAGAATAAGATGTAAAGCACATAATTTTTAATACTTAGTTATTACAAATTATATAAGAAGACTTATTTGCACTTTTATTTTTAACTTCTTATTCATATTTCATTTTATAAAAAAAAATTTAGAAGAATTGATTCAAATTTTTTTATTAATCACAAATAAACGCGAACAATAATGAATGGTATATTACTTAAAATAATTAGTTGTAGCAATCATATAATATGTTATTGGGATTATAAATTATATTTTAGAAGAATTATAAATTTAAAATAATGATTATTAGGACCGTAATACGCTTCTGAATAATGGGCTGCTATATTACTTCAAACAGAATGGGTCCAATCTTTTTGGATTGGTTCAATTCGGCCCATTTCTCTCCATTTTGCCCCAACAATGTGACCTTCGAGAAGTGGACTTTAAAATATAAAATCGTCTCTGCCAACAGCATGCCATTGCTTTAAGTACCAAACGCTTGGAATAATTCAAGTTTCAAGGTACTTTCCAAATATTAAGAGGGCTTTTCTAGCTCTCTCATTTAGGAGTCCTATTATTAGGGGAGTTCAGTTTTCACTTGAATTGTAACAGAAAGAGCAAAGGTTTCTATAGCATTTCATTCAACTTTCAAAGCCAAACTGATGGATGGAAGCAAAGCATCTCCTAGCCATGAGAGCCTTTCCTATTTTACTAGTGAATATGCTAATCGAAGTTGCGCAATTCACCAATTACATTTGTCTCATCAGATGCAAATATCTAATCAATCTTTACTTGCGGTGACATGCTATCTTCAGTGGCCCCACTTGCCTAGCCAGCTTCACAGCGGAAAAGAAGAATATTAGAATTCATAATTCTGATCACATTTGGAGACCAAAACAAAAATTTATCGCATTGCTAGGACAAAGCACAATGCAATTCCACTATCCATGGTTACTTGAAAATAGGCATCTGCATGTTCATACAACATTGGCACTGGTTAATAAATCGAGGATGTCTTCAGTTCTATGGTATAGGTCTTCATCGAAATCTAGTTATTCATGAAAATGAGACAGCATAGTACAATAGTTTATAGTTGGACTTGGTACAAAGGGCCCTTTAATAAATGCTAGTTAAGATTGTTATGTGAAGAAACCAAAGGTGAATGATGGATTACCCTGCTCAATTTGCTGCCCTGCAACCTTCCCTGAACAGAGTGGACTCTGCTTTCACCTTTTTGGCCCCTATGTTGCAACCCATTATAAAGAAAATAAAAAGAATTATGTTCAAATCGTTAGGATTCATTGTTGTGATAAACTCAAAACAGTATATACTCGATGATACTTCAAGATAATAAAAATATACTTGTGACATTATTTTCTACATTTTGTATATGTTTTTAGTTTTTTTTTTTTTTTGTATTTTATGAAAAAATTCATAAATTATGGCTTACATCATGATATCAATTTACATCATTAAAACATGACATCACTGAGCCTGAGAGCAATAAATAGAATAATTATGCCTTCAGCAAGACTCAGGAGCAAACATACATAGTTGTTTCCTAGATTACAAAATACTAGAATCTAAGTAACATGTTCCAAAAAAAGTAGCTTGCCAAACCAAAACTTTCATATGAATTACCTCAACTATTCTCTAGCTTACAAAACAAACCATAACTCTTAACAAATGAAAATACATAAATAAAGTCATGTAGAACTCACACTTCTCTTTGCAAAATAACCATAGTTGTAAGGTAAACTTAAAATAATTATTTTCTCAAAACAAGCATTCATAAAGATTCATCTACTCACTTGTGCAACCAACTACAACTAATGCCCACTTGAGCTCCTAGAGCTACTTCAGGAGACTCTTCACATGCTAACTCTTCTCATTAATCATTGACAAATATTCATTTACATAATAAAACTAAACTGCTAACCTATAATACCCTATAATGAATGCATGGGATGCATGTTATGCATGCCAAGCTCAATTGCACTATATGCAATTAATCTTATATTTTCAATTTTTATTTATCCACTGCTTATATTACATCGTACTAGAAACTAATTCACTTTGCTCAAAAATATGTACCAATTGGTTTGGAAGTTAAATCTGAAAATTTAAAGGAACAAAGAAATATTTCTATAGTTTCATATGCATTAATTTGGTGGCACAAAATTCTAAAAGCTGTACATTAAGTTAAGACTAAAGGAGCCAATACTATGACAGTGCTAAAAACAATGGTATCTTTCAAGAAAAACTTAAATCAAACCCAAAGGAATTAGAATACTAAAATTTCATACATTTTGGGCATATAAGTTAACTTTCAATTCCCACGTACAAAGCTTGATTCAGAATATTCTAGACCAAGTTATGACTTCAATAGTAACTGTTGCCAAGAAAAATTCGGCAGCACACTTTATGTAGGAACTGGAACTTTAATTTAAAACTGAGGCTCCAGGAAAAATAATTTGAGCATCAAACTCACGTGAAGAGAGCCCATGTGTGTCTACATTTCAATTCGATTGGTGGATTATACAAATGAATTTTCTAGAGAAACTTATAGTTCAAAAAATTGAGGTTGCCGAGTTGACAGCAGCCCAAATTCAGCTTAACATTTGTGTCACTTTATATAAAACCTGCTATCAATCAAGAAAAAAAAATTCAAACTTGAAATTTCATCATATTAAAATCCTATGTTTCTAATTTCAGATGCCTTTAAAAGTTTGTAAAAATGAGTTGTCTAATTCAAGATATGGTCCAAACAATTACTGCTACCAGACTGAAAGAATACAAGAAACGGAGACTATTTAATTTCGAAACTGAAGCAGAATGAGAAAGAACCTATGCCCCAAAATTATATGCATTGAAGCCTTATGTGTCTATTTTCTAATGCCTTTGAAATTTCTTGGTTTGGATGTCTACAATTCAAGAAAGTCTCAAAAAATTGGCAACTGCTAAGGAATTTCAACATGAGAATTGAATTTGCCCACAACTTAATACTCATGCCTAACACTCACATTGATTCAAAATAGACAGAAACCAATTCATAGCTCATAAAGACTACATTGTAGTATGAATTTCTGATGATATAATAAATAAATAAATAAATAAATTGCATAAGTAACCAACACATTCAAAACAAAGCCCACCTAAAGGAACAAATTTCTCAATTTAACAACCAAAATCATAATCTGATTTCAGCCAATAATTTCATCAAACACTTTATGTGCATACCCATAAAATAGAAGCAGCCACCTAAAATCCTCTCCATGATATGTTCAATTCCAAATAAGAACAATAGGTAGAAAATAGAAGAATAAAAGCTAAAATAGTAAAGCCTACGTGTTGACCTTACCTTAATATAGTAATAACAAGGCCTTGATTACGCACCAATTCTCCAACCTTGAAATGCTAAGGCAAAAGAAGGAAGGACAGTACTTATAATGTGGCTGAGAGAAGAAATTAAAGGCAAGATAGTAGAAGAAGAGTAGTATGAAAAAGAGAAGAAATGGTGGAAGGAGAAGTGGTGGCAGCCAACATTGTGCAGAATAGAAAGAGAGGGAGTGGGGTTTCCGTACAATGAAAAAGAAGAGAAGCAAAGAGAAAGATAAAGGGCTGAGAGGAGAGAAATGACAGCCAAATAACATAAATGGTAAAAGAAAACTCTGCAAGAAATAGTAAGAAGATCGGAAGACACGGGAAAGTGAGAATGGCCAATGACACTATATATATATATATATATATATATATAAAGTAAAATGAAGTAATTGTAAGGGTTAGAGTGTATATAATCCGTGACCTCAATTAAGGAGGGGTTGAAAAAAAAATTTTGAAAAATTTATAAAACAATGTAAGAATAACTAATTTGCAGACTTATATCAAATTAAAGAAAATATTTGTTTTCACTAATCCCTATCTACTTACTATTAAATTTAATTCAATTCATAATTTTAGTTTATAAAATTTGTTATTTATACTTTTATATATAATTAAAGTGATTCTTCATATATGTAAGATATATATATATATATATATCTATT
The DNA here is from genome assembly GCA_037013595.1 of Dicorynia guianensis. Classification (NCBI taxonomy): domain Eukaryota; kingdom Viridiplantae; phylum Streptophyta; class Magnoliopsida; order Fabales; family Fabaceae; genus Dicorynia; species Dicorynia guianensis. Next base: position 12,090,002 of record JASUAB010000007.1, read on the forward strand.
ATATCATGTTATTGGTACGATTTTATTGCATATGCATAATAGATTATGAATTTCTAAGCCTAATAAAAAAAAAGTAAACTCTAGTTTATAATCTACTTAATATAACTAATTTCACCTATTTTTTAACATGAATATGATGTCTAGATCGATGAAAATATCAGGAACATCACATTCTTGGAAACCAACATGATTGGAAGGAGTTGACAACATTGCTATGTTTGATCATGCTCTCGTATCTCCTTGGGAGTTGCCTTCAGCATCATATCTTATCCTGCCGAGAAATCAGGTAAAGCCATGATTGGGGAGCGCTGAGAATCATCCATAATTCACTCTTTTATAATGCTTCAATTGCATATCACTTTCTTTGCCAAAATCTAATATAAATATTTCTAAATTAATAATTTTTAAATTATTTATTTATAATTTACATTTAATCTTATATAAAATAAAAAAGATGATAGATAATTGATTAAATTAATAATTCAACAAAATTAATGTATTTGAATAAAAATGTATATGAATTATGAATAAATAATTATAAAAATATAAATTAAATTATCTTCTGACAATACTTACAAGAATAGAAGAAAATTGGCATTTGGTAACCTACAGCCAAAAGCCTGATGGATTTAGATAATTTGAAATTGAAATCGATGTTCTCACTAATTTTTTCTTTTATAATTTTTTTTATTATTTTTGCTGAATGTTATATCTTTACATTTAAAAGGTAAAAGATTGGAATATACATGTTACTTATAATTTTTTTTTTTTGGTAAACAAAAGTGGCCTAAGCCCCAAAGAGAAAAGAAAGCTACACTAAAACATTTCTAAGATCATATACTACATGAATGTCACTTAAAATTTTGAAAGTACTTGATTGACAACAAGTTCTATCCGAATTGAAGTGAGGATTATTCTACTAGACTCATTGTCAGAACTCTACCTCAGAAGAAAACTTCCCTTGTAAAATATTTTATATTTTATATGTATACCTTTTATTAGTTCTATCTATCATCAATTTAAATGGAAGTTTCTGAAAAAATGGGGTCATGCAGTAATGGGCCAGTCTATTTTGGGTTGTTTAATTCTGGCCATTTACTCAATCTGCACGAATAATAGTTGAGAAAGAGATAGAGTATGACCAAATGAGTCTCTGCTTACAGTTCTGGTCCTTCTGGACAAGGAGAATCACTTTCCTACCCCATGGTAGTTCATATGTCAATTGACTCAAGGCCTTGTAGAGACATACGAAATGGGTTCAGCAGCCAATACAGTGCATGGGAAGCTAATTAACACACAACTCCTTAAAGCATTCCCCTTCTAGTATATCCAAATGAGTAATGCTATTTCTACGTCGTTTCTTTGCTACGCTCGCTACGTCTCCGATGTGGCATCTGACGTGGCAATGGAGAGCGGGAAATGTCAAATTGAAAATTTAAGCGTGCCGAAAGCGACAATAAAACACCCAGCCTCTTTCACTCGCTCCCGCTCTCCAGCTCTCGGTCACCGGCCTCCTTTGTTGTCGCTCGCGCATCATCTGCTCAGTTTTCCTGGCCTCTTCCGTCGTCGTCGCTGTCTAGTCAGTCCTCCTTCTGTCCAGTCAACCGTGCTTCTGTGAACTACTTCGTGGGGTGGGCAGAATTTAAAAAAAAATCAACAGAGCGCAGCTCGAAGAAAAAGGAAGAACGACTCTTGTTCATTTTCATTTGGAACCTCATGCTTTAGTGTTGTATCAGTTCACTCTGTGGGTCGCACTCCGGTTCCAAGATGAGTTACAATTGAGTTTGAGGTCGGTATTATTGATCATGAAGTCCTATACAGTGCCCCAAAGTTGTGGTGGTGCTTTTAAATTGTAAATATGTGTTTAAACATTTTCTTTGTATGAAAATGCGTTGCCATTAAGCTGTTTTTGGTTGTCCAATTCTCACGCATAAATGTGCTGCACTTTCTTATTTTTTCCCGTGATTTTCATTAGAGTGCCAATTTACAACAGCTGATCCTTCATTTCCTTTCTTAATAAACCATGTGATAAAAGGAACCATGCATAGCTAAAGTGTAACCTGTGATATTACGGGTAACATAGCTAAAGTGTAACCTGAACATTGCTAAAATGTAACGTAACACACAGAAGTGTAACTACCCGTAGCTAAAGTGTAACTGTTATTCGAACAAAACTTTGCCTAAAAAAGTAGTATGATGCTCTAATGTGAGGTGTTTCCTTCAAATGGATCGATTACCATGTGTTAGGAAGTACTTTTGATCTATTGCATCCAAATTGAAACATGCAACTTCCTACGGGTAACATAGCTAAAGTGTAACCTGGCCATTGCTAAAGTGTAACGTGGCGCACAAAAGTGTAACTACCCATAGCTAAAGTGTAACTATTATTCGGACGTTAACTTTGCCTAAGAAAGTAGTATGATGCTCTAATGTGAGGTGTTTCGTTCAAATGTGATGTTTACCATGCGTTAGGAAGTACTTTTGGTCAATTGCATCCGAAATGAAAAATGCAACTTCTTACTGTAACGTAGCTAAAATGTAACCTGGCCGTTGCTAAAGTGTAACATGGCGCACAGGAGTGTAACTACCCGTAGCTAAAGTGTAACTGTAATTCAAAAATTAACTTTACCAAAGAAAGCAGTATGATGCCCTAATGTGAGGTATTTCCTTCAAATGGGATGTTTACCATGCGTTAGGAAGTACTTTTGATCAATTGCATCCAAAATGAAAAATGCAACTTCTTACAGTAACGTAGCTAAAATGTAACTTGGCTGTTGCTAAAGAGCAACGTGGCGCACAAAAGTGTAACTACCCGTAGCTAAAGTGTAACTGTAATTCGAAAATTAACTTTGCCAAAGAAAGCAGTATGATGCCCTAATGTGAGACATTTCCTTCAAATGTGATGTTTACCATGCGTTAGGAAGTACTTTTGATCAATTGCATCCGAATTGAAAAATGCAACTTCTTACTGGTAACGTAGCTAAAGTGTAACCTGGCCATTGCTAATGGCATGGTTGCGCACAGAAGTGCAACTACTCGTAGCTAAAGTGTAACTATTATTCGGACTTAACTTTGCCTAAGAAAGCAGTATGATGCTCTAATGTGAGGTGTTTCCTTCAAATGGGATGTTTACCATGCATTAGGAAGTACTTTTGATCAATTGCATCCGAATTGAAAAATGCAACTTCTTACTGTGACGTAGCTAAAATGTAATCTGACCGTTGCTAAAGTGTAACATGGCGCACAAAAGTGTAACTACCCGTAGCTAAAGTGTAACGGTAATTTAGACTTTAACTTTGCCTAAGAAAGCAGTATGATGCCCTAATGTGAGGTGTTTCCTTCAAATGAGATGTTTACCATGCATTAGGAAGTAATTTTGATCAATTGCATCCGAATTGAAAAATGCAACTTCTTACGGGTAACGTAGCTAAAGTGTAACCTGGCCATTGCTAATGGCATGGTTGCGCGCAGAAGTGCAACTACCCGTAGCTAAAGTGTAACTGTTATTTGCACATTAACTTTGCCTAAGAAAGCAGTATGATGCTCTAATGTGAGGCGATTCCTTCAAATGGGATGTTTACCATGCGTTAAGAAGCACTTTTGGTCAATTGCATCCGAATTGAAAAATGCAACTTCTTACTGTAACGTACTAAACTGTAACCTGGCCGTTGCTAAAGTGTATCGTGGCACACAAAAGTGTAACTACCTGTAGCTAAAGTGTAATTCGGACGTTAACTTTGCCTAAGAAAGCAGTATGATGGTCTAATATGAGGTGTTTCCTTCAAATGGGATGTTTACCATGCGTTAGGAAGTACTTTTGATCAATTGCATCCGAATTGAAAAATGCAACTTCTTACGGGTAACGTAGCTAAAGTGTAACCTGGCCATTGCTAATGGCATGGTTGCGCGCAGAAGTGCAACTACCCGTAGCTAAAGTGTAACTGTTATTCGCACGTTAACTTTGCCTAAGAAAGCAGTATGATGCTCTAATGTGAGGCGTTTCCTTCAAATGGGATGTTTACCATGCGTTAGGAAGTACTTTTGGTCAATTGCATCTAAGTTGAAAAATGCAACTTCACTGTAACGTAGCTAAAATGTAACCTGGCCGTTGCTAAAGTGTAACGTTGCGCACAAAAGTATAACTACCCGTAGCTAAAGTGTAACTGTTATTCGCACGTTAACTTTGCCTAAGAAAGCAGTATGATGCTCTAATGTGAGGCGTTTCCTTCAAATGGGATGTTTACCATGCGTTAGGAAGTACTTTTGGTCAATTGCATCCGAATTGAAAAATACAACTTCTTACTGATAACGTAGCTAAAGTGTAACCTCGCCGTTGCTAAAGTGTAACATGGCGCTCGAAAGTGTAACTACCCATAGCTAAAGTGTAACTGTTATTCAAATGTCAATTTTGCCTAAGAAAGCAGGATGATGTGCTAATGTGAGGTGTTTCCTTCAAATATGATGTTTACCATGCGTTAGGAAGTACTTTTGATCAATTGCATCCGAATTAAAATGCAACTGCTTACGGGTAACTTAGCTAAAGTGTAACCTAGCCTTTGCTAATGGCATGGTTGCGCACAGAAGTGCAACTACCTGTAGCTAAAGTGTAGCTGTTATTCGAACGTCAATTTTGCCTAAGAAAGTAGGATGATGTGCTAATGTGAGGCTTTTCCTTCAAATGGGACGTTTACCATGCGTTAGGAAGTACTTTTGATCAATTGCATCCGAATTGAAAAATGCAACTTCTAACTGTAACGTAGCTAAAATGTAACCTTGCCGTTGCTAAAGTGTAACGTGGCGCACAAAAGTGTAACTACCCGTAGCTAAAGTGTAACTGTTATTCGCACGTTAACTTTGCCTAAGAAAGCAGTATGATGCTCTAATGTGAGGCGTTTCCTTCAAATGGGATGTTTACCATGCGTTAGGAAGTACTTTTGGTCAATTGCATCCGAATTGAAAAATGCAACTTCTTACTGGTAACGTAGCTAAAGTGTAACCTCGCCGTTGCTAAAGTGTAACATGGCGCTCGAAAGTGTAACTACCCGTAGCTAAAGTGTAAATGTTATTCGGACGTTAACTTTGCCTAAGAAAGCAGTATGATGCTCTAATGTGAGGTGTTTCCTTCAAATGTGATGTTTACCATGCGTTAGGAAGTACTTTTGATCAATTGCATCCGAATTAAAAAATGCAACTTCTTTCGGTTAACGTAGCTAAAGTGTAACCTGTCTGTGGTTAAAGTATAACGTGGCACACAAAAGTGTAACTACCCGTAGCTAAAGTGTAACTTTCATTCGAACGTCAATTTTGCCTAAGAAAGCAAGATGATGCTCTAATGTTATGCGTTTCCTTCAAATGGGACGTTTACCATTCGTTAGGAAGTACTTTTGATCAATTGCATCCAAATTGAAAAATGCAATCGTATGGGTAACGTAGCTAAAGTGTAACCTGGGCATTGCTAAAGTGCAATGTACCGCATGAAAGTGTAACTATCCGTAGCTAAAGTGTAATGCCTAAAAAAATGATATTACTAACTAGCATCTTTAATACCGCTGATCCTTCGTATCATGCATGTTGCTGATGTGGCATCCCAGCAGCAGGCAATCGAGTGAAGCGTGCAGCGAAAGCTTCTTTCTTCACTCGGGAATTGAAAAAGAGAAACGAGCAGCCACTGTGCCTCATTTTCATTTGAACTTCGGGCCCCTACTCTCAGTCTCTCCATCTTCTGCACCTCGCTCGTCACTTACTTTTCTGTGTCTCGCTTCTCGCTTCTAGCTCACGCCTCGCCCTCTGTTGGTGTCTCTCGGTCAGTGTCCGGTGCTGTGTTGGTTCCCTTTCTCGGCCTCGGTTGCTCATCGTTCTTTGTTGGTGGGTCAGTTCCCTTTCTCGGTGGCTGTCCGGCTGTGTTTGGTCGTTCTATCCGAAGGTAAGTGGTTGGTTCCCTTCGTTCGCTAGATTATATGTGGGTTTTGTGCCGCATTTTTGTTGTGGTGTGAAGGCCGTAGAAGTGTTATAGTCGTAAAGTCCATCAAACATGATTCATCTCTGACGCAAGCTGATTTAATATGTTCAAACCAAATAGATAATAGTGTTTGAAACGAAGGTGATATAATATCTAGCTTCACCATTCAAACCAAGGTGTCTGTTAATATACATGAAACTTTTGTCATAGATTCACATTGCTGCAAGCGTGTTTGGTGCCACATTATCTCCTTTTATTATCTGGTCTTCAATGAGATTATGATATTACCTATAAACCTGTACTGTCAACTATAGTCCTGTTCATGATCAAGACAACAGAATGTTGAGCGGCTGGTGGTTTGCATGATTTTGTTTTGCCGGGGTGTGATCATAGTGTTTGCTTTGCATTTTTTGTCAATGTAGCTTCTATAGTAAATTAGTTTGTCAATGTAGCTTCTTTCTTAAACGCATTGTCTCATCTAAATCAATCACATAGAAGAATTTATCATTTTGTTCCTGCGTTCTCAAGAAATATTTATGAAGGGCATCGCCATCCCCGTCCTTCCCTATGGTTCTTCGCACTTTTTCAATGTAATTTCGACAGTCCCTTTCACAGAATGTCATGTTCTCATGACTGCCTGCCTCAACAACGAGAGTTTGGAAGGTCTTGTTCGTTCACACCCCTGCTGCATCATTTAGCTCCAGAGTTCTCTTCACATGCATATCAAGGTGTTTGTGACTTCTAAAAAGTCTGGATTTGGTTGGACTAATTGCATGATTATGATCAATGACTGCATGCTTTATTTGCCACCTGACACCATCACATAAAGAGACAGTAATCTTTGCATCACATTTTTGTTTCATTGAGGGACAGCTTCTCACGTTCTTTGATGGTTTGTTGGATTGTTTACCCTCCCTTGAGCATGCAAGACAAAGATAACGAATTTGACCATCCCCACGCTTAATTGATGTTCTCGTTATTATTCCAAACCTAACTTGATCAGCATATTTTCTATAATATTCTTTCACCTCATCTGCTGATGTAAATACCATTCCTCTTTTAGGTGGGTCAACAAGCTGGTTTGATTGATTTTCATCATCTGCCGCATGACTACTATGTTCTACAGGGGTTAATACTCCAACCTCTTCACAACTTCTTCCATTTTCATCAACTAAACTGACGGTCTCACTTTGCTCGCACATTGTCCTACAGTAGCCAAATTGTAACGGCCGTAGCTAAAATGTTACACTCAAATAGCCAAATTGTAACATGCAATTGCTAAAATGTAACACTGCCATAGCCAAAATGTAACAAGCCATATATAAAATGTAACATGCAAGACACGGCCGTAGCTAAAATGTAACACTACCATAGCCAAATTGTAACGTGCAATAGCTAAATGTAACACTGCCATAGCCAAAATGTAACAAGCCATATTTAAAATATAACATGCAAGACAAAGGGCGTAGCTAAAATGTAACACTGCCATAGCCAAATTGTAACGTGCAATAGCTAAAATGTAACAAGCATATTAAAAATGAAACATGCAAGACATGTCCGTAGCTAAAATGTAACACTGCCATAGCCAATTTGTAATGTGCAGTAGCTAAAATGTAACACTGTCATAGCCAAAATGTAACAAGCCATATTTAAAATGTAACATGCAAGACACGGCCGTAGCTAAAATGTAACACTACCATAGCCAAATTGTAACGTGCAATAGCTAAAATGTAACACTGCCATAGCCAAAATGTAACAAGCCATATTTAAAATGTAACACTGCCATAGCTAAGTTGTAACGTGCAATAGCTAAAATGTAACACTGCCATAGCTAAAATGTAACAAGCCAAATTTAAAATGTAAACATGCAAGACATGAACTGCAACAGCCATGACAGAAGAAGGACTCACTGGATAGCGACGACGACAAACAACCCAGAGAAGAGGCCGGGAGAGCTGAGTCAATGTGTGAGGAAAAATTAGCGACGAAGTCTGTGGGCTGACTGGACAGCGACGGTGACAAAAGAGGCCAGGAAAGCTGAGCCGATGATGCACGAGCGGCAGCGACAAAAGAGGCCGGCGACCGAGAGCTGGAGAGCGGGAGAGGGAGAGCGCGAGAAGAGCGGGAGCGAGTGAGAGAGGCTAGGTGTTTTATTGTCGATCTCGTCGCGCTTAAATTTTCAATTTGGCATTTCCCGCTCTCCGTTGCCACGTCGGAGATGTAGCGAGCGTAGCGAAGAAACGGCATAGAAATAGCATTACTCTATCCAAATACGATAAGCAGCACCAAAGTTAAAAACAAGTACAATTGGCAGTACACAGTGAAAATATGTATACAAATATCATGCCAAAATTCTATATATAGGACGCCACCAGCCACCAAATATTAAGTAATTAAATACATCTGGCCAAATCTTTTATCAAAAGAAACGTGTTTTGAAATTAAGGGCGGACTTTTAAAAGCCTAAGGCAGTGTCATAGTTGGAAACATCATCCCTTATTCTACCCAATTTCGACCTTAAATTATTAAGTTCATCAAGTAAGGCAATCTCTTGTGACTCCAACTCAGCCAACTCCTTCAACTTTTCATTGTCAACTTGCACTTCCATCACTCTTCCGTAAATGGATGCCAACCAACCTTCTTCAAACCCAAAGGATTCCAATTCAGCATGCAGTTTTCTAAATTCTTCTCGCCTTGATTCATTCATTGCCTGAGGTGTCTTGGAAGTTAGAAATAGTAGCATGTCAACCAGAGACTCATAGCCCCAATTGCAATACTTTGGGCAAAATCTCTTGTGCCACTCCCACAAATGTGGGTATTTGGCAAACGCCTCATTTAGTAAGGAAGCACGTCTTCCATCAATCTTGATAGACCACGGAAATCCACCAATTCTTCAGTTGAAGCACATACTTGAGGAGAAAGAGGTGGTGCTTCTACAGGTTATACTGATAGGAAATGCATTCATTAATCATTAGAGTGATAGCAGAATTATATAAACATGTTAATCTTCTGAAATTAAAAGCAGTCCCAAATTAAAGGAGATTACTAAGTTCGGCAATTGTTTCAGAAATTCATATTACCTGAAGTTGGGATGTCAACATTAAACGAGGACCCTTCAATGGAATTGGAGATTGAGAAGTTGGTGAGCAAGAAGAAATTGAGGCATGAGGCAGCTCCATAGAATCAAACGGTCGCAAATTTTCTAATGCTGAAGTTTTAGTGATTAATCCTTGTCTGACCAACTACTAATTAAGAAGAACAAGAAGTAGAAAGGTATAAATTAGTCTTAAGTCACTTTCATAATTAATATTCCCATGCCAAAATATTTTGACGAGAGGATGTTTTATGCAAAGGAAAAGCTAATTATAACTTGGTGATGGCCCTCTCACTTGAGAATCAATTAATGTAGCAACCATTATAAGATTCTCTGATGTAGAAATATCATTTCGAAAACCTTCCCTTATTGTAATTTCTTTGGTGCTCTATGTCAAAAAATGAGATACATATAAATTGCTTAGCAAAATCAAATGATAATATTGAGTTATATAAAAGAAAATGGAAAGATGAAAAATTAATTTTATACTATTTGTAGACATTGGTATATGTTAAGGACATAATGGTAGGAAGAAATAAGGGAGAAAAAGAAGTACCTCTATCAAAATTGATGAATCAACTGGAGATGATTTTTCTTCAGTTAACTGGGTCTGTAAAATTATAGGATTAATTGATTCCTGTGTTTGTGATTCTTGTCTTCTTTTAGTTTCTGTATCCACTATAAAAAAAGAAAAAAATATTTATGACTACATGTAAAACTAATTTTGATTGTATTGTTTGTGATCATACATCAATTGAATGAAGTTACGTAGCATAATCTGATTGATATTGGGTTGTAAAGAAGGAAGTTCACTTTTTGATGTTGCTTGTATTCCTTCTGAGTTTGGGTCTTCAAGGGCCTTTGGAAGGTTAGAAATGGTTTCCAAAGCTAGGTTTCCATTGATGATTTCTTTCATTTTACATTCATTGTTGGGATTAATATCTTGAAGAGATCCTAGCTCTAGAGCATTTTCTTTAATATCATTCTCTATAGAAAGAAATAATCAGAAATTATTACCAATAAGTACATAAATTGCACGAAATTAAATGTAGTAAATGCATGCAAGTCATGTACGAGGCCTAGTTTAAACAAGGAAAGAGATAAAAGGAAATTGGGTGTGGGAGAGAATTATGAATTATTAATCTAAACAAATTAAAGAAATAAGGCATTATATGATGAAGGGAGATCCAAAATAATAGACAACTGTGTCCACTTGAAGGACAAGTCGTTGGTTGAATAGGCCACCAAACATCTTCGGTTGAAGGACACATTAGAGGAGTAAGAGGTGATGCTTGTATGGATGAGAAATGCTTTCATAATCATGTTAGTGTTCCAAAATTAGAAGCCATCCCATATTAAAGGAGACTACTAACTTAGACAATTGTTTCAGAAGCTCATATTACTTGAAGCTAGGATGTCAACATTAGAAGAGGACCCCTCTATGGAAGTTGAAGATTGAGGAGTTGATAAGAGAGAAAAAATTGAAGGATGAGACACCTCGATTGAATCAAAGGGCTGCAATTTATCTACTGAAGCTTTAGATGAGCCATCATCTGCAAGTTCCATGGTAGTATGTGCATGATTCAATGGCATATCAGCTTGTTTGAAAGTTTCAATGGTAACTTTGTTCTCTTCACACTCTCTTTGTTCATTGCTCAAAAATTCAGTGATTGATCCTTTTTTGAAGTCACTTTCTTATTTACACCTAACAGCATCATGCTAAGAGTGTAACAAACTAGTTTATGTGAGGGTGTTTTATGTAGTGGAAAAGCCAACTATATATAGGTTAGTAATGGCCTTCTCACTTGTGAATCAATTAATGAAGCAGCTATTGTAAAATTCTATGATGTAGGAATATCATTTTGAACATTTTCCTTTATTGTAATTTCTTTGGTATTCTATTCAACAAAATGAGATGCATATAAGTTGCACAGCAAAATCAATGATAATCTTGAATTATAAAAAGGAATTGAAAAAATGAAAAATAATTTTATATCATGTTTGCTGAGATTGCTCCACTTATCCAATATTTTTTAAGTAGTACTGAAAAGAATTAAAGAAAAAAAAAAGAAACCTCTATCAACATTGATGAACCAACAAGTGATAATTTCTCTTCTTGAAGAGAGCCTGGCTCTAGAGGGTTTTCTTCAATTTCATTCTCTGAAAAAAGAAATAATTATAAATCATTACTAATAAATATATAGACTATATAAAGTTAGAAATAGTAAATGCATACATGCAATTTATGTATGATGCCTACTTTACTTTTAAGAAGAAATAGAGAAGGTAAATAGTCAAACAAAGAAAGATATAAAAGGAAATTGTATGTGGGAAAGGAATATGACTTATTAATTTAAACAAATTAAAGAAAAAAGGCATTATATAATTAATGAAGGGAGATCCAAAATGATAGACACCTGTGTTTGCTGGAATAGAAGTTGTAGTCAAATTGAGTTTTGGACAATTATGCACTTAAATTACACAAACTTTCTTAATTTGCCACTTGAAACCTTCGCTGAGGTCTGGAATTCTAAGCAGTTTTGATTGCAACTCAAAAATCTATTTCCCTTCTTCAGCGTAAGTCTCAGTTTGTAGAATCTGATCACCGTACAAGTAGAAGAACTCTTTTAGCTCAGAGGCTTTATCTTTGGTGAGATTTAGTTTGCTGAGCACGTGGGTTGAGGAGAAAGTGAAAAGTCGCGACAAATTGTTGCAATGGTGGACCATAAGTCCTTTCAAGTTTGGGAAGCACACTTGTTGAGAACCATTATTCAACGTGATTTGATCTTCTAATTCACTATCCTCCATGATTTGCTCCAATTGTTTACAGTTTATTATTCTTAATCTTGTCAACTGCGGTAAGCTTCTCAAAATGGAGGGTGAGAAGATAGCTCTTAGTTGATCGCATCCATAGACATCTAAAGATTCAAGACATTGGAGACTTAAGACCTGTGTGGGTCCTTTACATATATAACTTAGCTCAGGTAGATTGTCCAACATCATGCTATGTAATGCTGAGGTCACTGGTGCTGCATTGATCGGAAGTTCTTCAAACTGAAAAATGCATTCTGTAACACAGTTTCTTAAATCGAGCCATGTCTCCTGCACAAATATCCACGCAAGTCCATATTTAAAATTGATTTCAAAGATAAAATATTGTTTGATGAAGATTAAAATAGTTTCAAAAAGATTTAAGAAAGAAGAGATTAAATTTTAATAAAAAGGATTCAATAAATTTTAAATTAATTTAATTATAAGTAAGTCATACTTTACTAAATAGAAATAAAAAACAATAATTTAAATAAATATAATATTTTTACTTATACTCTCTTAGATATGATATAAATATAGGGCAATGAAGTGATAGAATTTTTTGAATTTAATGGTGACTAAATGAACAATTATTCAGAATTTAGAGCATTAATTGTTTTTATTGGTAATTAGAGTCTACATATTTATACTAAACTAACACTTTATTGATAAAGTGATAGAGTTTGCTTTGAAAGAAAAAGTTGAAATAAATTTAAAAATTGATGAAATTAAAAATAATTTAGATTAAAGTTAGGTAGATGTGTGGTATCAAAGCATGTGTAAAAGGTGTTTGGCTTTTAATGAAGAAAGAATCATTTATTGAAGGATGTTTAAGAAATTACAACTATTATTAGTTAAAAAAGAGTATGAATAAATAATGAAGAGTATGAATAAAGTTTCGCAAGATTCTCTACTAACTTACATGCTTTGAAGGATGTGTACATATTATTGGTTCTTTCACTTTTTTCTGTTCCTTGTTTCAATACAGGAAAGAACCTTATATGCCCTACATGTTTCTATTTTCTTTTTATATATAGTTGTTTAACAAATGCTGAATTATGTGTTGTCAAAAAAGAAGCAATAGAGATCGAAAAGAATAAAAAGAAAAAAGCAATAGGAAAAGGAAAGAGTGTACCTTGGGTTTTGTGAGATCCACATCCACTTCTGTGCCCTCCAACCAACCTGTGAAACAGCTGATGCTACTCATCCTTAATTGTGAACATTTATCCACACTAACTCTCACCAAAGATGGGCATCTCAAGTGAACATTGTTAGGGCAAAAACTAATCATATTTGGTAGATCAAAGAGACAAAGGGAATCCAAAGCAGGGAAATCAATGTGGATTTCATTCTGATTCTGATAACATTCTTGATCCTCCTCAAGGTATTCTCCCAACACATATTTTAGCTCTGGTGCTTTACGGATTTCGATGGCTTCCAGTTGTGCCAGGACTTTGGAAAATGTGGCTGGGAATATAAATTTCAATATCTTGCAATTATACAGAGAGAGGTGTCTTAATAGTGGGAAGATGGAGCCTTGGTTTTCATGAGCATGACGGCCTTCCATGTCTATTACTATGAATTCTAGTCTTTCACATCTTGAAATTTCCAATCTTTCTAACAAAATCCTTTGAGCAGTTGACACAGTAAACAAACTAGATAAATTTGAACAATTATTAAGCTGCATGAACTTAATGTTGAACAATTCTAATGATTGCCTTGAGAGACATTGCGCTCTGCACAAAGGAATTAGCAGCAATTTTGCATTTCCGGTTTGCCATACCTATAATTCATATTCAAATAAATTACTTCTTCATATAACTACACAAGCTTTCATCAAAATAATTAGATATTATAATAATTAATGCAAAGATAATTGTTTATCTCTTTTCATAACTTAAATTAACTAAAATATTTTAAATTAAAAAAATTATATTCATATTTGAGATAACATTTTTATTTAAATTAACAAATTAAACAATATTTTAATATGAAGTAAAAACTAAATAAACATAGATGCATATGAATTTGATTTTCTTCATTTTAAACTTTTAATCTCAAAATAAAAATATAATTCACGTGATTTATGTACCAATAAATACTCCTTTCATAAAATATGATTTTTACTTACACCTTATAAATCTCAATTATGACTATTAAATAAAATGGGGTCCATTCATAGACGTGAGACCCACTACATGTAATTATAATGAATATATTTTGTAAACTTTTAATAAAATACTTTTGGGAGAGTAACATTACTTTTTTGGTACCACAAGAATTTTAGAGGGATAGTTTAAGGCAATGAATTTCCAAAATCACAATAAAACAATTTATCATTTGAGGCACTAAAAGTTTAATCAAAAGAGAATTTCTAGTGTAAGAAATGTCTAAGTATAAAGGAAAGGCAATATGTGTGAAGAATTTCTCAGTAGAGAATCCTCAATTGATTACATTTGTGGCCATATACATTTGTGCTCTTCAGGTCACAAGTAAATTAATATAAGATGCAAACAAAGAAAAGTATGTGAGTCTAAGAGTGATACCATTGAGGCAACAGGGTCGAGCTCTCTTACCATTGAATCAAAATCAACTTCATACATGCTGATGAAATTTGGCAATTCACTAAGACGCAGTCTTGTGCTTGTCAATGAAGGGAGAATCATCTCCTGCAAGTTCATATGCAGACGCTCACCTTGCCCTTCATTTTGGCCAAATATGAATTTCAACTTTGTACACTTAATTACTTCCATCTCTTCTAATTGCATAACACCTCCTGAGGCAAAAGAAATTGGAAATAAGAATTTCAGTGCATCACACTCTCCAAGCTCGAGAGACTTTAACTTAGGGAGTATTAAAGTACTATTTTGATCCTGAATATGATCATTGTCATCTTGACTTATTTCATGATTTCCTTCATTGATTTCATTTTTCTGATCATCTATGATCATGTTCTCTAGCTTCTTGCATCCATGTATTTCCAGTCTTTCTAAGAGCACCAAACTTCGAGCAGTTGAAGCTGTATAAAGAAATGTTAGCATAGGACAACCTCTCACTTGCATGACTTTTAGTTTGCAAAAGTTCAGCTTCCCTCCAAATATATTTTTCAATTGGCTACATCCATCTATATTTAACGTTTCTAAATTTAGGAATGAGTCACAAATGGTGGACCACAACATAGTTCTTTCAAATGATCCATATCTTTGATAGCCAGCATTACCAACTTAGAGAAGATAGTTGATGATGCCTTTGACAAATCACTAGTACAAGTACTATTGATGAGGCACTCAATGTGAGAACAAAATTCGAGTTTAAGTTGAACTAACTCGTTCATGCCTCCTACTGCTTCAACTATGTCTGGGCTGAACAATCTATAGTCTTCCTGTATTTTCTGCAAGTGCAAAACTTCAGCTCTTCGCACCAGCTCTCGAACTACTTTATTTGAGGTCCAAGCTTCAAAACACCTAATAGATAATCCTCTAGATGTCAATTTACCCATTGCCATCTTTAGTTCACTACTGCCCCCTATTTCTATACCATACCTTTGTAGTGTAGGAAAAGTGCCATCTTGTACAAAGAAATTTGTAAAAATTTCTTCCCCGTTGCCCTATTCATAGCCATAACTTGGAACTATATTAAAAACACCCAGCTCCTCTAATTGTGAACATCCTCCAATGACTTCAAAAGGATTTTTTCTGACTTTACAACTTGATAAATACAACAATTTCAAGAAATTCAGTTGAATAATTTCACTTGGCAATTCATCAATTCTACAGCTATACAATTCAAGAGTCTCAAGTCTCTCTAAGTTTTTTATTGCAAACAATTCACCTAAGCTCCATTCGCATAGCCTTAGAGTTCGTAGATTTGTTAACAACTGAATTGACTGTGGCAATAATGAGCGTTCATCAAATAAGCAAAAATTCATCAAAACCAGAACTCTAAGTTTCTTCATCTCTCTAAAGTATTCATTTGGTACTTGCTCGTCATACCCTCCAACTCTATTGACTAAAAGAATCTCAAGCTTGGATGAATTCAATATATCAGGAAAGTCTCTCATCTCATGACATTGCAAATATCTTACTGTAGTTTCTCGCGCAATCACATTCCTTCTCAGCTGATTGGGATGCTTGTCGGACCCCTTTATCACTTGAATTTCTTTGTTTCCTATCCACAAGGCTACATCACGAACCAAGTCATGCATTTTTACACGTTGTCCTTCTTTAGCTTCCAACAACAAACAAGAATTTATTAGCTTGTTTTTAGCTGCAAACGCTTGGCTCCTTGCCCTTCTATAGGAATTCACCTCTCCAAATAGGCCTAGTCCAATCCCAAATCTGGTTAAATTCTCCACATCAATATTATAATCTTTTGGGTAGAAAGAGCATAACAGGAAGAGAGACTTGGCCTTTTCATTCTTCAGATTATCATAACTTAGCCGCAAGCATGCATAAACCTTCTTAAGATTATCATCAACATCTTCTAATGATTTTGGTTCCCTCAAGGTTTCTAAAGCTGCTTCCCAATCATCTATAGGTTTGTTCTCCAATGTACTAGCTACAGCTGCAATGGCAATGGGTAACCTTCTGCATTCATTGGTAATTTCTAGTGCCACATTCTTCAAGGCATTAGATGATTCTTTACTAATGCTAGCATGCTTCTGGAAAAGATGCCACGACTCATCCTTAGTCAAGAGAGACAATTCAATTGCTTCCTAGCAATCCATCCCATTGCACACTTCTAGGCTATGACTAGTTATGAGAACTCTGCAACCCTTGGGGTTGTTGTCATATGGAATTCCTATAGCTTTAAAATCAAGTTCCTCCCAAACATCATCCATAATTATAAGAATCCTTTCACCATTGGTTAATCTCAACCACAATCTTCTTGCTCTTTTTGGCTCCTGTTCTTCCCCAAATTTCAATCCTATTGAGCTTGCAATGTTGCCTTGAATTATTCTAATATCAGGAGTACTTGACACTACAACAAATATGACCTTGTCAAAAAGCTTTGATTTCTCAACTTGCTTTCCCACCTCTCTTACCAAATTGGTTTTTCCAGAACCGCCCATCCCATACAATCGAACCCTAAACTTTTCGCCTTTGGTCAATGACTCCATAAGTTGCTCATAAGCTGCTTTTCTACTATCAAAATAAACAAAGTCATTGGAAGCATGGTATTCCATGCTAGGAAGAGTAGCAAGGCGAGAGAAGCTTTTGAATTGACTATTTGCATTGAGCTTTGTTAGTTTATGTGTCTTCTTTACAAGCTTCTTACCCAAGCAATATTGCCAAATGCAATTAGGACACCATGCAAGAAAACATTTCTTCTTTATTTCTGTTTCCTTTTCTAGCTCCTCTGTCTCTATTATGTGACTCTGTGCGTCTTCTAACCACTTCTGGACAATACAATCAATCTTCTCAGTATTGTTCTTTGCATTTACTGCACGTTTGTGTATGCTTTCCAGAGTTAATTTCAGCTTATGCTTTTCACTCTTAAAGTCTTCAATGATGTTGTTGAAACAAAAGACATAATGAGCTTGGCGTTTTGTCTGAGAATATAGATCCTTTGCAATGTCAGATGCGACAGAACCCACCCCCTCCATAATTAAAAGCAAATATGGGTATAATCTGATATAGAATTGAAAAGTCAGTCACATGAGATGGGAATTAAGATATATATTACTGATAGTATAGCAAGATATACCCATAGACAACTTATAAAAAATTATAATTCACCCCTAGCATTTTGCAAATTAAATATTCAAAGGATTGAATTAATACAATTATTTTGTCAAAGGTCAAAATGACATTGATGATATATTTTGAGTTTTTATCACATTTTTCTTAGTTTATTTATTTAACAAAAGCATACATGTTACTGAGTATTATTAAACTATTTCGTATCAAAAATTAATTTTAATTATACTGAGTATAAATGATAGTTAAAATAAATATTGGTGTCATAAAACCTGATCCAATATGATTTGAAAGTTGTATTGACCAATGAGCATATACATTTTAAATTTCTCTCACGCTAAGCTTAGCCTCTATCTCTTGTTTCCCTTGTTCAAATATTAGCTGTGCAGATTCAGTATAATTTATTCTTATAGTCATAAAAATTGAAAAATAAGAAAGAAGTGGATGAAAACTCAAGCAGCATATATTAATTTCTCAACATATACAAATGAACAGCAACAGATCTGGACTAGTCTTTCTTATATTGAATCTAAACTAGAAAATAAGAATAGAAAATAAACTATAATCTGATAAAATCTCAAACTGCCAAGTCAAGCAAATTAATTCAATAAAGAGAAGAGTCATAAAAATATACATATATATATATATATATACACACAAGAGAATGACAGTTCTGTAAATAGTTAACTATACTCTCTTTCTGAAAGAATTTCTTCACAACTGCACGATGCGTAGCTTGGATGGTAATATGTTTTCCGATCTCCAACAGCAGCGAGCCAGCCACCACAATTTCCCTTCTTCTTTCTTGAAGGCAGGAGAGGGAGTAATTACAAGCATGTGATACAAGTCTTGGTCTTCCTTCTTTCAGTAATAATTTGACTTTTTCCACCGAGTTTGCGTGGGTAATTCTGCTTTTTTGACTTTTTTCATACCCTCTAAATAATGCCAATGCCATTTATCCTGTGGATTAGCACAGGTATTTCCATTTTGTGGCTTCCAATAGCTGGAAGCCCTCCTCAGCAATCTCACAAGCTTTGACTAGAGTTCTTTGGTTAAAGCTTGATGAGTTGTAATGACATGGCAGAAGGCTCTTATTGACACTCATCAGATGTGATTCAGTGAGTGGTCAATAAGTACTCACATTGCTTATGTTTAATTTAGTTTTTGAGCTTAGTTATGGGTTTTTGACTACTAATTTTTTTTCTTAAGACCCTGATCACACCGAAGCACTATAGCAGGTGTTTAACTTTTGCGGGTGGAAGTGCATGCCCGAAATGTATTGAGATATCTGCGAGGTCAAAGGAAGACCCTAGTGGATAAGCAAGGATGCATAGGAGGATCTAGTCTGCCACTAAAACTTCAAGTAATTCCAGATGAAGACGATGTAGGCAAAGAAAAATAAAGCCTACGAGAAAACAGCGACATTCCACACCGGAGGCTTGTCACTCTAAAGACAAGCTAGTCAATTTTAACACTAATTTTGAATAAATTAAGTATTATTATTGAATTTTAATTTAATGATTAATTTATTTAATCCCTTTTTTATTCAGGAGATGACAATTAGATGGCCAGCTGATCAAGCAAATTATTCAAGTTCATGCACCAGGGGAAAGGTATTAAGTGTTAGGTCGATTAACGAGCTAAAACAACTTATGTAAGCCATCTAAATATATTTTTAGAAGTTTAACTCTTTTAATTGTAGGAGCGGTTTCAAGCTAAGATGCAGCAACACTAATCTTGCTAACCGCTCGAGGTAGCTCAAAGTCCCAGGGCAATGCTAGCAAAAAAAGGATGTATGAAGGGGCTTAGTCAGCATTTATAAGGGCCAATTTATGGTATGGACTCTCCACCCTTAATAAATGGTGTTACCTACTCTTCCTCCGGTCCCGCATCTTAGTCTCAGACTTTTACTAGTCAGATCATCCCCAGATTTTTGGAGAGCATTATGCCATCAATCAAGGAGGAGCTTACAGTGAAGGTCATCAAGTTTATCACAGCCAGGGTCAAGATGGAGGTTCAGTAAAAGAGATGATTACCATATAGGATCACTTAGCCTAGTTGGAGAGCATCATTGCTCAAAGTCATAGGGTCAAGCTGCATTCGGTTCTACTCAGTCGCAATCACAGTCTGGCTCCCAACAACTTTATCATGGTCATTCTATTGAGGTTAAGGAGTCCGAACACACTGATGCAGCTACTGATGATCCCCTGATTGATGAAGATGATCATATATGAAAATTTTTTTGAGTTGGATTGGTTGTATTGAATTATTATCATAATATTTAGATATTTGATCATAATTATTTTAATTTAAATTTCTGTTTATTTAATTTTTTCCATTTATTTACATTTTCAGTTATTTTATGAATACATAAATTCTAGATAAATTCATTTTATGTAACAAAAATTATCAATTTACCATTACCGAGAGACACATACTAGTAATTTATACATCACTTAATCAATTTTGTTGAGGGACGATACCCTTGGAATATTTAAGAAAAAAAGTTTAATTATTTAATATTTTTGGAGAAAAATCCCTTGAAATATAAATATATTAGTGAGATTTTGTCCTCAGTAATATTCTTGACTCCTTTAGTTATTTACAATAAATTCACAAATTTTTTAATTACTTTTCATGTTTTTTTATTTTTAACAAATGAATAACCCTCCATGAATTTATGTAAATTTACCAAGGGACCTAAATTATCCCAATAAATATTTTGTGACATAATTATTAATGACAAACACGTGTTTCTCAAAAATTCATCAATAATATTAACTTACTGACAAAAAATAGTTATACTGATAAATTTATCAATTAGTAATTACAAAATTTTTAATAGTGATTCTAACACTTTCTAATTCATGGAATTTTATAATGTCATTCTGCACTAAGGGGTATGAATGTGTGCTGTGTCAAACATAGAGGATTTTGAAGGCCTACACCACCAATGGTAAAAATAAAACACTCCTAAGAAATCAAAATAAGTATAAGAGGCCCAAGGTTGCCTTGGAATATATTGAATAAAATAACTTTCGAACTTTTATCTATGATTACAAGTTTAAACTTTTGGATTGATCGATTTTATGTTATATCATAGCTTCTTTGATTATTTTAGCAGTGTTTGGTTAGATACTTGATTCTTGATGTCCACATCTTTTAAATTATATTATATTATTCTATACTCTTTTTCTTTTTTTTTTGTCTACACAAGTTTAGAGAGCTTTCTGGACACTTTTTTCTCCTTAAAAACTTAAGTGGTTTAACTTTTACACTCTTCAAGTATTCTTTTCGTATTCATCATGCTAGAAGACATGTTAAACATAATTACTATTTCTAAGAATCTAATTGTAAATACAAACTTTTTGATTGATTAGTTTCTTGGCAGTGTATGTGCAAAAGTAGCAGGGTTAGATTTCTTGATCACATTAATGAAAATTGCCCTTATCTTTGTCAAAGTGAAGCATTGTGTTAATTGTCCAAAAGTTTTGAAGGCTAAGGGTGTTCAAAACTGAGTCCATCCATACTCAATTGAACCAAACCAAATCTATCCAACCAAAGTCAATCAAAGTCAACTTGTTATTGGATAAACTAGATTGATTTTTCTAAAAATTGATTGGTTCTGAATAGATTTGATTCTTAAAAAAAAAAAAAACCAACTCCAACAAAACCAAATTGATTACGCTATTATATAAAATTTTATATTTTAAAATATATACATTTTGTCCAAAGCAACTAACCTAACAAATCCTAGTATTTTTGCTCTTATTATAACGAAAATACTTGTCAAATTGAATTTTGTTGAGTTTGATTTTGATGAAGAACTTGTCATAATGTAAGAGAAAGCAAAATACATATCAAACAAAATAAAAGTCACAAGAATATATTATCTTAGACAGTTTATAGATTAACTCTTATGTTTTCTTGGCACATCATATTATATATACTATTTTTTTGGTGATTATATATTATGTATATTATTTTTTCAACCTAGCAATTCTAACCACATTATAAAATAACTAGTAACTCTAATATTTTGTTGTTGAGTTTAATAAAACCTTGACCATAATCTTATAATTAATAAATAGATCTTTAATGCACAGGAGAATATTTTAAGATTAGTTTATAAAGATGTATGGCTTGACAACAACTAAAGAAAAAAGATTAATTTTCTTACATCATTAATCAAATCGATCCAATATAAACTGATTAAATTCAGTTTTGACTAAAATAAAGATTATTTTTTTCAACGATTAATTATATCACTTTGGTTAAAATCAATTATCCAAACTGATTCAAACCGAACCATAAACACTAATAATGAAGGCCATGAGATCCACAAGTACATTACAACTAACTGAATATAGAAACCAACTACAGGGCCCTAAGCTGCCATTTTTATATGACAATGTGCTTGCTATATTGTAAATGCAAACAAATTATGAGAATTATATATTATAATTATATACCCTCATTAAAAAATTAATACATATATATGTATCGGAGGTGAGGCGTTAAATAGAGTGACAATTAATGTTTTATGTTCAATAAGATAGCACACCCAAAGTTTACTCAAGCTCTTTAATTTAATGAGCTATTTTACTTTTCATAAATAGAATATTTTAAATCTTTATTTAAAAATTTAAATTATTAAATTTTTTAAATATTATAAATTAAATTATAAGATTTAACTAATCTAACATTCTACATTTATTTAGTGAAGTGTTGATGAAGTCTAAATAAAGGAAAATTACTTTCTCCTATTTTAATTACTTCATATAATGGAAAAAGCTATTCCTATTTAAAGTTAGTAACAAAATTATCACAAAACTAATGTAAGTAATTGAATTTATTAATCTATTTATAAATTTAATAAGTCAAATAATGTAAATATTTTAAGTGAAATTTTAATAAATTTTACCTTTAAAAATAGAGGATTCAAATCCATTATTCCTAATACAATAAGCCTACCTTTTTGCCCTTTTGTCTCCATGTTGGCCAAAAACAATGTGAGAATTGAAGTTCGAGTATGACGGATAGAGAACTCGAGTTCGAGTATGACGAGTAGAGAGGCCCCGTTTGTATGCCCAAAAAAAAAGAGAAAAGAAAAATGGAAAACTCGAGTTCAAATAGAGTGGTGCTGCTTAAATAAAAACCAACGTCTCTGCTTACATCATACAGTCCATACCCCAACTTTAACTCCCAAGCTTTGTTATCTCACCACTGTCGCCAACTCTGCCCATTTTGAATTGTTAGCAATTCCGGAGGGCAGGGTGGAAGAAATAGCACTGGTTTGGAGTTTGCAACTGTGTCTCAGCAAATGCTTCAATTAGCCAAAATTCTGGACAGAAAGGGAATCTGCTTTCTTCTAGTTATGTCCCTGGCGGATACAGTGGTCAGCAGAGGAGCCGCCCTTCGCTCATAGTTACCAGGTTTATAATATTTTATGATTCAGAATGCCAATATTAATTTATGATACATTATTTCTCATACCATGATCCTGAATATTGAACCAATTTGTGAGACAAAAGGAATATTAGTAAATTTGACAGTTATATATATATATATATATATATATATATATATATATTGTTGAATCTAGACAACTATGCTTTTGCTTCAATTCATACATCACGGAAAGCCAATCCCATCGACCCTAAGGTAGTTTATATGTCAAGTAATTTGTATTTCAGGTACATTTTATATTTCTAGCATCAATTAGTTATTTGAAGATATCGTTGATAACATTTATCTGGCAGAAGATGGTCATCCACCTTAAGCAGACAATATACAAATTGTTATTGCCAGTTCTCAAAAACAGCCGCCCCAGGCGGCCGGTTGTAGTTCATTTGTGCTCTAATAATATTGCTGAAACTGAGATTAAAAAAGAGGTGTTCTTTGAATTTCTGGAGGTAGAAGTCGACAATTAGGGGTCTGTTTGCTAATTGTCTGTTTGGCAGTGTTCTCTGTTTTCTATTTTCCAAAGTAATTTTGAAAAATGATTTTTGGAACAGTTTTCTGAACCAAGAGCATAAAAAAATGGTCATTTGGATGAAGTGTATTCCAAAATAGTTTTTAGAATAATAAAATAAAAAATTTGTTTGGATTTGAATGAGCAATTTTGTTCTCTTTAATGGTTTTCCTTCTAAAATCTGCCATTTCTTCTCTTTAATTTATCACTGGAATTACCAATTAGTACCAATCTTTACAAGAACCAAACACAATCCCAGCAAGAGTGAAACTCACTGAGTTTTGGTTCTAAAGAGATGTTCCCTCAGTGACGAGTTCCTTCATCAAGTCTAAGGGATGGAGAACAAAGTAGTTCTAAAGAGACCTCCCATCCTCAGTGACGAGTTCCACATCGTCAGGTCTGGGGCTGGAGAATGAAGTGGAAAATCAGAGCAAGGTCTTGAGTTTGCAGTTAGGGCTAGAGAAGAAATAACCTTGTTTATTACTATTTTGCCATTAATAAATTTACATAATTACAACAATGTCGCCATGAAAACAACACTTGCAAAACAAAAATAGCTCCATGATGTTCTCAAATTTTAACTCTAAAAATAGCCATTAGCAGAACTACTTTACAAATTAAAATATAAAACAAACTCTTTGAAATAATATTTTTTATTTTTTTTGAAAATAAAAAATTATTCTAAAAGACAATTACCAAATAGGCCCTAGATTTCTGTAATCCCTTTGTGGCAAGCTACCCTTTGTTGACAAACTTATAAGAATTACTAGCCAGTAAATCAAAGATAAATTTGAGGTTTTTTTCCGTGGGTCTACTTGCCGCACAGGATCAAAAACTTGCTATTATACATCAATCTCTGATCTGTTAAAACAGCAAGAGCTTATCTTCCTTTAATTATGTAAAACAACAGCATATTATTGCTTTGTATATTGGAGAGAAATTTGATCTATACTCAGCGATTTTGGTTATCTGTTGCAAAGTGAAGAAAATAAATTGGCATTAACCTCTTTGTATGCTTTAGAGTCAAGAATTTCTCAATGCAAGGCAAAGTTAGCAGAAGGAGAAAATGGAAAGCCATCTTATATACGTAGATTTGTCTTCAATCTAATGCATAGTTGTCTGATATGGTTTCTCTGTATTATCGCCCCTGATATGTACATGGTCAAATATTAAGTAAAAGAGATGAACAAGGTGAAAAGTAAGAAAAACAACATGGAGAAATATATGTACACAAGTTTATGTCATTAAAATTTAAATAAAAGATATGGTTTTTATTGGGACTCAAGTTCAAGAAAAGAATTCAATCCAAAAAATTAGCCTATTAGGTGAGAGAACCTCATAGTTAAATATCATTCCACAATTATTTGTACAACTGAGTAGGTCTCGTAACATACCCCACCCATTAAAAAGTGACACATCCATAAATGACTTTTACTTTGAACTTTATCAAGTATCAAGTAATCCTTTTTTTTTTTTTTATTTGAACTACTTCACTCTATACCTTATCAAGTAGTATCAGGTAACACTTTTTCCATATTTAGACAGTTTTACTCTAAATCTTATCAAGTAACAAGTAGCTCTTTTACTCTTTGAATGGCTTCATTTTAAACTTTTCTTAACATCAGGTAGACCTTCTCTTTATGAAAAGCTTTGCTCCAACTCTTAATAAAAGTACTAATGTTAGAACTCAAGTCTAAAATAAGCATTTAACTCAAAAGACTAATCTGTTAAGTGATAAAATATCTTAAATTTAAGTATTATTCTATAATTATTTTATGAAATTGATATGAGACTCGTAAAAGTTTCTCTATTTAAGTCATGCGGACTCTAAAGAAGGGTTAGAGAGATGAAGAATGACAATGAACATTTTTTAGATTTCGATTATCAGTAGATGTTGCTCTTATGGTGTTTCTTAGCTAACTGCCTAAACAATTTCTAACCAAACCATAACTAATGCGACACATCGTCTATTTTCAGTAGCATGACAGTTACATAGCCCGTCTTTTTGTTAGCTGTAAACGAGTAGAGCCGAATTAAATTAAATATTTGTTTAGTTTAGGTTCAACTTGTTTATTATACAAACTAAATTAATTGTAATACTATTTTCATTAATAAAATCAAATTTAAGTAAACTATTTGCTCATGATTTAAAAGTTTTTGAACTTGTTGAATCTCATACCGTACGTTATTCTGCAACAGCATGTGCATTCGTTTGGTAAAGATAGTAATCGAATATTTTCTTGGAAAGTATTGTGTAATGGGACGTGCAGCGTGTAAGTCTTCTGTTTTTTTCTGGGTCTGTTTTCTTTATTTTTTTAGCAGAAAGACGGGACTAGAAGCCTATGCAAAGGAAGAATGCACTAAACTACAGAGACAGCACGAGAAACCCCATACAAGTCAGCCTGCATGAGGGGACGCAGCCCCACGGGAATTGACATGAAGACCTGGGTCTATTTGATTTGGGTAGGGTAGCATTAATTTATGTTGTATCTTACTCTTAGGTCTTACCTAACAAATGGAAAGCGAGAAAGCCCTCCATGGTTTAGCTTGCTGTTTCAGAATACAAGAAAATAAAAAATGATATTTTTATTATTTTTACTTAATGTTCATATTTTAAATATATTTTTTAATCATATAATTTAATTTATAAAATTTAATAAATTTGATTATATGAATTATGTGTTATAAGAATTTATTTAATAAAAATAAAACTAGGGAATAATGAGACTGTTTAAACTAGGTTGATATTAAAATGATTATAATGAAAGCATTCAAAACGACCAAACTTGTCTTAAAATTTTTAAGTTAAGATCTCTTCTTCTTCTTCTTCTTTTTTTTTTGGTTCCTTTTACAAAGAATAGGTCATATGGTCATATTTTAGACCGATTATGTACTAAACAAGTAAATTACTGTTGATAAAGAATCAACAAAACATAATCACTTAAAAAATGAAAAAAAAAACATATAGTTAAACATAAATATAAAAAAATTAATTTGTAAATTTAAAATAATAATTAATAATTATCTATTTAAATCTGGAAAATATATTTTATATTTTAAAAATTCAAAATTTTTTCATAGAATTTTAATATTTTCTTCAATTTTAAAAAAGTAAAATCAATTAGCTAAGCGATATAATTATGTATTTTCTATAAAATAAAAAAAAGTATGAGTTTAGTGGCTCAGAAGTTTTGCATAATACATATGGTGCATTTTTTAATTGCTAATAAGATTCCTAGAAGTAAAAGGGTTCTGTTGATAACAAATTAAATTTTATTAAATTTATTAATTTTTATAAATTAAATTATAAAATTTAATAAATTTATAATTTATAATTAAATTTGTGACGATTTAATAAATAAAATGTTGTGAGGCTTATTTATTTATTTATTATATTTAATGAATTAAATAAAATTATATTTAATGATATGATGTGAAATTATAATTATAATGTAAATTCCTATTATGTTGAAAAAACAAATGCTGATCTAATTGAGTAATTATAATACGATATGAAAAGTGTGGCCCTGCCACATGCTGAACCCAGCGGGGCTTGACCAACACACTCCCATTCATTTTGTACTCTACATTTCTATACTCACCTAATCATGTCAAGTTTGCCATATTTGACTAAGCCTTGTTTATTACTCTTTTCTTAAGGTTGTTATATGTCTTGGCTAATAATAATCCCTTGAAAACCCATTCTATAATTTAAA
The DNA here is from genome assembly GCA_037013595.1 of Dicorynia guianensis. NCBI lineage: Eukaryota > Viridiplantae > Streptophyta > Magnoliopsida > Fabales > Fabaceae > Dicorynia > Dicorynia guianensis. Next base: position 12,117,255 of record JASUAB010000007.1, read on the forward strand.
GGTGACCACAGACGATATGGTTCTTTATTTGTGTGTTCTACTTTGGCCACTCGAATGAAGTCTAGTCCTGAAACAGACATTAACTAGTTATACAACAAACCGTGTAGGGCATAGGCAAAACCCATCCCGACCCAAAACAGAATCAAATAGTTTGTTATATATATATATATATATATATATATATATATATATATATATATATATATATATATATATATATATATATATATATATATATAAAATTTTAAGTCATTTATCAATACATACCTTAATCATAAAAGTTAATAAATATACTTATTTAATTATTAAAATAATATAAAAATATCTATTAAACTATTCAAATAATGTAAACACATTATTTCAATTATCAAAATAATATAAATACATTAGTTTTGTCTATATATTATTAAATATTAATAATTATGTGACTTATATTTAATTCTTAATATATATTATCTTTTTATTAACTATTTAAATGAAAGTAAATATAAAAATTTGTATAAAAATAAAAAAAATAGAAAAAGTTGAGAAACCTTAAAAAATACCTTCAATCTTTCTCATGATCTTTTCTTTAATAAAATACACAAAACCCTCATTAATTAATTGTAAGTTACAAAACACTCTCCTTAATTTTTAATTTTTGCATAAAACATTTTAAAACTTTTCAACTTTTGCAATGCTATTGCTCGGTTACATTTTTCATTCAAATTCAAATGAAATCCTAAATTTTTTGGTCAAATTCTAAGTTAACCCATATAAAAAGATAAAAATGCCCCTAAACATTACATGAAAATAGGTGCACAATGGCGACGGCCTCGTCGAGTGCATGAGCTACTTCTGATGTGAAGCCTTGCCTGGCTACTCCAATCGGCATAGGCATCACCGGCTTTCATAAGAAAAAATGAAACTAAAAAAAAAACTGATATTAAAGTAGAGAGATGCCACTCTAATTTCGTTATTAAGCAAGACAATATATTATAAGATTTTCAAAAAGGTGGAGGCTCCAAATTTATATTAAATTATAGTAATGGTGGGAGAGAGAAAGAAACAAAGAGTTGGGTCTGAAAATGGTGGTGGGTCCTACACTACAGAAAAGGGTGATGACCTTTCACTTAGGCTCGTAATAATCTCTTTGAACAGTTGGATCGAGCTATTGCTAATACTGAATGGAGGCTTATGTTTCCTGAGGCTTCAATTATTCACATGCCCTGTCTAAAATCAGACCATTCTTCTCTTCTTATAAATTTCAAACCAAATAGATGTGCTGGTTCTAAGGATAAACCATTTAGGTTTTTAGTTGCATGGACCATGCATACAAACTTTACTAACGTGGTGCAGGAAGCTTGGAATAAAGCCTCAGACTTGCATGACCAACTGTGCATTACCACTGAAACTCTACTGTCTTGGAACAAAGAGAGCTTTGAAAACATTTTTAGGAGAAAATGTAGATTATTAAAAAGACTACAAGGGTTAGATCATGGACAAGACCCTTATGAGCCAGAGAATATTTGTAGATTCAGGAAAAGACTTTGGCAGGAGTATGAAGAAGTACTAATTCAAGAGGAAGCACTATGGTACCAAAATTCCAGAATTAATTGGTTGAGCATGGGTGATCAAAACACCAAATATTTTCACATGGCTACTCTTGTGCACAGGAAAAGAAATAAAATTGAAATGTTGATGGATGACCATGGCAATTGGGTGTATGAAGCAAATAAATTAAAAGACACAACTGTTCAACATTTTAAGAAACTTTATCAAGCAGATACCCCTCAAAGACAAGCTATGAAATTGGTGAATGGTTTTCCTATCACAGATATTAATGCTATCACTTCTATATCTAATAAAATAAATGAGCAGGAGATTCATGATGCTATTTTCTCAATGGGAAAGCTTCAAAGCTCCTGATCCTAGTGGCTATCATGCTATGTTTTTTCAATCACAGTGGGAGATAGTCAAAGATTCTATTTGTATAGCAATCACTTAGATTTGGGACAATCCAAAGGAGGTAAGAAAATTTAATCAAACTCTTCTTGTTTTAATTCCCAAAGTGGAGACTCCAGAGAAAATTACTTAGTTTAGACCTATTAGTTTATGCAATGTGATATATAAAATAATTACAAAAATTTTAGCCAATCATTTAAAGCCCTATTTAGATAAATGGATAGCCCCAAATCAGTGTAGTTTAATTCTTGGGAGGCAAGGGAGAGATAATATTATAATTACCCAGGAAATTATTTATAGCATAAAAAATGCTAAAGGAAGTAAGGGGTATATGGTAATTAAAATCAATTTAGAAAAAGCTTATGATAGATTATGTTGGAATTTTCTTAGAGGCACACTCACAGAATTAGGGCTTCGTGATCATGTTATTGATATAATTTGGAAATGCATTTCCACTATCTCAATGAATGTTTTGTGGAACGGTGAGAACATTGTGGATGTTTTTCCTTCTAGAGGAATCTGACAAGGTGATCCCATATCACCTTATTTCTTTGTATTATGTATTGAAAAGCTGGGACATTTAATTCTTCATGAAGTTCAACAAAAAAGATGGAAGTCTTTTATGTTTGATAAAAAAGGAACACAGGTGTCTCATTTATTTTTTGCCAATGATATCATTATTTTCACAGAAGCCTCATTGGCTCAAGTTGAAATTGTGAAAAATTGTTTGGAAATATTTTGTAATGCTTTAGGCCAAAAAGTTAATAGAGAGAAGACCAGAATTTATTTTTCAAAGAACGTCCATCATAATGTTAGAGTCCAAATAGCCCATGAGATGGGATATGGTATCACTTAGGATCTAGGTAAATATCTAGGTGTGCCTTTACATCATAAAAAGGTGGACAAAAGGACTTATGCCCATGTGGTTTAAAAAGTGGTTGCTAGGCTATCCAATTGGAAAGCAAAAAATTTATCTATGGCAAGCAGGTTGGTGCTAACTAAATCGGTGTTGGAACAAATACCTTTGTATTCTATGAATACTTCAATGCTGCCAGCTAGAACATGCCAAGAAATAGAAAAACACTGCAGAAATTTTATTTGGAGAACATCATCTGGGCAGAGAAGCATTCATTTGGTGAAATGGGAGAGTATATGTCAACCAAAACCTACAGGAGGCCTCGAATTGAGAAGTTTATAGAATGTAAATAAGGCATTGCTCATGAAGGTTGGATGGGGATTAATTAAAAATAAAGATACTCTTTGGAGTAGAGTTTTGTGGTCAAAATATAAATGTGGCCATGGTGATTTTCCTCAAATATATAAAAAAAAATGGAGCCTCAAATCTTTGGAATGGACTTTCTTCTTGTTGGAAAGACTTACAAAAGGGCCTCGTTTGGAGTATAAGTAGAGGTACAGAAATTAAATTCTAGACTGATAACTAGTTGAATGGAGTGGAGTCTCTAGACAGATATGCTCTATCTCCCCTTTCCTTAGTAGATAAAGAGAAGAAAATCATAGAGTTTCTTGATAATAATGGCCATTGGATTTGGCAAATTATTAAAAATTTGCTTCCAAAGGAGATTATGTGACATTATTACAGGGACCACTCCTCCAAACCCATCTTGTGGAGATGATGCTTGTAAATGGAAGTTTTCTCTAACAGGAGAGCTAACAATCCAATCAGCTTATGCTTGGTTGAGTGGACTAGGTGATTGCAGGAAGCAGGATATTTGGAAGTTGATCTGAAAAGTTAAATTCCTAGAAAGATTTAAAACTCTACTATGGATGTGTGCCAAAGGGAAGTTACTTACAAATATTTGAAGAAAGAAGATGGGGATTACAGATGTAGATGTTTGCCCAAGTTGTTAACAAGAGAGTGAAACTGTTCTTCATGCTATTCGGGACTGTAGGAGAGTAATGAATATATGGAAAAGAATACTACATCCCAAATTTTGGACAGAATCTTTTTCACTTCAAATGCCTGACTGGATTGCTACCAATCTAAAAATAAACATTATGGAAAGGAGCAAAATCTTGACTAGGAGGTGTTATTTGAAGTAACAATCTATACTATTTAGAATTTGCATAATGAAGTCATCTTTGATAAGAAAGATCCAAGGGAGCAAGAAGTTATTATGAAAATTTTAATTCATGCAAAGAATATTCAAACATCTAAAGCCTTGGGACAAATGACCCAAAAAGAGATGTTTAGTTAGTTGTCTTTGTCTTTTGTTTTTTCCATTGTACCAAAAAAGAAGAGGGCGAGGACGACTAGAGGAGGTTGCAAACGGTGGTGGATCTTGAAAATTTTTTTATAGGAATTAAAATATTATTTAATATATTTATAAATTTTTAATTATTATATTAAAATTTTTTTATAAAATTACTTTCAACATAAATATTTCTACAAAATATCTAAGTAGAATAAAAATTTATTTAAAATGATATCTTTTAAATTAAAAATAATTAATAATTAAATCAGAATTATTGTTTTAAACTAATTTTGTATTTTTATGTAATCCAATAATATATAACAAAATTACCTTCCATTTTATTCAAAAATGATTTTGAATAATTTCATTTTATAAGTGATAGTCTAATTAACTGCAAAAGTTAAAAGTGTCAAATATTTTTAAATTAATGTGTAATTGATTTTTATTTTTAAAAGAATAGTTACAAGTTATTTAAATTTAAGATATTATAGAAATAATAAGAATAAAATATTGAAATTAAAAGTTTAACCCAATTTAATTATATCACTACCATTATTATGTCCATGTGTAGTATCTTTAAAATAAGGTAAAGCACTAAATAGTATTGACATGGATAACTAATGAATTATTTTCTCGGACAATTTTTTCTTATTATATGGCTGCAAACTTATCTATTATTCACTAAATTACTAAATCATTGAATTTGAATAATTATTTGCAATAATGGTCCACTTGTTGGGTATGAAGTAAGTGAGTAATAGAATCATTTTGTAAGAAAGTTGTTACTTTAATAAAAAAAAAAAAGTAAGATTTACAAAGTTAAGAAATGAGAAATTTAAAAAATACAAATCCTTCACTATCAATTTAATATATCTATCAAATCTGTTATAAATTTAAACGGTATTGATGGTTTTAGTATAAAAATTATATTATGATTAGTTTATACTGTTAACATTAACATATAAATAATTTTTGTCTAATTTTTTTAGTTATATTAAATTTTTTAGTATATTTATTCAAAGCTCAAGAAATTTTGGGAGGCAGCCATGCTCTTACTAAGCTCTGCCACTGGTTGCAACGTAACAGTGTTTGAGAGTGTGCTGTGACCTGACCGGTGAGCAGTGAGCGATAAACACAGATTCTATATATCGGGGAGAGAGAGAGAGAGAGAGAGAGAGAGTCCTTTTGCTCGAGTTTCTGAGTCTTGGGAGAGGTTGCACTGAGTATTGAAATAGATAATTTGAGACTTTTTTATTATACAAAATTTTAAAATTTATTTAAGATTGATCTTAAATTATTTGTTGTAATAAAAATAAAAATAAAAATATATAATGTTAACATTACTAGTTGTAAATAGGGCCACACTACACATCCCTTTCTCTCAGTTTTTTTTAATTTATTTTTTATTTAACAGCATATATAATAATATATATGATTTTATCTTCATTTTCATATGTTAAAAAATTAGATTTAAACCCGACATATTATTCTTTTTCCTTCACACACAGTTGTATATTCATTTGATAGTCTTCTTCGTTGATATAATTTGTTGTACTCTGTTCCAAAGTTCTTTAAATTAGGCTTTGATATGTTACTTATATATATATATGATGAATGAAAAAAATAAAAATTAAAATATACAGAATATTTTGAATTAAGAGTCAATTTTAAAATTTTTTTTAAATTTTAAATTTTTTTACAAAATCTTCTTCCACTAATAAAAATAAGCAAAAAAAACTTTTCTATTAAATTTTTTGTTAAATGATGGATGAAACCTAAATTACGGTGATAAAAAGATCAAAAGAATCCTAAACTTCCTTCATATTTTCCTTTAGCTAGGTAGGAACTGGGACCTGGCCATCCTTCATTTGCAGTCGAAACTTTAGTTCCCCATCAATCCATCCAGACGCAACAAGAAGTTTCCAGCCACCTTTGCAGCACGAGCAAGAGTTCGCTCTTCTGAATTTTGACTCAGTGCCACTGTGCAAGGACAGCCGCCGTTCTTCAACACAGCGCCCATTGTTTAAGGAAGCTTCGTTCGCACCATCAAGAACTCTCATTTGCAACCAAAGATCGCGCTTGTGAGTCGAAGTGAGGTTCCATCCTCCCTTGCCTTGCTAGGCTTCTTGACGGGAAAACGGTCTTCTACAGCGATGAACAGTGGACTTCCAAGGTTTCTTGATCGGGAACATAGTCTTCTGCAACAGTGAACAGTGGACTTCTAATGGTGACAAGCGACAAGGAATCTAGTGCTATTGCTCCCTAAAATGGTCATGGCCGGAGACATATAGAAAAGAAGGAAGAGGGTTGGTGGTGGTAGCTGGGGAAGAAGAGGGGGAAAATAATAGAATAAGAAAGGAAGAAGCATGTGGCACTCATAGGCAAAGCGTTTCACTGAAAAACAGGGAACAAATTTCATAGCTTTTGCTCTATTCTCTTAGAGTACACCCCCTTTTTCAATTGAATATGCAGTCTTACACATCAAAACACCTATCCTTTCAGCATTCTTTGGCAATTTGTAAACGATTCCTTTCACGTCAGAAACATGAATTCTAGTATTTGGTGTGACTTTGGGCGTTTACATCTCCACTGAAAGAGAAAATACTTCTTCTGAACAGCAATTTCTCTCTAACTGGTTATTTTCCTTGGATGTGAATGTGAGTAGCAGTAGGGTCATTGTAAGTTCTTTAACCACTGTGTGTACCCATGCAAACTCCTCTGCAAACTTTAAGGGAACACTTGGCTCTTGGGGTTGATAGTGTGGAAAGTTCAAAGAGAAGGGCCAAGTGGGGGAGACTGCAAACTCCTCTGCAAGCTCAAAAAAAGCTGAGAGAGAGATCGAGAATTTGAAGAGGAGGAAGCACGAAGATGCCAAAGAAATGAGAAAGTAGTGGGTATTTTGATCTTTTTATCACGGTAATTTAGGTTCCATCCACCATGTAATAGAAAATTTAACAAAAAGAGTTTTTTTTGCATGTTTTAACCGGTTAAAGAGGATTTTATAAAAAAAATTTAAAATTTAAAAATTTTTTTTAAAATTTATTTTTAATTCAAAAAAATTCTATATATTTTAGTTAAAAACAAATGGTAATATATGGGTAAATAAAATAAATACAATGATATTATTTTTTTACAAATTAAATTAAATTAAATTAAATTAAATCAAATATTTATTTAAAAAATAATTTATTAAATTTATTAAACTTAATTGATTGAATTGTAAAATTTAACAAAATTAATGATTAAATTATTAATTAGAACAATTTAATACTCCACTTATTATTATTGTTATTTTGCATCATTTGTGAGGCATATTGGGTGTTGTCCCACTTTCACTTGGCCAAGAAAACTCATGTAACTGTAGATTATACCAACATCAAAATTATAAGCTCAACCGTATCAGTTCATAGTATTCTCAATATTTTGTTAGTAAAGAATTTTGGACGTAAACATGGGATTTGATTCGTTTAATAAAAAGTTAGCCTTCAGTTTGGTTTATTTACCTTACAAAAATTAAATAAATGATGAAACTGTTACTGTAAGAGTTAGGGTCAGAAATGGATATAAATCATATTATCACTATGGCTAATAAACCATATTATCATAGTAACTCCTTTCTTTATCAGAGTCATAGTAAGTCTACCAATATTAGAAACAGATAACTGCAAAACACTGTCACGGTTGAAACAACGGATGTTAATCAACATTGTTCAGAGTCAACTACATCAACAAGGTAATCATCAATGTTTCAAAATCAGTACTCCTGAGTTAGTACCCGTAACTATGTACCTTAATCTTTATTTGCTCATTATGTCATATTTGTGCTCAGAATAAACTAGACTCTGCCTTCATGCGTCAACCATCCAAAAATGCAAACCCAAATTTGACAAAAGGACAGATTCCCCACAAAAACGAGCTCTTGCTATAACAACTATGGAGCTCCATATTGGTTTGGACGTCTTCCCAAAGATAGCATAGTAGTTTAGACAAATCATTCATAAGTAGTAAGTTTACCCATTGTAAAATTTCAAGCTTTCTCATCACTTTAGCACCAAAGGTTTCCCATGAGCCTTGCCCTGCCACCCGTTGGTTGGCATAAGATGGTCTCGCATTTGCTGCACTCCACAACAGTCTGAGTGGCTGAAGACATTTTCAACAATTTCCTAAAGCACACATAGTCAAATTGATAACACTTAACACTACCGCATTTTATGTGTTTGCCCTAAAAATACTGTTTGAATGTTACAATCAGAATTAGAGTCAATAAACAGGAGGACATATCCTACTTACATTTTGGAGCAACCTTGGCACTCGACATCTAGCAACACAATTTTAGTTGTTAAAAGATTTTCGGAGAGACCCGTAAACAATGTAATGTAATATTGAAGCAAAAGTTACTTCCAAAAAAAAAAAAAAACTGCAGAATAAGTTGGTATGCAAAGGAGGTAAACCAAAAGAGGGAGTGCTCAATGTTTAAAGCTTAGCAATATGATGCATGAGCAACTATTAATTATATATTGTGAAGGCTAATGATGGATTATTTGGATTCACTACTATAATTGATTTTAGCACCCAAAATCAATTGTAACAGTATTAAAAACCTACTTGACTTCTCATGAACAAGGGGGAGAAAATGATTGCAACAGTTTGTTTCCACAAAAAGCAGCACCTGCTTACTGATAACAACCTCCCAATATTACCATAAAAAAAAAAAAGACTAATATAATGCATTTATAAACATGAGATTCACTCATCAAAAAAGAAAGAAGGCAACTTAAACTACATTGTTAGCAACATTACTTACACAGTATACAGAAATCTGTAACATAACTCTTCTAGTTCAGGTTTAATTTTCTCCAATGCTACTTTAGCAGCAATTTGTTTGACTCTCCTTATTTCTTCAAGTTTTCTAGCCGCTTGCGCTTGCTCAGCTGCAACCTTCAAATTCCTCTCAACCTCTTTCGATGTCTCTAACTTGCAAGAAGCTAGTTGGTTTTCTATATCATAGAGCATAGCCTTGATATGAGAGGCTTCTTCAAGAAGCGATTGACTGTGCTGATGAGATAGTTCAAGTGATGCTTTGGTCTTGAAATAGATGTGAAGAAGTCTCACTTTCTCCTCCACATAAAGTTGAATGTACTCCCCAGGAGAAAGGTAATTTTCGATGGATTTTTTAATTTCAGCCAATGATGATGCACAATTGATGAATTCCCAGACATGTTCAGCATATTGTTTATAGTCAACTGATAAACTATCCAACACATCAAATGTAGCTTCTGCTGCCTCTCTCATGGGCTTATGGTCAAGAGGATTTAAGGTCTCAAGATCAATCAGAAGCTGCCGCTGTGCAAAGAGCACCATTTGCCGTTTCCTTTGTCCGTTGGACATCGGCTTGAAGACAAATTGAAACTAACTCCATCTCTAGGAACCTCAGCATGGCAGCTAGAGGAAAGTTGCACATGTTGACTATAATTGCTAATTACAAGCTTGTTAGATATAACAGTTGGAGAATTACTAATATAGTCTTGTTTAGGAACTTAGGCTTCGGACACAACAGTTGGAGAATCACTAATATAGTCTTGTTTAGGAACTATGGCATCAGACGATGGGAAAACACCTGTAAAGAGGGTCAATGCATAATAAATAATGCAAAAGGAGAGTGGCAAAAAACCACAAAAAGCATAAGGCATACTTACAACAGAAAAACTGCCGAGGATGGGAAAATTTTATGTTTTTAGTTGGATGGAAGAAACAAGCCAATCTAACCAACCCATTGCAAAAGCACCTGCAATTGGATCAAGAGAGGTTCACACAAATATTTCCAAGAGACCATCTCAAAATACTGCCAAAGTTTTACTTTGGTGATCAAGAGGCAAGGGAATACAAAACTGAACACAATCAAATTTCTGAGCTCAAAACTAAATTTGTTATGACTTGAGATAACATTAATGTCAGGTAGCCGCCAAATATCAAGAAAGACGCTAAAAATGCCCAAAAGATGTTCTTTTTTTATTTTCTATATGTATCATTTAACTGCCTTAACCACGGGTAACAAAAATATAATGTGATTACTTTATTTAGCCCATTGCTCCTCCCATCAGATATTGTAAAATCTGGGTAAAGACTAAAATTTAGAACATGTCACCTGCATCTTAAAATGGCTGAGCAACATAAAGAAGTGAATGGGAAAGTACATCCCTGCACAGAAATCTGAAAAATAAACAGGATACTGGAAAAAGATACTACCCAAAGATGCATCAGCAAAAGTCGAAATCTGCCTTAGAACCTCTTCTTGTTGACAACAGATCCTCAAAGGTGTTACCATAGAGGATACTAGACATGCACGTGCTCTCTCCTCTAAAGCATCCCATGACACTGACTTTGTCATACCTAGAATCGTGAAAACATCAGGAACATCAAATTCTGGGAAACCACATGATTGGAAGCGGTTGACAACACTGTTGTTTGATCATGTTCTCGTATCTCCTTTGAAGCTGCCCTAGGCATCGTATCTTCTGCTGGGAGCTCAGGTAAAACCATGACTGGGGAGCACTGAGAAGCATCAATAATTTTCACCCTTTTGGAATGCACGAATTGGAGATCACTTTATTTGCCTAAATCATCATTATCAGTTTTACCGACTTGGTAGCCCTCCCAGACGTAATGAAGTGTTCTTTGACAAGTTTGCTGCTGGACAGGAACAATGCTTTTGGTCCCTAAGAAAGCATCCTCCCACACATGGTAACAACAATCTCCAAGGTCCTGTTTAACAGTTGATTTGATATAGGCCAAAAATAAAAAAGAAGAAAAAAAAGCAAAGGAAGAAAGAAATCAATTTATAGTGGATCCAAAATGGATTCCACAGAACAGGGAGTTCAATATTTACAAGATAAATCGCAAACATATTCATTTATCAAAACTATTGTCAGCTAGTACAATCTTTCAACCATTTAAAATTTTTATTAACAGTCCTTGGTAGCACAAGTAGATGACGATCATTCTTCATCATACCATATCTCTACCTACATGAGGAAATCCAATCCCCTAAACTTTTTGAGCTAAACCACCTGTCAAGATAAAAAAAAAAAAGGAAAAAAAAAGAAATATTGCAGAAGAATATGCTTGTCAAGTGTCAATACTACAAATGTATATGCTCTCTCAAATATTAACAACGGTATTCATTTGCAAATGATCCTATCCTATGGTATACATCCATAATTCCTAAAGGATATATCTGGTGGTTAGAGACCCTAAGAATATTTCTCAAGATATGTTTGAGTAATACATATCTAATGCTGCCCTAGGTAATTTATAATTCCTAACTCACAAAGCTATCGCAATTACTTATTTGTACAATGGTTGTAATTGCTATCCACTAGTAACTTCTTTATTATCACAAAATAAAAGCAACTGATTTCGACACTTACAGGGACCATTTAATTAGAAACCTCTACTTGTAGTCAAATGCATAAAAAAAGTCATAAAATAAAAGGAAAAAAATCCAAGAACAATTATTATTTTTTTTTAAATGGATAAAGAACAGAAGCCATCAATATGATTAAGAGTCAATTGAGAAAATGGATAGTAACAAGTAACAATCTAGCACACCTTTGGCAGGGGGCAAACAAAGTAATATTTACCCACATCTGGGCCACTGCTCTGTTGCTCCTTTTGACATACCCCGGCACCGCACTTACACTCTGGGTACTTATGGGCGGAAGATGCAAATCACTCTCAGTGATCGGATCATTACACCATTTAACAAAGTCTTTACATCTTTTTCCCTAAAACAGTAAACAAATTCAGCTCAAAAAAGCAACCATCACTAACTAAACTGATTAACAGGACCTTAAAAGAAGAAACTTGAGTGTGCTATGTTAGCATAGAAATACCCTTTTGATGGGGCAGACATAATACTTCCTGCCATTGTTTCTTTCGTTTTGGGCCGTTCTAACCTCACAAAACCATGACCGCAAATGCAATAGATCTTGGTGCAATCAGAAGCATCAGTGATAGTGCGTGGGTTGAATTTGGTGTTGGAAGAATTGAGGGGATAATAGCGCGCCCAATGGCCCTGTTGACGGCATCGGTAGCACATGTCGGTTTGCATCCTTCCAATAATATTGGGACAGAGGTCGGTTGGAGGCTCACGGGAAGGGGATGGTGTGAGGGGCAAAGAAATCAATGGTTCACATATTTTTTCTCTTTCCCTTGGCACTCACTCTTGCCCAGGCGGATGGTCTTGTGGTTGAACTGAAGAAGAAGGAAGGCAACGATCTTGATTAGACGCAATCATGCTGGAAATACTGAGCAAGATAACCGGCTATATTCCCGATGAAGTGATGGCCTATTTTAACGTTCGGAAATAAATTCAGCAAATCAATATCGTTTTGGAGGACCTACTCGCTCAAAAGCAGAGATACTGGCAATCATTCAGCAAACTATATCCGCTGAACAGAACTCCAGGGATTACCCCATGACACAAAATTAACGAAATTCCAGAAGTCCATCATGTCCACAAAATATTGTATAAATTTTTGAACAACATCTCATCATCTAAAACATAAAGTACAAAAAACCTTCTCCTAGAAATCCCGATTTCAACAACAACACGGTTCTCTCTCGTACTCAACGAAACCCACAAAACAAGCATGTTGCTTGCACTAAATAATCAAATGATCGACGAATTAAACAAGAAAGAAGAGGGGAAAATATAACACGAAATTTGATGAAAACGAGTTTAGATCTAAGAAACCAGAAAAGAAGTAGCAACGTTATTCACCATGTTGGAAGCAGAGTAGTGACAGCTTAGAAAAGCTTGAAAAACTTCTAACTTTTAAGCAGCAAAGCACGAGCGGCTTCTGAAAGGGCCCGAAGACGGTTATGGACCTTTCAAGAGATTACACTACACATATCCTTTTCCCTCAATTTTTTTTTTTAACAAAATTATTTTTGATTTAATAGTAGAAATAATAATAAAATATAATTTTATCTTGATTTTTCATGTCAGGTATTTTAGTAAGGTATTGCTTTTAATACCTTACCTTAGATTATTCAATACTCATATTACAAGGGAAGATATAATTTATTTTTATTAAAAAATTTAATTAAATAAATGAATAAATAATAAAATAACAATATAGAAAATAATAAATAAATTTTATTTGTAAAAATAATAAATTTATTTTAATAAATTTATTAATTTATTTTTAAATAAATATTTAATAAAATTTAAATTATAAAAATAACATAATTGTCCGAGTTAAACTCTACATATTTTTCTTCTATCTTCGTACACATATATATTCATTTTGGTAGTCTTCAGTGTTGATATAATTTGTTATACTCTGTTCAGATGTTCTTTTAATCCGGCTTTGATATCCCATGTATATGATGACTGACAAGAAAAGTATGGTAATATGTGGGTAAGCAAAATAAATATTGTTGTTTGGCATCATTGGCGCGGCAGTTCTTGGGGGGGCTTCCAGTTTACCAACTATTCTAGCATTGAAAGAAGATAGGGCAAGCCAGTGGGCGGACAGCCTACATGACGTGTATGTTTTTCTTGTACGCACTGTGATTGAGGTTCGATCCTTCCCACTTTTCTTTTTCAACTAAAGTCAATCTATGACTTCTAAAGTTACCAAAACAAAAATAGATAAGGCAAATATTTGAACGTCACATCACGTATAAAAGCAGTATGATCCATCGAGTTATCATAAATCTTCAAAACAATGGATAGGCATTGAACTTTTATTCAATAAATGCATTTCTTCCATAAGTAGAGGTTATGGTACGGTAGATTATACCAACATCAAAATTATAAGCTCAAGTTGAAGCACAACATTTCATATACAGTATTCTCAATATTTCATTATTAAAGAATTTTGGGTTTAAATATGGTATTTGGTTAGTTTAGTGATAACTTGGCGTTCAGTTTGGTTTAGTTGCCTTGCCAAAAATAAAAATTAAATAGACAATGAAACTACTACAATAAGAGTTAGGGTCTACAATAATTAATAAACCATATTATCATAGTAACTCTTTTCTTTATCAGCTTCATATTAATCTTTTTTTTATTTATACAAAGATGAACAGTTACTATTCAGTCATAGATATGTCACCACATAATTTCTAAACAAAGAGAGCCAAGGGCTAGTAGTCGAGAACAGAATCAAATTCTTGCCTTAGTCAGAGTTAATGCCCGTCCCATCAGCGACCACATGAGCCAACTCTTGGGGCCAAACGAATTCTAATATCAGTAACATATAACTGCAAAACACTGCCACTGTTGAAACAACGGATGTTGATCAACTTTGTTCAGAATAAATTACATCAAGGTAATAAATGTTTCAGAATCAGTACTCGTAGGTTCGCAGTTCATCGGCCATCGATGTAACCAATCTAAGTAGGCGAAGCAAACCACCCACATATATAAGATCTAACAATTAAACAAATATGATTGCCATTTGATTTTCAAAATATTAGTGACGATTTGACTTATTAGTACTAAATCAACATGATCTGCAAGCCTAGCTTGGAAGAAACAAGTTTAATTCAAAAACCAGCTTCCATTTCCTTTTCAATAGCATGATAGGCGAGAACTCATTTCTCAATGACTACTTCCTAAATAGATAGTACTATGGTCCATGGATAAGAAAGTAGACAGTTTACATACTATGTACCTTAATCTTAGCTAATTATTTAATATTGGTGCTCATAGTAAACTAGACTGAGCCTTCATGCATGAACCATCCGGACATGCTAATCCAAATCTGACAAAAGGACACATTCCCCACAAAAACGAATTCTTGCTATAACAACTATGGAGTACCATATAGGTCTGCATCTCTTCCCAAACAAAGCACAGTACGTAATTTAGACTAATCATTCATAAGTAATAAGTTTACCCAGTATTTGTTGACAATGAAAATTACGTAAATTTGTAGAATTTCAAGCTTTCTCATCCCTTTCGCTCCAAAAGTTTTCCCATGAGCCTTGCCCTGCCACCCGTTGGTTGGCATAAGACGGCTTGACATTTGCTGCACTCCACAACATTCTGAGAATGGCTGAAGATAGTGGTTCTGCAACAATTTCCATAAGCACACACAGTCAAATTGATAACACTACCGCATTTTATGTGTTAGCGCTAAAAATACTGTTTAAATATTACAATCAGAATCAGAATCAACAAACAGGAGGATCCAACTTACGTGTTGGAGCAACCTTGGCACTTAACATCCTGCAACAAAATTTTAGTTGTTAACAGAAAACTAGAATTTGGAGAAGCAGAAAGATCTTGGAAGAGACAAGTAAATAATGTAATGGAATATTGAAACAGAAGCCCCTTCCCAAAAGAAAATGCAGACAAAGTTGGTATGCAAAGAAGGTAAACCAAAAAGAGAAAGTTCAATACCACAAAGAAAGAGTTTGGCGACTGAATAAGACGCTTGAGCTTGTGCTTTCTTTTTTCCAGTTCAGCTGGGGGATTCAGTAAATCAATATCATTCTGAAGAACCTATTCACCCACAGGCCGACAAAATTACTGTTATTTAGGAAACTAAATCCACAATACATAACAAATGAACTCTGATGATAGCATCTTAACATAAAAACATAAGAGATTCCATGATTCTGTCATGTCCACGAAACATTGTGGAAACTTTCCAAGTGAAAAACAATAATTGAGAATGGCACATCGTCTAAATCATAAAGGAGGAAAAACCCCATCGTAGAAACTCCCATTCCAGCCACACAGTGTTGTCTTCCGCTCAACTAAGTTCTTATTTCAAACAAGTAAAAATCTACGTAAGCTGCTTATAATGTTGCTTAGTCTACTTTCTTTTCTTTACAAAATTGTATGAGATATTCTAGATCAGGAATTGGGACTCATTATAATTTATGATGTTTATGTTTGAGTTTGATCGATTTTCACTCTTTCGGATAAAATATACAATAGCATCACCATAATTTTATAAAGTAGATTTTTTTAGTAAGAAAATGACAAAAAGGGACTTTTATATAAAATCAAATTCCAGTGGCAGCGTATGACAATCAACGAAAACCATGTGCAAGAAACCCTTTTTCTATCATTTTATCCTCCTTATTATTAATTAGATTTCCTAGCAACCAAAGGAGAATCAATACATAGCCACATAGCAGAGGCAAATCACAAGTTAAATATAGGATAGACAACGTAGACCAAACGTGGGAAAACATGTACATAATTTACTCACCATTTTGGGATCAGATTTCGAGCAGCTCTGAAGGAAAATCCAGTAAACCTTAAGTGTTGCAGTAGCAGAAGCAGGTCTAGTTCGGTGCCCGAGGGAACGTAGCTTGAGCTCGAGCGTGCAGGGTTTATAAATAGGTTTGCGTCGTCATATAGAAACAAAACAGGCTCCAAGCGAACCGGCCCAAAGGCGTCTCGGATCGGTAAATAGGCATCTGCAAGACAGCGGCGCTACTCAATCGCGTGCATCCCGAATTTTTCGTCTTCAAAAAGGGACCTACAAAGCTTTTTCTTCACCTTTTTTTTTTTTATAAATTTTTCAGATTTATTTTAAGTTGGACCTCAAAAAAATTATTTTAACTTTTATATGAAAATAAAAAATAAAGCCATGGTGTTCTTCAATACGCTGCGTTTTGGATACCTAAGTATAAGATGCATGGTTATTAGAATTCTTGTGTGGCAAATAAAAATCTTCATAGATTTGAAGAAATGACAAATTTGTTATTTTCAGACTTTAGTAAAGCAGTAGCTTACAAAATAGCAGAAGTTTATGGTTAGGCGTCTCAGAAAATGCGTCCATGAAGACAAGAACAAAAATTTGCTAACAAGCTATGGAACGTCACTCAAAATGCGAATAAAATCCCACTAAGTTTCATATCCACATTAAGAATTTCCATTATAACATTCAAATACTTGGCATTGCTTGCCACAGAGAATGGAGAAAGAAAAGAAGACCATATTAGTGGGAAGCCAGGCACAGCATAGCAGGTTCCACAGAGCATCTCATAAGTTCAACAAACAACCAAAAGCATAACAGAACATGAACTATAAAGGAGTTATTACCTCCATCATGAAGAATATATTTCTTGGACATATCTTTCAAGGTCTTTATCATTTCGTACGTATAAAATCTGACAGCACTCTCTGGAGCTACCTTAAGAATGTTTAGGCCAATGCCTCGAAAAAACCCAAGAAACCACCTTTCTCCTTATACAATTTACTGCAGGCATTATAGGAGATCTTGTTGTTTGGACTTGCAAAATAACCTTTAATCGATAAGGGTAAATCCAACGGTTGATTTACTGGTAATATTATTGATGGATGGTTTGTAGGTAAATCCATTGGCTGACTACAAAAAATATCTTTTCTCTTTTTGACCAATTGGTCAAAAAGTATTATCCGTTGATAAATCCGTTAAAACATTCATTGGTAATGAAAAAATATAATTTGCAAAGATCAAAAGATGGAAACCCCATTATCGATGGAAATTATGTCAGTAACGAGGGAAAAATGATACAGCCACGCATGGGGAGAGTGGTGATACAAAAACTTTGAAGGAGAGAGAAATAGGTGAGTGAGAGTGTGTGCAGAGTTATTATATATGTATAACATTAATCGTAATGAGGTCACATCTATGTGAATTGCAAAGATTCTCCTTGGCAATTCGCACAAAGTTTCTTTTTTAAAAAATAATGCCATTATTGATGAATTTTCTATTGGTAATGGTGTTTTCAAAAGTTTTTGCACTACAAAAAAAAATTTTGCATTTTTGGCATCCAATTTCCAGCTGATATATCAAAAATTGGTTGATGAAATTTATTTTTTGGTGGATTTTCTAATAGATTTTTTGGTAAATTTAATCAGTTGATATAAATGTCATTAGTAATATTTTATGATCACAATCGATATCTACCAAGAATATTAACTAATATTATCGGCAGATAGCCATTGATAAAATTTAAAAAAGTGGATGGTAAATTGATTAAATTTCTTTTCACAATTCCACTTTAACTAAAAAGGATAATTAATTTTTACCAATGGATGTATGCCCTAGTACAATATATGTATTTATCAAAAAATTTATGAATTTTATTAGCAAAGGTAAACCTTATGTAAATTGAATAAAATTAAAGTACAAAAGACAATATGAATTTAACCAGTGACTGCGTCCCTCAGTAAAGATTAAAAAAATTTATTGAGGGATTAGAGTTACTAAAAATTATTACTAATATTCTATAATAAATTTTTGAGGTATATAGATCAACTAGAAAAATTATAACTCTCAATCTACAAGTTGAATGGCATCCTACATATGTTAATACATATTGCTTTCATATAGTGTGGACTGATGGGAGTGTTGAACGTTTTTCATACTATAAGTATGTTCATGCCACACTTGAGATAATTGCCCAAAAAAGGTCGATAAATTTAAGGGAAAATGATGGGCAAAAATGCTTTACATGTCGCCTCTGGCCCACCATTTTTTCTTAAATTTTTTTGTACTTTTTGGGGCAATTATCTCAAGAGCAACACGAATGCATTTATAGTATGAAAAATTTTCAACACTCCTATTAGTCCATACTATATGGAAGTAGTGTGTATTTAGATATGTAAGATACCATTCAACTTGTAAATCAAAAGAGACTAAGATTTATACACTTTCCTAATATTCCTAAAATTAATAAAATTTCTATAGAAACCCCTAAATACACTAAAATTCAAATTTAGATACTATAATCACACTAATACAATGCAACTCTAATTAGCTAAAATTAATACAATTTCTACAAAAATTTTGATAGAATCTCCCTTAGCAATGAAGACCCCCTGCTCAGCATAACATCAACTTAACAACCAACAAGAAGACTTCTAGCCATAATTCTAAATCCATTTACATATTCAGCAACCAATAGCCATAATCTGTATTTAGCAACCATATCATCAAAAGGATAGTAAATCATTTATCCTATAATCATAACAATTTGATTAAGTCTTTTAGCCTACATTAATTACATTGAATTGATAAAAAAAAGTGATGCAAATGGAGAATACTAATCTCAATAGCAAGAAGACAATGTAGAAGCAATGGAGAAGTGAAGGGAAATTGAAATTAGACAAAGAAAATAGGAGAAAATTTAGAGAAAAACTAGGGAGCAAAAAAGGAGAGAAGGAGCTTACCTTCAAGTAGGAAGGAAATCATCAAAGAAAGGGTTGCTAGATCAAGTGTAACAAAAGGAGTAGAGTTGGAGAGAAGAGAAGAGAAGAGAAAGGGCACAATCGAGGGGGAGGGGAGTCTATGAACTCCTTTATAATAGCAAAATTTAAAAAATTTCAATTTTTTTTATTGGCTGCAAACATTGTTGGGTAAAAAGTTTTGGCACCAATTTCATATTTTTATTGGTGGCCACAATCTGCTAGTAAAATAATTTGGCACCAATGGTTGCCAACCGTTTTGACTTTTTTAACCGGGCTACTAATAAAATAAATTGGCACCCGTGTGCTATCCGATACATGGCAACCAACCATTTCAATCTTTTTAAGTTGCTAGTATAATAAATCAGCACTCGTTGGCTACCTTGATGCATGCAACCAAGGTTTAGACTTTTTTAACTGCCGATAAAATAAATCAACACTAGTTGACTGGCTTGATGCATGCTGCCAATGTTTCAACTTTTTTATATTGGTGATTTTAGTTATCAGTGAATATGAGTTGCGGCATTTGTATATAGCTTTTGGCATTAGCATTTTTACTACTATAATTACTTAAAAAAATATTTTTAATGGGTAGAGCCAATAAAATAAAATTTCTCCAAACAAATATATTACACAATTTTTGGTAGCTTAAGCCACTAGTAATATTACTATCCACATAGTTGCTGATTATTTTGCTAGCAAATTTTTGCTCCCCTTGGTGGGCGGGAATGTGGTGTGCACCTTTTTGGTCATATTATCAATGGATAGGTCTATTTGCAGATAAAATTAAATTTGTTTGATTGGTTTACCCATATCGACATAAAATTTTACCGATAAAAGTAAATTTCCTTATTTTTATCAGCAGAAATACTATTTGCTAAAAAAAATCTGTCAAAAATTAGGTTTTTTCTAGTAGTATTGAATATGGCATTGAAAGATTCAAATTTTTATTTTTTTGAAATTTTTTCCCATTACTAATGGAAAATTTGTCAATCAAGGGAAAAAAATTTCAAAAAATGTAAAATGCATATATAACTTGGGATTACTGACATATATGATTTGCCAGTAACCCCAACATTATTGTCCCCCATGTTCCCTCTCTTTCCTTCTCTTCCTCTCTGTTTTCTCTCTTCCCCTATCACAATTCTCACTTTTAGGCAACCTTTCATTCAAAGTCCAGTCATTTTAGGTTCTTAAAGTAAATCCCAGTACACTCTTACTACTTTTTTGTAAATTGACATTAACTTTTACTAATTTTTCTCTTCTATCACTCTTCCTTCTTACATTTCATTTCTCTCTATTTTTGGTGATTGTGGTTGCTACTTGATTAAGCATCTCATCTCTTTCACTTTGTTCTTTTTTTTTTTTTTTAATTTAGGTTGACAACACTTCTTCTTCTAAGTTATCTCAAAGTTAATGTATTTGGGATTAGGATAGATGATTTATTATTATTATGGCTAAATTTTTATGTTGATTGTATTGAAAATATTGATATTAGGATACACAGATGACTTACTTTTCTATCTATTTATAAAAAATGCTGACATTAAGAATCATATATGACTTAATATTGTTATGGCTGAATTTTTTAATTTTATTTTTCATCTTTTTTAATGACAAGAGTTTCCATTCCTAGGGGAGACTTTATCAAAGTTCTTTTAAAAACTGAGTTTATGCTAGTAGTATGGTATTGGGTTAATATAGATTATGTGTTATAGATTACTCATTAGTAACCAATATAGGGGTATAAAATTTTATCTTATTACCCAAGGATAAATCTCTTAGTAAATGCAAAATTAGAAAATAAAAAGATATATTAGTTAGCAAGGGACAAAAGCTACATTAGTTATTGAGGGATAAGTATCCCTTAGTAAAAAAGAAAAAAATTGATTTCAATTTTTTTAATTGAGGGATTTATCTTTGGATAAAATAAAAACTTTGATTTTTGCTAAGGGATAAATCCCTCAATAATAATTAACTTCCATCAGTATATACAATGAAATTTTGACAAAAAAATTGTAAATTATTGACGAATGTTTTTAATTTTACCAAGAGAAATCCACCAATAAATTTGTGCTAAATTTAAATTTTTGTAGGTAAAAATTTTGTGATGAGAGGTTTATTGAGAAATTTTACAAATTAGTAAAACAACTTGTCGACAGATTACCAAAGGATAAATCCATTGATAATAGTAAAATTTCTTTAGTAATACAGTTAGAAAATGTGATAAGTCTATTGTTGAACTTTTACTTAAGAAGAATGGGAGATATGCATAACAAAATAATATTTCTTAGCTCAAAATAAAATTTGTGGAGACTTGATATGACAATTGATATGCAGTTGCTACTAAAGACCAAGAAAAACATTAATATGTATCATATAACTACTTGAACATGTAAAACTATGTGGTGCCAACAACCTACAACTAAGGGTTCATATTATCTTTAAACTAATTTCCTGAAACAATCAAAACAAATAAAACAAAATATTCAAGTCGATAAAATATTGGATCATAAATGGAAGAAATGGTAAGTCCTCGCCAAACAAAAAATGGTACAAACTAGCATCCTAAATTTGGTAGTATTGTAGTAGTGTAAAACTGTATAGTTACCCTTCAGTGTATGAGAAAGTTATGAGTTTACCTGCTCTTACAAACAAGGGTGGCCCAGAAATTTTGTTTAGTAGGAGCAAGAAATATATAATATATTAAAAAAATATGGTAAGAAAAAAATTGTTATGTAACCCCTATTTTCCTATCCCATTTTTAAGAAAATATTCCTTATATTTAGTTATAAACTAGTTAATCATGTCATTTACTTTTATAAATAAGTGTAATTGAATACATGGAGGAGTTGTGAAATAAAGGTAAATAGAAAGAAACATAACAATTTTCAATGAATTTTTTTCTTATTCTAAATGATAGTAAGTGCAGTTATAAAATTTAGTAGGGGCAATAATATAATATGCATATATCTAACATTAAAATTTAACAAGGTTATAAGGACATTTGCCCCACATTGATGTACCTTGGTCTGCCCTTGCTTACAAGTGCCTCCTAGAGCTCCTCTAGTAAAATACATCCATTGTGTTCAACATCAATGGCTTGAAAATAAGTGTAAAGCTCAAGCTTCTTGTTATCCATATAACTTTTGAACTCTTGGTTATCAACTTGTCCATACTTATTGGTATTAATGATATAAAATCATTCTTGGTTCTCCACCAAATACCCATTACTAGAAAAATTGAAATTTTTGTAGGATTTTTTGAAGTGGATTAAATATCGGTCAAAAATAAATACAAAAATAATTAAACTGACAAAATTTTTGTTGGATACCCATGAGAAAATGTAGTAAGAGGCGCAAATATTTTACCCTTAAAAGGAGCAGCGGTAAAACCACTTGAAAATTTTTACTAACAAATTTTACCAATGATAAGGCCACAAGTAATACTATCTGTTATTTTACCCCAGTTACCCCAATGTAAAAATAAAATGATATTAATTGATGTGTTACCTTGAAGGTCATATAATATATTATTATGGTAACACTACCTGTAATATTAGATGTCGTATGTATGCCAAGTGATTGATGCATGCAATTTCTTTTAATTAGAGGAAAAGACTACTGATGATATTAGTTTCAATGCATCAGGATGTGGCTAAGTCTCATGTGATTTCTTTTTACCAGGGGCATTGACCATCGGTGTTATAAGTTAACGTATATGAATCTATCTAGTTATTGGTAGTGTAATCATTGGTAATACCATAATCCTTACATGCATGCACTAGAGCAACAAAGCATTTGGTTTTACTAGTGATTCTACTATTAGTAATAATAGAATTATACATGAATCGTTCAAGATTGGGACAGCTAACTAGTTGTGATTTTCTTTTACTAGTAGTTCGCCACTAGTAATATTGGAATCCATATATGAATCATAGCAATTGATACATTAAGGAAGCCAATCATTTTGTTTTACCGGTGGCATTACCATTAGTAATTATAAAACTGTATATGAATCATTCCACATTAGAATAACCAACCAGTTGTGGTTTAGTTTTATTGTCGATTTTACCATTAGTAGTGTTATATTTTTGGATGTAACCCAAATTCTAAAAATAAAATTAGTTGCAATTTCAGATGAAAATTACAACCAAGAGTTACAATCATAATAAGAAATTATAAAATAGTTGCAGACAGAATTGTAAGTTTAGTAGGAA
Organism: Dicorynia guianensis; assembly: GCA_037013595.1. NCBI lineage: Eukaryota > Viridiplantae > Streptophyta > Magnoliopsida > Fabales > Fabaceae > Dicorynia > Dicorynia guianensis. The sequence goes on from JASUAB010000007.1 coordinate 12,140,836, forward strand.
ACTGCATATAGCAGTTTGTGACTTTTCTACAGAAAAAATACAAAAATCAAAAAGTAGCATGAACAATAGTTTTTCTTGGGGTCTGCTACTGCAAAATAGCAATATAGAAGAGTGCAAAATTTCTGTAATTCTGGGTCCTTTCTTGTGCTACATAAAACAACAGTTGTTTGGGGTCACTTGTTTAGTTCAAATTTTAGCCTTGTAATTGAATTCAACATTGTGAAATTTCTCTTCTTCTATCCATAATTTTTTTCCTCATTGGGTTTTTTCACGTTAAATATTTGTGTACTTTCGCTTCTCTTTTCCTAAATTATATTTTGTAATTTTATTTTTACTAGCTATTGTCATAACAAGTAGTATTGGAATCTGTACATGAATCCCTGTGATTGATGCATCGAAAGAAGAAACCATTTTGTTTTACAAGTGATGTTATCACCAGTAATATTACAATTGTTCATGAATCACAACGATTGATGTATCGGCAACCAATGAGTCGCATAATTTTTTTACTGACAATTTAAGCCATGAGTAAAGCATAAAAAATTGTGCCCTAAATTTATTATTGGCTGGTTTCTATTGCCAGTGAAAATTTTTTTAATTTTTTTAATTTTACTAGTGGATAAAGTTGTCCATAAACTAACTATATATATGAATTTAAACACTTCTCCCTCACTCTCAAGCCCCTTCCTCTCTTTTCCTTTCTCCTTCTCTCCTTTCTCTCCCTCCGTCACTTCGCTTCCATCCTCACCGTTGACAATTTCTAGCCACCATTCTTCCTCCCTTACTGGGTAAGCCTCTCTCCCCTCTATCACTTCTATTTCTATATCTTTATCTCACATGGCCCTCATTTCTATCTCTATTATTTCCTTTCCCTTATGATTGTAGGGTAGAAAACTTAATCAAATTGTTATGATTGTAGGGTAAATAATTTACGATTTTAGTATATATGGATTATTGCTGTTGATCGTAGAAATTGTATTAATTTTTGTCTGTTCTAATTTATAAGTTGAATTGCACCTTATGTATTTGAATGCATATGACATTACTTCTATATAATAGGGACTAATGAAAGTGTTGAAATTTTGTTATATAGTAAGTGTATTTTTGTCACTGATGATATAATTACCCCAAGAGTGGCCAAGAAATTTAAGGGGAAATGGTAAACAATTTACCCATAAATTTTCTTTAAATTCCCCTTCCTTTTTGAGGCAATTATCTCTGTCCTTTTCATTAGTTTATATTATATCGAAGTAGTGTGTAATAAGATATATAGGGTGTCATTCAAATTATAAGGTAGTATAATAGTTTCTGGCAAATATTGCTAAATATCATTCTACTACTTAGCCAAATTAGTGGTTGCTTGGATTTGGCATAGTTATTTACTCTACTTATTTTTAATGCAATTATTTGTTACTTTACAAGTTTCAATGGATTTATGGAGGCAGTAGAGATTTTCAAGCCCATAAATTTGTTATTGATCTCTTGTGAAATAATTATTTCAACAATATAATTATTTCAGGATCAACAAGAATGAAGGGTTATACCTACTAATTAAATTCAAATGTGTTGCATATTTTAATTTTAATTAATTTTACCAAGGTCTTATTTGTCAATAAAATGCATTTTTAATAGTATTTTCCAAATAATTTTTGCCACTGATAAAAATAAAGTGTCAAATATTAATTATTAAAATAAATTGATTAATTTATTGTCCGCCACCTTTTTTTTCACCAACAATTATCAACTGATAGTATTAAATAATATTATTTGTAGACGTAGATATTGGTTAGACAACATTACCTATAACACTTTTATAAGCTGATTAAAATTTACCAAAAAAGCCATAAGAAATTTATTATATTGTCAAAATTTTTGTTTTATTGACAAATATTGGCCGCCAAAAATTGAATTTTTTTTTTTATAATGACCTTAAGGTGTTGGAGAGTTGGTTCTTGACAAAATATCAGAACTTGAGGACAATGATTTAATCCTTGTTAGGAAACACAGACACTATATAAACTATCGTATTGATGTTGGATACTCCAACTACATTTTCTAAATGTTTGCATAGTAATATCTCTCTTAATGAAAAAGTGCAATTAAGCTCTTTCAATCCACAATAGTAGGAGATGTTAAGCTAATTACAACAAAAACTCTCCATGACTATAATGAATCTGATTCTCTTTGCAAGCAAAAGTAAAAAGCCAATGTGATGGAAAAGTAGTACCAAAGCAACTCAAGCATTAATTGCACAAAATAAAACGTAAAAGCCACTTTTGAATATCATTATCGATCAACTAAGTGGAGCATAATCTACAACGAGGTGTAGCTTTTCGTGAAAAAATAGAATTCAACATAGTGCAAAAAACGACTAGAAAATGCAACAAGAACTAGAGGTTGTGGAACTTCACAGAAACATAATAAGTGCGGGAGATGGAGAATAAAGAACTTTACTGCCAAACAAAAGTGAGGTTGCATGAACGCTAGTTTTACCACACACGTCGAGAATGAGTGTAGATTAAGATGGCTGTCGATGCGGGGGACCGCCTACGATAAGTGACACCTTGAAGCACGTGCCCGTCATTAGCGAGAGCATACTTTTAGCTTTGGCGAATAGTTATTATTAGACTAATTTAGATCAAACCTCCCTTTTCACTTTTTACGTAAATTCCCTTTTATTTTTAAATCTAGTGCTAACTTTTTTTTTATATTCTTTATAATTTCAATTAAAATAAATAAACCTTACATTTATTAAATGGTAAAAATCATCCCTTCCATTAGATCAATCGTTAAAATTTAGGGTTCACTTTCAATCACCACCACCTTTATGCCTCCATTTCTCCCATGTGCAACCCAACCTCCATTTCATATAAGCTTTGACCACCATGCAAACTTGGCTGAGTTGAAGTTATAACACACTGCGGTTATTTCTCTTAACTTTCACTGGGACAATCATTTCACTTCAAACTCATCTTTTTCTTTGCCTTGAATTTTTGTTTAACCACTTTACAAGTTCTATTCTTTTTTAAAACCTGATGTAATTCGTCAACTTGAATCCCTGAGAGATAATGGCGGTTAAATTGCCCGCACTTGATCTGACCCACCCTGCTACTTATGTTTCCCTCTCAGCTTCTATGTCAAATGACCCATCATGCCCTCTGAATTCTTCTTGGCGCTCCATTGCCAATTGAGGTCTCTAGTGGACGACTCTGTTTGCATGAACCATTGAAGAAAGTTAATAACATGGATGACTTTCGTTGGTGGATGACTTCCTTTGTCAGATTTACTCAATAACATGGAAGGTTAGTGGTCAAGCTAGGCATGTCAATATGGGTTGAGCCTGTTGGGCTGGCCTGCCCCACCCCGCATAAGGGGCGGGGCGGGTTACTTCATATTAAACCCGCTTATTTGCAGGTAAATTAACCTGCCCCGTATAACCCATGGGTTAAGCGGGTTTGGGGCGGGTTAACCCACGGGCCATAACCCGCATGATACTCCCTAATATGACAAAATTTGCAGGTTTGAAGTTGCAACGCGTAACACGTTACACGCTTTGGAATTTTCGTCCTGTACTATCAGTCTCACAAGTCACAAGTCACACAGCAGCACAGGCGTAGCCGCATAGCTCTTAGACTCTCAGTTGCTCTCGGTCAGCAGCACAGGCATAGCTTTCAGACTCTCCCGTCAGGGCCGTCACTTGCTCAATCACTCTCGAGTCTCGAGTATGAAGTATCGATCAGTTCACTGTTCATTCTCTCCGTCTCTCACTATCTCAGAGACTCAGACTCAGACCCTCAGTTCATTGTCTCTGTCTCTCAACTCTCTTGCTATCTCAGTCTCTCAGACCTTTTGTCGCTCTCGATCCGACGGTCACTGTCTCCATCCCTCGCTATCTCAGTCTCTCAGACCCTTCGTCGCTCTCGGTCAGAGTCGAGGAAGCATCCCTCGCGTCGCGCCTCACCCTCGTCCTCAGTCCTCAGACCTTGTTCACTCGCTCCATCTCTTGCTATCTCAGACTCAGACCCTCCGTGACTCCGTCACTCTCGCCTCTCGATCACGATTAGTGTACTCTCTCCATCTCTCGCTATCTCAGACTCAGACCCTCAGTTCATTGTCTCCGACTCTCCGTCTCTCGCTATCTCAGTCTCTCAGACCCTCCATCGCTCTCGGTCACTGTCTCCATCTCTCGCTATCTCAGTCTCTCAGACCCTTCATCGCTCTCGCCTCTCGGTTAGTGACTCAGTCTGAACTCTCGAAGAAGCATCCCTCATTCCTCACCCTCGCCCTCAGTCCTCAGACCTCAATCGCTCTCTCACCTCACTGTCTCGCCATCTTGCCGTCTAGCCTGTCTCGCTGTCGCCATCATGTCGTCTTGCTGTCTTCGTGTCTCGTCATCTCGCCGTCCCAAATGCCAATCCTAAGTGCTACGCCGCTACACAGTACGCACATGGACACAGCACACCCATTGATAGTGGTTCTACTCTTCAGGTCAGTGTTCCTTTCATGTATGCTAATTTTATATTTTGCTAAGATTAGCTCCAAATCTGTTCTCAGCGTGTAAATGTTCCAAAGATTTGCATGTACTTTGGAAAAAATTTCGTTACATTCATTTTGCAGAATATGCACATATTTACTTTTTCTGTTACAGACATGCACTCAAGCACAAATTAAAATAGTGCATTTACATTTGCATTTTTAAACTTATCACATTTATTGTTAAATTGCAAAGCCATGTACTAAACTACTTGACGCCATCCTTACCAGAGAATAAGAAGTTGAAAGGAGACATTTTCTTGGATTGTTGAACTAATTTTGGGTCTGTTCATTGTGTACCGAATGAAAAGTATTTTTCGCTCAGTATGCTTATGGTATTGGCAAACTTACCTCCCAATGCATTGCAATTGTACTTTCCCATCGCATATGTATAAGCATATGTATAAACCATTAAATGAACCGATAGAGCCAAGGAAAAGACAACTTTTTAACCAAAACAAGAGGCCCCATTGTTCCAAACAAAAGAAAGTAAGGTAGAACGTGATTATTCTGTTGTGTCTCTCAGGGGATCTAGCTGTTCCCTACTCTTGTGTTCTGTTGTCACTTTACTTCTCTATAGGTTTTCTCGATAATTCTATATTCATATTTAATTATTTAGATGCATATGTATGTCATGCTCCATGGTTGTTTATTGTTGCTTGTCTCTTTCTAGTTAGTCTCATGTTTGCTTTCTAAATTTGTTGTTTGTTTTTTACCTAGATAGAACAATTGAGCTTTGGTAGCTGAATTTGATTTGATTAAGTCATGGAATCTATTAATTTGGATGATGATGTCTTACTTCAAGAGTCAATGTTAGAAAAATCTGAAGGTGGAACAAAGAAAAGGAGTAGACAACAAACTTCTGAAGTGTGGAATTTCTTCACAAATTTAGGGATTAGGAAAGATGGAATTGAAAGGGCACAATGTAATGCATGTAAAACTGAATATAAGATTGGTGGTCATAAATATGGGACTTCCACATTGAAACGTCATTTGCCAAAGTGCAAGATGCTTAAGTTTCAAGATGTGGGACAAATGATTATAGATGGAGATATGAAATTGAGAAGTAGGAAAATAGATCAGAAAATTCAGCGTGAATTATGTGCTGCTGCGATTATCCAACATGATTTGCCCTTTTCATTTGTTGAATATGCTGGGATTAGAGCTTGGGTGAAGTATATTAATCCTGATGTTATTTTTGTTTCTAGAAATACTGTGATTACTGATATCAATAAAATTTATAGGAGGGAGAAAGAGCAGCTTAAGCAAATGTTGGCTAAGATTCCTAATAGAATTTGTTTAACTTCAGATGTATGGACTGCTTGCACTAGTGAGGGTTACATTTGCTTGACTGCTCATTTTGTTGATGATAATTAGAAATTAAATAGCAAAATACTTAATTTTGCTCATATGCCTCCTCCACACACTGGGGAAGAACTAGCTACCAAGTTGTATGGTTTTTTAAAGGAATGGGAAATTGAGAAAAAAAATTTTTCTCTCACGTTGGATTATGCTTCAAATAATAATAGTATGAAGGATATTCTGAAAGAACAATTATGTTTACATGATAGCTTATTATGTGCTGGTGAACTTTTTCATGTTCGTTGTTCTGCTCATATTTTGAATCTCATTGTTCAAGAAGGGTTGAAAGTAGCTGGTGAGGCCTTGAAAAAAATTAGAGAATCTGTGAAGTATGTGAAAGGTTCTGAAAGTAGGATTTTAAAATTTGAAGAATGTGTGCAACAAGTTGGTAATATTGACACTAATGCTGGCTTACGTTTGGATGTGTCCACTCGTTGGAATTCAACATATTTGATGTTAGACAATGCCATCAAGTATAAAAAGGCTTTTGCATCTCTTAAGTGGTTGATAGAAATTATAAAGATTGTCCTTCAGTTGAGGAGTGGAAAAGAGGAGAGAAAATATGTGAATTCTTAAAGCCATTTTATGATATTACCAACTTGATTTCTGGTTCTTCTTATCCTACTTCTAATTTGTATTTTATGCAAGTATGGAAGATTGAATGTTTGTTGTTGGAAAACTTGAAAAATGAAGATTTGGTAATCAGTGACATGTGTCAGAAAATGAAAGAAAAGTTTGATAAATACTGGAGTGATTATAGCGTTGTTCTTGCACTTGGAGCTATTCTTGACCCACGCATAAAGCTTGCGATGCTGGAGTATTTTTACTCAAAAGTTGATGCATTTACTTGTCAAGAGAAGATTATAAATGTAAGGACAATGTTATACAAGCTTTTTGAACAATATGTCAAATCTTCTAGTGCACCAAGTTCTTCTCAATCTCAATCTTCTATTACACTCACACCTAGACCAAGTGAGAGAGGATGGTTGAATAAAGGCAAGAAAATTCTTGATGTAAGTAAAAGTTTGTAGTTATTTTTTCTTTAATTAATCACTTTACTATTTTTGCACATATTAGTTATATATGTATATATCTAATTTGTTTATTATTTGTCTTGAGCTTCATTTAATGTAGGAAATTTATATGTTTGAGAGTCAAACTGTGACAAATGCTGGAAAATCTCAATTGGATCTCTATTTGGAGGAGCCAAAGCTTGAATTTCATTTTTTTGAAGATTTAGATATATTGGAGTATTGGAAGATGAATAAGCATCGTTTTCCAATCTTATCAGTAATGGCTTGTGATGTCTTGGCTATTCCTATTACTACAGTTGTGTCAGAATCAGCTTTTTCTATTGGTGCTCATGTGCTTAACAAATATAGAAGCCGTATCTTTCCTGAAAAAGTTGAAGCTCTTATTTGCACACGTAATTGGCTACATGGTTTTTCTTTCAATGGTAATATTGTTTTGTTTATAATTTGTTAATTATTTAATTCAAAACTTATATTCAGTACCATAATGTTATAATCACTTTAATTATTTACTTAGTTGTAGATGGTGATGAAGATGCAATAAAAGTTAAAACAACATTATCAAAAGAAGGTTCAAATACTCAACATGAATTACTTAATGAGGATGAAGACAAGACAATGAAGAAGATGTGAGTTATTATTTTTGCATATTTATGATAGTTACTATATTGATATTACATTTTAATTACTATGTTAATGTGTGCATGTAATTTGGTGGTGTAGGTAAATCTAATTGGGGAGAGTTAGAAGCCAATTGTGATAGTGATACTGAAATATCCCTTGTAAGTTAACGAAATACTTGGACAAACAAAATTCTTATAATGTGTTTGAAGATGGATGTATCATGTAATTTTTTTTATTATTGCTGTAGGAATCAATCATTTTACATGTACACCTAGCAGAGAATGGTTTGAAACAGATGCAGTTCTGTGGGTCAGCTTGGGAAATTTTCTTTTTTTCACAATTTTGGCAATTATAATGATTGGTGTCAAAAACTAGAAGGATCCTGGGGATAATTTGCACCATGGAGGCTGGATGATGAAAATTATATGTTGGTGCCTTATTGTGATCTTTATGTTTTTTCTTCCAAACAAGAATTGATTCCTTTTAATCTAGTTAGTTCTAAGTTTGTTAAGCTGGCCTGTTATGACTGTTAACACACTGAAGCTCAAATTTTGGAGCCTAACACGTTACTGCTGACCAACTTAGTTTTTACCATACAAGCAATATGTGGTTGTGTAAAGGAGTTTCTCTTTAAGTTTAGGCCTCAAGAATTTTATCATAAATTACTTGTTTTTCTCTATTGAATAGAAAAAATTTATCTTATTTAGTATTTATTGCCATGATCTTATTTCATGATGTTATATATAGTTGTATTTATCAGGGAAAATAGAAATGTTGATGAGAATTTTTATGATATCTTGGTAGCAAGAATGGAAAAAATTAGGTAATAGGCATGGATCAGGTTGTACTTCTATTTTATCCATTCCTTTAGTTGAAGCTTTACCTGCATTTATTCAAGTAACACTGCAACTGGAAGTAAAATTTCGTAAATATTAATTTTTAATAATTTTTTTAAATTATTGCAGGTTGACCCGCATAACCCGTAGCCTATCACGGGGTGGGCTGGGCTGAGGTTTTGTAGCCCGCTTATTATGCGGGCCAGCCTGCCCCGCCCCATTTAGTTATGGGCTTTGGCGGGTCGAGCGGGTTGGGGCGGGCCAACCCGTTTTGACATGCCTAGGTCAAGCTGTGGACAGGTTTGTTTTAATAATAATAAAAGATGAATATGCCTACTAAATTCTTTGGTAATTATAGAGGACTCTATATAATTATTTTGTAAAAACAGAGGCTTTTTAAAAAGAAGTTAGGGCTCTGCACTTAATCTTTGATTCCCTCAATCAAATTGGTTCACGAATTGCCCATAAGCTAGTGTTTTAAAACAGTTAAGTTTTCAAATAATAAATTAATAATTGAATCTTAAAAAATAAGAGTAAAGCTAGGCTTGCAAACTTCTTGTTATTGATTCCTCTTCATACTCAATGTTATTTCGTGCCTTCATGGGTCATTGAAAGCACAGCATTATTCCTTGTTGAACCTCCAAGTTTACAAAAGCAATAGAACCATATAAACGACGGGTTGTTACAAAGAAATATAGGAGTTTGTGGTGCAGGAGATCTCTTCATTTTATTATCTTACTATATTTACCAGAGATGTTCAAAGTCAAGCAGTTCCGGAAAGATGATACAACTTTTAGTTTCTCTAGTGATGGCGGAAATGGCATTGATTTTGACACTTTCGTTTTCAAATCCAGAAAGGATGTTGATGGTGAAGGGGATAGACCAATGGCAGAAGTGAAATGATCTGATGCGTGTTATAACTTCAACTCAGCCGTGTTCGCATGGTGGTCAAGCTTATATGAAATGTAGGCTAGGGTTACGGACGGGAGAAATGGAGGCGTGAAGGTGGTGGTAATTGAAAGTCAACTTGACGGAAGAGATGATTTGCACCCCTTAACAAGTCTAAGGGTTTATTTGTTTTAATCAAAATTATAGGGAAGTTTTTGATCTTATTTATAGAAATGGCCTCATGTAAATTTTTTTATAATTTTTAAAATTTTCACAAAATTCAAAAGTATAAAAACATATTTTAAAAAATATAAGAAAAATTAAAGTACATATTAAGCAATTCTTACACACTATAGAGAAATATGTAACATCATTTCTCTAGTTCAAGTTTAATTTTCTCCAGTGCTACTTTGGCAGCAATTTGTTTGACTTTATTTTCTTCTTTCAATTTTCTAGCCACTTGCGCTTGCTCAGCCGCAGCCTTTAAGTTCCTTTCAACCTCTAATATACTTTTACTTATCTCACCGAGATTAGTTTCCATCTTTGATGTCTCTAACTCACAATAGGTTACTTAGTTTTCTATATCATGGAGTATGGCCTTGAGATGAGAGGCTTCTTCACGAAGTGATTGACTGCGCTGATAAGATAGTTCAAGTGACGCTTTGGTCTTGGAATAGATGTCACTAAGTCTCACTTTCTCCCCCTCATAACGTTGAATGTGTTGACAATAGATCTTGGAAGGTGTTACCATACAGGATACCAGACATGCATGCGCTCTCTCCTCTAAAGCATTCCATGACACTGAATTAGTCATATCTAGATCCATGAAATCATCAGGAATATCAAATTCTGGGAAACCAACATGATTGGAAGGGGTTGACAGCACTGATGTTCCATCATGTTCTTGTATCTCCTTCGGAGTTGCTTTCAGCACTGTATCTTCTCCTGCAGGGAGCTCAAGTAAAGCCATGATTGGAGAGCACTGAGAATCATCCATAATTCTCACCCTTTTGGGATGCTCCAATTGCAGATCACTTTCTTTGCCCAAATCATCATTGTTAGTTTTACATACTTGGTACCCCTCCTAGAAGTCGTGAAGTGTTCTTTGACAAGATTGCTGCTGGACAGGAACTCTTTAGCAGTGCATCCTCCCACAAATGGTGACAACAAGCTCCAAAGCCCTATTTAACAATTGATTTGATATACCCCAAAAAAAGAAAAAATGGAAGAAGAAAGAAATCAAGTCATGGCGGATCCCAAATGGATTCCACAGGACTGGGAGTTATATATTTACAAGATAAATCGCAAAGATATTCATTTATCAATACTATTGCTAGCTAGTACAATCTTCTAAATATTTAAAATTTATTAACAGTCCTCAGTAGCACAATTACAAGATGATCATTCTTCATCATGCCATTGCTCTACTCTACAAGAGGAAATCCAATCCTCTCAATTTTTTGAGCTAAATCCCCTGTCAAGTTCAAGAAAAATATTGCAGAGGAATGTTTGTCAACTGTCAATACTACATATGCATATGCCCTTTCAAATATTTAAAAAGGTATTCATTGCATATGATCCTATCCTATGATATACACCCAAAACACGATTATGCTGCAATCATAAGCTCATGGCTCATTGAATGTTATGCATGTTCCTATGTATGTCCACGTGCATGTGTTAGACACGGTTAAACAAAACTCAAGTGGTATTCTTAAGAATTCAAGAAGAATAGATCAACAGGTCACACTTGCCTTTACCCATTACTTATTAATCCCCTTTCTCAGTTTATTCTAAAAGTAATGTGGCATTTTACAATTCCTAAAGGATATATCCAGTAGTTGACCTGAGAATATTTCTCAAGATAAGTTTGAGCAGCGCATATTTAATCCTTCCCCTGGTAATCAATAATTTCCAACTCACATAGCTATAGCAATTACTCCTCTGTACAATGGTTGTGAATACTATCCACCAGTAACTTCTTTATTCTCATGGAGTAAAAGCAATTGATCCTTGCATGTATCGACATACAGGGACCATTTGATTAGAAATCTCTACTAGTAGTCAAATGCAACGATCAACCTCAGAAAATTGTGCAAAAAAAAAAAAGCAAGAACATAATTTTTTTAATTAAAAAAGATAAAGAACAGAGCCCATTGTTGACCCTAAAATTTTGGTTTTAGATTTTTGTAGTCGCCACCTACCTAAATTATCTAAAGGTGAGATCGGACACTTAATTTAAAAATGGTTTACGTTTTAGAGATTGAGTTCGGGGGTTGGTTACGTTTTAGGGAAGGTGTTAGCACCCCAAACATCCTTTCGATACCAAAAATGATCTTATTAATTTATCTTAATTAATTTATGTTGGTTAAAAATTTTAAAAAAGATTTTTGATAAATAATCCCTGCCCATTCCGGATCGGGATAAAAATAATTTTAAGAAAAAATTTCCTTCCTATTTCAGTCCAGGGTTTTGAAAATAACTTTAAGAAAATCCCCTTCCTATTCCAGTCTGGGGTTTTGAAAATAATTTTAAGAAAATCTCCTTCCTATTCCAGTCCGGAGTTTTAAAAATAATTTACGAAAATCCCCTTCCTATTCCAGTCTGGGGTTTTAAAAATAATTTCATGAAAATCCCATCTCTATTCTAGATCAGGGTTTTAGAAATAACTTTAAGAAAATCCCCTTCCTATTCCAGTCCGGGGTTTTGAAAATAATTTTAAGAAAATCCTCTTCCTATTCCAGTCCGGGGTTTTAAAAATAATCTTAGGAAAAGTGCCTAGAGCCAAAATTGCTTAGGACTAAAGAAGAACTCAATATGTGCAGAATCCTTAATACAAAACATGCAGAATTTTTAGTATGTAAAAGTTATATGAAGATTCTATACAGAATGCAGAAATGAAATAACAAAACAGAAATAGTATTGCTTATTTTGTGCAGAATTTACGAAACAAAATGCAGAATTACAGTGTAGAATTTGTAGAAGACAGAAAGTGTAAATGAAATAATGTGCAGAATTTTCATGCAGAAAACTATGCAGAACTTTTAGTTCAAAATGCAGTACAAAACTATTTAAACAGAATGCAAAACCATGCAGAAGTAGAAGTTTGGATGTTCAAAACAGTTTAAATATGTGCAGAAAATTAAAACACCATATGCAGAATTTAATCATGCACATAATTATGCAGAATTTAAGATAGAATCTATGCATGCTAATAGTGAAGAATATGTAGAATTTTGACATGATTTTATTTGCATGTAGAGACTCACTGTAAATCAAGATAAAAAGGATAATAGAATGTGAAAATACATGCATGCCATGATTAATAAAAATGAAAGTTATGCAAACACTATAGCAAAAACAATCCTAGCTACATTAGGATTAAAGTATGAGATCTACATGATTAAAATTGAATAACACATATGAATCTAAAAGAAAAGAGGAAAGGGACTTACCTTGAGTGTCTTCCTTTGTGTGATTTGAAAAAGGGTGTATGCTTGTGGTGTGAAGAGTGTGCAATTTTTCTTGTAGGTTAAAATCCTTTCTAAGCTCTCTCCATTTTTTACTACGTGAAATGCCCCTTTTGTAGGCTTTTTGCTAAAATTTTGGAGCCCCTTTTTTTCTTCTAGTAAGACGTGAAAAGCCCCTCTTTTTCCTCTTTTTTGCTGAAATTCTATCTCCTCCATCTTTTCCTACGTGAACCCCCCACCTTTTTAGTGCATGTGATAATGGGTTTTTGTTATTTTTAGATTTTTAGAATTTGTTCTTTAGTTTAACTCTTGTTTCCTAATATTATCTTAACTTTTATCTTTTTATCTAACATTTTTTATTTATCTTTTAGATTTCAGATTTTTATATCTTAATTTTATCTATTTCTTTTTAATTTTTATTTATCTAATTTATTTCTTGACTTTTATCTTATCATATCTTAATTTTTGTCTTATTATCTTTATTATTTTTGTCTTATATTTGGATATTCTTAATTATCTTTTATCCTTTTTTTTTCTTTTTTTTTGTTTTTTTATTTATCCTAATATCTTATCCTCTTATCATTTTATTTATCTCTTTTAATTTTGAATTTTTCTTGTATTATTATTCTTTAATTTTAGTTATCTTATCTTTTATTTTTTAGTTTTATATTAAAATTTTATTTTTTCTTATTTTCTTTTAGATTTATCTTCATTTTTTAATTTTCCTTGAATTTATCTTCATTTTCTGAATTATCTTTATTTTTCTTAATTATCTTTAATTTATTTATTTTTTTTATTTTTTGAATTTATTTGATTTTTTAAAATTTTCTTAGATTTATTTTTATTTTAGATTTGGTCTTATTTAATTTAAATTTTGGTTAAGTTTAATCTTATTTATTTTATTATTTTTTAGTTTAAATTTAAATTTAAAATATATATTAAAATTTTAAAAAATAGACCAGATAAAATTAGATTTCTACACCCATCAATATGATTAAAAGGTAATTAACAAAATGGATGGTAACCAGTAGCAATCAAGCATACCTTTGGCAGGGGGCAAGCAAAGTAATATTTACCCGCGTCTGGGCCACTGCTCTGTTGCTCCATTCGACATACTCCAGCACCGCACTCACACTCTGGATACTTATAGGGTGGAGGACGCAAATCACTCTCGGTGATCTCATCATCACACCATTTAACAAAGCCTTTACATCTTTTTCCCTAAACCAATACACAAATTCAACTTTAAAAAAGAAAAAAAAGACCATTACTAACTAAACTGATGACCAGGACCCTAAAAGAAGAAACTTGAGTGTGTTATATGTTAGTATGAAGTACTCTTTTGATGGGGCAGGCATAATACTTCCTGCCCTTGTTTCTTTCATTTTGGGCCGTTCTAACCACACAAAACCCGTGACCGCAACGGCAATGGATCTTCGTACAATAGGAATTATCAGTGACAGTGCGTGGGTTGGATTTAGTGTTGGGAGAATGAAGGGGGCAATAGTGCATCCAATGGCCCTGTTGACCGCATCGGTAGCAGATCTCAGCTTGCATTCTTCGAATTATTTTGTGACTGAGGTGGGCTGTAAGCTCAGGGGAAGGAGGTTGGAAATGGGGCGGGGGTTGGGAATTGGGTGGTGTGAGCGGCAAAGAAATTTCTGGTTCGCACATTTTTCTCTTTCCCTTGGCACTCGCTCTTGCACAATGAAGAGACAGAAGCCCTTGATCTTGAGGTGGGTGTTCTTGTGGTTGAACCGAAGATGAAGGAAGGCGATGATCTTGATTTAGCGCGATCATCCTGGAAATACCCAACAAGACAACCTGCTGTATTCCCAATGAACTGTTGGCCTATTTTAACATGGACAAAAATTCAAGACAACCAAGTCTCAAGTGCACTCTGACGACGAGTCAGGTGCTTTCTTTCTTTTATTTTATTTCATCTTTTTTATTCTTTTCGGTTCCTTTTTCTGTTTTTAAGAGGATAACTGTTAGGAATGCTTTTTATTTTCTTTATTTTTCCATTTTTACATAGTTATATTACATTCACACGTAAAATATTTAAAAGTTAATCATTTTAAAAATCTTTATTTATAATTTACATTTCATCTCATATAAAATTAAAAAGATGATATATAGTAAATTAGATAAAATAAAAAATTAAATATTAATTCAAGAAAATTAATATATTTAATTAAAATATATAAATTATGAATAAATAATTATAAAAATATAAATTAAATTATTTTCTAATAAGACCTATGAAAATAAAAAAAATTAATATTTGATAAGCCAAAAGCTTAATAGAATTAGATAACTTGAAATTAAAATCAATGTTCTCATTAATTTTTTATTAATTTTTGTTTTTTAAAATATTTTTTATTTAGTGAACGAAAATTAATTTTTTTTAAATATTAAAAATATTTAAATAAATAAAAAAATTTTAAATAAATTTTTTATTTACGAAATTTAAATTAAAGTATAATAATTTATTTAAAATATTTAAATTTTTATCACTTAAATTAATTTTTTATTAATTTTACATTTATCATTTTACTGTATGACTTTTTTATATTAAAAAGTAAAAAATTTAATTTTAAAATTAACATAAACAATATTAATGTCTTAAAATTATTTAATAATTATAAATTTAATTTTTTAAAATTTTTTAAAATTAAAAATTTATAATATCACTTAGTTTATAAAAATAAATTCATTTAAATTAAAAATTTTTTAAATTTAAAATTTTCAGTAAAAATATTTTTTAATTCACATAAATAAAGATAAAAAATTTAAATTTATGCGTGATTTACGATTTTGAAGACATTTGATTGACGTAATGTTTCATCCGTGGCGTACTGAGGGTCCCACACTCATTGTCGTAACTCTCGCGGAAGAAAACTTGCCTAGTAAGTCTTTGCTATAAAGTGGGACCGCATATTTTATATTTTATATGTATACTTAATTTTTTTGATAAAATTATATATATACTTTTTATTAGTTCTATCTGCTATCAATTTAAATAACGGAAAAAATTTCTGAAAAAATGGGATCATGGCACAATAGGCCAGTCTATTTTGGGTTGTTCAATTCTGACCATTTTCCCGTTTCATCCCCCATTATTAACGGCGCTCTCAAAGGGTGGCTGACAATTACGGGTCTCTTACTCTCTCTCTTTTTTCATCCACTTTAAATGGTGCCAATCAGCCGACGAATTATGCTCCTTTCGGGGTGGCCGACAGCCTTAGAAAACGAGAATAAGTGTTTGTTTTTATTATTAAATTTATTAAATTAACAATAATATTAATACATTTAATAATTTATCTTAAAATTAATAAACTTTTAATAATATATATTTAATCGAGTATGTTTTCTCCAAAGTAAAAGGTATAAAATAAGATGCAAAATACACAATTGATTAATTTTATATAAAATTTTATTCGCATTTTTATTTTTAACTTTTTATTCATATTTCATTTTATAAAAAATATTTTAGAAGAGATGATTCAAATTTTCTCATTAATCACAACTAAACTCAAACAATAAACGATGGTATATTATATACTTTTTGAGTTGCAATAATTATATATTATATCTGTAGGAGTAATATTGAAAATATTAATTTATTGGTAATCAGTATTAGTCTGTGCCACTCTATGAAACTTCCCTAATGTCGTGCTGCAACACAGTACGCTTCTGAATAATGGGCTCTATATTATTTCAAAAACAATGGGCCATATCGGTTGGTTCAGTTCGGCTCATTTGTCTCCGTTTTGCTCTAAAACAACGTCACTGAGAATATTAAGAGGGCTTTTCTAGCTGTCTCATTTGGGAGTCCTGTTATTAGGGGAACTCAGTTTTCACTTGAACTGCAAAAGAAAAGGCAAAGACTTCTGTAGCATTTCTTTCAACTTTTAAAGCCAAACTGATATATGGAAGCAAAGCATCCCCTAGCCACGAGAACCTTTCCTATTTTAGTTCCCATCAGATGCGTTTATCTTATCAATCTTTACTTGAGGGGACATGCTATCTTCTGCATGTTCATTCAACAATGGCACTGCTTGATAAAACCAGGATGTCTTCAGTTCTATGCTTCGGCTCTTCAACTAAATGCTAGTTATTCATGAAAATGAGACAGCACAGTACAATTGTATATAGTTGAAATAAAAAGCCCTTTAATAAATGCTAGTCAAGATTGTCATGTGTAGAAACCAATGCTAAACGATGGATTACCCTTCTGCATTTTCCGCCCTGCAATATTTCCTCAATAGAGTGGACTCTGCTTTCACCTTTTTGCCTCTTATGTTACAACCCATTATAAAGAAAACAAATAGAATTGTGTTCAAATAATCAGGATTCATTGTTGAGACAAAGCTAAGATAGTTTGTACTCGATGATACTTTAAAGATAATAAAAATATATGAAAAAATGTTTCTAGTAATTTTTGTGTATTTTATGAAAAAATTCATAAATTACTAAATAAGATTATTTTTGTTGGACGGATCAAACATAAATTTTGACAAAAAAATTTTACTACATAACTAATGATATTTTTGACAGTTTTAGCAAATTTACTATTTATCTATGGGTATTTCAATAATTTAAGATTACATGTAGCATATATAAAATATAAAAAAGGTTAACGTAAATTTTAAAAATTTAAAAAAATTGTGTAAGAAATGCAAAAAATATGCGAATTACAGTAATTTACTCTTGTTAATATTATTTTTATTACTTTTATTTAAAATATTATTTGACAGTTGTACACAATTTTTGAGTAATAATATATAAATAAATTTTAACCACGTTTTATATGTACTCTTGCATTCTGCATCTCCTTTCTTTCTCTTTTCCAATTTTTTTTTTTAATTTCACAACCTACGAAAAGTGTGCACTTTGATATGAACATAAACCATTTTTGGAATTTTGTAGTGTTTGCGGCCAAAGATTCGAGCATAAATGTGAGCGCGACTAATTTTACTCCAAATCTGTTTAACCAAGAATGGACAAGGGGCCTAGTCTCTTAATTTGCAATGTCCACAGGTGTTTACACTAGGCAAGTGATTTTGCATTCTTGGTGTTTTTTCTATTTCATTTTTTTTATGTCTATGTTCTTTTATTGGGGTCAAATTTGTTTGGATTTGGATGAGCTCACTTCCATTCTTTTGATATTACTTTCTCTTTATCACTTTACATTTCTCACTGAAATTATCAGTTATACATAGGACATCACTAAGAAGTGTATTAGTTAGGGATATTTGGGACTCACATAATATTTATTGTTTGGATGAGCTTAAGAAAAAAAACTTTTTATATATTATTTTTGTTTTAAGGGCTTTTATTAAAAGTTCCAGTTATTTTGTGTTTGTATATTATATCTAAGAAGTATTTTTGAGTTAAAAAATTATTTAAATGTCAAAATTTAAAAAAAAAACTTTTAATTTATAAATGACTGAAAATGATATGTGTAGCCACTAAAAAACATGATGTATGCTGCATCCAATTCATACTCAACTTCCTTCCCATGACAGAACACAAGCAGCAACTGATATTAGTAAGTAATTTTAGAAGCCCAGCAGTAACCAAGACCTAAGTAGTTTTCTTAGAAGAAGCATAACAAATCATTGGGTTTCCAAGAACCTATTAATGTGTAGAATCCAGTTGAGCGACTCCAAGATTTAATTGACTACCCTCATTCGGTGCATCCACAGAAGCTTATTGACTCATGAGAATTTTTTTTTTTTTTTGAGAGAAAACAACCAGAAAGAAAGCTTTTTGAACAATAGTTGATTAGAATAAAGAATCATTGACGGTAAAAGCTAATGAATAGCGTATTTTCATAGAGATTTTGGAGAGATTTTGAGGCCAAATCACTGCATTAAAGTTCCAATCAACCGTGAGGAAGAGGGAGAAAGGCTGAAATTTTTGTGAGAACACAAAATAGTGGAGTAAACTACAAATTGCTATCTAGGAAGAAGACGAGAGGAAGAATAGCTGAGAAAGAATATGAAAGCAACAAGGGGTAAATTAAGTAAGCCCCAAAATATTTAGAGGATATTATTGTCCATAAAAATCATTATGGGGGACTGGTGCTTTTCTCTTCCCTCTACCGCACGTGTGATTTTAAGAAGCCAGAAATTCTGGCTTAAAAAAAGGGAAAATTTTGACTTTTTTTTTTTTTTTTTCAAAAACCTATCCAAACGCACTTTAAATTTGAGAAACACTTTTATTTTTTAAAAAAAATTACTTTTTGAGTATAACTATGCCTTGGCTCTTAATGTGTATTTTATTAAATATATATTTGCTTTTATATTTGGTAAAATATTAAGTAATTTAATGGACATTACTCTTGGATAACCTTGATGGAAGCTACCAATTATGTTTTAAAAGGAGCTTGATCCTCTTTCTATCTCTCATGAAACTTGTATTCTGAAAAAGAAAGCAAAAAGACATAATTCTTAAAAGTAAGGTATCTGCACTTCCATTGGAAAGAGGAGAGGAGAAAGGAGAGAAACCATACTGCCTGCATTGGCAATTTCTGAAATTTTTAAGTCTGAATGACAGAAGACATGTCTTCTTGTTTATTATCAAATGGATATGAAATACATGAAATTCTAAAATCTATATATTTTTTTTTGAGTATGTTAATTTATCATTTTATGTTTATGTATAAATCAAATGAGAAATCTTACATATAGTAGCAGAGCATGGTTTAAGAACTTATGTATTTTCATTTAAGGTGATAAAGCTTTTCTTATTTAGAGATTAAAAACAAAATCAATTGAAAGAATTCTTTTGCCATTTTTGCACAAGGCCATGAGTTCCTCTTGGTGGGTTTTTGGTGTACGAGAATTTTGAGAGTGTATATGAAGGAATTGGCAAGATGATGAACTGCTGCTTACTTCGGATTGTAAAGGGATGTCATTAAAAATAATAAAAATAAAAATGGTGGTTGAGTGCACATGAGAAGAAGACCTTTTGCTTCTCAAAACAAATTCTCTTCTTGTGCAGAAAATTAGGATGTATGGCTTGGCATTAATTGCCCAAACCATTTTGGGTGTTGATGGAATTTGTTTTTAGTACTCCATTCCTCTCCAGATAAATAAGAATGAAGTGGCGAATTTATATAAATAGAATAATTTTATGTTACTTAATTTTATATTTAAATGAATATGTATTGGCACATTACCTTATGAATGAATTGATTGCCTAGGTATATGCTCATTTATTTATTGTTCAAATATGATGTATATGTTGTATGCATGATCTTATATTAATATAGTTTGTAATCACCAAAGTCGCCAAACTGTAATGATTATATATCATGCATAAAATAATCATTTATTCATGATGCTTATGAATGCCTATTTATGATTTGGTAAATAACGTTCATTGATCATTAGAACTTCAGGATTTTCCTAAAGAAAAATTATTTTCTATGATTAATGAACATAATTGAAAAAAATTAAAGTTCTTTCGATCAAATATATTATGTTCATCCAAATGGGGCATATGTGTTTGGTTATGAATTTTAATTTTTTTCATAATAATGAAAAGAGATATTTATTTATGATAGAATATTGTAGTATTTGCTTAATGATATATTGCATTATACTCTTATGTTTTATCTAAATCTATAATATAATTAATATTGAGTACCTATGTTATATTTGTAGCAATTTCTTTTCATTCATGAGCTTCTGCTACTATATTTAATGGTTTGAACTTCTCTGAATGGAGTGAACAAGTCAAGTTTCACTTTGGTGTGTTAGATCTTGACAAGAAAGCCCACTGCTATTACTGATTTAAGTAATAAAAAAGAGAAGTCCAAATATAAAACCTGGGAATGATTTAACAGATTAAACTTTATGTTTATGAGAATAATTGTTGCAAACAACATTAAGACTTCAATTCAACAAACCAAAAGGGCAAAAAAAATCTAAAGTTTGTGAAGGAATGTTTTCGTTTTGTTGATAAGTTATTCATTGGTAAATTCATGGCATAACTCATGACTATGAAGTTTGATGGGACATTGAGTATGCTAGAATATATCATTGAGATGACTAACATTGTAATAAGATTGAAGACTTTAGGAATGACGTGGATGATTCCTTCCTGGTTTAATTTGTCTTGAACTCATTTGCTTCCTGAATATAGTACTTATTAAATTAACTATAACACTAATAATGACAAATGAGATGTTAATGAATTGACTAGTTATCTTATTCAAGAGGAAAATAGACTTAAGAATTTGGGAAGTCATTCCGTAAATTTCACTACTCAAGAAGTTAGTAAAGCACCTAAAGCAGAAGCCAAAAGTTTTAAGAAAAAGAAAAGGCTTACTAATGCTTATTAGGCAAATAAGATGGAACATAATGATAAGTGTCAATGTAATAGGAAAGAAGGACACTATTAGAAAGAATGCCCTAAATGCAAGGGTTGGTTCGAAAAGAAATGTGTTTTAAATACTTTTATATGTTTTCTATCAAATTTAATTGATGTTTCTCATAATAATTAGTATCTTGATTCTGATGCTACTACGCATGTATCCAATATGATGCAGTAATTCTTATGGATAAATTTGCTAAATCCTCTCTTATTATTCATCAAAATATTGGAATTAAGTATTGCATGCTTAAAGAAAATTTAGCTTAGTTGTAGCATAAATATATGGTTCATGAATTCAAAGAAAGACTAGAAAGATTAGTAAAGAATGAGATTTTTTAGAATCTAGATTTTACTGATCTTGGTTTATGTGTGGATTGTATTAAGGGAAAGCAAACCAAACATAACAAGAAAGGAGCCACAAGAGGCACTCAACTTCTTGAAATTATACACGCTGATATATATGGAACTTTTGATACTCAAGCAGAAAATATTTTTGAAATATATATTAATGAGGTTGAAATACAACTAGACAAGAAAGTGAAAATTGTAAGGTTTGATAGAAGGGGTGAAGATTATAGAAAGTATGATGAAACTGGACAATGTCTACGTATATTTGCAAAACTTCTTGAAAAACATGGCATATGTGCACAATACACTATGCCATACACACCTCAACAAAATGGTGTGGCAGAAAGGTGTAACCACACATTAATGGATATCAATAGGAGTATGATGATTAACTCATCCTTGTAGGCATATGCATTGAAAACAATAACGTACTTGCTTATCAAGGTTCCTAGTAAGGCAGTCTCAACAACTTCTTTTGAGTTGTGGACAAACAAGAAATCTATTTTAAGGTATTTGCATCTTTGAGGTTGCCTAGTGGAAGCAAGAGTTTATAGTCCACGTGAAAGGAAGTAAGGTTTTTGAATAATTAGTGGTTACTTTTTTGGTTACCAAGAGAAATCTAAAGGGTACACATTTTATTGTCCTTATCATAGTCCAAAAATCGTAGAAACTAGAAATGGAAAATTCCCTAAAAATGATGAAGTTAGTGGGAGTGAGGAACAATGGAATATGGCCTTAAAGGAAGTTAAGATAAATGTTCCTTTATCTGTAAGTGTTCCTTCATCCATTGTTGTTCCAAATGCTATTCTAGTTGTTGAAGTAGGTCATAACAAAATTGAACAACATTTGAAGAAACTAACACATAAAGAATCGATGCAAGTGAGTTGCAAGACATAACGTTAAATCTCAAAAAGTAAGAAAGTTAGCTATTCCAAGCAATTATGAAACTTATTTGCAAAAATTAGATCTTCACATTGGAATTGATAAAGATCCAATTTCATTTTCACAAGACATATAAAGCCCTAAGTTAATGAAATGGATTAATGCCATTAAAGAAAAGTTAAAATCCATGTATGAAAATGAAGTCTAGGATATTGTTAAGTTGCCAGAAGGTTCCAAATGAGTTAGGTGTAAACGGGTCTTTAAGACCAAACTAGACTCAAATGGCAATATTAAACAATATAAGGCAAACTTGTTGCTAAAAGATGCACTCAAAAAGATGACATCGACTATAAAGAGACTTTTTCACTAGTCTCAAAGAAAGACTAATTACATATTATTATAGCATTTGTGGCACATTATGATTTAGAGTTACACCAAATAGATGTGAAAACAACCTTTCAAAGCTTATATGAACAAACTTGAAGGTTTTCCAATTAAGGAAAAGGGTCATATGGTGTGTAAACTTAAAAAATCAATATATGGAGTTAAACAAGCTTGTAGGTAATAGTATTTTAAGTTTAAGGATAAAATGCATAGAATCCCTTGAACTATGTCTTAATTTCAAATAACCCTCTTAAACTTTAAAATTTTGTATGTAACCTTCTCCAACTATGGAAAACATGTAAAAAAACCCATTCCATCAAGTTTTCTATTAAAATTTTGGTCCAAATTGACTAAGAAAAAAGACCAAAGTACCCTTTTATGAGTTTCTCATCCCTAAAGCTTTAGTGCTGTAGCTCAAGAGAGACACCACTACTAGAACAACCACTAAAGTACCCTTTTGTGGACTCTCTTCATTTTTTTCCTTTTGAATCCACTATCATTTTATCTCTACCACTCTTACCACTAATTTGAGAGTGATAAACAAAATATTAAAAGACAGAAATAGAGGTGGGCATTTATTGTTGTTTTGTTTTCTTGTGCTCCACTATCATTTATCATCTTCTTTTTTATTTCTAGTTATTGCTTTTGCTGCTAGCCTTGTCTTTTGAGTCAAGTGGGTCACATTCACCAACACAGAACTTGGTTCCTACTAGCTTTGATAGCTTTTGATGCCAGACAAAAGAAATTACTAGTTATAATTTTTCTTGCTCTTTTTTCCTTCTATTTCATTTTTCTCTTCTTTTCTCCCTTCCTCTGTTTGCTCACTTCCTAACTCTGACATACTTTAGCTCTCTTCATAGTTCATTAGGATCTAAGTGAATAATCTTAGTTTTGGGTTTGCTTTGTTGGTTTTAGATTTGCATTAAACGTTTTAAATTATCAGTTGAACACTTGGATGAAGAAGAAATTTTCTCAAGAATTGCCCAGAAAATTCTTTGAAGTCTATAAAAATAGAGGCCTTTTGGGGTTTTTCCCAAGAAGTTGATTTGATAAGTGCAGTTGGGGAAAATTCATCAAAGAGAAAGAGTGGAATAGAAAAGTATTGAGCATTTGTTTTGTTCTATTTCAAGCACATCTGAATAGAAAAGAAGAGGGCCTGGACAATAATGGAGTCAAATCTTCAACAGCACCCTCCCATGTTTCATGAGTAAAGTCACCAGTAGCAAATGAATTCTAGCTTGACATGGTACCGATCAGCCCCAAGTTCTTATTTTATAAATATCATTGTTAGGTAGGAGTTTTTCATTTTGTTTATGGGCATTTTGGTCCTTTCTCTTGGTCAATTTAGGGTTTGACTAAGGGGCATCCAAAATTTAACGAAACACGGAAGGAGTGTTTTGCACATTTTCCATAGTTGAGAAGGGTTAGTTGCAAAAATTTAACGTTCTTGAGGGTTATTTAAAATTGAAGCATAGTTTAGGAGAGTTTTATGCATTTTAGCCTAAGTTTAATGACACTTATTTTGGTTTTGAAGAAGATGTTATTGATTGTTGCATATATTGAAAGATTAGTGGGTGCATATTTTTATTTTTAGTCCTATATGTTGATGATATCTTGCTTGCTACTAATGATTTAGGCATATTGCATTAGATGAAAGGTTATCTCTCTAAGAATTTTGAAATGAAAGATATGGGAGAGACTGTGATAGGAATTGAATTATTCCCTGATAGATCATATGGAATATTAGGATTGTCTCAAAAAACTTATATTGAAAGAATTCTAAAGAGTTTTAATATATAAAAATGTTTTGCTAGAATTACTTCAATTCAGAAATGAGATAAATTTAGTCTTATGCAATATCCAAAGAATGACATAGAATGCAAAGAAATGGAATTGATCATTAGAAAGCTGTAAAGAAAGCTTTAAGATATCTTCAAGGCACCAAGAATTGCATTCTCATGTAAGGAAAACTAATCATTTGGAAGTGATTGGATACTTAGATTTAGATTTTGTTGGGTGAATTAATAGTAGAAAGTTTACTTTTGGTTATTTGTTTCTTCTTGGACAAATAACAATATTATGGAGAAGTGCTAAGCAATCTATCATTGCCTCATCCCTACAAAAGCATAATTTGTTCATTATGGTTGCAGAATTTTATTTTAGGACTTGGGGTTGTCAATACTATTACCAAGCCATTGAAAATTTACTATGATAATTTTGCAATAGTGTTTTTCTCCATAAAATGACAAATACTTAAGGGGTGGCAAGCACATGGAATTAAAGTATTTTGTGTTAAGGAAGAAGTTCAAAAGCAAAGTGTCTATTAAGCATATGGGAACAGATCTCATAATTGTAGATTTATTGACTAAAGGTTTACAACCAAAGACATTTAAGATATATTGACATGCGATGTGGAGGCAGCGAATACAAAAAAAAAAAAGGTTTGAAAACAGGTTTAAGAGAAGAAAAAAAATGAAGTCATCACAGAATTCGATTGAAATAGTGCAGACAGATAAAAAAGAAAATAGTTTGCATTTTATGCATTTGGGGACCATACACTCCCCAAACCTACACATAACAATTTAGCTTTTTGAGCCAAACTCCCTGTCAAGATCAAGAAAATTATTGAAGAAGAATGAATCAATACTACAAATGTATATGGCCTCTCAAATACTTCCAAGGGTATTCATTTGCATAAGATCCTATACTATGATATACACCCACAAAACAATTACGCGGCAATCTTGAGTTCAAAGCTCATTGAATGTGCCCGTGCATGTGTTAGACACAATTAAACAAAACTCATGTGGTATTTTTATAAGAATTCTAGAATAGCAAGTCATCAAGTCACACTTGCCTTTACCCATTATTTATTCATCCCTTTTCTCGGTTTATTCTAAAAGGGATGGATCATTTTACGATTCTAAATGATGTATCTGCTGGTTAGAGACCCTGAGAATATTTATATGTTTGAGCAATTCATATCTAATAGTCACCACATCGATCCTCCATGTGGGAAAGTTTGTTTGCAATATGGTAAATAGCAGGATGTTGCTGACACAGAAATTGCACCCCATGCATTTGAAACTCTTAGCAATAGCAGCCAAAGATGTTGTTGCTGAAGGTGGTTATATTCCTAGATCAAGAGCTAAATTATATCTAAATTATGACGTAGATTAGGAGAGTGACACATCAGTATCTTTCTCACTTTTGCTATTGGACCATTGAAGTTGATGTCAGAATTTTCATGTCTCTTTGCATTGAATTCTTTTCTTTAACTTTTTTGTTGTGCTTTATGATTGGGGGCAACGATTTGTTTCTCTGTTTTCTTTTTATTTTTCTTTTATTTTTAGGACAATAACGTGTAGGTAACATGCTGATGTATGACAAAGTTGTCCGCTCTTTAAAATATAAATCGCTTATTGAAAATTTATTTTAAGACAAGTATATGCATTGCATTGTGCTAATGTATAACAATTTTGAATAATGATATGTGTTGGTGTGCCTTCATGTTTTATATTTACTTAAATTATATTATACAAGCCATTATTTCTCATCTTCTTTCCAATCAATTATTATGCGAGCAAACATTTCTCACCTTCATACTTATAAATAACGGTAAATTTGTCTGTTCAAATTCATATTGATATATATATATATATATATATATATATATATATATATATGTTTAGCAATTGATGATATATTTGAAGAATCTTTCCAAGCACCTGGGACAAAATGGTTGGTCTCCAAGGGTTTATGACTTTAATGGCAAAAGATTCAATGTAGGACATGTAAGGATTATACATTCAATAAACTCTTTTTTTTTTTTTTTCTAATGTATTGACGTGTCTAAAATTCCTGTTTTAATAACTATATTTGTGATCTCTTTCTCATTTTTCCTTTCCTTTGCTGAATGTATAGACAAATGAGTAATGGACAAACACAAATTTGATCAAGTTAGTGAGGTGCTTGTGCATATCCAAAACCTAGAATCTTCTCTTCTTATCCCAGCATAAACTCAAGTACAGCTCAAAGTTTGGCAGTGCCCTTTCAATACTACATCTACAGTACTTGGACTGTTGTAATCAATTGCTCTAACCTTAGTCTCCGATATATTTTTAGTGATGTTTATCATGTTTTCTATGACCTTAACTACTAGGAATGCCTGGCGGTTAGAAATCCTTCTAATAATGTTTTTACTCTTTTATCATTCCTTTTTGGAAAAATGGTAATCAATTACTTTAGTTTCCAAAATTTTTAAGAGAAATTTGTTATAAATGCATTTTACTATTTGTTTTTGTACTTAAGATCTTATTAATCACTTCCAATGCTATTGATTTTTATCAGTGAATACTGGTACTTTCCCTAACGATTCTTATTTTCGTGAAATGTCTCCTAAACATTAACTCAGCATATCATATTTGTGGTGCAACTGATGTTTATGTTCTCCTTTTTTTCCTAGAGTAAATTACAATCTACCTTAAGATTTTTCAAATAGCACTAAACATTATTTTTGTTCAAAACCTATGTTCTATTTTAATTTAACTATATTAACTAACTTTCATCTAAATATCTTAATGAAATATTCTTTTTTAAATGATTTACTATAATTTATATATATTTTTGACAATTAAACTTAAAATTGAGAAATTAGTTATAAAAATTTCATACTACCCTAAAATATTTTTGAAAATTAAACTTAAAAATTAAAAAAAATTAATTTATTGTAAAGTATAAATTAAATTAGTATCAATTCAATACGTTTGATTAAATTATTTGTGGATAACGTTTATAAGCTTTAAAATACAATATACTAGATACTAAAATTTAAAACTTTAAATTCAAAACTCAAAATCCTAATCCTAAAGTTTAAATATGATATGACATTAAAACTTAGTACACTTATAGTTTTAGGGTTTAGAACTTTTATATATATGATTTTAGATTTAACATTTTAGGGTTCAAGTATTAATATTTTAGTATATAGGTTTAAGATGTGATTAATTTTCTTAGCTTTTGTTTGCTTTTCATGAAGATATGTATATGCAATATGTCAAAATACTTAAAAAAAAGTATTCCATCAATATTCTTGAATAGAAGTCAGTTAACATGATCAAATTAAAGTGAAGTATATCTTTTGAACAAAAATATAGTTCAATGTCATTTGAAAAAACTTCAAGGAGTAGAATGTAATTTACTTTTTTTACTTATCTATCCATCCAGAGTGTGTTTCCCATTTTTTTTGGCATATTAATTTAGACATTTTCACAATAAGTTTTTAACTTAATTTGCAAGGTATTAACTAACTTCATGAAGATATATCCAATACATGAAAATATCTTATGCACAAACTAGATGTGAGTGAAGAAAAGTGGATGGATACAGGGAGTGTAAGAAGACTGCTTAATCTGACAAGAGATTGCTCTCTCTTCATATACACTCTTTTGTAGTTCCTTTTTGCTCATTATGTATCTTCTTTTGTGGGAAGTTGGCTTTTGCAACTGAGGTTCCTCTATCTATTCTTTTCCTGATCTATTTTTTATAGCTATTAAAATATAGAGTAAATTACATCAACCTCTTGAAATATTTGATTATGATACTCTACTCTATTTTTATTAAAATATTACACTTCACCCCATTTACTCAAATATTAATTAAAAAATACCTAAATATTAATAGAATATTCATAAAAAATATTAAATTAATATTTCTCTTTAATTTTATTTAAAAATTATACTTTAACTCAGTTAACCATGTTAAATAATTAATATCTTGATAAACTATGTATTTTTAATTAAGTAACTATATTTATTGTAAGGTGTAAATTTGACAATACGTGTGATTATGAGAAAAAAATTTAGTACAAATATAGAGACATCTTGGAGGTGAGTTTAGTTAAAAAAATATATAAAGCATAAATAATCTTATTTTTTGCTAATTAAACTCACTCCTTAGATATCTCTATATTTGTACTAAATTTTTTTCTCATAATTATACATATTATTAAATTTATACTTTGCAATAAATATAATTATTTAATTACAAATACACAGTTTATCAAGATATTAGTTATTTAAAATGGTTAACTAAGTCAAAGTATAAATTTTAAGTAAAATTAGAGTAAAATATTGATTTAATATTTTTTGTGAATATTCTATTAATATTTGGTATATTTTTTTAATTAATGTTTAAATAAATGGGGTGGAGTGTAATATTTGAGTAAAAATAGGATGAAGTATTATAATCAAATACTTCAATGGGGTTTGTTGTAATTTACTATTTCTAACATTAATTGGTATTATCTTTTGGCTGGCGATGAAGTGATGTAGCATCATGCCTGTTGGGATGGCGAAGGGGAGAAGTGGAGGAGATAAAATTTTGAAAATGGGCTACTTCATTCAAATATTCATTAACAATTCTCTACCCTTGTACACAGATTGCTCCTAACAAGCTTACATATTTATAGAGCTACATCAATAGCTAGAACAAGCACTAAATGAAAAAAGACATCATTACTCTAGATTACTTGTAAACTCATTGCAAGCAACATGGGTAATAATGACAATGTACCAAAACTATTAAAAAAAAGAAAGACACAAACTCTCT
Source organism: Dicorynia guianensis (assembly GCA_037013595.1). Taxonomy (NCBI): domain Eukaryota; kingdom Viridiplantae; phylum Streptophyta; class Magnoliopsida; order Fabales; family Fabaceae; genus Dicorynia; species Dicorynia guianensis. The sequence goes on from JASUAB010000007.1 coordinate 12,170,191, forward strand.
TTGACAGCATGCCGCTTTCCACCAACTAGCCTCCCCCCGTGAACTCGTCAATCCCGCGCTCTTTTGTGGTACAAATCAGCCATTTAATCTTTCTCATTTCTCTATTTCTAAGTTTCTCTCTCTTTTTTTTTTTTTTTTATCCTGAATTACCTAGCATCTACAAGATACAAACCTATCCAATTCTCTTAACCCATAACTAATCTAGACTCAAATTGCTGTCGGTCACAAATTGGGAAGAGCTCTCCTAAAAGTATTTTCTGCATATATATTACCTCAAACCCAAAGCAAGGTGCTTAAGCAGATCTTAACCCCTTCTACTAGAACCAATGCCTATTGGTATTTCTAAGTTTCTCTCTAACCTTATGTTTTATTGTGTATTTTTTGATTGGGACTGCAAGTTGCTCCACTTTTCTCACTCATTTGATGTCCTCTGCATTACTTTTGGAGTTAGTAACAGCAAACTTCCCTTCTGTTTTTTTGCAGGACTTAAATGTGGCAAGACCTTAGGATAAATGGCATGATATTTTATTTGAATGCTGTTGTTATTGGGATTGTAATGATATGAAATTAGGATAGGTGACCTCTGTTCTACCTGTAAATTGCGCTGTTTGGTTGTCTAGTTATGAAAAGGTCTATTTTTATGGAATGGGTCTCCATTTTTAAGGAGGAAACTCTGCCCAAGTTTTTTTTGAAAAAATTGTTCTCAATTATTTAGAAAATATGAAATTGAAGTTTGATTTAGAATTAGTTTGAATTTGGAACTTATAAGATAAAATTAGTTTTTAATTTAGAATTAGGTTACAATTTAAAAATTAATTATTAGTTTATAATTAGGTTAGGAATTAGATTATTAAAAAATAAATTATTAGTTGAATTTGAGTGTTTTGTTCAACTAGTTAAAATAAATTAGTGTTTAGTTAGAATTAGAAGTTATAATTTAGATTATTAGTTAGAATTAGATTATAAGTTAAATTATAAGTTATACTTTAGATTATTAGTTAAAATTAGATTGTAAATTAAATTATTTAAAGTAAAGCTTAGATAATTAGGTTAGAATTTGAAATTAATTTTTAGTTTAGAATTAGGATAGATTTTGAAATTTAATTAATTGTGTTATCATTGGAATATAATTTGAGTATATATAGCTTTTTATATATATTGTAGAGATAACAAGACATTAAATAAATAGTGCAATATTTGAATATTTGGATGAAATTTTTTGTTTGTTTTTATGATAGTGGTCTTCTTTTTTAGAATACTAGTTCGTAATTATTTAGATTAAAAAAAATACCTTTGAATTTACAATTAGTTATATATTAGATTATCCAAATTAATTAAGTTAATTATATTAGGTTTTAATTTGAATATAAGTTGTAATCTTAAGCAATAATAAATATAAAATCTTGATTATAATTAAATTATATTACTTAAAATATTTTTTAATTTCAAATTAGAAATTATAGTATCAAATTATGTTTTAAGTTCAAATTGTAAGTTATAATATGATATTTCTTTTTAAGTTAGAATTAGGTTATGAATTAGATTATTAATTAAATTTTGTATGTTTTGTATTGGTTACATTAATAATTTCTCTTTTTATTATCTGTCATCCTCTAGTCTCCTTAATGGATTTGGATCAAGTAAGGGTCTTAGTCAAACAATGAAGGTCAGCAATTGGCCCTGATCTTCTTGTTCGACCACCACCCCATTAGTTCCACTGGCTTCCACTACATCCACACCACTACCCCCACATCAGGTTTTTACCTTCCTAACCCATCCACATAGTTTATTGCAACCCCATCCTCATCTTTTGAGCCTTCTCAACCCCCTATGTAACCTTCCACTCATGGCCCTACAACCCCATCCTAGTCGTCCCATGATCTACCCCATGAAGATAGTACTTAAGGTTAGAAGAAGACCATTTATCCTGTCGACTAGCACAGGTATTTCTATTTTATGCCTTCCAATAGCTGAAGGCCCTCCTCAACAACCTCACAAGCTTTGACTAGAGTTCTTTGGTTAAAGCTTGATAAGTAGTAATGACATGGTGGAAGGTTCTTATTGCCACTCATCAGATGTGATTCAGTGAGTGGTCACGTACTCACATTGCTTATGTTTAATTTAGTTATGGGTTTTTGACTACTAACTTTTTTTTTTTGGTAGACTGCAATCACACTGAAGCGTTGTGGCAAGTGTTTAACTTCTACGAGTGGAAGTGCATGCCTAAAATGTATTGAGATATCTGCGAGGCCAAAGGAAGGCCCTAGTGGATAAGCAAGGGTGTATGGGAGGATCCAGTCTGCCACTAAAACTTCAAGCAATTCCAGATGAAGGCAATGTAGGCAAGGAAGAATAAAGCCTTTGAGAAAAAATGGGACATTCCACACCAGAGGCTTGTCACTCTAGAGACAAGCTAGTTAATTTTAACACTAATTTTGAATGAATTAAGTATTATTATTGAATTTTAATTTAATGATTAATTTATTTAATCTCTTTTTTTTAGGAGGTGACATTTAGATGGCCTGCTGATCAAAGTAAATTGTTCAAGTTCATGCACTAGGCAAAAGGTAATAAGTTTTAGGTCAATCGACAAGCTAAGATGACTTATGTAAGTCACCTAAATATATTTTTAAAAGTTTAACTCTTTTGATTGTAGGAGCAGTTTTGGCTAAGATGCAACAACACTAATCTTGCTAACCACTCGAGTTAGCTTAGAGCTCCCAAGGTTGTGCTAGCAATAAAAAGGATGTTAAAAGGGGCTTGTCAGTATTTATAAGGGCCAATTTATGCTATGGACTCTCAACCCTTCATAAACGGTGTTACCTATTCTTCCTCTGGTCCCTCATCTTAGTATTAGCCTTTTACAAATCAAATCGTCCCCAAATTGTTGGAGAGCATTAGGGCATCAATCAGGGAGGAGCTTACAATGAAGGTCATCAAGTCAATCACGGCCAAGGTCAAGATGGAGGTTCAATAAAAGAGATGATTGCCGTACAGGATCACTTAGCCTAGTTGGAGAGCATCACTGCTCAAAGTCATAGAGGTCGAGCTGTATTCAGTTCTACTCAGTCACAGCCATAGTCTGCCTCCCAACAACTCTAGCATAATCATTCTATTGAGGTTAAGGAGTCCAAACACAGTAATGCCGCTATTGATGATCCCCTAATTGATGAAGATTATCATATATAAATTTTTTTTTGAGTTGGGTTAATTGTATTAAATTATTATCATAATATTTAGATATCTGATCATAATTATTTTAATTTAAATTCTTGTTTATTTATTTTTTTTCATTTATTTACATTTTAAGGTATTTTATGAATACATAAAATTATATATGATAATCTTTCATTCAAAGTCCAGTCATTTTTAGCTTCTTGAAATGAATCCCAGTACATCTTACTACTTTTTTTGCAAAATGACATTAACTTTTACTAGTTTTTCTCTTCTCTCATTCTTCCTTCTTACATTTCATTTCTCTCTATTTTCGGCCGTGCTACTTGATTAAGCATCTCTTTCACTTTGTTCTTCATTTTTTTATTAAGGTTGATAACATTTCTTCTTCTAAGTTATCTCAAAGTTAATGTATTTGGAATTAGGATAGATAATTTATTATTGTTATGGCTAAATTTTTATGTTGATTGTGATGAAAATATTGATATTAGATTATGTATATGACTTACTTTTTTGTCTATTTTTAAGAAATATTGACATTTAAAATCAAATATGACTTAATATTGTTATGGTTGAATTTTTTAATTTTATTTTTCATCTTTTTTAATGATAGGGGTTTGCATTCCTAAGGGAGACTTTATCAAAATTCTTTTAAAAACTGAGTTTATGCTAGTAGTATGGTATTGGGTTAATATATTATGTGTTATAGATTACTCATCAGTAACCAATATAGAGTTATAAAATTTTATCTAATTATGCAAGGATAAATCCCCCAGTAAATGCAAAATTAAAAAATAAAAAGATATATTAGTTAACATGGGGCAAAAGATATATTAGTAATCAAAGGATAATTATTCCTTGGTAAAAAAGAAAAAAATCAATTTCAATTTTTTTTTACTAAGGGATTTATCTTTTAATAAGATAAAAATTTTGATTTTTACTAAGAGATAAATCCCTCAATCATAATTAACTTCCATCGCAATATACAATGAAATTTTGACAAAAAATTGTAAATTATTGACCAATGTTTTTAATTTTACCAAAAGAAACCCACCGGTAAATTTGTGCTAGATTTAAATTTTTGTAGGTAAAAATTTTGTGATGTCAAGTTTATTGAAAAATTTTATCTATCAATAAAACAAATTGTTGACAAATTTTAACTTTTTATTGAGGGATAAATCTATCAATAATAGTAAAATTTCTTGTAGTAATACATTTAAAAAATATGTTAAGTCTATCCTTGAACTTTTAATATGTGGCTACTACTAAAGACCAAGAAAAACATTAATATGTATCATATAACTCTTGAACATGTAAAACTGTGTGGAGCCAACAGTCTATAACTAAGGGTTCATATTTTCTGTAAACTAATTTCCTGAAACAATCAAAATAAATAAAGCAAAATATTCAAGTTGATAAAATATTAGACCATAAACAGGAGAAATGGCAAGTCCTTGCCAAACAAAAAATGGTACAAACTAGCATGCTAAATTTGGTAGTATTGTAGTAGTGCAAAACTATATAGTTACCCTTCAGTGTATGACAAAGTTATGGGTTTAATTGCTCTTACAAATAGGGGTGGACCTAGAAATTTTGTTTAGTAGGAGCAAGAAATATATAATATATTAAGAAAAAATGGTGAGAAAAAAACTATTATGTAATCCCTATTTTCCTATCCCATTTTTAATAGAATATTTTTTATATTTAGTTACAAACTAGTTAATCATGTCATTTACTTTTATAAATGAGTACAATTGAATACATGGAGGAGTTGTGAAATAAAGGAAAATAGAAAGAAGCATAACAATTTTCAATGAATGTTTGTCTTATTCTAAATGATAATAGGTGCAGTTATAAAATTTAATAGGGCAATAATATAATATACATCTATCTAACATTAAAATTCAACAAGGTTATAGGGACTTTTGCCCCCACATTGATGTACTTGGGTCCCCCCTGCTTACAAGTGCCTACTAGAGCTCCTCTAGCAAAATACATCCATTGTGTTCAACATCAGCAGCTTGAAATAATTGTAAAGTTCAAGCTTCTTGTTATCCATGTGCTTTTTGAACTCTTGGTTATCAATTGTCCATACTTATTGGTATTAATAATATAAAATCATTCTTGGTTCTCCACCAAACACCCACTACTAGAAAAATTAAAATTTTCATAGGATTTTTCAAAGTGAATTCAATATCAATTGGAAATAACAACAACAATAATTGAACCAACCAAATTTTTGTTGGATACCCACAAGAAAACACAGTAAGAGGTACAAACATTTTATCCAGGAAAGGAGCAGCGGTGAAGCCACTTGAAATTTTTTACTGATAGATTTTACCAAAGATAAGGCCATAGTAATATTATCTATTATTTTACCTCAGCTACCCCGTTAGTAAAAATAAAATGATATTAATTGATAGGTTGCCTTGAAGGTCATATAACATATTATTGGTGGCAACACTGCTCGTAATTTTAGATGCCGTATATATACCAAGCGATCAATGCATGCAATTTCTTTTTACCAAAGGAAAAGACTAGCAATGATATTAGTTTTGATGCATCAGGATATGGCCAAGTCTCATGTGTTTTCTTTTCACAAGGGATATTAACCATTGGTGTTTTAAGTTAATGTACATCAATCTATCTAGTTACTAGCAGTGTAATTGTCAGTAATACTATAATCCTTACATGTATGCACTGAAGCAACAAAGCATTTGGTTTTACATTGATTCTACTGCTAGTAATAATAGAGTTGTACATGAATTGTTTAAGATCAGGACAGCCAACTAGTTGTGATTCCTTTTTACTAACGGTTTGCCACTAGTAATATTGGAATCCATATATGAATTATAGCAACTGATACATTAGGAAAGCTTGTCATTTTGTTTTACTGGTAGCCATTGGTAATAATAAAACTGTACATGAATAATTCTATATCAAAACAACCAACTGGTTGTAGTTTTTTTTACAGGTGATTTTACCATCAGTAATATTGTAATCTATACATGAATCCCTATGATAGATGCATTAGGGAAAGCAACCATTTTGTTTTACTAGCAGTGTTACCACTGATAATATTACTGTTGTTCATAAATTCAATGATTGATGTATTGACAACTAACGAGTAGCATAATTTTTCTATCGGCAATCTAAGCTGTGAGTAAAACATCAAAATTATGTCCTAAATTTATTATCTACTAGTTTCTATCACGAGTGACAAAACTTTTTATTTTTTAAATTTTATTAATGGACAAAGCTGCCAATAAACTAACATATATATGAATTCGAACACTTCCTCCTCACATCCATGCGCCTTCCTCCCTTTTCCTTTCTCCTTCTCACCTTTCTCTCCCTCCATCACTTCGCTCTCATCCTCATCGCTGACTATTTCTGGCTACCATTCTTCCTCCCTTGCTGGGTAAGCCTCTCTCTCCTCTATCACTTCTATTTCTGTATCTTTGTCTTACATGGCCCTCATTTCTATCTCTATTCTTTCCTTTCCCTTATGATTGTAGGGTAGATAATTTACGATTTTAATAGATATGGATTATTGTTGTTAATCATAGAAACTGTATTAATTTTAGTATGTTCTAATTTACAAGTTGAACTACACCTTATGTATTTGAATGCACATGACATTGCTTCTATATAATAGGGACTAACAAAAGTGTTGAAAATTTGTTATACAATAAGTATATTTTTGTCACTGATGATAGAATTATCCCAAAAGTGACCAAGAAGTTTAAGGAAAAATGGTAAAAATCTATCCATAATTTTTCTTTAAATTTCTTTGCCTTTTTGAGGCAATTATCTTTGCCCAGTTCGTATTATATCGAAGTAATATGTAATCAAATATATAGGGTGTCATTCGGCTTATAAGCTAGTGTAATAGTTTCTGGCGAATATTGTTGAATATCATTCTCCTACCGAGCCAAATTAGTGGTTGCTTGGATTTGGCATAATTATTTACTCTGTCTATTTTTAATGCAATTATTTATTACTTTGCAAGTTTAAATGGATTTTGGTGGTAGAAATTTTCAATTTCGTAGATTTGTTCTTACTAATTTCTTGTGAAATAATTATTTCAATAATATAATTATTTAAATATCAGCAAAAATGAATTTTCGATATTGAAAATCTTTGCCACTTTCATAAGTCATTTGTAAAAATATATATAAATATTTCTGAACACTTGTGCCGTTGATATATTAGATGTAGTTATTTTTATCGAGAAATATACCTACCGGTTAAATTCAAATGTGCTGTATATTTTAATTTTGATTAATTTTATCATGGTCTTATTTACTAGTAAAATATATTTTTAATAGTATTTTCCAAGGAATTTTAGTTAACAATAAAAGTAAAGTGTTAAACACTAATAATTAAGATAAATTAATTAATTTATTATCAGTCACCTTTTTTAACCAACAATTATTAACAGATAATAAGAAATAATATTATTCATAGACGTAAATATCAACTATAAAATATTATTTATGACTTTTTTATTAAAATTTGTCATCAAAGTCATCAGAAATTTATTGTATTGTCAATATTTTTGTTTTATTGACAAATATTAGCCGCTAAAAATTGAAAAAATTTTTATAGTGATCTTAAAGCATTGGAGAATTAGTTCTTAACATAATATTAGAATTTGAGGTCAAAGGTTTAGTCCTTGCTAGGAAACACAGATACTTCATATAATCTATCATATTGATGTTGGATACTCCAACGACATTTTCTAGATGTATGCATAGTAATATCGCTCTTAACGAAAAAGTGCAATTAAGCTCTTGTCAATCCTCATTAGTAGGAGATGTTAAGCTAATAACAACAAAAACTCTCCACGACTACAATGAATCTGATTCTCTTTACAAGCAAAAGTAAAAAGCCAAGGTGATGGAAAAGCAGTACCAAAGCGACTCAAGCATTAATTGCACAAATTAAAACGTAAAAGCCACTTTTGAATATCATTATCAATCAACTAAGTGAAGCATAATCTACAACGAGGTGCAGATTTTCGTGAAAAAAATGGAATTCAACATAACGCGAAAAACGACTAAAAGAAATGCAACAAAAACTAGAGGTTGCGGAACTTCACATAAACGTAATAAACGCGGGAGATGAAGAATAAAGAACTTTACCGCCAAACAAAGGTGAGGGTGCATGAACGCTAGCATTGCCACACACGTCGAGAATGAGTGTAGATTAAGATGGCTGGCGAGTGGCGATGAGGGGGATCGCCTACGATAAGTGACACCTTGAAGAACGTGCCCGCCATTAGCGAGAGGGCACTTTTAGCTTTGGCGAATAGTTATTATTAGATTAAATTAGATCAAACCTCCCTTTTTACATAAATTCCCTTTTATTTTTAAAACTAGTGCTAAATTTTTTTTATATTTTATAAGATTAAATATAAAAGCTTTCCTTACACTTTAAGTCATATATAAAAAAATTCTTTATAATTTCAATTGAAATAAATTAACTTTACATTTATTAAATGGAGCAAATCATCGCTGAGTTGAAGTTATAACACACTGCGGATACTTTCTCTTGACTTTCACAGGGGCAATCATTTCACCTATGTAATTTATCAAACTCATCTTTTTCTTTGCCTTAAATTTTTGTTTAACCACTTTATAAGTTCCATTCTTTTGGAAACCTGATGTAATTCGTCAACTTGAATCCCTGAGAGATAATGGTGGTTAAATTGCCCGCACTTGATCTAACCCACCCTGCTACTTTTGTTTCCCTCTCTACTTCTATGTCAAATGACCCATCATTCCCTCTGAATTCTTCTTGGCGCTCAATTGTCAATTGAGGTCTCTAGTGGATGACTCTGTTTGCACGAACCATTAAAGAAAGTTGATAGCATTGATGACTTTCTTTGGTGGACGACTCCCTTTGTCAGATTTACTTAATAGCATGAATGGTTAGTGGTCAAGCTCTGGACAGGTTTGTTTTATTAATAATAATGACGAATATGCCTACTGAATTCTTTGGTAATTATAGTGGACTCTATATAATTATTTTGTAAAAATAGAAGCTTTTTAAAAAGAAGTCAGGGCTCTGCACTTAATCTTTGATTCCCTCAACCAAATTGGTTCACGAATTGCCCATAAGCTTTTGTTTTAAAACAGATAAGTTTTCAAATAAAAAATTAAGAATTGAATCTTAAAAAATAAGAGTAAAGCTAGGCTTGCAAACTTCTTGTTGTTGATTCCTCTTCATACTCAAGTTATTTCGTGACTTCATGGGTCATTGAAAGCACAGCATAATTCCTTGTTGAACCTCCAAGTTTCCAAAAGCAATAGAACCATATAAACGCAGCGTTGTTACAGAGATATATAAGAGTTTGTGGTGCAGGGAATCTCTTCATTTTATTATGTTATCATCTTTACCGGATATGTTGAAAGTTAAGCAGTTCTGGAAAGATGATACAACTTTTAGTTTCTCTAGTGATGGCAGAAATGGCATTGATTTTAACACTTTTGTTTTCAAATCCAGCAAGGATATTGGTGGTGAAGGGGATAGACCAATGACAGAAGTGAAATGATCCGCTGCGTGTTATAACTTCAACTCAGCCATGTTCGCGTGGTGGTCAAACTTATATGAGATGAAGGTTGGGGTTACAGACGGAAGAAATGGAGGCGTGAAGGCGGTGGTAATTGAAAGTCAATCCTTGATTTTAAGTCAACTTGATGGAAGGGATGATTTGCACCTCTTAATAAGTGTAGGAGTTTATTTGTTTTAATCAAAATTATAGGAAGGTATATCCTCTTAAACTTTATGTTTGATCTTATTTATAGAAATAAACTCATGTAAATTTTTTTTTATAAGTTATGAAATTTTTACAAAATTCAAAAAATATTAAAAATATATTACTAGTATTGTTTTTTAGTATTTGTGCCAAAAGTAAAACAAGCCATGTTTATAGTTTTTTTATATTTTATGAAAAATTCATAAATTATAAAAAGATTCATGTGAGATCATTTGTTTCAAAAAATTAGACATAAATTTTGAGAGAAAAAATTTTATCGTTTAATAATAATATTTTTGACAAATTATAATAAATTTATTATTTATCCAAGGCTATTTTTAATACTTTGAGATTATGTACAACATATTTGTAAAAGAAAAATTAATATATGTTTCGAAAAAAGAAAAATTCTATGTAAAACATATCAAATAAAAGGGAAATTAGAGTAATTTAATTTTATGTACAACATATTTGTAAAAGAAAAATTAATATATGTTTCGAAAAAAGAAAAATTCTATGTAAAACATATCAAATAAAAGGGAAATTGGAGTAATTTAATTTTATTATTATTATTTTTATTATTTCCATTTAAAATTTCGTTTCGCAGTTGTACGCATAGCTTTTTGGCGTTCGATGTTGCATGGGCTTTACGGCCGAAGGTTCAAGCATAAGAGCGTGAGTTCGACTAGTTTGACTACTAGTGAATCGCCTAAAAATGGGTTTTGCGCCCCAAGATTCCAGAGACGTCTGGACTTGGCTGGGGTTTTGTGGCGATTCACTTCTAGAATTAATTTTGGTACCCAAAAATCAATTGTAAGAGTATTAAAAAACTAGTTGACTTCGCATGAACAAAGAGGAGAAAATATTTGGGAGCCAAAACAACACTCAGTTTGTTTCCGCAAAAAGCAGCACCTATTTACAGGCAAGAACCTCCCAATATTTCCAAAAAAAAAAAAGCCGATTAATATACTACATCTCATAAACATAAGATTTACCCTTCAGAAATGAAAGGCAACTTAAAACTACATAGTTAGCAATTCTTACACACTATACAGAAATATGTAACATCATTTCTCTAGTTCAAGTTTAATTTTCTCCAATGCTACTTTGGCAGCAATTTGTTTGACTTTATTTTCTTCAAGTTTTCCAGCCACTTGCGCTTGCTCAGCCGCAGCCTTCAAGTTCCTTTCAACCTCTAATATACTTTTATTTATCTCACCAAGATTAGTTTCCATCTTTGATGTCTCTAACTCACAAGAGGTTACTTGGTTTTCTATATCATGGAGTATAGCCTTGAGAAGAGAGACTTCTTCACGAAGTGATTGACTGCGCTGATAAGATAGTTCAAGTGACGCTTTGGTCTTGAAATAGATCTTAAGATGTCTCACTTTCTCCTCCTCATAACGTTGAATGTCTTCCTGCGGAGAAAGGTAATTTTCCATGGGTTTTTTAATTTCAGCCAATGATGATGCACAATTGATGAATTCCCAGACATGTTCAGCATATTGTTTATGGTCAACTGATAAATTATCCAACACATCAAATGTAGCTTCTGCTGCCTCTCTCATGGACTCATGGTCAAGAGGATCTAAGGTCTCAAAATCCATCAGAAGTTGCCGCTGTGCAAAGAGTACCATTTGCCGTTGCCTTTGTCCCTTGGACATTGGCTTTCTTTCACTGCTTGGTGACGAAGTGGAACTAACTACATCTTTAGGAACCTCAGCATGACAGCCATTGGAAAGTTGTCCATGTTGACTATAATTGCTAATTACAAGCTGGTCAGATACAACAGCTGGACAATTACTAATGTAGTCTTGTTTGGGACCTATGGCATCAGAAGATGGGCAAACACCTGTAAAGGGGGGAGAGAGAGTAAATGCATAATAACGCAAAAAAGGAGGGGCATAAACCTATAAAAAAAATATAAGCAAACCATATTTACATGGAAATAATGGCTGAGGAGGGGGAAATTTTATGTTTTTAGTTGGATGGAAGAAAACAAGCCGGCCTAACCAACCCATTGCAAAAGCATCTGCAATTGGATCAAGAGAATTTCACACAAATATCTCTAAGAGACTTTCTTAGAATACTGTCAAAGTTTTAGTTTGATGATCAAGAGCTAAAGGAATACAAAACTGAACACAATCAAATTTGAGCTCAAAATTAAATTTGTTATGAGTTGAGATGACAGTAATGTCAGGCAGCTATTGAATATCAAGAAAGACAATAAAAATGCCTAAAAGATGTTGTTTTTCAAATTTCTGTATACCAACTAATACCACTTAACGGCCTTAACCATAGGTAATAAAAATAAAATGTGATTACTTTATTTAGCCCTTTGTACCTCTCCCATTGGATATTCTGAAATCTAATTAAAGACTAAAATTTAGATAATGTCGCTTGGATCTTATAATGGCTGAGCAACATAAAGAGTGAAAGGGAAAAGCACATCCCTGCACAGAAATTTGAAAAATAAACAGGCTACTGGAAAAATATATTACCAGAAGATGCATCAGCAAAAGTAGAAATCCGCCTCAGAAACTTTTACCTGTTGACAATAGATCTTGGAAGGTGTTACCACAAAGGATACCAGACATGCGACATGCATGCGCTCTCTCCTCTAAAGCATTCCATGACACTGAATTAGTCACATCTAGATCCATGAAATCATCAGGAACATCAAATTCTGGGAAACCAACATGATTGGAAGGGGTTGACAGCATTACTGTTCCATCATGTTCTTGTCTCTCCTTCGGAGTTGCCTTCAGCACTGCATCTTCTCCTGCTGGGAGCTCAGGTAAAGCCATGATTGGAGAGCACTGAGAATCATCCATAATTCTCACCCTTTTGGGATGCTCCAATTGCAGATCACTTTCTTTGCCCAAATCATCATTGTTAGTTTTACATACTTGATAGCCCTCCCAGAAGTCGTGAAGTGTTCTCTGACAAGATTGCTGCTGGACAGGAACAATGCTTTTGGTCTCTAGCAGTGCATCATCCCACAAATGGTAACAACAAGCTCCAAGGCCCTGTTTAACAATTCATTTGATATACCCCAAAAAAAAAATTGGAAGAAGAAAGAAAATAAGTCATGGCGGATCCAAAATGGATTCCACAGGACTGGGAGTTATAACAAGATAAATCGCAAAGATATTCATTTATCAATACTATTGCTAGCTAGTACAATCTTCTAAATATTTAAAATTTATTAACAGTCCTCAGTAGCACAATTACAAGATGATCATTCTTCGTCATACCATTGCTCTACTCTACAAGAGGAAATCCAATCCTCTCAAGTTTTTGAGCTAAACCACCTGTCAAGTTCAAGAAAAATATTGCAGAGGAATGTTTGTCAAGTGTCAATACTACATATGTATATGCCCTTTCAAATATTTAAAAAGGTATTCATTTGCATATGATCCTATCCTATGATACACACCCAAAACACAATTATGCTGCAATCATGAGCTCATGGCTCATTAAATGTTATGCATGTTCCTATGTATGTCCACGTGCTTATGTTAGACACGGTTAAACAAAACTCAAGTGGTATTCTTAAGAATTCAAGAAGAATAGATCAACAGGTCGCACTTGCCTTTACCCATTAGTTATTAATCCCCTTTCTCAGTTTATTCTAAAAGTGATGAGGCATTTTACAATTCCTAAAGGATATATCCGGTAGTTGACCTGAGAATATTTCTCAAGATAAGTTTGAGCAGTGCATATTTAATCCTTCCCTAGGTAATCGATAATTTCCAACTCACATAGCTATAGCAATTACTCCTCTGTACAATGGTTGTCAATGCTATCCACTAGTAACTTCTTTATTCGCATAAAGTAAAAGTAATTGATCCTTGCATGCATCGACATACAGGGACCATTTGATTAGAAATCTCTACTTGTAGTCAAATGCAACGATCAACCTCAGAAAATCGAGAAAAAAAAAAGCAAGAACATAATTTTTTTAATTAAAAAAGATAAAGAACAGAGCCCATCAATATGATTAAGAGGTAATTAACAAAATGGATAGTAACCAGTAGCAATCTAGCACACCTTTCGCAGGGGGCAAGCAAGGTAATATTTACCCGCGTCTGGGCCACTGCTCTGTTGCTCCTTTCGACATACTCCAGCACCGCACTTACACTCTGGATACTTACAGGGTGGAGGATGCAAATCACTCTCGGTAATCTCATCATCACACCATTTAACAAAGTCTTTACATCTTTTTCCCTAAAACAATACACAAATTCAGCTTAAAAAAAAAAAAAACCATTACTAACTAAACTGATGAACGGGACCCTAAAAGAAGAAACTTGAGTGTGTTAAATGCTAGTATGGAAGCAACCTTTTGATGGGGCAGGCATAATACTTCCTGCCCTTGTTTCTTTCATTTTGGGCCGTTCTAACCTCACAAAACCCATGACCGTAACGGCAATTGATCTTCGTACAAGAGGAATTATCAGTGACAGTGCGCGGGTTGGATTTAGTGTTGGGAGAATTAAGGGGGCAATAGTGCATCCAATGGCCCTGTTGACCGCATCGGTAGCAGATCTCAGCTTGCATTCTTCCGATTATTTTGTCACTGAGGTGGGTTGTAAGCTCAGGGGAAGGAGCTTGGAAATGGGGTGGGGGTTGGGAATGGGGTGGTGTGAGCGGCAAAGACATTTCGGGTTCGCACATTTTTCTCTTTCCCTTGGCACTCGCTCTTGCACAATGAAGAGACAGAAGCACTTGATCTTGTGGTGGGTTCTTGTGGTTGAACCGAAGATGAAGGAAGGCGATGATCTTGATTTAACGCAATCATCCTGGAAATACCCACCAAGACAACCTGCTATATTCCCGACGAACTGTTGGCCTATTTTAACATGGATAAAAATTCAAGACAGCCAAGGCTTAAGTGCACTCCGACGACGAGTCAGGGTGCTATCTGTCTTTTATTTTATTTCATCTTTTTTATTCTTTTCGATTCCTTCTTCTTTTTGTGAGAGGATAACTGTTAGGGATGCTTTTTATTTTTCTGTTTTTCCATTTTTTCTTTTTTATATTTCCTAATAATGATACCTATGAATTTATATTTTTCAGTATTACTCCTAAGAATATAATATATAATTACTGCACCTCAAAAAGTATGTTAATTATTTTAATTATTTTAGATAACATACCATCCAATGATGTTCGAGTTTGGTTGTGATTAATCAAAGAATTTAAAGGAACTCTTCTAAAATATTTTTATAAAATAAAATATAAATAAAAATTTTAAAAATTAATTTTTCATATAATTTGTAATAGTTAATTTCCAATAATTATATACTTAGTCTTATTCTATAACCTTTGGTTTGGAGAAGACTTACTTGACTAAATACGTATTATTAAAAATTTATTATTTTTAAAATAAATTATTAAATGTATTGATATTAAAATTTAATTTATTAATTTAATAATATAAATTTTTGAATAAATTTTTAATAAAATTTAATTTATAAAAGTACAATACTAAGGTCGTTTTCTGAGGCAACGTAGCATATTACCCATAATTGCTGGTCAACTCAAACAGGGTATGATTAGTATTAAAGGTCTGTAGAGTTGGGTTTTCAATTAGGTTTATGTAAAAATTTGGTCTTATAATATAATTTTAGGTTAAGAAATTTTTATTTGATACTCATTTAAAATATATAAAGATTAAGTTATGATTAGTTGAGTTTTAATTAAATTGTTTAGTTTATGCATATTTTGGTCGTTGGTCCAAATTTGAGATCGGGTCAAGTGTAATTAAAAAAAAAACTTTTATTAAGCATAATATAATTATTGAGTGATGGGGCAATTACTTCATATCTATTTAATTTACATACCTAGTACCATGACATGGCATTGGCTAATTGGCACCTTTTAAAGAGAAATATTAAAGACACACTCTACATGTCTAAAAAAAATTTTAAAAGAAAATAAAAATATAAATATAAAAAGTAAAAGTATATAAAAAAATTATATACATATTTAATACGTATTTAAAGGGATGAAAAAATAGGAGAGAAAAATAAGGCCTAAAATATAAACAAATTGTTACCTGTACTAAGAAAAAAAGTATAACTATCACAGATAAAGAAAAAGACCAAGACTCGTATGAGATGGCTCATAGCAGCTGTAAGTTTTACCAATTGGAATGAAAAAGGTTATTTTTAATACAGTCTTCTATGTAAAGAATTAAAATTTTTTTATGAGTAAAAAGATAAAAATTTATATAATTAATATATAAAATTTATTTATACATATATTAAAATTCGTTTAGAATTACTCCTCTCCTGAATTATTGTGGCAGCCTTGACAATAATTTGGATTACCTTCAACAAAGAAGAAGGAAAATTGCGGTGGCTGGCTTCTCGCTGTTGGCGATCGGAAAACATATTACCTTTTAAGGTACATACTGTGCAATTGTGAAGAAATTCTTTACAAAAAAGAAAGTATTAAATTTTTCTCATCTTATTTTAGTTTATTTTAATATTTTAATAATTTTTATAATTTAACATATAAATTTTTTTATTAATTTTTAAAAAATTTTATATTTATCTCTAATGTCAGCAGCTTTCCTTTCTTTTCTTTCATTTTTCCCTCTTTTATTATTTTCGATTTTTCCCTTTTGGAAAAGGAAGACTGACACTTGCTTTTCAAGTTGTTTTTCTTTGCGATCTATTTTTGCCTTTGTCTATATCGTACATAACCCATAAACAGCTAAGAAGCATAGTTATATTACATTCACACATAAAATATTTAAAAGTTAATCATTTTAAAAATCTTTATTTATAATTTACATTTAATCTCATATAAAATTAAAAAGATGATATATAATAAATTAGATAAAATAAAAAATTAAATTATTAATTCAAGAAGGTTAATATATTTAATTAAAATATGTAAATTATGAATAAATAATTATAAGACTATAAATTAAGTTATTTTCTAACAAGACCTACAAAAGTAGAAGAAAATTAGTATTTGATAACTTATCATCAAAAGGCTAATAGATTTAGATAACTTGAAATTAAAATCAGTGTTCTTATTAATTTTTTATCAATTTTTTTTAAAATATCTTTTATTTAGTGGATGAAAATTAATTTTTTAAATATTAAAAATATTTAAATGAATAATATTTTTTAAATAAATTTTTTTATTTATAAAATTTAAATTAAAGCATAATAATTTATTCAAAATATTTAAATTTTTATCAATTAATTAATTTATATTAATTTTACATTTATCATTTCACTGTATGGCTTATCTTTACATTTACATTTAAAAGGCATTCTAAACTTAGCATAAATAATGTTAATATCTTAAAATTATTTAATAATTATAAATTTCATTTTTAAAAAATTTTAAAATTAAAAATTTATAATATCACTCTTCTTATAAAAATAAATTCATTTAAATTAAAAATTTTAAAAATTTAAAATTTTAAAATCTACAGTAAAAATATTTTTTAGTTCGCATAAATAAAAATAAAAAATTTGAATCTACACGTGACTTACGCATTTGATTGACGTAAAGTTTTACCCGTGGTGTAGTGAGGGTCCCACACCCATTGTCGTAACTCTCTCGGAAAAAAACTTGCCTGGCAAGTCTTTGCTATAAAGTGAGACCACATATTTTATATTTTATATGTATATTTTATTTTTTTTGGTAGAATTATATGTATACTTTTTATTAGTTCTATCTGTCATGAACGTAAATTTATCTACGTTCATAACAAATTGAATATTTATCTGCCTGACAAATTGAATATTTAATATAAATAAATATGATTATAAAAGTTTTTGCCTACGAATACAATATTTTAGTCATAACAAATTTATCAAACTCAAATGAGATCTTAACACCCCCGTCCCCCAAAATGACAAAAATTAAATTTTGGTCTAACATTAAGATCAAGCAACACAATATTGAAAACCAATATCAAACCAAATGTAAGATTCGAGGGAACTTTACTTTTTCCTATAACTTTTACGGTTCTTGATTTTTCAAAGTAGATAAGCTCTTTTTCAATTCCTATTGGTGAGTGGAGGTGAAGACATCTCTATTACCACTTATGTGTCCAATAGTATCAAAGCTTAATACTTAATCTTTCATATCGATGATCAAAATTAATTTAAAAAAGAATCACAATACTTTTTCATCTCGTTTCATTAAATTGTCTTTGGCTTTAGAAGATTGCCATTGCTCACTCTCTTAAAATAATGGGGTATTGGCTTTAGACTTGTAATCAATATTCATTGTACTAAAAAGAAATTTTATTGTACCTCTTGTAGTGTGGATTAACTTGCACCATGATAACCTTTGAAGAAATTAATTTTGCATCTGCAACTAGTGCCTCCTTCTCACCATTCATCTCTCAATGTTAATAGTTTTCAAGACAAATTTTTGTTGCCAGCATCTGTAGCAGTATATTTCATAGGTTTTACTCCAAATTGATTATGACTCATTGCATCCATAATGTGTCAAATGTGTGGCATGAGAGAAGACAATAGCAAGGGTGATGACAGCAACAACAAATCCATTGTTAGATGTGGGAATAGGCTGTTAAAATCTATAGCGGTGATAATCCTTAAGATTATTGTAGAAAGTATATGAATTCTAAGTTTATAGTTTAAAAAATGTTATATGAACAGTTATTTTTAAAGATTATTCTGTTGTCCCCTAAGTGCGAAGGCTTTGAACATGGTAATCTCTTATAATTCCACAAACTTTTCTGATTATGTGATGTAACAGAAACAAGATTAGCAGAAATAATAGATTAATATATGAAAGAAGTAATCAAGCAAATAGGAAAGGATTGGTTTTAATACAATATGGCTTTTTCCTAGAACACAAGTTTTTCTCTTCTGTCTCTAGCATCATATGCACATGGATTTTATAGAAGGAAAAATAAATGTTGGTAGTTGGTGGTTATAAATCAAAAGGGTAGTTGGTAATTATAAATGAAAAGGTATGTTGGTAGCCATTGATTCACATAAAACCTTTTAAAACAATTTAATAAAATACAACAGATTAATCAAGGTGGCTTTCAGAAACATATACATTAATGATGGATTACTCTCATTGCTCACATAAAGTTAGATTACATAATGTAATTACTATTATATTAAAACTTGTTTATTGTTGATTAGATGTTAATCTTTCACTTTTGCAAAGGCTTCGGTATTTGCCAACCCCTCCCCCCCCCCCCCCAACCAAAAAAAAAGCAAAAGGAAATTCACCATCTTTTGTTCTTTTTTTCAGCAAAAGATATTCATAATCTTACTAGATCTATTATTAACATTCTTGGCGAGGCCTTTTTTTTGTTGAATTGAAATGTAGCTAGAAATAAACATACATACATATCTAAATCTGTAATTGTTTAGTTGTTTCTTGGTTTTGGGAGTCAGCCCCTTCTAATTAGAAAAAAAATTATAGTAGATCAAATTCCACAAAATAAGAATAACAATAGAGTATAATACTAGTTGACAGCAGTTTGGTTGACTTTATAGTATATCAAATTCCCCAAAATAAATTTGGATGTCTCCAATTTATCTTCGCATCAGTTTGCTCAACTTTCTCTTATTGTTCAAGTTTTCTAGCCACTTGTGCTCCCTTAGCTACGGCCCCAATGCTCCTTCCAACTCTAACGCAAATAGCATGACGAAAGTTAAAACAAGTACAATTGCTAGTACATAGTGAAAAAAATGTAAGCAAATATCATGCCAAAACTTTATAAGACGTCAACCAAACAAAGATCAATTAATTAAAAGCATCTAACAAATTTTTCAACAAAAGAAACTCACATGTTTTGAAAGGGCAGACATTTAAGAGCCGAAGACCGTGTCATATTTGGAAAGATCATTCCTTACTCTGCCCAATTCCAACCTTACATTATTAAGTTTATCAAGTAAGGCAATCTCTTGTGACTCCAACTCAGCCAATCGTTTCAACTTCTCATTGTCAACTTGCACTTCCATAACTTTTCCATAGATGGATGCCAACCACCCTTCTTCAAACCCGAAGGATTCCAATTCAGCAAGCAAATTTCTAAATTCTTCTCGCTTTGATTCATTCATTGCCTTAGGTGTCTCGAAATTTAGGAAGACCAACATGTCAGCCAAAGACTTATAACCCCACTTGCAATACTTTGGGCGAAATCGCTTGTGCCACTCCCACAAATGTGGGTATTTGGCAAACGCCTCATTTAGTAAGGAAGCACGTCTTCCATCAATCTTGAATAAACCCCGGATATCCACCATTTCTTCAGTTGAAGCACACACTTGAGGAGAAAGAGGTGATGCTTCTACAGGTAGTATTGATAAGAAATGCATTCATTAATCATTAGAGTGATAGTAGAATTATATGAACATGCTAATCTTCTAAAACTAGAAGCAGTTCCAAATTAAAAGAGACTACTAACTTAGACAATTGTTTCAGAAATTCACAGTACCTAAAGTTGGGATGTCAACATTAGTCGAGGACCCCTCTATAGAAGTTGGAGATTGAGAAGTTGGTGAGCAAGAAGAAATTAAGGCATGAGGCACCTCCATATAATCAAAGGGTCGCAATTTTTCTAATGCTGAAGCTTTAGGAGAACTATCATCTGCAAGTTGCATGGCATCATTTGCATGATTCAAAGGTATATCAGCTTGTTCTGGAGTTTCAATGGTAACTTCATTCTCTCCCCACTCTACTTGTTCGTTGCTCAAAAATTCAGTGATCGATCCTTTTCTGACCAACTGCTAATTAAGAAGAACAAGAAGTAGAAAGGTATAAATTAGTCTTAAGTCACTTTCATAATTAATAGACTTTTGCCAAGATAATTTTACAATAGGATGTTTTATGCAGAGGAAAAGCCAATTATAGCTTGGTGATGGCCCTCTCACTTGTGAATCAATTAATGCGGCAGCCATTGTAAGATTCTCTGATGTAGGAATATCATTTCGAACACCTTCCCTTATTGTAATTTCTTTGGTGCTCTATGCCATAGAATGAGATACATATAAATTGCTTAGCAAAATCAAAAGATAATCTTGAGTTATATAAAAGAAAATGGAAAAATGAAAAATTAATTTTATACTATTTGTAGATATTGGTATTTTTTAAGGAAGTGATGGTGATAAGTAATAAGAGAGAAGAAAAGATACCTCTATCAAAATTGATGAATCAAATGGAGATGATTTCTCTTCAATAAACCGGGCCTGTGGAATTATAGGACAAATCGATTCTTGTGTTTGTGACTCTTGTCTTCTTTCTGTATCCACTATGAAAAAAACATATATGATTTCATGCAAAACTAATTTTAATTGTATTGTTTGTGCTCATATATCAATTGAACAAAGTTACCTAACATAATTTGATTGGTCTTGGCCTGTAAAGGAGGAAGTTCACTTTTTGATGTTACTTCTATTCCTTCTGAGTTTCGGTCTTCAGGGGCATTTGGAAGGTTAGAAATGATTTCCAAATCTAGGTTTTCATTGATGATTTCTTTCCTTTTACATTCATTGTTGGGATTAATATCTTGAAGAGATCCTAGCTCTAGAGGATTTTCTTTATTATCATTCTTTGAAGAAAGAAAATAAGTATGTAAATTGCACTAAATTAAATGTAGTAAACACATGCAAGTCATATATGATGTCTAATTTAAACAAGGAAAGATATAAAAGACATTGGGTGTGGGAGAGAATTATGACTTATTAATCTAAACGAATTATAGAAATAAGGCATTATATGATGAAGGGAGAAACAAAATAATAGACAACTGTGTCTAGTTGGAGGACAAGTTGTTGGTTGATTAGACCACTAAACATCTTTGGCTGAAGAACACACTAGAGGAGCAAGCGTTGATGCTTGTACTGATGAGAAATGCATTCATAAACATGTTAGTGTTCCAAAATTAGAAGCAGTCCCCAATCAAAGGAGACTACTAACTTAGACAATTGTTTCATAAATTCATATTACCTGAAGCTGGGATGTCAACATTAGAAGAGGACCCCTCTATGAAAGTTGAAGATTGAGAAGTTGGTAAGAGAGAAAAAATTGAAGAATGAGACGCCTCGATAGAATCAAGGGGCTGCAATTTATCTACTGCTGAATCTTTAGATGAACCATCATCTGTAAGTTCCATGGCAGTATGTGCATGATTCAATGGCACATCAGCTTGTTTGAGAGTTTCAGTTGTAACTTTGCTCTCTTCACACTCTCTTTGTTCATTGCTCAAAACTTCAGTGATTGATCCTTTTTTGAACAACTGCTGAGAACAATCACAAGTAAGAAGGCATTAATTAGTCTGAAGTCACTTTCTTAATTACACTTAATAGTATTATGCTAATAGTGTGACAAACTATTTTTGTATAAGGGCGTGTTATGTAGTGGAAAAGCCAATTATATATAGGTTGATAATGGCCTTCTCACTTGTGAATCAATTAATGAAGCAGCTATTGTCAGCTATTGTAAGATTTTCCAATATAGGAATATCATTTCGAGTACTTTCCTTTCTTGTAATTTCTTTAATACTGTGTGCAACAAAATGAGATGTATATAACTTGCACATCAAAATTAATAATAATCTTGAATTATAAAAAAGAATTGAAAAAATAAAAAATAATTTTATATCAAGTTTGTTGGGATTGCTCCACTCATCCAATATTTTTTACGTAGTACTAGAAAGAATTAAGAAAAAAAATAGATACCTCTATCAACATTGATGAATTTTGAAGCGAGCCTGGCTCTAAAGGGTTTTCTTTAATTTCATGCTCTGGAGAAAGAAATAATTAGAAATCATTATTAATAAATACATAGACTGTATAAAGTCAGAAATAGCAAATGCATACAAAGAAAGATATAAAAGGACATTGGATGTGGGAAAGGAATATGACTTATTAATCTAAACAAATTAAAGAAATAAGGCATTATATAATTAATGAAGGGAGATCCAAAATAATAGACACCTGTGTCTGCCGGAATAGCAGTTGTGGTTAAATTGAGTTTTGCACAATCATGCACGTAAATTACACAAGCTTTCTTAATCTGCCACTTGAAACCTTCGCTGGGGTCTGGAATGCTTAGCAGTTTTGCTTGCAACTCAAAAATCTGTTTCCCTTCTTCAGCGGAAGTCTCAGTTTGCAGAATCGGATCGGCGTGCGAGTAGAAGAACTCTTCTAGCTCGGAGGCTTTATCTTTGGTGAGATTTAGTTTGCTGAGCACGTGGGTTGAGGAGAAAGTGAAAAGTCGCAACAAATTGTTGCAGTGGTGGACCATAAGTCCTTTCAAGTTTGGGAAGCACACTAGTTGAGAACCATTATTCAACGTGATTTGATCTTCTAATTCACTGTCCTCCATGATTTGCTCCAACTGTTCACAGTTTCTTATTTTTAATCTTGTCAACTGCGGTAAGCTTCTTGAAATGGAGGCTGAGAAGATAGCTCTTAGTTTATTGCATCCAAAGACATCTAAATATTTAAGACATTGGAGACTCAAGACCTGTGTGGGTCCTTTACATATATAACTTAGCTCAGATAGATTGCCCAACCTCATAGTACGTAATGCTGAGGCCACTGGTGGTGCATTGATCGGAAGTTCTTCAAGCTGAAAAATGCATTCTATAAAACAGTCCCTTAAATCGAGCAATGATTTCTGCACAAATCAGATGTTGCTTATCAAGTTCATCCGCGCAAGTCCATATTTAAATGTTTGATGCAGCAATATAACGGATGATTTTCAAAAATAAAAGAAAAAATTCATTTTATATGTTTAATACAAGTCAAGATTTTATTTTGCTTATTATTATCAGTTCTGAATTTCATCATGTGCACAAAAAGTGGATAGATTGTTCATTTCTGAGTCAATCAAGTGTTCTCTTTCTCTTTATGTTTTTTCTTGGTGATTTTCTCTTTATGGTTATTTGGTTTCCTTTAAAGCAATTTATATCTTTTGATTCGTGAGGAACGTAATCGCATTTGTGCACCATTTGGAATATTACCAACGTCTTTTCCGTTTTCCTACGTGTTGTATATATTATTTTTAAATATATGCACTGCAAATCTAATTTTTAAAAAAATTAAAAAGTAGTATAAAACTTTTTGATATAAATAACATAATTAATTATATTAAATACTTCAAAAGTAAATCTTTAAATTTATAATAAAAAGAAAGAATAGAGTGCAATTCTTGATACAAATATTTGACAAACAAGAATTTTAAAATTTTATTATAATTTTTATGTGGATAAAATAATTAATATGATGTCAAATACCTAATAAAACAAGTATATGTTACAAATTCGTTAAAAAGATTATAAAATGGAGTTTGATTTCTGATTAGATATCGCAATAAAGTATATCTTAATTTCTAATAAAAATGCTTGTTTATTTAAAGATAATTGAAATTTATAATAGCATCATATTTTAGTAAGTAATACTTATAAAATTTATTTCAGGTTTTATGTAGATAAAATAAATGAAACTATATATTAGATAATTAAAAAGAAATAAATGTTCCAAAGTAGAGTTTGATTTCAAATTGTACATAGAAATAAAATTTAGAACAAGTAAAATAATAGATTAAAAAGTTTAATTTCTAATAAGAAAATATTTGTTAAGTCTCAGAATAATTTGGATTTTTAATATAAAAGCGGTACGTGGATAAAAAAGTTTTTTGATAAGGTTATCATAGGTTAGTGAAAATTTTTTACTTTCATGCTTTTATAAATAGTATGGAAGAATAGATTCAGACACATTCGTTACATGTGGCATCTATTAATATTAATTATGAAATAATTAATTATCTGAATTGGACGAGAAGATAATCTATAAAATTAAAACTGATTTCAAAGATAAAATATTGTTTGATGAAGATTAAAATAGTTTCAAAAAGATTTAAGAAAGAAGAGATTAAATTTTTATAAAAGGGATTTGAGAATTTTTAAATTAATTTAATTATAATTAAGTTGTACTTTACTACATAGAAATAAAAAACAATAATTTAAATAAATATAATATTTTTACTTACACTCTCTTAGATATGATATAAATATAGGTTAATGAACTGATAAGCAATAGGAAAAGGAAAGAGTGTACCTTGGGATTTGTGAGATCCACATCCACTTGTGTCAGACAGCGTATGAAATAGCTAATGCTGCTCATCCCTGACTGTGAACATTTATGCACACACACTCTCGCCAAAGTCGGGCATCTCAAGTGAACATTGTTAGGGCAAAAGCTGATCATATTTGGTAGACCGATGAGATTAATGTAATCCAAAGCAGGGAAATCAATGTGGATTTCATTCTGATTCTGATAACATACTTGATCCTCCCCAAGGTATTCTCCCAACACATATTTTAGCTCCGGAGCTCTGTCGATGCGGATATAATTCAATTGTGCCAGGCCTTTAGAAAATGTGGCTGGGAATATAAATTTCAATATCTTGCAATCATTCACATAGATGAAACTTAATAGTGGGAAGATGGAGCCATGGTTTTCATGAGCATGATGGTCTTCCATATCTGTTACTATGAATTCCAGTCTTTCACATCTTGAAATTTTCAATTTTTCCAACAAAATCCTTTGAGCAGTTGACACAGTAAACAAACTAGATAAATTTGAACAATCATTAAGCTGCAGGACCTTAATGTTGAACAATTCTGATGATTGCCTTGAGAGACATTGCGCTGTGTGCAAAGGAATTAGAAGCAATTTTGTGTTTCCGCTTTGCCATGCCTGTAATTCATATTCAGAAAAAGTACTTTTTCATATAACTACACAAGCTTTCATCGAAATAATTAGATATTATAATAATTAATTCAAAGATAATTGTTTACCTCTTTTCACAACTTAAATTAACTAAAATATTTTAAATTAAAAAATTATTTTCATATTTGAGATAACATTTTTATTTAAAATTAACAAATTAAACAATATTTTAATATAAAGTAAAAACTAACTAAACATAGATGCATATTAATTTGATTTTCTTCATTTAAAACATTTTATCTCAAAATAAAAATATAAATTCATAATTTTTGTACCAATAAATACTCCTTTCATAAAATATAGTTTTTACTTACACCTCATAAAATTTAATTGTGACTATTAAATAAAATGCGGTCCATTCATAGATGTGAGACCCACTACATATAATAATAATGAATATATATTCTAAACTTTTAATAAAATACTTTTGGGAGAGTAACATTACTTTTTTTGTACCCTGAGAATTTTAAAGGGATAGTTTAAGGCAATGAATTTCCAAAATCACAATAAAATAATTTATCATTTGAGGCACTAAAAAATTAACCAGAAGAGAATTTCTTGTGTAAGAAATATCTGAAGTATAGAGGAAAGGTAATGTGTATGGAGAATTTCCTAGAAGAGAATTCTCAGTTTATTATGTCTATGGCCATATATATTTGTGCTCTTCAGGTCACAAGCAAATTAATATAAGATGTAGACAAAGAAGAGTGAGTGAGTTTAAGAGTAATGCCGTTGAGGCATTAGGATCTAGCTCTCTTACCACTAAATCAAAATCAACTTCATACATGTTGATAAAATTTGGCAATTCACTCAGACTCAGTCTTGTGCTTGGCAATGAAGGAAGAATCGTCTCCTGGAAGTTCATATGTAGAAGCTCACCTTGCGCTTGATTTTGGCCAAATATGAATTTCAACTTTGTACACTCCGATACTTCCAACTCTTCCAATTGCATGCCACCTCCTGAGGCAAAAGAGATTGGAAATACAAATTCCAGTGCGTCACACTCGCTAAGCTCGAGAGACTTTAACTTCGGGAGCATTAGAGTCCTCTTTCGATCCTGGATATGATCATTGTCATCCTGACTTATTTCATGATCTCCTTCATTGATTTCATTTTTCTGATCATCTATGATAATGTTCTCTAGCTTCTTGCATCCATGTATTTCTAGTCTTTCTAAGAGCACCAAACTTCGAGCAACTGAAGCTACAAAAAGAAATGTCAGCATAGGACAACCTCTCACTTGCAAGACTTTTAGTTTGTAGAAGTTCAGCTTCCCTGTAAATTTATTGTTCAATTGGCTACATCCATCTATTTTTAACTCTTCTAAATTTAGGAATGAGTCACCAGGTGGTGGACCACGGCACAGTTCTTCCAAATGGTCCATATCTTTGACTTCCAGCTTTACCAGCTTAGAGAAGATAGTTGATGACGCCCTTGACAAAAGATTAGTACCGTCAATAAGGCACTCTACGTGAGAACAAAATTCAAGTTTAAGCTGCACTAACTCGTTCATGCCTCCTATTGCTTCAACTATGTATGGACTGAACAATCTATAATCTTCCGGTATTTTCTGCAAATGCAAAACTTCAGCTCTTCGCACAAGATTTTTAACTACTTTATTTGAGGTCCAAGCTTCAAAACACCTAATAGATAATCCTCTATATATCAATTTACCCATTGCCATCTCTAGTCCTGTACTGCTGCCTCCTATTTCTATACCATATCTTTGCAATGTAGGAAAAGATCCATCTTTAACAAAGAAATTTGTAAAAATTTCTTCACCACAGCCATCACTTGTAACTACATTAAAAACACCCAATTCCTCCAATTGTGAACATCCTCCAATGATTTCATAAGGATTTTTTCTGAATTCACAATTTGATAAATACAACAATTTCAAGCATTTGAGCTGAATAATTTCACTTGGCAATTCATCAATCACACAGTAGTGCAATTCAAGAGTCTCAAGTCTCCCTAAGTTTTTTAGCAAAGACAGTTCACCTAATCTCCATGCTCTCAAGTGTAGAGTTCGAAGATTTGTTAATAACTGGATTGATTGTTGCAACGATGGATAATTATGTTTGGACAAATTTCTGTTCATCAAGACTAGAACTCTGAGTTCCTTCATCCCTCTGAAGAATTCATCTGGTACTTGCTTGTCATACCCTCCAACTCTATCGACTAAGAGAATCTCAAGCTTGGACAAATTCAATATTTCAGGATAGTCTCCCATCTCATGGCATCCTAAATACCTTAGCGTAGTTTCTTGCAAAATTGCATTCTTTCTCAGCTCATTGGGATGCTTGTCATTTATCACCTGAATTTCTTTGTTTCCTATCCATAAGGCTACATCACGAACCAAGTCATGCATTTTTACACATTGTCCTTCTTTAGCTTCCAACAACAAACAAGAATCTATTAGCTTGTTTTTAGCAGCGACTGCGTGGCTCCTTGCCCTTCCATAGGAATTCACCTCTCCAAATAGGCCTAGTCCAATCCCAAATCTGGTTAAATTCTCCACATCAATATTATAATCGTCTGGGTAGAAAGAGCATAACAGGAAGAGAGACTTGGCCTTTTCATACTTCAGATTATCATAACTTAGCCGCAAGCATGCATAAACCTTCTTAAGATTATCATCAACATCTTCTAATGATTTTGGTTGCCTCAAGGTTTCTAAAGCTGCTTCCCAATCATCTATAGGTTTGTTCTTCAATGTACTAGCTACAGCTGCAATGGCGACAGGTAACCCTCTGCATTCATTGGTAATTTCTAGTGCCACATTCTTCAAGGCATTAGACGATTCTTCACTAATGCTAGCATGCTTCTGGAAAAGACTCCATGACTCATCCTTAGTCAGTAGAGACAATTCAATTGCTTCTTGGCAATCCATCCCCTTACACACTTCTAGGCTACGGCTAGTTAGCAGAACTCTGCAACCCTTGTGGTTGTTATCATATGGAATTCCTATAGCTTTAAAATCAAGTTTCTCCCAAACATCATCCATAATTATAAGAATCCTTTCACCATTGGTTAATCTCAGCCACAATCTTCTTGCTCTTTCTGGCTCCTGTTCTTCCTCAAATTTCAATCCTATTGAGCTTGCAATGTTGCCTTGAATTATTCTAATATCAGGAGTACTTGACACAACAACAAATATGACCTTGTCAAAAAGCTTCGATTTCTCAACCTGCTTTCCCACCTCTGTTACTAAATTAGTTTTTCCAGATCCACCCATCCCATACAATCCAACCCTAAACCTTTCACCTTTGGTCAATGACTCCATAAGTTGCTTATAAGCTTCTTCTCTACTTGGAAAAGAAACAAAGTCATCAGAAGCATGGTATTCCATGCCAGGAAGCGTAGCAAGGCGAGAGAAGCTTTTGAATTGACTATTTGCATTGAGTTCTATTAGTTGCTGTTTCTTCTTTACCAGCTTCTTACCTAAGCGATATTGCCAAATGCAATTAGGACACCAAGCAAGAAAACATTTCTTCTTTATTTCTGTTTCCTTTTCTAGCTCCTCTGTCTCTACTATGTGACTATGTGCGTCTTCCAACCACTTCTGGACAACACAATCAATCTTCTCAGTATTGTTCTTTGCATTTACTGCACGTTTGTGTATGCTTTCCTGAGTTAATTTCAGCTTTTGCTTTTCACTTTTGAAGTCTTCAACGATGTTGTTGAAACAAAAGACATAACGAGCTTGGTGTTTTGTCTGAGAATATAGATCCTTTGCAATGTCAGATGCAATAGAACCCACCACCTCCATAATTAGAAGCACATATAGGAATAACCTGATATAGAATTGATGAGTCAATCACATGACATGGGAATTAAGATATATATTATTCTTATAAGTTATTCTTATAGTCATAAAAATTGAACAAGACGAAAGAAGTGGATAAAACTCAAGCACTGTATAAATACTTTCTCAACATATACAAATGAACAGGCACAGATATGGACTAGACTTTTTTATATTGATCTGAATAAGAAAATAAGAATAGGATGAACTATATTCTGATAACATCTCAACTGTTAAGTCAACCAAATTAATTCAATTAATAAAGAAAGCATTAATCAGAAAAGAAAACAGAGAAGAGAAAGACAGTTTTGTAGATAGTTAACTACAATCTTTAGTGAAGAATTTTTTTCACAACTGCACACTACGCATATTGGAGGGTAATCCGTTCTCCAATAATCTCCAACAGCAGTGAGCAACCACCGCAATTTCCCTTCTTCTTTCTTGAAGAAGATCCACCATACTGACAAGATTGAAGACTTAGTAACGGAGAGAGTAATTAAATCACTTAGTGCTGCAGTGGGCCATTTCATACAACTCTTGACCTTTTTTTTTTTTTCCCTTATCAGTAAATAATCTTACTTTATCATAAAGTTTGCGTGTTCGATTTTGCTTTTCCTTTCGTGATTTTTTTCTCCCTTTCAAGTCGCTTGCTTTCTTTAATTATATTGTTAACATGGAAAGGATTGTTGTGTAAATTTATTTCTAATCTTGATAAGATTTAGGCTTCAAATCAAGTGGCCAGATTTGGTGAGTCTATGCCTGATTTATGGGATTAGCAATAATCTTTTTCTTTTATATATCATATATATTCAGAGGGAAAATCTAAAATAGTATAAGAAAACAAATGTTGGTATATCTTTACTGCTTCTGCTGTTTTTAAGATTTCCAACACGAGCTCCACTTTAGCTTCGAATCACAGTGATTCATCTTCATCAAGCTGCTGGAAGCTAGAAGTTCAACAATCTAAAAGTACAAAAGCTTCGGCATCTCAGAGATGTTTGAGAAACTAAACCAATGATTATAGGTGGTGGCCAACCCAAAATGCAAGTCTTGCTTTTTTATTTTACTTTAATTAATTTTGATGTTATGATATTCAACTACAACTACCTTCAGTTAATATGCAGATCACGATTCATAACTACTAAAGATGACTAATGATTCTCTTTCTAATTTATAATATCTACAGTTTAAAAAAGATGCACAAAAATAAAGTAAATTATTAAATAGTCTCAAAAACAGTAAAATGTTTTTTTTAAAAAAAAATCATTCTATAAAAAGATATTTTAATTGATCATTTAATAAAAATAATAATTTTAATAGAAATAAAATTAATAAAAAATAATTAATGTTATTTTAATTTTAAAAAATAATAATTAAAAAACAAAATAAAAAGATTAGAACGGTGAACCAGAGAAAATAATATTTACCAAAGGAATTGTGCAGTCCAAAAAACTCTCATGCATTTAACATTATTCCACACAACACTGACCACAAAAAGGGATAAGACAATAATGTTGAGAAGTCCAATTTAAGAAAGGCACACATATTTTTGTGGTTATTTACTTACCACTTTTCCAAAATTCCTTGCGCTATGCCGTGCAATGCAATTCTTGACAATAACGACAATCTTCTACCCCATTTTGGAGCGAACACCTTTTTTCTGCAACAAAATCTGAAAGTAATATACAAAAGTGAGCTATTATATTTCTGAAATACTTTATTTATGCATTTAGATTTACTAATCCTATCTGTAGTTCAATATTTGTGTATTTTTTAATATTTTATTTGAAGTTAAACATAAAATACAAACAAAAAATAAAACTAATCGCTGAAGAAGAAAAATAACTTGCATCTATTAGTGAGAATGACTGTTTGAAGAAGAAAAGAGAACAAAAAGATGTTTATAAACAACACCCATAGAGAGACATACCTCTTCCAAGATATTTTGTAATGGTAATCTCAATCCTTTTCACTTCTGAGCTGCAGTAATTTTTTTTTCCTTTGTTGAAGATAAAGAAAGAAAAGCAAAGGAAAAATGTGAGGTAACAAAATTATAAGCAGCCGCACTGATAGTAGAATGTAAATTTTTTAGAAAATTGAAATAAATCATCAGAGACCAATTTGACTTCAAAATTACTGGCGCACTTTTTATTTTTATTTTTTATTTTGGATAGAAAATCGAGTATTAAAGAGAAAATCAAAAAGAAGACTTCAAACATAAGAAGCAAAAACAGAGATGAAGTAGATTATTCAAAAAAAGGGAAGGAAATCAACAACAAAAAAAGACCTATGTCGATTTGTGTGATTGGATCTTGTACTAAAAGCAACGATACAATGATGTTAATGAAGAAGCAGGATGATGATGAATGTCAAAATGCAAACTAACCAAAATAAAAAGAAAAAAAAAAAAGAAAAATCTATGAAAATGAGAATCAACAGACAGAGACTTACCTCTTTGACTGAGCTTTGTGGGTCTTGCCACAAATTCTTCTGTCCTGTGATGCCACCCAGGAAATGGTAAAAAGCGCGCTGAAGGAGAAACTAAAGTAACTATGGAGCCTTTCGCCGGAGTTGTGAGAGGGGTTAATTAGGGCAGACATAAAGTGAACTGTGTTAGTCTTTGTTAATTGTTTTTTCCATTACCTCCAGCTCATTTTTAATTCCCTTCCGCGTGAAGCGTGCATTTTGTTTTTCTTTTTATTTTTTTCGTACAGTAAAGGGGCCCAAGGTCCATGCGTTTTGTCTTTTTTCAATCATTATAACATATACATAATATTATTTATTAATTAAATTTTATAAAATAAGAATAAATACTTAAAAAAGAAATAAGAACAAAAAGATATTTATAAATAACAATTTAAATATGAATATTTTATAATTTAATTTATAAAATTTAATAAATTTATTTATTAAATATTGTGAAAAAATAATAAAATTAAACAAATATATGTTGTATTGGTTTAATTGGCCTTTGGGGGCTGACAGCAAGACTTGAATAAAGATCTCAACAATGATCAATCAAGCTTTCAATTAAACTTAAACCGCGAACACCCTAATCCAGGTGATACTTAGGTGTTGTTTGAAATTAAAGATCTCAACAAATGAATAAAAAGATGAGAAAAGTTGCTTTGATATTACTTGTAAAAATAAAATATTCACTTTTTTTTAAAAATTATTGAATTAATTAAATTTTATAATTTAATTTATAAATTTTAATAAATATAAAAATTTAAATTTTATGAAATTAAAATTATGTAAACAAAAAAATAAGAGAATATAAAAATAATAAAAAATATTAAAAATAATAAAAAAGATGTGAAAACTTTCTTTCTTACTTTAATAAATTTATATTTTTTTATTTTATAAGTAAATTTAATTTATAAATCTTAATCACTTGTCCACAACATTGATAAGACTGCCACAATAATTGAGGAGAGGGAGCAGTTGCAAATAGTAACACTTACTACTGCCGGGGGCCATTTAATACAAGTCTTGTCTTCCTTTTTTATCAGTAATAATTTCACCTTTTCCACAAAGTTTGCGTGTGTGGTTCTGCTTTTCTCTTTCTTTCTTTTTTTTTTGTTTTTTCCATCCCCTCTAAATTGTGTCAGTGAGCCAACGCCATATCGTCCCTCTTTTTGGGGTTGGCTGACAATTATGCGTCCGCTATTCTGTCTTTTTTCATTCCCTTTAAACCGCGCCAATCAGCCGGTGAGGCTCTTTTCGGGGTGGCCGACAATTATGGGTCCACCACGTTGCCTTAGAATACGAGTATAAGCATTTGATTTTATTCTTAAATTTATTAAATTAACAATAATACTCATAAATTTAATAATTTATTTTAAAATTAATAACATTTAATAATATATATATGTAATAGAATATTTTTTTTCTAAAGTATAAAGTGTAGAATAAGATGCAAAACACACAATTGATTAATTATATACAAAATTTTATTTCCATTTTAATTTTTAACATTTTATTCATATTTCATTTTATAAAAAAAATATTTTAGAAGAGTTGATTCAAATTTTCTCATTAACCATACCTAAACTCAAACAATAAACAATGGTATACTATTTAAAATAATTAATATGCTTTTTGAGTTGCAATGATTATATATTATATCTGTAGGAGTAATATTGAGAATATTAATTTATTGGTAATCAGTATTAGTCTGTGCCCCTTCATGAAACTTCTCTAATGTCGTGCTCCTACAAACTACGCTTCTGAATAATAGGCTCTATATTATTCCAAAAGGAATGGGCCCTATCGGTTGGTTCAGTTCGGCCCATTTGTCTGCGTTTTGCACCAAAACAACGTAACAAAGAATATTAAGAGGACCTTTCTAGCTCTGTCATTTAGGAGTCCTTGTTATTAGGGGTAGGGGTGGGCATTGGACCGGGTCAAACCGTTTCAACCCGCCCCAAACCGTAAAAAAAAAAATTTGGACCGGGTTAAAATGGGGTAAAATAAATATCATGTAATATTTTAGCTTAAGATGGGGTAAATTGGGTGGGGCTGGATTTTGGTCCCCTCCCCATTGGGTTGCCGCGGGTACCCAACAAAATTTACATATATATATATATTTTTAATTCTTATGCTATATACATATATATTTTGAATTCTGATATTATAAAATAGTGTCGTTTTGCAAAATGTCGTTTGAGTTATCTCAGTCCCTCTCTTGTCTAGTCATCACCCCTCAAAACTTTGAACCCTTAATAGTTGACTGAACCTTGCTAACTCGCTCACGCTCGCCTCACGTCTGGCCGTTCCCAAGCCTTCACTCTTCAGCCCATCCTAATCCAAACTAACCCACCCAAATGAAACTGAGTTATTCCAGCCCAAAAATCTTAGTTTGAAGGATCATTTTGGTTGGGGTTGAACTAACTAAATGAGGGATTGGGTTCAAACAGATTGAAAAAATTTTGCCCCAACCCAAATTGCCCCACCTAATGCCCACCCCTACTCAAAACTTCTACAAGCACAAGCAGGCAAGAGGCAACTCAACTTCAGCAAACCAACACCACTCCTCCCTCCCTCGTCTCGAACCCTTGCTTCCTCGACTCCCTCTCTCACGAGCTACAAGTCTCATTCATTGTCTCGTCGTTTTCAATAGTTAACGCTAATCCCTTACCTCCTCCCACCTTGTCTTGACTCGCCTCTTCTCATTTTGGCTTATCTCTTGTCTAATCATCATACTTCGATATTTTGGGTCCTCAATAGTCGATCGAACCTCATCCCGGTTCCACCGCTTGCCTCACATTCGTTTATCCCCATCCTAACCCAAACTAACCCACTCAAGTGAAACCAAACCATTCCAACCTAAGAATATTGGTTTGAAGAATTTTTTGGCTGAGGTTGGACTAACTTAATAAAAGATTGGGTTCAACTGGGTTGAGAGAATTTTGTCTCAACCCAAACCGCCCCACCTAATGCCCACCCCTACTTCCCTCCCTCGTCTCGAACCCTCGATCCCTCAACTCCCTCTCTCATGAGCTATAAGTCTCGTTCGTTGTCTTGTCGTTTTTAACAGTCAACGCTAATCCCTTACCTCCTCCCACCTTGTCTTGACTCGCCTCTTCTCATTTTGGCTCATCTTTTGTCTAATCATCACACATCGACACTTTGGGTCCTCAATAGTCGATCGAACCTCATCCTCGTTCCACCGCTTGCCTCACGTTCGTTCGTCCCCATCCTAACCCAAACTAACCCACCCAAGTGAAACCGATCCATTCCAACCCAAGAATGCTGGTTTGAAGAATTTTTTGGCCGGGGTTGGACTAACTTAATAAGAGATTGGGTTCAACCGGGTTGAGCAAATTTTGCCCCAACCCAAACCGCCCCACCCAATGCCCACCCCTAATTAGGGGAACTCAGTTTTCACTTGAATTGCAATAGAAAGAGCAAAGGCTTCTGTAGCATTTCTTTCAACTTTTAAAGCCAAACTGATAGATGGAAGCAAAGCATCCCCTAGCCATGAGAACCTTTCCTATTTTAGATCTCATCAGATGCGGTTATCTTCTACATGTTCAAACAACAATGCCACTGCTTAATGAAACGAGGATGTCCTCAGTTCTATGCTTCGGCTCTTCAACTAAATGCTAGTTATTCATGAAAATGAGAATGCATAGTACAATAGTATATAGTTGGAACAAAGAGCCCCTTAATAAATGCTAGTTAAGATTGTCATGCGAAGAAACCAAGGGTAAACGACGGATTGCCCTTCTGCATCTGTTGCCCTGCAATATTACCTCAACAAAGTGGACTCTGCTTTCACCTTTTTGGCTCCTATGTTACAATCCATTATAAAGAAAATAAAAAGAATTGTGTTCAAATCATTAGGATTCATTGTTGAGATAAAGTCAAGACAGTTTATACTCAATGATACATCAAGATAATAAAAATATATAAAAAAAATGTTCCTAGTAATTTTTGTGTATTTTATGAAAAAATTTATAAATTATAAAATAAGATTATTTTTACTGAAAGGATTAAACATGAATTTTAATAGAAAAAATTTTACTACGTAATTAACAATATTTTTGACAATTCTATCAAATTTACTATTTATGTATGGGTATTTCAATAATTTAAGATTACATGCAGCATATATAAAATGTAAAGAAGGTTAGTGTAAGTTTTAAAAATAAAAGAAAATTTATGTAACAAATACAAAAAATATGAGAGTTACAGTAATTTACTCTTGTTGACATTATTTTTATTAGTTCTATTTAAAATATCATTTGCCAGTTGTATACATAATTTTTGTGTAATAATACATATATAAATAAATTTTAACCACATTTTATATATACTCTTACATTCTCCATCTCCTTTCATTCTCTTTTTCAATTTTTTTTTATTTCACAACCTACGAAAAAGTGTGCACTCTAATATGAACATATATCATTTTTGTAATTTTTAGTGTTCGCGGCCAAAGATTCGAGCACAAATGCGGGTGCCACTAATTTTACTTTCAATTTGTTTAACCAAGAATAGGCAAGGGGCCCAATCTTTTGACATGACTTTCTCTTTATCACTTTACATTTCTCATTAAAATCATCATTTCTACATATGACATCATTGAGAAGTGTAATTGCTAGGGGGGCAATTTACATCATAAATGTAAAAATATTTGTGATTCATATAATATTTATTGTTTGGATGGATTTAATAAAAAAAACTTTTTATATACTATTTTTGTTTTAAGGGCTTTTATAAAAAGTTATAGTTATTTTCTGTTCATATGTAATATTTAAGAAGTACTTTTGAGTTAAAAAATTATTTAAATGTTAAAATTAAAAACAAACTTTTAATTTATAAATTACTAACAAAGATATATATAGCCACTAAAAAACATGATCTATATTACATCCAATTCATACTCAACTTCCTTCCCATGATAGAACACAAGAAGTAGCTGATATTAGTCAGTAATTTTAGAAGCCTAGCAATACTCAAGAACTAATTAGATTTCTTAAAAGAAGCATGACAAATCATTGGGTTTCCAAGAATCTCTTAATGTGTAGAAACAAAATGAACTAACCTGTCAAATCAACCCACCCCGCCTAGCATAAGGGGCAGGTTGGATTATTATATAGTAAACTCATTT
This sequence comes from Dicorynia guianensis, assembly GCA_037013595.1. Lineage (NCBI taxonomy): Eukaryota > Viridiplantae > Streptophyta > Magnoliopsida > Fabales > Fabaceae > Dicorynia > Dicorynia guianensis. The sequence goes on from JASUAB010000007.1 coordinate 12,207,315, forward strand.
ATTTGCAAGTAAATTAACCCAACCCATGAAACCCATGGGCTAATGCGGGTTTGGGACGAGCCAACCCACAGGTTTTTAATTGCAAATACTAAAGTTAAAATTACATCGTTTTGACCCGCATAATGTAGAAAATTTATGACAAATGCTAGAAAATCTCAATTAGATCTTTATTTGGAGGAGCCAAAGCTTTAATTTCATTTTTTTTTTTTGAAGATTTAGGTGTATTGAAGTATCCGAAGATGAATAAGCATCATTTTTCAATCTTATCAATAATGGCTTATGATGTCTTGGCTATTTATATTGCTATAGTTGTGTTAGAATCAGTTTCTCTATTATTGCTCATGTGCTTAACAAATATAGAAGCTGTATCCTTTTTGAAAAAGTTAAAGCTCTTATTTATACACGTAAATGGCTACATAGTTTTTGCTTCAATGGTAATATTGCTTTGTTTATAACTTGTTCATTATTTAATTTAAGACTTATATTCATTATGACAATGTTATAATCACTTTAATTATTTATTTGGTTATAGATGATGATGAAAATACAATAAAGGTTAAAATAACGTTGTCAAAAGAAGGTTCAAATGCTCCTTATCAACTGCTTGATAAAAATGAATAACAAGACAATGAAGATGATATGGATTATTACTTTTACTTATTTATGATAATTATTATATTGATATTATATTTTAATTACAATATTAATGTGTATATGCAATTTGGTGGTGCAAGTAAATTTTAATTGGCAAGAGTTTGAAGTCAATTGTGGACTATTATTAGTATTATGGAGTTAGAATTTGATTGAGACTGAATATTTTAATGATAGTTTGTAAATCTGTGATTTAATTTAAGACTTAATTAAAACTTTAATTATTATTTTTAATTTAGAATATTATGTTTGGATTATAATTTTATTTAATAGGATATTTTATTTGAATTTTAACTAATTTTTTTTTTTAATTATTGGTGGATTGGCTCACTTAACTTGCAGCCCGCCATTGGTTGGGTTGGGTTAGAATTTTCTCAGCCTACTAGCTATGTAGACCAGCCCACCTCATCCCGCTTGATTACAGACTTACACGAGTTTGAGCTAGCTCATTTTGACAACCTTAACTTCAAGATTCGATTGAGTACCCTTATTTGGTGCATCCATAGGAGCTCATTGACTCATGAGAAAAAAAAAATTTTTGAGAGAAAACGACCAGAAAGAAAGCTTCTTCAAGATTTGTTGATTAGAATAAAAAACCATTAATGGTAAAACCTAATGAATGGTGTATTTTCATAGAGATTGTTGAGAGATTTTAAGGACAAATCACTACATTAAAGTTCCAATCAATTGTGAGGAAGAAGGAAAAAGGGTGAAATTTTTGTGAGAAAACAAAATAGTACGACAAACACAAATTGTTATCTAGGAATAAGACAAGAGATGAAGAATAGCTGAGAAACAATATGAAGATAACAAAGGGCAAATTAAGTTAGTCTAAAAAAATTTTTAGGATATTATTGTCCATAAAAATCATAATAAGAGGACCAGTACTTTTCTCTCCCCTCTACTGCACGTGTGTTTTTAAGAAGCCAAAAAATTTGGCCTCAGAAAAAAGAAAAATTTGATATTTTTTTTCAAAATTCAACTTTTTTTTGAAAAGCTTGTTCAAACACACTTTTGAGTAAAAATAAGCACTTAATGTGTATTTTATTGAATATATATTTGTTTATATATTTGATAAAATGTTAAGTATTTTAATATTATGTTTAATGTTTATAATCTAACTAAATGAAGAGACATGACTTTTGGATAACATTGATGGAAGGCTACCAATGATGTTTTAAAAGGAGTCTAATCCTCTCTCTACCTCTCATGAAACTTATGCTTGTATTCCAAAAAGAAAGCAAAAAGACATAATTCTTAAAAGTAAGGTGTCTACACTTCCATTAGAAAGAGGAGAGGAGAAGGAAGAGAAACCATATTGCCTACACTGACTACTTCTAAAACTTAAAAGTCTAGATGGCATAATATATGTCTTCTTTCTTATTATCAAATGGGTATGAAACACGTGAAGTTCTAAGATCTATATATTTATGAGTATGCTGATTTATTATTTTATGTTTATCCACGAATCAAATGAGAAATCTTACATGTGGTAGCAAAGCATGGTTTATGAACTCATGTATTTTCATTTAAGGTTATAATTTTTTTCTTATCTAGAGATGAAAAAAAAAATCACTTGAATGAGTTCTTTTGCCATTTTCGCACAAGGCCATGAGTTCCTCTTCGTGGGTTTTTGGTGTATGAGAATTTTGAAAGTGTATATAAAGGAATTGGCAAGATGATGAACTATTGGTTATATTGGATTGTAAAGGGATGTCAATGAGAATAAAAAAAATAAACAAAAATGGTGGTTGAGTGCACATGAGAAGAAGACCTTTTACTTCTCAAAACAAATTCTCTTCTTGTGTAAAGATGTATGGCTTGGCATTAATTGCCCAAACCATTTGGGATGTTGATGGAATTTGTTTTTAATACTCCATTCTAATTGGCCAAACCATGTTGGGTGTTGATGGAATTTGTTTTTAATACTCCATTCCTCTTTTGAGAAATAAGAATGAAGTGGCCAATTTATATAAATTGAATAATTTTATGTTACTTAATTTTATATTTAAATGAATATATATTGGCACATTACCTTATGAATGGATTGATTGCCTAGGTATATGCTCATTTTATTGTTCAAATATGATATATATATATATATATATATTGTATGCATGATCTTATGTTAATATAGTTTGTAATCACCAAAGTGGCCAAGCTAGAATCATTATATCTCACACATAAAATAGTCATTTATTCATGACACTTATGAAATGCCTCTTCATGATTTGGTGAATAAATGACATTCATTAATCATTAGAACTTTAGAATTTTCCAAAGGAAAATTATTTGCTATGATTAATGAACATAACTGGAGAAAATTAAAGCTCTTTGATCAAATATATTATGTTCATCCAAATGTGCATATGTGTGTGGTTAAGAATTTTAATTTTTTGATAATGATGAAAAGTGGCATTTATTTATGATAGTATATTGTAGTATTATCTCAATGGTATGTTGTAATATACTCTTATGTTTTATCTAAATCTATAATATAATTAATATTGAGCACCTATGTTATATTTGTAGCAATTTCTTTTCATTTATAAGCTTCTTTTGTTACTATATTTAATGGTTTGAACTTCTTTGAATGGAGTGAACAAGTCAAGTTCCACTTAGGTGTGTTGGATTTATATTTATTGTTATATCTGAGAAAAAAAACTGGGCTAATGTTTAGAAATTTAAATATTTCAAATTACTGCTGTAAGGTTAGGAACTTGCCTATCCTAAAAACTAATCATTTTGTGAATTTTCAAACAAATTTTGTGGTTGATATGCTATAAATATTATCATTGAGCGACACACCTTATCAGAGTGCACTTGGTGATATATTTTAGCATTATAAAATTTTGACTACATTAATATTATGTTTTTGAAATTTTAAATGCCCTATTGGTGTTAAATTTTGAGAGACATAATATGCAATGGTTGTGGAGCATGCTTATGTATTGTAATTCGGGACTCTTAGGTGGGATTACAGTAGCATAAGGGCTCATGTACAATTATTTGCCCAGTTAATTGGATAATTGAGGAAATTGAGTATATATTATATTCCTCTAACTCCTTTTGTGTATATCCTCCAGCAAATGTTCCTATGCAGTACAATACTATGATTATGTTGACTGGGACAAATCATGAGGAATGGGTTCACCGCTTAAAATTAAATCTTGCGGTTATGAAAGCTGATATTGCTCTTTATAAGGATGAGCCTCCCATGCCCACTACTGGCTCTTCAGATGCTGACAAAGCAGTATATAATGACTGAGAGCATTCTAATAAAGTATGTTTAATATTCATGACATTATACATGGACAAATCCATGATAGAAAGCATTCCTGATTATGAATCCTTGACTACCAAATAATTCTTGAATGCTGTGAATGCAAAATTTATGAAATTTGATAAAGTTGAAAAGCCACAGTATATAACTCTGATAGTTAAAAGCCAATATGATAGAGTCAGTAGAGTACATAAGTACATGATGAAAATGCTTCATTATTATAATAAGTTAAAATCTATGAATGTTGACCTGAGTGAGACTTTCCTTACTTGGAGAATATTAGATTCTCTTCCTTCTCAATTTGATATGTTAAAAACATCATATAATGCTCAAAAGATAGAATGGAGCATGAATGATTTAATTTCTATTGTTACCTAAGAAGAAGAGAATCCAAAGAAAGGCAAAGCCTTATTTATACAATCAGTTTTATGTGGTTTCCAAGATAAGGGGAAATATCAAAAGGTTGACAAGGCATTAAGAGGAGGCAAAGGTAAGAAAAAGATTGATAAACTTGGCCTAAAGAAGGCTAGTAATTCTTCTAGTAGTTCCTTTTTCAAAGGGAATTGTAGATTTTGTCAGAAATATGGGCACAAATAGGCTGACTGTAAGACCTTTAAAACCTGGATAGAAAAGAAAGGTACTCATTCTCTTTCTATTTTGTTTTGAGTCAAACTTGGTTGATGTTCCTCCTAATACTTGGTGGTTAGATAGTGACTCCTCTATTCATGTTACAAATTATTTTCAGAAGTTCACAAGCAGTAGGAGGCCATATGATAGAGAACTGTTAGTATGTATAGCAGATGGAGCAAATATGGATGTAGAATCCATTGGACTTGTATCATTAAAATTGCCATCTGGACATATTTTGTATTTGAAAGATTCTGTTTATATTCCCTTTATGAGGAGAAATCTGATTTCTATATCTATTTGGACAAATGTGGATATTCATTTATGTTTGGTTATGGAAAAGTTACTATTTATTATGAATCACGTATTGTTGGTAATGGTTTTCTACGTGATGGTCTATATTTACTTGACATTGATTGTTCTTTGGGTAATTTTTCTTCTTCTTTTGTGAACTCTATTAGTGGGAATAAACGCAATAGAGTTAATGAGAATTCCTCAATGTTGTAGCACAGAAGATTGGGTCATATTTCTAGGGAAATACTGGAAAGGTTCATCAAAGATAATGTATTGCACAGCTTAAATTTCTCAGATTTTGACACCTGTATTGATTGTATTAAAGGAAAGTTGACTGTAGCAACTAAGAAGAAACAATCTAACAGGTGCCAAGATATTCTACAATTAATCCATATAGATGTTTGTGGGGCAATCAACCCCACTGCATTGGGTGGTTTTAAGTATTTTATTGCTTTTATTGATGATTATTCTAGATATGGATGGGTTGAGCTTCTTACTGATAAATCTAAATCTTTAGATGCTTTCAAAGTCTTTAAAGATGCTGTTGAGCTAAAAACTGGAAAGAAAATCAAAGTTGTGAGATCAGATAGAGGAGGAAAATATTATGGCAGATATAATGAGACCAGAAGAAATCCTGGTCCTTTTGCTTGATTTCTTCAGGAGTATGGTATTGAAGCACAATATACCATGCCTGGTACTCCTGAACAGAACGGTGTAGCTGAGAAGAGAAACAGAACAATAATGGATATGGTGAGATGTATGCTTAGTCATTCTACCTTGCCAGATTTCTTATGGGGAGAAGCTGTCAGGACTACTATGTACATTTTGAATCAAGTACCTAGCAAGTCAGTGTCTAAGACTCCTTATGAGCTTTTCTCAGGCAAGAAGCACAGCTTACAACATTTTCATGTTTGGAGTTGTAAGGCAAAAGTTAGACTTTATAATCCACAGTTAAAGAAGCTTGATTCAAGGACTATTAGTGGTTTCTTTATTGGCTACTGTATTAGCTCTAGAGGATACAAATTCTATTGTCCTCATCATACCACTAGAGTCATTGAATCAAATAAGGCTATTTTCTTTGAAAATGAAATGTATGACAAGCATCAGGAAACACGTAAAGTTGATATACGAGAAGAGTGTATTGTGTTTCCAAGTCCAATTATGCCTGTTTCTGTTTCAATACCTCATCAAATTGCTCAATCTAGTGTTGTACAATCACCAGCTGATTTGGATGACATGCAGGTAGTTGATCATCAAGAAATTCTGTTAAGAAGATCAAAAAGGGTTCATAAACCCAATGTTCATCCAGATTTTGTTTATCTACAAGAGCATGAATTTAATGTTGTTGATGAGTCTGATCCTTATACCTTTCAACAGGCTATTGAGAGTCCTCAGTCCTCTGAATGGTTGAAAGCTATGCAAGAGGAATTGACATCTATGTATCAGAATTATGTCTGTGACCTTGTGAAATTGCTTCCTGAATATAAAACTGTTGGCTGTAAATGGGTCTTTAAGACCAAACGTGATTCTACAGGTACCATTGAAAGGTATAAGGCCAGATTAGTTGCAAAGGGTTACAGTCAGAAAGAAGACATTTATGGAGAGACTTTCTCACCAGTCTCTACAAAAGATTCCTTTCGAGTTGTTATGGCCCTTGTAGCTCACTTTAATCTAGAACTCCATCAGATGGATGTAAAAATGACTTTTTTGAATGGTAACTTATCAGAGAATGTATACATGGATCAACCTAAAGGATTTGTAAAGCAAGGCCAAGAGGGCCTGGCATGTAAGTTGAAAAGATCTATATATGGTCTAAAACAGGCCTCGAGCCAATGGTATCTTAAATTTGATCATGTTGTGACCTCGCTTGGCTTTAAAGAAAATCCTATTGATCAATGTATTTATCTCAAGTTTAGTGGGAGCATTTTTATCGTTCTTATGCTATATGTTGATGATATCTTGGTAGCCACTAATGATATGAGTCTTCTTTGTGATACAAAACAAATGCTGTTAAGCCATTTTCATATGAAAGATCTTAGTAATGCCACTTTTGTTTTGGACATACAGATCTATCGTGACAGACCCCAGGGCATTCTTGGTTTATCTCAGAAGACTTATATTGAGAAAGTGCTTAGCAGATTTAATATGAAATCTTGCTCCCCTTGTGCAGCACCTATTTTGAAAGGTGAAAAGCTTTCGAGAACCCAGTGTCGTCAAAATGATGATGAGCGAGTCGAAATGAGTAATGTCCCATATGCTTTTGCTATTGGCAGCCTGATGTATGCTTAAGTATGCACACGTCTGGATATTTCTTTTGCTATTAGTGTGCTTGGCAGATATTTGAGCGATCCTGGTCATGAGCATTGGAGAGCAGTCAAGAAAGTTATGAGGTACCTTCAAGGTACCAAAGACTACATGCTTACTTGCAGTAGATCTAGTCATCTTGAAGTGACTAGATATACTGATTTTGATTATGTAGGTTGTCCAGATGATAAGAAATCTACTTTTGGATATATATTTCTAATGGCTGGAGGAGCTGTTGTATGGAAGAGTGCTAAACAAACTCTTACCGCAACTTCAGTTATGGAACAAGAGTATATTGGTTGTTATAAGGCTACTCGTGAAGCCATATGGCTTAGGAACCTGATCTCAGGATTCCGTATTGTTAAGACTATTGATAGGCCTCTAACTATTTATTGTAATAACTTTGCTGTTATATGTTTCTCTCAGAATAATAGAAATTCTGCATGTACTAAACATTTTGAGGTTAAATATCAGTTTGTTCAAGAGAAAATACAAGAAAAACAAACTCGCATTGAGCATATAAGCATTGAGCTTATGATTGCTGATCCACTAACCAAAGGCTTGACAGCCACAGTGTTTCAAGATCATGTAACCCATATAGGTGTTGTGAAACATGTATGATGTTTTGGGTTAGTGGAAGAATGTTGTTATTGTACTATGGTAATGTTGTATGTCTCGAGACAATTATGAAATAATCACTGTTGTTGATTATTGTAACTAATACCACAGATGTTGTTATGTGTAGTATTATTGTATAATATTGATGTTGACCTTATAAGAGACATTTTGTTGTAGTCTCAATTATGTAACTTTGAGATATTGTTGTTGCTCAATAAGCATCGTGGATGCTAGGACCATTATGTTATAAGATTGCACATATTCTACTTTTGTGGTGTAAATCCTTATCCCACACATCTACTATTACTTAAGTCATGGAATTATAGGTGTTTTGACATGTATGATCTCAATATCCCTATCGGACAAGTTTTTTGCATTATTGGATACTTATAGTCTCATTTTGGACTTAAGGTTTGATGTAGTTAATATTACTTGTCTCACCATTGACATTTCTGTGGCCACTTTCGATAATATTAATCTGGAGAATTATGTTTTATGACCTTGACATATATATAGTCCAAGTGAGAGATTGTTGGATATTTTTTCTAATACATATATCTAAATATTTTGAAATAAATATATCCTTATAAATTACGAACTTATATATATGTCAAGTATGGACATGTATATATTGTTAATAAAACTCAAATTAATATTCGTCAATGTGAGACTTAGTTTGTCACTTTTATTGTGGACTTTTGTATTTGTGAGCTTTGTTATATTATCCATAATGGGAAGAATAATATAATTTGTATTATTACAAGGAAAAGGGTCCCTACTCTTCGTCTGTTATGCAGTATTAGTGTCCTATTGATCTAATACACAGATATATGGTTTGTTATATATATTTACATATATCGGTTAGCAAAATGCATAATCAGATAAGGAGAATAGTGCGCACTCTTTGTTCATTTTGTCAACACTCTCAGGTTACTGTTCATTATTATTCACTCATCTGCTCCTTGCTGCGGCTTCCGTTTTCTTAACCAATCTTCATCAAAATCATAGATCCTTCAGGTAATTCTCTAAATTTATATATATTAGATGATTTGTATGTTAGAAATGGTTACAGTTTTGCATTTTAAATGTAAAGAAATGTTAGCATGTAGGTCTTGCCACAAATTCTTCTGTCCTGTGACGCCTCCCTAAGAAATGGTAAAAAGCCCCCCGAAGGAGAAACTGAAGTAACTATGGAGCCTTTTGCTGGAGTTGTGGGAGGGCTTAATTAGAGCAGATGTAAAGTCAATTCTGTTAGCCTTTGTTAATTGTTTTTTCCATTAGCTCCCGATCATTTTTAATTCCCTTCCGCGTGAAGCATGCATTTTGTCTTTCCTTTTTACTTTTTCGTTCAGTAAAGGGGCCCGAGGCCCATGCATTTTATCTTTCTTTAATCACTATAACATGTACTTGATATAATTTGTTGATTAAATTTTATAAAGTGAGAATAAATATTTTAAAAAATAATAAAAATAAAAATATTTATAAATTATATTTTAAATTAAATATTTTATAATTTAATTTATAAAATTTAACAAATTTAATTATTAAATATTGTAAAAAAAAATAATGAAACTAAAAATATATAGGTTTAATTGGCCTTTCGGGGGTGACGGCAAGACTTGGATAAAGATCTCAATAATGTTCAATCAAGGTTTCAACTAAACTTAAACCGTGAACACCCTACATCAGGTGATAGTTCGGTGTTGTTTGAAACTAAAGATCTCAATAATGGAATAAAAAGATGAGAAGAATTGTTTTGATATTACTTGCAAAAATAAAATATTTATTTTTTAAAAAAATTATTAAATTAATTAAATTTTATAATTTAATTTATAAAAATTAATAAATATAATAATTTAAATTTTATAAAATTAAAATTGTATGAGTAAGAAAATAAGAAAGTATAAAAATAATAAAAATTATTAAAAATAATGAAAAATATGATGATGCTTTCGTCCTAGCCTTAATAAATTTATATTTTTTTATTTTATAAGTAAATTTAATTTATAAATCTTAATCACTTATCCACAACATTGAGAAGACCGCCACAATAGTTGAGGAGAGGGAGCAGTTACAAATAGTAACACTGGCTGCTGCTGTGGGCCATTTAATACAAGTCTTGGTCTTTTTCTTTTATTAGTAACAACTTTACCTTTGCCACAAAGTTTCCGTGTGTGGTTCTGCTTTTTTCTCTTTATTTTTTTTTTTCATCATTTAAAATTGTGTCAATCAGCCAATACCATGTCATCCCTTTTACTAAAGAAAAATAATACATCAACGTATTTTTGTTTTATAATTCAGTCATATTTTTTATGTAACTAAATTTTAAAAAATAAATTATTTCTCATTTAATACTAAAATTTTTATCCAATTAAATTATATCATAATTATAAAAAAAACGTAAATTTATGAGCATGATATGACACCAATCTTACTAACGGTGCTCTTTTTGGGATGGCTGACAATTATGGGTCCGCCATTCTGTCCTTTTTCATCCCCTTTAAATGGTGCCAATCAGCCGATGAATTATGCTCTCTTCGGGGTGGGCGACAATTATGGGTACATTACTTTGCTTTAGAAAACGAGTATAAGCATTTGCTTTGGTTAATAAATTTACTAAATTAACAATAGTACTAATAATTTTAGTCATTTATCATCAAATTAATGAACTTTTAATAATACCTATTTAATAGAGTATGTTTTCTCCAAAGTATAAGGTATAGAATAAGATGCAAAACACACAAGTGATTAATTATATAAAAAATTTTATTTCCATTTTAGTGTTTAAATTTGTATACATATTTCATTTTATAAAAAATATTTTAAAAGAGTTGATTACAATTTTCTCATTGATCACAACTAAACTCAAACAATAAACGATGGTGTACTATTTGAAATAATTAATATACTTTTTGAGTTGCAACAATTATATATTATATCTGCAGGAGTAATATTTAATTTATTGGTAATCAGTATTAGTCTGTGGCACTACATGAAACTTTTCTATTATTGTGCTACAACGTATTACGCTTCTGAATAATTGGCCCTATATTATTCCAAAAAAAATGGGCCCTATCAGTGGTTCAGTTTGGCCCATTTCTCGAGAATATTGGGAGGGCTTTCCTAGCTCTCTCACTTAGGGGTCCTGTTATTAGGGGAACTCAGTTTTCACTTGAATTGCAACCGAAGGAGCAAAGGCTTCTGTAGCATTTCTTTCAACTTTTAGAGCCAGACTGATATATATGGAAGCAAAGCATCCCCTAGCCATGAGCATTTTTCCTATTTTAGTTCTCATCAGATGCGATTATCTTATCAATCTTTAGTTGGGGTGACATGCTATCTTCTGCATGTTCATTCAACAATGGCGCTACTTGATAAAATGAGGGTGTGTTCAGTTCTATGCTTCGGCTCTTCAACTAAATGCTAGTTATTATGAAAATGAGACAGCACAGTACAATAGTATATAGTTGGAGCAAAGAGCCCCTTAATAAATGCTAGTTAAGATTGTCATGTGAAGAAAGCAATGGTAAACGATGGATTACCCTTCTGCATTTGCTGCCCTGCAATATTTCCTCAACAGAGTGGACTCTGCTTTCACCTTTTTGGCTCCTATGTTACAACCCGTTATAAAGAAAATAAATAGAATTGTGTTCAAATCATCAGGATTCATTGTTGAGACAAAGGCAAGATAGTTTGTACTCGATGATACTTCAAAGATAATAAAAATATATGAAAAAATGTTTCTAGTAATTTTTGTGTAGTTTATGAAAAAATTCATAAATTATAAAATAAGATTATTTTTGTTGAAGGGATCAAACATAAATTTTGACAAAAAAATTTTACTACATAACTAATGGTATTTTTGACAATTTTAGCAAATTGGCTATTTATCTATGGGTATTTCAATAATTTAAGATTACATGTAGCATATATAAAATATAGAAGAGGTTAACGTAAATTTTAAAAATAAAAAAAAAATTGTGTAAGAAATACAAAAAATATGTGAGTTACAGTAATTTACTCTTGTTGATATTATTTTTATTAGTTCTATTTAAAATATTATTTGACAGTCGTACACATAATTTTTGAGTAATAGTACATATAAATAAATTTTAACCACATTTTATTGTTGGATGTGGCCTGATAAATAGATAAAATAATTGTATTTGTCTTTAATATTATTTAGTTAAAGATAATTAAGGTTATATTTAATTTCAGTTACTGTTTTAATAGCTAAATAAATCTCACCTGTACATCTAGTTACTTGATAGACATACTAGATTTAAGCAAAACTAACCCTATTAAATTGGTCATTCCTCTACCCATAAAGTAGTTACTCAATAAGAAAAACTGCAAAAAGAGTAGTGAAAGTTACAATACCAGGGTCATCCATCGTTAACAGCAAATTGGGTGCCAGTAAAAGAAGGGAAAGAGGGAGAAATTAATTTAAGAAAGTAATCTGTAATGGCCTCTACAATACCAGGTATGTATATTTAAGTTTATTGTGAGAATTATTATGAAATTCTATAGATTTGGGAATTAGGAATTTATATAACAATTGGTATCAGAGCATGGTTAGGAATTTCATAATCATTGCTTTAGTTGCCTTTGCATATGAAGCTGTTTCTGACGCCTATATCTGTTTGAAATTCTGGTATCTAAATTTTCGATGGAAAATTTTAAGTATGTTGATTTGGGCTCAAGAACATTCAGAAATAGACCTTGCTGTTTTGTTTGGTAACGAATGCAATTTTCTCTACTTTGAAATGCCATTCCTTAGCTGCCACCTATTTGATAATATGCCTACGTCATTTTCATTATTTTTTTTCCCATTTTATGCTTTATATGGACGAGAATGCATTGGGTGAATGCTACGTGAGGACTTTTGCCCATTTTTGACTTTTTGTTTGTCCATATATGCTTTTAATGTTGATCAGATTCTTTGGATGAAAGATATATAATATTCAATTGATATCACACGAATTGATGTTTATGGATAATATACAAACATTAAAAGTAAAATTCCAGTTAAATTATTTTTTATAAATATATATATATATATGCAAACTTAAAGATATAATTACTAGTTTGTATACTTATATGTATAGGAGGATTCATTATGTTTAAATGAGTGTAAACTTTGATGATACGCTGCTGCACTTATTAGTTTGTGTATGTTTATATGACTTATCTTGAGAATAATATCAATTGAATAGAATAAAAAAAATGTATCATTATTTTTAAAGGATTATCATTAAGTGATTTGAAATTTATTTTAAGATGATTTGTTTGTCACCAAAGTGGCCAAATCATAAGGGTAATAAATTTCAAATAAAGACAATTATTATGTGATTAATATATATGTATTCATTTAAGTAAGTGCCTATTATTGTTAATTGAGTTAACTGTTTGTCAAACTGTTAAGATTTACCCAAATGTAAATCAATTTTTTTACAAATAGTGAACGTAAAAGTAGTAAATTAATTTTCTTTAATCACATATATTTGTTTATCCAAAGATAACATATGTGATTGACTAAGGATTTTAATTTACTAATTAAGATTTAAAAAAATTTTTGGCATTTAATTTATGATAGTATTTTATAGGATCTACCCAAAGGAGAGCTATAATATACTTTTATGATATTGTTGTTTGTTTATCTGAATCTGTATGAAGTTCTAAATTTTTGTGCAATTATGCATTATTTTGCAGCTATTTCACTTCATTCGCAAGCTTCGTCTGTAACTGTGTTTAATGGGGTGAATTTCATCGAGATGACTAACATTGCAGCAAGATTAAGAACCTTGGGGATGAATGTGGATGACTCATTTATTATACAGTTCATTTTGAACTTGCTTCATCATGAATATGGGCCATTTCAAATTAACTACAACACTATTAAGGATAAGTGGGATGTTAATGAATTGGCCAGCAAGCTTGTTCAAGAGGAAACAAGGTTAAAGAAGCAAGAAAGTCATTCAATCAACCTCATAGGGCAAGGAGCTGGAAAAGGATTTAAGCCAAAATCCAACAAGTTCAAGAAAGGAAAATGCCTACTAATGTTGTTAAGGCTGAAAAGAAGGAACAAAAGGCAAGCAAATGTCACTTTTGTGGAAAAGTTGGTCATTTCCAAAAGGATTGCCAAAAACGTAAAGCTTGGTTTGAAAAGAAAGGTGAGCCTAGTGCTTTAGTATGTTTTGAATCAAACCTAGCTGAAGTTCCTCATAATACTTGGTGGCTTGATTCTGATGCTACTACTCATGTATGTAATATGATGCAAGGATTCCTTACGATCCAAACCACAAATCCAAATGAAAGTTTCTTATCTATGGGGAATCGCATGAAGGTACCAATTGAAGGCATAGGGACTTATCATTTGGTCTTAGATACTGGATATCATTTGGGCCTATTAAGAACTCTTTATGTACCTTAAGTTGCTAGAAACCTTATTTCCTTATCTAGACTGGATGTTTCTGGTTTTAATGTTGAGTTTGGACATGGTTGTTTCAATTTATTTAAGGATAATTCTTGTATCGGATCTGGTATCCTTTCTGATGGTTTATATAAATTGAAACTTGATAATGATTTTGCATAATCTTTGCTTGTAGTGCATCATAATATTGGAATCAAACGTAATAAACTAAATGATCACTCTGCTTACTTGTGGCATAAACGTTTGGGTCATATATCCAAAGAAAGAATAGAAAGACTAGTAAGGAGTGAAATTCTTCCTAATCTAGATTTTTTTGATTTTGGTTTTTGTATGGATTGTATTAAGGGAAAGCAAACCAAACATAACAAGAAAGGAGCCACAAGAAGACACAGCTTCTTGAAATTATACACACTGATGTATGTGGACCTTTTGATGTTCCATCTTTTGGTGAAGAAAGATACTTCATCACCTTTATCAATGATTTTTCATGTTATGGTTACGTCTATTTGCTTAAGGAAAAATCTCAAGCAGTGAATGCCTTTGAGGTATATGTAAATGAGGTTGAAATGCAACTAGATAGAAAAGTGAAAATTGTAAGATCTGATAGAGGTGGTGAATACTATGGAAAACATGAAGAGTCAGGTCAATGTCCAAGTCCATTTACAAAATTCCTCGAAAGGCATGGCATATGTGCACAGTATACTATGCCAGGCACACCTCAACAAAATGGTGTGGCAGAAAGGTGTAATAGAACCTTAATGGACATGGTTAGGAGTATGATGAGTAACTCCTCATTACCCAAATTATTGTGGATGCATGCATTAAAAACTGCCATGTATTTGCTTAGTAGGGTTCCTAGTAAGGCAGTTTCAAAGACTCCTTTTGAGCTTTAGATTGGTAGGAGGCCTAGTTTAAGACATTTACATGTACGGGGCTGTCTAGCAAAAGCAAGAATTTATAATCCACATGAAAGAAAATTAGATGCTCGAATGATTAGTGGTTGCTTTATTGGTTACCCAGAGAAATCTAAAGGGTATAGGTTTTACTGTCCAAACCATAGTTCAAGAATTGTGGAAACTAGAAATGCAAAATTTTTGGAGAATGGTGAAGTTAGTGAGAGTGTTGAAAGAAAGGATGTTGACATAAAGGAAATCAGGATAGACTTTCCTCTACTTGTAAATATTCCTTTATTAACATCTACTTCAAGTGTTGTCCCAGTGACTGAAGATAACACTGATCAACATTTGAATGATAAAACACTCATAGAAGAAACTAACTCACAAGTGTCTGACACAATTGAACCACAAGAAATACCTTTAAGAAGATCTGAAAGACAAAGGAGATCAGCTATTTCGAATGACTATGTGGTTTATTTGCAAGAGTCAGATTTTGATCTTGGAATCAAGAAAGATCCGGTTTCATTTTCACAAGCCATGGAAAGCATTGAATGTGAAAAGTGGATAGATGCTATGAAAGAAGAAATGAAGTCTATGGAACAAAACAAGGTCTGGGATCTCATTGAATTGCCAAAAGGTTAAAAGAAAATTGGGCATAAATGGGTCTTTAAGACCAAACGTGACTCGAATGGCAATATTGAATGATATAAAACTAGACTTGTTGCCAAAGGCTATACTCAAAAAGATGGCATTGATTATACTAAAACTTTTTCACCAGTCTCAAAGAAAGATTCATTAAGAATCATTTTAGCATTAGTGGCTCATTATGATTTAGAGTTACACTAAATGGATGTGAAAACAGCCTTTCTTAATGGAAATCTTAAGGAGGAAGTTTATATGGACCAACCAGAAGGTTTTTGGGTTGATGGAAAAGACCAAATGGTGTGTAGACTTAAAAAGTCAATATATGGACTAAAACAAGCTTCTAAACAATGTATATTAAGTTCAACGACACCATAACATCTTTTGGATTTGAAGAAAACTTGGTTGATCATTGTATATATCGAAAGGTCAGTGGGAGCAAGTTTATCTTTTTAGTTCTATATGTTGATGATATTTTGCTTGCTACAAATGATTTGGGCATATTGCATCAAATGAAAGATTTTCTCTCAAAGCATTTTGAAATGAAGGATATGGGTAAGGCATCCTATGTAATTGGAATTGAAATATTTTGTGATAGAAAACGAGGGTTGTTAGGTTTGTCTCAGAAAGCCTATATAGAAAGCATTCTTGAGAAATTCAATATGGATAAATGTTCAGCTGGGGTTGTTCCTATCAAAAAAGGGGACAAATTCAGTCTTAAACATTGTCCAAAGAATGATTTAGAAAGAAAGCAAATGAAATCAATTCCATATGCTTCTGTTGTTGGCAATTTAATGTATGTACAAACCTATACCAGACCAGATATCAATTTTACTGTTGGAATGCTGGGAAGGTATTAGATTAATCCAGGAATAGATCATTGGAAAGCTGCTAAGAAAATTATGCGGTACTTACAAGGAAGGAAGGACTACATGCTCATGTATAAAAGAGCAAATTAGTTGGAAGTACTTGGATACTCAGATTTAGACTTTGCTGGATGTGTAGATAGTCGAAAGTCCACATTTGGTTACCTATTCCTACTAGCAGGAGGAGCAGTATCATGGAAAAGTGCAAAAGAATCCATAGTTGCTTCATCAACTATGGAAGCAAAATTTGTGGCTTGCTATGAAACAACAAATCATGCATTATGGCTGCGGAACTTTATTTCAGGACTTGGGGTTGTCGACACCATTACCAATCCAATCCGTTGAAATTTTTTTGTGATAATGTTGCAGCAGTATTCTTCTCTAAGAACGACAAGTACTCTAATGACACAAAACATATTGAGTTAAAGTTCTTTGTCGTTAAAGAAGAAGTCAAGAAACAAAGAGTGTCCATTGAAAATGTTAGTACTAGTGAAATGATTACAGATCCTTTGACAAAAGGATTACAACCAAAACTATTTAGAGAACATGTACACAAAATGGGTCTTGGTTGTCCTTATGATTGATATTTATTATGATGATGTTGACACTCTAAGCTCAATTAATTTGTTTCTGACTTAAATATGAATTTCCTATTTGTTATGATAGTGTACACATTATAGTGGACCATGATGAAATGTGATTGCTATTTATAGACCTTGTATGGTGAGTTACAAATGTTGTAGTATATGGAAGGAAGTATGTTACAAAACTACGTACAACCACCATAACTCACATTTAATAATTTACTATACTATGGTAAGTATGATGATAGTCATTGGTGAGATTTATTTTTATGTGCGTAATATGTTTAAGCTATTAAGATAAAATAATTGTATTTATCTTTAATATTATTTAATTAAAGATAATTAAGGCTATATTTAATTTCAGTTACTGTTTTAATAGCTAAATAAATCTCATCCATACATCTGGTTACTTGATGGATGTACCAAATTTAAGCAAAACTAACCCTCTTAAATTGGTCCTTCCTCTGCCCATAAAGTGGTTACTCAATAAAAAAAACTACAGAAAGAGTAGTGAAAGTTACAATACCAGGGTCATCCATCGTTAAAAGCAAATTGGGTGCCAGTAAAGGAAGGGAAAGAGGGAGAAATCAATTTAAGAAAGTGATCTATAATGGCCTCTACAATACCAAGTATGTATATTTAAGTTTATTGTGAGAATTATTATGAAATTCTACAAATTTGGGAATTAGGAATTTATATAACATTTGTATTTACTCTTGCATTCTGCATCTCCTTTCTTTCTCTTTTTCAATTTTTTATATTTCACAACCTACGAAAAGTGTGCACTTTAATATGAACATATACCATTTTTGTAATTTCATAGTGTTTGCGGCCAAAGATTCGAGCATAAATGTGAGCGTGACTAATTTTACTCCAAATCTGTTTAACCAAGAATGGACAGGGGGCCTAGTCTCTTAATTTGCAATGTCCACAGGTGTTTACACTAGGCAAGTGATTTTGCATTCTTGGTGTTTTTTCTATTTCATTTTTTTTATGTCTATGTTTTTTTTTGGTTTCCATTCTTTTGATATTACTTTCTCTTTATCACTTTACATTTCTCACTGAAATTATCATTTATACATAGGACGTCACTAAGAAGTGTATTAGTTAGGGATATCTGTGACTCACATAATATTTATTGTTTGGATGAGCTTAAGAAAAAAGAACTTTTTATATATTATTTTTGTTTTAAGGGCTTTTATTAAAAGTTACAGTTATTTTGTGTTTGTATATAATATCTAAGAAGTACTTTTGAGTTAAAAAATTATTTAAATGTCAAAATTAAAAAAAACTTTTAATTTATAAATTACTAAAAATGATATGTGTAGCCACTAAAAAACATGATTTATGCTACATCCAATTCATACTCAACTTCCTTCCCATGACAGAACACAAGCAGCAACTGATATTAGTAAGTAATTTTAGAAGCCTAGCAGTACCCAAGAACTAATTAGTTTTCTTAGAAGAAGCATAACAAATCATTGGGTTTCCAAGAACCTACTAATATGTAGAATCCAGTTGAGCAACTCCAAGATTTAATTGACTACCCTCATTCGGTGCATCCACAGAAGTTTATTGACTCATGAGAAAAAAATTTTTTTTTGAGAGAAAACAACCAGAAAGAAAGCTTTTTGAACAAAAGTTTATTAGAATAAAAAACCATTGACGGTAAAACCTAATGAATAGCATATTTTCATAGAGATTTTGAGGACAAATCACTGCATTAAAGTTCCAATCAACCATGAGGAAGAGGGAGAAACGCTGAAACTTTTGTGAGAATACAAAATAGTGGAGTAAACTACAAATTGCTATCTAGGAACAAGACGAGAGATGAAGAATAGCTGAGAAAGAATATGAAGGCAACAAGGGGTGAATTAAGTAAGCCCCAAAATATTTAGAGGATATTATTGTCCATAACCCACACGTGTGTTTTTAAGAAGCCAAAAATTCTGGCTTACAAAAAAGGAAAAATTTGACTTTTTTTTTTTTCAAAAGCCTATCTAGATGCACTTTAAATTTGAGAAACACTTTTATTTCTTAAAAAAAAATACTTTTGAGTATAACTATGCCCTGGCTCTTAATGTGTATTTTATTAAATATATATTTGTTTTTATATTTGGTAAAATATTAAGTAATTTAATAGACATGACTCTTGGATAACCTTGATGGAAGCTACCAATTATGCTTTAAAAGGAGCTTGATCCTCTCTTTATCTCTCATGAAACTTGTATTCTGAAAAAGAAAGCAAAAAGATATAATTCTAAAAAGTAAGGTGTCTACACTTCCATTGAAAGAGGAGAGGAGAAAGAAGAGAAATCATACTGCCTACACTAACTACTTCTAAAATTTATAAGTCTAAATAACAGAAGACATGTCTTCTTTCTTATTATCAAATGGATGTGAAATACATGAAGTTCTAAGATCTATATATTTTTGAGTATGCTAATTTATCATTTTATGTTTATGTATAAATCAAATGAGAAATCTTACATATACTAGTAGAGCATGTTTTAGGAACTTATGTATTTTCATTTAAGGTTATAAAGCTTTTCTTATTTATAGATTAAAAAAAGAAATTTGCACAAGGCCATGAGTTCCTCTTCGTGGATTTTTGGTGTACGAGAATTTTGAGAGTATATATGAAGGAATTGGCAAGATGATGAACTGCTGCTTACTTTGGATTGTAAAGGGATGTCATTGAAAATAATAAAAATAAAAATAAAAATGGTGGTTGAGTGCACATGAGAAGAAGACCTTTTGCTTCTCAAAACAAATTCTCTTCTTGCGCAGAAAATTAGGATGTATGGCTTGGCATTAATTACCCAAACCATTTTGGGTGTTGATGGAATTTGTTTTTAGTACTCCATTCTTCTCCCGATAAATAAGAATGAAGTGGCCAATTTATCTAAATTGAATAATTTTGTTACTTAATTTTATATTTAAATGAATATGTATTGGCACATTACATTATGAATGGATTGATTGCCTAGGTATATGCTCATTTATTTGTTGTTAAAATATGATGTATATGTTGTATGTATGATCTTATATTAATATAGTTTGTAATCACCAAAGTGGCCAAACTAGAATGATTATATATCATGCATAAAATAATCATTTATTCATGATGCTTATGAATGCCTATTTATGATTTGGTAAATAAATGATGGTAAAAAAAGACGTTCATTGATCATTAGAAGTTTAGGATTTTCCTAAAGAAAAATTATTTTCTTTGATTAATGAACATATTTGAAAAAAAATTAAAGTTCTTCGAACAAATATATTACGTTCATTCAAATGTGGCATATGTGTTTGGTTATAAATTTTAATATTTTCATAATGATGAAAAGAGATATTTATTTATGATAGTATATTGTAGTATTTGTTCAATGATATATTGCAATGTACTCTTATGTTTTATCTGAATCTATAATATAATTAGGCTAAAATGCACAGAACCCCCCTGAACTTTAGGTCACTTTTAAAAAATCCTCCTAAACTTTAAAAGTTTTCAAATGACCTTCTTGAACTATGAAAAATTTTTAAATAACCCCTTCCGTCAAGTTTTCCGTCAAAATTTAAGAAAATAATGAAAATGACCTTTATTGTAAAGCTGAGAAATTGAAGGCCGTGAACAGTAAAATTTTAGAGTTTTAACATTGAACCTCAACCCTAAACCCTAAAACCCTAAACTCTAAATCCTAAAACTCTAAACTCTAAACCCTAAACCCTAAAACCCTAAACCCTAAGCCCTAAGCCCTAAGCCCTAAGCCCTAAGCCCTAAACCCTAAATCTTAAACCCTAAGCCCTAAACCCTAAACCTTAAATCCTAAACCCTAAACCCATAAATCCTAAACCCTAAATCCTAAACTCTAAACCTTAAACCCTAAATCCTAAATCCTAAATCCTAAATCCTAAAACCTTAAATCCTAAACCCTAAACCCTAAATTACAAATCTACATTAGGTTTTCTTCTTTTGCATTTATGGTAGATTTGAAAATTTATGTGCATTTGAAGGGTATTTTTGTCTTTTTATCGGGTCAAAGTGGAAGTTGACTAAAAAACATCCAAATCTTGACAGAAAACTTGACGGAAGGGGGTGTTTTGAAAATTTTTCATAATTCAAGAGGTCATTTGAAAACTTTTAAAGTTTAGGAGGATTTTTTAAAATCGACCTAAAGTTCAGGGGAGTTTTGTGCATTTTAGCCATATAATTAATATTGAGCACCTATGTTATATTTGTTGCAATTTCTTTTCATTCATGAGCTTCTGCTACTGTATTTAATGGTTTGAACTTCTCTGAATGGAGTGAACAAGTCAAGTTCCACTTTGGGTTGTTAGATCTTGACAAGAAAGCCCATTGCTATTACTAATTTAAGTAATAAAAAAGAGAAGTCCAAATATAAAACCTAGGAATGATTTAACAGATTAAACCTTATGTTTATACAAATAATTTTTGCAAACAACAATAAGACTTCAATTCCACAAACAAAAAGGGCAACAAAAAATCTAAAGTTTGTGAAGGAATGTTTTCGTTTTGTTGATAAGTCATTCATTGGTAAATTCATGGCATAACTCATCACCATGAAGTTTGATGGGATGCTGAGTATGCTAGAATATATCATTGAGATGACTAATATTGTAGCAAGATTGAAGACTTTAGGAATGACTATGGATGATTCCTTCTTGGTTCAGTTTGTCTTGAACTCATTTGCTTCCTGAATATGGTACTTTTTAAATTAACTATAACACTAATAATGACAAGTGAGATGTTAATAAATTGACTAGTAATCTTATTCAAGAGGAAAACAGACTTAAGAATTTGGGAAGTCATTTCATAAATTTCACTACTCAAGAAGTTAGTAAAGCAAAAGCCAAAAATTTTAAGAAAAAGAAAAGGTTTAATAATGCTTATTAGGCAAAAAAGATGGAACATAATGATAAGTGTCGATGCAGTAGGAAAGAATGACACTATCAAAAAGAATGCCCCAAATGCAAGGCTTGGTTCAAAAAGAAATGTGTTTTAAATACTTTTATATGTTTTTATCAAATTTAATTGATGTTCCTCATAATACTTAGTATCTTGATTTTGGTGCTACTACGCATGTATCCAATATGATGTAGTAATTCTTGTGGATAAATTTGCTAAATCCTCTTTTATTATTCATCAAAATATTGGAATTAAGTGTTATATGCTTAAAGAAAATTTAGCTTATTTGTAGCATAAACATATGGGTCATGAATCCAAAGAAAGACTAGAAAGATTAGTAAAGAATGAGATTTTTTAAAATCTAGATTTTACTGATCTTGGTTTATGTGTGGATTGTATTAAGGGAAAGCAAACCAAAATAACAAGAAAGGAGCCACAAGAGGCACTCAACTTCTTGAAATTATACACATTGATATATATGGAACTTTTGATACTCAAGCAGTAAATATTTTTGAAATATATATTAATGAGGTTGAAATACAACTAGACAAGAAAGTGAAAATTGTAAGGTTTGATAAAGGGGGTGAAAATTATAGAAAGTATGATGAAACGGGACAATGTCTAGGTATATTTGCAAAACTTCTTGAAAACATGGCAGATGTGCACAATACACTATGCCATACACACCTCAACAAAATGGTGTGGCAACAAGGTGTAAACACAAATTAATGGATATCGATAGGAGTATGATGATTAACTCATCCTTGTGTGCGTATGCATTGAAAACAGTAATGTACCTACTTATCATGGTTCCTAGCAAGGCAATCTCAACAACTTCTTTTGAGTTGTGACAAACAAGAAATCTATTTTAAGGTATTTGCATGTTCGAGGTTGCCTAGTAGAAGCAAGAGTTTATAGTCCATGTGAAAGGAAGTAAGGTTTTCGAATAGTCATTGGTTACTTTTTTGGTTGCCAAGAGAAATCTAAAGGGTACACATTTATTGTCTTTATCATAGTCCAAAAATTGTAGAAACTAGAAATGGAAAATTCCTTGAAAATGATGAAGTTAGTGGGAGTGAGGAACAATGGAATATGGCCATAAAGGAAGATAAAGTAAATGTTCCTTTATCTATAAGTGTTCGTTCATCCATTATTGTTCCAAATGTTGTTCTAGTTGTTGAAGTAGGTCATAACAAAACTGAACAACAATTGGATGATAAAACAACCCTTGAAGAAACTAACACATAGAGAATTGATGCAAGTGAGTTGCAAGAAATAACTTTGAGAAAATCTCAAAGAGGAAGAAAGTTAGCTATTCCAAGCAATTATGAAACTTATTTGCAAAAGTTAGATCTTCACATTGGAATTGATAAAGATCCAATTCATTTTCACAAGACATATAAAGTGCTGAGTTAATGAAATGGATTAATGCCATTAAAGAAAAGTGAAAATCCATGTATGAAAACGAAGTTTAGGATATTGTTAAGTTGCTAGAAGGTTCCATATGGGTTAGGTGTAAATGGGTCTTTAAGACCAAACTAGACTCAAATTACAATATTAAACAATAGAAGGTAGACTTGTTGCTAAAAGATGCATTCAAAAAGACGACATTGATTATAAAGAGACTTTTTCACTAGGCTCAAAGAAAGAGTGATTACATATTATTATAGCATTGGTGGCACATTATGATTTAGTGTTACATTAGATGGATGTGAAAACAACCTTTCAAAGCTTATATGAACAAACTTGAAGGTTTTCCAATTGAGGAAAAAGGTCATATGGTGTGTAAACTTAAGAAATCAATATATGGAGTTAAACAAGCTTATAGGTAATAGTATTTTAAGTTTAAGAATAAAATGCATAAAATCCCTTGAACTATGTCTTAATTTCAAATAACCCTCTTAAACTTTAAAATTTTGTATGTAACCTTCCTCAACTATGGAAAACATGTAAAAAAGCCCATTCCATCAAGTTTTCTATTAAAATTTTGGCTCAAATTGACTAAGAAAAAAGACCAAAGTACCCTTTTATGGGTTTCTCCTCCCTAAAGCTTTAGTGTTGTAGCTCAAGAGAGACACCACTGCCAGAACAACCACTAAAGTACCCTTTTGTGGACTCTCTTCATTTTCTTCCTTTTGAATCCTCTATCATTTTATCTCTACCATTCTAACCACTACATTGAGAGTGATAAACAAAATATTCAAAGATAGAAATAGAGGTGGACATTTATTGTTGTTCTATTTTCTTGTGGTCCACTATCATTTATCATCTCCTTTTTTATTTCTAGCTATTGGTTTTGTAGCTAGCCTTGTCTTTTGAGTTGAGTGGGTCACATTCACCAACACAAAACTTAGTTCCTACTAGCTTTAATAGCTTTTGATGCCAGACAAAAGAAATTACTAGTTATACTTTTTCTTGCTCTTTTTTTCCTTCTATTTCACTTTTCTCCCTTCCTTTGTTTGCTCGCTTCCTAACTCTGATGTACTTTAGCTCCCTTCATAGTTCATTAGAATCCAAGTGAATAATCTTAGTTTTGGGTTTGCTTTGTTAGTTTAAGATTTGCATTAAACATTTTGAATTATCAGTTGAACACTTGGATGAAGAATAAATTTTTCCAAGAATTGCCTGGAAAATTCTTTGAAGTCTATAGAAATAGAGGCCTTCTAGGGTTTTTCCCAAGAAGTTGATTTGATAAGTGCAGTTGGGGTAAATTCATCAAAGAGAGAGAATGGAATAGAAAAGGATTGAGCTTTTGTTTTGTTCTATTTCAAGCACATCTAAATAAAAAAGAGGAGGGCCTGGACAATAATGGAGTCAAATCTTCAACAGCGCCCTCCCATGTTTCATAAGCAAAATCACTAGTAGCAAATGAATTCTGACTTGACACAATACCGATCAGCCCTAAGTTCCTATTTTATAAATATCATTGTTAGGTAAGAGTTTTTCATTTTGTTTAAGGGAATTTTGGTCTTTTCTCTTGGTCAATTTAGGGTTTGACCAAGGGATATCCAAAATTTAACAAAACACAGAAAGATTTTTTTGCACATTTTCCATAGTTGAGAAGGGTTAGTTGCAAAAATTTAAAGTTCTTGAGGGTTATATAAAATTGAGGCATAGTGTAGGAGAGTGTTATGTATTTTAGCCTAAGTTTAATGACACTTATTTTGGTTTTGAAGATATTATTGATTGTTGCATATATTGAAAGATTAGTGGGTGCATATTTTTATTTTTAGTCCTATATGTTGATGATATCTTGCTTGCTACTAATGATTTAGGCATGTTGTGTTAGATGAAAGATTATCTCTCTAAGAATTTTGAAATGAAAGATATGGGGGAGACTATGTGATAGGAATTGAATTATTCCATGATAGATCATAAGGAATATTAGGATTGTCTCAAAAAGCTTATATTGAAAGAATTCTAAAGAGTTTTAATATATAAAACCGTTTTGCTAGAATTACTCCAATTCAGAAATGAGATAAATTTAGTCTTATGCAATATCCAAAGAATGACATAGAATGCAAAGAAATGGAATTGATCATTAGAAAGCTGTAAAGAAAGTTTTAAGATATCTTCAAGGCACCAAGAATTGCATTTTCATGCAAAGAAAACTAATCACTTGGAAGTGATTAGATACTCTCATGTAAGGAAAACTAATCACTTGGAAGTGATTAGATATTTAGATTTAGATTTTACAGGGTGCATTAATAGTAGAAAGTTTACTTTTGGTTATTTGTTTCTTCTTGGACAAGTAACAATATCATTAAGAAGTACTAAGCAATCTATCATTGCCTCATCCCTATGAAAGCATAATTTGTTCATTATGGTTGCAGAATTTAATTTTAGGACTTGGGATTGTCAATATCATTACCAAGCATTGAAAATTTACTATGATAATTTTGCAATAGTGTTTTTCTCCAAAAAATGACAAATACTTAAGGGGTGGCAAGCACATGGAATTAAAGTATTTTGTATTAAGGAAGAAGTTTAGAAGCAAAGTGTCTATTAAGCATATGGGAACAGATCTCATAATTGTAGATTTATTGACTAAAGGTTTGCAGGTTGCATCGACCACTTCAATATATATAGGTTGTGACACCCATATTTTATCTACATCTTCTTAAGATATATATCATATTGAACAATACCGGATTGCTATGTATATTTATGTATTTCTTACATAAGAGACTTAGCACGAGAAGATCAAAATCAGTTTTCAGTTGATCTTCATCTGATTCCAAAATCAATACATCAATGTCGCAGGGTTAGCTTTTTTCATACCTGTATGTATATATATATATATAGTTTTGCAGTGTGTACCGATGTTTTGTTTTTTCTTCTTTTTTTTTTTGTATTTACATTCAAGTAGCACAAATGTGTTCAGTTATCCAATTATTAAAATATCTACCAATTTAATATTATAGTTTTAATTTTTGTTTATTTAAACATTTATGGGCTGTTTAGTTTAGGCAAAATATGGCCTGATCAGTTATATTAGCAATTGTTACTATTGTTACTATGATACATTCTTTTAAATTGTGTACTATTGCACGGTTTGATTTCGATAATTCAATTTTTTTTTTTTTGGTATGAGATTTCAATCATTAATATATATGGCGTATATTTTTTCCAATTATTTTCCTATACATATTTAATTTGTGCTTCATTTATATTTGGTTTTGGGCTTGATTAGCCCATTTGAAAAATACAGCTACTTTTTAGTGCTTAAAAATCAAGTGATCATTTTTTTGGAGCCTCTCAATTGAAACCATTAGCTGAAACATTGCGAACAATGAGGAATATATTATTTTTGTAGTGGATATTATTATTTTAGCTAAAACATTGCAGACAATGGGACACATTATTATTTGTTCTGATTATGTTAAGAACAACCACACCAAGTTGTCCTATCTGAGCTTAACATGCCATCATTATGAATTTTATACTATGAATTTTTTTTAAATAACTATTTTAATTGTTGTCATTATTTTATTGTCATAATTCATGTGATATTTATTTTACAGTGTGTATATTTTTATTGGTTATAGTTTATTTAATACATGTCTAATTAAAAGCATATTATATTAGATTTTTAATAATCATAATTAACATGTGATAGCTTTTTTATAAAGTCTTTGTTATATATATCTCAAAAATTTAAATTATTCTTTTGTACAATATATATATTTAGATTCTAAAATAATCATATCAATTTGTTTTCTTATAAGTACATCGAAATAATCAAATCAAATGCTTTTATACAAATTTAAATATTTATCTTTCAACTAATAAACTGAAATAAGTGAATAGATATTAATTCTAACAACAAAATATTCAAACCAATACCAACAATTATATTCACTAATTGATTATTTCAACCGTCATTATCATATATATTATTTAGTTTTTGTCCCCTGTGGGTCATATCTAGTTACTATCCTAGAAGCTTAGCAACATAATGCATGAGAAACTATATATTAAGTTGATATTGTGAACATTGATGCTCTTATGGTGTGCGTTATGATTCACAAGTGTTTGAGAAAATGAGAAAATGTTGAATTGAATTCTTATTCTAAAACAATGGTTATCGAGAATACAATTTATAGACCTAGTACTCATGAGTGAATTACACTATTGTCCCTTTTTGACTAAGCTAATAGATTGTAACAAACTTAATAGCTAGCTCTAACTAAATCTTTTTTCTAACATCCTCTCTCAAGCTCAAGGGCATGACTTGGAAGAGAAATGACCTTGAGCTTGCTTTTAAGTTAAAGAAATCTTGAAGTTGAGACTACTTTGGTGAGAAGATCTATTATCTGATCGAGAGATGGTATATGGTGGACTTCAACTTCTTTATTGTTTGCCTTTTCACAAACAAAATAAAGGTCTAATTCAATATGTTTGGTCTTTGAATGAAGGACTAGATTTGTTGATAGACATAATGTGCCCATATTGTCACAATATATCTTGGGAACTTTATGTATTGGAATGTTGAGTTCTTTAAGTAAGGATTGTATCCAAGCTAACTCCACCACTATACTTGCCAAACTCCTATGCTTTGCTTCAATACTTGATCTAGACACCATTGCTTGCTTTTTAGATGACCAGGAGATGAGATTAGAGCCAAGATATATACAGAAACCTAAAGTGCTTTGCCTATCATTGATATCTGATGCCTAATTAGTATCACAAAAGGCAACCAAATCAATTGAAGCTAGTTTGTGAAAGACCAAGGCATGATGAATGGTGCCTAATGGATATCTCAATATTCGTTTAACTAGTTTCCAATGAACATCTATAGGATAATGAATAAATTGACAAGCTTTATTGACCTTGTAGGATAACTGCTCTAGTAATAGTAATATACTGTAATGTCCCAACAAGAGACCTATATGCAGCTTGATTAGGTATAGGGGAACTACAATTAGTAGAGATTTTTGGTGTTGAAGCCATGGAAGTAGGCATAGAGTTGGCATCTTGCATACTCAATTTAGTGAGAAGATCTTTAATGTACTTGGATTGAGATAAGTACAGTGCACTAGTAGAGCTATAGGTAACCTCAACATCTAAAAAGTAACTAAACTTGCCAAGGTCCTTCAATGTAAACTTAGCATTTAATTGTTTGATCAAGCTATGAATCAAAAGTTGTTGAATATCTAGTGATCAACCTATTATCCACATAGACTAAAACATAAGGAGAATGATGAGAGGTAACCTTAAGAAACAAGGAAGAATCATACTTTGCCTTAGTGAAACTGAAATCAATTAATGTCTCTAAGAGCTTTTGAAACCATGCATGAGGGGCTTGTTGAAGCCCATAGAGAGCCTTGTGGAGCTTAAAAACTTGAGATTTATCAACTAATTCATACCCAAGAGCTTGAATCATGTATACATCTTCATTCAAATCACCATTTAGATAGGCATTATTAACATTTATTGATGCAAATTCCAACCTTTTGATAAAGCTAAGGTAAGAAGGACCTATATTGTGACTGGTTTTACCATAAGATCAAAGATTTCATGAGAATCAATCCCTACCTCTTGGTTATACCCTTTAGCAACTAATCTTGCCTTGTATTTGTTGATTGTGCCATCTGGATTCTCTTCCATTGTAAACACCCATTTACAACCTATTGGTCTTCCATTGTTAGGTAAAGTTTCTAAACTCCAAGTCTTGTTACTCATAAGTGCTGCATACTCAAAATCCATGGCTTGCTTCCATTCTAGTATGCTAAGAGCTTCTTCAACAGTCTGAGGTTCTTTTGAAATAGTAAGCATTCTTTGCTTGAATTGCCCTGCCTTGCTGCGAGTCACCATTAGATGGATATTTAGAATTGAATGTTGAGCAACTTCAGAATTTGAAGAGGAACCTGAAATATATTGCAAAGAATCCATAATATTGGTATTATTAGTAGATGCACATGAGTTATTTGTTTGGTCAATAAATACATTGATATTCTAAGAAAGTCTTGTAGTAGGTAATATAGAGGATGCTAAGACAAGAGGTATAGCAGAAGGTAGAAAAATAGAATTTGAGGTTGTAATGGAAGATGATGACTGTAAGGAACCATTAAGACTCTTGAATGGAAAAATGATTTCATCAAATATAACATCTTTGGATATGATTAGTTTCCCATCGGATGGAGACATTTATACCTTTTATGTGTTGAACTATAACTAAGAAAGGTATATTGAATGGATTTGAACTAAAACTTGGGATTGTTGTAGGGCCTTAGGTTAAGGTAGGTAGCATATCCAAAAGTTTTGAAGAAAGAATAATTAAGGTTGATGTTGTATAGGGTTTGGAGTGGAGTGGAACCATTTAAAACTGGAGTAAGTAGTCTACAGTAGTGCTAAATGCCTTAACTCAAAATGAGCTAGGTAAAGATGATTGATGAAACAAAGTTAGTCTAGTTTTGGTTATATGCCTATGTTTCCTTTTTACAATTCCATTTTGTTCATGTATAGGGCAAGAAACAAGATGAACAATTCCTTGGTCTTTCAAGTAATCAGTAAAGGCCCTAAATTCCCCCTTGTAATCAATTTGCAAACAAGGATCTTATGGCTGGTTTGAAGTTCTTTTTGCTTCTTGAAATAGATGAAAGCTTGTAAGGCTTTAGATTTATTTTTGAGAAAATAAATCCATGTGTAACGAGTATATTAGTCCACAAAGTATATATAATATCTATAACCTGCTCATGACAGCATTGGTGCTGGTCCCCACAAGTCAAAATGGATCAATTGAAAAGGTTTTGACTATTTTGTTTGAGAAGGGACAAATGAAAATTTATGTATTTTGCTAAGACAACAAGATGAATAGAAAGAAAGCTCTTTATTAGGTATTTTGATATTGCAAGAACTAAGTACATTCTTGACAGTTTGTATAGAAGCATGGCCTAATCTAATGTGCCATTTGCCTAACTCAAAACAAGATCCTGATAATGAAGATGTTTGGGAACTATTTATAGTAGCTAAGGAAATTGGTGATTGAATTGCTGAGATGTTTGTAGTGGTGCATGGTTCCTTTTGAATTTGAAAATGGTCAAAGACATTCTAGTCTTTTCTAACGGTCCCCTTCAAAAGTATTTGGTGAGTATCTTGAGATTTAACACAACAAGTATTAGGCTGGAATTCAAAATAAACAAAGTTGTCTTTTGCAAATTGGGAAATGCTTACAAGATTTTTGGTAATGCAGGAACATGAAGAAGTGAATTTAAGTCAAGATTTTGATTAGAATTACAAGACTTAATCTAAGAATTACCAATGTTTTTAATGAACAAACCTAAGCCATTACCAATTTGCACCTTCTATTTTCCATTATATAGAGTCTCTTGCACAACGTTATAGGCATCCAAAGTTACATGGTTAGTAGCTCCTAAATCAGGGTACCACTCTTGCTTATTGTTAGTATTATTGTTGGTTGAAGTCAACATGCATGAATAGTGTTTTTGATGCTGTTATTGACTCCTTTATTGAAGTGATTCAAAGTTTGAGTTGGTCCTTGAAAATTTTCATCAAATCTATGAAAGCAATCCAAGACTGATGTCCATATTTCTTGGCACTAAATATTGATTCTATTAGAAAACCTTCCACTCCTGCCAATAAAATGCCTATTATTGTAACCTCCTTTATGGTATTACCTTTGAAAAAATTTCCTTTGCCTCTAAATTTGCCTTTGTTTGCATACTGACTAGGAAATCATTGGTTATTTCTATTTCCAATTTGACTGTAGGTGTTTTATCTTTGACTTTGAGAGTGTGTAGGAAGATTAATTGTTATAGACTCTATTTCTTTGTGATGCTTCTTAATTCTATTTTCTTGTGCAAGCAATAATGCCTCAATTTCTTCTACTAAATAGGGGTCAGTCCTAGAAAGAATAGAAGTAACGAAACCATCATATTCTAAAGAGAGGTTATCAAGAATTACCTCGTGATCATTTTTTGTAATTGCATGGCCAACTGAAGCCAAGGAGTCAACAAGATTCTTGATCTTTAGAAGATACTCAGTAGCTATCATGGATCCTTTCTTCATGGTCTGTCATTGCAACTTGAATTGCTTAATCTTTGCCTTTGGATGTAATGCAAAGAAGGTCTTTAGTTTTTCCCAAACCTGGTATAAGTACCACACCTAACCATTCTTGTAAGAAGATTCTTAGACATCGATGATAGAAGCCAAAACAATAAGAGTTAATCTTTCTTCTTCCAAAGAACATATTACTAATTTATGATTCCATGAGTTCTTTCTTGCTTATTTGCAAATCTTAGTTGTACTTCTTAAGCTCCATTGATGTATTTTTCAAGCTCATGTCCCCTGATAGTAGTAAGAATTTGCTACTTGTAGAGAAGATAGGTATTGTTGTCTAGTTTCACCAAAATAGAGTGGCTAAATGCAACCAAAGAAGAGTTCAAGCATGTTGCAGGAACCAGAGTTGAATTTTCCCCCATTGGATCAGTGCTCTTATACCATGTTTTGATTCACAAGTGTTTGAGAAAATGCTTCTTATTCTGAAACAATAGTTCTCAAGAATACAATATATAGACCCAGTACTCATAAGTGAATCACACTACTGCCCCTTTTTGACTAAGCGAATAGATTGTGACAAACTTAATAGCTAGCTCTAAATGAATCTTTTTTCTAATAGGGTGGCACCCACTAGGTGAGGGGTGTATTAAATTAGATTTTGATGCGGCCAAAGATGGTAATGGGTCGGCAAATTATGGAGGCTTACTTAGGGATTATAATGCAAATTAGCTGAAAGGTTTGCTCAATCTTATGGGAGCTATTTTGTGTTTAGTGTTGAGGCCCAAGGAGTTTTCTTAGGCCTTCATCTAGCTTGGGAGTGTGGATATAAGAGGATATTATTGAATCGAACTCCTTAACAGTTGTTAATTGCATTAAAAGTGGAAAGCACATGAAGACCAAAGACTGTCTTTTGTTCTAGGAAATTAACAACCTTATGAGGTGGAGATATGGCATATATGTTGGGGAGAAAATGCGTGTGCAAACTAGCTAACTAAGCATGGAATCTCAAGGCAACATGGGACTTGTATCTTAGATGTTCAACTTAGGGAAATGGAATTTTTGCTCCTTGCTAATGTTTTGCGAATTTCTTCCCATAGATACGTAATTCTTTAGTTTTTTTTTTTGTTTATGGGCGTCAACCCCTTTTTATTAAAAAAACCATTATAGTATTTCAAATTCCACAAAATAAGTGTCACAACGTCACTATGGAGTGGTGATTTGAAAAATATGAAAATTTTGGAGTTGCTATCAATCTAGGTTGAAATTGTGAGATCGGATACTAAAGAAAAAAGGGTTTGTGTTATAGAAAATATAAGTTTAAGGGCTCATTATATATAGAGAATGTATAGAACCCTAGAACACCCTTTTAGTACCATACTGGTGTTCCTATGATTTTTTGAAATTTAAGTTGTGCTTTAAGTCTTGCTGAAAAATTTATTATTTTTTATTTTATATGTCCCACTATTAGCATTCACATGTGATCAAGAGTGATATGTGATTGATGCAATCAATAAATGTCATTTCGTTTTTGGTATCTAGCTTGATTAGAAATTTTAAGAAGGGCATACCTAACTTGATTAGGATTTTTGTTTGAATTTTTGAAAGGTCAATAAAGATGAGAAAATTCAATAATTGCATTAATTTGGCCTTACCAATGACTTGGTAGAACCTGCAATAATCTTCGGAATAACTGAAAGATAATTGCATTTACTTACTATCTTTAACAGTACGTCATTGAAAACTTTCAAGGGATGATGTTTGGACTAATTTTAAGAATTTTTTCTTGGGAAAGAGGTTCTAAGGAAAAGGTGGTGAATTTCAACAACTAGTCTAGCAAGACCCCAACAATTTTTTTAGTAAGATCCATAATGTGATAACCCTCAAAATAATCGAGAGAATGTTGCATTCACTTATCACCATCCATAACCATTGTTAGGAAAATTCCTTAAAATGTTGATGAGAATTGAAAAAGGTTTTGGGTTGATTATTAGGAATTGTGAACTGCATTGGAGCCTAACGATTTTGCAAAAGGAACCAAAAATTTAGGAAAGTTAGAGTAATAGTAAAAATTTTGAAAACTAACTTTTTATTTTGTAATTCATTATTTGAGCATCGCCAATTCTTGGCGCCACTATAAAATACAATTATCTTAGGATAATTAAGAAAGCCATTGTATTCACTTATAACTTCCTAAAATTCGTCACTAAAAATTTATTGAGAGATTTTGAGAATAGAAGCATGATGTAAGAATGATTTTTGAAAGGAGAAAAGGTTTATGAATTTACAATATTTTCACAAGTTTCCTAGAGCCCCTTTTATTTCGTTTATTTCGTACTTTAAATTTATTTTTAAGTCTTACTAAATTTTATGAGCCCAAAAAGGGATTTTGAATAGTTATTTTCGGATACGGGGATGGGAGAATT
This sequence comes from Dicorynia guianensis, assembly GCA_037013595.1. Taxonomy (NCBI): domain Eukaryota; kingdom Viridiplantae; phylum Streptophyta; class Magnoliopsida; order Fabales; family Fabaceae; genus Dicorynia; species Dicorynia guianensis. The sequence continues at coordinate 12,241,388 of JASUAB010000007.1, forward strand.
TATGGAGAATTAACAAGAAAACTTAGGAACCGAGACTCACACTGGGTTATATGCAAAAAGCGCAGAGTTTTAATACAGAAAATAGAATGCAGAACTTGAATTGCAGCAGAATTTTAAAACAGAATATAGTGTGCAGAAATTGAATTGCTGCAGAATTTTAATTGCAGAATCCAAAACAGAATACAGCATGCAGTGAAGTTGTTAGAGAATGCGGAAACTGTATAAAAACAGTATGCAGAATGCAGAATTTAAAGCAGAAAATTGTGCTGTTTTTTACGCAGAAAAACAGTGCAGAATTTTGAGGACAGAATTTATGCTGAATTTGCTTACAGAATTTGATGTTGCAACATGCAGAAAACTTAATTTAATTTGAACAGAATGCATGCAATATTTTGTTTTATGCACATAAAAATGCAGAATTTAAACGGGGTAACATGCCGGATTTCTCATGAAAGCATAAGCAGAATTTAAACATGAATAAATAGAATTTAAACATGCTAAATTAATAATTTGAACATTGTGAGAACAATTAACATGACCCTAGTTATCCTAGGGGCAAAACAAGAAAACTACATGGTAGAAGAGAGAAACGACTAAAACAAAAGAGAAGATGAGGGAGCTTAGCTTGAGAATTTGCCTACGGCTTGGGGTCTAGAGAGGGAGATGGTTTCTCATTCATATGCAAAAGAACAAGAGAAGCAAGAACAAAGAGAAAGTGTGTGACAAGAGAGCGTAGAGTGGCGGAGCATCTCCGAGAAAGTGAAAGTGAGTGTGTCCTCAAGATTCTCATGCAGCCCTTTCGTAGTTGCTCTTGTTGATAATATTCTACCTGAACTCCAAAACTAAAAATTTATCCCTTATATTTCTCTTGAGTTTCCTTTATCTTTTCTTTTTACAATTATCTCTTATTTTGTCTTATCCCCTATATATCTTTGATTTTTGTTTTTCAATGCCACCTTTTCTAGAAATACCTATGAATATTCCTTAGGTGCAATAAATTATATGATTAAATACTCTTTTTTTTTTTTTTAAGGCTTGGGTCAAAAAGATTTGAAGGTGATAAATATTAGATAGTTTGTAAATATGAAGTTTCATATTAGAAAGAATTATAACTATTAAAGGTTATATAAATAACAATAAATAGCTAATGTTAAATTATAATATATAGGTCATAACCCATAATATAGTTCAAATTAAATTACCAAATCAAAGATACTTAAATTCTTTGAATATATACATATATATGATCATGTCTTTTAGTGACAAACAGTCCTATTTATTGGGAATAAGTAATCATGTCTATTAGGAATACATAATCATGTCTATTAAGGATAGATAATCATATCTATTAAAATCTAATAAATATAACTATTTAAAGTGTCTTTTCATGTCTATAAATAGAGAATTTCATATTGTTTTTAGGACATATATTCATTCTTTTCAAAAAGAGTTTTAAGGGTTTTATTGTATCCTGAGATAACTTACTTTTCATACAAATGCAATATTACACTCAAAATAGTATAATTTCATGCGTTAAAGCCAAAATATCTATTTGTCTTCGTATTCTTTTCTAACAATAAATTAGGCTCACAATTATAGGTTAAAACAAGTTATAATTAAAAAAATGAGCTAAACAAAATATAATGTCTAGCAACAATAATAAAGTATAACACTAGTTGACAGTAGTTTGGTTGACTTCGTAGTATATCAAATTCCACAAAATAAGTTTGGTTCTCTTCAATTTTATTTTGATAGCAGATTGACTTTCTCTTATTCTTCAAGTTCTCTATCCACTCGTGCTTGCTTTGCTACGGCCCTCATGTTCCTTTCAACCTCTAACACGATGAGAATGACCAGAGTTAAAACAAGTACGATTGCTAGTACATAGTGAAAATATGTAAACAAATATCATGCCAAAACTTTATAGGATGCCAACCAACAAAGTTAAATTAATTAAAAGGATATGCCAATTTAACAAAAGAAACTCACATGTTTTGAAATGACTAACTTTTAAAAGCTGAAGGCGGTACATATTAGGAAAGATCATGCCTTATTTTAACTAGTTTTGACCTTAAATTATTAAGTTCATCAAGTAAGGCTATCTCTTGTGACTACAACTCGGCCAGCTGTTTCAACTTTCCATTGTCAACTCATACTTCCATAACTCTTCCATAAATGGAGGCCAACCACCCTTTTTCAAACCCGAAGGATTCCAATTCAGCATGCAGTTTTCTAAATTCTTCTCGCCTTGATTCATTCATTGCCTTAGGTGTCACAGAATTTAGAAATAGCAGCATGTCAGCCAAAGATTCATAGCCCCAATTGCAATACTTTGGGCGAAATCTCTTGTGCCACTCCCACAGATGTGGATTTTTGGCAAATGCCTCATTTAGTAAGGAAGCACGTCTTGCATCAATCTTGAATAGACCACCGAAATCCACCAAATCTTGGGTTGAAGGACACACTACTCTAGCAAGAGGCACTGCTTGTATTGATGAGAAATGCATTCATAAACATGTTAGTGTTCCAAAATTAGAAGTAGTCCCAAATTAAGGTGACTACTAACTTGGACAATTATTTCAGAATTTCATATTACCTGAAGTTAGGATTTCAACATTAGAAGAGGACCCCTCTATGGAAGTTGGAGATTGAGATTTGGTAAGAGAGAAGAAATTGACGAATTAAACACCTCAATAGAATCAAAGGGCTGCAATTTTTCTACTGCTGAAGCTTTAGAAGAACCATCAGCTGCAAGTTCCACAGCAGTATGTGTATGAATCAATGGCATATCAATTTGTTTGGGAGTTTCAGTGTTAACTTTGCTCTCCTCACACTCTGCTTGTTCATTGCTTAAAATGTTAGTGTTTGATACTTTTTTGAACAACTGCTAAGAACAATAACAAGTAAAGAGGCATAAATTAGTCTTAAGTCACTGTCTTTAATTATACTGAGTGGTGTTATGCTAAGAGTGTAACATATTGTTTTTATGTGAGAGTATTTTCTATAGTGCAAAAGCCAATTCTATATACAGGTTGGCAATGGTCTTCTCACTTGTGAATCAATTAATGAAGCAGACATTGTAAGAGTCTCTAATGTAAGAATATCATTTCAGACAACTTCCCTTATTGTAATTTCTTTGGTACTCTGTGCAACACAATGAGATACATATAAGTTGCACAACAAAACTAATGATAATCTTGAGTTTTATAAAGGAATTGAAAAAATGAAAAATATTTTATATCAAGTTAGGTGAGATTGCTCCACTTATCCAATTTTTTTTTAAGTTATATTGGAAAGAAATAAGGGATAAAAAGATATACCCTTATCAACATTGACAAATCAATTAATAATAGTTTTTCTTTTTTAATTAACTGGGCCTGTAGAATTATAGAACTAATTGATTCTTATGTTTGTAACTCTTGTCTTTTTTTAGTATGCAAATATACTTTTGATTGCGTTGTTTGTGCTCATGAATCAATTGAACAACGTTACCTGACATAATTTGCTTGGTATTGGCTTGTAAAGAAGGAAGTTCACCTTTTGATGTTGCTTGTATTCCTTTTGAGTTTGGGTCTTCAACAGGGGCCTTTGGAAGGTTAGAACTGACTTCCAAATCAATGTTTTCATTGACGATTTCTTTGATTTTACAACCAATGTTGGGTTTAACATGTTGAAGAGATCCTTTCTCTAAAGTGTTTTCTTCGATTTCATTTTCTGAAGAAAGAAATAATCAGAAATTATTGTCAATAAGTATATAAATTCTACAAAGATATAAGAAGTAAATACATTCAAGTCATGTATGATGCCTAATTTAATTTTAAGGAGAAATCAGAGAATGTACATACTTAAAAAAAGAAAGATATAAAAAGAAATTGGATGTGGGAGAGGATTATGACTTATTAATCTAAACAAATTGAAGAAATAAGGCTTTATACAATGAAGGGAGATCCAAAATAAAATATGCCTATGTCCGCGAAAGTTGCAGTTGTCATCAAATTGAGTTTTGGGCATCCATGCACATAAACCACACAAGCTTTTTTAGTTCTAGAATGCTTGGCAGTTTTTTTATTTTCTTTATGCATCATTTAACTTCCTTAACCACAGGGTAACAAAAATATAATGTGATTACTTTATTCTAAAATCTAGGTAAAGACTAAAATTTAGATAATGTCACATGGATCTTAAAATGGCTGAGCAACATAAAGAGTCAAAGGGAAAAGTACATCCCTGCATAGAAATTTGAAAATAAAGAGGATACTGGAAAAAAAAAATACTACCAAAAGACGCATCAGCAGAATTAGAAATCCGCCTTCGAAACTCTTCCTGTTGACAACGGATACTGGAAGGTGTTATCTCACGGGATGCTAGACATGCGCGTGCCCTCTCCTCTAAATCATCCCATGACACTGAGTTTGTCATATCTAGATCCATGAAAACATCAGTAACATCAAATTCTGGGAAACCAACATGATTGGAAGGAGTTGACAATACTGTTGTTTGACCATGTTCTCGTATCTCCTTTGGAGCTGCCTTCAACACCGTATCTTCTTCTGCTGGGAGCTCAGCTAAAGCCATGATGGGGGAGCACTGAGACTCATCCATAGTTCCCACCCTTTTGGAATTCTCCAATTGCAGATCACTTTCTATGCCCAAATCATCATTATTAGTTTTACCCACTTGGTAGCCCTTCCAGAAGTAATGAAGCGTTCTTTGACAGGTTCGCCGCTGGACGGGAACAATGCTTTTGGTCTCTGGCAGTGCATCCTCCCACAAATGGTAACAACAAGCTCGGTCCTGCTTAACAATTGATTTGATATAGGCCAAAAAAGAAAAGAAAGAAATCAAGCTATGGTGGATCCAAAACAACGGTTGTAATCAATAATTCCACTAGTAACTTCTTTATTCTGATAAAGTAAAAGTAATTGATCCTTACAAGTTTGGACACATACATGTACCATTTAATCAAGCTATGGTGGATCCAAAAACAAAAGTAGAAAGAAATCAAGTTTGAGCAATACATATCTAATCCTTCCCTAGGTAATTAATAATTCCCAACTCACAAAGCTATAGCAATTACTCTTCAGCACAATGATCGTAAATACTATCTACTAGTAACTTCTTTATTCTCATAAAATAAAAGTAATTGATCTTTGCATGTTTCGACACTTACAAGGACCATTTAACCAGAAATCTCTACTTGATTAAGAGCCAATTGAGAAAATGGATAGTAACAATGAGCAATCTAGCATACCTTTGGCAAGGGGCAAGCAAAGTAGTATTTACCAGCATCTGGACCACTGCTCTGTAGCTCCTTTCGACATACCCCGGCACCGCACTTACACTCTGGATATTTATAGGGTGGAGGATTCAAATCACTCTTAGTGATTGGATCATTACACCATTTCACAAAGTCTTTACATCTTTTTCCCTAAAACAATACACTATTTCTGCTCATAAAAGCAACGTTCGCTAACTAGAACAGGACCTTAAAAGAAGTAACTTGAGTGTGTTAGAATAAAAGTACCTTTTTGATGGGGCAGACATAATACTTCCTGCCCTTGTTTCTTTCATTTTGGGCCGTTCTAACCTCACAAAACCCATGACCGCAACGGCAATAGATCTTGGTGCAATTGGAATCATTGGTGATAGTGTGTGAGTTGGATTTGGTGTTGGGAGAATTGAGGGGACAGTAGCGTGCCCAATGACCCTGTTGACTGCATTGGTAGCAGATGTCGGTTTGCATCCTTCGAATAATTTTGGGACTGTGGGTTCGTAGCTCCGGGGAAGGAGGTTGGAACTGGTGTGTGGGTCGGGAAGGGGGTGGTGTGAGTGGCAAAGTAATTTCTGATTCGCACATTTTTCTCTTTCCCTTGGCGCTCACTCTTGCACAATCAGAAAACAAAAGCTCGTCACCTTGAGTTGGCTGTTCTTGTGGTTGAACTGAAGAAGAAGGAAAGCAATGATCTTGATTTAATCTTATCATCCTGGAAATACTGTGCAACTTGTTATATTCCTAATCAAGTGATGGCCTACTTTAAGGTTGAGAAATAAATTCAAGAAAACGTAAAAAGTAAACAAAGTCATCCGAAGCATGGTATTCCATGCCAGGAAGAGTATCAAAATTGAGATTTTTCATTGAGTATTTTGAGTTTCTGTGTCTTCTTTGCCACTTTTCGACCCAAGCCATATTGCCAAATGCAATTAGGACACCATGCAAGAAAACATTTCCTCCTTATTTCTGTTTCCTTTTCTAGCTTCACTACCGCTTATACTTTAACAAATTTATTTATCTAACACAATTATAAGACTCATACATCTAACCTTTTTTATAAAATAAAATTTAATTATACTAGGGACAAATGATCACAACTTATTTGATAGGATCCTTAAAATAAATATTACTAGTAAATTTTTTAAATTTGCATAAAACCTCATTAAAATTTTTTTTATATTCAAGAATATAGAAGTTTGTTAATGTAAACAATTTTCTAACAATAAGCTTAATCTCTATCTCTTATTTCCTTGTACAAATATTAGTGTGCAAACTCGATGCCATTTATTCTTATACTCATAAAACGTGAACGATAAGAATGAAGAGGATGACGATTCATGCAGTATAGAAATACAATATCAACAGATTAATATATATGAACAGGCACATATATGGACCGTAGTCTTATATTGAATCTGAATAAGAAAATAAGAATAGGATGAACCATATTCTGATCATAAAATCTCAACTGCTAAGTGAAACAAATTAATTCAATAAAAGAAAATTAATCAGAAAGGAAAACATACAAGAGAATGACAGTTATATAGATAGTTAACTATACTCTTTTTGTGAACAAATTTCTTCACAACTGCACAGTGCGTACCTTGGATGGTAATACGTTCTCCAATAATCTCCAACGGCATCGAGCTAGCCACCACAATTTCCCTTCTTTCTTGAACAAGATCGGCGATACTGACAACACTTGCACACTAATTCAAGAATCAGCAGTTTGACAGCCATTACCTAGTAAGAGAGGGAGTAATTAAATTACAGATACTAACACTTAGTGCTGCTTTGGGCCTTATCATAGAAGTCTTGGTCTTTTCTTATGGACAAAGTTTGCGTGTTTTGGCTTTGGTTTTCTTTCTTTTTACTCCTTTAAATTTTTAGCTGGTGGCACGCCGCCAATGCAATTCCATTGTGGTGATGCTCTCTTTTGGGTGGCCGACAATTACAGGTTAGATAGGTTGCCTTAAAAAAGGAGCCCAAAGTAAAAGCTGCAAAACAGTAATTCAAGTTATACACCTTTGACACAGAAACTTCGCAACCTACGTCCCAATTTTTGGATGGAAAATGGTATTGTCATGTAGCTTATATTTTCAGTCATATCTGTTTATGTGATTAAAATTTAAGTCATATATTATGACATAAATTTAAAAAGAAAAGTTTAAATTTATTACAACAACAATGTAACTTAAAACATAAACACTGTATTGTGACAATAAAAATGCTCTTTTTAAATTCCAATCCAGTGATTCTCTTTTCTTACGTGGGAAAAAGGAACTTCCCTCTGTTTTTCTCTGTGTTCCTTTCCTTGTCTTGGCTGTTGACACCATTCTTATTCATTGAATTTTATAATTTCATTTTGCGTAGAGGGGTGTGAATGTGTGCTGTCAAGGAGGATATTGAAGGTGTACCGTTAAGGTAAAAATAAAAGAAAAAGTCATTCATCCGCTAAATGAAATTTATTAAACATTCACAAAAAAATATATAAATTGTTAAATTAGTTGAGTTTTATAATTTAATTTATAAAATTTAATAAATTTATTAGTTTAAATTTTTTTAAGTGCAAGTGTAATAAAATTTTGTTGATGGAAATAGCATAACCTAAAATAAAATACTCCTAAGAAATCAGAAGTATAAGAGGTCCAAGGTGAATGCCTCGGAAGAGTACATTGAATAAATCACTTTTGGGCTTTTATCCACGACTAGAAATTTAAACTTTTGGATTGATCAGTTTTACGACATGATATTAGAACTTCCTTGATGGATTTTAAACTTTTTTTGTCAGATGTTTGATTCTTGATGTCCTTTAAATTTTTCTATATTTAATGTTTTTTGTCTACACATGCCCAAAGGGATATCTGCTTGCGATATTTATCTCCACAAACTTAAGTAGTTTAACATTTACACGGTTCAAGTATTTTTCCTAACTACAACATGTGAGGGGACATGTTAAACATAATAATTATTCTCAATTAAGGCTTTAACTGTAACCTTAAACTTTTTCTCCATTACATTAATGAAAACTGCCCGTATCTTTACCAAAGTGAAGCATTATGTTAATTATCCAATTCTAAAGGCTAGGGCTGTTCAAAATCGAACTCAATCAAACAAAACGAAACTGATTCAACTAAAATTGATGAAAGTCAACTTGTCAATTGAATGGATTAGATTAATTTTTCAAAAACTGATTGGTTCTGTTCATTGTTGGATCTCAATAAATAAATCTCAACCAAACCAAACTGATTATGCTATTATATAGAATTTTATATTTTAAATTTTTTTATACATTTACTCCAAGGCAATTAATTCAACAAATCTTAGTATTTATGCTCTTATTATGAACTCTTAATTATACTTCAAATTGATACTATATATTTTTATTCTGCCAAAAATGCTTGTCAAATTGAATTTTGTTAAATTTGATTTTAATGAAGAACTTGTCAAAAATGTTAGAGAAAGCAAAAAATCATATCAAAAAAATAAAATAAAATCCACAAGAATATAATTTCTTGGACAGTTTATAGATTAATTATTATGCTTTATTTCACATTATACATATTCTATTTTATAACGTAGCAATTGTAATCATATTATAAATTAGTAATTTGAATATTATGTTGTTGACTTCAATAAAACTTTGGCCATAACCTGAGGATTAATAACTAGATCTTTACTGCATAGGGGAATATTATAAGATTAGTTCCTAAAGATAAATGATTTGACAGTAAGTAATGAAAGATTTAAATTTTCTAATATCATCCATTGAAATTGATCCAATCCAAACAGATCTGGTTCAGCATTGATGAAAAGAAGCAGTTGAACTAGATTGTCTTTCTCACAAATTGATTACATCTGATTGGTTGGATCGTTTTCAAATTGATTCAAACCAAACCAATAAACACTCTTAGTGAAAGTCATGAAATCCACAATCGAGTACATTATAACTAACTGAATATAAATTTTTTTTAATAAATCAAAAATATCTCTAGTCCAAAAGTTAGAGATTAATCCTGTTTATTTTTCTAGAATAAAAACATTCAGAATTTTCAAATCTTTTAAAAACAAGAGTGGTAGTTTACTTAAAATAAATATCTTTATCCTTGACATATTGAGATTTAGGGCCCCATGTACAGTGAGCCAAACCATATTTGGGTTTATCAGTGTAATGCATATCCAATATACTGCCCACCCATGGCTCCATCCTTTTCTCTATGTCTCGAACTGATTGTTCTTATATATATGGAGATTTTAAATATGCTGATAATCTGCTAATAAAAATATGAACAGAGCAACATGAAGTGCTTAACACAAATATTCTGATTAGTTGCCTTCATTCTTTCACTCTTCAAGGGTGATCGTGAAGATATGGTTAACAGTAAAAACAGTTTCATCCTCTCCGTTGCTTTTGAAATTTCCTGGACTCAGGCCCCCGTAAATTTTTTATTTTTACATTGAATTGTTTATATGATATCTCACATCTAATGGGATGTCGTAATTCAGTTTGATATGTTGCTGGACGACATAAAATGGGAAAATAAAGGTTTAGCAGTGGCAATAGCTCAGAAGTTGACCCAGAGGCCATACTAGTGCAAGGTTTTGCACAAAGAGATGCAGTGGTTACAACTATTTCCTCTAGGAAGGCAACATTTTATAGTCGGTCACAGTCAAATTTGTGGACAGAGGTAGAGACCTCCAATAATTTTACAATGTTCATGATTGGATTGTGATCGTGATTCTGTAAGCATTTTCCAATTCTCCCATGAATTGTTCTTCTTTCCTTTTGTGGTTTTGTATGCGAGGCTAATTACTTGAATCTTGAAACTGCGTTTTAGATCATATACATTGGGAACGTGTTGGCCTACTTGCCACACAGGATCATAAACTTGTTCTTATACATCAATCTTTAATGTCTTAAAACAGCTAGAGGTCAATTTCATTTAATTATATACAGTGACAGCGTGTTTTTGCTTTGTATGCTAGAGCGAAGTTTCAGCCATATTCAATGTGATTTTGGTCATCCGTTGCAGACTAAAAGAAATGAATAGGAATTACCTCTTTGTATTCGTCACCAACAATCTCTCAGCACAAAGCAGAGTTAGCATAAGGAGAAAATGGAAAGCATTCCTTGACAAAACGATTATTGCTTAATGATAAATTGTTGTGCTATAACATCAGATACGTGAGGCATTTGTTGTCAATTGGTAAGCAGAGGAGCCGCCAAGTACTTTTGGTTCAATTCATACATCACAGAAAGCCATTCCCATCGACCCCGAGGTATTTTATATTTCAATATATTGGTGTTTCCGGGCACTGTTTTGTATTTCTAGCTTCAATTGGCATTCTCTTTTGGCTGCCGATGAACTGAATTAGCATCATACGCAGCTCTTTATCATTATTTTTTTAATGCCCATTATTATTTGCAGTATTAGAGGAGCAATAAGAATTATCATATTGATCTTCAGGAAAATTTGCGCGCCAAATTCAATTATGTCCCTTTGACCCTCTTCTGATTCTTTTTTTCTTTTTGGATGGAATTAACACTTGATTAAATTATCAAAAGAAGTAAGTTCTAGATATCATTGGCCTTAGTTGTCTAGTTTCAGATGGTCGCACAACTCAAGTAGATCATAGACAAATTGTTATTTCTCACTATCAAAAACACTAGATGGGGTAAATTTCATTACAAAGGAAAAAGCATGCAAACCTGCACTAGCACCATCAATCTAATTATAACTACAAATAATTAAAAAATCATAGCACAGTTAGTCATTGTAAACAAACAAATGCTTGAATTCAGGGGAGGAGCTGAGACATATATACAAAACGGGTTCAAGAGGCCAGTGCAGTGAACGGGAACCTACCTCAAAGCATTCCCCTCCCAGTATATATAAATATGATGAGGATGATCAAAGTTAAAACACGTACGCTTGGTAGTACATAGAGAAAATATGTGAAGAAATATCATGCCAAAATTCTTTAGGAGACGCCAGCCAACAAATATCAAGTAATTAAAAGCATCTGGCCAAATCTTTCAAGAAACACACATGTTTTGAAAGAACAGACATTTAAAAGCGGAAGGCAGTGTCATATTTGGAAAGATCATCCCTTATTCTGCCCAATTTCGACCTTAAATGATTAAGTTCATCAAGTAAGGCAATCTCTTGTGACTCCAACTCAGCCAACTCCTTCAACTTTTCACTGTCAACTTGCATCTCCATCACTCTTCTATTGATAGATGCCAACCACCCTTCTTCAAACCCAAAGGATTCCAATTCAGCACGTAGTTTCCTAAATTCTACTTGCCTTGATTCATTCATTGCCTTTGGTGTCTCGGAATCTAGGAACACCAACATGTCGGCCAAAGACTTATAACCCCACTTGCAATACTTTAGGCAAAATCTCTTGTGCCACTCCCACAAATGTGGATATTTGGCAAATGCCTCATTTAGTAAGGAGGCACGTCTTGCATCAATCTTGAATAGACCATGGAAATCCACCAAGTCTTCAGTTGAAGCACATATTAGAGGATCAAGAGGTGGTGCTTGTACTGATGAGAAATGTTTTTACTATAGTTATTATATAAACATGTTAATGTTGCAAAATTCAAACTAGTCCCAATTTAAAGGAGACTGCTAAGTTAGACAATTGTCTCAGAAATTCAAATTACCTGAAGTTGGGATGTCAACATTAAAAGAGGACTCCTTTGTGGAAGTTGGAGATTGACATGTTTGTGAGAGAACCTCAATAGAATCAACGGGTTGCCAATTTTGTAATCCTGAAGCCTTAGAAGAACTACCATCTGCAAGTTTCATGGCATTATCTGCTTGATTCAGTGGCATATCAACTTGTTTGGGAGTTTCAGCAGTAACTTTTTTCTCTTTGCGCTCTCCTTGTTCGTTACGCAAAAATTCAGTTATTAATCCTATCAACTGCTAAGAACAATAACAAGCATAAAGGCATAAATTAGTCTTAAGTCACTTTCGTTGTTACACATAATAGTATTTTGCTAAAAGTAATAAGAGTGTAACAAACTATTTTTATGTGATGATGGCGTTTTATGGAGAGGAAAATCTAGTTATACATAGGTTGGTGATGGTCTTCTCACTTGTGAATTAATTAATCAAGCTGTCATTGTAAGATTCTTTGATGCAAGAACATAATTTTGAACACCTTCCGTTATTGTAATTTCTCTGGGACTCAGAAGAAATAAGAGAAAAAAATAGATACCTCTGTCAACATAGACGAATCAACTGGCAATAGTTTCTCTTCATCCACAGGAGTAATTGATTTTTGTGTTTGTGACTCTTGTCTTCTTTTAGTTTCTGTATCTATTATAAAAAACATATAATACTTTATTTTGAGTGTACATTTAATTTTGCTCATGAATCGATTGAAAAAAGTTACCTGACAGAATTTGATTTGTATTAATGGCTTGTGAACAAGGAAATTCACTTTCTGATGTTGCTTGAATTCCTTCTGAGTTTGAGTCTTCAGGGGCTTTTGGAAGGTTAGAGGTGAATTCCAAAGCAAGGTTTTCATTGATGATTTCTTTGATTCTACAACTGCTATTGGGTTTAACATTTTGAAGAGATCCTAGTTCCAGAGAATTTTCTTTAACTTCATTCTCTAAAGGAAAAAATTATTAAAAATTAAGATCTATAACTACATAAACTGTACCAAGCAAAAATTAGTAAACAAATGCAAGTCATACGTGATGCCTCTTTACTTTTAAGAAGAAACAGAGAAAGTAGATACTTAAACAAAGAAAAATATAAAAAAGAAATTGGTGTGGGTAAGGACTATGACTTAATAATCTAAACAAAGTAATTAAAGCAATAAGACTTTATATAATGAGGAGATTGAAAATAATATACATCAGAGTTTCTTAATTAAGACTAGTTATTGCATTATAGCGCACCATCCCCTCAAGTAAACTATACTACATTATCTTAAACTTTAGAATTTAGTAAAATATTTAATTTTGTAAGCAAAATTTTAACTAAAATTTGAGAGTATAATTAGCAAACAGTTTCTTAGGGGCATATGTGAGGTGAAACCATTTACTTTAGGATATGATCTCTATGTTATTCCATGATGATGTATGCATATGGTGAGTAAAGTAAAAAGTGAACTAAACTATGTAGTTTATGTTACATAATAATTTGCAATTTATTCAAATATTTTATTTGCATATAACTTTTGGTGTTTCAGTTAATTCAATGGAGATGACTTTTGGTGTTTTAGGTGAATTCAATGGAGATGACTTTTGGTGTTTTAGGTGAATTCAATGGAGAGAAATGTGCTAGGAATGGAGTAGTGGTCATTGAGTGAGTGGTGGTCATTTATATGTTCTAAATGTAGTAGCGGCTATTTATAAGAATAATGTGCTTTTAGTGTAGTAGTGATGGTTTATATGTTGTGGTCATTTATAGTAATGTACCTTTAGTAGTGATTTATAGGTCTTTAGGTCCGGTACATGTAAAGGGTCACTCTTGTACCTATATATTAATACCCCCTCATATTTGCCATTTGAAATCAAGCAAATGGTGAGAAACATTTCTCCTCCTAAATTCCTCTTCTTTCTAACAAAGTGATTGATATTAGAGCTAAGGTTCTTAGAGTTGAGAGAAAATTAGATGATGTCACATAATGGGGTTTTAATTTCTTTTCACTTTCCTTATCTTACAAAAAAATAATATAAGAGTTGGTGTCTTTGCATGAAAGCCTTGCTTGGTTTTCAAGATGTTTGGGAATAAAAGCTATTAGGTTCCTCAAAATGAAGACTAATAGCCTCAAAATGAGAAAGATAATTTATCTAAGACAAGAAAGAAGGATCAACAAGCCTTATCCTCATCCATCAATATTTGGATGACTTTATGTTTAAGAAGGTGGTTGACACAACTACCTCAAAGCAAACCAGAGAGATTTTGCAAAATTGTCTCTAAGGTGTTGATAAAGTGAAGAAAGGAAGACTTCAATCACTAAGGGGTGATTTTGAAGCTTTAAGAATGAAGGAATTCAAGTCAATTTTATATTATTGTTTAAGAGTAAAGGCCATTGTAAATCAATTGAAACAAATATGTAAATAAAGTGGAAAATTTTCATGTCATGGAGAAGATTCTTCACTTTATCCTCATCCATCAATATGTGGTTTGTGTCCTTGAAGACTCAAGAGATTTAGACTCTATGATTATTTAAGAATTGGAAGGTTCCTTGCAAGCCCATAAAGAGATGATCAAAAGGAGACATGAAGAGCTATTGGAAAAAGTTCTGGAAACCAAGGCTTCTTTGAAAGATGATAAGACATGAACAAGGAAGAGCACGTGGTTGTGTCCAAGGAGGAAGAAGAAGAGGTCATGGTGACAATCCAAACAATGAGGAAAAAAACCATTCATCACCTAGAGGTCATGGAAGAGTAAGAGGTAGAAGATGTGGCTACTATCAAAGATAAAATGAATGGAGGTATGACAAATCAAAGTTAAATGTCATAATTGTCATATATTTGGCCATTATTCTTGAGAGTACGTCATAGTGCTATAGATAACATTGAAAAGAAGGCTAACCTTGTTGATGGCAAGCAAGAAGTTGAGGAGTCAATTTTGATGTCAGCACTCTAGGAGGAACAAATGGATGACAATAACTTATGGTATTTGGACAATGTAATAAGAAATCACATGTGTAGAGACAAAGAAAAATCTGTAGAGCTTGATAAAAAGACGAAAGGCAATGTGTCTTTTAGAGACTCCTCCAAAATTCAATTTGAAGGGAAAGGTACAATGCTAATTTCTTTCAAAGATGGTGGCCATAAGCTAATGACTGAAGTTTATTATGTGCCTAAATTAGAAAATAACATTTTGACTTTGCTTCTTGAAAAGGGCTACAAAATTATGTGTCTTTGGCTTAGAGATCAAAATGCTAGTTTGATTTCTAAAATTCTTATGTCAAGAAATAGATTGTTTATTTTGAATTTTAAGACTCTTGATACAAAGTGAATAATTAAAGGCTAATATACATGATGAAGCATGGTGTTGACACATGAGATTTGGCCATTTGAATTTTAAAGCACTCAAGGCCATGGGAGAAAAGAAGATGGTGAATAGGATGCCTTTAATCAACCATTCCAATTAATGTGTGAAACATGTTTTCTTGGCAAACATGCTAGGGGGAACTTTCCAAAAGAAGCCATGTCAAAAGCAATTGTGCCTCTTTAACTAGTACATACTAGTGTATGTAGACCTATCAGTCTGCCATCATTTGGTAAAAGTAAATACTTCTTACTCTTTATTGATGTGGAAAAGGAGAGTGGCTACAAAATTAAAGCTTTGAGATCTAGTAGACAAGGCAAATTCACTTCAAAAGAATTCAAGGAATTTTGTGAAACTCATGGAATTCATTGACCTGTAATGATTCCTAGATCACCACAACAAAATGGTATAGCAGAGAGGAAGAACAAAAGAAATCTGTAACATGGCTCAATGCATGTAGAAAGCCAAAAAAAATGCCCAAGGAATTTTTGAGTCAAAGCTATTTCTTGTACAGTTTGTTTTTCCAACTACTCTCCAACACAAAATGTCAAAGATCTATCCCTTCAAGAAGCATGGAGTGGAAGCAAGCCAAGTGTCAAACCACTACAAATAAATTTGCCATTACTAAGGGATTTATCCCTCTATAAAAATAAGAATCTATCAATTTTAAATATTACTAACAAGGTATAACCATCCCCAGAAAATTTTACCAATGCATTTTTCCATCCCTTAGTAAATTTTGCGATAGATACGTATCAGTAAAATTAAAAAAAAAAAATCCATCAGTAATTTGTTCAATTTTAGGTTAGTTAACATTTGCAAGTCTTTAGGAGCATTGCATATGTTCATGTACAATAACAAGAGAGATCCAAGCTTGATGATCATAGTGTCAAACATGTTTTCATCAACTATGACCCAAATTTTAAAGGCTACAAGTTGTACAACTCAAGCAATGACATGATTATGGTGAGCCATGATGTTGAATTTGATGAAGAAGCAACATAGAATTGGGAGCTCTAAGAATTCTTTCTATATTTTGAAGAAGAAGAACAAGAGACCATCACATCTACACAAGATACTACTCCACCTCCTTCACCACCTTATTTACCAACTCCTCATTTTTATAAAGAAAGTTCAAGTGAAAAGCCCAAAAAAATGAAAGATCTAAGAGAGATCTATGTAAAAGCTGAAGAAATTTTTCTCAACATTAATGATTTGTTTGTCTCTTTTTAGATACCGAGCCATTGAATTTTGACAAAGCTATTGAAGACAAAAAATGGAGACAAGCCATGGATGAAGAGATCAAAGCAATCAAGAAGATCATACTTAAGAATTAACAACTCTCCCAAGAATCATGAAGCTATTGGAGTCAAGTGGGTGTGTAAAATAAAGAAGAATGCTTATGGAGTAGTAGAGAGATACAAACTGAGACTTGTTGCTAAAGGCTACAAACAAAAGCATGGAGTTGACTATGAAGAGGTTTATGCATCCATTGCCCATATGGAAACTATCCATTTGCTCATTTCTTTGGTGACTCAATGAAATGGAAACTCTATCAATTTGATGTGAAGTCAGCTTTCCTAAATGCTTTTCTTAAAGAAGAGGCCTACATTGAGTAACCATTGGGTTACATAATCAAAAGGTATGAAGACAAATATTTGAAATTGAAAAAAGCTTTGTATAGAATGAAGCTAGCACCAAGAGAGTGAAATAGCCACATTGACAAGTACTTTCAAGATAATGGATTTGTTCATTGCCTTAATGAGTATGCTCTTTATTTTAAAATTTATGTTCATAGAGATATTTTGATTATTTGTTTTTATGTGGATGGTCTTGTTCTCAGTTGTAATCATCCAAGTTTGTTTGAAGATTTCAGAAAGGCAATGTCACTTAAATTTGAGATGAATGCTATAGGTCTCATGTCAAACTACTTGGGCCTAGATTTGAAGCAAATAAAGAAGGTGCAAAGGAAGTTTTGAAGTTAAAAATATTTGATTATAATTCTATGAATACACCCATGGAAAATGGAATAAAATTGTCAAAATTTGATGATAGAGAAAAGGAAGATCCTAGTTTTTTCAAAAGTCTTGTAAGAAGCTTGAGATATGTGACATTTACAAGGCCTAATATTCTCTTTGCAGTTGGAGTAATGTGTTGTTTCATGGAAGCTTCTCCCTCCATGCATTCACATGAAAGTGGCATAAAAGATTCTTTGTTACCTAAAAGGTACACTTGATTTTGGGCTATTTTATTCTTCTTCTAAAGATTTCAAGTTTGTGGGATTTTGTGATAGTGATTTTTGGGAGATATTGATGATAGAAAGAGTACTATTGGATTTTTATTTTTCATGGTTATTGCGCTATTTCATGGAGCTCAAAATAACAAGTCATTGTCACATATTCAACTTGTGAATTTGAATATGTGGAGTCAACTAGTTGTGCTTGTCATGTTGTTTAAGAAGATTGTTGTAGGAACTTCCATTGCCACAAGGGGAAGCTACAAAAATTTGCATTAACAAGTTTGCACAAGCACTTGCTAAAAATTCGGTAATTCATGATCGAAGCAAGTATAAAAGGCACAAGGTATCATTTTATTAGAAAGAACATTGTGAATAAGGAAGTGGAGCTTAACTATGTGAAGAGTCAAGATAAAATTGTTGATATTTGAAGATTTCTGAAGATTGAGAGCAAAACTTGGAGTGAAAAAGAAAATTCCAAATTGAAGGGGAGAGTTAAATAGTGATTTGCAATTTTCTTAGATAGTTTATTCCCATATAACTTTTGGTGTTTTAGGCGGATTCAATGGAGGTGAAAAAGAAAATTCATATGTTTTAATGGAGTAGTAGTCATTGACTGAGTAGTGGTCATTATGTTCTAAATGTAATTGTGGCTATTTATAAGAATAATGTACTTCAAGTATAGTTGAGGTGCTTCATATAAAGTAGTGATCATTTATAGGAATAATGTGTCTTTAGTAGTCATTTATAGGACTTAAAGTGTGATACATATAAAGGGTCACTTTTACACCTATAAATATCCCTTGTATTTGCCATTTGAAATGAAGCACATAGTGAGATACATTCTCCACTTAAATTCATCTTCTTTCTAACAATTTAGTGGTGAAGGGTTTAGATAATATAGCTGGATTATTTTGGTTCGAATCCCTCTACATTTGTACCAAAAGAAAAAAAAAAAAAAAGATTTCTATGAAGTAACAACTAAAGCAAAAGTAAATCCCTTGTGCACACAGTGCACTCACATATGCAAATCGAGAAAGATTATACGTACCTCTGTCTGCTGAAGTAGCAGTTGCAGTTAGATTAAGTTTTGGACAATCATGCACATAAACTACACAAGCTTTCTTAGTCTGCCACATGAAACCTTCGCGGGGTTCTGGAATGCTTGGCAGTTTTGCTTGCAACTCAAAAATCTGCTTCCCTTCTTCAGCATCAATCTCAATCTCCTCAAAGAAGAAGAATTTTTTTAGCTCGGAGGCTTTATCCTTGTTCAGATTTAGTTTCCTGAGCTCGTGGGTTGAGGAGAAAGAGAAAAGACGTAGCAAATTGTTGCAGTGCTGGACTATAAGTGCTACCAAGTTTGGGAAGCACACTAATTGAGAAACATTATTCAACAAGATTTGATCTTCTTCATTGTCCTCAATGATTTGCTCCAATTGTTCACAGTTTGTTGTTATTAAGCTTCTCAACTGCGGTAAGCTTCTGAAAATAGAGGCTGAGAAGACAGATCTTAGATTATTGCATCCATTGACAGTTAAATATTTAAGACATTGGAGACTCAAAACTTGCATTGGTCCTTTACAAATATAACTTAGCTCAGGCAGATTGGACAACTCCATGGCAATCAGTGGTGAGGTCAGCGGTGGTGCATTGATCGGAAGTTCTTCAAGCTGAAAAATGCCTTCTATATTACAGTTTATTAAAACAATATCACATGGCGAAGTTCCCGCAGACTGTAGAGCTTGATGCTCAACTCTTGAATGACTTTTATGTGTGGCGGGGACCGATGATTCCTGTACAACTCAATAAAGCATATAAAAACTTTGATTTGTCAGTGAACTAGCATCTCTGTACCATTTGAAATGATACTCAGGTGTTTTCCGTTTCTCCAGTGTTAATGTCTTTGTATATACTAACTTTAAACATACGAATTGTTTGTTTAATTTTAAAATATTAAATATGAAGTGCTGCTGTCAATCTTTTTTTGTGTATATAAAATAATTAAATATTATATTAAATACTTATTAAAGAGTAAATCTTATACAAAATATGAATAGAGTTTAATTTTTAATCGAAAATTCGTTAGGTTTAGGATAATTTCAACTTATAATAAAATAATATTTTAGTTTAGTAAATTTTTTACGTAGATAAAATAACTAATATTATATTAATTACCAAAACAATAGTAGATGTACAAATTCTTTAAAAATTTATAAAATACTGTGTAATTTGTAATTAGACATGGAAATAAAGTAGAGTTTAATTTATAATAAAACTATTTATATTAAATTTTAAGACATTTTAAATTCATAATAACATAGTATTTTAGTAAATAAACTTTTAAAAGTGATTGTAGGTTTTATGTTGATAAATTATTTGATATTATATCAAATACTTAAAAGGAATAAATGTTCTGAATTGTATAAAGAAATTACAAAAATAGAGTTATTTTTAATTAGACAAGAAAATAAAATTATAATGAATGAAGTATAGAAAATATTGGAAAATTTGAATAAAATTTGAAATTCTAATAAAGTAGCATTTTGTTACAAGAGAATTTTGATAAGGGTATTATAGATAAAATGTTTTTTACCTTCGTGCATATATATATATATATATGAGATTTAGACACAAGTTCATGTGCTATCTAATAAAATTAATTACAAATTATATAATTATTTGAATTTATAAGAAGATAATTTTTAAAAATAAATATGATTTCTAATACAAAATAATATTTGATAACGCTTAAAATAATTTCTTTTTTATTATGATGGAAAAAGATTTTCATTTAAGATGAAACTTCCTGGGCAAAAGCATTCTGCAGAAACAAACTTTGAAGTTGCCAAATGTTTAAAAAAGAAGAAATTAAATTCTAATAGAAAGGATTAGATACATTTTACAGAATTGACAATTTTTTTTTTATCACTTCAGTTGTTTAGAATTTAGAAATGACAAATTCTGTGTTTTAAGTAAGAAACAACAGAAAGAATTGCACCTTGGGAGTCGTTGGATCCACCTGTGTGGCATCTAGAAAACC
Source organism: Dicorynia guianensis (assembly GCA_037013595.1). NCBI lineage: Eukaryota > Viridiplantae > Streptophyta > Magnoliopsida > Fabales > Fabaceae > Dicorynia > Dicorynia guianensis. The sequence goes on from JASUAB010000007.1 coordinate 12,261,967, forward strand.
TGGAAAATAGTTGGTGCAGGGGATGGTTAAGCGGGGACAATTGCGCACAATAACCTTCGCCAAAGACGACCATCTCAAGTGAGCATTTTCAGGGCAAAAGCCGATGATCTTTGGTAAACTTTCGAGATTGAGGAAATTCAAAGCAGGGAAATCAATGTGAATCTCATTCTGATTTTTGTAAGATAATTGATCCTCCTGAAGGTATTGTCCCACCACATATTTTAGCTCTGGAGCTTGACAGATTTCGATACGATGCAATCGTTCAAAGCTTTTAGAAAATGTGGCTGGGAATATAGATTTCAATCTCCTGCAATTTATCACAATCAGGTTTCTTAATAGTGGGAAGATGGAACCATGGTTTTCACGAGTATCATCGTCTTCCATCTCTGTTATTATGAATTCCAGTCTTTGACATCCTGAAATTTCCAATCTTTCTAACAAAATCCTTTGAGCAATGGACACTGTAAACAAACTAGTTAAATTTGAACAATAATCGAGTTGCATGAACTTAATGTTGAACAAATCCAAAGATTGCCTTGAAAGACATTGAGCTGTGTGCAAAGGAATAAGAGGCCATTTTGCCTTCTTGCTTTGCCATGCCTGTAATTCCTATTAAAAAAAAGTATTTCATGTAACTACACAAAGTTTCATCGAAATAATTAAATATTATAACGATTAGTGTAAAGATAATTTTTCTTTTTTAATATAAAAAATACGGTATGTTCATATTTTTAGAGATTTTTTAAAAAAGTAAATAACAATTAACAGTAATTTAATATAAAATAAAAACTAAATGAACATAGATACAGATTTAGTTTATTTTTATTTTAAAAAATTTTATCCCAAAATGAAATATAAATTCGTAATTTTTATTACTCCAGTGACAAAATATTCTAGATCGACCTTCCAGATCTACATAGACACTTTCTAACAATCCCTTTATTACTAACCCTAGAATTTTTTTATATTTTGGTTCTGTCCATGCCACAAGCAAATTAATAAAAGGTGCCAACAAAGAAGAGTAAGTGAGTCTTAGAGTAATACCGTTGAGGCAACAGGATACAGCTCCACTGAAACTTCACAAATGCTGATGAAATTTGGACATCCACTCATTCTCAGTGATGTGCTTGTCAATGAAGGGAGAATCATCTTCTGCAAGTTAATATGCATACGCTCACCTTGGCCTTGGTTTTGGCCAAATATGAATTTCAGCTTTGTAGCACTATGTATTTTCATTTCTTCTAATTGCACAAGGCCTCCTGCGACAAAAGATATTGGAAAGACAAATTCCAGTGCGTTGCACTCACTAAGCTTGAGAGACTTTAAATTTGGGAGTATTAAAGTACTATTTTGAATGTGAATTTCTTCATTGATTTCCTTTATTTGATCTTCTGTTATTATGTACTCCAGTTTCTTGCATTCATGAACTTCTAGTTTTTCTAAAAGCACCAAACTTCGTGCTGCTGAAGGTGTGAAAAGATATGTCAGCATAGGACACCCTCTCACTTGCATGACTTTCAGTCTGCAGAAATTCAGCTTCCCTCCAAATATATTGTTCAATTGGGTACATCCACTTATACTTATCATTTCTAAATTCAAGAATGAGTCACAAGTTTGTGGACCACGGCACAGTTCTTCCAAATGATCCATATCTTTTATTTCCAGTTTTCTTAACAGAGAGAAGATAGTTGATGATGCCCTTGACAAAAGATTAGTACTGGTACTGTCCATGAGGCACTCTATGTGAGAACAAAACTCGAGTTTAAGCTGAACTAACTCATTCATGCCTTCTATTGCTTCAACTATGTCTGGGCTGAACGTTTTATAACCTCCCTGTATCTTCTGCAAGTGCAAAATTTCAGCTCTTTGCATAAGATCTTTAACTACTTTATTTGAGGTCCAAGCTTCAAAACACCTTATAGATAATCCTCTACATATCAAATCACCCATTGCTGCCTTTAGTCCACTACTGTCCCCCATTTCTATACCATACCTTTGCAATGCGGGAAAAGAGCCATCTTGTACGAAGAAATTTATAGAAATTTCTTTCCCATTCCCCCATTTACTGGCGTCACTTGTTTCTACATTAAAAACACCTAACTCCTCTAATTGTGAACATCCTCCAATGACTTTACAAGGATTTTTTCTGAATTTACAATTTGATAAATACAACAATTTCAAACATGTCAACTGAATAATTTCACCTGGCAATTCATCAATGGCACAGCTGTACAATTCAAGAGTCTCAAGACTCTCTAACTTTTTAAGCTCAGATAATTCACCTAATTTCCAAGCACTGAGGCGTAGAGTTCGAAGATTAGTTAAGAACTGCATTGATTGTGGTAAGGATGGAAATTCTTGGTTTTTCAACAAGTGTCTGTTCATCAAAACCAGAACTCTGAGTTCCTTCATCTCTCCAAAGAATCCATCTCGTACTTGCTTGTCATACCCTTCAACTGTATTGACTAAAAGAGTCTTAAGCTTGGATGAGTTCAATTTATCAGGAAAATCTCGTACTTTCTTGTCATGCCCTTCAATTGTATTGATTAAGAGAATCTCAAGCTTGGAAGAATTCAATTTATTAGGAAAGTCCCTCATCTCATGGCACCATAAATATTTTACTGTAGTTTCTTGTGCGATCAATTTGTTTGTCTGCGCAATGGGATCCATTTTGCTCCTTTTTATCACCTGAATTTCTTTGTTTGCTATCCACAAGGCTACATCACGAACCAAGTCATGCATTTTTACACATTGTGCTTCTTTAGTTTCCAATTTCCAACAACAAACAAGAATCTATTAGCTTGTTTTTAGCCGCGACCACTTGGCTCCTTGCCCATCTGTAGGAACTCACCTTTCCAAATAGGCCTAGTCCAATCCCAAATCTAGTTAAACTCTCCACATCAATATTATAATCTTCTGGGAAGAAAGAGCATAACAGGAAGAGAGTCTTGGCCTTTTCATTCTGCAGATTATCGTAACTTAGCCGCAGGCATGAATAAAACTTCTTAAGATTATCATCAACATCTTCAAATGATTTTGGTTGCCTCAAGGTTTCTAAAGCTACTTTCCAATCATCTATAGGCTTGTTCTTCAGTGTGCTAGCCACAGCTGCAACGGCAACAGGTAACCCTCTGCATTCATTTGTAATTTCCTGTGCCACATTCTTCAATGCATTATATGAGTCTTTAGTAATGCCGGCATGCTTCTTGAAAAGTGTCCATGACTCATCCTCTTTCAAGAGAGACAATTCAACTGCTTTTTGGCAATCCATCACATTACACACTTCCCGATTGTGAGTAGTTAGCAAAACTCGGCAACCCTTGTGGTGGTTGTCATACGGAATTCCAACAGCTTTAAAATCAAGTACTTCCCACACATCATCCAGAATTATAAGAATCCTTTCTCCATTGGTTAATCGTAGCCACAACCTTTTAGCTCTTTCTGCCTTCTGTTCTTCCTCAAATCTCAAGCCTAGTGAGCTTGCAATGTTCCCTTGAATTGTTCTAATATCAGGAGTACTAGACACAACAACAAATACAACTTTGTCAAAAAGCTTTGATTTCTCAGCTTGCTTTCCCACCTCTGTTACTAAATTCGTTTTTCCAGAACCGCCCATCCCATACAATCCAACCCTAAACCTTTCACCTTTGGTCAGTGACTCCATAAGTTGCTCATAAACTGCTTTTCTACTCTCAAAATAAACAAAATCATCTGAAGCATGGTATTCCATGCCAGGAAGAGAAGTAAGGCGAGAGAAATTTTCAAATTGTCTGTTTGCATTGAGTTCTATGAGTTCTCGTGTCTTCTTTACTACTTTCCTACCCAAGCGATATTGCCAAATGCAATTAGGACACCACACAAGAAAACATTTCCTCTTTATTTCTGTTTCCTTTTCTAACTTATCTGCCTCTTCTATGAGACTCTCAGTGTCTACCAACCACTTGTGGACAACATGCTCAATCCTTTTAGTATTATTCTTTGCATCTTTTGCACGATTTTGTACTCTTTCTTGGGTTAATATCAGCTCCCACTTTTCATTTTTAAAGTCTTCAACGATATTGTTGAAACAAAAGAGATATTGAGCTTGGTGTTTTATTTGAGAATACAGATCCTTTGCAAACTCAGATGCAATAGAGCCCACCACCTCCATAATTATGAGTAGATATAGGGAAAACCTAATATAGAGGAGTCAATCACATGAAACTGGAAAATTAATTAAGGATATAATAAGTATGCTCAATTCGCAAAAGGATATATTAGTAATAGCATATAAGATATACATTCCAAATTATGAAACCCATAAACAGCTAAAATACATCCTATACAAAACCATAATTCACTCTTAGTATTTTCTAATAAATTAAATTCATTCTTAGTATTTTTTAATAAATTAAACTTTTGAAGGATTAAATTGATAAAATCATTTTGTCAAAGGCCCAATTGAGACATTGATATATCTTTTAAGTTTATGAAATTTATCTTGAATTTTAATAAGATTATTCGTTTAACTTAGATCCCCTATAGTTTGTCTCAAACTGTAGGGGGTGGCATTACAAAGAGAAAGGAAGAGTTTGAGTAATTGAGAAAATAGATGAGAGCAAGTGGGTGCCACCACAAAAGCAAGCGGGGTCACTATCTCTGAAAAATGCTTAAAGGCATAGAAGTCATAGATTTTGGACTATAAGGTCCAAATTCTGTACATATAACCTTTTTTATATAATAAAATTTAATTTTAATGAGGAAAAATGATAACTACTTATTTGATAAGATACTAAAAAAGACAAGTTATACATAAGCTCCTTAGACTTCAAGGTTTGTGCAGTTTACTAACTCTTGCTTTTAATTAAACCAAATCATACTATTGCATTTTCTAATTATTGCATGTGGCCCAACGGTTTAGTCTCCATCCAAATTCTTAACATTGACTGAGTTTATTTTGTTGACCCATTATGCATGCCACACACATGATCAATCAAACTCCAAATTCACCCAAATTTCCCATTGTTACTACTTTCTTTACAAAAAAAAAAAAAAGAACTATTTATTTATAGGATGTTTCTCTTTGTCTAATATGTTTTCTCAATCCCATCTTTAGCTGTTTGTTCCCAATCCCACCCTTAAGTCTCGATTCCTACTCAAAGTTTAATTTGTTCAAATAGCTGCTAAATTACTGCTATTACTATTACTCTTTTTATCACCTTGCACGAATCATGGAGGATTTGATTATACTTCCTTCTTCATCTTTCTCTTTGGTTTCTCTACACAACATCATAACCCACCAACACTCAACAAAAGCTTTAATTTTTCCTCCAAAGCCTGAAAGAGTTTACCCAAGAATGGAATTGACAGCTTGAGTTTCATTGATCTTAATAAAGTACATATAGAGCTGTTAATTTTGGCCTAGACTGCCTAACTCACCCAAAACCTATTGGAAAGGGTTAGGTTAGTAAAAATTCAGCTCAAAAAATTTCAAGCTTTATTTGGGGGTAGATTGTCTTGGGATTGAACTAGGTTGGCCCGGTCAATCCCCAACTAGCCCACCTTTTTTCTTTTCAACTCAACTCCTCTCTTGTCTCAAGATAATGTAATGGAAAAAAATTATTCTTAATGAATAAAAAATTTTATAAGTTTATAACATTTTTAATAATTTAGAAATGTTAAATGTAAAAAATTGATGTTAATTTATAATTTAAATTTTGGTTTAGATTCAAGTTCAGGTTAAAAATTAGGTCTAGATTTAGGGTTAGGTTTAGGTTTAGGTTCAAATTTAGGTTCAAGTTTAGGGTCAATCCATTTAATCGCCAACCCTGTAGGGTTATAGTTAGGTTTGTATTTTTTTGGCCTGGATCAAATGGGCTAGGGACTGTACCAGGCTGCCCTATTTGATAGCTCTAAGTACATATATACAACAAGTGTGGATAACATTACAATTGAAATTCAAAAGGTATAACAGTTAAGCATAAGCTTAACAGAAGCTAAGTCTAAGTGTAGTGATACAATAGAAATTCAAAAGGTATAATAGAAGATAAGACTAAATGTAATGATACAACTGAAATTTAAAAGGCATATTTGTTGTAACATACAAGAGCGGCAATGTAAGGAAAAAAATAACTTGTTGGGAAAGTGGGTGACTTTAGGGAAAGAAAAGGAGAAACCACAGATCTAGATTTAAATGTGAGATTTGACATTGAAGAAAAAAAAGGTTTATGAAACTAGGGATTGAGTTTGGGGGTTAGTTACATGTAAAGAAGGTATTAGCACCCTTATAATGTCATTTTGGTACCGAAATGGACTTTTGTCACCTTTCTGACCTAGGTTATGTGCTTTGTGTGTTATCAATTTTTGTTTGTTTTTAATATTTTTAGGGGTCTTGCTATCGACTTTGCATGTGATCAATAGTTATCCATGATTAAGGCAATTTGTGTGTGGTTTTTGGAACCATTATTTGAAACGGGGTTTTTAATCTTCATCAATAATGATAAGGTATGAAAGTAAGGATATTCTAGCTTCACTAGGCAGGCTTAACTAGATTGAGTTTTAAAGGATCTAGCTTGACCAAGGTTTTAAGAATTTTAGAGGTTAAGAAGAAATCAAATTTTGAGAACTTGAGGATTAATTACTAATATTGATGAATCTCGTCTTCTCAAGAAGGTTACCATTATCCTTGATATAGTCAAAAAGTCTTTGAACTTTCAAATCATTTCTTGATTAATCTGTCATTTGATAATCCTCTTGAAAGAAATGAAATTTTGATAGATTTTGGGTTGAAAACTACATTTTGGAGATTTGAGGATTAAATAATATTATAGATCTTGTCTTCTTATGGCAGTGTCCAAATCAAAACCATTATCCTTGAGATAGTTGAATAATCATTGAACTTTCAAATAATTTCTTAATTAATCTATCTCCAGATGATACTCTTAAAAGGAAATGATTTTTTTTTTAATTTAGAATGAAATTTAGGATTTTAGAAATTTGAGAATTAATTAATGGTAAAATTGAATCCCATCTCCACAAGGTGGTATCTAAATTAAAACCATTATTCTTGAGATGGTCAATAGATCATCAAACTTTAAATGATTTCCTGATTAATCCATTACCATATAATCCTCTTCAATGTGATGAAGTTTTTGAGAATTTTGGGGTTGAAAATCAAATTTTGACAATTTGAGTATTAATTAATAGGGTGGATCCCGTCTTCGGAAGGTGATAGCCAAATAAAAACCATTATCATTAAGATAATTGAAAAATTATTGAACTTTCAAATAATTTCTTGATTACTCCATCATCGAATAATCATCTTGAAAGAAGTGAATTTTTGGGGATTTTAGAATGAAAATTAGAATTTTGGAAATTTGAGTTTTGAGAAAAGGAATGAAGAAGGAAATTCCAAAAACCTAAACTGCTTTTTAAATGTGACTAAATTCTTTAGGAGTCTCTTTGAATTAATTGGACCCAAATAAAATTAGAAATATAACTTTCAAAATTTGGAAGAAAATATCTTAACACATTGACAAACATTCTTAAACTTCACAACTCAAATACCATTAAAAAATCACACAAGTTAAAAATTAGATAAGAATAAAAAAAAATTGCATACACCATGGCAACATACTATTGTCTGGGGTTTGCATACATTTTTTGCAAACGTAATCAACGCAAAAGTTGTAGCCAATTCAACATGGTTCCCAAGAAGATACAAATCACATAAAAACTGCAAATACACAAAAAGATATGCCAAAAAAATTGAGACAGTTCAATCAGTATCTTCAATCTTAGGTTTTTTTTTTTTTTGGCTTAATGCAATAAATTCCAATTTTAACCCACTTACGTGCACTTTTGACAGAAAGTCCCAACACAAAAGTTGTAGAGGACACAATAAGAAAATCAAAATTCTAAAATCATCCCAAAACTCCTTAGAGCCATATAGTTTCGAACAAAACATTAGGATTGTGGAAATTTGGTTTTAGCTTTGGGCAGTGTTGACATTTATGAAATTTTAAGCCACTTCTCAACAACTTTAGCAAAAATGGTTAACACAAAAGTTGTAGCTAACTTATTTACAAGTTTGAAAAGACAAAAATCATACAAAAACTTGTATAAGTAGAAAAATTATCTTGAAATCCAAAAACAAACAGTTTCTCGCCATATCTTAAACCCCACCCTGGCAGTATTCATTCTCACTACATTTTGAGCACTTTCAATGCATTTTTAGCAAATGGTCACACCATAAAAGTTGTAGAGCTCTCAAAAAGTAGGCCAACAATCTAAAGATCCTGTAAAAACTCCTAGAAACAAAAAGATAAGTCTGGATTACAGAGGATAGAATGTTCCCTTAGGTTTAAACAAAACTTCCGTGGGAAAATGGAGTTGGAGGAGGCTAGGGGGTTGATGATGAGTAATCTTAAGCTCACTACATGAGCAAGGATGCCTAAGAGGAAGACATAAAGAAATGTTAAAGTGGAGAACTAGGAAGCTAGGATATATGGAGATGGAGCTACCCTTCCATAGAGGTTCTTCAATGAGTGGCTATATAGCAGTCATGGGGTTGCTGCTGGGTTAATAGAGGATGAAGAAGATTTCTTGGAGAGAATAGCGGAGAAGGATGTGTTGGCTTCTCCGGAGATTCCCAAATCAAAATATAAAGAGACCTTTTATGGGATCTAGAGAATTGGCAAGGAACAATATGTCACCACTCCAAGTCCCAAAGCCTCTTAATAAAAGCCATCCAAATGGCTAATTATGTTCAACAATGGGACATCCCCTATGGTCAACAAGGGTGCAGGAATTTGACTCCCCAAACAGGTCCAAATGACTTGAGAAGAGAGGAGAGAAGCTTAAGCTCAAAAGGGCAAGATGCTCCCCATGACATCATGTTTCCCCATTTGAATCAAAGCCCTCTTAAACTAAGTGTGCAGCTGGGTTTTTTGAAAAATGGGGATAAGAGGGACATGAGGGAGCTAATATGGAATCTAAAATGTTTACCACATTGACGTGTGATGTCTTACCTCTTCCTTGGATGCCCCTTGGCTCAATTGCACACCCACACATACACACATCCACTCAAATAATCACCTACATGCTCATACATGTATATATAACTAGTTCAAATTAAGTTAAATGGCTTTCCCAATGGTTGACTAAAATTACTTTGCCTTTGAAAAGTTATTTCTACCATTGGAGAGCAATTCTTAAGCATGTTGGATCATATGAAATGCATATTTAAATCATTCTAAGCCATGCATCGCACAAATAAATCCAAACCTTACACAAATTCAAAGGTACTACATGCATAAAATAACACTTAGAAAACTTTAAAATGAATGAATTCATCAACCCTTAATAAAAACCAAATTGTGGGCCCATGATCAAGTAGGATACCCTCTTTAAGGTAAGTGCCCCATGTTGGGTGCATGAAATGACCAAAATTCCCTTATCTCTCAAAATGAGGGTTTTCATTGGAGTTTTTAGTAAGGTTTGACTTTTCAACCAAATTAGGAATTCATGGTGAGAGTTAACCAGGTTAAGCTTATGTTAACCTAATAGAGATGGCATGTGTATGCAAGATGCAATATTACCAAAATACCTCTAAAATGCAAAAAGATTAAATCAACCCTGTTATCAATTTTAGGATTTATTTTTGAAATTTTGCTTTTCTAGATTTCAAAACTTGGGACTAGGATAAGATTTTCTATTTTTAGAATTTTCTTTATAAATCTCTATGTACATAATTTTTTGAGTTTCCCATTTTTATTTTATTAATTTTGATTAGCCTAATTAATTAATTTTTTTGGTTTTTAAAATTATATTTTACTAGCTAGCAAAACTCGTAATGTGAACTATTTTGGGTTCAAGACAAAATTTATTATCTACAATAACAAAAATTAAGCCTATGTGTAACGGAAGCTAAGGACCTTTTTGAAAATGTTTTCTTTTTTTTTTTTTCTAAAGTAATTTTGTAATCTTATTTCAAGAACTTATTTTTAAAACAAAAAAATATTAAAATTTGTTTGGATGAAATATTTTTAAACTAATTTTACAAACAATAAAATAAAAAATGTTTGATAGAATATAGGTTTTTTTTTCGATTATTTCCTAATTGCCTTCCATGGGCTTCACCAACTCCACGGTCAGCTAAGGCATACCCATCACAATGACTAGAGCCAACATAAGCCGACTTTATCATTTCCCAACTCAAACAGGGAAGATGAATTTCATACAAGTCTTGATTTGAGACTTAGTAATGTCATGGAAACCAATTTCTCTTCTTCTTTCTTGAAGAAGATCGGCCATATTGACAAGATTGAAGACTTATTGTTAGAAAAGAATAGAAAACAAAGATGGAGTATTTTGGAGAAAATATTTGTGTCTTGAAGCGTGCAAATATACACTATCCTTAAGGTGAATATGGCCCCCACTATGTTGCTACTAGGTTCTTTGCAATATACCTCCAAGATAGAAAAAGAGCATCTAAAAAATTATGACTAGCAAAAACCAAAATTTCCTCCTATAGAACTTAAAATAAATAGTTTGATTTTGAGAGACTAAGGATCAGGAAAGATACAAAAAGTGTTTTTTTTTTTTGTGAACAAATTCCACTTTCACACCATGGGTATTTATAGACACGAATAGGCACTTGATCAACAGACATATTTATTCACTCCAATAGATATGATTGTTCAGTTCAAATTACAGGCATTATCCTTCATGTCCAACAGGCATGATCTTTCATGTCTAATAGACATGAATAGGCACTTCATTAGCAAGCATGTTTATTCACTTTAATAGATAGGATTGTTCAGTTCAAACTAACAGGTATTATCTTTCATGTCCAACAGATAGAATTCTTCATATCCAATAGGCATGACTTCTCACATCAAAGAGACATAGCCTTTCATGTCCAAGAGACATGACTTTTCATACCTAAAATTGCGGAATATAGGTACATCCTAGTAATTTTTAACACTTATTTGGCCATGTGCTACATCCTAGTACTCATGAACATTTCCAAGAGTTTACCCTTAAAAAAAAAAACTTTGTTAGAAGTGGCACCACTCCTATGTACATATAGGTAAGGTTCTTTGTTAGGCCTTTATGTGGCACACCTCATAACCTTATTAAGAGTAAATACTCAACCTCCATTAGTTAAAATGATTTATCTTTTAACACTTAGAATGAACTAGTGCTTCCTATAGTCACTTATCAATAACTTGTTTTTACCAATTGAACCTTTTAACGAGTTGTAGTGCTAGAGAAAATGTTTGGTTTTCATTATCAGTGACTCTAGGTAAAGGGTCTAAGGCCCATCCCCATGGATGTCCTCCTCACTAAATCCCTCATGAGTCCTTTTGTAAAGGGATTTGCTAAGTTATCATATGTTCTTACATATACAACTGTCATTATTCCATCAACAATTAATTGCTTGACATATTCATGTCTCAAGCTTATATGTCTAGATTTTCCATTATATATCTTTTTAAGAGCTCTAGACATAGTTGCTTGACTATCATAATGTAAGGAGATGGCTAGCATTGGTTGTGCCACAACACTATTTCTAATAATAAATTCCTTAGCCATTCTGTCTCTTTCCCTGTTACAACAAAAGTAACAAACTCAGATTCCATATTGGAATGAGTTATGCATGTTTTTTTCTTAAATGCCTAAGAAACAACACCTTCTCCAAGGGTAAATACCCATCCTGAGGTGGATTTATTGTCATTTGTACTAGTCACCCAACTAGCATAAAAAAAACCATCTAAAACAACCGTATAATTTCTATAGAATAGTCCTAATCCTAAAGTTTGCTTTAGATATCCTAGGACTCTTCCAATTGCTTTCCAATATTCTATACTTGGGTTACTAGTATATCTAGAAAGTTTGCAAATAGTGAAAGATATGTTCGGTCTTATGAAATGCATAGCATACATTAGACTACCAATGGCATTAGCATATTCTAATTGTGCAAATGCCCTTCCTAGATTTTTTGACAACTTATGTGAAATATATGTGGAGTACTTACTTTTTTAATTCCTAAGTATGTGTACTTGTTTAGAATCTTTTCAATATAATAAGATTGACATTAAGAATAACCCCCACTGTGTTTCTTAACCTTGATTGCTAAGATTGTATCTACCTTACCAAGATCTTTAGTCTTGAATTGTGAGGGTAAATACTTCTTAGTTTCATTCACCGCTATCATATTTGTACCAAAAATAAGCATCTCATCAATATATAAGCACATTATTACACCATATTCATATGTGAATTTAGAATTAAATAAATTTATCAGCACTGTTATGTGTAAAACCATGAGATAGTATCACAAAATAAAATTTCTCATGCCACTATTTAGGTGCTTGTTTTAGACCATACATTGATCTAACTAGTTTATATACTTTCTTTTCATGCCCAGGTAAAACAAAACCTTCTGGTTGTTCCATATACACCTCTTCCTCAAGTTCACCATTTGGAAAGGCTGTCTTAAGATCAATTTGATGCACAAATAAACTGCATATAGATACTAATACAAACAATACTCTAATGAATGTTATTCTAGCAACCGGTGCATATGAATCAAAATAGTCTATACCTTCTTTTTGTCTAAAACCTTTTACCACTAATCTGGCTTTAAAGGTTTGAATAGATCCATTAATATTGTATTTTCTAAGAAATACCCATTTACAACCTATAGTTTTGAGCTAGAAGGTAAAACTACTAACACCCATGTGTTATTAGATAATAATGAATCCATTTCTTCATTTATTGCCTCCTTCCAAAAGCTAGCATCTCTTAATGCTATTGCTTCCTTATAGGTTTTTGGTTCTTCTTCCACATGTAATAAAATAGGTATTTTCTAGATCTTTTACTCCTTCTAGGTTCACAAAGACGGTTAGGCACTTTGTTTTCTTTGTTAGAGAATGATATAGGATTTTCTAGCTCTTGTGTTGGTTTTTTTCATTAGAGATAGAATCATTAACAAATTTGTTTTCAAGCAACTTCACATCCCTTGATTCCTCAATAACATTTGATTCTAAATCCAATAACCTATATGCCTTAGAATTTTCAGCATAACCAACAAACACACTTCTTAGAGCTCTTGGTCCTGATTTTGTTCTTTCAAGATCAAGAACTCTATAAAATGCTAAACAACCCCATACTTTAAGGTAATTTAGATTTGGTTTCCTTCCTTTCCATAACTCATAAGGAGAAATCTTTAATTTCCTAAAAGGTATTCTATTATGAATATAATGGGCAATTAACAATGCTTCTCCCCATAAATTCATATGAAGGTTTGCATTTAAGATCATTGTATTTACTATTTCAACTAATGTCCGATTTTTGCTTTCAACCAAACCATTTTGTTGTGGGGTGCATAGTGCACTAACTTGGTATATAATACCATTTCTTCACAAAAAGAAAAAATTCTATAGGAAAATATTCCCCTCCATATTACTTCTTAAAATCTTAATCTTCTTTTCCTTTTGATTTTCTACTAAGGATTTATAATTCTTAAACATGTCAAAACCTTGATCCTTAGTTTTAATTAAATATACACAAGTATATCTAGTTTTGTTATCAATGAAAGTTATGAAATACCTATTTCCTCCTCTTGTTAGTATTCCATTCAATTCACATATATCAAAATATACTAGTTCTAACAATTCAGAATTTCTTTCTACTTAGGAAAAAGGCTTTCTAGTCATCTTTGCTTGTATACAAATTTCACACTTTTCATTAGAAATTGTATCACATTCTATGAGACCATGTTTTGACATATATTTCAAATATTTGGCATTAACGTGTCCTAATCGATTATGCCATAAAGAAAAAAGAAGAATCAACAATATTAACAGAAGCATTATTATTCTTATTAATACTTAATTTGAGCATCCCATTACAAGAATAACCCTTTCCAATAAACACTCCATTTTTGGAAATTACAATTTTATCAGATTCTATAACATATTTAAGCCTTCTCTTGTTCAACACATCTACAGAAATTAAATTCATCCTTATATCTAAAACATAGAGCACATTTTGTAGTATTAATTTCTTTCTGGGAGTAAACATCAAATTGATTGATCCTTTTCCAAGAACTTTTGCAAAATTACTATTGCCCATAAGAACCTTGTGACCAGTCTTTATTTTTCCATAAGTCTTGAATTGTGACTTATCATGACACACATGGACGGTACCCCCAAAATCATACCACCAATCATCATATTTGGTTGGACTAGCCATGTAAACTTCAGAAACCATACCAATTTGCAAATTTGAAATCATAGTTATAATGTTAGAAGAATAGTTTTCAACCAAATTTGTACTATTGGTATTTTCTATCTTTTACTTTTTCTTGAATCTACAACCACGCTTTAGATGGCCTTTCTTTCCACAAGAACAGCAAGTTCTATTTTTCTTTTTCTTAATATCAAAATTGTAGGAATCAAAGTACTTTCTCTTATTTCCTCTAGAATTGTGTTTCTTTTCACCAAGAGAATTCACTTTGGAGTTAGTTTAAACATGTTTCTTGTGAAGATTGCGAATTTCCTCCTCAATCTTCAAATGCTTTTGAATTTACTGAAATGTGAAATCTTCTATGGTGTGTAACAATTTATTTCTATAATCATTCCTACTAGAAGGTAACTTCACAATAGTAGCCCCCACTTGCAATGATTTTGAAATATCAACTTTTAAATCCTTTAATTTGGATACCATAACTAGTAAATCATGCATTTGATCCATGACAGATAAATGATCAAGCATCTTAAATTAAAAATTTTTCATGATTAAGAACTTATTTGTTCCTTGTCTCTCATTGTTGTATTTATATTCCAATGCATACCATATCTCTCTTGGAGACTAAACACTATTAAACACATCATAAAGACAGTCAAAGAGTGTGTTTAGAATGTGTCCTCTGCACAGCACTTCATCTTCCTTTCACTTTTTCCTTTTTGTCTTGATTTCATCATAATCATCATCCTTTGGTTCTGGAATTTTCTTCAAATTTGGATCCAACACATATGTAATCTTCAAGGCAAATGCAAAAACATGATCTTGTCTTTTCAGTGATTAAAATTGGCTTTATCAAAGTGAACTAATTTTACCACATTTGGATCCATCAGTTTGAATGTTATATTTCCAGATTGAGACTCCATCAAGGTTATTCACCTTAAGATTGTTAGAAAAGGAGTAGAAAATAGAGATGGAGTATTTTGAAGAAAATATTTGTGTCTTGACGCATGCAAATATATATTATCCATAAGGTGAATATTGACCCCACTATGTTGCTATTAAGTTCTTTGCAATACACCTCTAGGATACAACAAGAGCACCCAAAAAATAGTGGCTAGCAAAAACCATAAATTTCTCCTATAAAACTTAAAAGAAATAGTTTGATTTCGAGAGACTAAGGATGAAGAAAGATGTAGAGAGTGTTTGTTTTTTGTGAATAAATTCCACTTTCACACCATGAGTATTTATTACACACATGAATAAGTACTTGATCAGCCGACATGTTTATTCACTCTAACAAATATGATTGTTCAGTTCAAAGCAATAAGCATTATCCTTCATGTCCAACAGGCATGATCTTTCATGTCCAACACACATGATACTTCATTTTGAATAGGCATGATTTTTCACATCAAAGAGACATGACTTTTCATATCCAAGAGATATGACTTTTTATGTCCAAGAGACATAACTTTTCATATCTAAAAGACATGACTTTTCATGTCTAAAATAGAGGAATAAATTCTATCCTATTTCTCTCTTCTTTAACATGCAAGTTAAATAGGTTTTCTCCAACACTTAATAAGGGAGAGAGTAATTAAATTACAGATAGTAACACTTAGTGCTGCTGTGGGCCATTTCATACAAGTCTTGACTTTTTTATCAATAAAAAATCGTACTTCATGTAGCTTGCGTGTTTGGTTTTGTATTTGTCTCTTATTTTGTTTCTCTTTCAAGTTGCTTGCTTTCTTCAATTTTGTATATAAAAAAGCAGTAAAAAAAAAAAAAAGTAAACATGCTAACATATATATTAAAGCAGTATATTCAAAAAACTCGTATAGGACTCTAAATATATTTAATTAGTTTCACCACAACCACTTCACACACACACAAAAAAAAAAAAAAAGGCAAAATCTAAAACAATTTAGTTGATTAGAATAAAGGGCGAGGTAATCCAATAAGATATGCAATATATATATATATATATATATATATATATATATCATTCTGTATTAACTTTGTATGTAGAATTTTTGGTGAAATATTATTCTTCGTGGACTTGTAATAAGTTATATATTTATAACAATAAGATAGGAATTCGGATTCCAAATTCTATCTTTGATTTTTATATCCAGTTTTACATTAAGCTGATTTATTTCAAAATAACTAAAGCATGCTATAGTCTGGAAATCAACTTGTTAAAATGGAAAGGAGTGTCATGTAGATTTATTTCTAACGTTTATAAGATTTAGGCTTCAAATTGAGCAGCCTAATGTGGTGAGTCCATGCCTGATTTATAGGATCAAGAATAATCCTTTTCTTTTATATATCATATATATTCAGAGGCGAAATTGAAAATAGTATAAGAAAACAAATGTTGGTATATGTTTACTGCAGTTTTTAGGATTTCCAACATGAGCTCCACTTTAGTTTCAAATTACAGTGATTCATCTTCATCAAGCTGATGAAAGCTAGAAGTTCATCAACAGCTTCAGCATCTCAGAGATGTTTGAGAAACTAAACCAATGATTATAGGTTGTGGCCAACCTAAAATGCAACTCTTGCTTTTTTATTTTATTGTATTTTAATTAATTTTGCTGTGATGATATTCAACTACAACTACCTTTAGTTAATATGCAGATCATAATTAATAATTGTTAAAGAAGAATAATGATAAATGCACACAATTATACTTTTTAATGATTATACGATGTCAATTAATAACGGTTAGTTATTAGTATTTGACATTGTGTAATCCAATGAACTCTCATGCATTTAACATTATTCGTGCATATAACATTATTCCACACACCATTGACCACAAAAAGGTACAAGACAAGAATGCTGAAAAGTCCAATTTAAGGAAGGCACACATATTTTTTTGGATATTTACTTACCACTTTTCCAAAATTCCTTGCGCTATGCCATGCAATTCAATTCTTGACAATAACCACAATCGTCTATGCTATTTTGGAGCAAAAACCTTTTTTCTGCAGCAAAATCTGAAAGCAATATATAAAAGAGGGCTATTATATTTCTGAAATAATTTATTTATGCATTTAAATTTATTAATCCTATCTGTAATTTAATATTTGTGTATTTTCTAATATTTATATAAAGTTAAACATAAAATATATTCACCAAAACAAAAAATATAACTAATTGGCGGAAAAGAAAAATAGTTTGCATCTATTAGTAAGAATAACTGTTTGAAGAAGAAACAAGAACAAAAGATGTTTATAAACAACACCCATATAGAGACATAACTCTTCCAAAATATTTTATAATAGTAATCTCAATCTTTTCCACCTTTTCAGCAATTTTTTTCCTTTGTTGAAAACAAATAAAAAAAAGGAAATCAACAAGGAAAGCAGAGAAAAAATGTCAGATAACAAAAATTACAAGCAGCTGCACCAATAGAAGAAAGTAGATTATTTAGAAAATTGAGAGAAATCAATGGAGACCGATTCGACCTTGTAATTACTGACAAACTTTTTTTTTATTAATTTTTCATTTTGGATAGAAGATCGAGTATTGAAGAGAAAACCGAAAAGAAGACTTGAAACATAAGGAGGAAAAAATAGATGAAGTAGAAACCGAGAATCAAGAATATGAATATGAAAGAAGGTATATGTTAAAATTATTGCAGAAAAATCCACCACCTACTAAAGCAAGGAAAAATTCACTGCCATAAAAAAAATCAACTGTTAAACATAGAAGGGTCCTGCATTAACTGTTTATGGCTAGCGTAAAAATATTAGAAGTAAGTCGTATGACAGTAAAAATAAAAATGTCAGTGTTTAGGCTTTAAAATTTATTTTTCAAGAGTCAGCCACTTCCCCTTTTTAACACATATTCACTCATGCATCAAGACCCAACAACATAAAAACACAAGATGTGCAGTATGATATTCAAATGTATATGCCATAGACGACCATATCCATATGTATCCAACTCAACTGTCCAAGTCTTTCACCATTCTTTCATCATTATTGTTCCAGATTGTCTGTCAGCTTTCATGATCTCATTTAGTTTCCTTTCTAAGTGCAGCATATGCATTTGGGTCCTAAATCCCAGTTCCATCCAAAACCTTCTAAAATTATATTCCTCTCAAAAAGAAATTCTTCTCCCATAAAATTATTAAACAACCAATTCACTCACAAGCATTCATATACTTTTTTTTCCCAAATATACTTATAAACAAATTTCTAACTCTTCTAGTTATGTACCCTTTTTATCAACCTTGCCTTGTAATTCTATTTTTTTTCTTTTTCTATAAATTCGGCCAATTTATAGAAGAAATCAAACAAAAACTAAATAATATGATATCATTATAAATTCCCTATAACTAGCAGTGTTGAGGAGGTCAAAACTTAAAAGGATTATCTAAATGGGTAGAGAACATTAATTGTGCTTCCCATGAAACTGAACCAATTGTGTATTCTCTTAGGAACACTGAACACCGGAACTGTATAACCAAAAATGCAATCAAACACAAAAATATTGAAAAGATTTAAATTAAGTACTAAATGGAAAATATCCTTACGTGTAAATGACTTAACCCCCACTTAAAACGTAAAAAATGGGTTTAGGGATTTGATCACATTTTACCCATAAATACAATAACGAAGAGCAATAAAAGCCAAACAGTGAGAATGATTCACGAAAAAAATGACATATATTTGCAGAAAGTTACCTTTTCCCCAGGATTTTGTATGATAATAATGCCTTAATGCATTGTCCACTTATTATCCCAATTGACGTAATTAATTTTGCTGGGCCTCTGATATTTGTTCTGTGGATTGCCAGCACAATATGCAAATGGCTTCCTGTGTGAAAGTTACAGTGTGCAGCAACAGAAAAATACAAACAAAATTAAAAGAGAAAAATTAATAAAAAAAATTGAAACCCACCAATTTAAATATAGAGAGTAAAAAAAATGAAAATCATGAAAGTTTAAAAAAAAGAAGATTAAGTGATCATATAGCTTAAAATGAATGCATGAACGCAACTTTTGTGGTTTCCACTTTCCAGGGATCTATTTTTTACAGAGTTATGTATGGTTCATTTATTAAATAAATGAATAATTTTAAACATACATATGATTAGGCTCGTTTTATTAGAGTCAATATATGAATTTGAGTATAATTTTCAATTAATAATTGTAACAACATAATGAATGGGGATCCCTGTCATAAGTAGGGGAGAATAAGACATAAAAAGAGGAAAAAATTGAAAAAAGAAAAATAATGAAAAAAGTAATATTCATATATTAAATTATAGAAAAAAATAAAAAAAACTATTAAAATCAGTAAAAAGGAAAGTCATATAATCCAATTCTAATATAATGTGATCTCATTCATATTGAGATTTAGGAGTTCTCTAAGGACATCTTTCTATCTTTAAAATATGAGACTAATCTCTTTTAAGATAGAATTACACACAAAAAAAATTTTTTTAACAAAAATAACTTCATACTTAATTCTATACTGAGACTTAAATAAGGGAAAACCCCGAGAAGGTTGAAGAAAGGAGATGAGAAAGCTTTAAAGATAAACCCCCATACCCATTTTTGTTCAGGTCTCCCACTTTTCTCGCGTAGTTCATGTCATGTTTGCTACAACTGAACTCACGAGTCATAAAAATTATTCTTTTAGTAAAAATATAATTTATTCTTATAGTCATAAAAATTGAACAAGAAGAATGAAGGCTAAGTCAAGCAAATGAAGAGGCACGTATATGGATTAGTCTTTCTTATATTGAATCTGAATAAGAAAATAAGAATAGAAAATGCACTAAAATCTGATATTCAATAAAGAGAAGAGTCATCAAAAAAGAAAACATACAAGAGAATGACAGTTCTATAAATAGTTAACTATACTTTCTTTGTAAAGAAATTTCTTCACAATTGAACAGTGCTACCTTGAATGATAATATGTTTTCCGATCTGCAACAACGACAAGCCGGCCACCACAATTTCCCTTCTTCTTTCTGGAAGGCAATTCACGATATTGACAAGACCCCCACAGCAATTCAGTAGAGGGAGCAAATGCAAATAGTAACATTTACGGCTGCCGCAGCCCATTTCATACAAAGTCTTGGTCTTTCTCTTTTTCAGTAATGATTTTACTTTTTTTTTTTTTAGTACGGGTAAAAATTTTACTTTATCCACAAAGTTTGCGTGTGGCTCTGCTTTTTTCTCAGGATTTTCTTATCCCCTTTCGATCAGCAACGCCATTCTATGGGTCTGCTAAGTTGACTTAGAAAACGATCCTAAAGAAGCAGTGGCACTATTATTCTTGTAAATTAAATTATATCATTAAAATATTAAATTAACATATAGTACTAATAAATTTAATCATTTATCTTAAAACTATTAAAACTTTAAATAACACATATTTAGTAGAATATGGTTTCATTAAGGAATAAGATGTAAAGCACATAATTTTAATAATTAGTTATTACAAATTATATAAGAAAACTTATTTGCATTTTTATTTTTAACTTCTTATTCATATTTCATTTTATAAAAAATATTTTTGACGAATTGATTCAAACTTTTTTATTAATCACAAACAAACTCGAACAATAATCGATGGTATATTACTTAAAATAATTAGTTGCAACAATTATATGTCATTAGGATTATAAATTTAAAATAATGACTATTAGCACCGTAAATCGCTTCTGAATGATAGGCTTCTAGATTATTTCAAACAGTATGGGCCCAATCTGTTTGGATTGATTCAATTCGGCCCATTTATCTCCGTTTTGCCCCGAAACAATGTGACCTTTGAGAAGTGGACTTTTAAATAAAACCGTCTCTACTTACAGTATACCACTGTTTTAGGTGTCAAATAATTAGAATAATTCAAGTTTCTTCAAAGGTACTTTCCATATATTAAGAAGAATTTTCTAACTCTCTCATTTAGAAGTCCTGTTATTAGGGGAGCTCAGTTTTTACTTGAATTGCAGCAGGAAGAGCAAAGGTTTCTATAGCATTTCATTCAACTTTCAAAGCCAAACTGATAGATGGAAGCCAAGCATCTCCTAGCCATGAGAGCCTTTCCTATTTTACTGGTGCAAATGCTAATCAAAGTCGCGCAATTCACCAATTACATTTGTCTCATCTGATGAAAATATCTAATCAAGAAATCAACAGAGACCAATTTGACTTTATAATTATTGGCGCACTTTTTATTTTTATTTTTCATTTTGGATAGAAAATCCAGTATTAAAAGAGAAAACCGAAAAGAAGGCTTAAAACATAAGAAGAAAAAACAGAGATGAAGTAGAAACAGAGAATCAAGAATATGAGTGTGAGGGAAGATATATATTAAAATTAATGCAGAAAAATTCACCACCAATTAAAGCAATTAAAAACTCACTCACATAAAAAAAAAAAACAAAATCAACTGTCAAACGTAGAGGGTACTTGCATTAAATGTATACGGTAGCATAAAAATAAGGGCAGAAGTACATTCTTTAGAAAAGTGAAGGAAATCAACCAAAAAAAAAAGACCTATGTCGATTTTTGTGATTGGATCTTGTATTAAAAGCAACGATACAATGATGTTAATGAAGAACCAGGATGATGTTGAATATCAAAATGCAAACTAACCCAAAAAAAAAAAAAAAAGAAAAGAAAAACTACGAAAATGAGAATCAACAGACAGAGACTAACCTCTTTGACTGAGCTTTGTAGGTCTTGCCACAAATTCTTCTGTCCGGTGATGCCTCCCTAAGAAATGGTAAAAGGCGAGCTGAAGGAGAAACTAAAGTAACTATGGAGCCCTTTGCAGGAGTTGTGAGAGGGCTTAATTAGGGCAGATGTAAAGTCCATTGTGTTAGTCTTTGTTAATTGTTTTTTCCATTAGCCCCTGATCATTTTTAATTCCCTTCCACGTGAAGCATGCATTCTTTAATCACTGTAACATATACATAATACAATTTATTGATTAAATTTTGTGAAATGAGAATGAATATTTGAAGAAGAAATAAGAACAAAAAGATGTATATGAGCAGCACTTGAAATATAGATGTCTTATAATTTAGTTTATAAAATTTAATAATTTTAATTATTAAATATTACAAAAAATAATGAAACTAAAATAATATATGTTGTACAGGTTTAATTGGCCTTTCCCCCGGGGGGGGGGGGGGGGGGTGTGACAGCAAGACTTGAATAAAGATCTCAATAATGTTCAATCAAGCTTTCAACTAAACTCAAACCGTGAACACCCTACATTAGGTGATAGTTAGGTGTTGTTTGAAATTAAAGATCTCAATAATGGAGTAAAAAGATGAGAAAAGTTGCTTTGATATTACTTGTAAATTTAATTTATGAATCTTAATCACTTATCCACAATATTGAGAAGACCGCACAATCATTGAGGAGAGGGAGCAGTTACAAATAGTAACACTTACTGCTGCTGTGGGCCATTTAATACAAGTCTTGGATTTCCTCTTTTATCAGTAATAATCTTACTTTTTCCACAAAGTTTGCGTGTGTGGTTCTGCTTTTTCCTCTTTCTTTTTTTTTTTTTCATCCCCTCTAATTTGTGTCAATCAACCCGAGCCATTTCATGAGTAATATTATAGCCACGTTTTTAAGCATTATATTTTTTATTTTTTAAAACAAAAGATAAACAATAAAATTTGCGGTTGATCTTTTATTTAAAAAAAAAAAAACATAGCCTACGAAGCGTAGCGGCACTCCCATTTCATCCCCCTCTACCAACGATTCTCTTTTTGGGTTGTCTGACAATTATGGGTCTGCTATTCTGTCTTTTTTCATCCCCTTTAAATGGTGCCAATCAGCCGATGAATTACGCTCTTTTCGGGGTGGCCGACAATTATGGGTCCATTTCGTTGCCTCAGAAAACGAGAATAAGACATTTGTTTTGATTATTAAATTTATTAAATTAATAATAATATTAATAAATTTAATAATTTATTTTAAAGTTAATAAATTTTTAATAATACATATTTAATAGAGTATGTTTTCTCCAAAGTATAGGGTATAGAATAAGATGCAAAACACACAATTGATTAATAATATATAAAATTTTATTTGCATTTTTATTTTTAACATTTTATTCATATTTCATTTTACAAAAAAATATTTTAGAAGAGTTGATTCAAATTTTCTCATTAATCACAACTAAACTCAAACAATAAACGATGACATAATATTTAAAATAATTAATACACTTTTTAAGTTGCAACAATTATATATTATCTCTGTAGGAGTAATATTGGGAATATTCACTAATTGATAATCAGTATTAGTCTAAGGCACTCCATGAAACTTTTCTAATGTCGTATTACGCTTCTGAATAATGGACTCTATATTATTCCAAAAAGAATGGGCCCTATCAGTTGGTTCAGTGTGGCCCATTTGTCTCCGTTTTGCTCCAAAACAACGTGACTGAATATTAAGAGGATTTTTCTAGCTCTCTCATTTAGGAGTCCTGTTATTGTAGGGTCCAACCCATGATAAAAGAAGCAAATGGCAGCTAAAATTGAAAATAGGCGCAGACAACTTGGAAAAAGGAGGCCAGCTGCATGGAGGTGGAAAGTCTTCAATTTCAACACGTTTTGGCAGTTGGCAAATGCTGAAATTTCTGTCACTCTCCTATACATTTTGCAGCTCATAATTCTCTATAAATAGGAACCTCATTCAACACAAGGTGGACGGGCAAGAAAAGCAAGAGGAGAGCCAAAGAGAAAGGCTCAAGTCTCAAGTAGAGAAAATAAGGCTAAAGCCAAGTGTAAGAGGCAAGCCTAGAGAGAAATAATTTTATTTCTCTAAGAGTGTGAGATAAAAGAGAGTCTGAGTAATTCCCAATAGAGTGAGGGTGTGGGTATACACCAGAAAAATTGGGTGTCATCTCTAGAGGGTCTCACTGAGTGCCACTATAATTTTAGTATCACTTGAAAGAGAGTAAAGTGTGTTGTAAGGATATTTGTAATTATCCTTATTATAGTGGAATATTTTCTCGGAACTTGTCCCGTGGTTTTTCCCTCAAAATTGGAGGGTTTTCCACGTTAAATATTTGTGCCTCTTGTATTTATTTTTCTGCTTAAATTTTGTTGTGCATAATTTATTTGCACAGTGGGAAAAAGTGATCTTGAGGTGCTTCCGCTGTTATCAAGCCTCTGATCCAATTTTTCCCCACAAGTGGTATCAGAGCCTCTGGTTATATTGTTGAAATTTATTTTGCAATTTATATTGGCTGGTTATACCGCCTCTGGTCTGGCTAAGCCGCCAAATTTGTTTTCTCTATAATTGGCCAGTTTTACCGCCTAATTTATTTGTTTCACTAATTGTTGGCTTATATCAGATGGAGGTCAATACAAGCAGAATGATTAGCTTGAACGGCACCAACTATCACATATGGAGGGGAAAAATGAAAGATCTCCTTTATGTGAAAAGTTGGCATTTACCAGTATTTGCTTCAGAAAAACCTGAATCAAAAACCGATGATCAGTGGGCATTTGAAAATGTCCAGGTATGCAGTTTTATTCGGCAGTGGGTGGATGACAACGTGCTCAACCACATTAATGATGAAACAAATGCCAAGACGTTATGGGAGAAACTTGAATCTCTGTACGCACGAAAGACCGGCAACAACAAGCTCTTCTTGATTAAGAAGATGATAAAGTTACACTACAAGGAAGATAGCTCTATCTCCGATCATTTAAATGAATTTCAAGGAGTCTTACAACAGTTATCTTCCATGGGTGTAAAGTTTGAAGATGAGATTCAAGCTCTTTGGCTGCTCGGTACTCTACCAGACTCTTGGGAGACATTCAGAATGTCACTTTGCAACTCCGCTCCTGATGGCGTAGTGACGATGGAACATGTTAAAAGTGCTGTCTTAAACGAAGAGATGAGAAAAAGATCTCAAGCTTCGTCTTCACAGCCTGATATTCTTGTCACCGATGATAGGGGGAGAAGCAATAGTAGAGGTCTGAAAGGCAGAGATAAAAGCCGGAGCAAATCCAAGCCCAGATCCAAAAATATGGAGTGTCACTATTGTGGCAAGTTGGGGCATTTTAAAAGGCAGTGTTTCAAATACAAGAAAGACAAGAAAAATGGCAACACTGAGGAAGAAAAGAAAGATCAGGTTGCCGCTGCCGAACTGGTCATTGTTTGTGACGAGGAGGTAATTAATTTTGCCTGTCATGAAACAAGTTGGGTCGTGGATAGTGGAGCTTCATTACATGTTACATCAAACAGGGAGCTCTTCTCATCTTATACACCCGGTAATTTTGGGGTGTTAAAGATGGGTAATAATGGTTTCTCAAACGTTGCCGGCATGGGAGATATCCACTTAGAGACCAACAAAGGAGCAAGGCTGATTCTCAAGGATGTTAGGCATGTGCCTGATATCCGTTTCAACTTGATCTCAGTAAAGAAGCTAGATGATGAAGGTTATTTCAACACCTTTGGTAATGGGCAATGGAAGCTTACTAAAGGTTCGTTGGTTGTGGCTCGAGGAGAGAAGAGTCCAAGCTTGTATTTAACACAAGCTAAAATTTCTGGTGACTTCATCAACACAATGGATGATGAGAAGACAGCTGAGATGTGGCACAGAAGACTTAGCCACATTAGTGAGAAGGGACTCAGTTGCTTGGCCAGGAAAAACCTACTCCCAAGGATAAAGAGCACGAGCTTGAAGAAATGTGCTCATTGCATGGCTGGAAAGCAGAACAGAGTTGCTTTCAAGAGTCACTTTCCTTCAAGGCAATCGGATCTACTAGAATTGGTGCACTCCGATGTTTGCGGTCCCTTGAAGGTAAAGTCCTTTAGCGGTGGACTTTATTTTGTGACATTCATTGATGATCATTCAAGGAAACTTTGGGCTTATCTCTTAAAGACCAAAGATCAAGTCCTTGATATTTTCAAACAGTTTCATGCATCTGTTGAGAGGGAGACTGGAAAGAAGCTGAAGTGTATTCGCACTGACAATGGTGGCGAGTACTGTGGTCCTTTTGATGAATACTGTAGAAAGATGGGCATTAGGCATCAGAAAACGCCTCCAAAGACTCCACAATTAAATGGTCTAGCTGAAAGGATGAACCGGACCTTGCTAGAGAGAGTCAGATGTTTGCTTTCAGAAGCAAAATTGTCAAAATACTTTTGGGGGGAGGCTTTGCTCACAGCAGTATATGTTATCAATCTATCTCCAGCGGTTGCTCTAAATGGTGATGTACCTAATAGAGTTTGGTATGGCAGAGAAGTCTCTTATGATCACCTACGAGTTTTCGGATGTAAGGCGTTTGTTCACATTCCGAAGGATGAAAGATCCAAGCTTGATGCGAAGACACGACAGTGCATCTTTCTTGGTTATGGTCTTGATGCATTTGGCTACAGGTTATATGACCCGATTGAGAAGAAATTGATTCGAAGTCGAGATGTAGCATTTATTGAAGACCAAACTATTGATGATATAGAAAAAGCTGAAAAGAAAGTGTCTGGTGGCAGCGATGGCTTGGTTGATCTAAACCCAGTTCCTATGGTGAACTTACCTGATCCAGTCAATGATGATACTCAAGGTGGGGAACAGATTAATGACCAACCAAGGACAGATAATGCTGGAGGAGATGATGAAGTTGTTGAGCAGGGGGAGCAACCCCCTCCACCTCCGCTCAGAAGAACAGAGAGAGAGCGGCGTTCATCAACTCGATACCCAAGTTCTGAGTACATCCTCCTTACTGTTGAGGGGGAGCCAGAAGATTTTGAAGAATCACAAACTCATAAGGATAAAGCCCAGTGGCTGACAGCTATGCAAGACGAAATGGATTCCTTGCAGAAAAATGATACTTATGAGCTTGTGGAACTTTCAGAAGGCAGAAAAGCCTTAAAGAACAAGTGGGTGTTCAAGATTAAGAGAGATTGCAATAAGCTGGTGAAGTATAAAGCTCGCTTAGTTGTGAAAGGTTTTGGACAAAAGCGAGGAATTGATTTTGATGAGATTTTCTCTCCAGTTGTCAAGATTAGCTCAATCAGAGCTATATTAGGTTTGACAGCCAGCTTGGATCTAGAGCTTGAACAGTTAGATGTGAAAACTGCATTTCTCCATGGTGATTTGGAGGAAGAAATCTACATGGTTCAACCAGAAGGGTTTGAAGAGAAAGGGAAGGAACACATAGTCTGTAGATTAAAGAAGAGCCTGTATGGATTAAAACAGGCTCCAAGGCAGTGGTATAAGAAATTTGACTCTTTCATGATGAGTCATGGTTATACCAGAACTGATACAGACCATTGTGTATATTTTAAAACATTTCCTGATGACAAATTCATTATTCTCTTATTATATGTAGATGACATGTTGATTGTGGGGCAGGACACAAAGATGATTGGTGATCTGAAAAAGGAGTTGTCAACGGCATTTGACATGAAAGATCTTGGACCAGCAAGGCAAATTCTGGGAATGCAGATTTTGCGAGACCGAATAGCTAGAAAGCTATGGTTGTCACAGGAAAAGTATGTGGAGCGGGTCCTAGAAAGATTCAACATGCAAAGTGCTAAGCCAGTTAGCATGCCGTTAGCCAATCACTTTAAACTCAGTAGAAAAAGTTGTCCCATTGGTGAAAAAGAAGAAGAAGACATGGCTAAGATTCCTTACTCCTCTGCAGTTGGGAGTTTGATGTATGCCATGGTCTGTACCCGTCCAGATATTGCTCATGCAGTAGGAGTAGTCAGCAGGTTTCTTTCCAACCCAGGGAAAGATCATTGGGAAGCTGTAAAGTGGATCTTAAGATATCTCAAAGGCAGCTCAAAATTGTGCTTGTGTTTTGGTATATCAGAACCAATTTTGAAGGGTTATGCAGATGCAGATATGGCAGGTGACCTGGATAGTAGAAAATCTACTTCAGGATTCTTGTTTACTTTTGCAGGGGGAGCTGTATCATGGCAGTCCAAATTGCAGAAGTGTGTTGCCTTATCTACAACTGAGGCAGAATACATTGCCATGACCGAAGCAGGAAAAGAAATGCTTTGGTTGAGTAGACTTCTTCAACAATTGGGAATAAAGCAGCAAAGGTCTGTAATTTACTGTGATAGTCAAAGTGCTCTTGATTTGAGTAAAAATACGATGTACCACTCGCGTACAAAGCACATTGATGTGAGATATCATTGGCTGCGGTTAGCAGTAGAAGAACAACAGTTCAAGCTTGAAAAGATTCACACTAACAACAATCCTGCTGATATGATGACAAAAGTCGTAACTCGAGAGAAGTTTCAAACTTGTGCCAGGTTGGCTGGCATGAATTCTATTTGATGGTATTTAGGATTGTTCTCCTTCCTCATGAGTTGGAGGGGGAGAATTGTAGGGTCCAACCCATGATGAAAGAAGCAAATGGCAGCTAAAATTGAAAATAGGCGTAGACAACTTGGAAAAAGGAGGCCAGCTGCATGGAGGTGGAAAGTCTTCAATTTCAACACGTTTTGGCAGTTGGCAAATGCTGAAATTTCTGCCACTCTCCTGTACATTTTGCAGCTCATAATTCTCTATAAATAGGAACCTCATTCAGCACAAGGTGGACGGGCAAGAAAAGCAAGAGGAGAGCCAAAGAGAAAGGCTCAAGTCTCAAGTAGAGAAAATAAGGCTAAAGCCAAGTGTAAGAGGCAAGCCTAGAGAGAAATAATTTTATTTCTCTAAGAGTGTGAGATAAAAGAGAGTCTGAGTAATTCCCAATAGAGTGAGGGTGTGGGTATACACCAGAAAAATTGGGTGTCATCTCTAGAGGGTCTCACTGAGTGCCACTATAATTTTAGTATCACTTGAAAGAGAGTAAAGTGTGTTGTAAGGATATTTGTAATTATCCTTATTATAGTGGAATATTTTCTCGGAACTTGTCCCGTGGTTTTTCCCTCAAAATTGGAGGGTTTTCCACGTTAAATATTTGTGCCTCTTGTATTTATTTTTCTGCTTAAATTTTGTTGTGCATAATTTATTTGCACAGTGGGAAAAAGTGATCTTGAGGTGCTTCCGCTGTTATCAAGCCTCTGATCCAATTTTTCCCCACAGTTATTAGGGGAACTTAGTTTTCACTTAAATTGCAACAGAAGGAGCAAAGGCTTCTGTAGCATTTCTTTCAACTTTTAAAGCCAAACTGATATATGGAAGCAAAGCATCCCCTGTTCATGAGAACTTTTCCTATTTTAGTTATCATCAGATGCGATTATCTTATCAAGCTTTACTTGGGGTGACATGCTATCTTCTGCATGTTCATATAACAATGGCACTGCTTAATAAAACGAGGATGTCTTCAGTTCTATGCTTCAGCTCTTCAACTAAAAGCTAGTTATTCATGAAAATGAGACAGCATAGTACAATTGTATATAGTTGGAACAAAGAGCCCCTTAATAAATGCTAGTTAAGATTGTCATGCGAAGAAACCAAAGGTAAACGATGGATTACCCTTCTGCATTTGCTGCCCTGCAATATTCCCTCAACGGAGTGGACTCTGCTTTCACGTTTTTGGCTCATCCATGATACTTCAAAGGTAATAAAATTATATGAAAAAATGTTTCGAGTAATTTTTGGGTATTTTATAAAAAAATTCATAAATTATAAAATAAGATTATTTTTGTTGAAGGGATCAAACATAAATTTTAACCAAAAAAAAATTTATTACGTAACTAATGGTATTTTAACAATTTTAGCAAATTTACTATTTATCTATGGGTATTTGAACAATTTAAGATTACATGTAGTATATATAAAATATAAGAGGTTAGTGTAAGTTTTAAAAATAAAAGAAAATTTATGTAAGAAATACAAAAAATATGAGTTACAGTAATTTACTCTTGTTGGTATTGATTTTATTAGTTCTATTTAAAATATCATTTGACAGTTGTACACATAATTTTTTAGTAACAATACATATATAAATAAATTTTAACCACATTTTGTATGTATTCTCGCATTCTTCGTCTCCTTTCTTTCTCTTTTTCAAATTTTTTTATTTCATAACCTACAAAAAGTGCACACTTTGATATGAACATATATCATTTTTGTAATTTTTAGTGTTTGTGGCCAAAGATTCGAGCATAAATGTGAGTGCGACTAATTTTACTCTAAATCTATTTAACCAAGAATGGGCAAGGGGCCCAATCTCTTAATTTGCAGTGTCCACAGGTGTTTAGACTAGGCAAGTGATTTTGCATTCTTCGTGTTTTTTCCATTTCATTTTTTTATGTCTGTTATTTTTTTGGGGTCAAATTTGTTTGGGTTTAGATATGCTCACTTCCATTCTTTTGATATTACTTTCTCTTTGTCACTTTACATTTCTCATTGAAATCATAATGTGTATATAGGATATCACTAAGAAGTGTACTAGTTAGGGAGCAATTTACATTATAAATGTAAGAATATTTGTGACTCACATAACGTTTATTGTTTGGATGAGCTTAAGATAAAAGAACTTTTTATATATTATTTTTGTTTTGAGGGCTTTTATTAAAAGTTACAGTTATTTTGTGTTTATATGTAATATTTAAGAAGTATTTTCGAGTTAAAAAATTATTTAAATGTCAAAATTTAAAAAAACTTTTAATTTATAAATGACTGAAAATGATATGTATTGCCACTATAAAACATGATCTATGCTACATCCAATTCATACTCAACTTCCTTCCTATGACAGAACACAAGCAGGAACTGATATTAGTAAGAAATTTTAGAGGCCCAACAGTACTCAAGAACTAATTAGTTTTCTTAGAAGAAGCATGACAAATCATTGGGTTTACAAGAACCTATTAATGTGTAGAATCCAGATGAGCAACTCCAAGATTTAATTGACTACCCTCATTCGGTGCATCCACAGAAGCTTATTGACTCATGAGAAAAAAAAATTTTGACAGAAAACAACCAGAAAGAAAGCATCTTCAAGAATAGTTGATTAGAATGAAAAATCATTGACAGTAAAACCTAATGAATGGCATATTTTCATAGAGATTTTTGAGAGATTTTGAGGCCAAATCACTGCATTAAAGTTCCAATCAACCGTGAGGAAGAGGGAGAAAGGCTGACATTTTTGTGAGAAAACAAAATAGTGACACAAACTACAAATTGCTATCTAGGAAGGAGACAAGAGACGAAGAATAGCTGAGAAAGAATATGAAGACAACAAGGGGCAAATTAAGTAAGTCTCAAAATATTTGGAGGATATTATTGTCCATAAAAATTGTAAGAGGAGGACCGGTACTTTTCTCTTCCCTCTACCGCACGTGTGTTTTTAAGAAGCCAGAAATTCTGGCTTAAAAAAAAGGCCAAATTTGAAGTTTGGATAACCTTGATGGAAGGCTACCAGTGATGTTTTAAAAGGAGCTAGATCCTCCCTCTACCTCTTATGAAACTTATACTAGTTTTCTGAGAAAGAAAGCAAAAAGACACAATTCTTAAAAGTAAAGTGTCTACACTTTCATCGGAAAGAGAAGAAGAGAAGGAAGAAAAACCATATTGCCTGCACAGACTACTTCTAAAATTTAAAAGTCTAGATTGCATAAGATATGTCTTCTTTCTTATTATCAAATGGATATGAAATACATGAAGTTCTAAAATCTATATATTTATGAGTATGTTGATTTATCACTTTATGATTATGTATGAATCAAATGAGAAATCGTACATGTGGTAGCAGAGCATAGTTTAAGAACTCATGTATTTTCATTTAAGGTTATAAATCTTTTCTTATTTAGAGATTAAAAAAATAATCAATTGAAAGAATTCTTTTGCCATTTTTGCACAACGTCATGAGTTCCTCTTAGTCGGTTTTTGGTGTATGAGAATTTTGAAAGTGTATATGAAAGAATTGACAACATGATGAACTGCCGCTTACTTTGGATTGTTAAGGGATATCATTGAAAATAAAACAAAACTAAAAATGGTGGTTGAGTGCACATCAGAAGAAGATCTTTTGCTCCTCAAAACAAATTCTCTTCTTGTGCAGAGAACTACGATGTATGGCTTGGCATTAATTGCCCAAACCATTTTGGGTGTTGATGGAATTTGTTTTTATTACTCCATTCTAATTGCCCAAATTGTTTTGGGTGTTGATGGAATTTGTTTTTAATACTTCATTCATCTCCCGAGAAATAAGAATGAAGTGGCCAATTTATATAAATTGAATAATTTTATGTTACTTAATTTTATATTTAAATGAATATATATTGGCACATTACCTTATGAATGGATTGATTGCCTAGATATATGCTCATTTATTTATTGTTCAAATATGACATATATGTTGTATGCATGATCTTATGTTAAAATAGTTTGTAATCACCAAAGTGGCCAAACTAGAATGATTATATATAATGCATAAAATAGTCATTTATTCATGACACTTACAAAATGCCTATTTATGATTTGGTGGATAAATGACATTCATTGATTATTAGAACTTTAGGATTTTCCCAAAGAAAAAGTATTTTCTATGATTAATGAACATAATTGAAGAAAATTAAAGTTCTTCGATCAAATACATTATGTTCATCCAAATGTGGCATATGTGTTTGGTTAAGAATTTTAATTTTTTCATAATGATGAAAAGTGACATTTATTTATGATAGTATATTGTAGTATTTGCTCAATGGTATATTGCAATGTACTCTTATGTTGTATCTGAATCTATAATATAATTAATATTGAGCACCTATGTTATATTTGCAGCAATTTCTTTTCATTAGTAAGCTTCTTCTATTACCATATTTAATGGTCTGAACTTCTCAAAATGGAGTGAACAAGTCAAGTTCCACTTAGGTATGTTAGATCTTGACAGGAAAGCCCGCTACTATTACTAATTTAAGCAATAAGGAAGAGACGTCCAAATATAAAACATGGGAATAGTTTAATAGATTAAGCCTTATGTTTATGCGAATGATTGTTGCAAACAACATTAAGACTTCAATTCCACAAATAGAAAGTGTAATAGAAAATTTAACATTGGTGGAGGAACATTTTTGTTCTACTGATAAGTCATTCATTGGTACATTAATGACATAACTCACAATCATGAAGTTTGATGGGTCACTAAGTATGCTAGAACATATCATTGAGATGACTAACATTGTAGCAAGATTGAAGACTTTAGGAATGATTGTGGATGATTTCTTCTTGGTTCAGTTTGTCCTGAACTCATTTGCCTCTTGAATATGGCACCCTTTAAATTAACTATAACACTATTAAGGACAAGTGAGATGTTAATGAATTGACTAGTAGGCTTATTCAGGAGGAAAATAGACTTAAGAATTTGGGAAGTCATTCCATAAATTTCACTACTCAAGGAGTTGGTAAAGTACTTAAAGCAAAAACCAAAAGTTTTAAGAAAAAGAAAAGGCCTAGTAATGCTTATCAAGCTGATAAGATGGAAAATAATGATAAGTGTTGATGCTGTAGGAAAGAAGGACACTATTAGAAAGAATTCCCTAAATGCAAGGCTTTGGTTCGAAAAGAAATGTATTTTAGATAATTTGTATGTTTCAAATCAAATTTAATTAATGTTCCTCATAATACTTAATATCTTGATTCTAATGCTATTACTCATGTATCCAATATGATGCAGTAATTTCTTATGGATAAATCTAAATCCTCTTTTATTATGCACCAAAATATTGGAATTAAGTGTTGTATGCTTAAAGAAAATTTAGCTTACTCATGGCATAAACATTTGAGTCACGAATCCAAAGAAAGACTAGAAAGATTAGTAAGGAATGAGATTTTTTAGAATCTAAATTTTACTAATATTGGTTTATATGTGGATTATATTAAGGGAAAGCAAACCAAACATAACAAGAAAGGGAGCCCACAAGAGGCACTTAGCTTCTTGAAATTATACACATTGATGCATATGAACCTTTTGATACTCCATCTTTTGGTAGAAAAAAGTATTTTATCACCTTTATCGATAATTTTTATATTATGGGTATGTCTATTTGTTGAAGGGAAAATCTCAAGTAGTAAATATATTGAAATATATATTAATGAAGACTAGACAAGAAAGTAAAAATTGTAAGGTCTAATAGAGGGGGTGAAGACTATGGAAAGTATGATGAAACTGGATAATGTCCAAGTCCATTTGCAAAACTTCTTGAACAACAAGGCATATGTGCACAATACACTATGCCATACACACCTCAACAAAATGGTATGGTAGAAAGGTGTAACCACACATTACTGGATATGGTTAGGAGTATGATGAATAACTTGTCATTGTGGACATATGCATTCAAAACAGTAATGTACCTGCTTTATCTGTTATAGAAATTCCTTGAAAATGATGAAGTTAGTGGGAGTAAAGAACAATGGAATGTGGCCATAAAGGAAGTCGAGGTAAACGTTCCTTTATCTGTAAGTGTTCCTTCATCCATTACTATTCCAAATGTTGTTCCAGTTGTTGAAGCACGTCATAACAACATTGAACAACATTTAGATGATGAAACAACCCTTGAAGAAACTAACTCATAGAGAATTGATGCAAGTGAGTTGCAAGAAATACCTTTGAAAAAATCTTAGAGAGTAAGAAAGTTAGCTATTCCAAGCAATTATGAAACTTATTTGCAAAAGTCAGATCTTGACATTAGAATTAATAAAGATCTAGTTTTATTTTCACAAGCCATAGAAAGTGTTGAGTTAGAGAAATGGATTGATACCATTAAAGAAGAGTTAAAATCTATGTATGTAAATGAAGTCTAGGATATTGTTAAATTGCTAAAAGGTTCCAAATGAGTTAGGTGTAAATGGGTCTTTAGGACCAAGCTTGACTCAAATGGCAATAGTAAATGACATAAGCCAAATTTGTTGCTAAAGGATACACTCAAAAAGATGACATTGATTATAAAGAGACTTTTTCACCATGCTCAAAGATAGACTCTTACATATTATTATAGCATTGGTGGCACATTATGATGTAGAGTTACATCAGATGGATGTGAAAATAACCTTTGTAAACGGAATCTTGAAGAAGAAGTTTATATGAACAACCTGAAGGTTTTCCAATTGAGGGAAAACGTCATACGTAAACTTAAGAAATCAATATATGGACTTGAACAGACTTCTAAGTAAAAATATTTTAAGTTTAAGGACAAAATGCTCAAAACCCTCCTAAACTATGTCTCGATTTTAAATAACCCTCTTAAACTTTAAAATTTTATAAGTAACCTTCCTCAACTATGGAAAACTTACAAAAAAACCCTTTCCATCAAGTTTTTGGTTAAATTTTGGATGTCCCTTGGTCAATCCCCAAATTGACCAAGAGAAAAGACCAAAGTACCTTTTTTGGGTTTCCTTTACCCCAAACTTTAGTGCCACAACCCAAAAAAAACATCATCACCAGAAAAACCATCAAAGTCCCCTTTTGTGGGTTTCTCTTCATTTTCTTTCTGTTGAATCTACTATCATTTTATCTCTACCATTCTTACCACTACATTGAAAGTGATGAACAAAATATTAAAAGAAAGAAGTAGAGGTGGGCATTTTTTGTTGTTTTATTCTCTTGTGCTCCATTATCATTTATCATCTCCTTTTTTTATTTCCAGTTGTTACTTTTGCTACTAGTCTTGTCTTTTGAGTCTAGTGATTCACATTCACCAACACAAAACTGGATTGCTACTAACTTTGATAGCTTTTAATGCCAAACGCGAGAAATTACTGGTATAATTTTTCTTGCTCTTTTTTTCCTTCTATTTTACTTTTCTCTTCTTTTCTCCCTTCCTCTATTTGCTCACTTCCTGACTTTGACGTACTTTATCTCCCCTTCATAGTTTATTAGAATCCAAGTGAATAATCTGGGTTTTGGGTTTGCTTTGTTGGTTTTAGATCTGCATTAAACATCTTGAATTATCGATTGAATGCTTGGATGAAGAAGAAAATTTCCTAAGAATTGCCTAGAAAATTCTTTGAAGTCTACAAAAATAGTGACCTTTTAGGGTTTTTCCCAAGAAGTTGATATTATAAGTGTAGTTGGGGAAAATTTGTCAAAGAGAGAGAATGGAATAGAAAAGGATAGAGCTTGTGTTCCGTTCTATTTCAAGCACATCTAAACAGAAAAGAAGAGGGCCTAGATAAAAATGGAGTCAAATCTTCAACAACACCCTCCCATGTTTCATGTGCATATGCACTAGCAGCAGATCATTTGTGCCTTGATGCAGTATCGATCAGCCCCAAGTTCCTATTTTACAAATATCATTGACAAGTAGGAGTTTTCACTTTGTTTAAGGGTATTTTGATTTTTTCCCTTAGTCAATTTGGGGTTTGACCAAGGGACATCCAAAATTTAATAGAACACTTAACAGAAGGAGTTTTTTGGCATGTTTTCTATAGTTGAGAAGGGATAGTTGCAAAAAATTAAAGTTCTAAAGGGTTATTGAAAATCAAAGCATAGTTCAGGAAGGTTCTATGCATTTTAGCTTAAGTTTAATGACACTTCTTTTAGTTTTGAAGACAATGTTGTTGATTGTTGCATATATTGAAATCTTAGTGGGAGCACATTTTTATTTTTAGTCCTATATATTGATGATATCTTGCTTGCTACTAATGATTTAGGCATGTTGCGTGAGACAAAAGATTATCTCTCTAACAATTTTGAAATGAAAGATATGGGAGAGACATCCTATGTGATAGGAATTGAATTATTCCGAGATAAATCATAAAAAATATTTGGATTGTCTCAAAAGGCCTATATTGAAAGAATTCTAAAGAGATTTAATATGTAAAAGTGTTTTGCTAGAATTATTCCAATTCAAAAAGGGGATAAATTTAGTCTTATGCAATATCCAAGAATGACATAGAATGAAAAGAAATGGAATTGATCATTAGAAAGCTGTAAAGAAAGTTTTAAGATATCTTCAAGGCACCAAGAATTGCATTCTCATGTAAGGAAAACTAATCACTTGGAAGTGATTGGATACTCATATTCAAATTTTTCTAGGTGCATTAATAGTAGAAAGTTTACCTTTGGTTATTTGTTTTTTCTTGGACAAGTAACAATATCATAGAGAAGTACTAAGCAATCTATGATTGCCTTATCCCTATGAAAGCAGAATTTGTCCATTATGATTGTCGAATTTTATTTCAGGACTTGGGGTTGTCAACACGATTACCAAGCCATTGAAAATTTATTATATAATTTTGCAATGGTGTTTTCCTCCATAAAATGACAAATACTTAAGGGGTGCCAAGCATATGGAATTACAGAATTTTGTTGTTAAGGAAGAAGTTCATAAACAAAGTGTCTATTAACCATATGGGAATAGGTCTCATAATTGCAGATCGATTGATTAAAGGTTTACAACCAAAAACATTTAAGAAATGTCGACATGCGATGTGGAAGAAGAATATGTTTGTCAAGAATCAATGCTAACAATGTATATGCCCTCTCAAATACTTACGAAGGTATTCATTTGCATTAGATCCTATCCTATGATATACAGCCACAACACAATTACGCTGCAATCTTGAGTTCAAAGCTCATTGAATGTGCCTGTGCATGTGTTAGACACAATTGAACAAAGCTCATTTAGTATTTTTATAAGAATTCTAGAATAATAGGTCATCAGGTCACACTTGCCTTTACCCATTATTTATTCATCCCTTTTCTCAGTTTATTCTAAAAGTGATGGATCATTTTACGATTCCTAAATGATGTATCTGGTGGTTAGAGACCCTGAGAATATTTCTCAAGATGTGTTTGAGCAATTCATATCTAATAGTCACCATGTCGATCCTCCATGTGGGAAAATTTGTTTGCAATATGGTAAATAGAAGGATGTTGCTGACACAGAAATTGCACCCCATACATTTGAAACGCTTAGCGGTAGCTGCCAAAGATGCTGTTGCTGAAGGTGGTTATATTCGTAGATCAAGAGCTAAATTATATCTAAATTATGGCGTAGATTAAGAGAGTGACACATCAGTATCTTTCTTACTTTTGCTATTGGACCATTGAAGGTTATGTCAGAATTTTCATGTCTCTTTGCATGGAATTCTTTCGTTTAACTTTTTGTTGTGCTTTATGATTGGGGGCAATGATTTGTTTCTCTTTTTTCTTTTTATTTTTTCTTTTATTTTTAGGACAATAGCGTGTAGGTAACATGCTGATATATGACAAATTTGTCCGCTCTTTAAAATATAAATAGCTTATTGAAAATTTATTTTAAAACAAGTATATTCATTGCATTGTGCTAATGTATAACAATTTTGAATAATGATATGTGTTGGTGTGCCTTCATGTTTTATATTTACTTAAATTACATTATACAAGCCATTATTTCTCATCTTCTTTCCAATCAATTATCATGCAAGCAAATATTTCTCACCTTCATGCTCTTATAAATAAGGGTAA
This sequence comes from Dicorynia guianensis, assembly GCA_037013595.1. Taxonomy (NCBI): domain Eukaryota; kingdom Viridiplantae; phylum Streptophyta; class Magnoliopsida; order Fabales; family Fabaceae; genus Dicorynia; species Dicorynia guianensis. The sequence continues at coordinate 12,300,559 of JASUAB010000007.1, forward strand.
TTTTGTTTGTTCAAATTCATATTGATTTTTTTTTTTTTTTTGCAAATTGATGATATATTTCAAGAATCTTTCCAAGCACTTGGGACAAAATTATTGGTCTCCAAGGGTTTATGACTTTAATGGCAAAAGATTCAATGTAGAACATGTAAGGATTATAAATTCAATAAACTCTTTTTTTTTTTTTTCTAATGTATTGGTGTGCCTAAGATTCCTGTTTTAATAACTATATTTGTGATCTCTTTCTCATTTTTCCTTTCTTTTGCTGAATGTACAGACAAATGAGGAGTAATGGACAAACACAAGTTTTGATCAAGTTAGTGAGGTGCTTGTGCTTATACAAAACCTAGAATCTTCTCTTCTTATCCCAGCATAAACTCAAGTACAGCTCAAAGTTTGGCAATGCCCTTTCAATACTACATCTGCAGTCCTTGGAATGTTGTAATCAATTGCTCTAACCTTAGTCTCCTATATATTTTTAGAGATGTTTATCATGTTTTCTATGACCTTAACTACTACGAATGCCTGGCGGCTAGAAATCCTTCTAATAATGTTTTTACTCTTTTATCATTCCTTTGTGGAAAAATGGTAATCCATTACCCTCACCTTAGTTTCAGGAATTTTTAAGAGAAATTTGTTATAATGTTTTTATGTATTTTATTATTTGTTTTTGTACTTAAGATCTCATTGATTACTTCCAATGTGTTTATTTTTATTAGTGAATACTGGTACTTTCCCTAGCAATTCTTATTTTCGTGAAATTTCACTTAAACATTAACTCAACATATCGTATTTGTGGTGCAACTGAAGATTATATTCTCCTTTTTTTCCTAGAGTAAAGTACACTCCAACTTAAGGTTTTCTCAAATAATGCTAAACATCATTTTTGTTCAAAATCTACACTTTATTTTAATTTGACTATGTTTACTAACTTTCATCTTAGCATCTTAACAAAATATTCTTTTTTAAATGATTTAATATAATATATATATATATTTTTTTTTGACAATTAAACTTAAAATTGAGAAAATTAATTATAAAAATTTCATACTACTCTAAAATATTTTTGAAAATTAAATTTAAAAATTATAAAAAATAGTTATAGAAATTCCATACAACTCTAAGAGATCTAAAAAATTCTTATTATTAAGTACAAATTAAATTACTCTCAATTTAATACATTCAATTAATTTATTTATGGACAAAGTTCATAAACTTTAAAATTTAAAAGTTTAAACTTAAAACTCAAAATCCTAGGCCCAAACTCTAAATATGATAGGGCATTAAATACTATTAGACTTATAGTTTTAGGATTTAGATCTTTTATATCTATGATTTTAGAGTTAACATTTTAGGGTTTAAGGTATTAAGGTTTTAGTATATAGATTTAGGATATGATTAATTTTCTTAGTTTTTGTTTACTTTTTATGAAGATATGTAAATACAATATGTCAAAATACTTAAAAAGAATGAATATTTCATTAGGATTCTTGGATGAAAGTCAGTTAACATGGTAAAATTAGAGTGAAATGTAGCTTTTGAACAAAAATAGAGTTCAATGTCATTTGAAATAACTTCAAGGAGTAGAATGTAATTTACTTTTTTTCTTATCTATCCATTCAAGTGTGTTTCTCATTGTTTTTGGCATATTAATTTAGACATTTACACAATAAGGTTTTAACATAATTTGCAGGGTATTAACTAACTTCATGAAGACAAATCCAATACATGCAAACATCTGACGCACAAACTAGATGTGACTGAAGAAAAGTGGATACAAGGAGTGTAAGAAGACTGCTTAATCTGACAAGAGATTGATCTCTCTTCATATACACTCTTTTGTAATTCCCTTTTGCTCATTATGTATCTTCTTTTGTGGGAAGTTCTGAGGTTCCTCTATCTATTCTTTTCCTGATCTATTTTCTATAGCTATTAAAATATATAATCCAATTCTCCTCTGTTATATTTAATTGCGTCATCTGGATTCTTATTTGATGTCCAACTTATTTTTCTATTTGATAATTATGATGCCTACAAATGATTGTTGCATTTAATGATATTGAATATGGGATGAGAGTATTTACTGCAGGGTTTACAGATTTGGTCAATTGGTACATTAGTACATATGTGAACATTGACCTTTACTTACAATAGATTGATCAGTACTTATATTTGCCAAACTCACATATATTACAAATGTATAAGCCTTAGAGAGTTATTATTTTGGTTCTAGATGATGAAATGATAACATTTGCAAACTGACAATGATGTCATCCTTGGGAATCTTAGAGATTGCAAAGTTTGTGTCTTCCTAAGGGAATTTGATGAACTTGGTAAAATTGCTATCTCTATTGTTATGTGTAATTAGTATTGAAACAATGAAAATCTATTTCATGGAAGGGTGCAATATTAGCGACAACATCGAAAACAACATTATTCCTTATTAGTTATAAGGAATTTATATGAGTCATCCATGACTATATTCGAGCTCTTTGTGGGTTGTTCCCTCATTTCCGGAGGTGCATTCTCCGTTCTGTGTTATTAAGGAGGAGTTCTCCAACATCACAGAAGAAATCACCATGAGTAATTTCATTGCCTTTGTGTGTTTATCTTGCAATTTGTTCTTCTACCTTTCCCTGACCACTTTTGACTGTGCTTTTGCCTCTTTACCTTTTTGCTGTTGATAGTCTGAGAAGGAAACCTTGCTCCGTTTGACTATGTGGGAAGCTGAGTGTGTATATTTATGTATTTCTTACACAAGAGACTTAGCGCGAGAAGATCAAGATCAGTTTTCGGTTGATGTTTATCTGATTCCAAAATTAATATATCAATGTTGCAGGGTTAGCTTTTCTCATACCTGTATGTGTATATATATATATATATATATATATATATATATATATATATATATATATATATATATATATAGTTTTGCAGTATATACCGATGTTCATTTTCTTCTTTTGTATTTATATTCAAGTAGCACAAGTTCAGTTATCCAATTATTATAATATCTACCAATTTATTATTATAGTTTTAATTTTTGTTTATTTAAACATTTATGAGCTCTTTAGTTTAGGCAAAATATAGCCTGATCAGTTATCTTAGCAATTGTTACTGTTGTTACTATGATAGATTCTTTTAAAATGTATACTATTGCACGGTTTGATTTCTATCATTGATTTCTATCATTCATTTATATGGCGTATATTTTTTCTAATTATTTTCCTATACATATTTTATTTGTACTTCATTTATATTTTGTTTTGGGCTCGATTAGCCCATTTGAAAAATACAGCTACTTTGGGGTGCTCTTAAAAATTAGGTTAAAATATATAAAATCTTTTGAATTAAAGGTCAATTTAAAAAATATTTTTTAATTTTAAAAGTTTTTAAAAAAATCTTCTTCAACTAACTAAAATTTACAAAAGACTCTTTTTATTAATTTTTTTATTAAATTATAAACAGAACCTAATAAAAAAAATTAAAATAACCCTATCTACTTTACTGTTTCTTCATCTCCTACCTTGGCTTCACAAAACCAGACGGAAGGAAAAAACAGAGAGGACCAAGGCAGTGTCTTCGTTAGCATAAAACTTAAACTTAACACAGTTTTTTGATTACCTCTATTTAAAGATGTATTGCTTCGGTTAATATGTGTGTTTTTCAGCCAATAAAATATTATTATTTAGATTTGTTTTGTTCTGTCTCTATTGCACTATTTTTCTCGATTTCTGTCGCGCTTCTCCGCAACCAATTTTGCATTCCGTTACTGTTCTGCCTTTGTTTCGCCTGTCTCTTATGTTTCTCTATTACCAAATTTCTCCTTCCATTTTCGACCGTCATTCCTTTCCTCTGTTAGCAGTTGCAGCACAATAGAGGTCGAAGCTAGAGTGAAGTAGAACAGCCAGACACACGGATCGTCTCCTCCTTCTCAAGTCACTGTCAAACTCCAGAGCCACGGTCTAAGGGTGTGGTTGAAGCACCTCTGCAGTTTTGGACCCTTGCGTGCAGGTTAAAGAACAGGACCGTCGAACCACCCTTTTTTTTGTAGCCATGACTCTGAGGAGACCGACACAGCTGTCGCAGCACTTCCTAAGATTCAAAATCTCATCCGTTGTCATCCAGTCGTCCTTCGTCCTGTTCCAACTTACCAGCCATTTTGAAGCCGATTCAAGAGCACACTCCAACTCATTTTAGACAGTCATACCCCTACAGTGTTGCCCCAGTCATTTTAGTCAATCTTTTGTCTACATCTTCATCGTCAACCTCCATGGAAGCGAGATCAACGTGACAGTCACCGCCAACGCCTCCATCATGCGAAAGTGGCTTAGCACCACTCACTACTTTTACCATTGTTTCCTGCACGGCCTCGTGGTTGGTCTCAGTGTTCAATGGACCCCTGGGAGGAGAGATGCTCCGGCTGGCACACTGCAAATCTGCATTGGTCATCAGTGCCTGATTTGCCAACTTGCACAAATAGATTACATGCCAAGACTCGTCTGGTGGTTCCTCCTAAACCCTCAAGGGGGTCCCAAATATACAAAGAGAAAGGATCAAAGATGTTCCTTCGTCCACCAGTAGAATTAAGGTTATTTTAGCCTTTTTTAAAAATAATTTAGGGTTTCATCTATTATTTAACGAAAAAATTAATGGAAGGGGTCTTTTGCAAGTTTTAATTAGTTGAAAAAGTTTTGTAAAAATTTTTAAAATTTATGAGAACTTTTTAAAATCAACCCTTAGTTCAAAAGGATTCTATATATTTTAGCATAAAAATTAAGTGATCATTTTTTTGGAGCCACTCAATTGAAACCATTAGTTGAAACATTGCAAACAATGAGGAACATATCATTTTTGTAGTGGATATTATCATTTTAGCTGAAACATTGCAGACAATGGAACACATTATTATTTGTTCTGATTATGTTAAGAACAACCACACCGAGTTGTCCTATCTGAGCTTAACACGCCGTCATTATGAATTTTATACTATGAATTTATTTTTAAAATAACTATTTTAATTGCTGTCAGTATTTTATTGTCATAATTCATGTAATATTTATTTTACAGTGTGTGTAATTTTATTGGTTATAGTTTATTTAATACATGTCTAATTAAAAGCATATTATATTAGATTTTTAATAATCATAATTGACATGTGATAGCTTTTTTATAAAGTCTCTGTTATATATATCTCAAAAATTTTAATTATTTTGTTGTACAATATATATATATAAATTTAGATTCTAAAACAATCATATCAATTTGTTTTCATATAAGTACCTCGATATAATTAAATTAAATGCTTTTATACAACTTTAAATATTTATCTTTCAACTAATAAAATAAGTGAATAGATATTAATTCTAACAACAAAATATTCAAACCAATGCAGACAATTATATTCACTCATTGATTATTTCAACCGTCATTATCATATATATTATTTAGTTTTTGTCCCTGCTTCGCACGGGTCATATCTAGTTACTATCCTAGAAGCTTAGCAACATAATGCATGAGAAACTATATATTAAGCAGATATTGTGAACATTGATGCTCTTATGGGGTGGAACCCGCTAGATGAGGAGTGGATTAAATTAGATTTTGATGCGGCCAAAGATGGTAATGGGTTGGCAAATTGTGGAGGCTTACTTAGGGATTATAATGCAAATTGGCTGAAAGGCTTTGTTCAATCTTGTGGGAGCTATTTTGTGTTTAGTGTTGAGGACTGAGGAGTTTTCTTAGGCCTTCATCCAGCTTGGGAGTGTGGGTATAGGAGGATATTATTGAATCGAACTCCCTAGCAGTTGTTAATTGCATTAAAAGTGGAAAGCATGTGAAGGGCAAAGACTATCTTCTGTTCCAGGAAATTAGCAACCTTGTGAAGTGGGGGTGGGAGGTGGAGATACGGCAAGCATGTTGGGGAGAAAATACGTATGCAGACTAGCTTGCTAAGCATGGAATTTCAAGGCAACCTGGGACTTGTATCTTGGATGTTCAACCTAGGGAAATGGAATTTTTGCTCCTTGCTAATGTTTTTCGAATTTCTTCCCATGGATATGTAATGCTTTAGTTATTTTTTGTTTTTGGGCGTCAACCCCATTTTATTAAAAAAAAGCCATTATAGTATATCAAATTTCACAAAATAAGTGTCAAAACGTCGTTACGATACGAAGCGGTAATTTGAAAAATATGAAAATTTTGGAGTTGCTATCAATCTAAGTTGAAATTGGGAGATCAGACACTAAAGAAAAAATGGTATGTGTTGTAGAAAATATAAGTTGGGTGTTGATTATACATAAGAAATGTATTAGCACCATACAACACTCTTTCAGTACCATATTAGTGTTTTTATGATTTTTTGAATTTTAAGTTGTGCTTTAATTCTTGCTAAAAAAATTTATTATTTTTTATTTGATATGTCCCACTTTTAGTGTTCATATGTGATCAACATTGATCCATGGTTGGTCCAATCAATAGATGTTGTTTAGAGCCATTATTACGAGAAAAGGTTTTTGATATCTAGCTTGCTTAAAGATTTTAAGAAGGGCATACCTAACTTGATTAGGATTTTTGTTTGAAAATTTGAAAGATTAATAAAGATGAGAAAATTTAATAATTGCATTGATTTGGCCCTACCAATCGATTCAGGATAATTGAAAGATAATTGCATTCACTTACTATCTTTAACAATTCGTCATTGAAAACTTTCACGGGATGAAGTTTGGATTAATTTTAGGAATTTTTTTTGGGAGGGGCATTCTAAGGAAAAGGTGGTGAATGTCAATAAGTATTCTAGCAGGACCCCCACAATTTCTTTGTAGGATTCATAGCGTGATAGTCTTCAGAATAATCACTTATTATCATCGGCAACTATTGTCGGGAAAATTCCTTAAAATGTTGATGAGGTTCGGAAAAGGTTTTGAGTTGATTTTCAGGAATTAGTGAACTGCATTGGAACCTAACAATTTCGTAGAATGAACCAAAATTTTAGGAAAGTTAGGGTAATACTGAAAATTTTGAAAAATTAATTTTTTATTTTGTAGTTCCTTATTTGAGCATTGCCAATTTTTTGGCACCACTATAAAATATAATTATCCTAGGATAATTAAGAAAGCCGCTGTATTCACTTATGACTTCCTAAAATTCATCACTGAAAATTAATTGAGAGATTTTGAGAATAGAAGCATGATGTAAGAAGGATTTTTGAAAGGAGAAAAGGTTTATGGATTTACAATATTTTCACATGTTTCCTAAAGCCCCTTTTAGTTCGTTTTTTTTTTTCTTTAAATTTATTTTTAAGTCTTACTAAATTTTATGAGCCCAAAAAGGGATTTTAAATAGTTATTTTCGGATATGGGGATGGGAGAATTCATGGAGAATTAACAAGAAAACTAGGGAACCGAGACTCACATAGGGTTATATGCAAAAAGTGCAAAGTTTTTAATACGGAAAATAGAATGCAAAACTTGAATTACAGCAGAATTTTAAAACAGAATATAGCGTGCAGAAATTGAATTGCTGCAAAATTTTAATTGTAGAATCTAAAACAGAATACAGCATGCAGTGCAGAATTTGTTACAGAATGCAGAAACTGTATAAAAACAGTATGCAGAATGCAGAATTTAAAGCAGAAAATTGTGCAGTTTTTAAGCAGAAAACAGTGCAGAATTTTGATTATAGAATTTAAGCTGAATTTGCTTACAGAATTTGATGTTGCAACATGCAGAAAACTTAGTTTAATTTGAACAGAATGCATATAATATTTTGTGCAAACTTTATCCACATCAAAATGCAGAATTTAAACGTGGTAACATGCAGGATTTCTCATGAAAGCATATGCAGAATTTAAACCTGAATAAATCGAATTTAAACGTGATTTGAACATGTTAAAGAGTACAGAATTTAAACTTGCTAAATTTATGATTCGAACATTGTGAGAACAATTAACATGACCCTAGTTATCCTAGGGACAAAACAAGAAAACTACATGGTCGAAGAGAGATACGACTAGAACAAAAGAGAAGATGAGGGAGCTTACCTTGAGATCATCCCTGCGGCTCGGGGTTTAAACATTTATCTCTTGTTGATAATTTTCTACCTAAACTCCAATACTAAAAATTTATCTCTTATATTTCTCCCGAATTTTCTTTATCTTTTCTTTTTACAATTATCTCTTATCTTGTCTTATCCCTTATATACCTTTTGATTTTTGTTTTTTAATGCCACCTTTTCTGAAAATACCTATGAATATTCCTTAGGTGCAACAAATTATAGATTAACCATGCAAAAGATAATAATCTTTTTTTTTTTCTTTTTAGGCTTTAGTTGGGTCAAAAGCATTTGAAGGTGATACATTGGGCTCACAATTATAGGTTAAAAAAAGTTGAGTTATAATTAAAAAATAGACTGGACAAAATATAATGTCTAAGAACAATCATGAAGTATAATACTAGTTGACAGTAGTTTAGTTGACCTTATAGTATATCAAATTCCACAAAATAAGTTTGGTTCTCTTCAATTTTAATTTGGTAGCGGATTGCTTGACTTTCTCTTATTCTTCAAGTTTTCTAGTCACTCGTGCTTGCTTAGCTACAGCCCTTATGTTCCCTTCAACCTCTAACACGATAAAACAAGTACGATTGCTAGTACATAGTGAAAATATGTAAGCAAATATCATGCCAAAACTTTATAGGATGCCAATCAACAAAGATAAATTAATTAAAAGGATATGCCAATTCAACAAAAGAAACTCACATGTTTTGGGAGGACTAACTTTTAAAAGCTGAAGGCAGTACATATTAGGAAAGATTATCCCTTATACTACCCAATTTCGACCTTAAATTATTAAGTTCATCAAGGAAGGCAATCTTTTGTGACTCCAACTCAGCCAGCTGTTTCAACTTTCCATTGTCAATTCGTACTTCCATAGCTCTTCCATAGATGGAGGCCAACCACCCTTCTTCAAACCCAAAGGATTCCAATTCAGCATGCAGTTTTCTAAATTCTTCTCGCCTTGATTCATTCATTGCCTTAGGTGTCCTGGAATTTAGGAACAGCAGCATGTCAGCCAAAGACTCATAGCCCCAATTGCAATACTTTGGGCAAAATCTCTTGTGCCACTCCCACAAATGTGGATGTTTGGCAAACGCCTCATTTAGTAAGGAAGCACGTCTTCCATCAATCTTGAATAAACCACCAAAATCCACCAAGTCTTGGGTGGAAGGACACAATGCTGTAGCAAGAGGTGTTGCTTGTATTGATGAGATACGCATTCATAAACATGTTAGTGTTCCAAAATTAGAAGCAATCCCAAATTAAGGTGACTACTAACTTGGACAATTATTTCAGAAGTTCATATTACCTGAAGTTGGGATTTCAACATTAGAAGTGGACCCCTCTATGGAAGTTGGAGATTGAGAAGTTGGTAAGAGAGAAGAAATTGATGAATAATACACCTCCATAGAATCAAAGGGCTGCAATTTTTCTACTGCTGAAGCTTTAGAAGAACCATCAGCTGCAAGTTCCATGGCAGTATGTGCATGAATCAATGGCATATCAATTTGTTTGGGAGTTTCAGTGTTAACTTTGCTCTCCTCACACTCGACTTGTTCATTGCTCAAAATTTGTGTTTAATACTTCTTTGAACAACTGCTAAGAACAATAACAAGTAAAGAGCATAAATTAGTCTTAAGTCACCATCTTTAATTACACTTTGTAGTGTTATGCTAAGAGTGTAACAAATTGTTTTTATGTGAGAGTATTTTCTATAGTGTAAAAGCCAATTATATATATAGGTTGGCAATGGTCTTCTCACTTGTGAATCAATTAATGAAGCAAGACATTGTTAGAGTCTCTAATGTAGGAATATCATTTCGGACTACTTTCCTTATTGTAATTTCTTTGGTATTCTGTGTAACACAATGAGATACATATAAGTTGCACAACAAAATTAATGATAATCTTGAGTTTTATAAAGGAATTGAAAAAATGAAAAATATTTTATATCAAGTTAGATGAGATTGCTCCGCTTATCTAATTTTTTTTTAAGGAAGATATGTTAGAAAGAAATAAGGGATAAAAAGAGATACCTCTATCAATATCGACGAATCAACTAATAATGGATTCTCTTCTTCAAGTAACTGGGCCTGTAAAATTATAAGACTAATTGATTCTTATGTTTATGACTCTTGTTTTTTTTAAGTTTCTTTATCTATCATAAAAATATATGTGATTTTATGCAAATGTAATTTTGATTGTATTGTTTGTGTTCATGAATCAATTGAACAACGTTACCTGACATAATTTGCTTGGTATTGGCTTGTAAAGAAGGAAGTTCAACTTTTGATGTTGCTTGCATTTCTTGAGTTTGGGTCCTCAACAAGGGCCTTTGGAAGGTTAGAGTTGATTTCCAAGTCAATGTTTTCATTGATGATTTCTTTGATTCTACAATTACTGTTGGGTTTAACATGTTGAAGAGATCTTTTCTCTAAAGGATTTTATTCGATTTCATTTTCTGAAGAAAGAAATAATCAGAAATTATTGCCATTAAGTATATAAACTCTACAAAGATATAAGAAGTAAATACATTTAAGTCATGCTTGATGCCTAATTTAATTTAGGAGAAAACAGAGAATGTACATACTTAAACAAAGAAAGATATAAAAAGAAATTGGATGTGGGAGAGGATTATGACTTATTAATCGAAATAAATTAAAGAAATAAGGCTTTATACAGTGAAGGGAGATCCAAAATAATATACGCCTATGTCCGCTAAAGTGGCAGTTGTAATCATATTGAGTTTTGGGCATCCATTCACATAAACTACACAAGCTTTATTAGTTTGCGACTTGAAACCTTTGTCTGGTTCTAGAATGCTTGGCAGTTTTTTTATTTTCTATCTGTATCATTTAACTTCCTTAACCACAGGGTGACAAAAATATAATGTGATTACTTTATTCTAAAATCTAGGTATAGACTAAAATTTAGATAATGTCACTTGGATCTTAAAACGGCTGAGCAACATAAAGAGTCAAAGGGAAAAGTACATCCCTGCATAGAAATTTGAAAATAAAAAGGATATTGGAAAAAAAATACTGCCAAAGGACGCATCAGCGGCATTAGAAATCCGCCTTCGAAACTCTTCCTGTTGACAACGGATACTGGGAGGTGTTATCTAACGGGATACTAGACATGCGCGTGCCCTCTCCTCTAAATCATCCCATGACACTGAGTTTGTCATGTCTAGATCCATGAAAACATCAGGAACATCAAATTCTGGGAAACCAACATGATTGGAAGGAGTTGACAATACTGGTGTTTGATCATGTTCTCGTATCTCCTTTGGAGCTGCCTTCAACACCGTATCTTCTTCTGCTGGGAGCTCAGGTAAAGCCATGATTGGGTAGCACTGAGACTCATCCACAATTCTCACCCTTTTGGAATTCTCCAATTGCAGATCACTTTCTTTGCCCAAATGATCATTATAAGTTTTACCCACTTGGTAGCCCTCCCAGTAGTAATGAAGCGTTCTTTGACAGGTTTACCGCTGGACGGGAACAATGCTTTTGGTCTCTGGCAGTGCATCCTCCCACAAATGGTAACTAAAGCTCCCCGGTCCTGTTTAACAATCGATTTGATATGGACCCCCCAAAAAAAAAACAAAAAGAAGAAAGAAATCAAGCTGTGGTGGATCCAAAACAGCGGTTGTAATTAATAATTCCACTAGTAACTTCTTTATTCTCATAAAGTAAAAGTAATTAATCCTTACATGTTTGGACACATACAAGGACCATTTAATCAAGTTATGGTGGATCCAAAGACAAAAGAAGAAAGAATTCAAATTTGAGCAATACATATCTAATCCTTCCCTAGGTAATCAATGATTCCCAACTCACAAAGTTACAGCAATTACTCCTCAGTAGAATGATCGTAAATACTATCCACCAGTAACTTCTTTATTCTCATAAAATAAAAGTAATTGATCTTTGCATGTTTCGACACTTACAAGGACCATTTAATTAGAAATCTGTACTTGATTAAGAGGCAATTGAGAAAATGGATAGTAACAACGAGCAATCTAGCATACCTTTGGCAAGTGGCACGCAAAGTAATATTTACCAGCATTTGGACCGCTGCTCTGTTGCGCCTTTCGACATACCCCGGCACCACACTTACACTCTGGATACTTATAGGGTGGAGGATGCAAATCACTCTTTGTGATTGGATCATTACACCATTTCACAAAGTCTTCACATCTTTATGCCTAAAACAATGCACAATTTCTGCTCATAAAAGCAACCATCGCTGACAAGAACAGGACCTTAAAAGAAGAAACCTGAGTGTGTTAAATGTTAGAATAACAGTACCTTTTTGATGGGGCAGACATAATACTTCCTGCCCTTGTTTCTTTCATCTCGGGCCGTTCTAACCTCACAAAACCCATGACCGCAACGGCAATAGATCTTGGTGCAATTGGAATCATTAGTGATAGTGTGTGAGTTGGATTTGGTGTTTGGAGAATTGAAGGAACAATAGCGCGGTCAATGACCCTGTTGACTGCATTGGTAGCAGATGTCGGTTTGCATCCTTCGAATAATTTTGGGACTGAGGTGGGTTGGTAGCTCAGGGGAAGGAGGTTGGAAACGGAGTGTGGGTTGGGAAGGGGGCGGTGTGAGGGGCAAGGTAATTTCTGATTCGCACATTTTTCTCTTTCCCTTGGCACTCACTCTTGCACAATCAAAAAACAAAAGCTCGTGATCTTGAGGTGGGTGTTCTTGTGGTTGAACTGAAGAAGAAGGAAAGCAATGATCTTGATGTAATCCTATCATCCTGGAAATACCGTACAACTTGTTATATTCCTGATCAAGTGATGGCCTACTTTAAGGTTGAGAAATAAATTTAAGAAGTGTGCTTTTATTTTTACACATTTATATTTATAATTTGTACTCATAATTTGTATATCTTTTATTCAATTTATTTTTTTATTTTTTATTTTTTAATATGTATCTTATCAATCCCGTTAAAAATATGACTAAAAGTGTGAAATTACTCCTATAAGAAAACGTAAAAAGTAAGCAAAGTCATCCGAAGCATGGTATTCCACCCCAGGAAGAGTATCAAAATTGAGATTTTTCATTGAATATTTTGAGTTTCTGCGTCTTCTTTGCCACTTTTCGACCACACCCATATTGCCAAATGCAATAAGGACAACACGCAAGAAAACACTTCCTCCTTATTTCTGTTTCCTTTTCTAGCTTCTCTACCTCATATACTTTAACAAATTTATTCATCTAACACAATTATAAGACTCATATATCTAACCTTTTTTATAAAATAAAATTTAATTATACAAGGGACAAATGATGACAACTTATTTGATAGGATCCTTAAAATAAATATTACTAATAAATTTTTTAAATTTGCATAAAACCTCATTAATTTTTTTTTTTTATATTCAAGAGTATAGAAGTTTGTTATTGTAAACAATTTTCTAACAATAAGTTTAATCTCTATCTCTTATTTCCTTGTTCAAATATTGGTGTGCAAATTCGATATCATTTATTCTTGTATTTATAAAAAGGGAACAATAAGAATGAAGTGGATGACAATTCATGCAGTATAGAAATACAATATCAACAGATTAATATAATGAACAGGCACATATATGGACCGTAGTCTTTCTTATACTGAATCTGAATAAGAAAATAAGAATAGTAAGAACTATATTCTGATCATAAATCTCAACTGCTAAGTGAAGCAAATTAATTCAATAAAGAAAACAATAATCAAAAAGGAAAACATACAAGAGAATGACAGTTCTGTAGATAGTTAACTATACGCTCTTTGTGAACGAATTTCTTCACAACTGCACAGTGCGTACCTTGGATGGTAATACGTTCTTCAATAATCTCCAACAGCATCGAACTAGCCACCACAATTTCTCCTCTTTCTTGAACAAGATCGGCGATACTGACAACACTTCCACACTAATTCAAGAAGCAGCAGTTTGACAGCCACTACTTAGGAGGGAGTAATTAAATTACAGATACTAACACTTAGTGCGGCTTTGGGCCATTTCATAGAAGTCTTGGTCTTTTCTTATGGACAAAGTTTGCGAGTTTTGGCTTTGCTTTTCTTTCTTTTTACTCCTTTAAATTTTTAGCTGGTGGTATGCTGCCAAAGCAATTCCATTATGGTGATGCTCTCTTTTGGGTGGCCGACAATTATAGGTTAGATAGGTTGCCTTAAAAAAGGAGCTCAAAGTAAAAGCTGCAAAACAGTAACTCAAGTTACTCACCTCACTTTGACACATAAACTTTGCAACCTACATCCCAAATTTTGGATGGAAAATGATATTGCTACAATGTGTGTGGCTTACATTTTCAGTCATGTCTTTTGACATAGCTAAAATTTAAGTCACATATTATGATATAAATTTAAGAAAAAAAATTTAAATTTGTCACAACAACAGCATAACTTAAAACGTGGATACTGTGTTATGATAATAAAAGTGCTTTTTTTAGATTCCAATCCAGTGAATCTCCTTTCTTACGTGGGAAAAAGGAACTTCCCTCTGTTTTTCTCTCTGTTCCTTTTCTTGTCTTGGCTTTTGACACCTTTCTTATTCATTGAATTTTATAATTTCATTTTGCGTAGAGGAGTATGAATGTGTGCTGTCAATGAGGATATTGACGGTGTACACCGTTAAAGGTAAAAATAAAAGAAAAAGTCTTCCATCCGCTAAATGAAATTTATTAAACATTCACAACAAAATTGTATAAACTGTTAAATTAGTTAAATTGTATAATTTAATTTATAAATTTATTAGTTTAAAATTTTTTTTAAGTGCAAGTGTAATAAAATTTTGTTGATAGAAATAGCAAAACCTAAAATAAAATACTCCTAAGAAATCAGAAGTACAAGAGGTCCAAGGTGAATGCCTCGGAAGAGTACATTGAATAAATCACTTTTGGGCTTTTATCCATGACTAGAAATTTAAACTTTTGGATTGATCAGTTTTATGATATGATATTAGAACTTCCTTGATGGATTTTAGAATTTTTTTTGTCAGATGTTTGATTCTTGATGTCCATTAAATTGTTTTATATTTAATGTTTTTGGTCTATACATGCCCAAAGGGCTTTCCACATACCATATTTATCTCCACAAACTTAAGTGGTTTAACATTTACACAGTTCAAGTATTTTTCCTGAATACATCATGTGAGGGGACATGTTAAACATAATAATTATTCTCAATTAAGGCTTTAACTGTAAACTTAAACTTTTTAGTTGATTGATTCTTTAATGGTGTATATATAGTATGTACCGGGCTTAGATTTCTCCATTACATTAATGAAAACTGCCCTTATCTTTACCAAAGTGAAGCATTATGCTCATTATCCAATTCTAAAGGCTACAGGTGTTCAAAATCGAACTCAATAAAACAAAATGAAAGTGATTCAACTAAAACTGATCAAAATCAACTCGTCAATTGAATGGATTAGATTAATTTTTCAAAAACTGATTGCTTCTGTTCATTGTTGGATCTCAATAAAAAATCTTAACCAAACCAAACTGATTATGCTATTATATAGATTTTTATATTTTAAAATTTTTTGATACATTTACTCCAAGGCAATTAATTCAACAAATCTTAGTATTTATGCTCTTATTATGAACTCTTAATTATACTTCAAATTGATACTATATATCTTTGTTCTACCAAAAACGCTTGTCAAATTGAATTTTGTTACGTTTGATTTTAATGAAGAACTTGTCAAAAATGTTAGAGAAAGCAAAAAGCATATCAAGCAAAATAAAATCCACAAGAATATAATTTCTTGGACAGTTTATAGATTAACTCTTATGTTTTATATCATATTGTACATATTCTATCTTATAACCTAGCAATTGTAATCACATTATAAATTAGTAATTTGAATATTATGTTGTTGAGTTCAATAAAACTTTGGCCATAACCTTAGGATTAATAACTAGATCTTTAATGCATAGGGGAATATTATAAGATTAGATCCTAAAGAATATGTAATTTGACAATAAGTAATGAAAGATTTAAATTTTCTTACATCATCCAATGAAATTGATCCAATTTGATCTGGTTCAGCATTGATAAAAAGAAGCGGTTGAACTAGATTGTCTTTCTCACAAATTGATTACATCAGATTGGTTGGATAGTTTTCAAATTGATTCAAACCAAACCAATAAACACTCTTAGTGAAGGCCATGAAATTCACAATCGAGTACATTATAGTTAACTGAATATAAATTTTTTTAAATGAATACAAAATATCTCCAGTTAAAAGTTAGAGATTAATTCTCTTTATTTTTCTAGAATAACAACATTCTTAATTTTCAAATCTTTTAAAAACAAAAGTGGTAGTTTACTTCAAATAAATATCTTTATCCTTGACATGTTGAGATTTAGGGCCCCATGTACAGTGAGCCAACCTATATTTGGGTTCATCAGTGTAATGCATATCCAATATACTACCCGCCCATGGCTTTATCCTTTTCTCTATATCTCGAACTGATTGTTCTTATATATATGGAGATTTTAAATATGTTGATGATCTGCTAATAAAAATACGAACAGAGCGAAATGAAGTGCTTAACACAAATATTCTGATTAGTTGCCTTCATTCTTTCACTCTTCAATGGTGATCGTGAAGATATGGTTAACAGTAAAATTAGTTTCATCCTCTCCGTTGCTTTTGAAATTTCCTGGAATCAGGCCACGTAAATTTTTATATTTACATTGAATTGTTTATATGATATCTCACATCTCATGGGCTGTCGTAATTCAGTTTGATACGTTGCTGGACGATCTAAAATGGGAAAATAAAGGTTTAGCAGTGGCAATAGCTCAGAAGTTGACCCAGAGGCTATACTAGTGCAAGGTTTTGCACAAAGAGATGCAGTGGTTACAACTATTTCCTCTAGGAAGGCAAGATTTTATAGTCGGTCACAGTCAAATTTGTGGACAGAGGTAGAGACCTCTAATAGTTTTACAATGTTCATGATTGGATAGTGATCGTGATTCTGTAAGCATTTTCCAATTCTCCACTGAATTGTTCTTCTTTCCTTTTGTGGTTTTGTATGCGATTCTAAGTACTTGTATCTTGAAACTACGTTTTAGATCATATACATTGGGAAACGTGTTGGCCTACTTGCCACACTGGATCATAAACTTGTTATTATACATCAATCTTTAATGTCTTAAAACAGCAAGAGGTCATCTTCATTTAATTATATACAGTGACAGCGTGTTTTTGCTATGCATGCTAGAGCGAAGTTTCAGCCATATTCAATGTGATTTTGGTCATCTGTTGCAGACTAAAAGAAATAAATTGGAATTACCTCTTTGTATCCGTCACCAACAATCTCTGAGCACAAAGCAGAGTTAGCATAAGGGCAAAATGGAAAGCATTCCTTGACAAAACGATTATTGCTTAATGATAAATTGCTGTGCTATAACATCAGATACGTGAGGCATTTGTTGTCAATTGGTAAGCAGAGGAGCCGCCAAGTCACTTTTGCTTCAATTCATACATGACAGAAAGCCATTCCCATCGACCCCAAGGTAGTTTATATTTCAATTTATTGGTGTTTCCGGGCACTGTTTTGTATTTCTAGCTTCAATTAGCATTCTCTTCTGGCGGCCGATGAAGTGAATTAGCATCATGCGCAGCTCTTTATCATTATTTTTTTAATGCCCATTATTATTTACAGTATTAGAGGAGCAATAAGAATTATCATATTGATCTTCAGGAAAATTTGCGCGCCAAATTCAATTAAGTCCCTTTGACCATCTTCTTATTTGTTTTTCTTTTTGGATGGAATTAACTCTTGATTAAATTATTAAAAGAAGTAAGTTCTAGATATTGTTGGTCTTAGTTATCCAGTTTCAGATGGTCGCACAACTCAAGTAGATCATACACAAATTGTTATTTCTCAATATCAAAACCACTAGATGGGGTAAATTTCATTACAAAGGAAGAAGCATGCAAACCTGCACTAGCACCATCTATCTAATTATAACTACAAATAATTAAAAAATCATAGCACAGTTAGTCATTGTAAACAAACAAATGCTTGAATTCAGGGGAGAAGCTGAGACATATATACAAAATGGGTTCAAGAGGCCAGTGCAGTGAACGGGAAGCTACCTCAAAGCATTCCCCTCCCAGTATATATAAATATGATGAGGATGATCAAAGTTAAAACACGTACGATTGGCAGTACATAGAGAAAATATGTGAAGAAATATCATGCCAAAATTCCTTAGGAGACGCCAGCCAATAAATATCAAGTAATTAAAAGCATCTGGCCAAATCTTTCAAGAAACACACATGTTTTGAAAGGATAGACATTTAAAAGCAGAAGGCAGTGTCATATTTGGAAAGATCATCCCTTATTCTACCCAATTTTGACCTTAAATGATTAAGTTAATCAAGTAAGGCAATCTCTTGTGACTCCAACTCAGCCAACTCCTTCAACTTTTCATTGTCAACTTGCATTTCCATCACTCTTCCATTGATAGATGCCAACCACCCTTCTTCAAACCCAAAGGATTCCAATTCAGCATGTAGTTTTCAAAATTCTACTCGCCTTGATCCATTCATTGCCTTTGGTATCTTGGAATCTAGGAACACCAACATGTCGGCCAAAGACTTAGAGCCCCACTTGCAATACTTTGGGTGAAATCTCTTGTGCCACTCCCATAAATATGGATATTTGGCAAATGCCTCATTTAGTAAGGCGACACATCTTCCATCAATCTTGAATAGACCACGGAAATCCATCAAGTCTTCAGTTGAAGCACATATTAGAGGATCAAGAGTTGGTGCTTGTACTGATGAGAAATGTTTTAATTATAGTTATTATATAAACATGTTATTGTTGCAAAATTCGAACCAGTCTCAATTTAAAAGAGATTGCTAAGTTAGACAATTGTTTCAGATGTTCAAATTACTTGAATTTGGGATGTCAACATTAAAAGGGGACTCCTCTGTGGAAGTTGGAGATTGACATGTTCGTGAGAGAACCTCGATAGAATCAATAGGTTGCCAATTTTGTAATCCTGAAGCCTTAAAAGAACTATCATTTGCAAGTTCCATGGCATCATTTGCTTGATTCAGTGGCATATCAACTTGTTTGGGAGTTTCAACAGTAACTTTTTTCTCTTTGTGCTCTCCTTGTTCTTTACTCCAAAATTCAGTTATTAATTCTATCAACTGCTAAGAACAATAACAAGCATAAAGGCATAAATTAGTCTTAAGTCACTTTCGTTGTTACACATAATAGTGTTATGCTAAAAGTAATAAGAGTGTAACAAACTATTTTTATGCGATGGCATTTTATGGAGAGGAAAATCTAGTTATACCTAGGTTGGTGACTCCTCACTTGTGAATCAATTAATCGAGCTGTCATTGTAAGATTCTTTGATGCAAGAACATCATTTTGAACACCTTTCATTTTGTAATTTCTCTGGGACTCAGCAGAAATAAGAGAAAAAAATAGATACCTCTGTCAACAAAAATGAATCAACCGGCAATAGTTTCTCTTCATCCATAGGACTAATTGATTTCTGTGTTTGTGACTCTTGTCTTCTTTTAGTTTCTGTATCCATTATAAAAAACATATAAGACTTTATTTTGAGTGTACATTTAATTTTGCTCATGAAATGATTGAATAAAGTTACCAACAGATTTTGATTTGCATTAATGGTTTGTGAACAAGGAAATTCACTTTCTGATGTTGTTTGAATTCCTTCTGAGTTTGAGTCTTCAGGGGCCTTTGGAAGGTTAGAAGTGAATTCCAGAGCAAGATTTTCATTGATGATTTCTTTGATTCTACGATTGCTATTGGGTTTAACATTTTGAAGAGATCCTAGGTCCAGAGAATTTTCTTTAACTTCATTCTCTAAAGGAAGAAATTATTAAAAATTAAGATCTATAACTACATAAACTGTACGAAGCTAAAATTAGTAAACAAATGCAAGTCATACATGATGTCTACTTTTACTTTTAAGGAGAAACAAAGAAGGTAGATACTTAAACAAAGAAAAATATAAAAAAGAAATTGGTGTGGGAAAGGGCTATGACTTAATAATCTAAACAAAATAATTAAAGAAATAAGACTTTATATAATGAGGAGATCAAAAATAATATACATCAAAGTTTCTTAATTAAGACTAGTTATTGCATTATAGTGCACCATCCCCTCAAGTAAACTATACTACATTATCTTAAACTTTAGAATTTAGTAAAATATTAAATTCTTTAAGCAAAATTTTAACTCAAATTTGAGGGTAAAATTAACAAACAGTTTCTCAGGGGCATATGTGAGGTGAAACCATTTACTTTAGAATATGATCTCTATGTTATTCCGTGATGATGTATGCATATGGTGAATAAAGTAAAAAATGACCTAAACTATGTAGTTTATGTTAAATAATAATTTGCAATTTACTCAGATATTTTATTTGCATATAACTTTTGGCATTTCAGTTGAATTCAATGGAGATGACTTTTGGTGTTTTAGGTGAATTCAACAGAGATGAATGTGCTAGGAATGGAGTATTGGTCATTGAGTGAGTGGTGGTCATTTATATGTTCTAAATGTAGTAGCAACTATTTATAAGAATAATGTGCTTTTAGTGTAGTAGTGATGGTTTATATGTAGTGGTCATTTATCTAATGCACCTTTAGTAGTGATTTGTAGGTCTTTAGGTCAGATACATGTAAGGGTCACTCTTGTACCTATAAATTAATACCCCCTCATATTTGCCATTTGAAATCAAGCAAACGGTGAGAAACATTTCTCTTCCTAAACTCTTCTTCTTTCTAACAGAGTGATCGATATTGGAGCTAAGGTTCTTAGAGTTGAGAGAAAATTAGATAGATGTCACATAATGGGGTTTTAATTTCTTTTCACTTTCTTTGTCTTACAAAAAAATAATATAAGAGTTGGTGTCTTTGCATGAAATCCTTGCTTGGTTTTCAAGATGTTTGGGGGATGGTAGATAAAAGCTATCAGGTTCCTCAAAATGAAGACCAATTGCCTCAAAATGAGAAAAATAATTTATCTAAGACAAGAAAGAAGGATCAAATGAGCCTTTATCCTCATCCATCAATATTTGGATGACTTTATATTTAAGAAGGTGGCTGACACAACTACCTCAAAGCAAACCAAGGAGATTTTGCAAAATTCTCTCGAAGGTATTGATAAAGTGAAGAAAGAAAGACTTCAATTACTAAGGGGTGATTTTCAAGCTTTAAGAATGAAGGAATTCGAGTCAATTTTAGATTATTGTTCAAGGATGAAGGCCATTGTAAATCAATTAAAACAAATATGTAAATAAAGTGGAAAATTTTCGTGTCATGGAGATTATTCTTCACTCCTTCATTCCTAAATGTGATTATGTGGCTTGTGTCTTTGAAGACTCAAAAGATTTAGACTCTATGATTATTTAAGAATTGGAAGGTTCCTTGCAAGCCCATAAAGAGATGATCAAAAGGAGACATGAAGAGCTATTGGAAAAAATTCTAGAAACCAAGGCTTCTTTGAAAGATGATAGGACATGGACAAGGAAGAGCACATGGTTGTGTCCAAGGAGGAAGAAGAAGAGGTCATGGTGACAATCCAAACAATGAGGAGAAAAACCATTCATCACCTAGAGGTTGTGGAAAAGTAAGAGATAGAAGATGTGTCCACTATCAAAGATAAAATGAATGGAGGTATGACAAATTAAAAGTTAAATGTAATATTTGTCATAAATTTGGCCATTATTCTTGAGAGTACGTCATAGTGCTATAAATAACATTGAAAAGAAGGCTAACCTTGTTGATGGCAAGCAAGAAGTTGAGGAGTCAATTTTGATGTCAACACTCTAGAAGGAACAAATGGATGACAATAGCTTATGATATTTGGACAATGTAATAAGAAATCACATGTCTAGAGACAAAGAAAAATTTGTAGAACTTGATAAAAAGATGAAAGGCAATGTATCTTTTGGAGACTCCTCCAAAATTCAATTTGAAGGGAAAGTTATAAAAAATGATAATTTCTTTCAAAGATGGTGGCCATAAGCTAATGACTGATGTTTATTATGTGCCTAAATTAGAAAATAACATTTTGAGTTGGGCCAACTTCTTGAAAAGGACTACTAAATTATGTGTCTTTGGCTTAGAGATGAAAATGCTAGTTTGATTTCTAAAATTCTTATGTCAAGAAATAGATTGTTTATTTTGAATTTTAAGACTCTTGACACAAAGTGATTGATTAAAGGCTAATGTACAAGATGAAGCATGGTGTTGGCACATGAGATTTGGTCATTTGAATTTTAAAGCACTCAAGGCCAAGGGAGAAAAGAAGATGGTGAATAGGATGCCTTTAACTAACCATTCCAATCAACATGTGAAATATGTCTTCTTGGCAAACATGCTAGGAGGAGCTTTCCAAAAGAAACCAGAACAAGAGCAACTGTGCCTCGTTAACTTGTACATACCAGTGTGTGTAGACCTATCAGTCTGCCATCATTTGGTAAAAGTAAATATTTCTTACTCTTTGTTGATGATTTTAGTAGAAAGACTCGGGTTTATTTTTTGAAACAAAAATCAAAAGGTTTAGTTGTATTTAAAATTTCAAGGCTCTTATGGAAAAGAGAGTGGCTACAAAATTAAAGTTTTGAGATCCAATAGACAAGGCAAATTCATTTCAAAAGAATTCAAGGAATTTTGTGAAACTCATGGAATTTGTTGACCTTTAATGATTCCTAGATCACCACAACAAAATGGTGTAGCAAAAAGGAAGAACAAAAAAAAATCCGTAACATGGCTCAATGCATGTTGAAAGCCAAAAAAATGCCTCAGGAATTTTTGAGTTGAAGCTATTTCTTGTGCAGTTTGTTTTTCTAACTATCTCCAGCACAAAATGTCAAAGATCTAACCCTTCAAGAAGCATGGAGAGGAAGCAAGCCAAGTGTCAAACCATTACAAATAATTTTGCCATTACTAAGGGATTTATCCCTCTATAAAAATAAGAATCCATCAGTTTTAAATATCACTAACAAATTTATCGTGGGATTTCATCCTCTAGTATAACCATCCTCAAAAAATTTTATTAATAGATTTTTCCATCCCTTCGTAAATTTAGCGATAGATACCTATCAGTAAAATAAAAAAAAGTTCCATCAATAACTTGTTCAATTGTTGGTTAGTTAACATTTGCAAGTCTTTGGGAGCATTGCATATATTCATGTACCATAACAAGAGAGATCCAACCTTGATGATCATAGTGTCAAACATGTTTTCATCGGCTATAACTCAAATTTTAAAGGCTACAAGTTGTACAGCTCAAGCAATGAAGTGATTATGGTGAGATGTGATGTTGAATTTGATGAAGAAGAAACATAGAAGTGGGAGCCCTAAAAATTCTTTCTATATTTTGAAGAAGAAGAAGGAGAGACCATCACACCTACACAAGTGGAGCTCAAAATAACAAGTCATTGTCATATATTCAACTTGTGAATTTGAATATGTGGCATCAACTAGTTGTGCTGTCATGTTGTCTAAGAATATTGTTGTAGGAACTTCAATTGCCACAAGGGGAAGCTACAAAAATTTGCATTAACAAGTTTGCACAAACACTTGTTAAAAATATGGTAATTCATGATCGAAACAAGTATAAAGGCACAAGGTATCATTTTATTAGAAAGAGCATTGCCAATAAGGAAGTGGAGCTTAAGTATGTGAAGAGTCAAGATAAAATTGTTGATATTTGAAAATTTCTAAAGATTGAGAGCTAAACTTAGAGTGGGAAAGAAAATTCCAAATTGAAGGGGAGAGTTAAATAGTAATTTGCAATTTTCTTAGATATTTATTTGCATATAACCTTAGGTGTTTTAGGTGGATTCAATGGAGGTGAATGTTCTTTAAATGGAGTAATGGTAATTCATATATTTTAATGGAGTAGTAGTCATTGAGTGAGTAGTGGTCATTTTTATGTTCTAAATGTAATTGTGGCTATTCATAAGAATAATGTACTTTATGTGTAGCTGAGGTGCTTCATATAAAGTAGTGATCATTTATAGCAATAATGTGTCTTTAGTAGTCATATATAGGATTTAAAGTGTGATACATATAAAGGGTCACTTTTACACCTATAAATATCCCTTGTATTTGCCATTTGAAATGAAGCAAATAGTGAGATACATTCTCCACTTAAATTCATCTTCTTTCTAACAATTTAGTAGTGAAGGATCTAGATAATATAGCTAGATTATTTAGGTTCAAATCCCTTTACATTTGTACCAAAAGAAAAAAAAAGATTTCTATGAAGTGAACAACTTAAGCAAAAGCAAATCTCTTGTGTAGTTAGTGTTGGGGAAAATTCTTTATTCAGATGAAAACCATCATCTAACTAGATCTATCATGCTAAATCATCAAGAAAATAGACTAGATGTAGAAACGTACCTGAATCCATGAATATTGTTGAAAACCTTTGGCCTAGCGGCTTTAGATCTGTGTTCTTGATCTTTCAAATTAGTACATATAATTTTCAAAGAAAGGGGTTCTCACTTTTCTAATGATGGGATGTTAGAAAAGAATCATACATCTAATTTGGGGACCATAACCCTTTTATATATAATTGCACATATTCTTCTTATTTCTAATTTGACCCATCATAAAATTAGAAATTACAAATAGAGTATCTACACATAAGAACCCATACTTTATAAGGTAACTTAAGCCCATTTCACACAATTAGATCACTTTTAATTTGGGCTAAACCTTTTATAGTAGGAAGTTTACATACAATTATTATTAATATATATGTGAATGTCCAATAAATCTAACAATTTCCTACTTGGACTACATATATATATGTTACCTTATAATTGTATGTTATAATATACCTTATGAGCTCAAAATCTTTGCTATTATAACTGAAAGCATTTCCAAACAATCCCATCCATCAGTTATGTCAATATAGAACCAGGGTGACTTTCGTTACACATATATCATAACTAAATCCATCCCTGATCATGTATATCAACATAACCAAATGACATAGATCAAGTATGGATGTGTGGCCTGGAAATTACATGTGATGTGATCTAAACATGCCTATTTCCAATTGGTCCACCTTAAACCTTAGCGAGATCAAGCCATACCAAAATTAAAGTATGAATAAACCAAAAGAGACTTTATTTCTGCAGAAAAAAACCTCAAAATATCCATAAACTGAAATAACTGAAAATGTGTCTATAAAAGAAAAGCATCCAAAATTATAAACTCCCACTAAAACTAAATATCCTCAAATGACATGACACCCATATGAGCAATGTGTCATGAAAGACCTTGGGTGGTAGTCCCTTAATAAGTGGATCCGCAACCATGGAGTTTGTACCAATATGCTCTATAGACAACTGACCACTTTGAACTCTTTCTTTAACAACCAGGAACTTAATGTCTATGGGCTTTCACTTCGTGGAGCTCCTGTTGTTGTTGGAATATAAGACTGCTAATTTATTGTCACAAAATAACTTAAGTGGTCTTTCAATTCCAACCACAATTCATAGCTTAGTGACAAATGTTCACAACCATATTCCATGATTGGATGCCTCATAACACGCTATGAACTCTGATACTATGGTAAAAGAGGCTATAAGAAACTGTTTAGCACTCTTCCAGGAGATAGCACCTCCTGCTAGTAGGTAGATATAGCTTGATGTAGATTTCATACTATCTTGGCATCCTGCAAAGTCAGAGTCTGAATACCCAATGATCTCTAACTTATCCGACCTCCTGTATGTGAGCATGTAATGTTTTGTTCTTTGTAGATATCACATAACCTGTTTGGCTGCTTTCCAATGATCCATTCCTGGATTACTTAAATATCTGCCTAATATCCCAATAACGTACGCAATATCCAAATGCGTATAAACCTGAGCATACATTAGACTCCCTACTATTGATGCATAAGGAATCTTTTATATTTCTTTTTTCTCAAAAGCATTCTTAGGGCACTGTTCAAGATTAAACTTATCTCCTTTTGCCATAGGGGTATCACCTAGTTTGCAATCCTGCATGCCATATCTCTTGAGAACCTTTTCAATGTAGCCTTTTGCGATAATCCACGGATACCTCGAGAATGATCTCGATGTATCTAGATTCCTAATACAAAAGTTGCATTAACAAAATCTTTCATCTCAAAATTTCCCACTAGAAATCTGTTGGTTTCATGCAACAAGCCTATATCATTGCTCATAAGAATATGTCATCCACATATAAAACTAGAAAAATGTGTTTACTCCCACTAAACTTGTGGTATATACAATCATTAACCAAATTTATCTCAAAACTGAATGAGACAATAACTTGGTGAAATTTGTAATACTACTGATGAGACGCCTACTTAAGGCCGTAGATAGATTTCTTTAATTTGTAAACCATTGACTTTGCATCACCTGACACATAGTTTTCTGGTTGTATCATATAAATTGTCTCATTAATGTCATCATTGAGAAACGTAGTTTTGACATCCATCTGATGTAGCTTAAGATCAAAGTGTGTCACTAAAGCTATTATAATCCTAAAGAGTCTTTCAATGAAACTAGAGAGAAAGTTTCTTTATAATTGATGCCTTTCTTTTGTGTGAAGCCCTTAGGGACAAGACGTGCCTTATACCTCTCCACATTGCCCTTTGAATCCCTCTTGGTTTTAAATATCCACTTGCAACTAATGGGTTTCGCACCTTCAAGCAATGGGACAAGGTCCCATATGTCATTGTCCTTCATAGACTTAATCTCTTCATTCATGGCATCAATCCACTTTTGAGAGTTAGAACTTTCTATGGCTTGATGGAAGTTGATTGGATTATCTTCCATCACTCCAATGCTAACCTCATGTTCTAGGAGAAATACAATGTAATCATCTGGCATTGCACTTTTCCTCTCTCTAGTGGATCTCCTTAATGGCATAGGTTCTTGAGGTGGTAGAGTTTGTTCTTCTAGAACAACTTCTTGATCTTGAACAAGAGGTTCAATGACACTATCTTGATCAGGAGTTGCTTCTTGAACAACGTCAGGTATAAGAGGCTGTTCTTGATCATTGTCAATGACAATTGGAGGAATATCGATATATTCCTCTTCAAAGACAAAGTCCTTAATTCTTTGCCCCCCCCCCCCCACAAACTTGACATCCTCAAAGAACCGGTCATTACCCATTTCAAAAATAAACTTAGTTATGGGATCATAAAATTTATAACCCCTGAACCTTTTAGGGTATCCAATGAAATAGCAACTAATAGTTTTTGAGTCTAGTTTCTTTTCATTTGGCTTATAAGACCTTGCCTCAGCTAGACATCCCCAAATGTGTAAATGCTTTAAACTAGGCTTCTTGCCCGTCTAAAGCTCATAAGGGGTCTTTTTAGTTGCCTTAGTTGGAACTCTATTGAGTATATATGCTGCGGTCTTTAATGCCTCTCTCTAGAGTGATTCTAATAAGGTAGAATGACTAATCATACTCCTTACTATGTCCTTAAGCATTCTATTTCGTCTTTCAGCAACACCATTCATAGTGGGCGAACCTGGCATGGTGTACTGTAGGATGATACTGCTTTCCTCTAGGAATTTCACAAATGGGCCTAGACGTTGTTCACCTGATCCATTAAATCTACAATAGTACTCACCACCACAGTTAAATCTAATGCTTTTGATTCTTTTGTCAAGTTGATTCTCAACTTTAACTTTATAACTTTTGAACACATCTAGTGATTGCGATTTCTCATGAATAAGATAAAGGTAGCCATATTGTGAAAAACCGTCTATGAACGTAATGAAATATTGTTGACCATTCCAAGAAGCTATGGGGAAAGGTCCACAAGTATCTATATGTGTTAGTTCTAAGACGTTTGATTTCCTGTTGGTATTGAATGTCC
Source organism: Dicorynia guianensis (assembly GCA_037013595.1). NCBI lineage: Eukaryota > Viridiplantae > Streptophyta > Magnoliopsida > Fabales > Fabaceae > Dicorynia > Dicorynia guianensis. The sequence goes on from JASUAB010000007.1 coordinate 12,328,524, forward strand.
TTACATTTGTTTGTTTCCCCTTAATACAATTCACACACATCAAAATCCAAAAAATCAAGGGGATCGAGAATGCCATCAGACACAAGTCTCTCAATTTTTCTTTTGGAGAATTGTCCTAATCTCTTGTGCCACAATGAAGCTGAATTCTCACTGGTTAATTTGTGCTTTTTACCTATTATATTAACATGCAAGGATTCATTGAATGAAGCAATCATGTCAAGCAAATATAGATTATCATAACCTAATAAAGAACTAGAACCAACCAAATTTGAATTCTGAAAGAGAGTAAATTTTCTATTTTCAAATGAATAACAATAACCAGATGTGTCCAATGCTAAAATAGAAATCAAATTCTGCCTAAAAGACGGTACAACATAAGTTTCAGTCAAATCCAAATATAAACCAGTTCTTAACAATAATCTAAATATCCTAATTGCTTTGTCTTCTATGACTTGCCATCACCAACGTAGATGTATCTTTCACATTATTAGGCTTTCGATAATTTAGGCAACCCTACATAGACACACTAATGTGAGTTGTTGCACCAGAATCTATCCACCATGTGTGTCTAGGTACCAAAGTCAAATTAACCTCAGAACAAACAAAGTTAAGGAGCATACCTTTCTTCACATGCCATGCATGATAGTTGGTACACTCCTTCTTTTTATGTCTTGCAACTCCATAGAAGAAACAACCATCCTTATTTTGTTCCTTGTGTTGTTTCTTTTAAGGTGCTGTACCCGTAACTTCTTTATTCTTCTTTCTCTTATTGTTTTCTTCTTGTCCTTAGAGGTAGTGGCTAAGTGAGCACTTTTTGCCTTTTCATGCTTCAACCTTTCCTCTTCTTGCACACAGTGTGAGATGAGCTCATTAAGGGACCAAGAGTCCTTTTGGCAATTGTAGCTCACTTTGAACTGGCTAAATTGTACTGGAAGAGATATCAAAACCAAATTCACTAACAAGTCTTTAGATAGATCCAAATTGAGTGCCTTAAGTTTTGAAGCAATATGAGACATCTCCATAATGTACTCCCTTATGTTTCCTTTTCCATTATACCTCATTGAGATAAGGTTTGCCAAGAGTGTATTAGTTTCAACCTTTCCAATCTTGGCAAACCTTTTCTCTAAATCCATAAGGAAACCCTTAGCCATAGTAACCTTATCGGATATAGTGCCCCAAAAAGCTTCTGGAATGGCATGCCTCATGACCATCAGACTTATACGATTCGATTGCTCCCACTTTTCCATCCCCTTCTTTTCATCAGAAGTACTCTTATCAGTAAGTGGAGCCAGTTGATCGACCCGTAAAACAAGGTCTAGGTCCATAACTTTGAGAACGATCATGACATTCTCTTGCCATATCTTAAAATTAGTGCCATTGAGCATTGGAATAGAATTTATACTAGCTGAGATATTTGTAGCAGAACTTGAAACTGAACAGAGAACAAACCAAACAAACTCACATAAGTACTAAAGTATGCAAAATTAATTTAAAAATAAAGGTAAACCCCATCACAAGATATTGAGCACAACATTAATAGTTAGTCTTTGGACAGAAATATTAACTTGTAAGTGATACCTTGGTGTAGTAATTAAATACTAATAATAAAATAACATGTCAAACAGTGTCTTCTTTTGGGCCGATTTATTGCTTACATGTAAGAACCAAATAATTATCACGTATTTATTACTACAAATACACATGCAATTCTGTCAAACATAAACCTTCCTTTGGGCTAGTTAATATTTACATAAGTTACTTGTACATAACCGTTTATAGTTTACGACAAATTAATTTTCACAAAAAGGGTCACTTTGGCGATATATTGCTTCATTTAATCTGTCCAAAAATATATATATATATATATATAATATCAATATTCAAATTAAAATTGCACCCAAAAATGTCCCAAAAAAGTCAAAGTCAATGGTCAACGATCAAAGTCAAAGTCAACAATTGACTGTTGACCACAACTGGGTCGAGTCAACCACTGGGTCACCAGCAAGTAACCCGCCTGTTTGCTCCCTTGTGCCTTTCAAACCCACTTGGGCTTTGTGGCATCTCATATGGTCCAAAGGCCACCCTTTTTTTTTGTTGCAGGCTTGTTGCAAGCCCAATCTAATCCTTGTAGGCTGATGCCTATCAGATAAACAAAAATAAACCCTAATCTAAGTAGGTTTGACATTTCCTAATGTTTCTAAATCTCTCAATGTATAGCCACCATAAAAAATAAAATAATTTTGCTACAAATTAAATCCTAGATATATATACAATAATAAAGAATGCTAAATCTTTTACTAGAAGGTTAAAAACAACTCATGATCCAAAATAAAAGGCATAAATGGATTATATTCCACAAAAAACATATAGTTCATGAATATTCACAAACAACATTGAATATAAATCCTTAATCCAAATATATCAATGATTAACCAAATATAATTGATTTCTCAATCATTCTAAATTCTTTTCTCAGTGATTCAACATGAGTGACTCTAATATCACTTGTTGGGAAAAATTCTTTATTCAAATGAAAACTATCATCTAATTAGATCTATCATATTAAATCATCAAAAAAATAGACTAGATGCGGAAGCATACCTGAATCCATGAATATTGTTGAAAACCTTTTATAAATAATTACACATATTTTTCTTATTTCTAATTTGACCCATCATAAAATTAGAAATTACAAATAGAATATTTAGACATATGGACCCATATTTTATGAGGTAACTTAAGCTCATTTGATATAATTAAATAACTTTTAATTTGGCCCAAACCTTTTATAATAGCAAGTTTACATAAATTATTATTAATATATATGTGAACATCTAATAAATCTAACAGCCAATGCACTCACATATACAAATCGAGAAAGATTATACGTACCTGTGTCTGCTGAAGTAGCCGTTATAGTAAGATTAAGTTTTGGACAATCATGCACATAAACTACACAAGCTTTCTTAGTCTACCACGTGAAACCTTCGCGGGGTTCTGGAATGCTTGGCAGTTTTGCTTGCAACTCAAAAATCTGCTTCCCTTCTTCAGCGTCAATCTCAATCTCCTCAAAGAAGAAGAATTTTTTTAGTTCAGGGGCTTTATCCTTGTTCAGATTTAGCTTCCCGAGCTCATGGGTTGAGGAGAAAGAGAAAAGACTTAGCAAATTGTTGCAGTGCTGGACTATAAGTGCTACATGTTTGGGATATGGTTAACAGTTTCATCCTTTCCGTTGCTTTTGAAATTTCCTGGAATCAGGCCCACGTAAATTTTTATTTTTACATTGAATTGTTTATATGATATCTCACATCTCATGGGCTGTCGTAATTCAGTTTGATACGTTGCTGGACGATATAAAATGGGAAAATAAAGGTTTAACAGTGGCAATAGCTCAGAAGTTGACCCAGAGGCTATACTAGTGCAAGGTTTTGCACAAAGAGATGCAGTGGTTACAACTATTTCCTCTAGGAAGGCAACATTTTATAGCCGGTCACAGTCAAATTTGTGGACAGAGGTAGAGACCTCTAATAATTTTACAATGTTCATGATTGGATTGTGATCGTGATTCTGTAAGCATTTTCCAATTCTCCACTGAATAGTTCTTCTTTCCTTTTGGGGTTTTGTATGCGATGCTAATTAATTGTATCTTGAAACTGCGTTTTAGATGATATACATTGGGAAACGTGTTGGCCTACTTGCCACACAGGATCATAAACTTGCTATCATACATCAATATTTAATGTCTTAAAACAGCAAGAGGTCATCTTCATTTAATTATATACAGTGACAGCGTGTTTTTGCTTTGTATGCTGGAGAGAAGTTTCAGCTACATTCAATGTGATTTTGGTCATCTGTTGCAGACTACAAAAAATGAATTGGAATTACCTCTTTGTATTCGTCATCAACAATCTCTCAGCACAAAGCAGAGTTAGCATAAGGAGAAAATGGAAAGCATTCCTTGACAAAACGATTATTGCTTAATGATAAAATGTTGTGCTATAACATCAGATACGTGAGGCATTTGTTGTCAATTGGTAAGCAGAGGAGCCGCCAAGTCACTTTTGCGTCAATTCATACATCACAGAAAGCCATTCCCATTGACCCTAAGCTAGTTTATATTTCAATTTATTGGTGTTTCCGGGCACTGTTTTGTATTTCTAGCTTCAATTAGCATTCTCTTTTGGCTGCCGATGAAGTGAATTAGCATAATGCGCAGCTCCTTATCATTATTTTTTTAATGCCCATTATTATTTGCAGTATTAGAGGAGCAATAAGAATTATCATATTGATCTTCAGGAAAATTTGCGCGCCAAATTCAATTGAGTCCCTTTGTCCCTCTTCTGATTTTTTTTCTTTTTGGACGGAATTAACACTTGATTAAATTATTAAAAGAAGTAAGTTTTAGATATTGTTGCTCTTAGTTATTCAATTTCATATGATCGGTCAACTCAAGTAGATCATACACAAATTATTATTTTTCACTATCAAAAATATTAGATGGGGTAAATTTCATTACATTAATTAGCAGTATTGAGGAGGTCAAAACTTAAGAGGATTAAATGGGTAGAGAACATTAATTGTGCTTCCCATGAAACTGAACTAATTTGTATATTCTCTTGGGAATACTGAACACTGGAACTGTATAACCAAAAATGCAATCAAACGCTCAAAAATTGAAAAGATTTAAATTAAGTACTAAATGAAAAAGATCCTTACGTGTCAATGAATTAACCCCCAATTAAAACTTAAAAAAATGGGTTTAGCGATTTGACCACATTTTACCAATAAATACAATAACAAAGAGCAATGAAAGCCAAACAGTAAAAAGGGCAATAATACTCACATATTAAATTAAAAAAATAGAAAAAAAATTATTAAAATCTGCAAAAAAGAAAAACATATAATCTAATTCCAATATAATGTGTTCTCATCTATTTTGAGATTTAGGAGTTCTTTAAGGATATTGTTTGAATATGAGATTAATTTTTTTTAAAAAAAGATTATATATTAAAAATTTTTTTAATAAAGATAATTTCAAACTTAATTTTATACTAAAACTTAAAGTCGGTAAAGATTAAAAAAAGAAGATAAAAAAATTTTAAAAATAATAATATTATTATTTTTATATTCTTTTATTAATAATTTCATTCATAATTTTTATTTTTATTTTTTATTTTTTTAAAATTATTTTTTAATTATTTTAATATTTAAGATTGAACCATGCCAAGAGACGTAGCCCCACGTTGACATGGCCCAATTATTGGACTATTCACATAGCCCCACAATGACCCTAAAGAGAAAAGGAAATAATTGTTTTACATCATTTTTTTATGCATTCAGCCATGTCTTATGACGTGGTTGAATCTGTTTTTTTTTTATATTTTAAATTTTAATTAAAATTTATTTTAATAATTAAATTTGAAATATAGTAAAAGACGTAAAAAGCTTTTATGTAAAAATAGCGACGCTAAAAGAGAAATCCCCATACCCATTTGTTCACGTCTCCCACTTTTCTCGCGTAGCTCATCTCACGTATGCTACTACTGAACTCACGAGTGTGACTTTGAGGGGACGTTAAGCCAACCGGAAACGATAGAGCTACATGATTACACCCACATAACTCTACACCTAGGGAGAGGGAGTCTAAGTGTTTGATTCTCTCTTTCCCTTCTCTGACTTTCTTTTTTCTGCTTTTAGTTGTAGGAAATGCATAAATATAAAATAATAAAAATAACACCACTCTAAGCCAACTGAGTTCAACCTCCCAATTAAACAAGTGGATCATTGAGTTCAATTTTAACTTCTATTAATTTTTGTAAGTTGAGCTCCAACTATCTATTTATTTATTTTATAAATATATGTAATTTAATATGTAAAAGAGATTATAATAAAATTTATAGTTAAATTATAATTTATTGGACCAATATTGTTATATTACTATTTAAGTTTAATAAATAATTTATCGGATCTTAGACTTTAACATTTTACTTTTTTTTTTTGTTATATCTGTTAGATAAAAATTTTAAGTTTAATAAATAATTGATCAGATTTTAACATTTAAATGCATTTTATTTCTTGTTAATCTCTATCTCTTGTTTCGCTTGTTTAAATATTAACTGTACAAATTTAGTATAATTTATTCTTATAGCCATAAAAATTGAACAACAAGAACGAAGGCTAAGTCAAGCAAATGAAGAGGCACGTATATGGACTAGTCTTTCTTATATTGAATCTGAATAAGAAATAAGAGTAGAAAATAAACTATAATCTAATAAAATCTCAACAACTAAGCCAAACAAAGTAATTCAATAAAGAGAAGAGTCATCAAAAAAGAAAACATACAAGAGAATGACAATTAATAAATTTAACGATTTGTCTTAAAATTATTAAAAGTTTAATAATACATATTTAGGGAAGTATGTTTTCTCCAAAGAATAAGATGTAAAGCACGTAATTTTTAATACTTAGTTAATACAAATTATATAAGAAAATTTATTTGCACTTTTATTTTTAACTTCTTATTCATATTTCATTTTATAAAAAAAAATTAGAAGAATTGATTCAAATTTTTTTATTAATCACAAACAAACGCGAACAATAATGGATGGTATATTACTTAAAATAATTAATTGTAGCAATTATATTATATGTTATTAGGATTATAAATTATATTTTAGAAGAATTATAAATTTAAAATAATGACTATTAGCACTGTAATGCGCTTCTGAATACTGGGCTTCTACATTATTCCAAATAGAATGAACCCAACCTTTTTGGATTGGTTCAATTCGGCCCATTTATCTCCGTTTTGCCCAAAACAACGTGACCTTTGAGAAGTGGATTTAAAAATAAAAATTGTCTCCCCTTACAGCATACCACTGCTTTAGGTGTCAAACGCTTAGAATAATTCAAGTTTCTTCAAGGTACTTTTCATATATTAAGAGGGCTTTTCTAGCTTTTTCATTTAGGAGTCCTGTTATTAGGGGAGCTCAGTTTTCACTTGAATTGCGACAGAAAGAGCAAAGGTTTCTATAGCATTTCATTCAACTTTCAAAGCCAAACTGATAGATGGAAGCAAAGCATCTCCTAGCCATGAGAGCCTTTCCTATTTTACTAGTGAATATGCTAATCGAAGTCACGCAATTCACCAATTACATTTGTTTCATCAGATGCAAAGATCCAATCAATCTTTGCTTGGGGTGACATGCTATCTTCAGTGGCCCCACTTGCCTAGCCAGCTTCAAAGTGGAAAAGAAGAATATTAGAATTCAAAACTCTGATCACATATGAAGACCAAAACAAAAAGTTACCGCATTGCTAGGACAAAGCACAATGCAATTCCAATATCCATGGTTACTTGAAAACAGGCATTTGCATGTTCATACAACATTGGCACTGGTTAATAAAGTGGACTCTGCTTTCACCTTTTTGGCCCCTATGTTGCATCCCATTATAAAGAAAATAAAAAGAATTGCGTGAAAATCATTAGAATTCATTGTTATTATAAAGCCAAGACAATATGTACTTGATGATACTTCAAGATAATAAAAATATATTTGTGACATTATTTTCCGCATTATGTATATGTTTTTATTTTTTTTATTTTCGTATTTTATAAAAAAAATTCGTAAATTATGGCTTACATCATGATATCAATTTACATCATGAAAATATGACATCACTAAACTTGAGAGCAATAACTAGAATAATTATGGCTTCACCAAGACTCAAGAGCAAACATACATAGTTGTTTCCTAGATTATAAAATTCTAGAATCTAAGTAACATGCTCCAAAAATACTAGCTTGCCAAACCAAAACTTCCATACGAACTACCTCAACTATTCTCTAGCTCACAAAACAAACCATTACTCTTAAATGAAAATTCATAACTAAAGTCATGTAGAACTCACACTTCTCTTTGCAAAATAACCAGAGTTAAAAGGTAAACTTAAAATAATTATTTTCTCAAAACAAGCATTCATAAAGATTCATCTACTCACTTGTGCAACCAACTACAACTAATGCCCCCTTGAGCTCCTAGCACTACTTTAGGAGACCTTTCACATGCTAACTCTTCTCATTAATCATTACAAATATTCATTTAAATAATAAAACTAACCTGCTAACCTATAATACCCTATAATGAATGCATGGGATGCATGCCAAGCTCAAATGCAGCATATGCAATTTATCTTATATTTTCAATTTTTATTTATCCATTGCTTATATTACATCATACCAGAAACTAATTCACTTTACTCAAAAATATGTACAAATTGGTTTGGAAGTTAAATCTGAAAATTTAAAGGAGCAAAGAAATGTTTCTATAGTTTCATATACATTAATTTGGTGGCACAAAATTCTAAAATCTGTACACTAAGTTAAGACTGAAGGAGCCAATAATATGACAGTGCTAATAACAATGTTAACTTTCAAGAAAAACTTAAATCAAACCCAAATGAATTAGAATACTAAAATTTCATACATTTTGGGCATATAAGTTAACTGTCAATTCCCACATACAGAGCTTGATTAAGAATATTCAAGACCAAGTTATGACTTCAATAGTAACTGTTGCCAAGAAAAATTCGGCAGCACACTTTATGTAGAAACTAGAACTTTAATTTAACTGAGGCTCCAGGAAAAAGAATTTGAGAATCAAACTCACATGAAGAAAGCCCACGTGCGTCCACATTTCAACTCAATTGGTGGATTATACAAATGAATTTTCTAGAGAAAGTTATAGTCAAAAGAATTGAGGTTGCCGAGTTGACAGCAGCTCAAATCCAGCATAACATTTGTGTCACTTTATATAAAAACTGCTATCAATCAACAAAAAATTAAAACTTGAAATTTCATCATGTTAAAATCCTATGTTTCTAATTTCAGATGCCTTTAAAAGCTTGTAAAAATGAGTTGCCTAATTCAAGATATGGTCCAAACAATTAATACTACCAGACTGAAAGAATACAAGAAACGGAGACTATCTAAGTTCAAAATTGAAGCAGAATGAGAAAGAACCTATGCCTAAAAGTTATACGAATTGAAGCCTCATGTGTCTATTTTCTAATGCCTTTTAAATTTCTTGGTTTGGATGTCTACAATTCAAGAAACTCTCAAAACATTGGCAACTGCTAAGGAATTTCAACATGTGAATTGAATTTGCTCACAACTTAATACTCATGCCCAACACTTACATTGATTCAAAATAGACAGAAACCGATTCAAAGCTCATAAAGACTACATTGTAGTATGAATTTCTTATGATAGAAAAAAATAAATAAATTGCATAAATAACTGACACATTCAAAACAAAGTCCAGCTAAAGGAACAATTTTCTCAATTTAACAACCTAAATCATAATCTGATTTCATCCAATAATTTCATCAAACGCTTTATGTGCATACCCATAAAATAGAAGCAGCTAACTAAAATCCTCTCCATGAAATGTTCAATTCCAGATAAGAACAATAGGAAGAAAATAAGAAGAATAAAAGCAAAAATAGTAAAGCATATGTGTTGACTTTACCTTAGTATGGCAATAACAGGGCCTTGATTACACACCAATTCTCCAAATTTGAAATGCTAAGGCAAAAGAAGGAAGGACAGTACTTATAATGTGACTGAGAGAAGAAATTAAAGGCAAGATAGTAGAAGAAGAGTAGCATGAAAAAGAGAAGAAATGGTGGAAGGAGAAGTGGTGGCAGCCAACATTGTGCAGAATAGAAAGGGAGCGAGAGGGGTTTCCGTACAATGAAAGAGAAGAGAAGCAAGGGAATGATAAAGTGCTGAGAGGGGAGAAATAACAGCCAAATAACATATATGGTAAACTAAAGCCCCGCAAGAAACAGTAAGAGGATCGGAAGACACGGGAAAGTGTGAGCGGCCATTGCCGATATAAATATATATATACATACAAAATAAAATGAAGTAAGTGGTAAGGTTGGAGTGTCCCCGAAATATGTCCCCAAAAAACTGTTATCGTAATAACACGTACTTAAAAATCAAATACACAATATCTTATATAAAAATAGATAAAAAAAATTAATGGGGAAAAATAAAATACTTATACGATAGCACAATATTAATGGGGAAAAATTAATGGGGAAAAATAAAATACTTATACACAATATTATGCACATTTATATTTTTGTAACTATTACTAATCCTTATTGCAATCTAACAGCGTGTCAGAGTGCTTTTCTTTTTAGTGTTATCTTTTTTGCTTTTTTATATTTCGTACAAAACCCTTATACAGCTAACAAGCAAAGTTATATTACATTCACACCTAAAATATTTATAAATAATAATTTTAAAATTATTTATTTGTAATTTACATTTAATCTTAAAAAAATAAAAAAGATGATAGATAATTGATTAAATTAATAATTCAACAAAATTAATGTATTTAAATAAAAATTTATATGAATTATGAATAAATAATTATAAAAATATAAATTAAATTATTTTCTTACAATACCTACAAGAATAGAAGAAAATTGGTATTCGGTAACCTACAGCCAAAAACCTGACGGATTTAGATAATTTGGATTTGAAACCAATGTTCTCACTATATTTTTTATTAATTTTCTATTTATCATTTTTGTTGAATGTTATATCTTTACATTTAAAAGGTAAAGATTCGAATCTATGTCACTTACAGTTTTGAAGGTACTTGATTGACGAGAAGTTCTGTCCGAAGTGAAGTCAGGGTCACTCTACTACACTCATTGTCGGAACTCTATTTCAGATAAAAACTTCCCTAGTAAAATATTTTATATTTTATACGTATACTTTTTATTAGTTCTATCTATTATCAATTTAAATGAAAGTTTCTGAAAAAATGGGATCATGCTACAATAAGCTGGTCTATTTTCGGTTGCTTAATTCTGGCCATTTACTCAATCTGCACGAATAATAGTTGAGAAAGAGATGAAGTACAATCAAATGAATCTTCGCTTAAAGTTCCGGTCCTTCTGGACAAGGAGAATCACTTTCCGACCTCATAGTAGTTCATATGTCAATTGACTCAAGGCCTCGTAGAGACATACAAAATGGGTCCAGCAGGCCAGTACAGTGCATGGGAAGCTAATTAACACAACTTCTTAAAGTATTTCCCTTCCAGTATATCCAAATACGATAAGCATCACCATAGTTAAAAACAAGTACGATTGGCAGTACACAGTGAAAATATGTATATAAATATCATGCCAAAATTCTATTTATAGGACGCCACCAGCCACCAAATATCAAGTAATTAAATATATCTGACCAAATCTTTCATCAAAAGAAACGTGTTTTGAAATCAAGGACAGACTTTTAAAAGCCGAAAGCAGTGTCATAGTTGGAAATATCATCCCTTATTCTACCCAATTTCGACCTTAAATTATTAAGTTCATCAAGTAAGGCAATCTCTTGTGACTCCAACTCAGCCAACTCCTTCAACTTTTCATTGTCAACTTGCACTTCCATCACTCTTCCGTAGATGGATGCCAACCAACCTTCTTCAAACCCAAAGGATTCCAATTCAGCATGCAGTTTTCTGAATTCTTCTCGCCTGGATTCATTCATTGCCTTAGGTGTCTTGGAAGTTAGGAACAGCAGCATGTCAACCAGAGACTCATAGCCCCAATTGCAATACTTTGGGCGAAATCTCTTGTGCCACTCCCACAAATGTGGGTATTTGGCAAACGCCTCATTTAGTAAGGAAGCACGTCTTCCATCAATCTTGAACAGACCACGAAAATCCACCAATTCTTCAGTTGAAGCACATACATGAGGAGAAAGAGGTGGTGCTTCTACAGGTTGTACTGATGAGAAATGCATTCATTAATCATTAGAGTGATAGTAGAATTATAAAAACATGTTAATCTTCCGAAATTAGAAGCAGTCCCAAATTAAAGGAGACTACTAAGTTAGACAATTGTTTCAGAAATTCATATTACTTGAAGTTGGGATGTCAACATTAGACGAGGACCCTTCGATGGAAGTTGGAGATTGAGAAGTTGGAGAGCGAGAAGAAATTGAGGCATGAGGCAGCTCCATAGAATCAAAGGGTCGCAAATTTTCTAATGCTGAAGCTTTAGTAGAACTATCATATGCAGGTTCCATGGCATCATTTGCATGATTCAATGGCATATCAGCTTGTTTGAGAGTTTCAGTGGTAACTTTGTTCTCTTCACACTCTCTTTGTTCCTTGCTTAAAAATTCAGTGATTGATCCTTTTCTGAACAACTGCTGAGAACAATAACAAGTAAAAAAGGCATTAATTAGTCTGAAGTCACCTTCTTAGTTACACTTAATAGCATTATGCTAACAGTGTAACAAACTATTTTATGTGAGGGTGTTTTATGTAGTGGAAAAGCCAATTATATATTGCTTGGTAATGGCCTTCTCACTTCTGAATCAATTAATGAAGCAGCTATTGTAAGATTCTCTAATATAGGAATATCATTTCGAATGCTTTCCTTTACTGTAATTTCTTTGGTACTCTGTGCAACAGAATGAGATGCATATAAGTTGCACAGCAAAATTAGTGATAATCTTGAGTTATAAAAAAGAATTGAAAAAATGAAAAATAGTTTTATATCTAGTTTGTTGAGATTGCTCCACTTATCCAATATTTTTTAAGTAGTACTGGAAAGAATTAAACAGAGAAAGAGATACCTCCATCAATATTGATGAATCAACAGGTAATGATTTCTCTTCTTGAAAGGAGCTTGGCTCTGAATGGTTTTCTTCAATTCCATTTTCTGAAGAAAAAGATAATTAGAAATCATTACTAATAAATATATAGACTGTATAAAGTCAGAAATAGTAAATGCATATATGCAATTTATGTATGATGCCTGCTTTAGTTTAAAGAATAAACAGAGAAGGTACATAGTTAAACAAAGAAAGATATAAAAGGAAATTGGATGTGGGAAAGGAATATGACTTATTGATCTAAACAAATTAAAGAAATAAGGCATTATATAATTAATGATGGGAGATCCAAAATGATAAACACCTGTGTCCTCTGGAATAGCAGTTGTAGTCAAATTGAGTTTTGGACAATCGTGCACATAAACTACACAAGCTTTCCTAGTTTGCCACGTAAAACCTTTGCGGGGTTCAGGAATGCTGGGTAGTTTTGCTTGCAACTCAAAAATCTGTTTCCCTTCTTGAGCAACAGTCCCAGTCCGCAGATTCAGATCGCCGCCCAAGTAGAAGAAATATTCTAGCTCAGAGGCTTTATCTTTGGTGAGATTTAGTTTGCTAAGCAAGTGGGTTGAGGAGAAAGAGAAAAGTTGCAGCAAATTGTTGCAGTGGTGGACCATAAGCCCTTTCAAGTTTGGGAAGCACATTAGTTGAGAACCACTATTCAACGTGATTTGATCTTCTAATTTACTGTCCTCCATGATTTGCTCCAATTGTTCACAGTTTCTTACTATTAATCTTTTCAATTGCGGTAAGCTTCTCAAAATGGAGGGTGAGAAGATAGCCCTTAGTTTATTGCATCCATAGACATCTAAAGATTTAAGACATTGGAGACTCAAGACCTGTGTGGATCCTTTACATATGTAAGTTAGCTCAGGTAGATTGGCCAATTTCATGTTCCATAATGCTGAGGTCACTGGTGGTGCATTGATCGGAAGTTCTTCAAGCTGAAAAATGCATTCCATAAAACAGTTACTTAAAAGGGGCCATAATTCCTCCACAAATCAGATGTTGCTAATCAAATCCATCCATACAAGTTCATATTTAAATGTTTGACGCAGCAATATAACAGATGTTTTTCAAAAATAAGAGAAAAAAAAATTCATTTTATATGTTTAATGCACAACTCAATTGTTGGCTAACACTACTTTTTTACTTTACAGGCAAGTAATACAAGTCAAGATTTTATTTTTCTTGTTATTTCAAGTTCTGAATTCCATCATGTGCAGAAAATAGTGGATAGATTGTTCATTTGAGTCAATCAAGCATTCTCTTTCTCATTATGTTATTTCTTGGTGATCTTCTCTTTATGGTTATTTGGTTTCCTTTAAAGCAATTTATATCTTTTGATTTGTGATGAACTTAATCCCATTTGTGCACCATTTGGAATATTACTAACGTCTTTTCATTTTTCCTACGTTGCTGTATGTATTACTTTTAAATATATGCACTGCGTATGTAATTTACAAAAAAAAAAAAAAAATTAAAAAGTAGTATAAAACTTTTTGATATTAATAACATAATTAATTATATCAAATACTTACAAAAAAGTAAATCTTTAAACTTATAATAAAATAGAGAATACAGTGCAATTTGTGATACAAATATTTGACAAATAAGAATTTTAAAAATTTATCATAATTTTTATGTGGATAAAATAATTAGTATGATGTTAAATAGCTAATAAATCGAGTATATGTTACAAATTCGTTAAAAGATTATAAAATGGAATTTGATTTCTAATTAGATATAGCAATAAAGTATATTTTAATTTCTAATAAAATTACTTATTAATTTAAAGGTAATTTAAATTTAAATAACATCACATTTTATTAAGTAAGACTTTTAAAATTTATTTTAGGTTTTATGCAGATAAAATAAATGAAATTATATATATTAGATAATTAAAAAGAAATAAATGTTCCAAAGTTTATAAAATTAATAAATTAAAGTTTGATTTCAAATTGCACAGAAAAATAAAATTTATAACGAGTATAGTAATAGATTAAAAAGTTTGATTTTTAATAAAAAATATTTTTTAAATCTTGGAATAATTTGGATTTTTAATATAAAGTGGTACGTGGGCAAAAATATTTTTTGATAAGGGTATCATAGGTCAGTGAAAACTTTTTTACTTTCATGTTTTTATAAATAATATAAAAGAATAGATTCAAACACTTCGTTTGCATGTGGTATCTATTAATATTAATTATCAAATAATTAATTATTCAAATTGACGAAAAGATAATTTATAAAATTAAAATTGATTTCAAGATGAAGATTAAAATAGTTTCAAAAAGATTTAAGAAAGAAGAGATTAAATTTTAATAAAAAGGATTTGATAAATTTTAAATTAATTTAATTAAAATAAAAAACAATAATTTAAATAAAAATAATATTTTTACTCATACTCTCTTAGATATGATATAAATATAGGTGAACGAAATGATAGAATTTTTTGACCTTAATGGTGACTAAGTGAACAACTATTTAGAATTTAGAGCATTAATGATTTTTACTGACAATTGGAGTCCACGTATTTATACTGGATTAACTCTTTATTGGTAATGTGATAGAATTTACTTTGAAAGAAAAAGTTGGCATAAGTGTAAAAAATGATGAAATTAAAAATAATTTAAATTAAAGTTAGGTAGGCGGGTGATATTAAGTTATGCCTAAAAGGTGTTTGGCTTTTAATGAAGAAAGAATCATTTATTGAGGGATGTTTAAGAAATTACAGTTATTATTAGTTAAAAAAGAGTATGAATAAATAATGAAGAGTATGAATAAACATATGAAATTTCGCAAGATTCTCTCCTCACTAACTTACATGCTTTAAACAATATGTAAATATTTTTCTTTTCCTTGTTACTTTTTCCTATTCCTCGTTTCAATGCAGGAGAGAGCCCGACATGCCTTACATTTTTCTATTTTCTTTTTATACATAGTTGTTTAGCAAATGCTGAATTATGTGTTGTCAAGAAAGAAGCAATAGAGATTGAAAAAAATAAAAAGACAAAAACAACAAGAAAGGGAAAGAGTGTACCTTGGGACTTGTGAGATCCACATCCACTTGTGTGGTCTCCAAACAACCTGTGAAACAGCTGATGCTACTCATACTTAACCGTGAACATTTATCCACATTAACTCTCACCAAAGACGGGCATCTCAAATGAACATTGTCAGGGCAAAAGCTGATCATATTTGGTAGATCAAAGAGATCGACGCAATCCAAAGCAGGGAAATCAATGTGGATTTTATTCTGATTCTGATAACATACTTGATCCTCCTCAAGGTATTCTCCCAACACATATTTTAGCTCCGGAGCTTCCCCGACGTAGAAACAATTCAATCGTGCCAGGCCTTTAGAAAATGTGGCTGGGAATATAAATTTCAATATCTTGCATTTATACACAGAGAGGCGTCTTAATAGTGGAAAGATGGAGCCTTGGTTTTCATGAGCATGACGGTCTTCCATATTTGTTACTATGAATTCCAGTCTGGGACATCCCGTAATTTCCAGTCTTTCTAACAAACACCTTTGAGCAGTTGACACGGTAAACAAACTAGATAAATTTGAACAATCGTTAAGCTGCATGACCTTAATGTTGAACAATTCCGATGATTGTCTTGAAAGACATTGAGTTGTATGTAAAGGAATCAGAGGCCATTTTGCATTCCCACTTTGCCATGCCTGTAATTTGTATTCAAAAAAAAATATTTCTTCGTGTAACTACACAAGTTTTCATCAAAATAATTAGATATTATAAAAATTAATGTAAAGATATCTGTTTACCTCTTTTCACAACTAAAATCAACTAAAAACTTTTAGATTAAAAATAATTTATATTCATATTTAAGATAACATTTTATTTTATTTAAAATTAACAAATTAAACAATATTTCACTATAAAGTAAAAACTAAACAAAAGTAGATCTATATTAATTTAATTTTCTTCATTTTAAACTTTTTATGTCAAAATAAAAATATAAATTTGTACTTTTTGCACCAATAAATACTCTTTTAACAAAATATAATTTTTACTTAAATTTCATAAAACTCAATTATGCCTATTGAATAAGATGGGGTCCATTCATAAATGTAAAACCCACTATATCAAATAAAAATAAATACATTTTGTAAAATTTAATAAAATAATTTGTACCAATAAATTTACTTTCACAAAATAAATTTTACTTAAACCATATAAAACTCATTTATAACTTTTCTTTTTATACGTAACTGTTTAGCAACTGCTGAATTATGTGTTGTAACAAAAAAAAAAAGAAGCAATGGAGAGTGAAAAAAAAAAGAAGAAAAAAGCAATAAGAAAAGGAGAGAGTGTACCATGGGATTTGTGAGATCCACATCCACTTGTGTAGCCTCCAGACAACCTGTGAAACAGCTGATGCTACTCATCCTTAACTGTGAACATTTATCCACATTAACTCTCGCCAAAGATGGGCATCTCAAGTGAACATTGCTTGGGCAAAAGCTGATCATATTTGGTAGATCAAAGAGACAGAGGGAATCCAAAGCAGGGAATTCAATGTGGATTTCATTTTGATTCTGATAACATACTTGATCCTCCTCAAGGTATTCTCCCAACACATATTTTAGCTCTGGAGCTTCACCGATTTCGATCTCTTTCAACTGTGCAAAGCCTTTGGAAAATGTGGCTGGGAATATAAATTTCAATATCTTGCAATTATTCACATAGAGGATTCTTAACAGTGGGAAGAAGGAGCCATGGTTTTTATGAGCATGATGGTCTTCCATATCTGTTATTATAAATTCCAGTCTGGGACATCCCAAAATTTCCAATCTTTCTAACAAAATCCTTTGAGCAGTTGGCACAGTAAACAAACTAGATAAATTTGAACAATCTTTAAGCTGCATGACCTTAATGTTGAACAATTCCGATGATTGTCTTGAAAGACATTGACCTATATGCAAAGGAATCAGAGGCCATTTTGCATTCTTGCTTTGCCACGCCTGTAATTCGTATTCACAAAAAGTACTTCTTCATGTAACTACACAAGCTTTCATCGAAATAATTAGATCTTATAATAATAAATGCAAAGATAATTGTTTACCTCTTTTCACAACTAAAATTAACTAAAAGCTTTTAGATTAAAAATCATTCATATTCATATTTGAGATAACATTTTTATTTAAAATTAACAAATTAAACAATATTTTAATATAAAGTGAAAAATAAATAGACATAGATGCATATTAATTTGATTTTCTTCATTTTAAACTTTTTATCTCAAAATAAAAATATAGATTTGTAATTTTTGCACCAGTAAATACTCCTTCCATAGAATATAATTTTTACTTACACCTCATAAAACTCAATTATGACTATTAAATAAAATAGGGTCCATTCATAGATGTGAGACCTGCTACATATAATAATAATGAATATATTTTGTAAACTTTTAATAAAATACTTTTGGGAGAGTAACATTAGCTTTTTTGTACTACTAGAATTTTAGAGGGATAATGAAGGCAATGAATTTCCAAAATCACAATAAAACAATTTATAATTTGAGGCACTGAAAATTAAACCAGAAGAGAATTTCTCCTGTAAGAAATGTCTAAGATATAAAGGAAAGGCAATATATGTGAAGAATTTCCCAGAAGAGAATTCTCAGTTGATTATGACTGTGGCCATATATATTTGTGCGCTTCAGTTCACAAGCAAATTAATATAAGATGCAAACAAAGAAGAGTATGTGAATTTAAAAGTGATACCGTTGAGGCACCAGGATCCAGCTCTCTTGCCACTGATTCAAAATCAGCTTCACACATGTTGATGAAGTTTGGCAATTCACTCAGATGCAGACTTGTGCTTGTCAATGAAGGGAGAATCATCTCCTGCAAGTTCATATGTAGATGCTCACCTTGCCCATGATTTTGGCCAAATATGAATTTCAACTTTGTACACTTACATACTTCCATCTCTTCTAATTGCACAACACCTCCTGCAGCAAAAGAGATTGGAAATACAAATTCTAGTGCGTCACACTCTCTAAGCTTGAGAGACTTTAACTTTGGGAGTATTAAAGTACTATTTTGATCCAGAATATGATCATTGTCATCCTGACTTACGTTGAGATCTCCTTCATTCATTTCATTTTTCTGATCATCTATGATAATGTTCTCTAGCTTCTCACATCCATGTATTTCCAAACTTTCTAAGAGCACCAAACTTTGAGCCGTTGAAGCTGTAAAAAGAAATGTCAGCATAGGACAACCTCTCACTTGCATGACTTTTAGTTTGCAAAAGTTCAGCTTTCCTCCAAATGTATTGCTCAATTGGCTACATCCATCTATATTTAACTCTTCTAAATTTAGGAATGAGTCACCAGATGGTGGACCTCGACACAGTTCTTCCAAATGATCCATATCATTGATAGCCAGTGTTACCAGCTTAGAGAAGATAGTTGATGATGCCCTTGACAAAAGATTAGTACAAGTATTGTCGATGAGGCATTTTATGTGAGAACAAGAATCGAGTTGAAGCTGAACTAACTCATTCATGCCTCCTATTGCTTCAACTATGTCTGGGCTGAACATTCTATAGCCTCTCTGTATCCTCTGCAAGTGCAAAACTTCAGCTCTTCGTACCAGATCTCTAACTACTTTATTTGAGGTCCAAGCTTCAAAACACCTAATAGATAATCCTCTAGATATCAATTTATCCATTGCTATCTTTAGTCCACTACTACTACCCCCTATTTCTATACCATACCTTTGCAATGCAGGAAAAGAGCCATCTTGCACAAAGAAATTTGTAAAAATTTCTTCCCCATCACCCCATTCACAGCCATAACTTGGAACTACATTAAAAACACCCAGCTCCTCTAATTGTGAACATCCTCCAACGACTTCATAAGGATTTTTTCTGAATTCACAATTTGATAAACACAACAATTTCAAGCATTTGAGCTGAATAATTTCACTTGGCAATTCATCAATCACACAGTCGTACAATTCAAGAGTCTCAAGTCTCTCTAAGTTTTTTAGTGAAGACAATTCACCTAATCTCCATGCTCTCAAGTGTAGAGTTCGAAGATTTGTTAATAACTGGATTGATTGTTGCAACAATGGATGATTGTGGTTGGACAAATTTCTGTTCATCAAGACTAGAACTTTGAGTTCCTTCATCCCTCTGAAGAATTCATATGGTACTTGCTTGTCATACCCTCCAACTCTATTGACTAAGAGAATCTCAAGCTTGGATGAATTCAATATTTCAGAATAGTCTCTCATCTCATGGCATTGTAAATACCTTACCATAGTTTCTCGCACAATCACATTCTTTCTTAGCTCATTTGGATGCTTGTTGGAGCCCTTTATTACCTGAATTTCTTCGTTTCCTATCCATAAGGCTACATCACGAACCAAGTCATGCATTTTTACACATTGTCCTTCTTTAGCTTCCAACAACAAACAAGAATCTATTAGCTTGTTTTTAGCTGCGACTGCTTGGCTCCTTGCCCTTCTATAGGAATTCACCTCTCCAAGTAGGCCTAGTCCAATCCCAAACCTGGTTAAGTCCTCCACATCAATATTATAATCTTCTGGGAAGAAAGAGCATAACAGGAAGAGAGACTTGGCCTTTTCATTCTTCAAATTATCATAACTTAGTCGTAGGCATGCATAAACTTTCTTAAGATTAGCATCAACATCTTCTAATGATTTTGGTTCCCTCAAGGTTTCTAAAGCAGCTTCCCAATCATCTAAAGGTTTGCTCTTTAATGTGCTAGCCACAGCTGCAACAGCAATAGGTAAGCCTCCACATTCATTTGTAATTTCTTGAGCCATATCCTTCAAGGTATTGGACGAGTCTTTATTAATGCTAGCATGCTTCTGGAAAAGACTCCATGACTCATCCTTAGTCAAGAGAGACAATCCAATTGCTTCTTGGCAATCCATCACATTACACACTTCTTTGCTGCGGCTAGTTAGGAGAACTCTACAACCCTCGTGGTTGTTGTCATATGGAATTCCTACGGCTTTAAAATCAAGTTTCTCCCAAACATCATCCATAATTATTAGAATCCTTTCACCATTGGTTAATCTCAGCCACAATCTTCTTGCTCTTTCTGGCTCCTGTTCTTCCTCAAATTTCAATCCTATTGAGCTTGCAATGTTGCCTTGAATTATTCTAATATCGGGGGTACTTGACACAACAACAAATATGACCTTGTCAAAAAGCTTTGATTTCTCAACCTGCTTTCCCACCTCTGTTACTAAATTGGTTTTGCCAGAACCGCCCATCCCATACAATCCAACCCTCAACCTTTCACCTTTGGTCAATGACTCCATAAGTTGCTTATAAGCTTCTTCTCTACTTGGAAATGAAACAAAGTCGTCAGAAGCATGGTATTCCATGCTCGGAAGAGCAGCAAGGCGAGAGAAGTTTTTGAATTGACTATTTGCATTGAGTTCTGTTAGTTTCTGTTTCTTCTTCACCAACTTCTTACCCCAACGATATTGCCAAATGCAATTAGGACACCACCCAAGAAAACATTTCTTCTTTATTTCTGTTTCCTTTTCTAGCTTCTCTGTCTCTACCATGTGACTCTGTGACTCTTCCAACCACTTCTGGACAACACAATCAATCTTTTCAGTATTGTTCTTTACATTTACTGCACGTTTGTGTACGCTTTCCAGAGTTAATTTCAGCTTCTGCTTTTCACTTTTGAAGTCTTCAACGATGTTGTTGAAACAAAAGACATAACGAGCTTGGCGTTTTGTCTGAGAATATAGATCCTTTGCAATGTCGGATGCAATAGAACCCACCACCTCCATAATTAGAAGCACATATAGCAATAACCTGATATAGAATTGAAGAGTTAATCACATGAGATGGGAATTAAGATATATATTATTCTTATAAGTTATTCTTATAGTCATAAAAATTGAACAAGAAGAAAGAAGTGGATAAAATTCAAGCACTATATAAATACTTTCTCAACATATACAAATGAACAGGTACAGATATGGACTAGACTTTTTTATATTGATCTGAATAAGAAAATAAGAATAGGATGAACTATTTTCTGACAACATCTCAACTGCTGCATTAAACAAATTAATTCAATTAATAAAGAATGCATTAATCAGTAAAGAAAACAGAGAAGAGAAAGACAGTTTTGTAGATGGTTAACTACATTCTTTGGTGAAGGAATTTTTTGGCAACTGAACACTACGCACCTTGGATGGTAATCTGTTCTCCAATAATCTCCAACAGCAGTGAGCCAGCCACCACAATTTTCCTTCTTCTTTCTTGAAGAAGATCAGCCATATTGACAAGATTGATGACTTAGTAAAGAGGAGAGTAATTAAATTACAGATAGTAACACTCAGTGCTGCTGTGGGCCATTTCATACAACTCTTGACTTTTTTTCCCCCTTATCAGTAAATAATCTTATTTTATCATAAAGTTTGCGTGTTTGGTTTTGCTTCTATTTTTGTGATTTGTTCTCCCTTTCAAGTCGCTTGCTTTCCTTAATTTTATTGTTAAAATGGAAAGGATTGTTACATAAATTTATTTGTAATGTTGATAAGATTTAGGCTTTAAATCAAGTGGCCTGATGTGGTGAGTCTATGCGTGGTTTATGGGATCAATAATAATCCTTTTCTTTTATATATCATATATATTCAGAGGCAAAATCTAAAATAGTATAAGAAAACATATGTTGGTATATCTTTACTGCTACTGCTGTTTTTAAGATTTCCAACACGAGATCCACTTTAACTTCAAATCACAGTGATCCATCTTCATCAAGCTACTGGAAGCTAGAAGTTCAACAATCTAAAAGTACAAAAGCTTCAGCATCTCAGAGATGTTTCAGAAACCAAACCAATGATTATAGGTGGTGGCCAACCTGAAAAGCAAGTCTTGCTTTTTTATTTCATTGTATTTTAATTAATTTTGCTGTTATGATATTCAACTTCAACTACCTTTAGTTAATATGCAGATCATGATTCATAATTGTTAAAGAACAATAATGATACTTTTTAATGATTATACAATGTCATTAATAACTGCTAGTTATTAGTATTTAACATCGTGTAATCCACTGAACTCTCATGCATTTAACATTATTCATGCATATAACATTATTTCACACAACATTTACCACAAAAAGGTACAAGACAAGAATGCTGAAAAGTCTAACTTAAGAAAGGCACACATATTTTTGTGGATATTTACTTACCACTTTTCCAAAATTCCTTGCGCTATGCCATGCAATTCAGTTCTTGACAATAACCACAATCTTCTGTGCTATTTTGGAGCAAAAACCTTTTTTCTGCATCAAAATCTGCAAGCAATATATAAAAGAGGGCTATTATATTTCTGAAATAATTTATTTATGCATTCAAATTTATTAATCCTATCTGTAATTCAATATTTGTGTATTTTCTAATATTTATATAAAGTCAAACATAAAATATATTCACCAAAACAAAAAATATAACTAATCGGCGGGAAAGAAAAGTAGTTTGCATCTGTTAGTAAGAATAACCGTTTGAAGAATAAACAAGAACAAAAACAACACCCATATAGAGACATACCTCTTCCAAAATATTTTATAATAGTAATCTCAATGTTTTCCACTTTTGAGCTACAGCAATTTTTTTTTTCCGTTTTGTTGAAGATAAAGAAAAAAAAAAGAAGGAAAATCAAGAAGGAAAGCAGAGAAAAAATGTCAGATAACAAAAATTATAAGCAGCTGCACCAATAGTAGAAAGTAGATTATTTAGAAAATTGAGAGAAATCAACGGAGGCCGATTCGACCTTATAATTACGCACAAACTTTTTTTTTTAATTTTTCATTTTGGATAGAAGATCAAGTATTGAAGAGAAAACCGAAAAGAAGACTTGAAACATAAGGAGGAAAAAATAGATGAAGTAGAAACCGAGAATCAAGAATATGAATATGAAAGAAGGTATATGTTAAAATTAATGCAGAAAAATCCACCACCTACTAAAGCAAGGAAAAATTCACTGCCATAAAAAAAATCAACTGTTAAACATAGAAGGGTCTTGCATTAACTGTTTATGGCTAGCATAAAAATATTAGAAGTAAGTCGTATGACAGTAAAAATAAAAATGTCAGTGTTTAGGGTTTAAAATTTATTTTTCAAGAGTCAGCCACTTCACTTTTTCACACATATTCTACCTTTCACTCTTTTTTTTTTTTTTTAATTTCATCCAATTAGATACTCATGCATCAAAACTAAGGGTGGACATTGGGTGGGGTGGTTTGTGTTGAGGCAAAATTTTCTCAATCCAGTTGAACCCAATCTCTCATTTAGTTGGTCTAACCCCAACCAAAATAATCCTTCAAATCAAAATTTTTGGGTTGGAATGATTCGGTTTCATTTGGGTGGATTAGTTTGAATTAGGATGGGTCAAGGAGCAGAGGCCTGAGGACAGCCGGACGTGAGGCGAGCAAGGGTGAGCCGGCAAGGTTCAATCGACTATTGAGAACTCAAAGTCTCGAATTGTGACGACTAGACAAGAGAGGAACTGAGACGGCTTAGACGAGGTGGGAGGAGGTAGGGGGTCAGCGTTGACTGTCAGAAATAATAAGACAACGGACGAGATTCGTCACTCAAGAGAGAGGGAGTCGAGGGACAAGGGAGAATTGAGGAATAGCACTAGAGTCATGGAGCTGCCAGGGAAAGATTTAGGACAAGCTATGAAACGACATCGTTTTATAGCATCACAAAAGAAACATATATTATCTACAAAATGACATCATTTTGTAGCAATAGGAAAATATATATATATGTAATTTTTGTTAGATTGCCACAAAAAATATATATATATATAATTTTTGTTGAGTTGCCACGGCAACCCAATGGGGAGGGGGCAAAAATATAGCCCCACCCAATTTACCCCATCTTAAACCAAAATATTATATTATATTTATTTTACCCCATTTTAACCCAGTCTAAATTTTCTTTTTTATGGTTTGGGACAGGTTGAAACGGTTTGACGCGAGCCGATGCCCACCCCTAATCAAAACCCAACAACATGAAAAAGCAAGATGTGCAGTATGATACTCAAATGTATATGCCATTGACGACCATATCCATATGTAACCAACTCAACTGTCCAAGTCTTCCACCATTCTTTCATCATTATTATTCCAGATTGTCTGTCAGCTTTCATGATCTCATTTGGTTTCCTTTCTTATTGCAGCACATGCATTTGGGTCCTAAATTCCAGTTACATCCAAACCTTATCAAATTATATTCCTCTTAAAAAGAAGTTCCTCTCCCATAAATTATTAAACAACCAATTCACTCACAAGCATTCATATACTTTTTTTTTCCCAAATTTGCTTATAAACAAATTTCTAACTCTTCTAGTTATGTACAGTTTTTATCAACCTTGCCTTGTAAGTCCTTGTTTTTTTTTCTTTTTCTATAAATTCAGCCAATTTATAGCAAAAATCAAACAAAAACTAAATAATTTGATGTCATTATAAATTCCCTATAACTAGCAGTGTTGAGGAGGTCAAAACTTAAAGAGGACTATCTAAATGGGTAGAGAACATTAATTGTGCTTCCCATGAAACTGAACCAATTTGTATATTCTCTTAGGAACGCTAAACACAGGAACTGTATAACCAACAATGCAATCAAACACTCAACATTGAAAAGATTTAAATTAAGTACCAAGCGGAAAAGATCCTTATGTTTCAATGAATTAACCCCAAATTTAAACTCAAAAAATGGATTTAGCGATTTGACCTCATTTCACTAATAAATACAATAACAACGAGCAATAAAAGCCAAACAGTGAGAATGATTCATGAAGAAAAAGACATTTTTGCAGAAAGTTACCTTTTCCCCAGAATTTTGTATGATAATAATGCCTTAATGCATTGTCCACTTATTAGCCCAATTGATGTAATTGATTTTGCAGGCCTTCTGATATTTGTTCTGTGGATTGCCAGCACAATATGCAAATGACTTCCTGTCTAAAAGTTAGTGTGTAGCAACAGAGAGATACAAACAAAATTAAACAAAGAAAAAAATTAGAACCCCCAAATTCAAATATAAAGAGAAAAAAAGAGGAAGTCATAAAAGCAATAAAAAAAAAAAGTCAAGTGATCAAATGGCTTAAAATGAATGCATGAACGCAACTTTTGTGCTTTCCACTTTCTAGGGAATCTATTTTTTATAGAGTTATGTATGGTTCATTTATTAATTAAATGAATAATTTTAAACATATATATAATTAGGCTTGTTTTATTAGAGTCAATATATGAATTTGAGCATAATTTTCAATTCATAATTGTAACAACATAATGGAAAGAGATCCCTGCCATAAATAAAGGAGAATAAGAGATAGAAAGAAAGAAAATTAATAAAAATAGTGAAAAAAAGGTAATACTCATGTATTAAATTATAAAAAGTGATAAAAAGAAAATCATCAAAATTAGTAAAAAGGAAAGTCATATAATCCAATTCCAATATAATGTGATCTCATCCATATTGAGATTTAAGAGTTCTCTAAGAGTATCTTTTTATCTTTTGAATATTAGACTAATCTTTTGTGGAAGTTGTACACAAAAAATTCCTTCTAACAAAAATAACTTCAAACATAATTCTATACTGAGACTTAAATAAGATAAAAGCCCGTAAAAGTTAAAGAAAGGAGATGAGAGAGCTTTAAAAATAACCCCCCATACCCATTTTTGTTCACGTCTCCCACTTTTCTCGTGTAGCTCATGTCATGTTTGCTACAACTGAACTCACCGAGTCATAAAAATTATTCTTACAGTCATAATATTATAGTCATTAAAATTGAAAAAGAAGAATGAAGGCTAAGTCAAGCAAATGAAGAGGCACGTATATGGACTAGTCTTTCTTATATTGAATCTGAATAAGAAAATAGGAATAGAAAATGAACTATAATCTGATAAAATCTCAACAACTAAGTCAACCAAAGTAATTCAATATAGAGAAGAGTTATAAAAAAAGAAAACATACAAGAGAATGACAGTTCTCTAGATAATTAACTATACTCTCTTTGTAAAGGAATTTCTTCACAACTGCACACTGCATACCTTGGATGGTAGTATGTTCTCTGACCCCCAACGGCGACAAGCCAGCCATCACAATTCACCTTCTGCTTTCTGGAAGGCAATCCACAATATTCAGAAGACTCCCACAATAATTCAGGAGAGAGAGTACATGCAAATAGTAACACTAAGGGTGGCCGTAGCCCATTCCGTACAAAGTCTAGGTCTTTCCCTTAATCGGTAATGATTTTACTTTTTTTTTTTGGGTACGGGTAAAAATATTTCTGTTAATCACAAACAATCTTGAACAATGATGGATAGTATATTACTGAAAATAATTAGTTGTAGCAATTATATTTTATGTTATTGGGATTAGAAATTATATTTTAGAAGAATTATAAATTTAAAATAATGACTATTAGGACCGTAATACGCTTCTAAATAATGGGCTTCTGTATTATTCCAAACAAAATGGGCCCAATCTTTTTGGAATTGGTTCAATTCGGCCCATTTATCTCCGTTTTGCCCCAACAATGTGACCTTCGAGAAGTGGACTTTAAAATAAAAATCGTCTCTGCCTACAGCATGCCATTACTTTAAGTATCAAACGCTTAGAATAATTCAAGTTTCAAGGTACTTTTCACATATTAAGAGGGCTTTTCTAGCTCTCTCGTTGAGGAGTCCTGTTATTAGGAGAGCTCAGTTTTCACTTGAATTGTAATAGAAAGAGCAAAGGTTTCTATAGCATTTCATTCAACTTTCAAAGCCAAAATAATAGATGGAAGCAAAGCATCCCCTAGCCATGAGAGCCTTTCCTATTTTACTAGTGAATATGCTAATCGAAGTTACGCAATTCACCAATTACATTTGTCTCATCAGATGCAAATATCTAATCAATCTTTACTTGGGGTGACATGCTGACTCAGAAGCAAACATACATAGTTGTTTCCTAGATTACAAAATTCTAGAATCTAAGTAACATGTTCCAAAGAAACTAGCTTGCCAAACCAAAACTTTCATATGAATTACCTCAACTATTCTCTAGCTTACAAAACAAACCATAACTCTTAACAAATGAACATACATAACTAAAGTCATGTAGAACTCACACTTCTCTTTGCAAAAAAACCATAGTTGTAAGGTAAACTTAAAATAATTGTTTTCTCAAAACAAGCATTCATAAAGATTCATCTACTCACTTGTGCAACCAACCAGAACTAATGCCCACTTGAGCTCCTAACACTACTTTAGGAGACTCTTTGTCGATACGTGATGCGGAACGGCGATCGCAGATGATTAAAAAAATGTAAAGCTTTTGGAAAATGTCTTATTTGTAGAAAAATAAGAGAAAATAGAGTCGTTACCGACTTAAATTGAAATGATGAGGTCGGACATCAAAGAATATGATCTACATTACAGAAAAATGGATTCGGGGGTTGGTTACGTATAGGAAAGGTATTAGCACTCTTACAACACCCTTTCGGTACCACATTAGTGTTTGCTGCTTTTGATTTCAAAACTATATTTTGTCTCTTGTTAAATAAATTTATTTTTGCTTGTGATCACGATTTAAGATTATTTTTAAATGCATTGATACAGTCATACCATTTGACTGGTTAAACTTATGATGTAATTTTCCTTAAGATAGTTAGATAGCGACCAGTTAACTAGCAACTATATTTATCCATCGTGAGAAGTTTCTTAAACAGATTGATAGGACCATGTCAGTTGACTGACTAGGTTTATAACATGCTTTTCCTCAGGATAGTTTGACAGTGACCAGTTGACTGACAATTACATTTATCCATCATCGAAGGTTTCTTAAATAGATCGTTAAGACTATGTCAGTTGACTGACTAGGTGTGTAACATGATTTCTCTTAGGATAGTTTGACAATAGCCAGTTGACTGACAACTGCATTTATCTATTGTCGGGACACTTTTTTAAATGCTTCAATACTTCAACACATTTATAAACAATTTAAGTGTAAAACATCACACGTAAAGTTATTGTAACACATTAGCTATCCAACAAAACAGGACTTAAGTATAAAAATACATCTTATGAATAAGAGAAATTTAAAAAATGCATCAAACCTATGTCTAGAGTACTCAGATGGAAAAATGGAACCCAAAAATGCAATCAAGAGGTCATAAAACCCTATGAAAGTGGTCCAAGTCAAAGTCAAAATCTAGTCAATGGTCAAAGTCAACAGGTCAACACTAATGTGGCAAAGATGTACTGACATGGCTAGTTGTGTGGCAAGTGATGTGGCAGGATGACTGTATATGATTTGCTGACTTGTCTAGTGACGTGTCAAGTTAACTGAGTATGATCTGCTTACTTGTTTGTTAATGTGGCACGTTGACTGTGCAAGTAGGGCTGGTGTGTCTGATGACATGGCCAGCTGACTATGTAGGTAGGGGCTGAGTGTTGTCTTCAGCCTTGTGGTGCATGTACAACACGCGTCGAGAAGCTTGTTGGCGCATGACACGCGTGATGGAGCGTGGGCTATTTTCAGACGGAGGTCTTCCCAGTTTTGAAGGTTTTAGCACCTCCTAAGCACGATGGTGAGGCACGTTTCTCAAGATTTAGGGCAAAAATATAACTTATAGAGAATGAATGAAGATGACTTTTTCTTGAATTTTTTGATGAAATCTGCAATTTCCGGTGCAGTTCAAACAACAATGACCCTTCGAAGGCTAAGTAGAGCTTCTCTACGCCAACATGGTAGGTTTGTTGGAGAGAAAACTAGAAGAATAAAGAAAAATTGAATTTGTCTATCTAACCCCTTTCCTCTCTCTTCCATGGCTATCTCCCTTTCTCTTCACTCTTTGATCTTCTCTCAAGTGTGTATGACTGAGGTGAGGATCTGAGAAGTAAATTAAGAGCTCTTCCTTCAGTTGATTATGGCCATGGTGGTGACTTTTTCTTTCTGCTCTTTTTCTTTTCCTTTTTTTCTTTTCCTCTCTACGTTGTTCTTCTCTTCTCCTCTTTCTCTTTTCTTCCTCTCTTTCTCCTCTTGCTCTTTGGGTGCCCCTTTTCTCTCCTAATGACCTCCTTTTATACCCTTTTCTCATGCACCTCCCCTTTCTCCATACAGCTACCTCCTTTCATGCATCTACTCCTCTCATGCATGTACCTACCTTCTCTCATGTATCTATTTCCTTTCATACATGCACCTACTTCTCTCATGCACCTATCTTATCTTCATGTACCTATCTTTTTTATATATTTACCTTTCTCATACATCTACCCTCTCTCATATATGTACTTACCATTTTTATGCATCTACCTTTCTCGTACATGCATGCACCTACCTTTCCTTTTCTTTTCTTCTTTCTTTTTTCTTTGTTTCTCCATTTCTTTTTAGCTTGCCCTTGTTGACACTTCCTTCTCACATAGCTTTCCATTTTCACTTTTTTAATTTTTAACTTTTTTTTTAATTTTTAATTTTTTTTCTTTTTTTTAATAATATTATTTACATCTGAGACTTCAAAAATACCTTTTAATTTTTCATTTTCATTCAATTAATTTTCACAAAAAATTCACATAGGGTAATTTTAGAACTCATAAATGGATCCACTTTAATTTTTCAAGGTTCAGATAAAATTAGGTGTCTACAGATTACACCCCTTTGGTTATTTTTTAAGTATTAGAAGATAAGCAAAAGTTGAAAGGCTCTAATTTTGGTTGAAAAAATGATCGCAGAGGATTTTGATCCACTCAACGGGAATTCCTAAGAGCGACCTAAGATTAAAAATAAAACAACCTAAGGAAATCCATCTCAGGATAAAATCTGGGAAAAACCCATTCTCAATTGAAATTAAAGATAATTACTTTGAGAAATCCGTTCCAGGATTTAAAACAAAACAACCTGAAGAAACCTATCTTAAAATTTAAATAAAAGAGCTTGGAAAAACTACATTCCAAGTTGCAATATCCTAAAAAAACCACGTTCCAGATTTGAAGGGTTTTCATGTCTCTCTCCGCATTTGTTATTTCACCACATAAGCTAGGATCACCAAGACTTTATTTAGCTTATGATGTAAGGCATTAGGAAATAGCTGGGAAAGAAACAGATGGGAATTCGCAAACATGGAGAGTGCAAGATCAAGCACGCAAAGCCTTGTATTTTCAACAATTTAGGAATCTTACTAGAACAAAGAGAAACTTTCTTCTACACATTTTTCATTTTTTTGTTCTTTGGGCTTACTCTTTTTCTTTTTAGTTTCCCAAATTCTTTTGAATTTCTCAAGATTCCCTTTCATTCTTGCCTTTTCATAGCTAAGGCTTCGACTAAGTAGAAAAGTATTCTCGAGTTATATCAAATAACATAACTTTGATGCTCCTTTGACTCTCCTTTAGATTAAGAATTATGGTTTTTTTTTTTTTTTGGTTAAGAGGTAACGATAAACGCGGGTCAAAGGAGGAAAGTTTAATGGTGGTCTTGCTATCTTTTAGGCTCAAATGAGTGACTATAAATATTTTGCTTTAAGATTAGCTTGAAAGGCCCAAACGATCCAAAGACGGCCTAGATCACTTTTCTAAATAATGTGGTATCTAACGAATTGTCTCAAGGGGCATTCAAACAAGTTTGAGGATACCCATTTTATCACAGCCCTCTTATGGGTCATGAGACATCACTCCCTCACCACTACTTATGAATTAGGATTTTCTATCATCCAAGAGGATTGAGCATTTTGTCAAGCAATCCAATTTTATCATTTGGTAAAATGGATTTGATTAGGATGAAATTAAGATATCTTATCAACAATTTATTACTAATAAGCATCCAAATATGAAAAGATATCAACTGTAATTGCCCCCAGTGTTAGCTTATTCCAGTGGTGGCACCCCTCCTTAAGCGTCTACCATTTATTAGTCACTCATAAACATTAGGCTAGGAACTTATTTTAAAAAAGAAGAAATAAAATTATAGTCATCATACAATGTCTTATTGAATCCAAAATAATGCCCACATACAGTCATTGCTAAGGTCTTGAGCAAAGCCATTAGTAGATGACATGAGACTATATGCAAAAAAAAGAAAAGTAACCTTTTTTTTTTACATATTATGCTCCTAACGAGTTATGCATGTGAGGTATATTAAGAGTTAAGAATAACACTTTACTCTGCCATGAGATTAGTGAAAGACATGCATAAAAAAAAAAACAACATATTTTAAGACACAGGGAATGCATGCACCATTTCTAATGAGTTATGCATGGAATGCATATCAAGAGTTAAGAACAACCCTTTACTCTGCCATGAGACTTCATGAAAGACATGCACAAAAAGAAAAACAACATTTTCCTCCCCCTTTTTTTTTGGACACCGTAGATGCACATGATGCTTATAATAAGATACACATAAAATGTGTATCAAGAGTTAAGAATAACTCTTTATTCTACCATCCCTTTACATACCACAACTCGATAATAACTCTCTTTTACTCAGACCATTTTCTAAACTTGTACATCACCCTTATACTCTTCGTAGATTAGCATGGGTATTTATCAACAAACACATGCAAAATTACTAATAGAGAGTATGGTGAGTCACAACCAAGAGATGCTATCTATTTTATACTTCCTGTCACCATCGAGGGATTGCCAATCCATTGGTCTCACCAATGGATTAGGTTGAAACGCATAGATTTGTAGTCAATTGATGAGCTGATCAGCATTTACACTTGTTATTATGGCACAATGAGCCTCCAAGGATTGAATTGTTGCTCCACAGCATAATCTAAGAAAGTCATCAAACTATCATAAAAGCTATTAATATTTAATAATCCTAATGGCTTTCTTTAATAGTTTAATTTAGCCTAAAACGCCACACTGAAAATTTCTTTTATAGTTTTCAAACCACCTGATAATGCAATAAAGGCTTCAACCTTGCAGAGCATATATCCAAAACGTTCATGCATGGTTGAAACTCTCAACTCAGTACCAAACGTGTGGCTATTGCATCCATCATCAGCCATGTCCTTTAGGAGGATGCCCAAGACGCGACTCTCTCCAAGAATTGTAGATGCGGCTACAAATGCTTTTAATCCATGTATTCCTCCCCGTACACTAAATTTATCCCTCTTGCTGCTAACAACCTGCCAAGTTCACTGGTCCCACTTATGAATGCATAATCCTTCCCTACATTGGAACCACTAAAGATACAGATAGATTTGAATTTATGCTTTGATGATACCTCTGTCTCCCCTTCTGCTCCAGCCACAATGGATTAACAAGTGCAAAGGTGTATTTGTAGGCCAAAACGAGTGGCAGAAAGACCATGCGGTTGCTATTTGGGGAGTTTGAAATTGAAAAGCAAATGATGGTGTGCAAGAAAAGGCATGCCTGCACATACAACAGCAACCTCAAGGAAGGAAAGTCGTAAAGTTATCGATAATGAAAAGACAATTATGCTGGCTTTCTTAAAATCTTGCACACAAAGTCAAAAAGTGACTAGTGAAGTTGACAAGTGCTTTGGCAATTGTCAAAGAGAAAAGACAATTACACCGATATTGTCAAAATTCGGGATGTAGAGTCAAAAAGTAAATAGTGGAGACGACAAACACACTAACAATTAGAGTGAAAAAGTAAACGTAGAGATGATAGACACACCAGCAATGCAGAGCCAAAAAGTCAATAGCAATTAACAAGAAAAGAAGATTAAAAGTTGTTTATGTATAGTGATTTGGCTAACCCCTTCCTCTAAAGCTGAATCTAGTAGCAGATTAAACACAGTTTATGAGTTGAAGGTTTGCTTCTGATCTAATTTTCTTACAAATTGTCAAACAGTATCGTTTAATGTCAGATCCTCAAGATGATAGCACTCCTTTTCTTTGTAGAATATGCTTGCTAAAGCAAGAAGAACAATGTGAATATGTTCACTAGGATGCGTCTCAAGAGTTTGAAGGATATTATCCAACGACTCTTTAATCAATCTGTCCTTTATGAATTGGATTTTGTCTCCTCGATTTAGGGTCACCATTCCTTTACCCTTACAACACATATTATATGTCCACCTTGCACACTTATAGCAAATTTTCATCTTTTTAGCTCTTTTCCTTTTGACATATGAGCTTCTTCTTATTCTTGGTAAATGTCTATCAAGTGATTTTTAAAACTCACTTACTAGACATACCTTGACTTCGATGATCCAACGCACATTTTTAGGAAGGCTCAGATGCATAAGTGCCTTCATTCTTTCAAGTCAACATCTATAAATCTTTCAAAGCACATATTAGGGAAGAGAAGGAAACTTGATTTTAAACTTTGCAAGGCTTTCTTCCATACTCTTACTCTCTGGTTAAGTGATGAATTAGGACACTCGAATAATGCTCCCCAAAGTCTTCTGAGTCTTTCTTTTTCTAAGTCAGCATTAAAATGAAACTTCCCAATTAGTCATCAAATGACAGCAAGTTGGGCCAACAATTGGAACTTGGGCACGGATAGTGAGGAAGATGGAAGGGCAGCTGGGCCTCTTCAAATGGTTGGGGTCTCGGTTTGCCCCAAAATTGAATGTCGATAGACACCCAATAATCGAGAAAAAAAATGAGAAAAATGTAATGACAATGTATGCTTAATGCATGTATGATGGCATGACATGTGTGAACCTCGAGAAGGCATACTTAAAATGTTAATGCATTTGGTGGAAAAAACAATTTGCTAAAATAGAGATTAAAAGTTTTAATGACTCAAAATCCACTATCTCAATCTCAAATTCATAGAGTGCCACAAAATTGCATGTAAAGGGAAGTAAGATATTGCCCGACCGTCCAGCCTTAGTTTTGCATGGCCTGACCAAATCACCTTCCTTTTCTCTGGGATGTTAACCTTACCAATATTAATCTAGCCATAGATCTCTTGGTTAGTGAGGGCTATCAATAGCATGTGCTCATTAGTCTAGAAACAAAATAGGTTTGAATTACAATGCATGCTTAATGCTATGATGTCATGACAGTGATCGACCGTTAGGAAGGCATGCTTAAAATGTTAGCACATTTAGTGCAAAAAATGATTTATTTAGGTGCAAAGAATGATTTATTGAAACAGCAATTATTAAAAGTTTTGATAACTCCAAATCTACTATCTCAATCACAAACTCATAAGGATACTACAAAATGGCATGCAAAGGGAAGCAAGAAATTGTCTAATTGTCCAGCCTTGGTATTGCCCTTTCATTTTGACATGGGGAAGGCTTCAAGGTACTTATTGTCACTTGCCATATGGCTCTATAAGTGGTTATGGCACTAGCAGCCCATTAACTATACACTTAATGGATCAGGGCTACATTGCCCTAGTTTGAGGCTACACCACTTTCATCACATGTCTAATCGCCAATAGCTCATCGGAGTCTAAGCATCAGATTGCCCCTGTGATTGCCATACCGAAGAAGCATCAACCATGTTTATATTGTTTGGCCACACTTTGACTTATAAAATGCCCTATTCAATCTACCATTGGAACTAGTTTCCAAAGTCTCACATTTCTTTCTCTTGTGGTATGCATGAGATTGACCCTTATGGTGGAGATTAGGATGCCAAGGTAAACCTCTAACTAGTTGACCCTTATGGTGGAGATTGTGGTGCCAAGGTAAACCTTTAACTAGTTGTAAGGTAATGATTGGGTGAACTACTAATAAAGGAGCTAAAGGGGAACTTATATTCTTGACCTGCACAGAGATTGAAGGTCTTGTGAAAAATAACCTTAGTTTGCCCCCCATTCACTCACTTGGATGGAGACTAACAGCCTCACAAGGTTAACCTTAGTTTGCCCCTTATTCACACGCCTGCACAAAGACTAAAAATCTCACAAGGTTAACCGTAGTTTGCCCCCCTGCTTGTGCACCTGTACGAAGACTAAAAGCTCATAAGGGTAACTTAACCCTTATTAATTTAAAAGTAAGGCAAACTTAAGTTGAGAAGTTATGCATGCAACAATAATATGTGCAATAAGAATGCTTGAAATGCACATGGCAAAGTTGCCACATAGCATTTTCCCCATTGTGCCTAGATCAAGGTACATCCTAGGTTTGTTTTCCACGTTCAAAGGTTTAGGTTAAACTTTCTTCACAAGACAGCTCTAGGTTCACTATCAATGTGCAAGGAGGTGGTTCTAGACTCCTACCCCAAATTGCCTCAAAAGATCAACTTGAGTGAGGATATTCAGGTACCTACACAAAGACCAAAGGTCTCATGAAAGACACATTACTTTATTCCCTTGCTAGCCTAAAAGTTCCTAAGAGCTCGGGCATGGAACTAGGGGTCATGATCTCCCCTTTTCTAAGGTGTAATGTGGTGTATGTTCATATGTACGTGGGAAATATGCTATCCACTCATTCACTCGCAACCCTGCAGAATAATCAAACAACCACCTATCCACAAATATAATAGACAATACCATGGAAAAGTAACAAGATGATCCAACATAATTTGAGAATGCAAGTCCAAAATACAAAGTTAGAAATCCTAAAACACAATTCAAGATGCAAAATTAAAAGCCCAAAAGACAGATAAACTAGATAATTAACCAAAGCACAGAAATAAAAAACAAAATGTAGCAAACACTAATTTAGGTGTCCCTAATGGAGTCGCCAAGCTATCGACACGCGACACGGAATGGCGATCCTAGATGATTAAAAAAATGTGGAATTTTAGAAAGCGTCTTGTTTGTGAAAAAATAAGAGAAAATGGAATCACCACTGACTTAAATTGAAATGATGAAGTCAGACATCAAAGAGTATTGTCTACATTACAGAAAAATGGATTCGGAGGTTAATTACGTATAGGAAAGGTATTAGTACCTTTACAATGCCCTTTTGATACCATGTTAGTGTTTGCTATTTTTGATTTCAAAACTATGCTTTGTCTCTTGTTAAATAAATTTATTTTTACATGTGATCGCGATTTGGGATTATTTTTAAATGCATCAATGGAGTCATGCTAATGGATTGGCTAAACTCATGATGTAATTTTCCTTAAGATAGTTTAGATAGCGACTAGTTAACTAGCAACCATATTTATCCATCATCGGGAGTTTCTTAAATAAATTGATGAGACTATGTCAGTTGACTGACTAGGTTTGTAACATGTTTTTCCTCAAGATAGTTTGACAGAGGCCAATTAACTAACAACTACATTTATCCATTGCCAGGAGTTTCTTAAATAGGTCGATAAGACCATGTCAGTTGACTGATTAGATGTGAAACATGATTTCCCTCAGGATAGTTTGACAGCAGCCAGTTGACTGGCAATTACATTTATCCATTGTCGGGACCCTTTTTTAAATGCTTCAATACTTCAACACATTATAAACAATTTTAAGTGCAAAACATCACATGTAAAGTTATTGCAACACATTAGCTATCCAACAAAACAGGACTTAAGTATAAAATTACATCTATTAGCTATCCAACAAAACAGGACTTAAGTATAAAAATACATTTTTAATAATAAGAGAAATTTAACAAATCGGTCAAATCTGTGTCTAGAGTACTTAGATGGAAAAACGGAGCCCGAAAATGGGACAAGAGGTCGTAAAACCTGAGGAAAGTGGTCCAAGTCAAAGTCAACGTCCAATCAACGGTCAAAGTCAATGAGTCAATGGTCAAAGTCAATGAGTCAACGCTAATGTGGCAAAGATGTGCTGACGTGGCTAGTTGTGTGACAAGTGATGTGGCAGGATGACTGTGTATGATTTGCTAACTTGTCTAGTGACGTGTCAAGCTGACTGGGTATGATCTGCTTACTTGTCTGTTAATGTGGCATGCTAACTATGCAGGTAGGGTTAGTGTGTTTGATGACATGACAAGCTGACTATGTAGGTAGGGCTGACATGGCAACCTAAGTGTTGTCTTCAGCCTTGTGACGTGTGTACAACACGCACCAAGAAGCTTGCCAGCGTGTGACGCGCATGATGGCACTTGAGCTATTATGTAAATGAATATCCTATAATGAATGCATGGGATGCATGTTATGCATGCCAAGCTTAATTGCACTATATGCAATTAATCTTATATTTTCAATTTTTATTTATCCACTGCTTATATTACATCATACTAGAAACTAATTCACTTTGCTCAAAAGTATGTACCAATTGGTTTTGAAGTTAAATCTGAAAATTGAAGGGAACAAAGAAATATTTCTATAGTTTCATATGCATTAATTTGGTGGCACAAAATTCTAAAATCTGTACATTAAGTTAAGACTAAAGGAGCCAATAGTATGACAGTGCTAAAAACAATGCTGTCTTTCAAGAAAATCTTAAATCAAACCCAAAGGAATTAGAATACTAAAATTTCATACATTTTGGGCATATAAGTTAACTTTCAATTCCCACGTACAAAGCTTGATTCAGAATATTCTAGACCAAGTTATGACTTCAATAGTAACTGCTGCCAAGAAAAATTCGACAGCACACTTTATGTAGGAACTGGAACTTTAATTTAAAACTGAGGCTCCAGGAAAAAGAATTTGAGCATCAAACTCACGTGAAGAGAGCCCATGTGTGTCTACATTTCAATTCGATTGGTGGATTATACATATGAATTTTCTAGGGAAACTTATAGTCCAAAAAATTGAGGTTGCCGAGTTGACAGCAGCCCAAATTCAGCATAACATTTGTGTCGCTTTATATAAAAACTGCTATCAATCAAGAAAAAAAAATTCAAATTTGAAATTTCATCATATTAAAATCCTATGCTTCTAATTTCAGATGCCTTTAAAAGTTTGTAAAAACAAGTTGTCTAATTCAAGATATGGTCCAAACAAATAGTGCTACCAGACTGAAAGAATACAAGAAACGAAGACTATTTAATTTCGAAACTGAAGCAGAATGAGAAAGAACCCATGCCCCAAAATTATATGCATTGAAGCCTTATGTGGCTATTTTCTAATGCCTTTGAAATTTCTTGGTTCGGATGTCTACAATTCAAGAAAATCTCAAAAAATTGGCAACTGCTAAGGAATTTCAACATGAGAATTGAATTTGCCCACAATTTAATACTCATGCCTAACACTCACATTGATTCAAAATAGACAGAAACCAATTCATAGCTCATAAAGACTACATTGTAGTATGAATTTCTGATGATATAAAAATAAATAAATAAATTGCATAAGTAACCGACACATTCAAAACAAAGCCCACCTAAACGAACAAATTTCTCAATTTAACAACCTAAATCATAATCTGATTTCATCCAATAATTTCATCAAACACTTTATGTGCATACCCATAAAATAGAAGCAGCTAACTAAAATCCTCTCCATGATATGTTCAATTCCAAATAAGAACAATAGGTAGAAAATAAGAAGAATAAAAGCTAAAATAGTAAAGCCTATGTGTTGACCTTACCTTAATATAGCAATAATAAGGCCTTCATTACACACCAATTCTCCAACCTTGAAATGCTAAGGCAAAAGAAGGAAGGACAGTACTTATAATGTGGCTGAGAGAAGAAATTTAAGGCAAGATAGTAGAAGAAGAGTAGCATGCAAAAGAGAAGAAATG
This sequence comes from Dicorynia guianensis, assembly GCA_037013595.1. Lineage (NCBI taxonomy): Eukaryota > Viridiplantae > Streptophyta > Magnoliopsida > Fabales > Fabaceae > Dicorynia > Dicorynia guianensis. Next base: position 12,367,803 of record JASUAB010000007.1, read on the forward strand.
GTGGAAGGAGAAGTGGTGGCAGCCAACATTGTGCAGAATAGAGAGAGAGGGATTGGGGTTTCCGTAAAATGAAACAGAAGAGAAGCAAAGGGAAAGATATAGCGCTGAGAGGGGAGAAATGACAGCCAAATAACATAAATGGCAAAAGCACCCCCCGCAAGAAATAGTAAAAGGATCGGAGGTCATGGGAAAGTGTGAGTGGCCAGTGCTACTACAAATATATATATATATATATATATAAAAAGTAAAATGAAGTAATTGTAAAGGTCAGAGTGTATATAATCCGTGACCTCAATTAAGGAGGGGTTGAAAAAACAATTTGAAAAATTTATAAAACAATGTAAGAATAACTAATTTGCAGACTTATCTCAAATTAAAGAAAATATTTATTTTCACTAATCCCTATCTATTTATTATTAAATTTAATTTAATTCATAATTTTAGTTTATAAAATTTGTTATTTATACTTTTATATATAATTAAAGTGATTCTTTATATATGTAAGATATATATATATATGTATATCATGTTATTGGTACAATTTTATTTCATATGCATAATAGATTATGAATTTCTAAGCCTAATTAAAAAAAACAAAAAAAACAAACTCATGATTGGAAGGAGTTGACAACATTGCTATGTCTAGATCCTATTTTTTAACATGAATATGATGTCTAGATCCATGAAAACATCAGGAACATCATATTCTTGGAAACCAACATGATTGGAAGGAGTTGACAACATTGCTATGTTTGATCATGTTCTCGTATCTCCTTGAGAGTTGCCTTCAGCATCATATCTTCTCCTGCTGAGAAATCAAGTAAAGCCATGATCGGGGAGCACTGAGAATCATCCATAATTCTCACTCTTTTATAATGCTTCAATTGCGTATGACTTTCTTTGCCAAAATCATCATGATGGCTGGCTCGCCGCATTTGGAGATGGTAGAATACATTACCATCCAACGTACGTAGCGAAGAAACTCCTTCACAAATAGAGTAAAGTAACTACGGAAATGTCATTCTTTTGTATGTTTTCTTATTTGATGACTCTTTGCTTCATTGAATTACTTTGCTTACTTTAGCAGTTAAGATTTTATACGAAAATAATGACATATGTATATGTAAATTATATATATTATATATTTTTATACTATTTTTTTCTTATAAAAAATTGAGTTAGAACGTTAGAAGAATGCAACTTTGATATTTTTCTTTATTAAATTACAGTTTATCCAAATAATAATTCTCTCACATAATTTTAAATACATGATTTTATAATTATGTCAAAATTTTTAAATAATATAGGTCTCATATATTATAAGGTACCCAAATCTAATCCTCTATACTACTTATAAAAGTATGAAAGTAAAAAAATATGCTGTCCCCTATACTACCCTTATCCAAAATTATTTTAACACAAGGATGTTGATTTAATGCAATCATCCTAGAAATATTGAGCAAGACAACCTACTATATTCTCAATAAAGTGAAAGCCTATTTTAACAGTTGGAGATAAATTCAAAAAAAAAACGAAAAAATATGTCTCCGAAATGATATAATTATTATAGTAATAATACATGTACTTAAAAATTAAATACACAATATCTTATATAAAAATAGATAAAAAAATTAATGGAGGAGAATAAAATATTTATACAACTATTATACACTAAAATTATGTAGATTTATATTTTTGTAACTAGCACTAATATTTATTGCAATCTAACACCGTGTCAGAGTGTTTTTCTTTTTTTTGTTCTCTTTTTTGTGTTTTTATATTTCGTACAAAACCCATAAACAGCTAACAAATAAAGTTATATTACATTCACACTTAAAATATTTATAAATTAATAATTTTAAAATTATTTTATTATAATTTACATTTAATCTTATATAAAATAACAAAGGTGATAGATAATTAATTAAATTAATAATTCAATAAAATTAATGTATTTTGCATAAAAAAGCATATGAATTATGAATAAATAATTATAAAAATATAAATTAAATTATTTTCTGACAAGACCTACAAGAATAGAAAAAAATTGGTATTTGGTAACCTACAACCAAAAGCCTGATGGATTTAGATAATTTGAAATTGAAATAAAATGTTCTCACTAATTTTTTCTTTTATTAATTTTTTATTTATTATTTTTACTGAATGTCATATCTTTGCATTTAAAAGATAAGAGATTCGAATCTACATGTCACTTACAGTTTTAAAGAAAACTTCCTTAGTAAAATATTTTATATGTATACTTTTTATTAGTTCTATCTATCATCAATTTAAATGGAAGTTTCTAAAAAAAATGGGATCATGCCACAATAGGCCAGTCTATTTTGGGTTATTTAATCTAGCCATTTACTCAATCTGCACAAATAATAGTAGAGAAAGAGATGAAGTATAACCGAAATAGTCTCTGCTTAAAGTTCTGGTACTTCTAGATAAGGAGAATCACTTTTCGACCCGTGGTAGTTCATATGTCAATTGACTCAAGGCCTTGTAAAGACACACAAAATGGGTTCAGCGAGCCAGTACAATGCATGGGAAGCTAATTAACACACAACTCCTTAAAGCATTCCCCTTCCAGTATATCTAAATACGATGAGCATCACCGAAGTTAAAAACAAGTACGATTGGCAGTACATAGCGAAAATATGTATACAAATATCATGCCAAAATTCTATTTATATGACGCCACCAGCCACCAAATATCAAGTAATTAAATGCATCTGGCCAAATCTTTCAACAAAAGAAATGTGTTTTGAAATTAAGAACAGACTTTTAAAAGCCGAAGGCAGTGTCATAGTTGGAAACATCATCCCTTATTCTGCCCAATTTCGACCTCAAATTATTAAGTTCATCAAGTAAGGCAATCTCTTGTGACTCCAATTCAGCCAACTCCTTCAACTTTTCATTGTCAACTTGCACTTCCATCACTCTTTCGTAGATGGATGCTAACCAACCTTCTTCAAACCCAAAGGATTCCAATTCAGCGTGCAGTTTTTTGAATTCTTCTCTCCTTGATTCATTCATTGCCTTACGTGTCTCGGAAGTTAGGAACAGTAGCATGTCAGCCAAAGACTCATAGCCCCAATTGCAATACTTTGGGCGAAATCTGTTGTGCCACTCCCACAAATGCTGGTATTTGGCAAATGCCTCATTTAATAAGGAAGCACATCTTACATCAATCTTGAATAGACCACGGAAATCCACCAATTCTTCAGTTGAAGTACATACTTGAGAAAGAGGTGCTGCTTTTACTGGTTGTACTGATGAGAAATGCATTCATTAATCATTAGAGTGATAGCAGAATTTTATAAACATGTTAATCTTCCGAAATTAGAAGCAGCACCAAATTAAAGGAGACTACTAAGTTAGGCAATTGTTTCCGAAATTCATATTACCTGAAATTGGGATGTCAACATTAGACAAGGTAGAAGTTGGAGATTGAGAAGTTGGTGAGTGAGAAGAAATTGAGGCCTGAGGCACCTCCATAGAATCAAAGGGCCACAACTTTTCTAATGTAGAAGCTTTAGTAGAACTATCATACCCAGGTTCCATGGCATCATTTGCATGATTCAATGGCATATCAGCTTTTTTGGGAGTTTTAGTGGTAAGTTCATTCTTTCCACACTCTACTTGTTCGTTGTTCAAAAATTCAGCGATTAATCCTTGTTTGACCAACTGCTAATTAAGAAGAACAAGAAGTAGAAAGGTATAAATTAGTCTTAAGTGACTTTCATAATTAATAGTCCCATGCCAAAATATTTTTACGAGAGGATGTTTTATGTAGAGGAAAAGCTAATTATAACTTGGTGATAGCCCTCTCACTTGAGAATCAATTAATGCAGTAGCCATTGTAAGATTCTCTGATGCAGAAATATCATTTCGAACACCTTCCCTTATTGTAATTTCTTTGGTGCTCTATGCCAAAGAATGAGATACATATAAATTGCTTAGCAAAATCAAATGATAATATTGAGTTATATAAAAGAAAATGGAAAAATGAAAAATTAATTTTATACTATTTGTAGACATTGGTATATGTTAAGGACGTAATGGTAGGAAGAAATAAGGGAGAAAAAGAAGTACCTCTATCAAAATTGATGAATCAACTGGAGATGATTTTTCTTCAATTAACTGAGTCTGTAAAATTATAGGACTAATTGATTCCTGTGTTTGTGACTCTTGTCTTCTTTTAGTTTTTATATCCACTATAAAAAAAGAAAAAAAATATATGACTACATGCAAAACTAATTTTGATTGTATTGTTTGTGATCATACATCAATTGAATGAAGTTACCTAGCATAATCTGATTGATATTGGGTTGTAAAGAAGGAAGTTCACTGTTTGGTGTTGCTTGTATTCCTTCCGAGTTTAGGTCTTCAAGGGCCTTTGGAAGGTTAGAAATGGTTTCCAAATCTAGGTTTCCATTGATGATTTCTTTCATTTTACATTCATTGTTGGGATTAACATCTTGAAGAGATCCTAACTCTAGAGGATTTTCTTTAATATCATTCTCTATAGAAAGAAATAATCAAAAATTATTACCAATAAGTACATAAATTGCACAAAATTAAATGTAGTAAATGCATGCAAGTCATGTATGAGGCCTAGTTTAACCAAGGAAAGGTATAAAAGGAAATTGGGTGTGGGAGAGAATTATGAATTATTAATCTAAACAAATTAAAGAAATAAGGCATTATATGATGAAGGGAGATCCAAAATAATAGACAACTGTGTCCACTTGAAGGACAAGTCATTGGTTGAATAGGCCACCAAACATCTTTGGTTGAAGGACACACTAGAGGAGCAGGAGGTGATGCTTGTATGGATGAGAAATGCATTCATAAACATGTTAGTGTTCCAAAATTAAAAGTAGTCCCAAATTAAAGGAGACTACTAACTTGGACAATTGTTTCAGAAGTTCATATTACCTAAAGCTAGGATGTCAACATTAGAAGAGGACCCCTCTATGAAAGTTGAAGATTGAGGGGTTGATAAGAGAGAAAAAATTGAAGGATGAGACACCTCGATTGAATCAAAGGGCTGCAATTTATCTACTGCTGAAGCTTTAGATGAACCATCATCTGCAAGTTCCATGGTAGTATGTGCATGATTCAGTGGCATATCAGCTTGTTTAAGACTTTCAGAGGTAACTTTGTTCTCTTCACACTCTCTTTGTTCATTGCTCAAAAATTCAGTGATTGATCCTTTTTTAAACAACTGCTGAGAACAATAACAATTAAAAAGGCATTAATTAGTCTGAAGTCACTTTCTTAATTGCACTTAATAGTATTATGCTAAGAGTGTAACAAACTATTTTTATTTGAAGGTGTTTTATGTAGTGGAAAAGCCAACTATATATAGGTTGGTAATGCCCTTCTCACTTGTGAATCAATTAATGAAGCAGCTATTGTAAGATTCTCCGTTTGAGGAATATCATTTTGAACATTTTCCTTTATTGTAATTTCTTTGGTATTCTGTTCAACAAAATGATATGCATATAAGTTGCACAGCAAAATCAATGATAATCTTGAATTATAAAAAAGAATTGAAAAAATAAAAAATAATTTTATATCATGTTTGTTGAGATTGCTCAACTTATCCAATATTTTTTAAGTAGTACTGAAAAGAATTAAAGAAAAAAACAGAAACCTCTATCAACATTGATGAACCAATAGGGGATAATTTCTCTTCTTGAAGAGAACCTGGCTCTGGAGGGTTTTCTTCAATTTCATTCTCTAAAAAAAGAAATAATTAGAAATCATTACTAATAAATATATAGACTATATAAAGTTAGAAATAGTAAATGCATACATGCAATTTATGTATGATACCTACTTTACTTTTAAGAAGAAATAGAGAAGGTACATAGTCAAACAAAGAAAGATATAAAAGGAAATTGGATGTGGGAAAGGAATATGACTTATTAATCTAAACAAATTAAAGAAAAAAGGCATTATATAATTAATGAAGGGAGATCCAAATAATAGACACCTGTGTCTGCTGGAATAGCAGTTTAGTCAAATTGAGTTTTGGACAATTATGCACGTAAATTACACAAGCTTTCTTAATCTACCACTTGAAATCTTCATTGGGGTTTGGAATGCTTAGCAATTTTGATTGCAACTCAAAAATCTATTTCCCTTCTTCAGCGTAAGTCTCAGTTTGCAGAATCTGATCACTGCACAAGTAGAAGAACTCTTTTAGCTCGGAGGCTTTATCTTTGGTGAGATTTAGTTTGCTGAGCATGTGGGTTGAGGAGAAAGTGAAAAGTTGCAACAAATTGTTGCAGTGGTGGACCATAAGTCCTTTCAAGTTTGGGAAGCACACTTGTTGAGAACCATTATTCAACGTGATTTGATCTTCTAATTCACTATCCTCCATGATTTGCTCCAATTGTTCACAGTTTCTTATTCTTAATCTTGTCAACTGCGGTAAGCTTCTCAAAATGGAGGGTGAGAAGATAGCTCTTAGTTGATCGCATCCATAGACATCTAAAGATTCAAGACATTGGAGACTTAAGACTTGTGTGGGTCCTTTACATATATAACTTAGCTCAGGTAGATTGTCCAACGTCATGCTATGTAATGCTGAGGTCACTGGTGCTGCATTTATCGGAAGTTCTTCAAACTGAAAAATGCATTCTATAACACAGTTTCTTAAATCGAGCCATGTCTCCTGCACAAATATCCATGCAAGTCCATATTTAAAATTGATTTCAAAGATAAAATATTGTTTGATGAAGATTAAAATAGTTTCAAAAAGATTTAAGAAAGAAGAGATTAAATTTTAATTAAAAGGATTCAATAAATTTTAAATTAATTTAATTATAAGTAAGTCATACTTTACTAAATAGAAATAAAAAACAATAATTTAAATAAATATAATATTTTTACTTATACTCTCTTAGATATGATATAAATATAGGGCAATGAAGTGATAGAATTTTTTGAACTCAATGGTGACTAAATGAACAATTATTCAGAATTTAGAGCATTAATTGTTTTTATTGGTAATTAGAGTCTACATATTTATACTAAACTAACACTTTATTGATAAAGTGATAGAATTTGCTTTGAAAGAAAAAGTTGAAATAAATTTAAAAATTATTGAAATTAAAAATAATTTAGATTAAAGTTAGGTAGATGTGTGGTATCAAAGCATGTGTAAAAGGTGTTTGGCTTTTAATGAAGAAAGAATCATTTATTGAAGGATGTTTAAGAAATTACAACTATTATTAGTTAAAAAAGAGTATGAATAAAGTTTCGCAAGATTCTCTACTCACTTACTTGCATGCTTTAAAGGATGCGTAAATATTATTAGTTCTGTTACTTTTTTCTGTTCCTTGTTTCAATACAGGAGAGAACCTGATATGCCCATACATTTTTCTATTATCTTTTTTATATGTAGTTGTTTAGCAAATGCTGAATTATGTGTTGTCAAAAAAGAAGTAATAGAGATTGAAAAGAATAAAAAGACAAAAGCAATAGGAAAAGGAAAGAGTGTACCTTGGGTTTTGTGAGATCCACATTTCTGTGCCCTCCAACTAACCTGTGAAACAGCTGATGCTACTCATCCTTAATTGTGAACATTTATCCACATTAACTCTCACCAAAGATGGGCATCTCAAGTGAACATTGTTAGGGCAAAAGCTAATCATATTTGGTAGATCAAAGAGATAGAAGGAATCCAAAGCACGGAAATCAATGTGGATTTCATTCTGATTCTGATAACATTCTTGATCCTCCTCAAGGTATTCTCCCAACACATATTTTAGCTCTGGAGCTTTACGGATTTCGATGTCTTCTAGTTGTGCCAGGACTTTGGAAAATGTGGCTGGGAATATAAATTTCAATATCTTGCAATTATACAAAGAGAGGCATCTTAATAGTGGGAAGATGGAGCCTTGGTTTTCATGAGCATGACGGCCTTCCATGTCTATTACTATGAATTCTAGTCTTTCACATCTTGAAATTTCCAATCTTTCTAACAAAATCCTTTGAGCAGTTGACACAGTAAACAAACTAGATAAATTTGAACAATTATTACGCTGCATGAACTTAATGTTGAACAATTCTAATGATTGCCTTGAGAGACATTGCGCTCTGTGCAAAGGAATTAGAAGCAATTTTGCATTTCCGCTTTGCCATGCCCATAATTCATATTCAACTAAAGTGCTTCTTCATATAACTACACAAGCTTTCATCAAAATAATTAGATATTATAATAATTAATGCAAAGATAATTGTTTACCTCTTTTCACAACTTAAATTAACTAAAATATTTTAAATTAAAAAAATTATATTCATTTATGAGATAACATTTTTATTTAAAATTAACAAATTAAACAATATTTTAATATAAAGTAAAAACGAAATAAACATAGATGCATATGAATTTGATTTTCTTCATTTTAAACTTTTTATCTCAAAATAAAAATATAATTCTCGTGATTTTTGTACCAATAAATACTCCTTTCATAAAATATGATTTTTACTTACACCTTACAAATCTCAATTATGACTGTTAAATAAAATGGGTTCCATTCATAGATGTGAGACCCACTACATATAATTATAATGAATATATTTTGTAAACTTTTAATAAAATACTTTTGGGAGAGTAACATTACTTTTTTTGTACCACAAGAATTTTAGAGGGATAGTTTAGGGCAATGAATTTCCAAAATCACAATAAAACAATTTATCATTTGAGGCACTAAAAATTTAACCAAAAGAGAATTTCTAGTGTAATAAATGTCTAAGGTATAAAGGAAAGACAATATATGTGAAGAATTTCTCAGAAGAGAATCCTCAGTTGATTACATCTGTGGCCATATATATTTGTACTCTTCAGGTCACAAGTAAGTTAATATAAGATGCAAACAAAGAAAAGTATGTGAGTCTAAGAGTGATACCGTTGAGGCACCAGGATCGAGCTCTCTTGCCATTGAATCAAAATCAACTTCATACATGCTGATGAAATTTGGCAATTCACTAAGACGCAGTCTTGTGCTTGTCAATGAAAGGAGAATCATCTTCTGCAAGTTCATATGCAGATGCTCACCTTGCCCTTCATTTTGGCCAAATATGAATTTCAACTTTGTACACTTAATTACTTCCATCTCTTCTAATTGCACAACACCTCCAGAGGCAAAAGAAATTGGAAATAAGAATTTCAGTGCATCACACTCTCCAAGCTCGAGAGACTTTAACTTAGGGAGTATTAAAGTACTATTTTGATCCTGAATATGATCATTGTCATCTTGACTTATTTCATGATTTCCTTCATTGATTTCATTTTTCTGATCATCTATGATAATGTTCTCTAGCTTCTTGCATCCATGTATTTCTAGTCTTTCTAAGAGCACCAAACTTCGAGCAGTTGAAGCAGTAAAAAGAAATGTTAGCATAGGACAACCTCTCACTTGCATGACTTTTAGTTTGCAAAAGTTCAGCTTCCCTCCAAATATATTTTTCAATTGGCTACATCCATCTATATTTAACGTTTCTAAATTTAGGAATGAGTCACCAAGTGGTGGACCGCAACACGGTTCTTTCAAATGATCCATATCTTTGATAGCCAGCGTTACCAGCTTGGAGAAGATAGTTGATGACGCCTTTGATAAATCACTAGTAAAAGTACTATTGATGAGGCACTCTATGTGAGAACAAAATTCGAGTTTAAGTTGAACTAACTCGTTCATGCCTCCTACTGCTTCAACTATGTCTGGGCTGAACAATCTATTGTCTTCCTGTATTTTCTGCAAGTGCAAAACTTCAGCTTTTCGCACCAGATCTCGAACTACTTTATTTGAGGTCCAAGCTTCAAAGCACCTAATAGATAATCCTCTAGATGTCAATTTACCATTTCCATCTTTAGTTCACTGCTGCCCCCTATTTCTATACCATACCTTTGTAGTGTAGGAAAAGTGCCATCTTGTACAAAGAAATTTGTAAAAATTTCTTCCCCATTGCCCCATTCATAGCCATAACTTGGAACTATATTAAAAACACCCAGCTCCTCTAATTGTGAACATCCTCCAATGACTTCATAAGGATTTTTTCTGAATTTACAACTTGATAAATACAACAATTTCAAGAAATTCAGTTGAATAATTTCACTTTGCAATTCATCAATTCTACAACTATACAATTCAAGAGTCTCAAGTCTCTCTAAGTTTTTTATTGCAGACAATTCACCTAAGCTCCATTCGCATAGCCTTAAAGTTCATAGATTTGTTAACAACTGAATTGATTGTGGCAATAATGAGCGTTCATCAAATAAGCAAAAATTCATCAAAACTAGAACTCTAAGTTTCTTCATCTCTCTAAAGTATTCATCTGGTACTTGCTTGTCATACCCTCCAACTCTATTGACTAAAAGAATCTCAAGCTTGGATGAATTCAATATATCAGGAAAGTCTCTCATCTCATGACATTGCAAATATCTTACTGTAGTTTCTCGTGCAATCACATTCCTTCTCAGCTGATTGGGATGCTTGTTGGACCCCTTTATCACTTGAATTTCTTTGTTTCCTATCCACAAGGCTACATCATGAACCAAGTCATGCATTTTTACACATTGTCCTTCATTAGCTTCCAACAACAAACAAGAATTTATTAGCTTGTTTTTAGCTGCGACCGCTTGGCTCTTGCCCTTCTATAGGAATTCACCTCTCCAAATAGGCCTAGTCCAATCCCAAATCTGGTTAAATTCTCCACATCAATATTATAATCTTGTGGGTAGAAAGAGCATAACAGGAAGAGAGACTTGGCCTTTTCATTCTTCAAATTATCATAACTTAGCCGCAAGCATGCATAAACCTTCTTAAGATTATCATCAACATCTTCTAATGATTTTGGTTGCCTCAAGGTTTCTAAAGCTGCTTCCCAATCATCTATAGGTTTGTTCTCCAATGTACTAGCTACAGCTACAATGGCAATGGGTAACCCTCTGCATTCATTGGTAATTTCTAGTGCCACATTCTTCAAGGCATTAGATGATTCTTCACTAATGCTAGCATACTTCTAGAAAAGATGCCACGACTCATCCTTAGTCAAGAGAGACAATTCAATTGCTTCTTGGCAATCCATCCCATTGCACACTTCTAGGCTACGGCTAGTTATGAGAACTCTGCAACCCTTGGGGTTGTTGTCATATGGAATTCCTACAGCTTTAAAATCAAGTTCCTCCCAAACATCATCCATAATTATAAGAATCCTTTCACCATTGGTTAATCTCAACCACAATCTTCTTGCTCTTTCTGGCTCCTGTTCTTCCCCAAATTTTAATCCTATTGAGCTTGCAATGTTGCCTTGAATTATTCTAATATCAGGAGTACTTGACACTACAACAAATATGACCTTGTCAAAAAGCTTTGATTTCTCAACTTGCTTTCCCACCTCTCTTACCAAATTGGTTTTTCCAGAACTGCCCATCCCATACAATCCAACCCTAAACTTTTCACCTTTGGTCAATGACTCCATAAGTTGCTCATAAGCTGCTTTTCTACTATCAAAATAAACAAAGTCATTGGAAGCATGGTATTCCATGCTAGGAAGAGTAGCAAGGCGAGAGAAGCTTTTGAATTGACTATTTGCATTGAGCTTTGTTAGTTTATGTGTCTTCTTTACAAGCTTCTTACCCAAGCGATATTGCCAAATGCAATTAGAACACCATGCAAGAAAACATTTCTTCTTTATTTCTGTTTCCTTTTCTAGCTCCTCTGTGCCTACTATGTGACTCTGTGCATCTTGTAACCACTTCTGGACAATACAATCAATCTTCTCAGTATTGTTCTTTGCATTTACTGCACGTTTGTGTATGCTTTCCAAAGTTAATTTCAGCTTCTGCTTTTCACTCTTAAAGATCAACGATGTTGTTGAAACAAAGGACATAATGAGCTTGGCATTTTGTCTAAGAATATAGATCCTTTGCAATGTCAGATGCGACAAAACCCACCCCCTCCATAATTAAAAGCAAATATGGGTATAATCTGATATAGAATTGAAAAGTCAGTCACATGAGATGGGAATTAAGATATATATTACTGATAGTATAGCAAGATATACCCATAGACAACTTATAAAAAATTATAATTCACCCCTAGCATTTTGCAAATTAAATATTCAAAGGATTGAATTAATACAATTATTTTGTCAAAGGTCAAAATGACATTGATGATATATTTTGAGTTTTTTTTTCTTAGTTTATTTATTTAACAAAAGCATACATATTACTGAGTATTATTAAACTATTTCGTATCAAAAATTAATTTTAATTATACTGAGTATAAATGATAGTTAAAATAAATATTGGTGTCATAAAACCTGATCCAATATGATTTGAAAGTTGTATTGACCAATGAGCATATACATTTTAAATTTCTCTCACGCTAAGCTTAGCCTCTATCTCTTGTTTCCCTTGTTCAAATATTAGCTGTGCAGATTCAGTATAATTTATTCTTATAGTCATAAAAATTGAAAAATAAGAAAGAAGTGGATGAAAACTCAAGCACCATATATTAATTTCTCAACATATACAAATGAACAGCGAGAGATCTGGAGTAGTCTTTCTTATATTGAATCTAAACTAGAAAATAAGAATAGAAAATGAACTATAATCTGATAAAATCTCAAACTGCTAAGTCAAGCAAATTAATTCAATAAAGAGAGGAGTCATAAAATATATATATATATATATACACACACACAAGAGAATGACAGTTCTGTAGATAGTTAACTATACTCTCTTTCTGAAAGAATTTCTTCACAACTGCATGATGCGTAGCTTGGATGGTAATATGTTTTCCGATCTCCAATAGCAGCGAGCCAGCCACCACAATTTCCCTTCTTCTTTCTTGAAGGCAGGAGAGGGAGTAATTACAAGCATGTGATACAAGTCCTGGTCTTCCTCTTTTTGGTAATAATTTGACTTTTTCCACAGAGTTTGCGTGGGTAGTTCTGCTTTTTTGACTTTTTTCATACCCTTTAAATAATGCCAATGCCATTTATCCTGTGGATTAGCAGAGGTATTTCCATTTTATGGCTTCCAATAGTTGGAAGCCCTACTCAGCAATCTCACAAGCTTTGACTAGAGTTCTTTGGTTAAAGCTTGATGAGTTGTAATGACATGGCAGAAGGCTCTTATTGACACTCATCCGATGTGATTCAGTGAGTGGTAAATAAGTACTCACATTGCTTATGTTTAATTTAGTTTTTGAGCTTAGTTATGGGTTTTTGACTACTAACTTTTTTTCTTAAGACCCTGATCACACTGAAGCACTATAGCAGGTGTTTAACTTTTGCGGGTGGAAGTGCATGCCCGAAATGTATTGAGATATCTACGAGGTCAAAGGAAGACCCTAGTGGATAAGCAAGGATGTATAGGAGAATCCAGTCTACCACTAAAACTTCAAATAATGCCAGATGAAGACAATGTAGGCAAAGAAAAATAAAGCCTTTGAGAAAAAAGCGACATTCCACACCGGAGGCTTCTCACTCAAAAGACAAGCTAGTCAATTTTAACACTAATTTTGAATAAATTAAGTATTATTATTCAATTTTAATTTAATGATTAATTTATTTAATCCCTTTTGTATTCAGGAGATGACAATTAGATGGCCAGCTGATCAAAGCAAATTATTCAAGTTCATGCACCAAGGGAAAGGTATTAAGTTTTAGGTTGATTAAAGAGCTAAGACAACTTATGTAAGCCATTTAAATATATTTTTAAAAGTTTAACTCTTTTAATTGTAGGAGCAGTTTCAAACTAAGATGTAGCAACACTAATCTTGCTAACCGCTCGAGGTAGCTTAAAGCTCCCAGGGCAGTGCTAGCAATAAAAAGGATGTATGATGGGACTTAGTCAGCATTTATAAGGGCCAATTTATGGTATGGACTCTCCACCCTTCATAAATCGTGTTACTGATGCGAACCCCGCCAAGAATAACGAGACCCGTCAATAAAATTGATTCCCAAGACCGTTCTACGATTAGATTTTGTAGGTGGAAACCTTGACCTAATGTTTATAAGAAAACACGAACCTTGGTATGTGTAGACGCTTCCAAGTGTATGGGCTTCAATAAAAAGGCTAAAATTAATCCTTCCAAGTGTATGGACTTTAGAAAAAGGCTGAAATTACTCCACCACTTGGACCAACGAAATCCACCCTTGGTCTACACTTGAGTCTAAGTATTTGGGCCTTAAAAAGCACTCCTCAACCCAAATGCTCTGCATCAATCCATTGAAAGCCTCCTTGAACCTTTTAGCTCTAGCTCTTGTAACTGAACCACTTGGAATTTGAATTGGATCAGCTGTCTCCACTATGCTTTTATCATTATTCCCCTCCTCTTGAAGAGGATTTGTCCTCAAATCATCACCTACATCAAAGGGGGTTAAATCAGTAACATTGAAAGTGGCACTAACATTATACTCACCTAGCAAATCTAGCTTGTATGCATTGTCATTTATGCGCTCAAGAACTTGGAATGGTCCATCCCCTCTTGGAAGCAACTTAGAACGCCTTTGTGCTTGAAATCTTTCTTTCCTCATGTGCAACCAAACCCAATCTCTAGGTTCAAAAATAAGCTTATGACGCCCCTTGTTGGCTTGTTTTGCATATTGCTCCGTTCGACGCTCAATGTTGAACTTTGCCTTCTCATGTATCTACTTGACAAATTCAATTTTCTTTTTGCAATCTAAATTAACACACTCTTTCAAAGGTAATGGTGTTAAATCCAATGGAGTTAAAGGATTAAAACCGTAAACAATTTCAAAAGGTGAAAATCTTGTTGCAGAATGAACAGTACGATTATAAGCAAATTCAACATGTAGTAACCAATCTTCCCAAGTTTTGATATTCTTTTTAATGATAGCCCTCAACAAGGTTGTTAAAGTCCTATTTACTACTGCGATTTGACCATCAGTTTGTGGATGACAAGTAGTAAAAAATAATAACTTAGTCCCTAACTTACACCACAAAGTCTTCTAAAAGTAGCTTAAAAACTTAGCATCACGATCCGAAACAATTGTCCTAGACATCCCATGTAACCTTACAACCTCCTAAAGAACAAATCAGCAATGTGTGATGCATCATCTATTTTGTGACATGGAATAAAATGTGCCATCTTAGAAAATCTATCCACAACCACAAAGATTGAATCTTTACCATGCTTTGTCCTAGGCAATCCTAACACAAAGTCCATTGACATGTTAACCCAAGGCTCACTAGGAATGGGAAGTGGTGTGTATAGTCCATGAGGTTGCACTTGGGATTTTGCTTGCCTGCAAGTGACACATCTTCCACACATTCTCTCAACATCTCTTTTCATGTGTGGCCAAAAGAAATGCTCTTGCAATATGGCTAATGTCTTAGCAACTCCAAAGTGTCCCATTAACCCTCCTCCATGGGATTCCCTCACTAACAAGTCTCGCAATGAGCAATTAGGGACACATAGCTTATTCTCTCGAAACAAGAAATTATCATGCCTAAAGAACTTACCCATGGCCTTGCCTTCACAATTCCTATACTCTTCACAGAAATCTTGGTCTAATGGATACAATTCTTTAATGTGTTCAAAACCAAGCAATTTTGCATCAAGAGTAAAAATCAAGGCATCCCTGCGAGAGAGTGCATCAGCGACGACATTTTCCTGACCTTGCTTATATCGGATGACATATGGGAATGTCTCAATGAACTCTACCCATCACGCATGCCTCCTATTCAACTTATGTTGGCCCTTCAAATGCTTCAAGGACTCATGATCAGTGTGAATCACAAACTCTTTAGGCCAAAGGTAGTGTTGCCATGTCTCCAATGCTCAGACCAACGCATACATTTCCTTGTCATAAGTAGGGTAGTTTAAAGCTGCCCCATTAAGCTTCTCACTAAAATACACAATTGGTCGTCCACCTTGCATAAGAATAGCATTTATTCCTATAGCTGAAGCATCACATTCAATTTCAAATGTTTTAGTAAAATCAGGTAAAGCAAGTAAAGGTGCATGAGACAATTTTTCCTTGAGTAGTTTGAACGCTTCTTCTTGCTTTTCCTCCCATTTGAACCCAATGTCTTTCTTGATTACTTCAGTAAGTGGTGCAGCTATGCTACTGAAGTCTTTCATAAACCATCGGTAAAAACTTGCAAGTCCATAGAAACTTTGGACTTGGCCTACACTTGTGGGTTCTGGCCACTCTTGGACTGCACGAACCTTCTCTTCATCAACCTGTATACCCTATGCACTCGCAACATAGCCAAGAAACACAAGCTTATTGGTGCAAAAGGTGCACTTTTTCATGTTAGCATATAATTTCTCTTTTCTAAGCACATCCAAAACAGATTTCAAATGCAAAATATAATCAGCCAAACTCTTGCTATAAATGAGTATATCATCAAAATACACAACAACAAACCTACCTATAAAAGGATGCAAAACATGGTTCATTAATCGCATGAAAGTACTTAGTGCATTAGTTAGTCCAAACGGCATCACTAACCACTCATATAATCCATGTTTTGTTTTATAAGCAGTTTTCCATTCGTCTCCCTCTGTTATTCTTATTTGATGATATCCACTTTTCAAGTCAATTTTTGAAAACACACAAGCACCCTGTAGCTCATCTGACATATCATCTAAGCGAGGAATAGGCTGGTGGTACTTTACCGTAATATTGTTGATGGCTCGGCAATCAACACACATTCTCCATGACCCATCCTTCTTAGGCACCAAAATCACCAGAACAGCACATGGGCTCATGCTTTCTCTCACATACCCCTTTTCCATCAATTCACTAACCTGCTATTGTAACTCCTTTGTCTTCTCGGGATTAGTTCGGTAAGTTGGTCGGTTTGGAATGGAAGCGTTGAGTATGAAGTCGATTTGATGCTTAATCCATCGGATAGGGGGTAAACCATTTGGGACCTCCTTGGGAAATACATCATCATAATCCTGCAAAAGAGAAACAATAGAACTAGGCAAAGTAGGATCAATCTCATTAGTGTTCAAAAATGCCTCTTTGTACACAAGTACAATCATTGGCTGATTTGAAAACATTGCTCTTTTCACTCACTTGCTCTTGCATAAAAGCTCTTTTATATTTTCTCCTTTTTTGTCTAAATGGTCGAATTAGCTCTCTTTTTTTCTCTCTCAATTTTCTTGTCCTCTCTTATTTGCTCTCTCAAACTTTTGCTCAATTTATTTTTCTCTCTTTCTTCACTCCATTTTTATTCACTCTCTTTTTGTAGCCTCACTTGATCTTCATAAACTTGTCTTGGTATCATAGGAGCTAGAGTGATCGTTTTTTGCTTAAACACAAATGAGTACTTGTTTGTGTAGCCATCATGCTTTACTTGCCGATCAAATTGCCATGGTCGGCCTAATAGCAAATGTCCTGCTTACATTGGAACTACATCACATAAAACTTCATCCTCATACTTTCCAATGTAAAAAGAGATCAGCACCTGTTTATTCACCCTTAATTCGCCACTATCATTGAGCCATTGCAACTTGTATGGTTTAGGATGTTTCATTGTGGGTAGCCCTAATTTTTCAACCATAGTTGAGCTAGCAACATTAGTACAACTTCCTCCATCAATAATTACATTACATACCTTGTTTTTGACATTGCACCGAGTGTGAAAAATGCTTTTTCGCTGCACTTCTTCTTCTTCTTTGGCCTGCACACTTAGGGCTCTTCTTGCCACTAGCAATTCTCCTTCGGCAGCATATTCTTCATCATCTGCATCTTCTAATGGTGGCATAGATTCGGTGTCTTCTTCATTTTTAGTCTCAACTTCTTCATTATCTCGCATCACCATAATCCTTTTGTTTGGACATTGGCTTGCTATATGTCCCCTACCTTGACACTTAAAGCACTTAATATCATGATTTCGAGTAGTGGATGATTCAATTTTACCTTGAGAAACATGGCTGGAGTTCTCAATTTTATGCTCAGATTTGTGTTTGGGGGTTGGGAATGCTTGAGGTTTGTCCTCCTTCTTTGTATTTCTTGGTTTCCAAGAAGTAGAACCTGAGTTTTGGGCTGCACATGAGCTACCCCACCTCTTGAGTTGTTGCTCCACTTTGATAGCCATGTGCACCATATCCCCTAATTCCACATAATGTTGCATCTCCACTCTATCTTGTATTTCCTGATTTAATCCATGCAAAAACCTAGCCATTCTAGCTTCACGATCTTCCTTAACATTAGCTCAGATTATTGCAATCTCCATCTCCTTATAATAATCTTCAATACTCTAGTTTCCTTGCCGAAAACCTTGCAACTTCTTATATAACTCACGGTAGTAATGACTTAGGACAAACCATTTTCTCATCATTATCTTCATCTCCTCCCAAGTTTCCACTGGCCGTTCTCCATTCCGCCTCCTATTTAACACCAATTGATCCCACCAAACAATGGCATAATCAGAGAACGCAATGGCTGCCAATTTTACCTTCTTTGCTTCAGAATAGTTGTGACAATCAAAAATAAACTCCATCTTCTTCTCCCATTCAAGATAGGCTTCCGGATCAGACCTACCTTGAAATGATGGAACCTTCATCTTTATACTACCCAAGTTATTGTCTTCTCGGTTCCTAACTCCTCTACCCCATCCACCATATCTCCTATTGTTAACAATGGAATCTTGATCATCTTTCTCATCAAAACTAGCTCCATAATACTCTTCATCTTCAACCCTTACTTCCTTTGGTTGAACTCTTTCCCTCCTATGCACATTCTATACATTTTGTGGTTGCCTCGTGCATTCATTCTCTACCTTATCCAACTGTTCATGAACTTGCTCCATTTCTGCTCTTAACACTCTTCTCATTTCTCCCATTAATGCATCCATAAGTAGCTTTGGATCAACCCCTACTGAAGAACTTGTGGGAATGGCTTTGTTTGACATGTTTTTGCTGCAAAAAAGAATGTTAGAAAATAAAAGACCTCACAAATTATTTCCCTCACGTATTTTTTTGCTCAAATACAATTCTCTCAACACTCGTGTTTTCACACAATAAATTTGGCTTTTTCCCTTTATTGCTCTTACCACTCTTGCCTTTTTCCACTCATAATTTTCTCTTTCAGTTCTTTTCAAACTTATCCAAACAAGAACCTATTCTAGCAATAATTCAATCACAAGCTTATCAATGATTCAAGAGTATGGAATCAAGGGAATCAACAAAATCACTAAAAGGGGAGTTTTTTTGGCAGTTTCTGACTTGTTCTTCTTTCTTTTTGCTGAATCCTACTTTTTTTTTCTTTTTTTTCGCAACTTTTCTTTTCTTTCTTTTTTTTGCTGAAGCTCTTCTTTTTTTTTTTTTTTTTGAATATATATCAACTGAAGTTGGAATCTAAACAAAAGAAAATAAGAATATTGGCTGCAAAACTAAAATTGGATAGGCAAAACCTAAGACTAGAACTGTGCTCTGATACCAAAATGATACGAACCCTGCCAAGAATAACGAGACCTATCAACAAAATTGATTCCCAAGACCGTTCTACGATCAGATTTTGTAGGTGGAAACCTCGATCTAATGTTTATAAGAAAACACGAACCTTGGTATGTGTAGATGCCACAAACGGGATGGTGAACCGTTTGATAAGTCGGATGAATGCAACAAGAACAAGTTCTTGATAAGTTTAGAAAGTTCTTTAAAGAACCAAAGAGAAAACTCTCAACTTTTATCTAGGAAACTGAACTGCACTTCTCAGCCTTGGTATACATATATATAGGCTGAGTTATTACAATTTGAAAAAGGAAACAAATAGTAAAAGGAAGGTAATCCCTATAAATATTGCATGCCAGCTTTTACATGAGGATAATTAGCCAAATAATCAGCCAAATGCAATAATTGTTAAAGATATATTCCAAAAGGCTGACCAAATCCCATTAAAAAGGAAAGTTATCCCAAATTCGCTGGGTAATAATCAGCCAAATCTAATCTCATTAATTCTCTCAAATTCACATGCTTGCGCTGAAAGTAATCCTTCCAAGTGTATGGGCTTTAGAAAAAGGCTAAAATTACTCCACCACTTGGACCAATGAAATCCACCCTTGGTCTGCACTTGAGTCTAAGTATTTGGGCCTTAAAAAGCACTCCTCAACCCAAATGCTCTGCATCAATCCATTGAAAGCCTCCTTGAACCTTTTAGCTCTAGCTCTTGTAACTGGACCACTTAGAATTTGAATTGGGTCAGCTGTCTCCACTATGCTTTTATCATCAGTTACCCACTCTTCCTCCGGTCCCGCATCTTAGTCTCAGAATTTTACTAGTCAGATCATCCCCAAATTCTTGGAGAGCATTATACCATCAATCAAGGAGGAGCTTATAGTGAAGGTCATCAAGTTTATCACAGCCAGGGTCAAGATGGAGGTTCAATAAAAGAGATGATTACCGTATAGGATCACTTAGCCTAGTTGGAGAGCATCATTGGTCAAAGTCATAGGGTCAAGCTGCATTCGGTTCTACTCAGTTGCAATCACAGTCTGGCTCCCAACAACTCTATCATGGTCATTCTATTGAGGTTAAGGAGTCCAAACACACTGATGCAGCTACTGATGATCCCCTGATTGATGAAGATGATCATATATGAAATTTTTTTGAGTTGGATTGGTTGTATTGAATTATTATCATAATATTTAGATATTTGATCATAATTATTTTAATTTAAATTTCTGTTTATTTAATTTTTTCCATTTATTTACATTTTAAGTTATTTTATGAATACAAAAATTATAGATAAATTCATTTTATGTAACAAAAATTATCAATTTACCATTACCGAGAGACACATACTAGTAATTTATACATCACTTAATCAATTTTGTTGAGGGACGATACCCTTAGAATATTTAAGAAAAAAAGTTTAATTATTTAATATTTTTGGAGCAAAATCCCTTGAAATATAAATATATTAGTGAGATTTTGTCCTTAGTAATATTCTTGACTCCTTTAGTTATTTACAATAAATTCACAAATTTTTTAATTACTTTTCATGTTTTTTTATTTTTAACAAATGAATAACCCTCCATGAATTTATGTAAATTTACCAAGGGACATAAATTATCCCAGTAAATATTTTGTGACATAATTATTAATGACAAACATGTGTTTCTCAAAAATTCATCAATAATATTAACTTACTGACAAAAAATAGAGTTATACTGATAAATTTATCAATCAGTAATTACAAAATTTTTAATAGTGATCCTAACACTTTGTAATTCATGGAATTTTATAATGTCATTCTGCACTAAGGGGTATGAATGTGTGCTGTGTCAAACATAGAGGATTTTGAAGGCCTACACCACCAATGGTAAAAATAAAACACTCCTAAGAAATCAAAATAAGTATAAGAGGCCCAAGGTGAAGGCCTTGGAATATATTGAATAAAATAACTTTCGAACTTTTATCTATGATTACAAGTTTAAACTTTTGGATTGATCGATTTTATGTTATATCATAGCTTCTTTGATTATTTTAGGAGTGTTTGGTTAGATACTTGATTCTTGATGTCCACATCTTTTAAATTATACTATATTATTCTATACTTTTTTTTTTTGGTCTACACAAATTTAGAGAGCTTTCTGTACACTTTTTTCTCCTTAAAAACGTAAGTGGTTTAACTTTTACACTCTTCAAGTATTCTTTTCGTATACATCATGCTAGGAGACATGTTAAACATAATTACTATTTCTAAGAATCTAATTGTAAATACGAACTGTTTGATTGATTAGTTTCTTGGCAGTGTATGTGCAAAAGTAGCAGGGTTAGATTTCTTGATCACATTAATGAAAATTGCCCTTATCTTTGTCAAAGTGAAGCATTGTGTTAATTGTCCAAAAGTTTTGAAGGCTAAGGGTGTTCAAAACTGAGTCCATCCATACTCAATTGAACCAAACCAAATCTATCCAACCAAAGTCGATCAAAGTCAACTTGTTATTGGATAAATTAGATTGATTTTTCTAAAAATCGATTGGTTCTAAATAGATGTTGATTCTAAAAAAAAAAACCAATTCCAACAAAACCAAATTGATTACGCTATTATACAAAATTTTATATTTTAAAATATATACATTTTGTCCAAAGCAACCAACCTAACAAATCCTAGTATTTATGCTCTTATTATAACGAAAATACTTGTCAAATTGAATTTTGTTGAATTTGATTTTGATGAAGAACTTGTCATAATGTAAGAGAAAGCAAAATACATATCAAACAAAATAAAAGTCACAAGAATATATTATCTTAAACAGTTTATAGATTAACTCTTATGTTTTTTTGGCACATCATATTATATATACTATTTTTTTGGTGATTAAATATTATGTATATTATTTTTTCAACCTGGCAATTCTAACCACATTATAAAATAACCAGTAACTCTAATATTTTGTTGTTGAGTTTAATAAAACCTTGACCATAATCTTATAATTAATAAATAGATCTTTAATGCACAGGAAAATATTTTAAGATTAGTTTATAAAGATGTATGGCTTGACAACAACTAAAGCAAAAAGATTAATTTTCTTACATCATCTAATCAAATCGATCCAATATAAACTGATTAAATTCAGTTTTGCCTAAAATAAAGATTATTTTTCTTAACGATTAATTATATCAGTTTGGTTAAATTAATTATCCAAACTGATTCAAACCGAACCATAAACTATCCTAATGAAGGCCATGAGATCCACAAGTACATTATAACTAACTGAATATAGAAACCAACGGGCAGGGACCTAAGCCGCCATTCTTATATGACAATGTGCTTGCTATATTGTAAATGCAAACAAATTATGAAAATTATATATTATAATTATATATCCTCATTACAAAAATTAATACATATATATGTATCGGAGGTGAGGCGTTAAATAGAGTGGCAATTAATGTTTTATGTTCAATAAGATAACACACCCAAAGTTTACTCAAGCTCTCTAATTTAATGAGCTATGCTATTTTTCATAAATAGAATATTTTAAATTTGTATTTAAAAATTTAAATTATTAAAGTTTTTAAATATTATAAATTAAATTATAAGATTTAACTAATCTAACATTCTACATTTATTTTGTGAGGTGTTGATGAAGTTTAAATAAAGGAAAATTACTTTCTCCTATTTTAATTACTTCATATAATGAAAAAAGCCATTCCTATTTAAAGTTGGTAACAAAATGATCACAAAACTAATGTAAGTAATTGAATTTATTAATCTATTTATAAATTTAATAAGTCAAATAATGTAAATATTTTAAGTGAAATTTTAATAAATTTTACCTTTAAAAATAGAGAATTCAAATCCATTATTCCTAATACAACAAGCCTACCCTTTTGGTGTTGATTTAATTCGGCCCTTCTGTCTCCATGTTGGCCGAAAACAATGTGAGAATTGAAGTTCGAGTATGACGAACAGAGAACTCGAGTTCGAGTATGACGAGTAGAGAGGCCCCGTTTGTATGCCCAAAAAAATAAAAAGAAAAGAAAAATGGAAAACACGAGTTCAAATAGACTGGTGCTGCTTAAATAAAAACAAACATCTCTGCTTACATCATACGGTCCATACCCCTACTTTAACTCCCAAGCTTTGTTATCTCACCACTGTCGCCAACTCTGCCCATTTTGAATTGTTAGCAACTGTGTCTCAGGATGGCTCTTTCGTATGTTCAAATGCTTCAATTAGCCAAAATTCTGGACAGAAAGGGAATCCGCTTTCTTCTAGTTATGTCCCTGGCGGATATAGTGGTCAGCAGAGGAGCCGCCCTTCGCTCATAGTTACCAGGTATATAATATTTTATGATTCAGAATGCTAATATTAATTTATGATACATTATTTCTCATACCATGATCCTGAATATTGAACCAATTTGTGAGACAAAAGGAATATGAGTAAATCTGACAGTTATATATATATATATGTATATATATATATATATATATATATATATTTTTTGTTGAATCTAGACAACTATGCTTTTGCTTCAATTCATACATCACGGAAAACTAATCCTATCGACCCTAAGGTAGTTTTTATGTCAAGTAATTTGTGTTTCAGGTACATTTTATATTTCTAGCATCAATTAGAAATTTGAAGATATTGTTGATAACATTTGTCCAGCAGAAGATGGTGGTCCACCTTAAGCAGACAATATACAAATTGTTATTGCCTGCTCTCAAAAACAGCCGCCCCGGGCGCCCGGTTTGTGGGGGCGGGGGCGGGGGGAAGTCCATTTGGAACCATTTTTTTTTTTTTTTGGGTACTACGCCAAAAGCATGCTTCTTACTCCTTATATAAAAGCAGTTCCTAATCCCGTTCATTTGCTGTATTACAATTTGAACCAAGGTATTTCATAATCCCATGACTTTAAAGTCCTTTTAATGGCAATCTCATCTTTTACGTAGTTCATTTATGCTCTAATAATATTGCTGAAACTGAGATTAAAAAAGAGGTGTTCGTTGAATTTCTGGAGCCAGAAGTCGACAATTAGGGGTCTGTTAGCTAATTGTCTGTTTGGAAGTGTTCTCTGTTTTCTATTTTCTAAAGTAATTTTGAAAAATGATTTTTGGAACAGTTTTCTGAACCAAGAGCACAACAAAAAAGTCATTTGGATGAACTGTATTCCAAAATGGTTTTGAGAATAATAAAAGAAAAAATTTGTTTGGATTTGAATGAGCAATTTTGTTCTCTTTAATGGTTTCCCTTCTAAAATCTGCCATTTCTTCTCTTTAATTTATCACTGGAATTACCAATTAGTACCAATCTTTACAAGAACCAAACACAATCCCAGCAAGAGTGAAACTCACTGAGTTTTGGTTCTAAAGAGATGTTCCCTCAGTGACGAGTTCCTTCATCAAGTCTAAGGGATGGAGAACAAAGTAGTTCTAAAGAGACCTACCATTCTCAGTGACGAGTTCCACATCATCAGGTTTGGGCTGGAGAATGAAGTGGAAAATCAGAGCAAGGTCTTGAGTTTGCAGTTAGGACTAGAGAAGAAATAACCTTGTTTATTACTATTTTGCCATTAATAAATTTACATAATTACAACAATGTCACCATGAAAACAACACTTGCAAAACAAAAATAGCTCCATAATGTTCTCAAATTTTAACTCTAAAAATAGCCATTAGCAGAACTACTTTAAAAATTAAAATATAAAACAAACTCTTTGAAATAATATTTTTTTTTTTTTGAAAATAAAAAATTATTCTAATAGACAATTACCAAATAGGCCCTAGATTTCTGTAATCCCTTTGTGGCAAGCTACCCTTGTAAGTCTCTAAATGATGTCCTAAACATGAAATGACATCTAAAACAGAGTAAAAGCGGAAGAAAAACTGACCTCCAGCCATTACAATCTTCAAGTCGAAAGTTGCCCACGGGATGCTTCTAACTCAGGATTTCTCACTCTCTGATGGTATGCTGAAGTGTATTTGGCTTTTGGATGGTGAGAACTGAGCTAGGGGACCCTGTATATATAGTGGTTCGGCGTTGCAACGTCTTCCCATCAAAGACGGCAACGCCTCCATTAAACTTCTTCAAAGCGCCATGGAAACTCCTAAAACGGACCACATTATGGTCTGTAACTCCGGTTTCAATGGCCAACGTTCTGAAACGTAATACTTAATGGCCAATGTTCATGAAACCAAAAGATGTCTAGAAACAGAGGAGAAAGACGTTGGCAATTCCAACGTTCAGAAACTGAAGGAACACTGGTTTGCCAACGTCCATGCAACATTTAAAAAATGTGCAGACTTATATTCTCCCACTTGGTCCGTATATTCTATAATGTTTCCACAGTTCAGGTTCCAACAGTAGAAAATTAAATACACGAATCATGGCGATAAGTCCTCTTAAAGTGAGTATTACCTTCCATGTATTACAATGTATTTTGTTTCCTTAAATCCACTATAACTTAATGAATAAGCCCTATGCTCATTCAAGGTCATCTTAATTGTTGTTATTCTCAATAAATAAATAAATGTGCACACAAAAGAGAAAACAACATATGCATAAATAAGAGCTTTATTACAAAATGATGAAAATTTTACATCAAAGTCTCAATGTGGGACCAAGTCCCATTCTAATTACATGATCCTTAAACCCTGTTGGTGGCATGCCTTTGGTCAAAGGATCGGCTATCATCAACTCAGTGCTTACGTGTTCAATGGTGACTTTATTCTTCTTAACACGTTCCCGGATGGCTAAGTACTTAATGTCGATATGCTTACTTCGACTTCCACTCTTATTATTCTTAGCCAGAAAAATAGCAGCTGAGTTGTCACAATATATTCTTAATGGCCTTGAGATAGAATCCATTACTCTAAGCCCAGAGATAAAGCTCTTTAGCCATACACCATGAGAAGTTGCCTCAAAACAAGATACGACCTCTGCCTCCATGGTAGAAGTAGCAATTAGAGTTTGCTTTGCGCTCCTCCATGACACGGCTCCACCGGCAAGCATAAAAATGTATCATGATGTTGATTTTCGTCAATCAACACATCCGGCAAAATTCAAATCAGAGTAGCTAACAACCTCAAGATTCTCAGTTCGTCTGTATATCAGCATGTAGTGTTTAGTACCCTTAAGGTATCTCATCACCTTCTTTACAGCTTTCCAATGGTCTATTCCTGGATTACTCTGGTATCTCCCTAACATGCCAACTGTGAAAGCAATGTCAGGTCTTGTGCAAACCTGAGCATACATAAGGCTTCCAACAGCAGAAGCATATAGCACGTTACTCATCTGTTCCCTCTTAAGGTTATTCTTTGGGCACTGGTTCAAATTGAACCTGTCACCCTTCACAATAGGTGCTACACTTGGTGAACAGTCCTTCATCCAAAACCTCTCTAAGACTTTGTTGATATAGGTTTCTTGTGATAGACCCAATGTATATTGAGTTCTATCCCTATGGATCTTAATGCCAATGACATAAGATGCCTCACCCATATACTTCATATCAAAGTTCTTTGAGAGAAACTGTTTCACCTCATATAGCATCTGTTTATCATTGGTTGCAAGTAAAATATCATCCACATATAGCACCAAGAAATAGATTCTGCTCCCACTGACCTTCTGGTATATACATTGATCCATGACATTTTTCACAAAACCAAATGAGGAAATAATATCATGAAACTTAAGATACCATTTGGCGTGAGGCCTGTTTCAATCCATATATGGATTTCCTAAGCTTGCAAACCAAATGCTCACCAGCACTAGAGGAGAATCCTTCAGGTTATTTCATATATACCTCCTCCTCTAGTTCTCCATTGAGGAATGCCGTCTTCACATCTATTTGATGCAGTTCTAGGTCAAAATGGGCAACTAATGCCATTATTACACGGAGGGAATCTTTTCTAGATACAGGAGAGAAGGTCTCCTTATAATCAATTCCTTCCCTTTGAGTGAATCCCTTGGCCACGAGTCTTGCCTTATATCTCTCGATGTTGCCGGGTGAGTCTTTTTTAGTTTTATAGACCCATTTACATCCAATGGCTTTAGAGCCACTAGGCAACTCAACGAGATCCCAGACTCCATTAGACGCCATGGAATCCATATCTTCCTTCATAGCATTGTGCCACAATTCAGATTCTCTGCAACTGATGGCTTGTGAAAATGTCTTTGGATCATTCTCGGCTCCAATATTGTAGTCAGATTCTTCTAGATACACTGTATAGTCACTAGGAATTGCTGACCTCCTTATCCTAGTTGATCTTCTTAATGTTGTCTCAACATCCTCTTGAAGAGGTTGTTGGTCAACTGGTTGTTCAACAGTTTCTGGTAATTGTTGATCAACCGGATCAACTTGGCTATGGTCAACTGGTTGTGAAGTCTCAATGATTGGTTGTTCAATACCCATTTGTACTTGAGGGGCATGAATTATAACCAATCTATCACTTGATGTGGAAGCTTGAGAACCAAAATGATCTTGTTTAGAATCTAAGTTTTGAATTTGATCACTCCCATGATCAAGTCATTCTCAAGAAATTTTGCATTTCTTGATTCCACAATCTTAGTACTAGGAGATGGACAATAAAATCTGTATCTCTTAGACCTTTCGGCATACCCAATAAAATAGCCACTAATGGTCCTTGGGTCTAACTTCTTCTCTTGTGGATTATAAACCCTAACTTCTGACAGGCATCCCCAAACACGCATATGTCTTAAACTGGGTTTCCATCCTTTCCATAATTCAAATGGCATCTTTTTGACAGCCTTGGTTGGAACCCGGTTAAGAATATACATAGCCGTCTTAAGGGCTTCAGTCCACAAGGACTTAGGAAGTTTAGAGCTGCTAAGCATGCTCTGCACCATGTCCATTAATGTTTGGTTTCTCCTTTTAGCTACACCGTTTTGATCCGGAGATCCAGGCATGGTGTATTAGGTAACAATCCCATGTTCTTGAAGAAACGTAGCAAATGGACCTAATGCTTGTCCATCTTCAGTGTATCTACCATAATACTCACCACCTTTATCTGATTTCACTATCTTAATTTGTTTACCACATTGTTTCTCTACTTCTGCCTTGAAAACCTTAAAGGCATCTAGTGCTTCATTTTTGTTATTCAGTAAATAGAGAAACATATATCGTGAGTAATCATCTATAAAGGTGATAAAGTATTTTTTACTACTTGAATCCAAATATGGACTATAGATATCTATATGTATGATCTCTAATAAGGTAGAACTCCTCTTGGCACCTTTCTTGGTCTTATTAGTCTGCTTTCCCTTAATGCTGGCTACACAAGTGTCAAAGTCAGTAAAGTTAAGAGTATTAAGTACTCTATCTTTTACTAACCTTTTCACCCTCTCTATTGAGATATGCCCAAGTCTACGATGCCACAAGTTAGAGGAATTTTCATCAGTAATACTTCTCTTAATACCTATGTTGCTAGAAACATGCATTGAATCATAAGATATACTGTCTTGTAATTGAAGTTGAAATAGACCATGATAAATTGTACCTTTTCCAACAACATCAGATTTATAAGATAATTGAAATAAATTATCTGAAAAGTTGAAGGAATATCCAAATGGTACAAGTTTTGAAACTGAAATCAAGTTTCTAGAAAAACTTGGTACATAAAAGGTCTTTTTCAAAATCAATACATAGCCAGTATCTAAAACTAATTTGCATGTTCCTACGCCTTCTACTTGTGAGCCCATCCTATTTCCTGAATAGATGTATTGCTCACTGACCACCGGCTTCCTTAGGTCTAGAAAGCCCTATAAGATATTAGAGATATGGATTGTAGCACGAGAGTCAATCCACCATGTATTACTACTAACATCTACCATATTAGATTCATAACAAAAGAGTGAGGTTGAATTACCTTTCTTTTTCAGCCAAGCCTTGAATTTGGCACAGTTCTTCTTCATGTGTCCTTTCTTTTTACAAAAAAAGCACTTGGACTCATTCTTGATGCCAGCTTGAATGGGTACCTTGCCCTTCCCTTTGGCCTTGCTTTGTTTTTTATTTTTTTCCTTGTATGGCCAAGTGTGCACTTTCTCCCATATCAGCTAGGAGCCTTCCCTCTTCTTGGACACACATGGTCAATAGTTCATTAATAGACCATTTCTCCTTATGTGTGTTGTAGGAGATTTTGAAAGGTCCATACAGAGATGGTAAAGAGTTTAGAATAAAGTGCACAAGGAAAGACTCTGACATCTCAACCTCTAGACTCTTCAGTTGAGCTGCAATATCCCTCATTTGCATTATGTGCTCTCGCACACCTCTTATGCCAGTGAGTTTTATAGTAGATAACCTTGTCATCAGGGTGCTTGCCAAGGCCTTGTCAGATGACTCATATTACTTGACAATGGCCTTCAGCAAGTCTTGGACGTATTCATGCTCTCCCAACGATCCACGGATACCTTCAGATATTTTGGTCTTTATATACATCATGCTGAGACGGTTAGATCGCTCCCAGCGTTCATAAAGATCTATGTCTGAAGCATTGCTTGTGTTCATGGGCGTAGGAGGTTTTTCCTTTCTTAGTGCATAGTCAACG
Organism: Dicorynia guianensis; assembly: GCA_037013595.1. Taxonomy (NCBI): domain Eukaryota; kingdom Viridiplantae; phylum Streptophyta; class Magnoliopsida; order Fabales; family Fabaceae; genus Dicorynia; species Dicorynia guianensis. The sequence goes on from JASUAB010000007.1 coordinate 12,397,835, forward strand.
TCCATCCACCTTAATTGTGGGAGAATTTTCTCTTTCCAAGTTTTGTAATTATCCCCTCTTAGTTCAGGAACTTGGAAGTCGGAGATACTTATGGGTTGAAAAGCTGCATAATATGCTATGTCAAAATTTGAGGCAACTAACTATTTCTTTATGATATGTCTTACCAATGTAAAGCATATCTTGTAAATCATGAGCCTAGTAACAAATAAAACTGCTTGTGGGCTAAGCCTTATTCAATTAGGTTCATGCAGCTTTATGATGAAACTGGTAAATTATTTCTATTTCTTAAATCCTGTGGTAATTAAGAAAAAAGAAAATTTACCATTCCATCCTAATTAAACATATATAATATGATAACAATCCTGTGGGATAATAATTATCACATCATATATATTAATTATAATTTTATGTCTTTTACTATATGTGATTTATTTCATAATGTGTAATTTTAGAATAATCAAAGGTGCTGTGGCTAAACTCTAATTAAACTAAAATTACACTAATCACAAGACATTTATAGAGAAACCAAATGCTTGCTAATAACTAAACAAATATGTAAAAGCAAGCTTGCATAATGGAAATTTAAATAATTAATTAATTAAAATTTCCCTCAAATAAATATGCCAAAACACTCCCAAAATCAAATTTCAAATATTGGGTATATGGCATTATAAATTTTGGACAAAATAAATCATTACAGAAATATTAATTTCTAAATAACATTGAATTTTACAAAATTTGTCCAAAATTATTTTATTTATAAAAATATATCCAATATGAAATTTTGATGATAGAAGGCTAAATTTTGAGTGAGCCATGTCAAAAAAATCCAAAATTTGGCCCAAATTCGGCCCAAAACCAGAAGTCCAAAATATTATTATTATTATTATTTTTGCTAAAACAGATCAGACCCAAAAATGAGGCTAGCCCAAGTGGCCCAAATGACGCAGCCCGGAAGCCCAGAAGCACGGCCCGGTGGCCCGGCCTATTTCACTTAAGTGAAACAGTGTGTTTCAGGGGTGCTGGGGCTGAATTTCAGCTCGACGAAACGACCTGTCGTTCATTAGAGGAGCGGATCCTGTAGCTGAAACGACTTGTCGTTTACGTCGTCTTCAACCTTCAGCCGAGTCGCTCGACCCGACGAAAAACTCGACGATTTTTGGCAATTCCGGACGTATTTTTCGACATTTCAAAAGCCCAAATTGATCAGAATTTCATGAGGAATCTATTTATCTAATCAAAGCACGAAAAACACGCATGCATGAAGCAACCCGAAGCCAAGAATCTTTCACGATTTTCAGATGAAAAATGCAGCAAGGCAGAGGCCTTCTACAGCTCTGATACCACTGTAAGTCTCTAAATGATGTCCTAAACATGAAATGACATCTAAAACAGAGTAAAAGCGGAAGAAAAACTGACCTCCAGCCATTGCAATCTTCAAGTCGAAAGTTGCCCACAGGATGCTTCTAACACAGGATTTCTCACTCTCTGATGGTATGCTGAAGTGTGTTTGGCTTCTGGATGGTGAGAACTGAGCTAGGGGACCCCGTATATATAGTGGTTCGGCGTTGCAACGTCTTCCCATCAAAGACGGCAACGCCTCCATTAAACTCCTTCAAAGCGCCGTGGAAACTCCTAAAACGGACCACATTATGGTCTGTAACTCCGGTTTCAATGGCCAACGTTCTGAAACGCAATACTTAATGGCCAATGTTCGTGAAACCAAAAGATGTCCAGAAACAGAGGAGAAAGACGTTTAGAAATAGAGGCGACAGACGTTGGCAATTCCAACGTTTAGAAACTGAAAGAACACTGGTTTGCCAACGTCTCTGAAATATCCATGCAACGTTTAAAAAATGTGCAGACTTATAACCCTTTGTTGACAAACTTATAAGAATTACTAGCCAGTAAATCAAGATAAATTTGAGGTTTTTTTACCTGGGTCTACTTGCCGCACAGGATCAAAAACTTGCTATTATACATCAATCTTTGATCTGTTAAAACAGCAAGAGCTTATCTTCCTTTAATTATGTAAAACAACAGCATATTATTGCTTTGTATATTGGAGAGAAATTTGATCTATACTCAGCGATTTTGGTTATCTGTTGCAAAGTGAAGAAAATAAATTGGCATTAACCTCTTTGTATGCTTTAGAGTCAAGAATTTCTCAATGTAAAGCAGAGTTAGCAGAAGGAGAAAATGGAAAGCCTTTTTATATACGTAGATCTGTCTTCAATCTAATGCATAGTTGTTTGATATGGTTTCTCTGTATTATCGCCCCTGGTATGTACATGGTCAAATATTAAGTAAAAGAGATGAAAAAGGTGAAAAGCAAGAAAAACAACATGGAAAAATATATGTACACAAGTTTATGTCATTCAAATTTAAATAAAAGATATGATTTTTATTGGGACTCAAGTTCAAGAAAAGAACTCAACCCAAAAAATTAGCCTATTAAGTGAGAGAACCTCTTACTTAAATATCATTCCACAATTATTTGTACAACCGAGTAGGTCTCGTAACATACCCCACCCATTAAAAAGCAGGACATCCATAAATGACTTTTACTTTGAACTTTATCAAGTATCAAGTAACCATTTTTCTCTTATTTGAACTATTTCACTCTATACTTTATCAAATATCAGGTAATACTTTTTCTATATTTAGACAGTTTTAGTCTAAATCTTATCAAGTAACAAGTAGCTCTTTTACTCTTTGAGTGGCTTCATTTTAAACTTTTCTTAACATCAAGTAGACCTTTTCTTTTTGAAAAGCTTTTCTCCAACTCTTAATAAAAGTACTAATGTTAGAACTCAAGTCTAAAATAAACATTTAACTGAAAAGAATGATCTGTTAAGTGATAAAATCTCTTAAATTTAAGTATTATTCTATAATTATTTTATGAAAATGATATGAGACTCGTAAAAGTTTCTCTGTTTAAGTCATGCAGACTCTAAAGAAGGGTTAGAGAGATGAAGAATGACAATGAACATTTTTTAGATTTCGATTATCAGTAGATGTTGCTCTTATGGTGTTTCTTAGCTAACTGCCTAAACAATTTCTAACCAAACCATAACTAATGCGACACATCGTCTATTTTCAGTAGCATGACAGTTACATAGCCCGTCTTTTTGTTAGCTGCAAACGAGTAGAGCCGAATTAAATTAAATATTTGTTTAGTTTAGGTTCAACTTGTTTATTATACAAACTAAATTAATTGTAATACTATTTTCATTTATAAAATCAAATTTAAGTAAACTATTTGCTCATGATTTAAAAGTTTTTGAACTTGTTGAATCTCATGCCGTACGTTATTCTGCAACAGCATATGCATTCGTTTGGTAAAGATAGTAATCGAATATTTTCTTGGAAAGTATTGTGTAATGGGGCGTGCAGCGTGTAAGTCTTTTGTTTTTTTCTGGGTCTGTTTTCTTTTTTTTTTTAGTAGAAAGACGGGACCAGAAGCCTATGCAAAGGAAGAATGCACTAAACTACAGAGACAGCACGAGAAACCCCATACAAGTCAGCCTGCATGAGGGGACGCAGCCCCACGGGAATTGACATGAAGACCTGGGTCTATTTGATTTGGGTAGGGCAGCATTAATTTATGTTGTATCTTACTCTTAGGTCTTACCTAACAAATGGAAAGCGAGAAAGCTCTCCATGGTTTAGCTTGCTGTTTCAGAATGCAAGAAAATAAAAAATGATATTTTTATTATTTTTACTTAATGTTCATATTTTTAAATATATTTTTTAATCATATAATTTAATTTATAAAATTCAATAAATTTGATTATATGAATTATGTGTTATAAGAATTTATTTAATAAAAATAAAACTAGGGGATAATGAGACTGTTTAAACTAGGTTGATATTAAAATGATTATAATGAAAGCATTCAAAACGACCAAACTTCTCTTAAAATTTTTAAAGTTAAGATCTCTTCTTCTTCGTCTTCTTCTTTTTTTTTATTCCTTTTACAAAGAATAGGTCATATGGTCATATTTTTGACCGATTATGTACTAAACAAGTAAATTACTATTGATAAAGAATCAACAAAACATAGTCACTTAAAAAATGAAAAAAAAAAAAAACATATAGTTAAACATAAATATAAAAAAAATAATTTGTAAATTTAAAATAATAATTAATAATTATCTATATAAATCTAGAAAATATATTTTATATTTTAAAAATTTAAAATTTTTTCATAGAATTTTAATATTTTCTTCAATTTTATAAAAGTTAAATCAACTAGCTGAGCGATATAATTATGTATTTTCTATAAAATGAAACAAAGTATGAGTTTAGTGGCTCAGAAGTTTTGCATAATACATATGGTGCATTTTTTAATTGCTAATAAGATTCCTAGAAGTAAAAGGGTTCTGTTGATAACAAATTAAATTTTATTAAATTTATTAATTTTGATAAATTAAATTATAAAATTTAATAAATTAATAATTTATAATTAAATTTGTGACAATTTAATAAATAAAATGTTGCGAGGCTTATTTATTTATTTATTATATTTAATGAATTAAATAAAATTATATTTAATGATATGATGTGAAATTGTAATTATAATGTAAATTCCTATTATGTTGAAAAAACAAATGCTGATCTAATTGAGTAATTATAATACGATATGAAAAGTGTGGCCCGGCCACATGCTGAACCCAGCGGGGCTTGACTAACACAGTCCCATTCATTTTGTACTCTACATTTCTATACTCACCTAATCATGTCAAGTTTGCCTTATTTGACTAAGCCTTGTTTATTACTCTTTTCTTAAGGTTGTTATATGTCTTGGCTAATAATAATCCCTTGACAACCCATTCTATAATTTAAAGGTGACCACAGACGATATGGTTCTTTATTTGGGTGTTCTACATTGGCCACTCGAATGAAGTCTTGTCCTGAAACAGACATTAACTAGTTATACAACAAACCGTGCAGGGCATAGGCAAAACCCATCCCGACCCAAAACAGAATCAAGTAGTTTGTTATATATATATATATAATTTTAAGTCATTTATCAATACATACCTTTATCATAAAAGTTAATAAATATACTCATTTAATTATTAAAATAATATAAAAATATCTATTAAACTATTCAAATAATGTAAACACATTATTTCAATTATCAGAATAATATAAATACATTAGTTTTGTCTATATATTATTAAATATTAATAATTTGTGACTTATATTTAATTCTTAATATATATTATCTTTTTATTAACTGTTTAAATGAAAGTAAATATAAAAATTTGTATAAAAATAAAAAAAATAGAAAAAGTTGAAAAACCTCAAAAAAAATACCTTCAATCTTTCTCATGATGTTTTCTTTAATAAAATACACAAAACCCTCATTAATTAATTGTAAGTTACAAAACACTCTCCTTAATTTTTAATTTTTGCATAGAACATTTTAAAACTTTTCAACTTTTGCAATGTTATTGCTCTGTTACATTTTTCATTCAAATTCAAATGAAATCCTAAATTTTATGCTCAAATTCTAAGTTAACCCATATAAAAAGATAAAAATGCCCCTAAACATTACATGAAAATAGGCGCACAATGGCAACGGCCTCGAGTGCATGAGCTGCTTCTAATGTGAAGCCTTGCCTGGCTACTCCAACCGGCGTAGGCATCGCCAGCTTTCATAAGAAAAAATGAAACTCAAAAAAAAAAAACCGATATTAAAGTAGAGAGATGCCACTCTAATTTCGTTATTAAGCAAGACAATATATTATAAGATTTTCAAAAAGGTGGAGGCTCCAAATTTATATTAAATTATAGTAATGGTAGGAGAGAGAAAGAAACAAAGAGTTGGGTATGAAAATGGTGGTGGGTCCTACACTACAAAAGAGGGCAAGGACCTTTCACTTGGGCTCGTAATAATCTCTTTGAACAGTTGGATCAAGCTATTGCTAATACTGAATGGAGGCTTATGTTTCCTGAGGCTTCAATTATTCACATGCCCTGTCTAAAATCAGACCATTCTTCTCTTCTTATAAATTTCAAACCAAACAGATGTGCTGGTCCTAAGGAAAAACCATGTAGGTTTTTAGTTGCATGGACCATGCATGCAGACTTTACTAACGTGGTACAGGAAGCTTGAAATAAAGCCTCAAACTTGCATGATCAGCTTCGCATTACCACTGAAACTCTACTGGCTTGGACCAAAGAGAGCTTTGAAAACAATTTTAGGAGAAAACGTAGATTACTAAAAAGACTACAAGGGTTAGATCATGGACAAGACCCTTATGAGCCAGAGAATATTCGTAGATTTAGGGAAAGACTTTAGCAGGAGTATGAAGAAGTACTAATTCAAGAGGAAGCACTATGGTACCAAAAATCCAGAATTAATTGGCTGAGCATGGGTGATCGTAACACCAAATATTTTCACATGGCTACTCTTATGTGCAGGAAAAGAAATAAAATTGAAATGTTGATGGAGGAACATGGCAATTGGGTGTATGAAGCAAATAAATTAAAAGACATAACTGTTCAATATTTTAAGAAACTTTATCAAGCAGATACCCCTCAAAGACAAGCTATGAACTTGGTGAATGGTTTTCCTATCACAGATATTAATGCTATCACTTCTATATCTAATAAAATAAATGAGCAGGAGATTCATGATGCTGTTTTCTCAATGGGAAGCTTCAAAGCTCCTAATCCTGGTGGCTATCATGCTATGTTTTTTCAATCACAGTGGGAGACAGTCAAAGATTCTGTTTGTGTACCAATCACTCAGATTTGGGACAATCCAAAGGAGGTAAGAAAATTTAATCAAACTCTTCTTGTTTTAATTCCCAAAGTGGAGACTCAAGAGAAAATTACTTAGTCTAGATTTATTAGTTTATGCAATGTGATATATAAAATAGTTACAAAAATTTTAGCCAATCGTTTAAAGCCCCATTTAGATAAATGGATAGCCCCAAATCAGTGTAGTTTAATTCTTGGGAGGCAAGGGAGAGAAAATATTATAATTACCCAGGAAATTATTCATAGCATGAAAAATGCTAAAGGAAGTAAGGGGTATATGGTAATTAAAATTGATTTAGAAAAAGCTTATGATAGATTATGCTAGAATTTTCTTAGAAGCACACTCACAAAATTGGGGCTTCGTGATCATGTTATTAACATAATTTGGAAATGCATTTCCACTATCTCAATGAATGTTTTGTGGAACGGTGAGAAAATTGTGGACTTTTTTCCTTGCAGAGGAATCCGACAAGGTGATCCCATATCACCTTATCTCTTTGTATTATGTATTGAAAAGCTGGGACATTTAATTCTTCATGAAGTTCAACAAAAAAGATGAAAGTCTTTTATGTTTGATAAAAAAGGAACACGTGTCTCATTTATTTTTTGCCAATGATATCATTCTTTTCACAGAATCCTCATTGGCTCAAGTTGAAATTGTGAAAAATTGTTTGGAAATATTTTGTATTGCCTCAGGCCAAAAAGTTAATAGAGAGAAGACTAGAATTTATTTTTCAAAGAACATCCATCATAATGTTAGAGTCCAAATAGCCCATGAGATGGGATATGGTATCACTTAGGATCTAGGTAAATATCTAGGTATGCCTTTAGATCACAAAAAGGTGGACAAAAGGACTTATGCCCATGTGGTTGAAAAAGTGGTTGCTAGGCTATCCAATTGGAAAGCAAAAAATTTATCTATGGCAGGCAGGTTGGTGCTAACTAAATCAGTGTTGGAACAAATACCTTTGTATTCTATGAATACTTCGATGCTGCCAGCTAGAACATGCTAAGAACTAGAAAAACACTGCAGAAATTTTATTTGGGGAACATCATCTGGCCAGAGAAGGATTCATTTGGTGAAATGGGAGAGTATATGTCAACCAAAAGCTACAGGGGGCCTCGAATTGAGAAGTTTATAGAATGTAAATAAGGCATTGCTCATGAAGGTTGGATGGGGATTAATTAAAAATAAAGATGCTCTTTGGAGTAGAGTTTTGTAGTCAAAATATAAATGTGGCCGTGGTGATTTTCCTCAAATATATGAAAAAAAAAAGGAGCCTCAAATCTTTGGAATGGACTTTCCTCTTGTTGGAAAGACTTACAAAAGGGCCTCGTTTGGAGTATAGGTAGAGGTACAGAAATTAAATTCTAGACTGATAACTGGTTGAATGGAGTGGAGTCTCTAGACAGATATGCTCTATCTCCCCTTTCCTTAGTAGATAAAGAGAAGAAAATATAGAGTTTCTTGATAATAATGGCCACTGGAACTGGCAAATTATTAAAAATTTGCTTCCAAAGGAGATATGTGACATTATTACGGGGACCACTCCTCCAAACCCATAGTGTGGAGATGGTGCTTGTAAATGGAAGTTTTCTCTAATAGGAGAGCTAACAGTCCAATCAGCTTATGCTTAGTTGAGTGGACTAGGTGATTGACAGAAGTAGGATATTTGGAAGTTGATCTGGAAAGCTAAATTCCTAGAAAGATTTAAAACTCTATTATGGATGTGTGCCAAAGGGAAGTTACTTACAAATATTCGAAAAAAGAAGATGGGGATTACAGATGTAGATGTTTGCCCAGTTTGTTAACAAGAGAGTGAAACTGTTCTTCATGCTATTCAGGACTGTAGGAGAGTAATGAATATATGGAAAAGAATACTACATCCCAAATTCTGGACAGAATTTTTTTCACTTCAAATGCCTGACTGGATTGCTACCAATCTATAAAAACAAACATTATGGAAAGGAGCAAAATCTTGACTAGGAGGTGTTATTTGAAGTAACAATCTATACTATTTAGAATTTGCAGAATGAAGTCATCTTTGATAAGAAAGATCCAAGGGAGCAAGAAGTTATTATGAAAATTTTAATTCATGCAAAGAATATTCAAACAGCAAAAGCCTTGGGACGAATGACCCAAAAAGAGATGTTTAGTTAGTTGTCTTTGTCTTTTATTTTCTCCATTGTACCAAAAAGGAAGAGGGCAAGGACGACAAGAGGAGGTTGCAAACGGCGGCGGATCTTGAAAATTTTTTTATAGGAATCAAAATATTATTTAATACATTTATAAATTTTTAATATTTATATTAAAATTTTATTATAAAATTACTTTCAACATAAATATTACTACAAAATATCTAAGTAGAATAAAAATTTATTTAAAGAGATATCTTTTAAATTTAAAATAATTAATAATTAAATCAGAATTATTGTTTTAAACTAATTTTGTATTTTTATGTAATCCAATAATATATAACAAAATTACCTTCCATTTTATTCAAAAATGATTTTGAATAATTTCATTTTATAAGTGATAGTCTAATTAACTGCAAAAGTTAAAAGTGTCAAATATTTTAAATTAATGTGTAATTAATTTTTATTTTTAAAAGAATAGTTGACAAGTCATTTAAATTTAAAATTTTATAGAAATAATAAGAATAAAATATTGAAGTTAAAAGTTTAACCCAATTTAATTATATCACTACCATCATTGTGTCCATGTTTAGTATCTTTAAAATAAGGTAAAGCACTAAATAGTATTGACACGGATAACTAATGAATTATTTTCTCTGAAAATTTTTTTCTTATTATATGGCTGCAAACTTATCTATTATTCACTAAATTATTAAATCATTGAATTTGAATAATTATTTGCAATAATGGTCCACTTGTTGGGTATGAAGTAAGTGAGTAATAGAATCATTTTGTAAGAAAGTTGTTACTTTAATAAAAAAAAAAAGAAGTAAGATTTACAAAGTTAAAAAATGAAAAATTTTAAAAATACAAATTCTTCACTATCAACTTAATATATCTATCAAATCTGTTATATATTTAAATTGTATTGATGGTTTTAGTATACAAATTATATTATGATTAGTTTATACTGCTAACATTAACATATAAATAATTTTTGTCTAATTTTTTTAGTTATATTAAATTTTTTAGTATATTTATTCAAAGCTCAAAAAATTTTGGGAGGCTACTCTATCTAAGCTCTGCCACTGGTTGCAACGTAACAGTGTTTGAGAGTGTGCTGTGACCTGACCGGTGAGCAATGAGCGATAAACACAGATTCTATACATCGGAGAGAGAGAGAGAGAGAGAGAGAGAGTCCTTTTGCTCGAGTTTCTGAGTCTTGGGAGAGGTTGCATTGAGTATTGAAATAGATAATTTGAGACTTTTTTATTATACAAAATTTTAAAATTTATTTAAGATTAATCTTAAATTATTTGTTGTAATAAAAATATAAATATAAATATATAATTTTAACATTACTAGTTGTAAATAGGGCCACAGTACACATCCCTTTCTCTCAGTTTTTTTAATTTATTTTTATTTAACAGCATATATAATAATATATATGATTTTATCTTCATTTTCATGTGTTAAAAAATTAGATTTAAACCGGATATATTATTCTTTTTCCTTCACACACAGTTTTATATTCATTTGATAGTCTTCTTTGTTGTATTCTATTCTAAAGTTCTTTAAATTAGGCTTTGATATGCTACTTATATATGATGAATGAAAAAAATAAAGACTACAATGTACAAAATATTCTGAATTAAGGGTTAATTTTAAAAATTTTTCATAAATTTTAAATTTTTTTACATAACTTTTTTTAACTAATGAAAATAAATAAAATATTATTTCTCTTATATTTTGTATTAAATGATAGATGACACGTTAAATTACTGTAATAAAAAGACTAAAATAACTCTATACTTCCTTCATATTTTCCTTTAGCTGCGCAGGAACTGGGACTTGGCCATCCTTCATTTGCAGTCAAAACTTTAGTTCCCCATCAATCCATCCAGACGCAACAAGAAGTTTCTAACCACCTTTGCAGCACGAGCAAGAGTTCGCGAAGCCAATTGCGCTCTTCTGGATTTTGACCTAGTGCCACTGTGCAAAGACAGCCGCCGTTCTTCAACACAGTGCCCATTGTTCAAGGAAGCTTCGTTTGCACCATCAAGAGGCCTCACTTGCAACCAGAGATCGCGCTTGTGAGTCGAAGTGGGGTTCCATCCTCCCTTGCCTTGCTAGGCTTCTTGACGGGAAAACGATCTTCTACAGCGATGAACAGTGGACTTCCAAGGCTTCTTGATCGGGAACACAGTCTTCTGCAACGGTGAACAGTGGACTTCCAATGGTGACAAGCGACCAGGAATCTAGTGCTATTGCTCCCTAAAATGGTCATGGCCGGAGACATACAGAAAAGAAGGAAGAGGGTTGGTGGTGGTAGCTGGGGAAGAAGAGGGGGAAAATAATAGAATAAGAAAGGAAGAAGCATGTGGCACTCATAGGCAAAGCGTTTCACTGAAAAACAAGGAACAAATTTCATAGCTTTTACTCTATTCTCTTAGAGTACACCCCCTTTTTCAATTGAATATGCAGTCTTACACATCAAAACACCAATCCTTTCAGCATTCTTTGGCAATTTGTAAACGATTCCTTTCACATCAGAAACATGAATTCTACTATTTGGTGTGACTTTGCGCGTTTACATCTCCACTGAAAGAGAAAATACTTCTTCTGAACAGCAATTTCTCTCCAACAGGTTATTTTCCTTGGATGTGAATGTGAGTAGCAGTAGGGTCATTGTAAGTTCTTTAACCACTATGTGTACCCATGCAAACTCCTCTGCAAACTTTAAGGGAACACTTGGCTCTTGGGGTTGATTGTGTGGAAAGTTCAAAGAGAAGGGCCAAATGGGGGAGACTGCAAACTCCTCTGCAAGCTCAAAAACGCTGAGAGAAGGATCGAGAATTTGAAGAGGAGGAAGCACGAGGATGCCAAAGCAAATGAGAAAATAGTGGGTATTTTGGTCTTTTTATCATAATAATTTAGGATTCCATCCATCATGTAACAGAAAATTTAACAAAAAAAAGTTTTATATGTTTTAGCCAGTTAAAGAGAATTTTGTGAAAAATTTAAAAATTTAAAAATTTTTTTTAAAATTAATCTTTAATTCAGAAAAATTTTGTATCTTTTTATTAAAAATAAATGATAATCTATGGGCAAACAAAATAAATACAATGATATTATATTTTACAAATTAAATTAAACAAAATATTTATTTAAAAAATATAAATTATTAAATTTATTAAACTTAATTGATTGAATTGTAAAACCTAACAAAATTAACAAGTAAATTATTAATTAAAACAATTTAATACTCCACTTATTATTATTGTTATTTTGCTTCATTTGTGAGGCATATTGGGTGTTGTCCCACTTTCACTTTGCCAAGTAAACTCATATGGAACTGTAGATTATACAAACATCAAAATTCTCAAGCGTATCAGTTCATAGTATTCTCAATATTTTGTTAGTAAAGAATTTTGGGCGTAAACATGGGATTTGATTCGTTTAATAAAAACTTGGCCTTCAGTTTGGTTTAGTTACCTTACAAAAATTAAATAAATGATGAAACTCTTACTGTAAGAGTTAGGGTCAGAAATGGATATAAATCATATTATCACTATGGCTAATAAACCATATTATCATAGTAACTCTTTTCTTTACCAGAGTCATAGTAAGTCTAACAATATTAGAAACAGATAACTGCAAAACAGTCACTGTTGAAACAACGGACGTTAATCAACATTGTTCAGAGTCAACTACATCAACAAGGTAATCCATCAATGTTTCAAAATCAGTACTCCTAAGTTAGTACCCTTAACTATGTACCTTAATCTTTATTTGCTCATTATGTCATATTTGTGCTCAGAATAAACTAGACTCTGCCTTGATGCGTCAACCATCCAAAAATGCAAACCCAAATTTGACAAAAGGACAGATTCCCCACAAAAACGAGCTCTTGCTATAACAACTATGGAGCTCCATGTTGGTTTGCGCGTCTTCCCAAAGATAGCATAGTAGTTTAGACAAATCATTCATAAGTAGTAAGTTTACCCATTGTAAAATTTCAAGCTTTCTCATCACTTTAGCACCAAAGGTTTCCCATGAGCCTTGCCCTGCCACTCGTTGGTTGGCATAAGATGGTCTCGCATATGCTGCACTCCACAACAGTCTGAGTGGCTGAAGACATCTTCAACAATTTCCTGAAGCACACATAGTCAAATTGATAACACTAAACACTACCGCATTTTATGTGTTTGCCCTAAAAATACTGTTTGAATGTGAATCAGAATTAGAGTCAACAAACAGGAGGACATATCCTACTTACATTTTGGAGCAACCTTGGCACTCGACATCCAGCAACACAATTTTAGTTGTTAAAAGATTTTCGGAGAGACCCGTAAACAATGTAATGTAATATTGAAGCAAAAGTTACTTCCAAAAAAAAAAAACTGCGGAATAAGTTGGTATGCAAAGGAGGTAAACCAAAAGAGGGAGTGCTTAATGTTTAAAGCTTAGCAATATGATGCATGAGCAACTATTAATTATATATTGTGAAGGCTAATGATGGATTATTTGGATTCACTACCATAATTGATTTTAGTACCCAAAATCAATTGTAACGATATTAAAAACCTAGTTGACTTCTCATGAACAAGGGGGAGAAAATAATTGGGAGCCAAAACAACAGTTTGTTTCCACAAAAAGCAGCACCTACTTACTGATAACAACCTCCCAATATTACCATAAGAAAAAAAACGACTAATATAATGCATTGTATAAACATGAGATTCACTCATCAAAAAAGAAAGAAGGCAACTTAAACTATATTGTTAGCAACATTACTTGCACAGTATACAGAAATCTGTATTCAGCATATTGTTGATAGTCAACTGATAAACTATCCAACACATCAAATGTAGCTTCTGCTGCCTCTCTCATGGGCTTATGGTCAAGAGGATTTAAGGTCTCAAGATCAATCAGAAGCTGCCGCTGTGCGAAGAGCACCATTTGCCGTTTCCTTTGTCTGTTGGACATCAGCTTTCTTTCACTGCTTGAAGACAAATTGAAACTAACTACATCTCTAGGAACCTCAGCATGGCAGCTAGAGGAAAGTTGCACATGTTGACTATAATTGCTAATTACAAGCTTGTTAGATATAACAGTTGGAGAATTACTAATATAGTCTTGTTTAGGAACTTAGGCATCGGACATAACAGTTGGAGAATCACTAATATAGTCTTGTTTAGGAACTATGGCATCAGACGATGGGAAAACACCTGTAAAGAGGATCAATGCATAATAAATAATGCAAAAGGAGAGGGGCAAAAAACCACAAAAAGCATAAGGCATACTTTCAACAGAAAAACTGCCGAGGATGGGAAAATTTTATGTTTTTAGTTGGATGGAAGAAACAAGCCAATCTAACCAACCCATTGCAAAAGCACCTGCAATTGGATCAAGAGAGTTTCACACAAATATTTCCAAGAGACCATCTCAAAATACTGCCAAAGTTTTACTTTGGTGATCAAGAGGCAAGGGAATACAAAACTGAACACAATCAAATTTCTGAGCTCAAAACTAAATTTGTTATGACTTGAGATGACATTAATGTCAGGTAGCCGCCAAATATCAAGAAAGACGCTAAAAATGCCCAAAAGATGTTCTTTTTTTATTTTCTATATGTATCATTTAACTGCCTTAACCAGGGGTAACAAAAATATAATGTGATTACTTTATTTAGCCCATTGCTCCTCCCTTCGGATATTGTAAAATCTGGGTAAAGACTAAAATTTAGAAAATGTCACTTGCATCTTAAAATGGCTGAGCAACACAAAGAAGTGAATGGGAAAGTACATCCCTGCACAGAAATTTGAAAAATAAACAGGATACTGGAAAAAGATACTACCCAAAGATGCATCAGCAAAAGTCGAAATCTGTCTTAGAACCTCTTCTTGTTGACAACAGATCCTCAAAGGTGTTACCATAGAGGAAACTAGACATGCACGTGCTCTCTCCTCTAAAGCATCCCATGACACTGAGTTTGTCATACCTAGATTCATGAAAACATCAGGAACATCAAATTCTTGGAAACCAACATGATTGGAAGGGGTTGACAACACTGTTGTTTGATCATGTTCTCGTATCTCCTTTGAAGCTGCCCTTGGTATCGTATCTTCTGCTGGGAGCTCAGGTAAAACCATGACTGGGGAGCACTGAGAAGCATCCATAATTTTCACCCTTTTGGAATGCACCAATTGGAGATCACTTTATTTGCCTAAATCATCATTATCGGTTTTACCGACTTGGTGGCCCTCCCAGAAGTAATGGAGTGTTCTTTGACAAGTTTGCTGCTGGACAGGAACAATGCTTTTGGTCCCTAAGAGCGCATCCTCCCACACATGGTAACAACAATCTCCAAGGTCCTGTTTAACAGTTGATTTGATATAGGCCAAAAAATAAAACAGAAAAAAAAACAAAGGAAAAAAGAAATCAATTTATAGTGGATCCAAAATGGATTCCACAGAACAGGGAGTTCAATATTTACAAGATAAATCGCAAACATATTCATTTATCAAAACTATTGTCAGCTAGTACAATCTTTCAACCATTTAAAATTTATTAACAGTCCTTGGTAGCATACGTAAATGACGATCATTCTTCATCATACCATATCTCTACCTACATGAGGAAATCCAATCCCCTAAACATTTTGAGCTAAACCACCTGTCAAGAGAAAAAGAAAAAAGAAAATATTGCAGAACAATATGCTTGTCAAGTGTCAATACTACAAATGTATATGCTCTCTCAAATATTAACAACGGTATTCATTTACATATGATCCATAATTCCTAAAGGATATATCTGGTGGTTAGAGACCCTAAGAATATTGCTCAAGATATGTTTGAGTAATACATATCTAATCCTTCCCTAGGTAATCTATAATTCCTAACTCACAAAGCTATCGCAATTACTTATTTGTACAATGGTTGTAATTGCTATCCACTAGTAACTTCTTTATTATCACAAAATAAAAGCAACTGATTTCGACACTTACAGGGACCATTTAATTAGAAACTTCTACTTGCAGTCAAATGCATCAAAAAAGTCATAAAAGAAAAGGAAAAAAATCCAAGAACAATTTTTTTGTTTTTTTATAAATGGATAAAGAACAGAAGCCATCAATATGATTTAGAGTCAATTGAGAAAATGGATAGTAACAAGTAACAATCTAGCACACCTTTGGCAGGGGGCAAACAAAGTAATATTTACCCACATCTGGGCCACTGCTCTGTTGCTCCTTTTGACATACCCCGGCACCGCACTTACACTCTGGGTACTTATAGGGCGGAAGATGCAAATCACTCTCAGTGATCGGATCATTACACCATTTAACAAAGTCTTTACATCTTTTTCCCTAAAACAGTAAACAAATTCAGCTCAAAAAAGCAACCATCACTAACTAAACTGATTAACAGGACCTTAAAAGAAGAAACTTGAGTGTGCTATGTTAGCATAGAAATACCCTTTTGATGGGGCAGACATAATACTTCCTGCCATTGTTTCTTTCGTTTTGGGCTGTTCTAACCTCACAAAACCCATGACCGCAAATGCAATAGATCTTCGTGCAATCAGAATCATCAGTGATAGTGCGTGGGTTGAATTTGGTGTTGGGAGAATTGAGGGGGTAATAGCGCGCCCAATGGCCCTGTTGACGGCATCGGTAGCACATGTCGGTTTGCATCCTTCCAATAATATTAGGACAGAGGTCGGTTGGAGGCTCAGGGGAAGGGGATGGTGTGAGGGGCAAAGAAATCAATGGTTCACATATTTTTTCTCTTTCCCTTGGCACTCACTCTTGCCCAGGCGGATGGTCTTGTGGTTGAACTGAAGAAGAAGGAAGGCAACGATCTTGATTTGACGCAATCATGCTGGAAATACTGAGCAAGATAACCGGCTATATTCCCGATGAAGTGATGGCCTATTTTAACGTTCGGAAATAAATGCAGCAAATCAATATCGTTTTGAAGGACCTACTCGCTCAAAAGCAGAGATAATGGCAATCATTCAGCAAACTATATCCGCTGAACAGAACTCCAGGGATTACCCCAGGACACAAAATTAACGAAATTCCAGAAGTCCATCATGTCCACAAAATATTGTATAAATTTTTGAAGACTAAAACCTTATTTTGGTCCCTCAAAGATGAACAAACTTCTATTTTAGTCCCTCACTATTAAATTTTTCTATTTTGGTCCTCCAGAGATCAATTAACTTCTATTTTAGTCTCTCACTGTTAAATTTTTCTATTTTGGTCCTCCAGAGATTGAAATTAATATCAATCAAGTCCCTCAATTAGGATAATTGCTAACAAAGTCAAAATTGCTGACGTGTCATGATGACGTGGCAGAATTTGCTGACGTGTCATGCTGACGTGGCAGAATTTGGA
Organism: Dicorynia guianensis; assembly: GCA_037013595.1. NCBI lineage: Eukaryota > Viridiplantae > Streptophyta > Magnoliopsida > Fabales > Fabaceae > Dicorynia > Dicorynia guianensis. The sequence continues at coordinate 12,415,149 of JASUAB010000007.1, forward strand.
TGACGTGGCATGCTGACTAGGCAAAAGTTGCTGATGTGGCAGTGTATTAGCTGACGTGTCATGCTGACGTGGCAGAATTTGGCTGACGTGTCATGCTGATGTCAGCAGCCACGTCAGCCAGTTTTGCCACGTCAGCAATTTTGACCTTATTAGTCATCATCCTAATTGAGGGACTTGATTGATATCAATTTCAATCTTTGGAGGACCAAAATAGAAAAATTTAACAGTGAGGGACTAAAATAGAAGTTAATTGATCTCTGAAGGACCAAAATAGAAAAATTTAACAGTGAGAGACTAAAATAGAAGTTTATTCATCTTTGAGAGACCAAAATAGGGTTTTAGTCATTTTTGAACAACATCTCATCATCTAAAACATAAAGTACAAAAAACCTTCTCCTAGAAATCCCGATTTCAACAACAACAGGTTCTCTCTCGTACTCAACGAAACCCACAAAACAAGCATGTTGCTTGCACTAAATAATCAAATGATCGACGAAATAAACAAGAAAGAAGAGGGGAAAATATAATACGAAATTAGATGAAAACGAGTTTAGATCTAAGAAACCAAAAAAGAAGTAGCGACGTTATTCATCATGTTGGAAGCAGAGTAGTGACAGCTTAGAAAAGCTTGAAAAACTTCTTAACTTTTAAGCAGCAAAGCACGAGCGACTGCCGAAAGGGCCCGAAGGCGGTTATGGACCTTTCAAGAGACTACACTACACATATCCTTCTCCCTCAGTTTTTTTTTTAAACAAAATCATTTTTGATTTAATAGTAAAAATAAAAATAAAATATAATTTTATCTTGAGTTTTCATGTCAGGTATTTTAGTAAGGTATTGCTTTTAATACCTTACCTTAGATTATTCAATACGAATATTACAAGAGAAGATATAATTTATTGTTATTAAAAAATTTAATTAAATAAATGAATAAATAATAAAATAACTATATAGAAAATAATAAATAAATTTTATTTGTAAAAATAATAAAATTATTTTAATAAATTTATTAATTTATTTTTAAATAAATATTTAATAAAATTTAAATTATAAAAATAACATAATTGTCCGAGTTTAACTCTACATATTATTCTTCTATCTTCATACACATATATATTCATTTGGTAGTGTTCACTGTTGATATAATTTGCTATACTCTGTTCAGATGTTCTTTTAGCCCGGCTTTGATATCCCATGTATATGATGACTGACAAGAAAAGTATGGTAATATGTGGGTAAGCAAAATAAATAATGTTGTTTGGCATCATTGGCGCGGCAGTTCTGGGGGCTTCCAGTTTCACTTTACCAACTATTCTAGCCTGAAAGTAGATAGGGCAAATATTTGAATGTCACATCGCGTATAAAAGCAGTATGATCCATCGAGTTATCATAAATCTTCAAAACAATGGATAGGCATTGAACTTTTATTCAATGAATGCATTTCTTCCATAAGTCGAGGTTATGGTATGGTAGATTATACCAACATCAAAATTATAAGCTCAAGCTGAAGCATAACAGTTCATATACAGTATTCTCAATATTTCATTATTAAAGAATTTTGGGTTTAAATATGGTATTTGGTTAGTTTAGTGATAACTTGGCGTTCAGTTTGGTTTAGTTGCCTTGCCAAAAATAAAAATTAAATAGACAATGAAACTACTACAATAAGAGTTAGGGTCTACAATAATTAATAAACCATATTATCACAGTAACTCTTTTCTTTATCAGCTTCATATTAATTTTTTTTTATTTATACAAAGATGAACAGTTACTATTCAGTCATAGATATGTCACCACATAATTTCCAAACAAAGAGAGCCAAGGGCTAGTAGTCGAGAACAGAATCAAATTCCTGCCTTAGTGCCCGTCCCATCAGCGACCACATGAGCCAACTCTTGGGGCCATACTAATTCTAATATCAGTAACATATAACTGCAAAACACTGCCACTGTTGAAACAACGGATGTTGATCAACTTTGTTCAGAATAAATTACATCAAGGTAATAAATGTTTCAGAATCAGTACTCGTAGGTTCGCAGTTCATCGGCCATCGATGTAACCAATCTAAGTAGGCGAAGCAAACCACCCACAGATATAAGATCTAACAATTAAACAAATATGATTGCCATTTGATTTTCAAATATTAGTGACGATTTGACTTATTAGTACTAAATCAACATGATCTGCAAGCCTAGCATGGAAGAAACAAGTTTAATTCAAAAACCAGCTTCCATTTCCTTTTTAATAGCATGATAGGCGAGAACTCATGTCTCAATGACTACCTTCTAAATAGATAGTACTATGGTCCATGGATAAGAAAGTAGACAGTTTACATACTATGTACCTTAATCTTAGCTAATTATTTAATATTGGTGCTCATAGTAAACTAGACTGAGCCTTCATGCATGAACCATCCGGACATGCTAATCCAAATCTGACAAAAGGACACACTCCTCATTCTTGCTGTAACAACTATGGAGTACCATATAGGTCTGCATCTCTTCCCAAATAAAGCACAGTACGTAATTTAGACTAATCATTCATAAGTAATAAGTTTACCCAGTATTTGTTGACAATGAAAATTACGTAAATTTGTAGAATTTCAAGCTTTCTCATCCCTTTCGTTCCAAAAGTTTTCCCATGAGCCTTGCCCTGCCACCCGTTGGTTGGCATAAGACGGCTTGACATTTGCTGCACTCCACAACAGTCTGAGAATGGCTGAAGATAGTGGTTCTGCAACAATATCCATAAGCACACACAGTCAAATTGATAACACTACCGCATTTTATGTGTTAGCGCTAAAAATACTGTTTAAATATTACAATCAGAATCAAAATCAACAAACAGGAGGATCCAACTTACGTGTTGGAGCAACCTTGGCACTTAACATCCTGCAACAAAATTTTAGTTGTTAACAGAAAACTAGAATTTGGAGAAGCAGAAAGATCTTGGAAGAGACAAGTAAATAATGTAATGGAATATTGAAACAGAAGCCCCTTCCCAAAAGAAAATGCAGACAAAGTTGGTATGCAAAGCGGGTAAACCAAAAAGAGAATGTTCAATACCACAAAGAAAGAGTTTGGCGACTGAATAAGACGCTTGAGCTTGTGCTTTCTTTTTTCCACTTCAGCTGGGGGATTCAGTAAATCAATATCATTCTGAAGAACCTATTCACCCACAGGCCGACAAAATTACTGTTATTTAGGAAACTAAATCCACAATACATAAATGAACTCTGATGATAGCATCTTAACATAAAAACATAAGAGATTCCATGATTCTGTCATGTCCACGAAACATTGTGGAAACTTTCCAAGTGAAAAACAATAATTGAGAATGGCACATCGTCTAAATCATAAAGGAGGAAAAACCCCTTCATAGAAACTCCCATTCCAGCCACACAGTGTTGTCTTCCGCTCAACTAAGTTCTTATTTCAAACAAGTAAAAATCTACGTAAGCTGCTTATAATGTTGCTTAGTCTGCTTTCTTTTTTTACAAAATTATATGAGATACATTAGATCAGGAATTGGGACTCATTATAATTTATCATGTTTATGTTTGAGTTTGATCGATTTTCACTCTTTCGGATAAAATATACAGTAACATTACCATAATTTTATAAAGTAGATTTTTTTAGTAAGAAAATGACAAAAAGGGACTTTTATATAAAATCAAATTCCAGTGGCAGCCTATGAGAATCATCGAAAACCATGTGCAAGAAACCCTTTTCCATCATTTTATCCACCTTATTATTAATTAGATTTCCTAGCAACCAAAGGAGAATAAATACATAGCCACATAACAGAGGCAAATCACAAGTTAAATATAGGATAGACAACGTTGACCGAACGTGGGAAAACATGTACATATTTTACTCACCATTTTGGGATCAGATTTCGAGCAGCTCTGAAGGAAAATCCAAAAAACCTGAAGTGTTGCAGTAGCAGCTGCAGATGTAGTTCGGTGCCCGAGGGAGCGCAGCTTGAGCTCGTAGCGTGAAGGGCTTTTAAATAGGTTTACCTCTCCATATAGAAACGAAACAGGCTCCAAGTGACCCGGCCCAAAGGCGTCTCGGATCGGTAAGTAGGCATCTCCAAGAGAGCGGCGGTAGTTACTAGCGTGCATCCCGAATTTTTCCCCTTCAAAAAGGGACCTACAAAACTTTTTCTTCACGCGTTTTTTTTTTTGTTTACAAATTTTTTAGATTTGTTTTAAGTTGGACCTCAAAGAAATTATTCTAACTTTTATATGAAAATAAAAAAAAGAAGCCATGAGGTCCTTCAATACGCTGCGTTTTGGATACTTAAGTATAAGATGCATGGTTATTAGAATTCTTGTGTGGCAAATAAAAATCTTCAGAGATTTGAAGAAATGACAAATTAGTTATTTTCAGACGTTAGTAAAGCAGTAGCTTACAAAATAGCAGAAGTTTATAGTTTGGCGTCTCTGAAAATGCGTCCATGAAGACGACAACAAAAAAAGACTAAAACAAGCTTGACTTACTAAATGACAGATATTAAAATATCTTTTAATTTGCAAACTAGCTGTGGAACGTCACTCAAAATGCGAATAAAATCCCACTAAGTTTCATATCCACATTAAGAATTTTCCATTATAACGTTCAAATATTTGGCATTACTTGCCACAGAGAATGGAGAAAGAAAAGAAGACCAAATTAGTGGGAAGCCAGGCACAGCATAGCAGGTTCCACAGAGCATCTCGTAAGTTCAACAACAACCAAAAGCATAACAGAACATTAACTATAAAGGAGTTATTACCTCCATCATGAAGCATATATTTCTTGGACAGATCTTTCAAGGTCTTTATCATTTCGTACGTATAAAATCTGACAGCACTCTCTGGAGCTACCTTAAGAATGTTTAGGCCAATGCCCCGAAAAAACCCAAGAAACCACCTTTCTCCTTATATACAATTTACTGCAGGCATTATAGGAGATCTTGTTGTTTGGACTTGCAAAATAACCTTTAAACGATAAGGGTAAATCAAACGGTTGATTTACCCGTAATATTATTGATGAATGGTTTGTCGGTAAATCCAATGGCTGGCTACAAAAAGTTTCTTTACTTTTTTTGATCAATTGGTCGAAAAGTATTATCCGTTGGTAAATCCGTCAAAAAATTCATTGGTAATTAAAAAGTATAATTTGCAAAGATGAAAAGATGGAGACCCCATTACCGATGGAAATTATGTCAGTGATGAGGGAAAAATGATACAGCCATGTATGGGGAGAGTGGTGATACAAAAACTTTGAAGGAGAGAGAAATAGGTGAGTGAGAGTGTGTGCAGAGTTATTATACATGTATAACGTTAATCGTAATGAGGTCACATCTCTGTAAATTGCAAAGATTCTCCTTGGCAATTTGCACAAATTTTCTTTTTAAAAAATAATGCCATTATTGATGAATTTTCTATTGGTAATGGTGTTTTCAAAATTTTTTGCACTGTAAACAAAATTTCGCATTTTTGGCATCTAATTTCCAACTGATATATCAAAAATTGGTTGATGAAATTCATTTTTAGTGGATTTCTTTGGTAGAGTTAATAATTTGATATAAATGTTATTAGTAATATTTTGCAATCACATCAATATCTACCAATAATATTAACTAATATTATCGACAAATAGTCATCGATAAAATTTAAAAAATAAATAGTAAATTGATTAAATTTTTCTCCACAATTCCACTTTAGCTAAAAAGAGTAATTAATTTTCACCAATGGATGTATGCCCTGGTACAATGAAAAAAATATGCATTTATCAAAAAATTTATGTATTGTCAACCAATGTAAACCTTAGGTAAATTGAATAAAATTAAAGTACAAAAAGCAATATGAATTTAATTGGTGACACATCCCTCAATAAAAATTAAAAAAATTATCGTGAGATTAGAGTTGCAAAAAACTATTACTAATATTCTATAATAAATTTTTGAGGCATATTGATCCATTGGAAAAATTATAACTCTCGATCTACAAGTTGAATAGCATCCTACATATCTTAATACATGTTGTTTCCATATAGTATAGACTGATGGAAGTGTTGAAGGTTTTTCATACTATAAGTACATTCATTATGCACTTCAGATAATTGCCAAAAAAAGCTAGATAAATTTAAGGAAAGATGGTAGGCAAAAATGCTTTGCATGTCACCTCTTGCCCACCATTTTTCCTTAAATTTCTTTGCCCTTTTTGGGGTAATTATCTTAAGAGCAACACAAATGCATTTATAGTATGAAAAATCTTTAATACTTCTATTAGTTCATACTATATAGAAGTAGTGTGTATTTAGATATGTAAGATGCCATTCAACTTGTAAATCAAAAAAGACTAAGATTTATACATTTTCCTAGGATTCCTAAAATTAATACGATTTCCATAGAAACCCCTAAATACACTAAAATTCAAATTTATATACCATAATCACACTAATACAATGCAAGCCCAATTAGCTAAAATTAATACAATTTCTACAAAAATTTTGATAGAATCTCCCCTTAGCAATGAAGACTCCCTGCTCAACATAACATCAACTTAACAATCAACAAGAAGACTTCTAGCCATAATTCTAAATCCATTTACATATTCAGCAACTAATAGCCATAATCTGTATTCAGCAACCATATCATCAAAAGGATAGTAGATCATTTACCCTATAATCATAACAATTTGATTAAGTCTTCTAGCCTACATTAATTTACATTGAATTGATAAAAAAAAGTGATGAAGATGGAGAATACTAATCTTAATAGTAAGAAGACAATGTAGAAGCAACGGAGAAGTGAAGGGAAATTGAAATTAGACAAAGAAAATAGGAGAAAATTTAGAGAAAAAATAGGGAGCAAAAAAGGAGGGAAGGAGCTTACCTTCAAGTGGGAAGGAAGTCACTGAAGAAAGGGTCGCGGGATCAAGTGTAACAAAAGGAGTAGAGTGAAGGAGGGAGAGAAGAGAAGAGAAAGGGCGCAATCAAGGGGGAGGGAAGTCTATGAACTCTTTTATAATAGCAAAATCTTAAAAATTTTAATTTTTTTGGTTAGCTGTAAACATCAATGGGTAGAAAGTTTTGGCACCAATTTCATAGCCAATCAGAGACATTAATTCTCATTGATGGGCACAATCTACTAGTAAAATAATTTGGCACCAATGGTTGCCAATCGTTTTGACTTTTTCAATTGGGCCACTAATAAAGTAAATTAGCACCCGTGGGCTATCTTATGCATGGCAACCAACCGTTTTAACCTTTTTAAGTTACTAGTATAATAAATCAGCACTCGTTGGCTATCTTGATGCATGCAACCAAGGTTTAGACTTTTTTTTAATCGTCGGTGAAATAAATCAACACCAGTTGATAGGTTTGGCAGCCAACATTTCAACTTTTTTATATTGGTGATTTTAGTTATCGGTGAATATAAGTTACAACCTTTGTATACAACTTTTGGCATTGGCATTTTTACGATTGTAATTACTTAAAAAACTATTTTTAATAGGTAGTATTTATTAGCCAATAAAATAAAATTTTTTTCAAATAAATATATTACACAATTTTTGGCAGCTTAAGCCACTAGTAATATTACTATCCACATAGCTATCAATTATTTTGCTGGTAAATTTTTTGCTCCCCTTGGTGGGCAGGAATGTGGTGTGCAATTTTTTGGCCATATTATTAATGGATAGGTCCATTTGTAGGTAAAATTAAATTTGTTTGATTGGTTTACTCATATTTACATAAAATTTTGCTGATAAAAGTAAATTTCCTTATTTTTATTAACAGATATGCTATTCACTAGAAAAATCTGTCAAAAACTAGTTTCTTTCTAGTAATGTTGAAAATGGCATTGAAAGATTCAAACTTTTATATTTTGAAAATTTTTCCCATTACTAATGAAAAATTTGTCAATAAAAGGAAAAAAATTTCAAAAAATCTAAAACACATGATATAACTTGGGATTAGTGATAGATATGATTTGTCAATAATCCCCACATTATTGTCCCTTGCGTTCTCCCTCTTTCCTTCTCTTCCTCTCTCTTTTCTCTCTTCCCCTATCACAATTCTCAATTTCAAGCAACCTTTCATTCAAAGTCCAGCCATTTTTAGGTTCTTAAACTGAATCCCAGTACATTCATACTACCTTTTTGCAAATTGACATTAACTTTTACTAGTTTTTCTCTTCTTTCACTCTTCCATTTTACATTTTGTTTCTCTCTATTTTCGGCCATTGTGGTTGCTAAGCATCTCATCTCTTTCACTTTGTCCTTCTTTTTTTCATTTAGGTTGATAATACTTCTTCTTCTAAGTTATCTCAATGTTAATGTATTTGGGATTAGGATAGATGATTTATTATTGTTATGGCTAAATTTTTATGTTGATTGTGCTGAAAATATTGATTCTATCCATTTATAACATTAAGAATTATATATGACTTAATATTGTTATGGCTGAATTTTTTAATTTTATTTTTTTATCTTTTTTAATGACAAGGGTTTCCATTCCTAGGGGAGACTTTATCAAAGTTCTTTTAAAAAATGAGTTTATGCTAGTAGTATGGTATTGGGTTAATATAGATATGTGTTATAGATTACTCATCCGTAACCAATATAGGGGTATAAAATTTTATCTGATTATCCAAGGATAAATCCCTTAGTAAAAATTAGAAAATAAAAAGATATATTAGTTAACAAGGGACAAAATATACATTAGTTATTGAGGGATAAGTATCCCTTAGTAAAAAAGAAAAAAATCGATTTCAATTTTTTTTATTGAGGGATTTATCTTTCAATAAAATAAAAACTTTAATTTTTGTTGAGGGATAGATCCCTCAATAATAATGAACTTCCATTACTATATACAATGAAATTTTGACAAAAAAATTGTAAATTATTGACGAATGTTTTTAATTTTACCAAGAGAAACCCACCGGAAAATTTGTGCTAGATTTAAATTTGTGTAGGTAAAAATTTTGTGATGAGAGATTTATTAAGAAATTTTACAAATTAATAAAACAAATTGTCGACAGATCTTGACTTCTTACCAAGGAATAAATCTGTTAATAATAGTAAAATTTCTTGTAGTAATACATTTAGAAAATATGATAAGTCTATGTTGAACTTTTACTTAAGAAGCAAGGGAGAAATGCATAAAAAAATCATATTTCTTAGCTCAAAATAAAATTTGTGGAGACTTGATATGACAATTGATATGCAGCTGCTACTGAAGGCCAGGAAAAACATTAATATGTATCATATAACTACTTGAACATGTAACACTGTGTGGAGCCAACAACCTATAACTAAGGGTTCATATTTTCTTTAAACTAATTTCCTGAAACAATCAAAATAAATAAAGCAAAATACTCAAGCTAATAAAATATTAGATCATAAATGGAAGAAATGGTAAGTCCTTGCCAAACAAAAAATGGTACAAACTAGTATGCTAAATTTGGTAGTATTGTAGTAGTGTAAAACTATATAGTTACCCTTCAGTGTATGACAAAGCTATGGGTTTACCTGCTCTTACAAATAGGGGTGGACCCATAAATTTTGTTTAGTAGGAGTAAGAAATATATAATATATTACGAAAATATGGTGAGAAAAAAAGTGTTGTATAACCCCTATTTTCCTATCCCATTTTCAATAGAATATTCCTTATATTTAGTTACAAATTAGTTAATCATGTCATTTACTTTTATAAATGAGTGCAATTGAATAAATGGAGGAGTTGTAAAATAAAGGAAAATAGAAAGAAACATAACAATTTTCAATGAATTTTTGTCTTATCCTAAATGATAGTAGGTGCTGTTATAAAATTTAATAGGGACAATAATATAAAATACATATATCTAACAATAAAATTTAATAAGGTTATAAGGGCATTTGCCCCACATTGATGTACTTGGGTCCGCCCCTACTTACAAGTGCCTCCTAGAACTCCTCTACCAAAATACATCCATTGTATTCAACATTAATGGCTTGAAAATAAGTGTAAAGCTCAAGCTTCTTGTTATCCATGTACCTTTTGAACTCTTGGTTATCAACTTGTTGGTATTAATGATATAAAATCAATCTTGGTTCTCCAACAAATACCCACTACTAGAAAAATTAAAATTTTCATAGGATTTTTCAAAGCAGATTAAATATTGGTCATAAATAACAACAAAAATAATTAAACTAACAAAATTTTTGTTGGATACCCATGAGAAAATGCGGTAAGAAGTGCAAACATTTTACCCTCAAAAGGAGTAGCGGTGAAGCCACTTGAAATTTTTTCTTGACAGATTTTACTAAAGATAAGGCCACAAGTAATATTATCTATTATTTTACCCAGTTAACCTATTGGTAAAAATAAAATAATATTAATTAATGGGTTACCTCAAAGGTTAGATAACATATTATTGGCGGTAACACTACCTATAATATTAGATGTCATATGTAAGCCAAGCAATTAATGCATGCAATTTCTTTTTATTAGAGGAAAAGCCTGAGGAAAAGATTGCTGATGATATTAGTTTCAATGCATCAGGATACAGCCAAGTCTCATGTCATTTCTTTTTACCAAGGGCATTGACCGCTAGTATTATAAGTTAATGTACATGAATCTATCTAATTACTGGCAATGTAATCATCGGTGATACCATAATCCTTACATGCATGCACTAGAGCAAAAAAGTATTTGGTTTTACTAGTGATTCTACTGTCGGTAATAATAGAATCATACATGAATTGTTCAAGATCGAGGCAGCCCACTTGTTGTGATTCCTTTGTACTAGCAGTTCATCACCAATAATATTGGAATCCATACATGAATCATAGCGACCGATACATTAGGAAAGCCAATCATTTTGTTTTATGGTGGCAGTATCACCAATAATAATAAAACCGTGTATGAATCATTCCACATTAGAATAGCAAACTAGTTGTAGTTTTGTTTTATTGGCAATTTCACCATTAGTAGTATTGGAATCCGTACATGAATCCCAGTGATCAATGCATTGGAGGAAGCAACCATTTTGTTTTACAAGTGGTGTTAACACTGGTAATATTACAATTGTTTATGAATCACAACGATTGATGTATCAGCACCCAATGAGTAGCATTATTTTTTTATTGGCAATCTAAGCCATGGTAAAACATAAAAAATTGTGCCCTAAATTTATTACTTGTTGGTTTCTATCGATAGTGAAAAAACTTTTAATTTTTTTAATTTTACCAATGGATAAAGCTACCAATAAACTAACTATATATATGAATTTGAATACTTCCCCCTCATTGCCACGCCCTTCCTCTCTTTTCCTTTCTCCTTCTCTCCTTTCTCTCCCTCTGTCACTTCACTTCAATCCTTACCGTTGATGATTTTTGGCCACCATTCTTCCTCCCTTACTAGGTAAGCCTCTCTCCCCTCTATCACTTCTATTTCCATATCTTTGTCTCACATGGCCCTCATTTCTATCTCTATTCTTTCCTTTCCCTTATGAATGTATGGTAGAAAACTTAAGCAAATTGTTATGATTGTAGGGTAGATAATTTACGATTTTAGTATATATGGATTATTGCTGTTGATCATAGAAATTTTATTAATTTTTGTCTATTCTAATTTACAAGTTGAATTGCACCTTATGTATTTGAATGCATATGACATTACTTCTATATAATAGTGACTAATGAAAGTGTTGAAATTTTGTTATATGGTAAATGTAATTTTGTCACTGATGATATAATTATCCTAAGAGTGGCCAAGAAATTTAAGGGGAAATGATAAACAATCTACCCATAATTTTTCTTTAAATTTCCCTTCCCTTTTGAGGCAATTATCTCTACCTTTTTCATTAGTTCATATTATGTCATTTGGATTATAAGGTAGTATAATAGTTTTTGGAGAATATTATTGAATATCATTCTACTATTAAGCCAAATTAGTAGTTGCTTAGATTTGACATAGTTATTTACTTAGCCTATTTTTCATGCAATTATTTGTTACTTTACAAGTTTCAATAGATTTATGGAGGTAGTAGAGATTTTCAATCTTGTAGATTTGTTCTTATTGATCTCTTGTGAAATAATTATTCCAAGAATATAATTATTTCAGGATCAACAAAAATGAATTTTCGAGATTGAAAATTTATACCACTTTCATAGGTCATTTTTAAAAAAATATATAAATATTTCTAACGGCTTGTAATATCAGTATATTAGATGCAATTGTTTTTATCAAGGGATATACCTATCAATTAAATTCAAATGTGTTGCGTATTTTAATTTTAGTTAATTTTACCAAGGTCTTATTTACTAGTAAAATATATTTTTAATAATATTTTATAGGTAGTTTTTGTCACTAATAAAAGTAAAGTGTTAAATGTTAATTGTCTAGATAAATTAATCAATTTATTATCTACTACCTTTTTTTTACTAATAGCTATTGGCCGGTAATATTAAATAATATTATCAATAGATATAAATATTAACCATAAAAATATTACCTATAACACTTTTACAGCCTGATTAAAATTTATCAAAAAAACTATTAGTTTTATTGTCAAAAATTTTGTTTTATTGACAAATATTGACTGCTAAAAATTGAAAATTTTTTTATAATGATCTTAAGGCATTAGAGAGTTTGTTCTTAATATGATATTAGAACTTGAAGATAAGAATTTAATCGTTGTTAGGAAATACAAAACTTTATATAAACTATCATATTGATGTTGGATACTCCAACGGCATTTTCTAAATGTTTGCATAGTAATATCTCTCTTAATGAAAAAGTGCAATTAAGCTCTTTTCAATCCACAATAGTAGGAGATGTTAAACTAATTACAACAAAAACTCTCCACGATTGCAATGAGTCTGATTCTCTTTACAAGCAAAAGTAAAAAGCCAATGTGATGGGAAAGCAGTACCAAAGCAACTCAAGCATTAATTGCACAAAATAAAACGTAAAAGCCACTTTTGAATATCATTATCAATCAACTAAGTGGAGCATAATCTACAACGAGGTGCAAATTTTCGTAAAAAAAAGAAAAATAGAATTCAACATAACTCGAAAAATGACTAGAAAAATGCAACAAGAACTAGAGGTTGCAGAACTTCGCAGAAACGTAATAAACGCGGGAGATGGAGAATAAAGAACTTTACCGCCAAACAAAAGTGAGGTTGCACGAACGCTAGCATTACCACACACGTCTAGAATGAGCGTAGATTAAGATGGCTGTCGATGCAGGGGACCGACCACGAGAAGTGACACCTTCAAGAACGTGCCCGCATTGGTGAGAGCGCACTTTTAGCTTTGGCGAATAGTTATTATTTGACTATATCAGATCAAACCCCCCTTTTCACATTTTACATAATGCTAACTTTTTTTTATATTTAATAAGGTTAAATATAAAAACCTTTCTTATACCTTAGATCATATATAAATTTTTTTTATAATTTTAATTAAAATAAATAAACCTTACATTTATTAAATGGTGCAAATCATTCCTTCCATCAAATTAACCGTAAAAAATTAGGGTTCACTTTCAATCACCACCACCTTTACGTCTCCATTTCTCCCATCTGCAACCCAACCTCCATTTCACATAAGCTTTGACCACCATGCAAACTTGGCTGAACTTTTAAATTTTATATAAAATTCTCTTAAATCACTAAAGTTGGCAAAAGAATTTTTTTTATTAGCTTTTCTATTAAAAATTAGATAGAGCTTTAAATCTCTTGATCAAATCTCAAATTAACTATAAAAAAATGAAAATAGCCCTTAAAAAATTCACATTCTTTAGAACCTTAATTTAGAACCCAGAAACGCTCTCTCCCACAAACTACTCGTATAGAGGAAAGTACATCAAGGTAGGGAATTTTTTATAACGGGCAAAGTTTACACAGGAAAACCACCATACTACTAACGAATATTGATAACAGCGAAAAGTAGTGGAGCACTTGAAGAAAAAGCCATTATTCCCCTAGGAACTTCATTCAGACTTCCAAATAATTCTGGAAACTGCCAATAGACCTTAAAAGATAATAAATTCTTAAATATTAAAAGAATGCTTTATTTTCATACTCGATATTGAAGCAATAGGCCATAATTGGTAGGTTCCGCAAATTCCAAATTAACTATGTCCCTGTAAGAACCAAATTTTACAGTCAGTTGACATAGAACTCTCAGCTAAACCACTACGTCATACTCACAACCTCCATATGGGTTTTAGCACATATTTAACTACCCAATGCCTCCACGATAGAATCTAGAAGCAACTAGTAACCACACTATGTGAGCCTGTCCTTCTCATAAATATATTTGTTTCAAAAACTTTCTGAGTAACTGCTATCACATCGCCTAGGTCCAAGCTTTCAATGCATTGTCCACTAAGTATACAAATCGATAACACCCAAGTCACTTACAATTAAAATTTGGGATGGGGAGAGAGCGTTTCTATGATCGAAATCAGGGATTTAAGGGGTGTGAATTTTTTAAGGGATATTTTGATCTTTTATCTTTGGACAATTTGAGGTTTGATTAAAGGATTTAGAGTTTCATATAATTTTTAACCAAAAAACCAATGAATCTTTTATCCACTTTAGTAAATTAAAGAGAATTTTGTGTAAAATTTAAAAGTTTAGAAGAATCTTTTACAATAAACCCTTAGTTTAGGAAAATTTTGTACATTTTAACTTATTTAAAAATATGGAGTTGTCTTACTAATGACGTTAAAAAGAATTTTTGAGAAGTACCATGATTGGTGTTGTGTAAAGGGGATTTTCTACTATGTTAAAAGGATACAATGATCTTAATTGGATCTTTGATTCAACTGAAACAAAATCCACTACTGATTATATGTTCATTCTTAGAGATGGTGCTATCACTTGAAAATTATCTAAGTAGTCTATTAGTAAGGCTTAGTGATTGATAAATTTCTTAGCAAAATCTTTCTTTGAATATAAAGATAGTGCCTTTTATATTTTGAAATTGCCAAGGGGCAAAATATATACATATATATATATATATATATATATTGCAAAAAATAAATTTTTCAATGGTGAGGGTCAAAATATTCACTTGAAACATATAGTGATAAACTACTTATTGAAAGATGGATTGTGTGAAATCAAAAGTGGATTTGGCTTTTCCACTAACTAAACCCATGGGTAGAAGACAAATATTTATGAGACAAGTATTTAGAATATTAATAGATGGGACTGATTAATGTCCAATGAGATTAATAGTGATAATTGGTGATCCTCTGAAGCAGGTTCATGTAGGTAAGAACCAGTCACTATTAGTCCTGCAAACATTAATAATAAATTTTAAATCCCTCTTATAGTGTGTATAATGTATGAACTACTAATAAGAAGAAGATGAGTAAAAGCTTTTAAAGATCTCAATAGCTCTCATGGATAGCATATTAACATCGTGTACACTTTATAGAATTACTTATATGAGTTTAGAGTGGAGTTACTATGATGACATAGTGGTGAATCTTTAGAGCACTCATTAATTATCATGTATGTGCATGTCCTATTAGCACAAAACCTCATTGTTTAGCAAAGATATGTCTAAAATCTATAATCTGACAAGTGAGACCTCTAGCCTACAAAAAGATTTATTGGTTTATAAAAGCTATGTCTCACTAATATTTTTGTGAGTCAAGTATCATTTTGTTTAGATTTAATTCATAATATAAAAGACATTAGATCGATGAATTCACTTTATGAGTAGTTACTAGCAAATATTTTTCTCAATTTTTTAAACTCATATTCAACCTAAAACTAAAATAGTAGGTATTGTTGTATTTTATTAAATTATTTTGAAAGGTTTATTTGAATTTATAACTACTAACATACAATTTCATTTGTAAGCACCAATATCTCTTTTGAATCTGTAACTCAATATAAATTTTCACTTACAACTACCAACTACCCTTTTCTTATATAACTACTAAATTGCTTTTTCATGAATAACTACGAATAGTTATTTTTCCTTCCATAAAAACCATGGGCATATGGTGCTAGAGACAGGAGAAAAACTTATGCTCTACAAAAAACCCATGTTGTGGAAAAACCAACACTTTCCTGTTGGCTTGATTATTACTCTTATATATTACTATATTATTTTTGTTTATCCTATTATGAGTGCATATAATTAGAACAATTTGTTAAATTTTAAGGGATTGTTGAGTTTAACACTTTTGCATCTAAATAACAACAGAATAATTCTTAAAGACAAATATTTTTCTAAAATATGTCTCAGAGTATAAACTTAAAATTTACATACTTTCTATAACATAATCCACTTCAAGGCTCATATATATATATATATATATATATATATATATATTTATATAGAACAGTTTTCTCATCAGTACAAGCACCAGCTCTTTCTTCTCTAGTGTGTCCTTCAACCGAAGACTTAGTGGATTTCAGTGGTCCATACAAGATTGATGGAAGACTTGCTTCCTTACTAAATGAGGCGTTTGCCAAATATCCACATTAGTGGGAGTGGCACAAGAGATTTCACCCAAAGTATTGCAATTGGGGCTATGAGTCTTTGGCTGACATGCTGTTGTTCCTAACTTCCGAGACACCTAAGGCGATGAATGAATCAAGGCAAGAAGAATTCAGAAAACTGCATGCTGAATTGGAAACCTTTGGGTTTGAAGAAGGGTGGGTGGCATCCATCTATAGGAGAGTGATCAAAGTGCAAGTTTACAATGAAAGTTGAAGGAGTTGGAGTCACAAGAGATTGCCTTGATGAACTTAAGGTCGACAATGGGCAGAATAAGGGATAATCTTTCCAAATATGACACTGCCTTTGGCTTTTAAAAGCCTCTTATTAATTTCAAAACATGTTTCTTTTGTTGAAAGATTTGGCCAAATGCATTTAATTACTTTATATTTGGTTGGCTGGTGGCGTCCTATAGAGAGAACTTCGGCATGATATTTGTTTACATATTTTCACTATGTACTATCAATTGTACTTGTTTTTAACTTTGGTGATGCTTATCGTATTTAGATATACTAAAAGTAGAAATTTTAAATGAGTTCTGTGTTACTTAGATTCCCATGGATTGTACTGGCCCCTTGAACCCGTTTTGTATGTCTCTGCGAGGCCCTTGAGTCAATTGACATATGAACTATCATGGGGTCAGAAAGTAATTCCCCTTGTCCAGAAGGACCAGAACTCTGAGCAGAGACTCTATTGGTCATACTCCATTTCACTTTTTTGTTCATACTCCATCTCTTTCTCAACTATTATTTGGGCAGATTAAGAAAATGGTCAAAATTAAATAACCAAAAATAGCCTGGCCTATTGTGGCGTGATCCCATTTTTTTCAGAAGCTTTTTCCGCCATTTACGTTGATGACAGATAGAACTAATAAAAAGTACAAAAAAATAAAATATACATATAAAATATAAAATATGTGGTCTCACTTTATAGCAAAGACTTGCTAGGCAAGTTTTTTTCCGAGAGAGAGTTACGACAATGGGTGTGGGACCCTCACTACACTACGGGTAAAACTTTACGTCAATCAAATGGGTAAGTCACGTGTAGATTCAAATTTTTTATCTTTATTTATGTGAACTAAAAAATATTTTCACTGTAGATTTTAAATTTTTAAAATTTTTAATTTAAATGAATTTATTTTTATAAGAAGAGTGATATTATAAATTTTTAATTTTAAAATTTTTTAAAAATTAAATTTATAATTATTAAATAATTTTAAGATATTAACATTATTTATGCTAAGTTTAGAATGCCTTTTAAATGTAAATGTAAAGATAAGTCATACAGTGAAATGATAAATGTAAAATTAATATAAATTAATTAATTGATAAAATTTTAAACATTTTAAATAAATTATTATACTTTAATTTAAATTTTATAAATAAAAAATTTATTTAAAAAATATTATTTATTTAAATATTTTTAATATTCAAAAAATTAATTTTCATCCACTAAATAAAAGATATTTTAAAAAACAAAAAATTAATAAAAAATTAATGAGAACACTGATTTTAATTTCAAGTTATCTAAATCTATCATGCTTTTGGATATAGGTTATCAAATACTAATTTTTTTCCATTCTTGTAGGTCTTGTTGGAAAATAATTTAATTTATATTTTTATAATTATTTATTCATAATTTACATATTTTAATTAAATATATTAATCTTCTTGAATTAATAATTTAATTTTTTTATCTAATTTATTATATATCATCTTTTTAATTTTATATGAGATTAAATGTAAATTATAAATAAAGATTTTTAAAATGATTAGTTTTTAAATATTTTATGTGTGAATGTAATATAACTATGCTTCTTTGCTGTTTATGGGTTACGTACGATACATAAAAAAGCAAAAATAGAACGCAAAGAAAAACAACTTGAAAAGCAAGTGTCAGTCTTCGTTTTCCAAAAGGGAAAAACCGAAGCTAAATAAGATAAGAAAAATTTAATACTTTCTTTTTTGCAAAGAATTTCTTCACAATTGCACAGTATGTACCTTAAAAGGTAATATGTTTTCCAATCTCCAATAGCGAGAAGCCAGCCACCTCAAATTTCCTTCTTCTTTGTTGAAGGTAATCCAAATTATTGTCAAGGCTGCCACAATAATTCAGGAGAGAAGTAATTCTAAACGGATTTTAATATATGTATAAATAAATTTTATATATTAATTATATAAATTTTTATTTTTGTACTCATAAAAAATTTTTAATTTTTTACATAGAAGACTGTATTAAAAATAACTTTTTTCATTCCAATTGGTAAAACTTACAGCTGCTATGAGCCATCTCATACGAGTCTTGGTCTTTTTCTTTATCTGTGATAGTTATACTTTTTCTTTTAGTACAGGTAACAATTTGTTTATATTTTAGGCCTTATTTTTCTCTCCTATTTTGTCATCCCTTTAAATACGCATTAAATATGTATATAATTTTTTTATATACTTTTACTTTTTTATATTTTTATTTTTATTTTCTTTTAAAAATTTTTTTAGACATGTAGAGTGTGTCTTTAATATTTCTCTTTAAAAGGTGCCAATTAGCCAATGCCATGTCATGGTACTAGGTATGTAAATTAAATAGATATGAAGTAATTGCCCCATCACTCAATAATTATATTATGCTTAATAAAAGTTTTTTTTTTTAATTACACTTGACCCGATCTCAAATTTGGACCAACGACCAAAATATGCATAAACTAAACAATTTAATTAAAACTCAACTAACCATAACTTAACCTTTATATATTTTAAATGAGTATCAAATAAAAATTTCTTAACCTAAAATTATATTATAAGACCAAATTTTTACATAAACCTAATTGAAAACCCAACTCTACAGACCTTTAATGCTAATCATACCCTGTTTGAGGTGACCAGCAATTAAGAGTAATATGCTACGTTGCCTCAGAAAACGACCTTAGTATTATACTTTTATAAATTAAATTTTATTAAAAATTTATTCAAAAAAATTTATATTATTAAATTAATAAATTAAATTTTAATATCAATACATTTAATAATTTATTTTAAAAATAATAAATTTTTAATAATACAAATTTAGTGAAGTAAGTCTTCTCCAAACCAGAGGTTATAGGATAAGATTAAAGTATATAATTATTGGAAATTAACTATTACAAATTATATGAAAAATTAATTTTTTAACTTTTTATTTATATTTTATTTTATAAAAATATTTTAGAAGAGTTCCTTTAAATTCTTTGATTAATCACAACCAAACTCGAACGTCAATGGATGGTATGCTATTTAAAATAATTAACATACTTTTTGAGGTGCAGTAATTATATATTATATTCTTAGGAGTAATACTGAAAAATATAAATTCATAGGTATCATTATTAGGAAATATAAAAAAGCAAAAATGGAAAAACAAAGAAAAATAAAAAGCATCCCTAACAGTTATCCTCTTAAAAGCAGAAGAAGGAATCGAAAAGAATAAAAAAGATGAAATAAACTAAAAGAAAGAAAGCACCTGACTCGTCGTCGGGGTGCACTTAAGCCTTGGTTGTCTTGAATTTTTATCCATGTTAAAATAGGACAACAGTTCATCGGGAATATAGCAGGTTGTCTTGGTGGGTATTTCCAGGATGATTGCGTTAAATCAAGATCATCGCCTTCCTTCATCTTCGGTTCAATCACAAGAAACCCACCTCAAGATCAAGGGCTTCTGTCTCTTCATTGTGCAAGAGCGAGTGCCAAGGGAAAGAGAAAAATGTGCGAACCAGAAATGTCTTTGCCGCTCACACCACCCCATTCCCAACCGCCACCCCATTTCCAAGCTCCTTCCCCTGAGCTTACAACCCTCCTCAGTCACAAAATAATTCGAAGAATGCAAGCTGAGATCTGCTACCGATGCGGTCAACAGGGCCATTGGATGCACTATTGCCCCTTTAATTCTCCCACACTAAATCCAACGCACGCACTGTCACTGATAATTCCTCTTGTACGAAGATCAATTGCCGTTGCGGTCATGGGTTTTGTGAAGTTAGAACGGCCCAAAATGAAAGAAACAAGGGCAGGAAGTATTATGCCTGCCCCATCAAAAGGTTACTTCCATACTAACATTTAACACACTCAAGTTTCTTCTTTTAGGGTCCTGTTCATCAGTTTAGTTAGTAATGGTTTTTTTTTTTTAAGCTGAATTTGTGTATTGTTTTAGGGAAAAAGATGTAAAGACTTTGTTAAATGGTGTGATGATGAGATCACCGAGAGTGATTTGCATCCTCCACCCTATAAAGTATCCAGAGTGTAAGTGCGGTGCTGGAGTATGTCGAAAGGAGCAACAGAGCAGTGGCCCAGACGCGGGTAAATATTACTTTGCTTGCCCCCTGCGAAAGGTATGCTAGATTGCTACTGGCTACTATCCATTTTGTTAATTACGTCTTAATCATATTGATGGGCTCTGTTCATTATCTTTTTTAATTAAAAAAATTATGTTCTTGCTTTTTTTTTTTCTCGATTTTCTGAGGTTGATCGTTGCATTTGACTACAAGTCTACAAGTAGAGATTTCTAATCATATGGTCCCTGTATGTCGATACATGCAAGGATCAATTACTTTTACTTTATGAGAATGAAGAAGTTACTAGTGGATAGCATTGACAACCATTGTACAGAGGAGTAATTGCTATAGCTATGTGAGTTGGAAATTATCGATTACCTAGGGAAGGATTAAATATGCACTGCTCAAACTTATCTTGAGAAATATTCTCAGTTCAACTACTGGATATATCCTTTAGGAATTGTAAAATGCCTCATCACTTTTAGAATAAACTGAGAAAGGGGATTAATAACTAATGGGTAAAGGCAAGTGCGACCTGTTGATCTATTCTTCTTGAATTCTTAAGAATACCACTTGAGTTTTGTTTAACCGTGTCTAACATATGCACGTGGACATACATAGGAACATGCATAACATTTAATGAGCCATGAGCTCATGATTGCAGCATAATTGTGTTTTGGGTGTGTATCATAGGATAGGATCATATGCAAATGAATACCTTTTTAAATATTTGAAAGGGCATATACATATGTAGTATTGACACTTGATAAACATTCCTCTGCAATATTTTTCTTGAACTTGACAGGGGGTTTAGCTCAAAAAATTGAGAGGATTGGATTTCCTCTTGTAGAGTAGAGCAATGGTATGACGAAGAATGATCATCTTGTAATTGTGCTACTGAGGACTGTTAATAACTTTTAAATATTTAGAAGATTGTACTAGCTAGCAATAGTATTGATAAATGAATATCTTTGCGATTTATCTTGTAAATATATAACTCCCAGTCCTGTGGAATCCATTTTGGATCCGCCATGACTTATTTTCTTTCTTCTTCCAATTTTTTGTTTTTTTTTAGGTATATCAAATCAATTGTTAAACAGGGCCTTGGAGCTTGTTGTTACCATTTGTGGGAGGATGCACTGCTAGAGACCAAAAGCATTGTTCCTGTCCAGCAGCAATCTTGTCAGAGAACACTTCACGACTTCTGGGAGGGCTACCAAGTATGTAAAACTAACAATGATGATTTGGGCAAAGAAAGTGATCTGCAATCGGAGCATCCCAAAAGGGTGAGAATTATGGATGATTCTCAGTGCTCTCCAATCATTGCTTGACCTGAGCTCCCAGCAGGAGAAGATACAGTGCTGAAGGCAACTCCGAAGGAGATACAAGAACATGATGGAACAGTAATGCTGTCAACCCCTTCCAATCATGTTGGTTTCCCAGAATTTGATGTTCCTGATGATTTCACGGGTCTAGATGTGACTAATTCAGTGTCATGGAATGCTTTAGAGGAGAGAGCGCATGCATGTCGCTTGTCTGGTATCCTGTATGGTAACACCTTCCAAGATCTATTGTCAACAGGAAAAGTTTCTGAGGCGGATTTTTACTTTTGCTGATGCATCTTTTGGTAGTATATTTTTCCAGTAGCCTGTTTATTTTTCAAATTTCTGTGCAGGGATGTGCTTTTCCCTTTCACTCTTTATGTTGCTCAGCCATTATAAGATCCAAGTGACATTATCTAAATTTTAGTCTTTAATTAGATTTCAGAATATCCAATGGGAGAGGTACAAAGGGCTAAATAAAGTAATCACATTTTATTTTTATTACCTATGGTTAAGGCCGTTAAGTGGTATTAGGTGGTATACAGAAATTTGAAAAACAACATCTTTTAGGCATTTTTATTGTCTTTCTTGATATTCAATAGCTGCCTGACATTACTGTCATCTCAACTCATAACAAATTTAATTTTGAGCTCAAATTTAATTGTGTTCAGTTTTGTATTCCTTTGGCTCTTGATCATCAAACTAAAACTTTTGACAGTATTCTAAGAAAGTCTCTTAGAGATATTTGTGTGAAATTCTCTTGATCCAATTGCAGGTGCTTTTGCAATGGGTTGGTTAGGCTGGCTTGTTTTCTTCCATCCAACTAAAAACATAAAATTTCCCCCTCCTCAGCGATTATTCCGATGTAAGTATGGTTTGCTTATATTTTTTTTATGGGTTTATGCCCCTCTTTTTTTGCGTTATTATGCATTTACTCTCTCTCCCCCCTTTACAGGTGTTTACCCATCTTCTGATGCCATAGGTCCTAAACAAGACTACATTAGTAATTGTCCAGCTGTTGTATCTGACCAGCTTGTAATTAGCAATTATAGTCAACATGGACAACTTTCCAATGGCTGCCATGCTGAGGTTCCTAGAGATGTAGTTAGTTCCACTTCGTCACCAAGCAGTGAAAGAAAGCCAATGTCCAAGGGACAAAGGCAACGGCAAATGGTACTCTTTGCACAGCGGCAACTTCTGATGGATTTTGAGACCTTAAATCCTCTTGACCATGAGTCCATGAGAGAGGCAGCAGAAGCTACATTTGATGTGTTGGATAATTTATCAGTTGACTATAAACAATATGCTGAACATGTCTGGGAATTCATCAATTGTGCATCATCATTGGCTGAAATTAAAAAATCCATGGAAAATTACCTTTCTCCGCAGGAACGCATTCAACGTTATGAGGAGGAGAAAGTGAGACTTCTTGACATCTATTCCAAGATCAAAGCGTCGCTTGAACTATCTTATCAGCGCAGTCAATCGCTTCGTGAAGAAGCCTCTCATCTCAAGGCCATGCTCCATCATATAGAAAACCAAGTAACCTCTTGTGAGTTAGAGACATCAAAGATGGGAACTAATCTTGGTGAGATAAGTAAAAGTATATTAGAAGTTGAAAGGAAGTTGGAGGCTGCGGCTGAGCAAGCGCAAGTGGCTAGAAAATTGAAAGAAGAAAATAAAGTCAAACAAATTGCTGCCAAAGTAGCACTGGAGAAAATTAAACTTGAACTAGAGAAATGATGTTACATATTTCTCTATAGTGTGTAAGAATTGCTTAATATGTATTTTAATTTTTCTTATATTTTATAAAATATGTTTTTATACTTTTGAATTTTGTGAAAATTTTATAAATTATAAAAAATTTTACATGAGGCCATTTCTATAAATAAGATCAAAAGCTTCCCTATAATTTTGATTAAAACAAATAAACCCTTAGACTTATTAAGGGATGCAAATCATCCCTTCCATCAAATTGACTTTCAATTACCACCACCTTCACGCCTCCATTTCTCCCGTCCGTAACCCCAGCCTACATTTCATATAAGCTTGACCACCACGCAAACGCGGCTGAGTTGAAGTTATAACACGCAGCGGATCATTTCACTTCTGCCATCGGTCTATCCCCTTCACCATCAACATCCTTGCTGGATTTGAAAACGAAAGTGTCAAAATCATTGCCATTTTCGCCATCACTTGAGAAACTAAAAGTTGTATTATCTTTCCAGAACTGCTTGACTTTCAACATCTCTGGTAAAGATAATAAGATAATAAAATGAAGAGATCTCCTGCACCACAGACTCCTATATTTCTTTGTAACAACCCTGCGTTTATATGGTTCTGTTGCTTTTGGAAACTTGGAGGTTCAACGAGGAATAATGCTGTGCTTTCAATGACCCATGAAGGCACGAAATAACATTGAGTATGAAGAGGAATCAATAACAAGAAGTTTGCAAGCCTAGCTTTACTCTTAGTTTTTAAGATTCAATTATTAATTTTTTATTTGAAGACTTAACTTTTTAAAACACTAGCTTATGGGCAATTCGTGAACCAATTTGCATTGAGGGAATCAAAGATTAAGTGCAGAGCCCTAATTTCTTTTTAAAAAGCCTCTGTTTTTACAAAATAATTATATAGAGTCCTCTATAATTACCAAAGAATTCAGTAGGCATATTCATCTTTTATTATTATTAAAACAAACCTGTCCACAACTTGACCACTAACCATCCATGTTATTAAGTACATCTGACAAAGGGAGTCGTCCACCAAAGAACGTCATCCATGTTATTAACTTTCTTCAATGGTTCATGCAAACAGAGTCGTCCACTAGAGACCTCAATTGGCAATTGAGCGCCAAGAAGAATTCAGAGGGCATGATGGGTCATTTGACATGGAAGCAGAGAGGGAAACATAAGTAGCAGGGTGGGTCAGATCAAGTGCGGGCAATTTAACCGCCATTATCTCTCAGGGATTCAAGTTGACGAATTAAATCAGGTTTCAAAAAAGAATGGAACTTATAAAGTGGTTAAAAAAAAAAATTCAAGGCAAAGATAAAGATGAGTTTGATAAATTACGTAGGTGAAATGATTGTCCCAGTGAAAGTTAAGAGAAATACCCGCAGTGTGTTTTAATTAATTTTTAATTCATAAAAATTCTATACATTTTTAACTTTTTAAATATATAAATTAGGGACATACCCTTTAACAACTCATAAGTAATTTGATCAGTCTAATAAAATTTATTTAGTACCATTATACTCTTCTATACAATAAGAATGCCTTTAAGAAAACTTGTTTATCCCCCTTGTAACTCTCTTAATAATAAGAATGCCTTTTTAATATCACAACAAAATGTAATCCCAAACATACAAATCATTAATTGGATTCCAACAAAAAAATTAATTAAAACATTCATTTGACTTAATTTTTATATCCATAATTTATACACACCACTATAAAAAGGTGCCAACATTTTTGCTTCTATAATTTTAAATATAAAACTACCACATCCAACTGTTGAAATCAAAATTTATATGCCTTCACTTGGCAATTCATACAATTATATAGTCATATAATAGTAATAGTAATTATTATTATTATTATTATTATTATTATTATTATTATTATTATTATCATTATCATTTTCATTATCATTATCATTATCATTATCATCGTTGTTTTTATTTGGCACTTTCATGCATGTTCAAAACAAGACTAAAATTTTAAATTCTTCTCATAGTAAGCCTTGAAGGTAAAGCACTCATGAATAATTTTGTTTACTATAGATGTATAAATTTTCATGTATTACATTCAATAATTTTATTCTCAGAATAAGAGTATTAGAGCAACTCTTTCAAAATATATACAACATTTCACAAAATATTGCAATCATCTAGTCCCAAATATTTTCATTAGTAAATAAATATAATTCTCAAACTAAAATTTAGAAAGTAGAATTTTATTCTCATAATATTTGACTCAATTTGTCAAAATAAAAGAAAAATGTTTGAATACACTAATAATATTTTCTTTGCCACACTTGACTCATTTTGTGAGATAAACTAATGTCAAAAATTAAACTAAAATTTTTTATTTAAAATATACATAAACCTTTTAAACATCCACCATAAAAATTTTCACTTAACACTTTAAATTAAAATAAGCAAAGTACAAACCTATGCAATTCATAAAGGAAGAAAAAATTGTTTTAGTGCAAAACAAAAATCAGCATATAAAAAATTAGAAGAATTAACTAAATAAGCATGTAGATTCAAATATGTAAGTGAAAATTGGAAGCATACTCATTCATGACAAATTGAATATTTAATATAAATAAATCATGATTATAAAAGCCTTTGCCTACCAAATACAATATTTTAGTCATAACAAATTTATCAAACTCAAATGAGATCTTAACAACCCCCTCCCCCAAAATGACAAAAATTAAATTTTGGTCTAACATTAAGAACAAGCAACACAATATTGAAAACCAATGTCAAACCAAATGTAAGATTCAAGGGAACTTTACTTTTTCCTATAACTTTTACAGTTCTTGATTTTCCAAAGTAGATGAGCTCTTTTTCAATTCCTATTGGTGAGTGGAGGTGAAGACATCTCTATTACCACTTATGTGCCCAATAGCATCAAAGCTTAATACTTAATCTTTCACATCAGCGATCAAAATTAATTTGAGAATAACCACAATACTTTTTCATCTCCTTCCATTAAATTGTCTTTGGCTTTAGAAGATTGCCATTGCTCACTCTCTTAAAATAATGGGGTATTGGCTTTAGACTTGTAATCAATATTCATTGTACTAAAAGGAAATTTTATTGTGCCTCTTGTAGTGTGGATTAACTTGC
Organism: Dicorynia guianensis; assembly: GCA_037013595.1. Lineage (NCBI taxonomy): Eukaryota > Viridiplantae > Streptophyta > Magnoliopsida > Fabales > Fabaceae > Dicorynia > Dicorynia guianensis. The sequence continues at coordinate 12,442,140 of JASUAB010000007.1, forward strand.
ACCATGATAACCTTTGAAGAAATTAATTTTGCATCTGCAACTAGTGCCTCCTTCTCATCATTCATCTCTCAATGTTAATAGTTTTCAAGACAAATTTTTGTTGCCAACATCTGTAGCAGTATATTTCATAGGTTTTACTCCAAATTGATTATGACTCATTGCATCCATAATGTGTCAAATGTGTGGCATGAGAGAAGACAGTAGCAAGGGTGATGACAGCAACAACAAATCCATTGTTAGATGTGGGAATAGGCTGTTAAAATCTATAGAGGTGATAATCCTTAAGATTATTATAGAAAGTATGTGAATTCTAAGTTTATAGTCTAAAAAATGTTATATGAACAGTTATTTTTAAGGATTATTCTGTTGTCCCCTAAGTGCGAAGGCTTTGAACATGGTAATCTCCTATAATTCCACAGACTTTTCTGATTATGTGATGTAACAGAAACAAGATTAGCAGAAATAATAGATTAATATATGAAAGAAGTAATCAAGCAAATAGGAAAGGATTGGTTTTAATACAATATGGCTTTTTCCTAGAACACAAGTTTTTCTCTTCTGTCTCTAGCATCATATGCACATGGTTTTTATAGAAGGAAAAGTAAATGTTGGTAGTTGGTAGTTATAAATCAAAAGGGTAGTTGGTAATTATAAATGAAAAGGTATGTTGGTAGTCATTGATTCAAATAAAACCTTTTAAAACAATTTAATAAAATACAACAAATTAATCAAGGTGGCTTTCAGAAACATATACATTAATGATGGATTACTCTCATTGCTCACATAAAGTTAGATTACATAATGTAATTACTATTATATTAAAACTTGTTTATTGTTGATTAGATGTTAATCTTTCACTTTTGCAAAGACTTCGGTATTTGCCAACCCCCTCCCCCCCCCACCCCCAACCAAAAAAAAAAAGCAAAAGGAAATTCACAATCTTTTGTTCTTTTTTTCAGCAAAAGATATTCATAATCTTACTAGATCTATTATTAACATTCTTGGCGAGGCATTTTTTTTGTTGAATTGAAATGTAGCTAGAAATAAACATACATACATATCTAAATCTGTAATTGTTTAGTTGTTTCTTGGTTTTGGGAGTCAGCCCCTTCTAATTAGAAAAAAAATTATAGTAGATCAAATTCCACAAAATAAGAATAACAATAGAGTATAATACTAGTTGACAGCGGTTTGGTTGACTTTATAGTATATCAAATTCCCCAAAATAAATTTGGATGTCTCTAATTCATCTTCGCATCAGTTTGCTCGACTTTCTCTTATTCTTCAAGTTTTCTAGCCACTTGTGCTCCCTTAGCTACGGCCCCAATGCTCCTTCCAACTCTAACGCAAAGAGCATGACGAAAGTTAAAACAAGTACAATTGCTAGTACATAGTGAAAAAAATGTAAGCAAATATCATGCCAAAACATTATAGGACGTCAACCAAACAAAGATCAATTAATTAAAAGCATCTAACAAATTTTTCAACAAAAGAAACTCACATGTTTTGAAAGGGCAGACATTTAAGAGCCGAAGACCCTGTCATATTTGGAAAGATCATTCCTTACTCTGCCCAATTCCAACCTTACATTATTAAGTTTATCAAGTAAGGCAATCTCTTGTGACTCCAACTCAGCCAGTCGTTTCAACTTTTCATTGTCAACTTGCACTTCCATAACTTTTCCATAGATGGATACCAACCACCCTTCTTCAAACCCAAAGGATTCCAATTCAGCAAGCAAATTTCTAAATTCTTCTCGCTTTGATTCATTCATTGCCTTAGGTGTCTCGGAATTTAAGAAGACCAGCATGTCAGCCAAAGACTTATAACCCCACTTGCAATACTTTGGGCGAAATCTCTTGCGCCACTCCCACAAATGTGGGTATTTGGCAAATGCCTCATTTAGTAAGGAAGCACATCTTCCATCAATCTTGAATAAACCACAGATATCCACCAATTCTTCAGTTGAAGCGCACACTTGAGGAGAAAGAGGTGGTGCTTCTACAGGTAGTACTAATAAGAAATGCATTCATTAATCATTAGAGTGATAGCAGAATTATATGAACATGCTAATCTTCCAAAATTAGAAGCAGTCCCAAATTAAAAGAGACTACTAACTTAGACAATTGTTTCAGAAATTCACAGTACCTGAAGTTGGGATGTCAACATTAGACAAGGACCCCTCTATAGAAGTTGGAGATTGAGAAGTTGGTGAGCAAGAAGAAATTAAGGCATGAGGCACCTCCATATAATCAAAGGGTCGCAATTTTTCTAATGCTGAACCTTTAGGAGAACTATCATCTGCACGTTGCATGGCATCATTTGCATGATTCAAAGGTATATCAGCTTGTTCTGGAGTTTCAATGGTAACTTCATTCTCTTCCCACTCTACTTGTTCGTTGCTCAAAAGTTCAGTGATCGATCCTTTTCTGACTAACTACTAATTAAGAAGAACAAGAAGTAGAAAGGTATAAATTAGTCTTAAGCCACTTTCATAATTAATAGACTTTTGCCAAAATATTTTTACAGTAGGATGTTTTATGTAGAGGAAAAGCTAATTAGAGCTTGGTGATGGCCCTCTCACTTGTGAATCAATTAATGCAGCAGCCATTGTAAGTTTCTCTGATGTAGGAATATCATTTCGAACACCTTCCCTTATTGTAATTTCTTTGGTGCTCTATGCCATAGAATGAGATACATATAAATTGCTTAGCAAAATCAAAAGATAATCTTGAGTTATATAAAAGAAAATGGAAAAATGAAAAATTAATTTTATACTATTTGTAGACATTGGTATTTTTTAAGGAAGTAATGGTGATAAGCAATAAGAGAGAAAAAAAGATACCTCTATCAAAATTGATGAATCAATTGGAGATGATTTCTCTTCAATAAACTGGGCTTGTGGAATTATAGGACAAATCGATTCTTGTGTTTGTGACTCTTGTCTTCTTTTAGTTTCTGTATCCACTATGAAAAAAACATATATGATTTCATGCAAAACTAATTTTAATTGTATTGTTTGTGCTCATATATCAATTGAACAAAGTTACCTAACATAATTTGATTGGTTTTGGCCTGTAAAGGAGGAAGTTCACTTTTTGATGTTGCTTCTATTCCTTCTGAGTTTCGGTCTTCAGGGGCCTTTGGAAGGTTAGAAATGATTTCCAAATCTAGGTTTTCATTGATGATTTCTTTCATTTTACATTCATTGTTGAGATTAATATCTTGAAGAGATCCTAGCTCTAGAGGATTTTCTTTATTATCATTCTCTGAAGAAAGAAATGATCAGAAATTATCAACAATAAGTACATAAATTGCACTAAATTAAATGTAGTAAACACATGCATATGATGTCTAATTTAAACAAGGAAAGATATAAAAGACATTGGGTGTGGGAGAGAATTATGACTTATTAATCTAAACGAATTAAAGAAATAAGGCATTATATGATGAAGGGAGAAACAAAATAATAGACAACTGTGTCCAATTGGAGGACAAGTTGTTGGTTGAATAGACCACTAAACATCTTTGGCTGAAGAACACACTAGAGGAGCAAGCGTTGATGCTTGTACTGATGAGAAATGCATTCATAAACATGTTGGTGTTCCAAAATTAGAAGCAGTCCCAAATCAAAGGAGACCACTAACTTAGACAATTGTTTCATAAATTCATATTACCTGAAGCTAGGATGTCAACATTAGAAGAGGACCCCTCTATGAAAGTTGAAGATTGAGAAGTTGGTAAGAGAGAAAAAATTGAAGAATGAGATGCCTCGGTAGAATCAAGGGGCTGCAATTTATTTACTGCTGAATCTTTAGATGAACCATCATCTGTAAGTTCCATGGCAGTATGTGCATGATTCAATGGCACATAAGCTTGTTGGAGAGTTTCAGTGGTAACTTTGCTCTCTTCACACTCTCTTTGTTCATTGCTCAAAACTTCAGTGATTGATCCTTTTTTGAACAACTGCTGAGAACAATAACAAGTAAGAAGGCATTAATTAGTCTGAAGTCACTTTCTTAATTACACTTAATAGTATTATGCTAACAGTGTGACAAACTATTTTTATATGAGGGCGTGTTATGTAGTGGAAAAGCCAATTATATATAGGTTGATAATGGCCTTTTCACTTGTGAATCAATTAATGAAGCAACTATTGTAAGATTCTCCAATATAGGAATATCATTTCGAGTACTTTCCTTTATTGTAATTTCTTTAATACTGTGTGCAACAAAATGAGACGTATATAAGTTGCACATCAAAATTAATAATAATCTTGAATTATAAAAAAGAATTGAAAAAATGAAAAATAATTTTATATCAAGTTTGTTGGGATTGCTCCACTCATCCAATATTTTATAAGTAGTACTAGAAAGAATTAAAAAAAAAAATAGATACCTCTATCAACATTGATGAATTTTGAAGCGAGCCTAGCTCTAGAAGATTTTCTTTAATTTCATTCTCTGAAGAAAGAAATAATTAGAAATCATTACCAATAAATTCATAGATTGTATAAATTCAGAAATAGCAAATGCATACAAAGAAAGATATAAAAGGACATTGGATGTGGGAAAGGAATATGACTTATTAATCTAAACAAATTAAAGAAATAAGCCATTATATAATTAATGAAGGGAGATCCAAAATAATAGACACCTGTGTCCGCTGGAATAGTAGTTGTAGTCAAATTGAGTTTTGGACAATCATGCACGTAAATTACACAAGCTTTCTTAGGCTGCCACTTGAAACCTTCACGAGGTTCTGGAATGCTTGGCAGTTTTGCTTGCAACTCAACAAACTGTTTCCCTTCTTGAGCGCAAGTCTCAATTTGCACAGTCACATCGCCGAAAAAGGAGAAGAAATCTTCTAGCTCGAAGGCTTTATCTTTGGTGAGATTTAGTTTGCAGAGCACGTGGGTTGCGGAGAAAGAGAAAAGTCGCAGCAAATTGTTGCAGTGGTGGACCATAAGTCCTTTCAAGTTTGGGAAGCACACTAGTTGAGAACCATTATTCAACGTGATTTGATCTTCTAATTCACTGTCCTCCATGATTTGCTCCAACTGTTCACAGTTTCTTATATTTAATCTTGCCAACTGCGGTAAGCATCTTGAAATGGAGGCTGAGAAAATAGCTCTTAGTTTATTGCATCCAAAGACATTTAAATATTCAAGACATTGGAGACTCAAGACCTGTGTGGGTCCTTTACATATATAACTTAGCTCAGGTAGATTGTCCAACGTCATAATATGTAATGCTGAGGTCACTGGTGGTGCATTGATCGGATGTTCTTCAAGATGAAAAATGCATTTTATAAGACAATCGCTTAAATCGAGCCGTGATTCCTGCACAAATCAGATGTTGCTTATCAAGTTCATCTGCGCAAGTCCATATTTAGATGTTTGATGCAGCAATATAACGGATGATTTTCAAAAACAAAAGACAAAATTCATTTTATATGTTTAATACAAATCAAGATTTTATTTTTCTTATTATTTCAAGTTCTGAATTTCATCATGTGCACAAAAGAGTGGATAGATTGTTCATTTCTGAGTCAATCAAGCGTTCTCTTTCTCTTTATGTTTATTCTTGGTGATTTTCTCTTTATGGTTATTTGGTTTCCTTTAAAGCAATTTATATCTTTTAATTCGTGATGAACGTAATCGCATTTGTGCACCATTTGGAATATTACCAACGTCTTTTCCGTTTTCCTACAGGTTGTATACATTATTTTTAAATACATGCACTGCGTATCTAATTTTAAAAAAATTAAAAAGTAGTATAAAACTTTTGATATAAATAACATAATTAATTATATTAAATACTTCAAAAGTAAATCTTTAACTTTATAATAAAAACAAAGAATAGAGTGCAATTCTTGATACAAATATTTGACAAACAAGAATTTTAAAATTTTATTATAATTTTTATGTGGATAAAATAATTAATATGATGTCAAATACCTAATAAAATGAGTATATGTTACAAATTCGTTAAAAAGATTATAAAATGGAGTTTGATTTCTGATTAGATATAGCAATAAAGTATATCTTAATTTCTAATAAAAATGCTTGTTAATTTAAAGATAATTGAAATTTATAATAGCATCATATTTTAGTAAGTAATACTTATAAAATTTATTTCAGGTTTTATGTAGATAAAATAAATGAAACTATATATTAGATAATTAAAAAGAAATAAATGTTCCAAAGTAGAGTTTGATTTCAAATTGTACATAGAAATAAAATTTAGAACAAGTAAAATAATAGATTAAAAAGTTTAATTTCTAATAAGAAAATATTTGTTAAGTCTCAGAATAATTTGGATTTTTAATATAAAGCGGTACGTGGATAAAAAGGTTTTTTTGATAAGGGTATCATAGGTTAGTGAAAATTTTTTACTTTCATGCTTTTATAAATAGTATAGAAGAATAGATTCAGACACATTCATTACATGTGGCATCTATTAATATTAATTATGAAATAATTAATTATTTGAATTGGATGAGAAGATAATCTATAAAATTAAAATTGATTTCAAAGATAAAATATTGTTTGATGAAGATTAAAATAGTTTCAAAAAGATTTAAGAAAGAAGAGATTAAATTTTTATAAAAAGGATTTGAAAATTTTTAAATTAATTCGATTATAATTAAGTTGTACTTTACCACATAGAAATAAAAAACAATAATTTAAATAAATATAATATTTTTACTTATACTCTCTTAGATATGATATAAATATAGGTTAATGAACTGATAAGCAATAGGAAAAGGAAAGAGTGTACCTTGGGATTTGTGAGATCCACATCCACTCGTGTAGCCTCCAGACAGCGTATGAAATAGCTAATGCGGCTCATCCCTAACTGTGAACATATATGCACCCTAACTCCCTCCAAAGACGGGCATCTCAAGTGAACATTGTTAGGGCAAAAGCTGATCATATTTGGTAGATCAATGAGAGCAATGTATTCCAAAGCAGGGAAGTCAATGTGGATTTCATTCTGATTCTGATAACATACTTGATCCTCCCCAAGGTATTCTCCCAACACATATTTTAGCTCTGGAACTTGCCAGATGCAGATAGTATCCAATTGTGCCAGGCCTTTAGAAAATGTGGCTGGGAATATAAATTTCAATATCTTGCAATCATTCACTTCGATGTATCTTAATAGTGGGAAGATGGAGCCATGGCTTTCATGAGCACGATGGCCTTCCATATCTGTTACTATGAATTCCAGTCTTTCACATCTTGAAATTCTCGATGTTTCCAACGAAATCCTTTGAGCAGTTGACACAGTAAACAAACTAGATAAATTTGAACAATCATTAAGCTGCAGGACCTTAATGTTGAACAATTCTGATGATTGCCTTGAGAGACATTGCGCTGTGTGCAAAGGAATTAGAAGCAATTTTGTGTTTCCGCTTTGCCATGCCTGTAATTCATATTCAGAAAAAGTACTTTTTCATATAACTACAAAAGCTTTCATCGAAATAATTAGATATTATAATAATTAATGCAAAGATAATTGTTTACCTCTTTTCACAACTTAAATTAACTAAAATATTTTAAATTAAAAAATTATTTTCATATTTGAGATAACATTTTTATTTAAAATTAACAAATTAAACAATATTTTAATATAAAGTAAAAAATAAATAAACATAGATGCATATTAATTTGATTTTCTTCATTTAAAACATTTTATCTCAAAATAAAAATATAAATTCATAATTTTTGTACCAATAAATACTCCTTTCATAAAATATAGTTTTTACTTACACCTCATAAAACTTAATTGTGACTCTTAAATAAAATGAGGTCCATTCATAGATGTGAGACCCACTACATATAATAATAATGAATATATATTCTAAACTTTTAATAAAATACTTTTGGGAGAGTAACATTACTTTTTTTGTACCCTAAGAATTTTAAAGGGATAGTTTAAGGCAATGAATTTCCAAAATCACAATAAAATAATTTATCATTTGAGGCACTAAAAAATTAACCAGAAGAGAATTTCTTGTGTAAGAAATATCTGAAGTATAGAGGAAAGGTAATGTGTATGGAGAATTTTCTAGAAGAGAATTCTCAGTTGATTATGTCTATGGCCATATATATTTGTGCTCTTCAGGTCACAAGCAAATTAATATAAGATGTAGACAAAGAAGAGTGAGTGAGTTTAAGAGTAATGCCGTTGAGGCATCAGGATCTAGCTCTCTTACCACTGAATCAAAATCAACTTCATACATGTTGATAAAATTTGGCAATTCACTCAGACTCAGTCTTGTGCTTGGCAATGAAGGAAGAATCGTCTCCTGCAAGTTCATATGTAAAAGCTCACCTTGCGCCTGATTTTGGCCAAATATGAATTTCAACTTTGTACACTTCGATACTTCCAACACTTCTAATTGCATACCACCTCTTGAGGCAAAAGAGATTGGAAATACAAATTCCAGTGCGTCACACTCTCTAAGCTTGAGAGACTTTAACTTTGGGAGTATTAGAGTGCTATTTTGATCCTGGATATGATCATTGTCATCCTGACTTATTTCATGATCTCCTTCATTGATTTCATTTTTCTGATCATCTATGATAATGTTCTCTAGCTTCTTGCATCCATGTATTTCCAGTCTTTCTAAGAGCACCAAACTTCGAGCAACTGAAGCTACAAAAAGAAATGTCAGCATAGGACAACCTCTCACTTGCATGACTTTTAGTTTGCAGAAGTTCAGCTTCCCTCTAAATATATTGTTCAATTGGCTACATCCATCTATATTTAACTCTTCTAAATTTAGGAATGAGTCACCAGGTGGTGGACCACGGCACAGTTCTTCCAAATGATCCATATCTTTGACTTCCAGCTTTACCAGCTTAGAGAAGATGGTTGATGACGCCCTTGACGAAAGATTAGTACCGTCGATAAGGCACTCTACGTGAGAACAAAATTCGAGTTTAAGCTGAACTAACTCGTTCATGCCTCCTATTGCTTCAACTATGTATGGGCTGAACAATCTATAATCTTCCGGTATTTTCTGCAAATGCAAAACTTCAGCTCTTTGCACAAGATCTTTAACTACTTTATTTGAGGTCCAAGCTTCAAAACACCTAATAGATAATCCTCTATATATCAATTTACCCATTGCCATCTCTAGTCCTGTACTACTGCCTCCTATTTCTATACCATATCTTTGCAATGTAGGAAAAGATCCATCTTGAACAAAGAAATTTGTAAAAATTTCTTCACCATCGCCCCATTCACAGCCATCACTTGTATATACATCAAAAACACCCAATTCCTCCAATTGTGAACATCCTCCAATGATTTCATAAGGATTTTTTCTGAATTCACAATTTGATAAATACAACAATTTCAAGCATTTGAGCTGAATAATTTCACTTGGCAATTCATCAATCACACAGTAGTGCAATTCAAGAGTCTCAAGTCTCCCTAAGTTTTTTAGCAAAGACAGTTCACCTAATCTCCATGCTCTCAAGTGTAGAGTTCGAAGATTTGTTAATAACTGGATTGATTGTTGCAACGATGGATAATTATGTTTGGACAAATTTCTGTTCATCAAGACTAGAACTCTGAGTTCCTTCATCCCTCTGAAGAATTCATCTGGTACTTGCTTGTCATACCCTCCAACTCTATCGACTAAGAGAATCTCAAGCTTGGACAAATTCAATATTTGAGGATAGTCTCCCATCTCATGGCATCCTAAATACCTTAGCGTAGTTTCTTGCAAAATTGCATTCTTTCTCAGCTCATTGGGATGCTTGTTGGACCCCTTTATCACCTGAATTTCTTTGTTTCCTATCCATAAGGCTACATCACGAACCAAGTCATGCATTTTTACACATTGTCCTTCTTTAGCTTCCAACAACAAACAAGAATCTATTAGCTTGTTTTTAGCTGCGACCGCTTGGCTCCTTGCCCTTCTATAGGAATTCACCACTCCAAATAGGCCTAGTCCAATCCCAAATCTGGTTAAATCCTCCACATTAATATTATAATCTTCTGGGTAGAAAGAGCATAATAGGAAGAGAGACTTGGCCTTTTCATTCTTCAAATTATCATAACTTAGCCGCAAGCATGCATAAACCTTCTTAAGATCATCATCAACGTCATCTAATGATTTTGGTTGCCTCAAGGTTTCTAAAGCTACTTCCCAATCATCTATAGGTTTGTTCCTCAATGTACTGGCTACAGCTGCAATGGCAACAGGTAACCCTTTGCATTCATTGGTAATTTCTAGTGCCACATTCTTCAAGGCATTAGATGATTCTTCACTAATGCTAGCATGCTTCTGGAAAAGACTCCATGACTCATCATTGGTCAAGAGAGACAGTTCAATTGGTTCTTGGCAATCCATCCCATTACACACTTCTAGGCTGCGGCTAGTCAGGAGAACTCTGCAACCCTTGGGGTTGTTGTCATATGGAATTCCTACAGCTTTAAAATCAAGTTTCCCCCAAACATCATCCATAATTATAAGAATCCTTTCACCATTGGTTAATCTCAGCCACAATCTTTTTGCTCTATCTGGTTCCTGAACTTCCTCAAATTTCAAGCCTAATGAGCTTGCAATGCTGTCTTGAATTACTCTAGTATCAGGAGTACTTGACACAACAACATATATGACCTTGTCAAAAAGCTTTGATTTCTCAACTTGCTTTCCCACCTCTGTTACTAAATTGGTTTTTCCAGATCCACCCATCCCATACAATCCAACCCTAAACCTTTCACCTTTGGTCAATGACTCCATAAGTTGCTCATAAGCTGCTTTTCTACTCTCAAAATAAACAAAGTCATTAGAAGCATAGTATTCCATGCCAGGAAGAGTAGCAAGGCGAGAGAAGCTTTTGAATTGACTATTTGCATTGAGTTCTATTAGTTTCTGTTTCTTCTTTACTAGCTTCTTACCTAAGTGATATTGCCAAATGCAATTAGGACACCATGCAAGAAAACATTTCTTCTTTATTTCTGTTTCCTTTTCTAGCTCCTCTGTCTCTATTATGTGCCTCTGTACGTCTTCCAACCACTTCTGGACAACACAATCAATCTTCTCAGTATTGTTCTTTGCATTTACTGCACGTTTGTGTATGCTTTCCTGAGTTGATTTCAGCTTTTGCTTTTCACTTTTGAAGTCTTCAACGATGTTGTTGAAACAAAAGACATAACGAGCTTGGTGTTTTGTCTGAGAATATAGATCCTTTGCAATGTCAGATGCAATAGAACCCACCACCTCCATAATTAGAAGCACATATAGGAATAACCTGATATAGAATTGAAGAGTCAATCACATGACATGGGAATTAAGATATATATTATTCTTATAAGTTATTCTTATAGTCATAAAAATTGAACAAGACGAAATAAGTGGATAAAACTCAAGCACTGTATAAATACTTTCTCTACATATACAAATGAACAGGCACAGATATGGACTAGACCTTTTTATATTGATCTGAATAAGAAAATAAGAATAGGATGAACTATATTCTGATAACATCTCAACTGTTAAGTCAACCAAATTAATTCAATTAATAAAGAAAGCATTAATCAGAAAAGAAAACAGAGAAGAGAAAGACAGTTTTGTAGATAGTTAACTACACTCGATTTTTTTTCACAACTGCACACTACGGATCTTGGAGGGTAATCTGTTCTCCAATAATCTCCAACAGCAGTGAGCAGCCACCACAATTTCCCTTCTTCTTTCTTGAAGAAGATCGACCATACTGACAAGATTGAAGACTTAGTAAGGGAGAGAGTAATTAAATCACTTAGTGCTGCTGTGGGCCGTTTCATACAAGCCTTGACCTTTTTTTTTTTTTTTCTTATCAGTAAATAATCTTACTTTATCATAAAGTTTGCGTGTTTGGTTTTGCTTTTCTTTTTGTGATTTTTTCTCCCTTTCAAGTCGCTTGCTTTCTTTAATTATATTGTTAAAATGGAAAGGATTGTTGCGTAAATTTATTTCTAATCTTGATAAGATTTAGGCTTCAAATCAAGTGGCCAGATTTGGTGAGTCTATGCCTGATTTATGGGATTAGCAATAATCTTTTTCTTTTATATATCATATATATTCACAGGGAAAATCTAAAATAGTATAAGAAAACAAATGTTGGTATATCTTTACTGCCACTGCTGTTTTTAAGGTTTCCAACACGAGCTCCACTTTAGCTTCGAATCACAGTGATTCATCTTCATCAAGCTGCTGGAAGCTAGAAGTTCAACATTCTAAAAGTACAAAAGCTTCAGCATCTCAGAGATGTTTGAGAAACTAAACCAATGATTATAGGTGGTGGCCAACCTAAAATGCAAGTCTTGCTTTTTTATTTTATTTTAATTAATTTTCCTGTTATGATATTCAACTACAACTACCTTCAGTTAATATGCAGATCACGATTCATAACTACTAAAGATGACTAATGATTCTCTTTCTAATTTATAATATCTATAGTTTAAAAAAGATGCACAAAAATAAAGGAAATTATTAAATAGTCTCAAAAACAGTAAAATGTTTATTTTTTTTTAAAATATCTTTCTATAAAAAGATATTTTAATTGATCATTTAATAAAAATAACAATTTTAATAGAAATAAAATTAATAAAAAAATTAATGTTATTTTAATTTTAAAAAATAATAATTAAAAAAAAAATAAAAAGATTAGAAAGGTGAACCAGAGAAAATAATATTTACCAAAGGCATTGTGCAATCCAAAAAACTCTCATGCATTTAACATTATTCCACACAACACTGACCACAAAAAGGGGTAAGACAATAATGTTGAAAAGTCCAATTTTAGAAAGGCGCACATATTTTTGTGGTTATTTACTTACCACTTTTCCAAAATTCCTTGCGCTATGCCGTGCAATGCAATTCTTGACAATAACGACAATCTTCTACGCCATTTTGGAGCGAACACCTTTTTTCTGCAACAAAATCTGAAAGTAATATACAAAAGTGAGCTATAATATTTCTGAAATAATTTACTTATGCATTTAGATTTACTGATCCTATCTGTAATTCAATATTTCTGTATTTTTTGATATTTTATTTGAAGTTAAACATAAAATATAAACAAAAAATAAAACTAATCGCTGAAGAAAAAAAATAATTTGCATCTATTAGTGAGAATGACTGAAGAAGAAAAAAGAACAGAAAGATGTTTATAAACAACACCCATAGAGAGACATACCTCTCCCAAAATATTTTGTAATGGTAATCTCAATCCTTTTCACTTCTGAGCTGCAGTAATTTTTTTTTCCTTTGTTGAAGATAAAGAAAGAAGAGAAGGAGAATCACCAAGAAAAGCAAAGGAAAAATGTGAGGTAACAAAATTATAAGCAGCCGCACTGATAGTAGAATGTAAATTTTTTAGAAAATTGAAAGAAATCATCAGATACCAATTTGACTTTATATTAACTGGCGCACTTTTTATTTTTATTTTTTATTTTGGATAGAAAATCGAGTATTAAAGAGAAAATCGAAAAGAAGACTTAAAACATAAGAAGGAAAAACAGAGATGAAGTAGATTATTCAAAAAAAGACCTATGTCGATTTGTGTGATTGGATTTTGTACTAAAAGCAACGATACAAAGATGTTAATGAAGAAGCAGGATGATGATGAATGTCAAAATGCAAACTAACCAAAATAAAAAGAAAAAAAAAGGAAAAATCTATGAAAATGAGAATCAACAGACAGAGACTTACCTCTTTGACTGAGCTTTGTAGGTCTTGCCACAAATTCTTCTGTCCTGCGATGCCACCTTAGGAAATGGTAAAAAGCGCGCTGAAGGAGAAACTAAAGTAACTATGGAGCCTTTCGCCGGAGTTGTGAGAGGGCTTAATTAGGGCAGATGTAATGTCAACTGTGTTAGTCTTTGTTAATTGTTTTCTCCATTAGCTCCTGATCATTTTTAATTCCCTTCCGCGTGAAGCGTGCATTTTGTCTTTCTTTTTATTTTGTTCGTATAGTAAAGGGGCCCAAGGTCCATGCATTTTGTCTTTTTTTAATCATTATAACATATACATAATATAATTTATTAAATAAATTTTATAAAATAAAAATAAATACTTAAAGAAAAAATAAGAATAAAAATATATTTATAAATAATAATTTAAATATAAATATTTTATAATTTAATTTATAAAATTTAATAAATTTATTTATTAAATATTGTGAAAAAAATAATAAAATTAAACAAATATATGTTGTATTGGTTCAATTGGCCTTTGGGGGCTGACAGCAAGACTTGAATAAAGATCTCAATAATGATCAATCAAGCTTTCAATTAAAACTTAAACCGCCAACACCCTAATTCAGGTGATAGTTAGGTGTTGTTTGAAATTAAAGATCTCAACAAATGAATAAAAAGATGAGAAAAGTTGCTTTGATATTACTTGTAAAAATAAAATATTCACTTTTTTTTATAAAAATTATTGAATTAATTAAATTTTATAATTTAATTTATAAATTTTAATAAATATAAAAATTAAAATTTTATAAAATTAAAATTATGTGAATAAAAAAATAAGAAAATTTAAAAATAATAAAAAATATTAAAAATAATAAAAAAGATGTGGATGCTTTCTTTTTTGTTTTAATAAATTTATATTTTTTTATTTTATAAGTAAATTTAATTTATAAATCTTAATCACTTATCCACAACATTGATAAGACTGCCACAATAATTGAAGAGAGGGAGCAGTTGCAAATAGTAACACTTACTACTGCCGGGGCCATTTAATACAAGTCTTGGTCATGCTTTTTTATCAGTAATAATTTTACCTTTTCCACAAAGTTTGCGTGTGTGGTTTTGCTTTTCTCTCTCTTTTTTTTTTAATTTTTTTCCATCCCCTCTAAATTGTGTCAGTGAGCCAACGCCATATCGTCCCTCTTTTTGGGGTTGGCTGACAATTGTGCGTCTGCTATTCTGTCTTTTTTCATCCCCTTTAAACGGTGCCAATCAGCCGGTGAGGCTCTTTTCGGGGTGGCCGACAATTATGGGTCCACCACGTTGCCTTAGAATACGAGTATAAGCATTTGATTTTATTTTTAAATTTATTAAATTAATAATAATACTCATAAATTTAATAATTTATTTTAAAATTAATAACATTTAATAATATATATATATTTAATAGAATATTTTTTTTAAAGTATAAAGTGTAGAATAAGATGCAAAACACACAATTGATTAATTATATATAAATTTTATTTTTATTTTAATTTTTAACATTTTATTCATATTTCATTTTATTAAAAAAAGTATTTTAGAAGAGTTGATTCAAATTTTCTCGTTAACCATACCTAAACTCAAACAATAAACAATGGTATACTATTTAAAATAATTAATATGCTTTTTGAGTTACAACGATTATATATTATATCTGTAGGAGTAATATTGGGACCATTAATTTATTGGTAATCAGTATTAGTCCGTGGCACTCCATGAAACTTCTCTAATGTCGTGCTCCAACAAATTACGCTTCTGAATAATGGGCTCTATATTATTCCAAAAGCAATGGGCCCTATCGGTTGGTTCAGTTCGGCCCATTTGTCTGCGTTTTGCACCAAAACAACGTAACAAAGAATATTAAGAGAACTTTTCTAACTCTGTCGTTTAGGAGTCCTTGTTATTAGGGGAACTCAGTTTTCACTTGAATTGCAACAGAAAGAGCAAAGGCTTCTGTAGCATTTCTTTCAACTTTTAAAGCCAAACTAATATATGGAAGCAAAGCATCCCCTAGCCATGAGAACCTTTCCTATTTTAGATCTCATCAGATGCGGTTATCTTCTACATGTTCAAACAACAATGCCACTGCTTAATGAAACGAGGATGTCTTCAGTTCTATGCTTCGGCTCTTCAACTAAATGCTAGTTATTCATGAAAATGAGGATGCAGAGTACAATAGTATATAGTTGGCAAAGAGCCCCTTAATAAATGCTAGTTAAGATTGTCATGCGAAGAAACCAAGGGTAAACGGCGGATTGCCCTTCTGCATCTGTTGCCCTGCAATATTCCCTCAACAAAGTGGACTCCGCTTTCTATGTTACAACCCATTATAAAGAAAATAAAAAGAATTATGTTCAAATCATTAGGATTCATTGTTGAGATAAAGTCCAAACAGTTTATACTCGATGATACATCCAGACAATAAAAATATATAAAAAAAATGTTCCTAGTAATTTGTGTATTTTATGAAAAAATTTATAAATTATAAAATAAGATTATTTTTACTGAAAGGATTAAACATGAATTTTAATAGAAAAAATTTTCCTATGTAATTAACAGTATTTTTGACAATTCTATCAAATTTACTATTTATGTATGGGTATTTCAACAATTTAAGATTACATGCAGCATATATAAAATGTAAAGAAGGTTAGTGTAAGTTTTAAAAATAAAAGAAAATTTGTGTAACAAATACAAAAAATATGAGAGTTACAGTAATTTAATCTTGTTGACATTATTTTTATTAGTTCTATTTAAAATATCATTTGGCAGTTGTATACATAATGTTTGTGTAATAATACATATATAAATAAATTTTAACCAAATTTTATATATACTCTTACATTCTCCATCTCCTTTCATTCTCTTTTTCAATTTTTTTTTTATTTCACAACCTACGAAAAAGTGTGCACTCTAATATGAACATATATCATTTTTGTAATTTTTAGTGTTCGCGGCCAAAGATTCAAGCGCAAATGCGGGTGCCACTAATTTTACTGTCAATTTGTTTAACCAAGAATGGGCAAGGGGCCCAATCTTTTGACATGACTTTCTCTTTATCACTTTACATTTCTCATTAAAATCATCATTTCTACATATGACATCATTGAGAAGTGTAATTGCTAGGGGGGCAATTTACATCATAAATGTAAAAATATTTGTGATTCATATAATATTTATTGTTTGGATGGACTTAATAAAAAAAAAAACTTTTTATATACTATTTTTGTTTTAAGGGCTTTTATAAAAAGTTGTAGTTATTTTCTGTTCATATGTAATATTTAAGAAGTACTTTTGAGTTAAACAATTATTTAAATGTTAAAATTAAAAACAAACTTTTAATTTATAAATTACTAACAAAGATATATATAGCCACTAAAAAACATGATCTATATTACATCCAATTCATACTCAACTTCCTTCCCATGATAGAACACAAGAAGTAGCTGATATTAGTAAGTAATTTTAGAAGCCTAGCAATACTCAAGAACTAATTAGATTTCTTAAAAGAAGCATGACAAATCAATGGGTTTCCAAGAATCTCTTAATGTGTAGAAACAAAATGAACTAACCTGTCAAATCAACCCACCCCGCCTAACGTAAGGGGTAGGTTGGATTATTGAATAGTAAACTCATTTATTTGCAAGTAAATTAACCCAACCCATGAAACCCATGGGCTAATGCAGGTTCGGGACGAGCCAACCCACAGGTTTTTAATTGCAAATACTGAAGTTAAAATTACATCATTTTGACCCGCATAATGTAGAAAACTTATGACAAATGCTAGAAAATCTCAATTAGATCTTTATTTGGAGGAGCCAAAGCTTTAATTTCTTTTTTTTTTTTAAGATTTAGATGTATTGAAGTATTGGAAGATGAATAAGCATCATTTTTCAATCTTATTAGTAATGGCTTATGATGTCTTGGCTATTTATATTGCTATAATTGTGTCAGAATCAGTTTCTCTATTGTTGCTCATGTGCTTAACAAATATAGAAGCTGTACCCTTTTTGAAAAAGTTGAAACTCTTATTTGTACACGTAAATGGCTACATAGTTTTTGCTTCAATGGTAACATTGCTTTGTTTATAACTTGTTCATTATTTAATTTAAGACTTATATTCATTACGACAATGTTATAATCACTTTAATTATTTATTTGGTTGTAGATGATGATAAAGATGCAATAAAGGTTAAAATAACATTGTCAAAAGAAGGTTCAAATGCTCCTTATCAACTGCTTGATAAAAATGAAGAACAAGACAATGAAGATGATATGGATGATTACTTTTACCTATTTATGATAATTATTATATTGATATTATATTTTAATTATAATATTAATGTGTGTATGTTATTTGGTGGTGCAAGTAAATTTTAATTGGCAAGAGTTAGAAGTCAATTGTGGACTATTATTAGTATTATGGAGTTAGAATTTGATTGAGACTGAATATTTTAATAATAGTTTGTAAATTTATGATTTAATTTAAGACTTAATTAAAATTTAAATTATTATTTTTAATTTAGAATATTATGTTTGGATTATAATTTTATTTAATAGGATATTTTATTTGAATTTTAACTAATTTTTTCTTTTTTTAATTATTGATTGGTTGGCTCACTTAACCTGTAGCCCATCATTGGTTGGGTTGGGTTAAAATTTTCTCAGCCTACTAGCTATGCAGACTAGGCAACCTTGTCCCGCTTGATTACAGACCTACACAAGTTGGGGCTAGCTCATTTTGACAACCATAACTTCAAGATTCAATTGAGTACCCTTATTTGGTGCATCCATAGGAGCTCATTGACTCATGAGAAAAAAATTTTTTTGAGAGAAAACGACCAGAAAGAAAGCTTCTTCAAGATTTGTTGATTAGAATAAAAAACCATTAATGGTAAAACCTAATGAATGGTGTATTTTCATAGAGATTGTTGAGAGATTTTAAGGACAAATCACTACATTAAAGTTCCAATCAACTGTGAGGAAGAATGAAAAAGGGTGAAATTTTTGTGAGAAAACAAAATAGTACAACAAACTACAAATTGTTATCTAGGAATAAGACAAGAGATGAAGAATAGCTTAGAAACAATATGAAGATAACAAAGGGCAAATTAAGTTAGTCTAAAAAATTTTTGAGGATATTATTGTCCATAAAAATCATAATAGGAGGACCAGTACTTTTCTCTCCCCTCTATTGCACGTGTGTTTTTAAGAAGCCAAAAATTTTGGCATCAGAAAAAGGAAAAATTTGACATTTTTTTTTTCAAAATTTGACATTTTTTTTTCAAAATTCAACTTTTTTTGAAAAGCTTGTCCGAACACACTTTTGAGTAAAAATAAGCACTTAATGTGTATTTTATTGAATAAATATTTGTTTATATATTTGATAAAATATTAAGTATTTTAATATTATGTTTGATGTTTATAATCTAACTAAATGAAGAGACATGACTTTTGGATAACATTGATGGAAGGCTACCAATGATGTTTTAAAAGGAGTCTAATCCTCTCTCTACCTCTCATGAAACTTATGCTTGTATTCCAAAAAGAAAGCAAAAAAGACATAATTCTTAAAAGTAAGGTGTCTACACTTCCATTAGAAAGACGAGAGGAGAAGGAAGAGAAACCATACTGCCTGCGCTGACTACTTCTAAAACTTAAAAGTCTAGATGGCATAATATATGTCTTCTTTCTTGTTATCAAATGGATGTGAAATACCTGAAGTTCTAAGATCTATATATTTATGAGTATGCTAATTTATTATTTTATGTTTATCCATGAATCAAATGAGAAATCTTACATGTGGTAGCAAAGCATGGTTTATGAACTCATGTATTTTCATTTAAGGTTATAATTTTTTTCTTATCTAGAGATGAAAAATAAAATCACTTGAATGAATTCTTTTGCCATTTTCGCACAAGGCCATGAGTTCCTCTTCGTGGGTTTTTGGTGTATGAGAATTTTGAAAGTATATATAAAGGAATTGGCAAGATGATGAACTATTGGTTATATTGGATTGTAAAGGGATGCCAATGAGAATAAAATAAATAAATAAAAATGGTGGTTGAGTGCACATGAGAAGAAGACCTTTTACATCTCAAAACAAATTCTCTTCTTGTGCATAGATGTATGGCTTGGCATTAATTGCCCAAACCATTTGGGATGTTGATGGAATTTGTTTTTAATACTCCATTCTAATTGCCCAAACCATGTTGGGTGTTGATGGAATTTGTTTTTAATACTCCATTCCTCTTTTGAGAAATAAAAATGAAGTGGCCAATTTATATAAATTGAATAATTTTATGTTACTTAATTTTATATTTAAATGAATATATATTGGCACATTACCTTATGAATGGATTGATTGCCTACGTATATGCTCATTTTATTGTTCAAATATGATATATATATTGTATGCATGATCTTATGTTAATATAGTTTGTAATCACCAAAGTGGCCAAGCTAGAATCATTATATATCACACATAAAATAGTCATTTATTCATGACACTTATGAAATGCCTCTTCATGATTTGGTGAATAAATGACATTCATTGATCATTAGAACTTTAGAATTTTCCAAAGGAAAATTATTTGCTATCATTAATGAACATAACTGGAGAAAATTAAAGTTCTTTGATCAAATATATTATGTTCATCCAAATGTGCATATGTGTGTGGTTAAGAATTTTAATTTTTTGATAATGATGAAAAGTGGCATTTATTTATGATAGTATATTGCAGTATTATCTCAATGGTATGTTGTAATATACTCTTATGTTTTATCTAAATCTATAATATAATTAATATTGAGCACCTATGTTATATTTGTAGCAATTTCTTTTCATTTATAAGCTTCTTTTGTTACTGTATTTAATGGTTTGAACTTCTCTGAATGGAGTGAACAAGTCAAGTTCCACTTAGGTGTGTTAGATCTTGACAAGAAAGCCCACTACTATTACTAATTCAAGCAATAAGGAAGAGAAGTCCAAATATAAAACATGGGAACAGTTTAACAAATTAACCCTTATGCATATGTGAATGATTGTTACAAACTACATCAAGACTTCAATGCCACAAATAGAAAGTGGCATAACTCATGACTATCAAGTTTGATAGGTTGCTAGGTCTGCTAGAACATATCATTGAGATGACTAACATTATAGCAAGATTGAAGACTTTAGAAATGACTTTGGATGATTCCTTCCTAGTTCAGTTTGTCCTAAACTCATTTGCCTCCTGAATATGGTACTTTTTAAATTAATAACACTATTAAGGAGAAGTGAGATGTTAATGAATTGACTAGCAAGCTTATTCAAGAGGAAAACAAACTTAAAATTTAGGAAGTCATTTCATAAATTTCACTACTCAAGGAGTTGGTAAAGCACTTAAAGCAAAAGCCAAAAGTTTTAAGAAAAAGAAAATACCTACTAATGCTTATTAGACTGATAAGATGGAATATAATGATAAGTGTCAATGCTGTAGGAAAGAAGGATAGTATCAAAAAGAATGTCCTAAACGCAAGGCTTGGTTTAAAAAGAAATGTATTTTAAATACTTTTTTATGTTTCAAATAAAATTTAATTGATGTTCCTCACGATACTTAGTATCTTGATTTTGGCCTACTATTCATATATCTAATATGATGCAATAATTTCTTATGGATAAATTTGCTAAATCCTCTTTTATTATACATCAAAATATTGGAATTAAGTGTTATATGCTTAGAGAAAATTTAGCTTATTAGTAGCATAAACATTTAGGTCACGAATGCAAAGAAAGGCTAGAAAGATTAGTAAAGAACGAGATTTTTTAGAATCTAGATTTTACTATTCTTGGTTTATGTGTGGATTGTATTAAGGAAAAGCAAACCAAATATAACAAGAAAGGAGCCACGAGAGGCACTCGGTTTCTTGAAATTACAACACTAATTTATATGGATCTTTTGATACTCCATCTTTTAGTGGAGAAAAGTATTTTATCAACTTTATCAATGATTTTTCATGTTATAGGTATGTCTATTTGCTGAAGAAAAATCTCAAGCAATATATACTTTTGAAATATACATTAATGAGGTTGAAAGACAACTAGACAAGAAATTAAAAATTGTAAGGTCTGATAGAGGGGGTAAATACTATGGAAAGTATGATGAAACTTGACAATGTCTAGGTCCATTTGCAAAACTTCTTGAAAAATATGGCATGTGTGCACAATACACTATGCCATACATACCTCAACAAAATGTTGTGGTAGAAAGATGTAACCACACATTAATGGATATGGGTAAAAGCATGATGAGTAACTTGTCATTGTGGACATATGCATTGCAAAAAGTAATGTACCTACTTAACAAGGTTCCTAGTAAGGTAGTTCCAACAACTTCTTTTGAGTTATGGACAAATAAGAAATTTAGTTTGAGGCACTTGCATGTTTTAGGTTGCCTAGTGGAAGCAAGAGTTTATAATCCATATGAAAGGATGTTAGATTTTTAAATGCTTAGTGGTTACTTCTTTTGGTTACCAAGAGAAATCTAAAGGGTACACATTTTATTGCCCTTATCATAGTCCAAGAATTGTAAAAACCGAAAATGCAAAATTTCTTAAAAATGATGAAGTTAGTAGGAATGAGGAATAATGGAATATGGGCATAAATGAAGTTAAGGTACACATTCCTTTATCTATAAGTGTTTGTTCATCCATTGTTTGAAGCATGTCATAACAACACAAGACAACATTTGGATGATGAAATAGCCCTTGAAAAATCTAGCTCATAGAGAACTGATGCAAGTTCTTTGAGAAAATTTCAAAGATTAAGAAAGTTAGCTATTCTAAGCAATTATGAAACTTATTTGCAAAAATCATATCTTAACATTGAAACTACTAAAGATCTAGTTTCATTTTCACAAGCCATAAGAAGTGCTGAGTTAGAGAAATGGATTGATGCCGTTAAAGAAGAGTTAAAATCCATATATGAAAACAAAGTCTAGGATATTGTTAAATTGCTAGAAGGTTCCAAATGAGTTAGGTGTAAATGGGTCTTTAAGACCAAATTTGACTCAAATAGCAATATTAAATGATATAAGGTAGATTGTTGCTAAAGGATATACTTAAAAAGATGACATTGATAATAAAGAGACTTTTTCACTAGGCTCAAAGAAAGACTCATTACATATTATTATAGCATTAGTGGCACATTATGACTTAGAGTTACATTAGATGGATGAGAAAACAACCTTTCTAAATGGAATCTTAAAGAGGAAGTTTATATAGACAAACCTAAAGGTTTTCCAATTAAGGAAAAAGGTCAAATAGTGTGTAAACTTAAGAAATTGATACATGGACTTGAACACTCTTCCAAGTAATAGTATTTTAAGTTTAAGGATAAAATGTATGGAATCTTCCTAAACTATATCTTGATTTTAAATAACCCTCTTGAACTTTAAAATTTTGCAAGTAACCCTCCTTAACTATGGAAAACATGCAAAAAACCCCTTCTGTCAAGTTTTCTATTAAATTTTGGATGTCTCTTGGTCAAACTCCAAATTGACTAAAGGAAAAGATCAAAATACCTTTTGTGGGTTTCTCCTCCCTAAAGCTTTAGTGTGACAGCCCAAGAGAAACACCACAGGTAGAACAATTGCCAAAGTATCCTTTATGGGTTTTTCTTCATTTTCTTTTGTTGAACCCACTGTCATTTTATCTTTGCCATTCTTACCATTACATTGAGAGTAATAAACAAAATATTAAAAGATAGAAATAGAGGTGGGCGTTTATTGTTATTCTATACTCTTGTGCTCCATTATCATTTATTATCTCCTTTTTTCATTTCCAGCGTTGCTTTTGCTACTAGTCATGTCTTTTGAGTCAAGTGGTTCACATTCACCAACACAGAATTGGGCTCCTAGTAGCTTTGATAGCTTTTGATGCTACACAAGAGAAATTATTGGTTGCAATTTTTCTTGCCCTTTTGTTCCTTCTGTTTTACTTTTCTCTTTGTTTCTCCCTTCATCTATTTGCTTGCTTCCTAACTCTGATGTACTTAACTCCCTTTCATAGTTGATTAGAATCTAAGTGAATAATTTGGGTTTTGGGTTTGCTTTGTTGGTTTTAGATCTATGTTAAACATCTTGAATTATCAGTTGAATGCTTGGATAAAGAAGAGATTTTCCTAGGAATTGCTTGGAAAATTCTTTGCAGTCCATAGAAATAAAGACCTTCCAAGATTTTTCCTAAGAAGTTGATGTAATAACTAAAGTTGTGGGAAATTCATCAAAGAGAGAGAATGGAATAGAAAAGGATAGAGCTTTTACTCCATTCTACTTCAAGCACATCTAAATAGAAAAGAATAAGACCTGGATAAAAATGGAGTCAAATCTTCAACAACAGCCTCCCATGTTTCATGAGCATAATCACTAGTAGTAGATGATTTTTGGCTTGACATGGTACCAATCAGCTTGAAGTTCCTATTTTACAAATATCATTGACTAGTAGGAGTTTTTCATTTAGTTTAAGGGTATTTTGGTCTTTTTTCTTAGTATTTTAGCATTTGACCAAGGGACATCTAAAATTTAATAGAACCCTTCATGAAAGGAGTTTTTTTTTTTTGCATGTTTTCCATATTTGAGAAAGGTTAGTTGCAAAAATTTAAAGTTCTAGAGGGTTAATTAAAATCGAAGAATAGTTTAGGAAAGTTCTATACATTTTAGCCAAAGTTTAATAACACTTCTTTTGATTTTGAAGAAAATGTTGTTGATTGTTGCATATATTGAAAGATTAGTAGGAGCATATTTTTATTTTGAGCCCTATATGTTGATAATATCTTCCTTGCTACTAATGATTTAAGCATGTTGAGTGAGACAAAAGATTACATTTCTAAGAATTTTGATATGAAAGATATGGGAGAGATATCCTATGAGATAGGAATTGAATTAGTTTGTGATAGATGATAAGGAATATCAGGATTGTCTCAAAAAGCCTATATTGAAAGAATTCTAAAGAGATTTAATATGTTAAAGTGTTTCACTAGAATTATTCCAATTTAGAAAGGGGATAAATTTAATCTTATGCAATATCCAAAGAATGATATGGAATGAAAATAAATGGAATTTATCATTAGAAAGCTATAAAGAAAGTTTTAAGATATCTTCAAGCACCAAGAATTGCATTCTCATCTAAGGAAAACTAATCACTTGGAAGTGACTGAATACTTAGATTTAGATTTTGCTGGGTGCATTAATAGTAGAAAGTTTGCTTTTGGTTATTTGTTTCTTCTTGGACAAGTAACAATGTCATGGAGAAGTACTAAGCAATCTATCATTGCCTTATCCCTAAGAAAATATAATTTGTCCATTATGGTTGCAGAATTTTATTTCAGGACTTGGGGCTGTCAACACCATTACCAAGTCATTGAAATTTTACTATGATAATTTTGTAGTGTTTTTCTCCATAAAATGACAAATACTTAAGGGGTGCCAAGCTTATGGAATTAAAGTATGTTGTTGTTAAGGAAGAAGTTCAGAAACAAACTGTCTATTAAGCATATGGGAATAGATCTCATAATTGCAAATCTATTGATTAAAAGTTTATAACCAAAGACATTTAAGAAATGTTGACATGCAATGTGGAAGTACTGAATTAAAAAAATAATGAGTTTGAAAACAGGTTTAGGAGGAAAAAAATGGAATTGTCATAGAGTTAGATTGAAATGATAAAGTCGGATACTAAAGAAAATAGTTTGCATTTTATCCATTTAGGGACGATACACTCCCCAAACGTACATATAATAATTTCACTTTTAAAGCTAAACTTCCAATCAAGATAAGAAAAATATTGATGAAGAATATGTTTGTCAAGAATGAATACTACAAATGTATATACCCTGTCAAATACATACAAAGGTATTCATTTGCATAAGATCCTATCCTATTATATACACCCACAACACAGTTACGCTGCAATCTTGAGTTCAAAGCTCATTGAATGTGGCCGTGCATGTGTTAGACACAATTAAACAAAACTCATGTGGTATTTTTATAAGAATTCTAGACTCATAGGTCATCAGGTCACACTTGCCTTTACCCATTATTTATTCATCCCTTTTCTCGGTTTATTCTAAAAGTGATGGATCATTTTACGATTCCTAAATGATGAATCTGGTGGTTAGAGACCTTGAGAATATTTCTCAAGATCTATTTGAGCAATTCATATCTAATAGTTACCTTGTCGATCCTCCATGTACGAAAGTTTGTTTGCGATATGGTAAATAGCAGGGTGTTGCTGATACAGAAATTGCACCCCATGCATTTGAAACACTTAGCTGTAGCTACCAAAGATGCTTTTGCTGAAGGTGGTTATATTCCTAGATCAAGAGCTAAATTATATCTAAATTACGGCGTAGATTAAGAGTGACACATCAGTATCTTTCTCACTTTTGCTATTGGACCATTGAAGGTTACGTCAGCTGCATTGAATTATGATTGGGGGCAACGATTTGTTTCTCTGTTTTCTTTGTATTTATTCTTTTCTTTTTAGGACAATAGCGTGTAGGTAACAAGATGATGTATGACAAATTTGTCCGCTCTTTAAAGTATAAATAGCTTATTGAAAATTTATTTTAAGTCACTTAAGTATATGCGTTGCATTGTGCTAATGTATAACAATTTTGAATAATGATATGTGTTGGTGTGCCTTTATGTTTTATATTTACTTAAACTATATTATACAAGCGATTATTTCTCATCTTCTTTCTAATCAATTCTTATGCAAACAATTATTTCTCACCTTCATGCTCTTATAAATAAGGGTAATTTTGTTGGATCAAATTCATATTGATTTATATATATATATATATATATTTAGCAATTGATGATATATTTCAAGAATCTTTCCAAGCACTTGGGACAAAGTGATTGGTCTCCAAGGGTTTATGACTTTAATGGCAAAAGATTCAACGTAGGATGTGTAAGGATTATATATTCAATAAACTCTTTTTCTTTTTTTTTATTTCTAATGTATTGACGTGTCTAAGATTCCTGTTTTAATAGCTATATTTGTGATCTCTTTCTCATTTTTCCTTTCTTTTGCTGAATGTACAGACAAATGAGAAGTAATGGATGAACACAAGTTTTTATCAAGTTAGTGATGTGCCTATGCATACCCAAAACCCCGAATCTTCTTTTCTTATCCCAGCAAAAACTGAAGTACAGCTCAAAGTTTGGCAGTGCCCTTTCAATACTACATCTGCAGTCTTTGGAATGTTGTAATCGATTGCTCTAACCATAGTCTCTTACATATTTTTACAGATGTTTATCATGTTTTCTATGACCTTAACTACTACGAATGCTTGGCGATTAGAAACCCTTCTAATAATGTTTTTACTCTTTTATCATTCCTTTTTGGAAAAATGGAAATCGATTACTCTAATCTTAGTTTCCGAAATTTTTAAGAGAAATTTGTTATAATGCTTTTATGCATTTTATTATTTGTTTTTGTACTTAAGATCTCATTAATCACTTCCAATGCTATTTATTTTTATCAGTGAATACTGGTACTTTCCCTAACAATTCTTATTTTCGCAAAATTTCTCTTAAGCACTAATTCAGCATATCGTATTTGTGGTGCAACTGAAGTTTACGCTCTTCTTTTTTTTTTTTCCGTAGAGTAAATTACACTTCAACTTAAGTTTTTCTCAAATAATACTAAACATCATTTTTGTTCAAAACCTATAATCTATTTCAATTTGACTATATTAACTAACCTTCATCTAAGCGTCTTAAAGAAATATTCTTTTTCAAATGATTTAATATAATTTATATATATTTTTGACAATTAAACTTATAATTGCAAAAATTAGTTATAAAAATTTTGTATACTCTAAAATATTTTTGAAAATTAAACTTAAAAATTAAAAAAATTAGTTGTAGAAATTTCATACAACTCTAAAGATCTAAAAAAATTTTATTATAAAATACAAATTAAATTACTATCAATTTAGTACAATCACTTAATTTATTAGGACAAAAGTTCATAAACTTTAAAATTTAAAATACTAAATATTAAAATCTAAAATTTTAAAGTCAAAAATCAAAATCTTAAACCTAAACTCTAAATATGATATAGTATTAAATACTATCACACTTATAGTTTTAGGGCTTAGAACTTTTATATCTATGATTTTAGATTTAATGTTTTAGGGTTTAAGTTATTAAGATTTTAGTATATATGTTAAGGATATGATTAATTTTCTTAGTTTTTGTTTACTTTTTACCAAGATATGTAAATACAATATGTCAAAATACTTAAAATAAGAATAGTCCATCAAGATTCTCAGATGAATGTCAGTCAACATGAAAAAATTGGAGTGAAGTGTAACTTTTGAACAAAAATAAAGTTTAATATCATTTGAAAAAATTTCAAGGAGGAAAATGTAATTTTTTTTTTCTTATCTATCCATTCAGAGTGTGTTTCTTATTGTTTTTGGCATATTAATTTAGACATTTACACAATAAGGATTTAACTTAATTTGCAGGGTATTAACTAACTTCATGAAGATATATCCAATAGGTGAAAATATCTGATGCACAAACTAGATGTGACTGAAGAAAAGTGGATACAAGGAGTGTAAGAAAACTGCTTAATCTGACAAGAGATTGCTCTCTCTTCGTATAAGCTCTTTTGTAGTTCCCTTTTGCGCATTATATATCTTTTTTTGTGGAAAGTTGGCTTTTGCAGCTGAGGTTCCTCTATCTATTCTTTTCCTGATCTATTTTCAGTAGCTGTTAAAATATATTATCCAATTCTGCTCTGTTATATTTAATTGCGTCATCTGGATTCTTGTTTGATGTCCAACATATTTTTCTATTTGATAATTACGATGCCTACAAATGATTTTTGCATTTAATGATATTGAATGTGGGATGAGATTATTTACTGCAGGGTTTACAGATTTGGTCACCTGGTACATTAGTACATATGTGAACGTTGACCTTTGCTAAAAATAGATTGATCAGTACCTATATTTGCCAAACTCACATATATTGAAAATGTATAAGCCTTAGAGACTTATTATTTGGTTCTAGATGATGAAATGATAACATTTGCAAACTGAAAATGGTGCCATCCTTGGGAATCTTAGAGATTGTAAAGTTTGTGTCTTCCTAAGGGAATTTTATGAACTTGGTAAAATTGTTGTCTCTATTGTTATGTGTAATTAGTATTGAAACAATGAAAATCTATTTCATGGAAGGGTGCAATATTAGCGACAACATCGAAAACAACATTATTCCTTATTAATTATAAGGAATTTATATATCAGTCATCCATGACTATATTCGTGCTCTTCATTGGGTTGTTCCCTCATTTCCGGAGGTGCTCTATCTGTTCTGTGTTATTAAGGATGAGTTCTCCAACATCACAGAAGAAATCACCATGAGTAATTTCATTGCCTTTGTGGGTTTATCTTGTAATTTGTTCTTCTACCTTTCCCTGACCACTTTTGTCTGTGCTTTTGCCTCTTTACCTTTCTGCTGTCGATGGTCTAGAAGGAAACCTTGCTCCGTCTGACTATGTGGGAAGTTGGGTGTCGACTCTTTTCAAGTTTCTATGACCGAAAGCTCTTACGATTATGTTGGCATACCATTTCTTTTTTTTCAAATTATATTTACACTATATTTTATAATTATTTTGAATTAGTACTCTGTTTTCCTTCCATATCTTTCTGACTTCGTAAGTCGGGGTTCTGGTCCAAACAGGTTGGGTGCTTTCATTCTGTTGTTTAACTTTGTTTTAATTTTTTGTAAATATTATATAATTACAACAAATCATTATATAACCTGTATATTTCACAGCATATATGGCATGGCGTCCTATCCTTCAGATAAGCAGGTTGCATCGACCACTTCAATATACATAGGTTATGACACCCATGTGGCAACTGGTTGGCAGATTTTGGATGCTCACTAAGGGATTATAATGTTAATTGGCTGAAAGGCTTTGCTCAATCTTGTGGGAGCTATTTTGCATTTAGTGTTGAGGCCTGAGGAGTTTTCTTAGGCCTTCTTCTGGCTTGGGAGTGTACGTGTAGGAGGACATTATTGAATCGAACTCCCTAGCAGTTGTTAATTGCATTAAAAGTGGAAAGCACGTGAAGGCCAAAGACTATCTTCTGTTCCAGGAAATTAGCAACCTTGTGAGGTGGATGTGGGAGGCGGAGATACGGCATACCTGGTGGGGAGAAAATGCGTGTGCAGACTAGCTAGCTAAGCATGGAATTTCAAGGCAACATGGGACTTGTATCTTAGATGTTCAACCCAGGGAAATGGAATTTTTGCTCCTTGCTAATGTTTTGCGAATTTCTTCGCATAGATATGTAATTCTTTAGTTATTTTTTGTTTTTGGGCGTCAACCCTTTTTTATTAAAAAAATCATAATAGTATATCAAATTTCTCAAAATAAGTGTCACAATACCAATATGACATGGAGCATTGATTTGAAAAATATAAAAATTTTGAAGTTGTTATCCATCTAAGTTGAAATTATAAGATTGGATACCAAAATAAGGGATACGTGTTATAGAAAATACTAGTTTAAGAGTTGATTATATATAAAAAATATATTAGTATCCTAAAAGACCTTTTTAATGGTATTTTTATAATTTTTAAAATTTTAAATTGTGCTTTAAGTCATGCTAAAAAACTTATTATTTTTTATTTTATGTGTCCCATTATTAGCATTTACACGTGATCAAAAGTCATCCGTGATTGATGCAATCAATAAATGTCATTTAGAGCCATTATTACGGGAAAAGGTTTTGGTATCTAACTTGATTAAAGATTTTAAGAAGGGCATACTTAACGCCGATAAGATTTTTATTTGAATTTTTGAAAGGCCAATAAAGATGAAAAAATTCAACACTTACATTGATTTGGCCCTATCAATCACTTGGTAGAACCTGCAATAATCTTTGGGATAATTGAAAGCTAATTGCATTCACTTAATATCTTTAACAATCCATTATGGAAAACATTCAAGGGATGATGTTTGGATTAATTTTAAGAATTTTTTTTGGGAGGGCTTTCTAAGAAAAAGGTGATGAATTTCAACAACTATTCTAGCAAGACCGTGACAATTTCTTAGTAGGATCCATAGCATAAAGCCCTCAAAATAATTGAGAGAATGTTACATTCACTTATTATCATCGATATACATTGTCAAGAAAATTCCTTTAAATATTGATGAGGTTCGAAAAAGGTTTTGAGTTGATTTTTAGGAATTAGTAAACTGCATTGGAGTCTAACGATTTCATAGAAGGAACCAAAAATTGAGGAAATTAGGGTAATAGTAAAAATTTTGAAAACTAATATTTTTTTATTTTGTAATTCATAATTCCAGCATCGCCAATTTCTTGGCGCCAATATAACCTAAAATTATCCTAAGATAATTAAGAGAGCCGTTGTATTCACTTATAACTTCCTTAAATCCATCACTAAAAATTCATTGAGAATTTTTGAGAATAGAAGCATGATGTAAGAAGGATTTTTTACAGGAGAAAAGGTTTATGGATTTACAATATTTTCGCAAGTTTCCTAAAGCCCCTTTTATTTTGTATATTTTTGGCCTTTAAATTTATTTTTAAGTCTTACTAAATTTTATGAGCCCAAAAAGGGGTTTTAAATAGTTATTTTCGGATAGGGGTATGGGAGAATTCATGGAGAATTAACAAGAAAACTTGGGAACCGAGACTCACATAGGGTTATATGCAAAAAGTGCAAAATTTTTAATACGGAAAATAGAATGCAGAACTTGAATTACAGCAGAATTTTAAAACAGAATATAGTGTGCAGAAATTGGATTGCTACAGAATTTTAATTGCAGAATCTAAAACAGAATACAGCATGCAGTGCAGAATTTGTTACAGAATGCGGAAACAGTACGCAGAATACAGAATTTAAAGCAGAAAATTGTGCTGTTTTTTATGCAAAAAACAGTGCAGAATTTTGATGATAGAATTTATGCTGAATTTACTTACAGAATTTGATGTTGCAACATGCAGAAAACTTAATTTAATTGGAACAGAATGCATGCAATATTTTGTGCAAACTTTATGCACATCAAAATGCAGGATTTAAATGTGGTAACATGCAAGATTTCTCATAAAAGCATATGCAGAACAGAAATAGTAGGGCCACGCTCGAAGAGCAACGTGGAAGGTTATGTTTTCAAATAAATTAGCTATTGAAATATAAAACGCACCGTTTGGTATTTATTTCTTTTGTTTTAGATAGTAAACATAGACAATAACATAGACATAATGATGTGTAACTAACAGGGCTCTATGCAGAATTTAAACATGAATAAATAGAATTTAAACGTGATTTGAACATGTTAAAGAGTACAGACTTTAAACGTGCTAAATTTATAATTTGAACATGGTGAGAACAATTAACATGACATCCTCACGGCTTGGGTTTAAACATTTATCTCTTGTTGATAATTTTCAACCTAAACTCCAATACTAAAAATTTATCTCTTATATTTCTCCTGATATTCCTTTATCTTTTCTTTTTACAATTATCCCTTATCTTGTCTTATCCCCTATGTATCTTTTCATTTTTGTTTTTCAATGCCACCTTTTATGAAAATACCTATGAATATTCCTTAGGCGCAATAAATAATATGATTAACCATGCAAAAGATAATCCTCTTCGTTTTTTTTTAGGCTTTGGGCTTGGGTCAAAAAGGTTTGAAGGTGATAAATTGGGCTCACAATTATAGGTTAAAAAAAGTTTTAGTTATAGTTAAAAAATAGGTCAGACAAAATATAATGTCTAAGAACAATAGTAAAGCAAAACCCTACTTGACAGTAGTTTGGTTGACCTTATAGTATATCAAATTTCACATAATAAGTTTGGTTTTCTTCAATTTTAATTTGATAGCGGATTGCTTGACTTTCTCTTATTCTTGAAGTTTTCTAGCCAATCATGCTTGCTTAGCGACGGCCCTCATGTTCCTTTCAACCTCTAACGCGATGAGAATGAACAGAGTTAAAACGAGTACGATTGCTAGTCCATAGTGAAAATATGTAAGCAAATATCATGCCAAAACTTTATAGGATGCCAACCAACAAAGATAAATTAATTAAAAGGATATGCCAATTCAACAAAAGAAACTCACATGTTTTGAAAGGACTAACTTTTAAAAGCTGAAGGCAGTACGTATTAGGAAAGATCATCCCTTATTCTACCCAATTTCGACCTTAAATTATTAAGTTCATCAAGTAAGGCAATCTCTTGTGACTCCAACTTAGCCAGCTGTTTCAACTTTTCATTGTCAACTCGTACTCCCATAACTCTTCCATAGATGGAGGCCAACCACCCTTCTTCAAAACCGAAGGATTCCAATTCAGCATAGAGTTTTCTAAATTCTTCTCGCCTTGATTCGTTCATTGCCTTAGGCATCCCGGAGTCTAGGAACAGCAGCATGTCAGCCAAAGACTCAGCCCCAGTTGCAATACTTTGGGCGAAAACTCTTGTGCCACTCCCACAAATGTGGATATTTGGCAAATGCCTCAAGCACGTCTTCCATCAATCTTGAATAGACCACGGAAACCCACCAAATCTTGGGTTGAAGGACACACTACTGTAGCAAGAGTTGTTGCTTGTATTGATGAGAAACGCATTCATAAACATGTTAGTGTTCCAAAATTAGAAGCAGTCCCAAATTAAAGGTGACTACTAAGTCAGCCAATTATTTCAGAAGTTCATATTACCTGAAGTTACATTAGAAGAAGACCCCTCTGTGGAAATTAGAGACTGAGAAGTTGGTAAGAACGAAGAAATTGACGGATAAAACGCCTCGATAGAATCAAGGGGCTGCAATTTTTCTACTGCTGAAGCCTTAGAAGAACCATCAACTGCAAGTTCCATGGCAGTATGTGCATGAATCAATGGCATATCAATTTGTTTGTGAGTTTCCGTGTTAACTTTGCTTTCCTCACACTCTACTTGTTCATTGCTCAAAATTTTAGTGTTTGATACATTTTTGAACAACTGCTCAGAACAATAACAAGTAAAGAGGCATAAATTAGTCTTAAGTCACTGTCTTTAATTATACTTAGTAGTGTTATGCGAAGAGTGTAACAAGTTGTTTTTATGTGAAAGTATCTTCTATAGTGCAAAAGCCAATTATATATATAGGTTGGCAATGGTCTTCTCACTTGTGAATCAAGTAATGAAGCAGACATTGCAAGAGTCTTGAATGTAAGAATATCATTTCAGACAACTTTCCTTATTGTAATTTCTTAGGTACTCATTGCAACACAATGAGATACATATAAGTTGCACAACAAAATTAATGATAATCTTGAGTTTTATGAAGGAATTGAAAAAATGAAAAATATTTTATATCAAGTTAAATGAGATTGCTCCACTTAACCAATTTCTTTTAAGTTATGTTGGAAAGAAATAAGGGATAGAAAGAGATACCTCTATAAATATTGACGAATCAACTAATAATGATGTCTTTTCTTTAATTAACTGGCCCGTAAAATTATAGGACTAATCGATTTTTATGTTTGTGACTCTAGTCCTTTTTTATTTTCTGTATCTATCAAACAAAAAAAAAACATATGTGATTTTATGCAAATGTAATTTTGATTGTATTGTTTGTACTCATGAATCAATTGAACAACGTTACCTCACATAATTTGCTTGGTATTGGCTCGTAAAGAAGGAAGTTCACCTTTTGATGTTCCTTGTATTCCTCTTGAGTTTGGGTCTTCAACAACTGTCTTTGGAAGGTTAGAATCAATTTCCAAATCAATGTTTTCATTGACGATTTCTTTGATTCTACAACCACAGTTGGGTTTAACATGTTGAAGAGATCCTTTCTCTAAAGGATTTTCTTTGATTTCATTTTCTGAAGAAAGAAATAATCAGAAATTATTGCCAATAAGTATAAAACTCTACAAAGATATAAGAAGTAAATACATTCCAGTCATGTATGATGCCTAATTTAATATTAAGGAGAAAACAGAGAATGTACATACTTAAACAAAGAAAGATATAAAAAGAAATTGGATGTTGGAGAGCATTATGACTTACCAATCTAAACAAGTTAAAGAACTAAGGCTTTATACAATGAAGGGAGATGCAAAATAATATACGCCTATGTCTGCTGAAGTAGCAGTTGTAATCAATTTGAGTTTTGGGCATCCATGCACATAAACCACACAAGATTTATTAGTTTGCGACTTGAAACCTTTGTCTGGTTCTAGAATGCTTGGCAGTTTTTTTATTTTCTGTATGTATCATTTAACTTCCTTAACCACAGGGTAACAAAAATATAAAGTGATTGCTTTATTCTGAAATCTAGGTAAAGACTAAAATTTAGATCATGTTAGTTGGATCTTAAAATGGCTGAGCAACACAGAGTCAAAGGGAAAAGTGCATCCCTGCATAGAAATTTGAAAATAAAGAGGATATTGGAAAAAAATAATACTACCAAAAGAATCATCAGCAGAATTAGAAATCCGCCTTCGAAACTCTTCCTGTTGACAACGGATACTGGAAGGTGTTATCTCACGGGATACTAGACATGCGCGTGCCCTCTCCTCTACATCATCCCATGACACTGAGTTTGTCATATCTAGATCCATGAAAACATCAGGAACATCAAATTCTGGGAAACCAACATGATTGGAAGGAGTTGACAATACTGTTGTTTGATCATGTTCTCGTATCTCCTTTGGAACTGCCTTCAACACTATATCTTCTCCTGCTGGCAGCTCAGGTAAAGCCATGATTGGGGAGCACTGAGACTCATCCACAATTCTCACCCTTTTGGAATTCTCCAATTGCAGATCACTTTCTTTGCCCAAATGATCATTATAAGTTTTACCCACTTGGTAGCCCTCCCAGTAGTAATGAAGCGTTCTTTGACAGGTTTGCCGCTGGACGGGAACAATGCTTTTGGTCTCTGGCAGTGCATCCTCCCACAAATGGTAACTACAAGCTCCCTGGTCCTGTTTAACAATTGATTTGATATAGACCCCCCCCCCCCCCAAAAAAAAAACAAAAAAACAAAAGAAGAAAGAAATCAAGCTGTGGTGGATCCAAAACAGCGGTTGTAATCAATAATTCTACTAGTAACTTCTTTATTCTCATAAAGTAAAAGTAATTAAGCCTTGCATGTTTCGACACATACAAGGACCATTTAATTAAATTATGGTGGATCCAAAAACAAATGAAGAAAGAAATCAAATTTGAGCAATTCATATCTAATCCTTCCCTAGGCAATCAATAATTTCCAACTCACAAAGCTATAGCAATTACTCCTCAGTAGAATGATCGTAAATACTATCCACCAGTAACTTCTTTATTCTCATAAAATAATTGTTCTTTGCATGTTCCGACACTTATAAGGACCATTTAGTAAGAAATCTCTACTTGATTAAGAGGCAATTGAGAAAATGGATAGTAACAAGGAGCAATCTAGCATACCTTTGGCAAGGGGCAAGCAAAGTAATATTTACCAGCATCTGGACCCCTGCTCTGTTGCTCCTTTCGACATACCTCGGCACCGCACTTACACTCTGGATACTTATAGGGTGGAGGATGCAAATCACTCTTAGTGATTGGATCATTACACCATTTCACAAAGTCTTTACATCTTTTTCCCTAAAACAATACACAATTTCTGCTCATAAAAGCAACTATCGCTAAGTAGAACAGGACCTTAAAAGAAGAGACTTGAGTGTGTTAAATGTTAGAATAAAAGTACCTTTTTGATGGGGCAGACATAATACTTCCTGCCCTTGTTTCTTTCATTTTGGGCCGTTCTAACCTCACAAAACCCATGACCGCAACGGCAATAGATCTTGGTGTAATTGGAATCATTAGTGATAGTGTGTGAGTTGGATTTGGCGTTGGGAGAATTGAGGGGACAATAGCGCGCCGAATGACCCTGTTGACTGCACTGGTGGCAGCTGTCGGTTTGCATCCTTCTAATAATTTTGGGACTGAGGTGGGTTGGAAGCACAGGGGAAGGAGGTTGGAAACGGAGTGTGGGTTGGGAAGGGGGAGGTGTGAGGGGCAAAGTAATTTCTGATTCGTACATTTTTCTCTTTCCCTTGGCACTCACTCTTGCACAATTCAAAAACAAAATCTCATGACCTTGAGGTGGATGTTCTTGTGGTTGAACTGAAGAAGAAGGAAAGCAATGATCTTGATGTAATCCTATCATCCTGGAATTACCATGCAACTTGTTTTATTCCTGATCAAGCGATGGCCTACTTTAATGTTGAGAAATAAATTTAAGAAAACGTAAAAGTAAGCAAAGTCATCCGAAGCATGGTATTCCACGCCAGGAAGAGTATCAAAATTGAGATTTTTCATTGAGTATTTTGAGTTTCTGTGTCTTCTTTGCCACTTTTCGACCCAACCCATATCGCCAAATGCAATTAGGACACCACGCAAGAAAACATTTCCTCCTTATTTCTGTTTCCTTTTCTAGCTTCTCTACCTCTTATACTTTAACAAATTTATTCATCTAACACAATTATAAGACTCACATATCTAACCTTTTTTATAAAATAAAATTTAATTATACAAGGGACAAATGATCACAACTTATTTGATAGGATCCTTAAAATAAATATTACTAATAAATTTTTTAAATTTGCATAAAACCTCATTAATTTTTTTTTTTTATATTCAAGAGTATTGAAGTTTGTTAATGTAAACAATTTTTTAACAATAAGCTTAATCTCTATCTCTTATTTCCTTGTTCAATTATTGGTGTGCAAATTCAATACCATTTGTTCTTGTACTCATAAAAAGTGAACAATAAGAATGAAGTGGATGACAATTCATGCAGTATAGAAATACAATATCAACAGATTAATATAAATGAACAGGCACATATATGGACCGTAATCTTTTTTATATTGAATCTGAATAAGAAAATAAGAATAGGAAGAACTATATTCTGATCATAAATCTCAACTGCTAGGTGAAGCAAATTAATTCAATAAAGAAAACATTAATCAGGAAGGAAAACATACAAGAGAATGACAGTTCTGTAGATAGTTAACTATACTCTCTTTGTGAACGAATTTCTTCACAACTGCACAGTGCGTACCTTGGATGTTAATACGTTCTCCAATAATCTCCAACAGCATCGAGCTAGCCACCACAATTTCCCTTCTTTCTTGAACAAGATCGGCGATACTGACAACACTTCCACACTAATTCAAGAAGCAACACTTTGACAGCCATTACTTAGTGAGAGAGGGACTAATTAAATTACAGATACTAACACTTAGTGCTGCTTTGGGCCATTTCATAGAAGTCTTGGTCTTTTCTTATGGACAAAGTTTGCGTGTTTTGGCTTTGCTTTTCCTTCTTTTTACTCCTTTAAATTTTTAGCTGGTGGCATGCCGCCAATGCAATTCCATTGTGGTGATGCTCTCTTTTGGTTGGCCGAAAATTATAGGTTAGATAGGTTGCCTTAAAATAGGAGTGTTGACCCTTAAAATTTTGTTTTGGAGTCGTCACCGATCTAAATTATTTAAAGGTGAGATTGGACACCTAATTTAAAAAAATGGTCTACATTTCAAAGATTAGATTCGGGGATTGGTTACGTTTTAGGGAAGGTGTTAGCACCCTAAATGCTCTTTCGGTACCAAAAATGATCTAATTAATTTATCTTGAATTAATTTATGTTGGTTTTAAAAAAAGATTTTGAAAAGAAAAAAAAACAATCCCTGCCCATTCCGGATTGGGATTTTAAAAAAAATGATGTAGACACCTAATTTTGTCCAGCTCACTTTCTCAAAACTTTAACATAAATTGCAAACTCAAACTTAAACTAAAAAATAACAAAATAAAATAAGATTAAGCCCAAAGTTAAACCTAACCAAAATCTAAACTAAATAAGCCCAAACCCAAAATGAAAATAAATCCAAGAAAATTCCAAAAAATCTAATAAATTCAAAAAAAACAGAAAAATCAAATAAATCCAAGATAATTAAGGAAAAATAAAGATAATTCTAAGAAAAATCAGAAAAATCAAATAAATCTAAGATCATTCAAAAAATGAAGATAAATTCAAAGAAAATCAGAAAATGAAGATAAATCTAAAATAAAATCAAAAATAAAAGATAAGATAATCAAAATTAAAGAATAATAATACAAGATAAATTCAAAATTAAAAGAGATAAATAAAATGATAAAGAAATAAAGATAAAAAATAATAAAGAGAATAAAGATAAAAAAAAAAAGGGGATAAAAGAGGATAAATAAAAGAAAACTAAGATAATTCAAGAATAATAAGATGATAAAGATAAAAATCTGAAATCTAAGAAAAAAAAAGATAAATAAAAATATTAGATAAGAATATGAAGTAGAAAAGAATTAGGAATCAAGTGTTAAAGGAGGGAACAAACTCTAAATTATAAAAACTCATGCATAACACGAAATCAGGGGGGTTCACGGACCAAAAAGAGCAAAATACACAAAAGAAGAACCATAACAGGACAGTACCCATTCAACAGTAGCGTCGACCCTCAAAGCATCACCACTGCACATCCTCTTCTCCTTCTGACAGCTTCCTCACAGACGTGCTTCACTCTCACCAAACGAAAGCTCCTTCTCCCAGTCCTATCCTTGCTCCAAAGGAGCCCAGCAACCCGTGACACCAAAAAACCTGATAACTGAATCCATATCCGTCACAGAGGTCTTCATCAACGCCGGCGTTAAGACCAGCCAGGAACGCCTGCACTTTGAAGAAAACAGAGGTAACCGAGGACTCCATCACCCAGAACTACCACTCCCGGAAGCAACTGCAGACAAGCGCACTACCTGTCTCTCGTCGGCACTCCAAGGCACGTGACCCAGCGCCGCTCAACCCGAAAGAGCTGCCAGTCGCCGCTGTTCCGTTTCGCTGCTGCAGCATTCCAACT
Source organism: Dicorynia guianensis (assembly GCA_037013595.1). Classification (NCBI taxonomy): domain Eukaryota; kingdom Viridiplantae; phylum Streptophyta; class Magnoliopsida; order Fabales; family Fabaceae; genus Dicorynia; species Dicorynia guianensis. The sequence goes on from JASUAB010000007.1 coordinate 12,481,839, forward strand.
CACCTCTGCATCCTTCCATCTGTTGTCGTGAGCTCGCGTCCGCTGAGCCCAGAATTTCTGCGTCTCAAATCTCACCAGCTCACCCCACAGTTGCGTTTTTGCACCATTGCCCACCAAGTTGCTGCTACTTTGACAGAATCAGTTGTTGCCTGAAGCTTCATTACTGTAGCTCATTCCTGCTGCCACGTTCTTCTTCGTGAAGATCATCTACGCTCACAGCTCGAGTTCGTCGTTCTGTCACGGTTCAAATAAGAGGTATGTGATGCTGTTATTGTTGCAGATTTCTCGAGTTCTTGCCGTAAGTCACTGTTTTAGTTCCTTTTTTGATTGAACTAATGGTATAGTAAGCATGCAGTGTGGACAGTTAAGTTTTACATTTTGCTTGGTGAATTCCGTTTTTTTTTTTATAAGGAAAATAAGAGAAAAATAAAAATAAGAATAAAAATAAATTATTAGTCAAAGTTAAAATTTGATAAAAGTAAATAAATTTAAGAATTTGTGTCATTTTTTTAAAAAGAAAAGATAAATAAAAAAAGATGATTGTATGTGTGATGTAAGTTTTGTTTTCTTTTTTTAAAAAAATCCTGGACTGGAATAGGAAAAGGATTTTCTTGTAAATATTTTTAAAACCCTGATCTGGATTAGAGATGGGATTTTTTTAAATTATTTTTAAAATCCTGGACTGGAATAGGAAGGGGATTTTCTTCAAATTATTTTTTAAAACCCTGGACTGGAATAGGAAGGGGATTTTCTTCAAATTATTTTAAAACCCCGGACTGGAATAGGAAGGGGATTTTTCTCAAAAATTATTTTAAATCCCAATCCGGAATGGGCAGGGATTATTTTCAAAATCTTTTTAAACCAATATAAATTAATTAAGATAAATTAATAAGATCATTCTTGGTACCGAAAGAGCGTTTAGGGTGCTAATACCTTCCCTAAAATGTAATCAACCCCCGAACTCAATTTCTGAAACGTAGACCATTTATAATTAGGTGTCCGATCTCACCTTTAGATAATTTAGATCGGTGGCGACTCCAAAAATTCAAAATCCAAATTTTTTAGGGTCAACAGCTTGGCGACTCCACTGGGGACATTAGAGGGTTAGGCCAATTAAAAAAATAATCTTATTAATTTTGTTGATTAATTTGTTGGTTTATTTTTGTGGAGCTGACAAAGTAAAAGGTACGCTTACTAGCTTCTAGTGTTTTTGGATGTTTAAATTTCGTACCTGTTTATTTTTATAAATGTATATATTTGCTTTTTTAGATTTGAGATACGATTCCCCATACATAGTGTCACTCTCACCATGCACTAGAATAAAGGGGAGGTCATGACTCCTTTGCCCTATACCCGGGCCATTTAGGGTACCTTATAGGTTAGAGGGGTGTAGTAAGGTTAGCCTTCGAGAGACCTTCGGTCTCCGCATGGGCGCCCGAAACACTCCACTCAAATTGATCCTTCTAAGGGCAATCTGGGGACCTGATGTAGGAAACATAGAACCTACCTTTACACTAAAAATAGCCTTATAGCTATCCCTTGTGAGAGAGTGTTGGCCCAAGCCCATGAGAGTGAACAAAGACCTAGGACTTACCTGAAATTAGGTACAATGGGAAACATTTCCTTTATCTCATCGCATGTTTGTGATTATACTTTTAGCTCAATTCTCCTACCATATACATGTTATTTCCATATACATGAAGTCCCTAAGTTAAGATTTATATACATTTAAGATAGATGGGGGCAACAAAAAAAAAAAAAAAGAAGAAGCATGCATTCTTCATTAACACTTGTATAAGTTGCACACTTTTGGCTTCATGCATCACATCACATTCATATGCATATATTCTCATTTGCATAATAATAATGCATTGATTGATGCCAAATGGTTGACTTTTAAACCTGAGCAACCAAGACCAGATGTTCATAATAATCCCTTACCTAATCATGACAGTCTAAATGCTCAACACTAGAGCAGCATGGACAAAATTAAGATCTTGTCATTGGAATGAACCGGTTGGCTTCAGTTGGCGGGTCTGTTCCTATACCACCTACTACAAGTTGCATTACTTTCTGCTTTCGTATTTGTTTTGCATCTTTTCATTTTATGACACCTGTTAATGGCTCTGCCCAAGGCCTTAGCAAGGAGTTTGTATGGCACACCTTTCAATTCAATAAAATGCTTAGCATGATGAATGCATTATTTTTCATCCAATTTATTTTGCCTTTTAGACTAAATCAACATCGGGGCAATATGGTTTATTCCAAATATTGACGCTCATGAGCTAATAATTGAAGAAAAAATTTCTCTTAATCTCATTCTCGATAAATCCAATTGCCGATGATAAAATACGTTTGCTTAAATACTCAATTCTCTTGGATGACTGAGTGTCTCGTCATTAAGGAATGATGAAAAAAGAGCCTATAGTGAGAGTATGCTTATTGTAGAAAAACAGATACCCTAGAACTTGTCTAAATGTCCCTTAAGGCTATTTGTTAGACATCGCATTATTCAAGAAATGACCTAGGCCATCTTCGGATAGTTTGAGCCTTTCAAGCGAAGCCCTAATATCAAAACTCCCATAGTCACCCATTTGAGCTTGTTAAAGGATGGCAAGACCACCATCCGACTTCCTTACTTAGACCCATGCCAACTTTAACCTTTCAATTTGAAAAACTATTACTCTACCTTGAAGGAGAGCTAAAAAGAGTATCCCTTCTATCAAAGAAGGAAAATGCTATGAGCAACAATATAAGGCTCAAGTGAAAGGATTGAAGGTATTCCTTCCAAAATTATGTGAAAAAGCACAAATAGAAAAAAGAAAAAGAGAAGAAATATTAAAAAAAAATTATGAAAAAGAAAAGTGCTAGACCAAAAAAGAGGGGGCTAGTCGAAAGAAAAAAGAGACTAGTGAAGAGAGGTGGACTTCACCTTGAGCCATAAACTTATCCAAAAAAAAGAAAAAGTGAAAAATGAGACATCATACTTCATGCTCTCCTTATTTGATAAATCCTTATCTCTTCATACCCATTACCTAAGCCTTACATTAGAAGCAAAGTAAAGTCCTAGTGATCTTGGCTAATATGGTAAACTAACTAAAGTGGAAAGGGACACGAAAACAAGCCTATGGGGTATCTGTGAGTGCAAACACATATCAAAGAGTGCAAACACTTGAGAATGATTAGAATAAACACTTATTTAAGAGTGCAAATACTTGAGAGATTAGAGCGGGTGCTTAACAGAGCATTTTTTATTCCAGAGAATTGAATATATTATAAGCATTTCCTTGAGGCATGACTTGGATAATAAAAGAGAATGAGTTAAGAAAAACTCTTTTCAACATTTTTTGCTCATGGGTAGTCAAAATCTAAATTGGGGGGCAATCAAATGGAAAAGCTCATACCTAAATGACCCACCTTTAAAGAAAGGAGAGACTTAGAAAGTTATAAAGAAACTTCTCCTATGGGGCTATAACCCATCAAAAAGAATCAAGCTTCAACCTTAAAGGTATTATTTCCAAAGTTTCCAGCACTTTGACCCACTTAAACTGGGGCAATGGGTCATTGACTCAATCCATTGGTCTCTCCTTTAAAGGCCAAAGTACCTGGTTGCATATCCTTTGTGTCATGAATCATCCACATTTTTTTAAAAGAATGCATTCTCATGCAAAGCAAAAATTATCAGGTGCCAGTAAAAGGTATTGCCTAAATGGAGAAGACATGAATTGAAAATTGGCGAAACTTTAATGATGAGAGAAAAAAAGTTTTAAACTATGACTTCAAGACATGATGAATGAAAAATGTCTTAAGTGAATACTAAAAGCATCACACCATTAATTTCTCTTTGAAGAGAAAGAGACAAGTTACGTTCAAGGACTATGTCAAAAAGGGTTTTAACCCAGATATGCAAATAGGGGCAATATGGCAAATGATGACATTTTTATGAATAGAAAACTTGGTCAAGGAATGTATTAAGAACTCAATGACACTGGGGCAATCTTTCTAGAGAGAGCAAGTCAAAAGACCCAAAAGTGCCAGAGTCAACTCAAAAGCTCCCAAAGGTCATGGAGTTGCATTTTTAAATATTTCAGCATGCATCATCATAGGATAATATTGCATCATTGCATGCAAGCATACCATCATCACTTAAATTCTTAAAAAATTAAAATTTTCATAGGTCAAGCATTAGGATTTCGCATTATCATGTCAAACATGCACAAGCATAAGCATCTCATCTTAAATCAATGTAAAATTACTTTAGGAAGAACTCATTCATATCAAGTAAGAGACAAATTTATTCAGGTCAAATCAGGCCATTACGGGAAAAACCCATTCTAAGGTCGTTTTGGTTCCTGTAGGGTGGACGGTAGCCCTTCCGATCTTAGGATTAAAATGAGAAAATCCTAAGGTCATTTTGGTCCTTGTTGGGTGGACGGTAGCCCTTCCGAGCTTAGAATTAAATGAGAAAATTCTAAGGTCGTATTGGTCCTTGTTGGGTGGACAGTAGCCCTTCCGATCTTAGGATTAAACTGAGAAAATCCTAAGGTCGTTTTGGTCCTTGTAGGGTGGACAGTAGCCCTTTCGATCTTAGAATTAAATGAGAAAATTTTAAGGTCGTTTTTGTCCCTATAGGGTGGACGGTACCCCTTCCGATCTTAAGATTAAAATGAGAAAATTCTAAGGTTGTTTTGGTCCTTGTTGGGTAAACGGTAGCCCTTCCGAGCTTAGAATTAAATGAGAAAATTCTAAGGTCGTATTGGTCCTTGTTGGGTGGACAGTAGCCCTTTCGATCTTAGGATTAAAATGAGAAAATCCTAAGGTCGTTTTGGTCCTTGTAGGGTGGACGGTAGCCCTTGCGATCTTAGAATTAAATGAGAAAATTTTAAGGTCGTTTTGGTCCCTGTAGGGTGGACGGTAGCCCTTCCGATCTTAGGATTAAAATGAGAAAATCCTAAGGTTGTTTTGTTCCTTGTTGGGTGGACAGTAGCCCTTCCGATCTTAGAATTAAAATGAGAAAATCCTAAGGTCGTTTTGGTCCTTGTTGGGTGGACGGTAGCCCTTCCGAGCTTAGAATTAAATGAGAAAATTCTAAGGTCGTGTTGGTCCTTGTTGGGTGGACGGTAGCCCTTCCGTTCTTAGGATTAAAATGAGAAAATCCTAAGGTCGTTTTGGTCCTTGTAGGGTGGACAGTAGCCCTTCCGATCTTAGAATTAAATGAGAAAATTCTAAGGTCGTTTTGGTTCCTATAGGGTGGACAGTAGCCCTTCCGATCTTAGGATTAAAATGAGAAAATCCTAAGGTCATTTTGGTCCTTGTTGGGTGGACAGTAGCCCTTCCGATCTTAGGATTAAAATAAGGAAATCCTAAGGTCGTTTTGGTCCTTGTTGGGTGGACGATAGCCCTTCCGAGCTTAGAATTAAATGAGAAAATTCTAAGATTGTATTGGTCCTTGTTGGTGGATAGTAGCCCTTCCGATCTTAGGATTAAAATGAGGAAATCCTAAGGTCATTTTGGTCCCTGTTGGGTGAACGGTAGCCCTTCCGAGCTTAGAATTAATGAGAAAATTCTAAGATCGTTTTGGTCCTTGTTGGGTGGACGGTAGCCCTTCCGAACTTAAGATTAAAAGAGAAAATCTTAAGGTCATATTGGTCCTTGTTGGGTGAACAGTAGCCTTTCATATTATATATTGATCCAGACAAAATAGTGTCTCTCAACCTTTGCCCATCTTTTAGTTCCTAAAACATGAGCAAAGGGGGGCAATTTGTAGACACCTAATTTTGTCCGGCTCACTTTCTCAAAACTTTAACATAAATTGCAAACTCAAACTTAAACTAAAAAATAACAAAATAAAATAAGATTAAGCCCAAAGTTAAACCTAACCAAAATCTAAACTAAATAAGCCCAAACCCAAAATGAAAATAAATCCAAGAAAATTCCAAAAAATCAAATAAATTAAAAAAAACAAAAAAATCAAATAAATCCAAGATAATTAAGGAAAAATAAAGATAATTCTAAGAAAAATCAGAAAAATCAAATAAATCTAAGATCATTCAAAAAATGAAGATAAATTCAAAGAAAATCAGAAAATGAAGATAAATCTAAAATAAAATCAAAAATAAAAGATAAGATAATCAAAATTAAAGAATAATAATACAAGATAAATTCAAAATTAAAAGAGATAAATTAAATAATAAAGAAATAAAGATAAAATATAATAAAGAGAATAAAGATAAAAAAAAGGGGATAAAAGAGGATAAATAAAAGAAAACTAAGATAATTCAAGAATAATAAGATGATAAAGATAAAAATCTGAAATCTAAGAAAAAAAAGATAAATAAAAATATTAGATAAAAATATGAAGTAGAAAAGAATTAGGAATCAAGTGTTAAAGGAGGGAACAAACTCTAAGTTATAAAAACCCATGCATAACACGAAATCAGGGGGGTTCACGGACCAAAAAGAGCAAAATACACAAAAGAAGAACCATAACAGGACAGTACCCATTCAACAGTAGCGTCGACCCTCAAAGCATCACCACTGCACATCCTCTTCTCCTTCTGACAGCTTCCTCACAGACGTGCTTCACTCTCACCAAACGAAAGCTCCTTCTCCCAGTCCTATCCTTGCTCCAAAGGAGCCCAGCAACCCGTGACACCAAAAAACCTGATAACTGAATCCATATCCGTCACCGAGGTCTTCATCAACGCCGGCGTTAAGACCAGCCAGGAACGCCTGCACTTTGAATAAAACAGAGGTAACCGAGGACTCCATCACCCAGAACTACCACTCTCGGAAGCAATTGCAGACAAGCGCACTACCTGTCTCTCGTCGGCACTCCAAGGCACGTGACTCAGCGCCGCTCAACCCGAAAGAGCTGCCAGTCGCCGCTGTTCTGTTTCGCTGCTGCAGCATTCCAACTCACCTCTGCATCCTTCCATCTGTTGTCGTGAGCTCGCGTCCGCTGAGCCCAGAATTTCTGCGTCTCAAATCTCACCAGCTCACCCCACAGTTGCGTTTTTGCACCATTGCCCACCATGTTGCTGCTACTTTGACAGAATCAGTTGTTGCCTGAAGCTTCATTACTGTAGCTCATTCCTGCTGCCACGTTCTTCTTCGTGAAGATCATCTACGCTCACAGCTCGAGTTTGTCATTCTGTCACGGTTCAAATAAGAGGTATGTGATGCTGTTATTGTTGCAGATTTCTCGAGTTCTTGCCGTAAGTCACTGTTTTAGTTCCTTTTTTGATTGAACTAATGGTATAGTAAGCATGCAGTGTGGACAGTTAAGTTTTACATTTTGCTTGGTGAATTCTGTTTTTTTTTTTTATAAGGAAAATAAGAGAAAAATAAAAATAAGAATAAAAATAAATTATTAGTCAAAGTTAAAATTTGATAAAAGTAAATAAATTTAAGAATTTGTGTCATTTTTTTAAAAGAAAAGATAAATAAAAAAAGATGATTGTATGTGTGATGTAAGTTTTGTTTTCTTTTTTTAAAAAAATCCTAGATTGGAATAGGAAAAGGATTTTCTTGTAAATATTTTTAAAACCCTGATCTGGATTAGAGATGGGATTTTTTTAAATTATTTTTAAAACCCTGGACTGGAATAGGAAGGGGATTTTCTTCAAATTATTTTTTAAAACCCTGGACTGGAATAGGAAGGGGATTTTCTTCAAATTATTTTAAAACCCCGGACTGGAATAGGAAGGGGATTTTTTTCAAAAATTATTTTAAATCCTAATCCGGAATGGGCAGGGATTATTTTCAAAATCTTTTTAAACCAATATAAATTAATTAAGATAAATTAATAAGATCATTCTTGGTACCGAAAGGGCGTTTAGGGTGCTAATACCTTCCCTAAAATGTAATCAACCCCCGAACTCAATTTCTGAAACGTAGACCATTTTTAATTAGGTGTCCGATCTCACCTTTAGATAATTTAGATCGGTGGCGACTCCAAAAATTCAAAATCCAAATTTTTTAGGGTCAACAAATGATTTTAATAAAAACCCCCTTTCTATTCTAGTCCAGGGTTTAAAAATATTTTGAGAAAAATTCCCTTCCTATTCCAGTCCAGGGTTTAAAAAATATTTACAAGAAAATTCCCTTCCTATTCCAGTCCAGGGTTTAAAAATATTTACAAGAAAATCTCCTTCCTATTTCATTCCAGTGTTTTTTAGAGAATGAAAATAAATATAAATATTTACACAAAACGTGAGTTCCCCTATTTCTCATTTTTAAAAGAAAAGGGACACTAATTCTAGAATTCATCCATTTTTATTTTAATTCTACTATCAAGGGAAAAATAATAAACTCAACTACCAATTTTCATTTTATACCAAGTTTTCCAAAAAAAATGTAAAACCTAATACGTATATATATATATATATATATATGTATATATATCAAAACTTATACTCCTTTTTAAGAATTTTCAAAGAATTCTTAACACCATCATATAAGTCCACGTCTTCATCCGAAATGCAAAAAAGCTTCAGATGCTCAAGCGCCAAACTGATAGCCCCATTCAAGCAAACAACAGTAAAGAAGCAACAACAAGCTTTAGAGACCATACCTTTAAGGATCTCAAACGGAAGTGGACGAACTTGGAGCAAACAGCAGATTGGGGAATGATGCAAACAAGAACGGTTGTTCTCTACTCCCGCTAGGCTATGCTCCTTGGATGCTGGTTGCACTGGTTGCAGGTGGAGGCGCTACAACAGGAATAGCGAAGCCGAACGACGGCGACAGAGCTTCAACAGCCGACGTTCAGTGCACAAGAATCTAGCTTCAGTGGAGAGGACTCCTGGGCGTCGACTGGAAGACGCTGATGCAAACGAAGGAGACAATCTCCGGATCCTTTTGGACGCAGTACGGGTTCGAGCTGAGACTTCTCCGTTCTCCTCCTTATTTCGTGCGTCTGTGTGCGGGAGAGTGCTAAGAAGTGGGTGGTTTACGGGAGGTGTTGCGGCTGGACGAAAGTTGCTGGTTTACGGGACGAGTGTGCTGTTTAGCGAAGTGCAGAGGATTCTTGGCTGTTTGCGCGAGTGTGGAGCGAGAGAGAGAGTGCTGGAGAGTGTGCTTTTGCTGTAAGGGTTTTTTTTTTGTGTGTGCCGTGGAAAGGGTATTTTATAGTTTGAGTTTTTCAGAATTTGCTCTCAAGTTTAACTCTTATTTCCTAACTTCATCCTAAGTCTTATTCTTTTATCTAACATTTCTATATTTATCTTTTTAGATTTCAGATTTTTATATCTTAATTTCATCTATTATCTTTTAGTTTTTATTTCTTGACTTTTATCTTATTCTATCTTTTATCTATTTCTTCCATTTTTCTGATTTTTAGATTTATCTTCATTTTCTGATTTATCTTAGAATTTTTCTGAATTATCTTAGATTTATTTGATTTTTCTTTGAATTATCTTTATTTTTCTGAATTATCTTGGATTTTATCTTTATTGTCTTGGAATTATCATGGTTTTTTAATTATCTTGTATTTTTCTGAATTATTTTGATTTTTCCTTAATTATCTTGGATCATCTTGATTTTTCTGATTTTTTGAATTTATTTAAATTTTAGAATTTCGTTTTTATTTTTATTTGATTTTTATTTTTATTTTCTTTTTATATTTTTGATTTTATTTTCATTTCTGGATTATGTTTTAATTTTGGGTTTATGATTTTTATTTGGGCTTTTTCCCTTAAGAATTGGGTTTTTAAAGTTTTTACATTGTGGGCCGGACAAAATTGGGTGTCTACAGATTGCCCCCCTTTGCTTATCTTTTAGGAACTAGAAGATGAGTAAAGGTTGAGAGACACTATTTTGGCCAGAAATAATTATGATGTGAAGGGTATTGATCCACCCTCGGGGATGTGAAGGGTACTAGATCCACCCTTGGGGATGTGAAGGGTACTCGATCCACCCTTGGGGATATGAAGGATACTAAATCCACCCTTGGGGATGTGAAGGGTACTAAATCCACCCTTGGGGATATGAAGGGTACTGGATCCACCCTTAGGGATATGAAGGGTACTCAATCCACCCTTGGGGATGTGAAGGGTACTTGATCCACCCTTGGGGATATGAAGGGTGCTTGATCCACCCTTGGGGATATGAAGGGTACTTGATCCACCCTTGGGGATGTGATGTGTACTAAATCCACCCTTGGGGATATAAAGGAATAAACAACTTGGAGAAACCTATTCCAAGTTAATGTCCTAGAGTAAAAGCCATTCTAGGATGATTTACTTGAAGAAAATCTTGAAAAACACTCTAAGTCTGACTTATCTTTGTATAGAGATGCAGATGCATGTTCATGCAGCTCAAAGATTTGATGTTTTATTATTTTATCAATTAAGGATTTCCACGGCTCCAACTTGCTTTCCCAATCATGAACTCTTTGGGAAGAACAATGTTCAGAACATGTAGCATCTTTTGAGTGTTTGCTCTATTGGCAAGGCACTTTATTATTTGTTTTTTCTTTGTGGAGTCTTATCATTCATCATCTTGAGGAGTTCTTTGCCAAAGAAGCTTAAACTCAAGCAACTAGATCAATCCACACCTTTTCCTTTTTGTTGTTAGAATTTAAAACATGTAATTCTCCAACACTACATATATTTTGTTTACCTGTTTATCATGTTTCAAATACATGTTTATAACAAAATGCAAGAAAGATACAAACAATTAGGCTAGATGAAAGAAGGTAAACTTTTATTGACAGAAATCCAGGTTTTACATCCCTTTTAGGGTTCTGATAAATGAAGAACAAAGTACAAGGCACAGTATAATTGAAAAGGGAAATAGTGAGGGTAATTGGGTATTTTGAAGAAAATACTGGATACAACTATGCCTAATCACAAGTCCAGACTCTTAGTCCATCATGCATAATACTTCTTGACAGCATCTACATTTATCGGATTTGGGAGCTCATCACCATCTATGTCTGCAAGGATTAGTGCCCCTCCAGAAAATGGCTTTTTTACTACATAAGGTCCTTCATAGTTTGGGGACCATTTGCCACGATTGTCTTTTGTGACTGGCAAGATCCTTTTTAACACCAAATCTCCTTCATAAAATTGCCTTTGGTGGACTTTCTTGTCATGGGCTCTCATCATCCTTTTTTGATAGAGTCATCCATGAGACAAAGCTGCCAACCTTTTTCCTTCTACTAGGTTTAGTTGCTCGTACCGCATTCGAACCCATTCTGCTTCATCGAGTTGGGTTTCCATCAGTACTCTTAAAGATGGTATCTCTACTTCAAACGGTAAAACTGCCTCTGTTCCATATACCAAGGAAAATGGGGTTGCCCCAGTTGAAGTTCTAATTGACGTGCGATATCCATAGAGGGCAAAGGGCAAAAGCTCATACCAGTCTCTGTAAGTGATAGTCATCTTTTCTATAATTTTCTTAATATTTTTATTTGTCGCCTCTACCGCGCCATTCATTTTTGGATGATACGGGGTTGAGTTGTGATGAACTATCTTGAATCTCTTGCACAATTCTTTCATCATCTTACTGTTGAGATTGCTGGCATTATCAGTGATGATCCTTTCTGGAAGACCGTATCTGAATATAATTTCCCTCTTAAGGAATCTTAACACCACGTTTTTTGTCACGCTACTATATGAAGCAGCTTCCACCCACTTTGTGAAATAGTCAATCGCTACTAGGATGAAGCGATGACGGTTGGAGGCCTTAGGTTCAATTGGCCCAATTATGTCCATGCCCCACATTGCAAATGGCCATGGTGAAGCTAGCACATTGAGTACTGAAGGAGATACATGGATCTTGTCTGCATGTATTTGACATTTATGGCATTTTCTAACATAATTAATACAGTCTGTTTCCATAGTTGGCCAGTAGTATCCTGCTCTTAGGATTTTTCTAGCCATAGCATGTCCATTGATGTGTGTCCCACATACCCCTTCATGAATTTCTTGTATCATCTTTTGTGCTTCTTTAGCTTCAATGCATCTCAAAAGCACTGTATCATAATTTCTTTTGTAAAGGATTTCACCATTAAGAAAGAAACCCATTGCCAATCTCCTCAAGGTTCTTTTGTCATTTTCTGATGCCCCAGTGGGATACTCTCTGGTTTTGATAAATTGTTTAATATCTTTATACCATGGTTCTCCATCGGATTCTTCCTCAACGACTGCACAATATGCAGGAGATTTTAGTTTTCTCATGCAGATTTTTGGGAGATCGTCATCATTCATTATGGGATACATAGATGACAACGTTGCTAAGCATCTGCCATCTGGTTCTCTTCTCTGGACACATGATTGAAGCTGATGTCTTTAAATTGTTTCGCCAGCCTAACAATGTGTTCCTGATAAGGGATTAACTTGGAATCTCTAGTCTCCCATTCCCCTTTTAATTGGTGAATTACTAACGCTGAGTCACCATACACATCTAATTGATCAACTTGATAACTCAGGGCTGCTTCAACACCCATGGCACAGGCCTCATATTCAGCCACATTGTTTGTACACTCAAAGCATAACTTGGCGGTCTTGGGATAACATCTTTTTTCAGGAGATATTAAGACTGCCCCAATTTCATTCCCCAGTATATTAGATGCTCCATCGAACAGTAAGGACCATCTTTCTTCTTCAGTTGTTTTATCAATTGCTGAGAGTGTCATGATATTTTCATCAGGGAATTCAAACTGATCAAGTTCTTGGTCTTGAATAGGATTCTCTGCTAGGTGATCGGCGATTATGCTTCCTTTTATTGCCCTTTGCGGAACATATTGGATATCATATTCAGACAGCAACAAATGCCACCTTGCAATTCTTCCTGTTAAGGCAGGTTTTTCAAAGAGGTATTTAATTGGATCCATCTTTAAAATTAGCAGTGTGGTATGATGTATCATATACTGTCTGAGGCAATGAGCTGCCCATGCCAAGGCACAGCATGTTTTCTCAAGCATCGAGTACTTTGACTCGTAATTAGTGAACTTTTTGCTGAGGTAGTAAATTACCTGCTCCTTTTTTCTAGTTTCATCATGTTGCCCCAGCATACATCCCATCGACTCTTCATGCACAGTCATATACATCAACAATGGTTTTCCTGGTATTGGTGGGACCAGAATTGGTGGGTTTTGAAGGTATTGCTTGATCTTATCAAACGCTTCTTGGCATCCTTCATCCCACTTAGCCACTTGATTTTTGCGAAGGAGCTTAAAGATTGGTTCGCAGGTGGCTGTCAATTGGGAGATGAATCTCGCAATATAGTTTATTCTTCCTAGAAAACCCCGCACTTCTTTTTCTGTTTTGGGCGGAGGCATGTCTATAATGGCTTTGACTTTATCAGGATCCACCTCGATCCCTCTCTAGCTTATCATGTATCCTAGTAATTTTCCTAATTTTACACCGAATGTGCATTTTGCTGGGTTCAACTTAAGCTGATATTTTCTCAAACGGTCAAAGAGTCTTTTGAGATGTACCAGATGTTCTTTTTCAGATTTTGATTTGGCAATGATGTCATCGACATATACTTCTATTTCTTTATGCATCATGTCATGAAACAAGGCCACCATTGCTCTTTGGTATGTTGCCCCAGCATTCTTCAGTCCAAATGACATTACTCTATAGCAGAAGGTTCCCCATAGGGTGATGAACGTTGTCTTTTCTTTGTCTTCAGGGGCTAATTTAATCTGATTGTACCCTGAGAATCCATCCATAAATGAGAAAACAGAGTTTCTTGCAGCATTGTCCACTAGTACATCAATGTGAGGAAGTGGGAAATCATCTTTTGGGCTTGCTTTGTTCAGATCTCGGTAGTCCACACATACTCGGATCTTACCATCCTTCTTTGGGATAGGCACAATATTGGCTACCCATTCTGGATATTTAGCTACTTCAATGAAACCAGCGTCAAGTAATTTCATGACTTCCTCCTTGATCTTCAGTAACAGGTCTGGTTTCATTCGTCTTAGTTTTTGTTTAACGGGCTTGAACTCAGGCCTTATTGGCAAGCGATGGACTATAATGTCCGTATTTAATCCTGGCATATCTTGGTAAGACCACGCGAATACGTCACGATATTCTCTTAGTAGCAAAATCATCGCTTCCTTTTCTTGATTGGCCATTTGTGCCCCTATCTTAATTTCTTTTTTGTCTTCATCTGTCCCCAGGTTTATTACTTCGATTGGCTCTTCATGTGGCTTGATCCCTTTTTCTTCTTGTTCAATCATTCTTTGCATTTCAAGTGATAGTTCCCATTCTTCTTCTTCCTCTTCTTCATCAATTACACAACTGATTGGACGTTCAAAGTCCAGACTTGGGAAGTCGGCGTAATCTTCTCCAGTATTTTCTTCATCATTTAACCTGGATTATTATTGAGTATTTGTCATGGTTTATTTATGTCATGGACGGAATGATGTATGCTAAAAATGATAAAAGGTAGAAGTGAAGTCATTTTTGGAAAAAGGAAATGCATTTTATTAATCATATATTTGAAATAAGTAAACAAAGCAAGCATATACAAATCCATTCTAGGCCTTGGGCAGAACCGTAGATGGTAAGGTCCGAGAATTACATGTCTTTCAAACTAAAAACAATAGGAATTGGCTTGACGACCCAATTGCCTGGCTTGCCCACCGAAATGCATGGCGTGACTAGCTCGACCCCTTCTTCTGTAGGGCTCCCTTCGTCAAGAGCGGCAACTTGATTCGGAGTCCAAAAACTAGCACTGATGAAGGTCTTGTAGAGGTCCTCAATGACTAATTTCTCTGTTTCCATGACTCGGCCCTCTAAGCGAGCTAATCTTCTTTCTTTCCTTACCCAAGCCATTCTGGCTTTATCAGCCCTCGTGGGTTTAAACCCCAAGCCATATGTCCCTTCGTTTTCTGGCAACTTTGGTGGCTCCTTGATGCCTTGCCCTGAACTCCCCAGCCCTTTTCTAGGGACGTAGCCATCTCTTTTGAGTATCCTGCCAGTCATTAAGGCAGCTTCAGAAAAATGTGGTGCTGATAGTAGCTTTCCTTCCTTCGCAAATTCTACGTTTACAATCTCAAAGGTCTGAAAGGAACTTCCTATCTCAGCTTCTGCTGCAATGTATGGAAACGATGCTGGCCTAGACACTAGTAAATCTTCCTCAGCAGCAATTTCTACTAGCTTCCCTTTATGCACTAGCTTTACCTTTTGATGGAGAGATGAGGGGATTGCCCCTGCTGAATGAATCCAAGGTCTCCCCAAAAGACAACTGTAGGCAGAATTTACTTTCATGACCTGAAAGGTGATTTCAAAGTCGCATGGCCCGACTTGTATTGGAAGCTCAATCTCACCCAATACTTCACTCTAGGTTCCATCAAATGCTCTTACAACAATAGTGCTGGGCCTTAAAAGAGTCTGATCAATGCTCAACCTTCTCATAGTGGATTCTGGTAGAATGTTCAATGCGGAACCATTATCAATCAAGACATTAGCTAGATCATGGCCTCTGCATTTAGCAGAAATGTGCAGAGCCTTGTTATGTCCGCGTCCCTCAGGAGGGAACTCTTCTTCAGAAAATGACAAGTAATTGTGGGCCAGGATGTTTCCCACTACACAATCAATTGCCTCTGTAGAGATATCCTTGTCAACATGGGCTTCATTCAGGACCTTCATTAGAGCTTTTCTATGTGGCTCAGAATGCAGGAACAAGGATAGCAGCGAGATTCTTGCTGGTGTTCTCTTTAACTGCTCGATCACCTTATACTCACTTTGGCGAATGAGTCTAAGGAATTCGCTAGCTTCCTCTTCAGTCACTGATCTTTTCAGAGAAATTGTTGCAGACTTATTAATTTCAACAAAATCTCCTTTGCAGGGTTCATTTCCCACCTCATTCTCTCCAGTCTCGATTGCCCCAGTATTTTCTAGTGTCTCACCCTTTTTCTCATCATCTTTTGCTGGTTTCTTTGCCCCATCATGTTCAATTGCCTTTCCAGCCCCTCTCTCTGGGAGATAGCAGCGTCCACTTCTTGTTACTCCAGAAACCCCTGAGATATTGGTGACTCGTGGATTAGATTCCTCTGGAGTCCCCTTATAATTATAAGTCCACGGAACTGCCTTGTCACTTTTGTATGGAAATGGAGCCGGCGTTGTAATTGTTAGTGGTTTCATGAGTCCAGTAGGGGCTCTCACCTTGTCAGCTATGTCACCAGCCACAAATGGTTCCGGTATTTCATCTTGAGGCAGCTTCTTTACATACTGAATAGCTAATGGCTTCTGCATATTGGAAGAGGTATGTACCATGTTTACAAATTTGGAGTTTTCTCCTACTTGTAACATGCCATCGTCCATCAACTGCTGTAGTAAGCCTTTAAATGACTCACACTCTTCTATTTCATGATCTGAGCCTTCTCCATGAAATTCACATCCAGATTCTATAGATGTTCCCTTTTCAACCTCCATTACTCCATATTCGACTAGGATGTGAAATATAGTCTTTAATGGAGTCTTGATTTCTGTCACAGAATTCTTTAAAGTAGGCAATGTCCCCTCAAAAGCAGCATTAACACTTGAATTATGGTTAGGAAGGGGGTTTCCATCTACATCTGGCCCCAGAGCTACCTGTTCGAAAGTCAACCATTTAGCATCAATTAGGGATTGTACTTTCCTTTTGAAGGTAGTACAATTGTCTACTGCATGTCCTTTTGCCCTTGCGTGATAATCACAAGTCAGGTTCTCATTGTACCATACAGGGTACAGAGGCTGGAGTGGGCGAATAGGGCTTAAAGTTACCAAATTATTCTGCAGCAACTGTGGTAATAACTGCGAATATGGTATAGGGATAGGATCAAACTTTTGGTACCTCCGATCGTTTTGTTGTCTTTCACGGTTAAACTGAGCTTGAGGCTTAGGTTGAGGTTGCACTGGCTGTACTTGTTGATATGGTTGATACTGGATAGGTTGCTGAGGTGTGTTCTGATTGGTGGTTCGAGGTGTTACAGTGCTCATTATTGGTGCATAAGACACTTGGCAAGTTTGCTGGTTGTTGTCAAGATTCTTCATTTTGCTTTTCCCCTTGTTATGGTAATCCACAGAAAGGACTTCCTCTTTCTTTTTATTATTGGGTTGAGGCCTCCTTTGTGATGGATTGCTTGCCATGGATCTTCCCATCTTCCCAGCTTTTATCCCTCGCTCAATTCTTTCCCCAGTTTCTACCAGATCAGCAAAGTTCATGTTAGCAAATCCCACCATTTTCCCGTAAAAGGGATATGTCAAAGTGCTCATGAATATGGTAACCATCTCCTTATCAGAAAGAGGTGGTTGTACCCTTATTGCCACATCCCTCCATCGTTGGGCGTAGGCTTTGAAGGATTCGTTATCCTCTTTTGCCATATTCTGAATTTGGAACCTGTCAGGGGCTACGTTCCTATTGTACTTGTAATGTCTCATGAAAGCTTCTGCCAAATCTTTCCATGTACGGATAGAGTAACGATCAAGGCTCATGTACCATTTAGCAGCCCCATCGACCAAACTCTCTTGAAAGATATGGATCAGTAGTTTCTCATTATCAGCATAAGCTGACATTTTTCTGATGTACATAAAGATGTGTGCCCTAGGACAAGATGTTCCATCATACTTCTTGAACTTCGGTACCTTGAATTTTGGGGGTATAACAACATCAGGTACCAACCCGATCTCATGAACATCTAGGACATCTTCATCAGTGAACCCCTCCACTTTCCTCATCCTAGCTTCAAGCAGTTCATATTTCTCTTGAATTAATGCTTCTTCTGCTGATTTTTTCCACTTTTCCTGCTCTTCTAACTCATCATCTGAGGCAAAGCTCGCTTCTGTTTCTACAATATATGGCTGCTTGAGGTTTGCTTGGTTTTGCGGTTGCTGGGGTGTCGGGTCTTGGTGGGACTCATTTTGCATATTCTCCTTGGACATGAGTAGCTCGGTCAGTCGAGCCAATTGTGCTTTGAGACTCCCAATTTCTGCATGTAGTTCTTCAACAGATCTTTCTTGCCTTTGTTCCACCATGAGCTTTGACTGAGATCGCGTTGTAGGAGCCGTGGTTTCCTTTTAAAATTTTTTTTTTAAAAAAATAAATTATTTACATGTGCTAAGAGATAATGATATGCATGATATGAATGATATGCAACTTGAAGTAAATTATTGGATCAAAGAACTAGAAACTTTATTATTATAAAAGGATCTTTAATTACATCAATTTAAGAAAAGAAAAATAAACTAAAGTAGGCTAGGCATAATCTGCTGGGCCTTGTTTTCCATCAAGGTTCACGCTAGGGGGTTTCCCAAGTCTTTTTAGATCTTCACGTTGTAGACACCCAATTTTGTCCGGCCCACAATGTAAAACTTTAAATAATAAAACCCAATCTTTAAGGAAAAAGCCCAAATCAAAAATCATAAACCCAAAATTAAAACATAATCCAGAAATGAAAATAAAATCAAAAATACAAAAAGAAAAATGAAAAATAAAAAATAAAAAAATCAAATAAAAATAATAAAAACGAAATTCTAAAAAATTAAATAAATTCAAAAAATCAGAAAAATCAAGATAATCCAAGATAATTAAGGAAAAATCAAGATAATCCAAGATAATTAAGGAAAAATTAAATAAATTCAGAAAAATCAGAAAAATTAAATAAATCTAAGATAATCCCAAGAAAAATAAAAAATAAAGATAAATCTGAAAAAGATAATAAAAGATAAAAACAAGAAGATAAAACATAAATAAAGATAAAATAAAAGATAAAACTAAAATAATAAGTAGGAGATAATAAGATAAATGAGATAAAAATAAGATAAAAATTAGAAGTCAAGATCAGATTGGAAAACAAGAGTTAAAATAAAAGACAAACACTAAGTTCAAGAAGTATGAAAACCAGGAACCCTTACGGCACGAAAAAAAAAACGGCACCTCTCTCCCCATTCACGGAAAGAACCAGAACTCCACCCAGCCTTTAACCTCACCTTCCAGCACAAACAGCAACTCCCATACTGCAGCCTTGAACCCGCCACTCTCAAAGCAACTTCACGCATAGCCACTTCACTGAGCCACACACCACAGCTCACCATTGCACACTTCAACACTTTCCATGCTGGCTCGGTCACCTTCATACACACACGCACGAAGAATTTGAACACACACAGAACACCCCATTCCTCTCCACTGGGAATCGTTCACCCTGCAACGGTAGCCCATAAACCAGCACCCACGCCATCACCTGCACTCCACTTCACTGCACTTACGGCTGCACACTTTCGGATACCTCATCAACAAAACACATTCACGAAAGCTCCTTCTCCCAAGCAGCCCTAAACCCAAATCTGACCAGAATACCTGCCTCTCTCTAATCTGAAGCACATCCATTTCCCTATAGATCTCACCGTACTGACAGCTTCTTCACAGTCGTCCTTCACCCTCACCAAACGAAAGTTCCTTCTCCCAGTCCTATCCTTGCTCCAAAGGAGCCCAGCAACCCGTGACACTAAAAAACCTGATCACCGCATCCATATCTGTCATCGACACATCTTCCACCTTGGTCTTCATCAACACCGGCGTCAAGACCATCCAAGATTTGAGCACTTTCTTCCGCTTCATACCGGCCCCCATCACGCCACCTCCTCCATCTTACTCATCTTCTTCAAGCTGGCGTTCGGAGAAGCCAACGCAACCAGCACTTGGACAACCTAAGATAAACGAACCTCCATCCACGCGGATATTCGAACCAGTACAGCGCTCACTGCTTTAGAAAAACTGGCACCCACTTCAAGCGTCGTGCACGACTGGAGCTTTGTCACGCCATTTAACACCGAAGCATTTCAGTTCGTCCAACTTTTCTTCCGTGGTCGTGAGCTTGCACCCACAAGAACCAACACACCCTCACGGAAGCAACTCCAGCAAGGGACAAGCCCACCACCCGTCTTTCGTCGGTACTCCAAGGCTCATGATCCAGCTCCGCTGAACCCGAAAGAGCTGCCAGCCACCACTGTTCCGTCTCGCTGCCTCTGTTGCAGCATTCCAACTCACCTCTGCAACACTCCATCGTCGTAAAGCCCAGCACACGACCACCGTGAGAAACGCCACACCAGCACCTACACGTTGTCGCCCAGTGTGCCCAACTGTTGTTCGCTTCGATCGGACCTCCGCCAGCACCCTACTGCCAACCGTTACTGCCTCCGTCTCAGCCTCGGTCCACCTTTGTTGAAGATTAAAAGGTACGACTTTGCTGTTACCCTTTTTCTGTTATGTCGGTGGTGTTTTTATGGGGTTTAAGTTTCATTGTGTTTAGGAAATTTTGAGATTTCATGCATGTGTACGCAACGGAGTTTGGAAACCGTCTTTTTTTTGGTTCATGCCATAGGATGTACATGATGATAAGAAGACGTAAGTTTTGATAATTAGGCTTTGCATATCCTTATTTTAAGCAAACTTTTAGGAAATTTAAAAAAATAAATGATTTATTAGTTGGAATTAGTATCTTAAAATTTAACATAACACATGAACCTAAATTAGGTGATGTGAACATTTTTTTACTTTTCTCGAAATTATTTTAAAAACCCTGGACCGGAATAGGAAAGGGGATTTCTTGTGAATATTTTTTTTTAAACCCTGATCTGGAATAGGAAGGAGATTTTTCTCAAATTATTTTTTTTAAATACTGGACTGGAATAGGAAGGGGATTTTTCTCAAAATTATTTTTTTTAAACCCTGGACTGGAATAGGAAGGGGATTTTTCTTTAAAATCATTTTATTTTTAAAATCTCAATCCGGAATGGGCAGGGATTGTTTTCAAAATATTTTTTCTAAACCAACATAAATTAATTCAAGAAAAATTAATTAGATCATTTTTGGTACCGAAAGGGCGTTTAGGGTGCTAACACCTTCCCTAATACGTAACCAACCCCCGAACCCAATCTCTGAAAATGTAGACCATTTTTAATTAGGTGTCCGATCTCACCCTTAGATAATTTAGATCGGTGGCGACTCCAAAACCCAAATTTTTAGGGTCAACAGCTTGGCGACTCCACTGGCGACATTTAGAGGGTTAGGCCAATTTAAAAATGATCTTATTAATTTCTTGATTGATTTGTTGGTTTTTTTTATTTTTGTGGAGATGACGAAATAAAAGGTACGCTTACTAGCTTCTAGTGTTTTGGGTGTTTAAATTTTGTACCTATTTATTTATTTTTCTATATGTATATATTTGTAGGTGATTCTTTTTGTAGGTTTGGGGTATGTTTTCCCGCACACACTACCACTCTCACCACACACTAGAACAAAGGGGAGGTCATGACCCCTGTGCTCTATGCCCGAGCCATATAGGATACCTTGTAGGATAGAGGGGTGTAGTAAGGTTAGCCTTCGAGAGACCTTCGGTCTCCGCATGGGCGCCCGAAACACCCCACTCGAATTGATCCTCTTAAGGACAATTTGGGGACCTGATGTAGGAAATATAGAACCTACCTGTACACTAATAATGGCCTTAGAGCTATCCCTTATGAGAGAGAGTGTTGGCCCAAGCCCATGAGAGTGAACAAGGACCTAGGACTTACCTGAAATTAGGCACATTAGGGATCATCTCCTTTATCTCATTGCATGTTTGTGATTATATTTTTAACTCAATTCTCCTACCATATACATTTATTTCTATATACATGAAGTCCCTAAGTTAAGATTTATACACATTTAGGATAGATGGGGGCAAAAAAAAAAAAAAAAAAGGGAAGAGCCTTTTAAGATTTCTAAAACTCTTTCTTTGACAAAATAAATTAAAGTAGGGAAAAATTTAGGGATTTGCCTAGAAGACGTGGACCTTTTTCAACATGAGTAGAAATAGGTCTAAAAAAGAAGCATGCATTCTTTGTTAATACCAATCTCCTCTTTCTTGAGTTTCCATTTTTGCATCATGCATGGCATCCATTTTTGCATCCTGCATAGCATCACAATAATCATATGCATAAATTCTCATTTGCATGCCAATAATTTATTTTCATAAAATTCAAGAGGATTAAAAGGAAATCACGGCTCCTACAACGCGATCCCAGTCAAAACTTATGGTAGAAAAAAGGCAAGAAAGGTCTATTGAAGAACTACATGCAGAAATCGAGAGTCTCAAAGCACAATTGGCTCGACTAACTGAGCTACTCATGTCCAAGGAGAATATGCAAAATGAGTCCCCCCAAGACCCAGCACCCCAGCAACCGCAAAACCAAGCAAACCCCAATCAGCCATATATTGTAGAAACAGAAGCGAGCTTTGCCTCAGATTTTGATGAGTTAGAAGAGCAAGAAAAGTTGAGAAAATCAGCAGAAGAAGCATTGATCCGAGAGAAATATGAGCTGTTTGAAGCTAGGATAAGGAAAATGGAGGGGTTCACTGATGAAGATGTCCTAGATGTTCATGAGATTGGATTGGTACCTGATGTTGTTATACCCCCAAAATTCAAGGTACCAGAGTTCAAGAAGTATGATGGAACATCTTGTCCTCGGGCACACATCTTTATGTACATCAGAAAAATGGCAGCTTATGCTGACAATGAGAAACTTTTAATCCATATCTTTCAAGAGAGTTTAGTCGATGGGGCTGCAGAATGGTACATGAGCCTTGATTGCTATTCTATCCGTACATGGAAAGATTTGGCAGAAGCCTTCATGAGACATTACAAGTACAACCGAAACATAGCCCCTGATAGATTCCAAATCCAAAACATGGCAAAAGAGGATAATGAATCTTTCAAGGCCTATGCTTAATGATGGAGGGACGTGGCAATTAAAGTACAACCACCTCTTTCTGATAAGGAAATGGTCACCATCTTTCTGAGTACTTTGACATATCCCTTTTATGGGAAAATGGTGGGATTTGCCAACATGAATTTTGCAGATCTAGTACAGACTAGAGAAAGGATCGAACAAGGAATAAAGGCTGGTAAGATGGGTAGATACTTAGAAGGCAATGCATCACAGAAGAAGCCTCAATTCAGTAGCAAAAAGAGCGAAGATGTTCATTCTGTAAATTACCGCAATAAGGGAAGAGGCAAAGATTTTGATAAAAATCAACATGCATGCCAAGTCTCTTATGCACCAGTAATGAGTGTTACTATACCGCCAGCTACCTATACTGCATTACCCTATCAAAACAAGTTACAGTCAGTGCTATCTTCGCAGCAAGTGCAGCCGATGCAGTCCCAATCCAAGCCACTGACACAAGCTAATAGTACCAAACATCAAAACTTCGATCCCATCCCAATACCGTATTCACAATTGTTGCCACAGTTACTACAGAATAACTTGGTGGCATTAAGCCCTATTCATCCACGCCAACCTCCTTATCCTGCATGGTATGATAAGAAGCTCACATATGATTACCATGCAGGAGTAAAAGGGCATATGGTAGACAATTGCACTGCTTTCAAGAAGAAGGTACAAGACTTGATTGACACTAAGTGGTTGACATTTGATCAAGTAGCTCCAAGACTAGATGTGCATGGTAATCCTTTACCTGATCATGACAATTAAATGTTAGCAACCACTAGAGTGGCATGGGCAAAACTAAGGTCCTATGGCTGGAGAAGACCAATTGATTTGTATTAGAGAGTCCATTCTCATACCATTTACTACAAGTTGGATTATTTCCTTTATTTTGCATCTTTACCTTATGGCACCTGCTAATGGCTCTGCCCAAGGCCTTAGCAAAGATTTTGTATGGGCACACTTCTTAATTCAATAAAATGCTTAATATGATGAATGCATTACTTTTCATCCAATTACTTTTGCCTAAATCTACACTGGGGCAATCGGTTTATCCCGAAT
Organism: Dicorynia guianensis; assembly: GCA_037013595.1. NCBI lineage: Eukaryota > Viridiplantae > Streptophyta > Magnoliopsida > Fabales > Fabaceae > Dicorynia > Dicorynia guianensis. The sequence goes on from JASUAB010000007.1 coordinate 12,505,613, forward strand.
ATTGATGCTCATAAGCATTAAAATGAAGAAAGGTTTTTCCTAATTTTATTTTTGAAAAATCCAATTGCCGATGATAAAATAGGTTTGCTTGAATACTCAATTCTTTTTAATGACTGAGTGTCTTTTGATTAAAAGAGAGCCTATGGTGAGGATGTGCTTATAGTGAGGAAACAGATACCCTAGAACTTGTCTAAATGCCTCTTAAAGCTATTTGTGGGATACCACATTACTCAAGAAATGACCTAGGCCATCTTTGGACAGTTTGAGCCTTTCAAGCTAAACCCTAACATTTGAATTCCCATAGTCACCCATTCGAGCCTGTAAAAGGATAGCAAGACCCTTTATTTGATTTCTTTCCTTTGACCCACACCAACTTTAACCTTTCAATCAGAAATCATTACTCCACTTGAAAGGAGAGCTAAAAGGAGTACCTCTACTATCAAAGAAGAAAATGCTGCAAATGATAATCTAAGGCTCAGGTGAACAGATAAGCAGTATCCTTCCAAACTAAGTGAAAAAGCACAAAAAGAAAAAGGAAAAAGAGAAGAAATATTCAAAGAAAATCAAAAGATGTTGACCAACAAAAAAGAAAGAGAAAAGGTCAACTAAAAGAAAGAAAAGAGATTAGTAAAAAGGAACAGACTTCACCTTGAGTCAACAAAGTTATCCAAAAAGGAAAAGCAAAAAGTGAGACATCACGTGCTCAAACACTTCACACTCTCCTTTTTTGATAAATGCTTATCTCTTTCATTCTTACCCATTACCTAGGCCCAATATTATAAGCTGAGTAAAGCCCTAGTGATCTTGATTAGCATGGTAAACTAATTGAAGTGGAGAGAGGCACGAAAATAAGCCTATGAGGTATCTATGAGTGCCAACATATGAGTGTAAACACTTGAAAATGATTTAAGAGTACAAATACTTGAGAGAGATTAGAGTGAGCACTTTATAGAACACTTTGATTCTGGAGAATTGAGTAATTATTATGTGCATTCCCTTGAGGCATAACTTGGATAATAAACGAAGATGAATTAAGGAACACCTTTTCAACATTATTTTGCTTATGAGCAATCAAAATTTAAACTGGGGCAATCAAGGGTAAAACCTATATCCAAATGACTTACCTTTAAAGAAGGGGAGGATTAAGAGAAAGGTTACGAAGGGATTCTAGCCCATCAAAAGGAATCGAACCTAACCCCCAAAGGTATTACCCCTACAGTTTTCAATACTTTGATATGCCTAAACTAGGGCAATCGGTCATTAACCCACCTGTTGATCTTTCCTTTAAAATGCTTTGTATTCTTTATGCCATAAACCATCCTCATTTCTCAAAATGCATTCTCATGCAAAGCAAGAAGTGTTAGGTGCCACTAAGGATGTTAATCAAAGAGGTGCTACTCGAAAGGGCAAGACATGGATTAAATAATTGGCAAAATTCTGTTGGTGAATGAAGAACAGTTTTAAGCAGTGATTTCCAAACATGTTGAATAAGTCATACCCTTAATTTCTTTTAGAAGAGAAGGAAGTAGGGTATGCAAAAAGAGGTTCAGCTCAAATATGCAAACAGAGGCAATAGAGCAAACACTCGAAAGGTGCTACATGTCTCGAACGTTGGTCTATATGTACTTGCCTTAAGTCTTCCCATAAGTTCATGATTGGGAAAGCAAGTTGGACCCATGAAAACTCCTGATTAATAATTTGATAAAACATTGAATCATCAAGCATTATTTCATCATGAGCATGCATCTATATCCCTATGTGTACATAAATCTAATTTAGAATGTTTTCTTTCAGTAAATCATTCCTACAACAGTTTACTCTAGGTTATTTCTTTTGGATAGTTTACCCCATAAACTTATAATGGGTATCACTATGTCTCATTCAATAGATCAATCTAGAATGTTTTCTTGGAATGTGGTTCTCCAGGTTCCTGACCCTACTTGGGATAGGTTTCTCCAAGGCATACTAGAACGTGGTTCTCTAAGCTATTAGCCCTCCTTTCAACTCAGAATGGGTTTCTCCAAGTTATTTCACATCATATCCCCAAGGGTGGATCAAGTACCCTTCATATCCCCAAGGGTGGATCAAGTACCCTTCACATCCCCAAGGGTGGATTTAGTACCCTTCATATCCCCGAGGGTATATTTAGTACCCTTCACATCCCCGAGGGTGGATCAAGTACCCTTCACATCACAATCATTTCCGGCCAAAATAGTGTCTCTCAACCTTTGCTCATCTTTTAGTTCCTAAAAGATAAGCAAAGGAGGGCAATCTGTAGACACCCAATTTTGTCCAGCCCACAATGTAAAACTTTAAATAATAAAACCCAATCTTTAAGGAAAAAGCCCAAATCAAAAATCATAAACCCAAAATTAAAACATAATCCAGAAATGAAAATAAAATCAAAAATACAAAAAGAAAAATGAAAAATAAAAAAATCAAATAAAAATAATAAAAACGAAATTCTAAAAAATTAAATAAATTCAAAAAATCAGAAAAATCAAGATAATCCAAGATAATTAAGGAAAAATCAAGATAATCCAAGATAATTAAGGAAAAATTAAATAAATTCAGAAAAATCAGAAAAATTAAATAAATCTAAGATAATCCCAAGAAAAATAAAAAATAAAGATAAATCTGAAAAAGATAATAAAAGATAAAAACAAGAAGATAAAACATAAATAAAGATAAAATAAAAAAATAAAAGATAAAACTAAAATAATAAGTAGGAGATAATAAGATAAATGAGATAAAAATAAGATAAAAATTAGAAGTCATGATCAGATTGGAAAACAAGAGTTAAAATAAAAGACAAACACTAAGTTCAAGAAGTATAAAAACCAGGAACCCTTACGGCATGAAAAAAAAAAATGGCACCTCTCTCCCCATTCACGGAAAGAACCAAAACTCCACCCAGCCTTTAACCTCACCTTCCAGCACAAACAGCAACTCCCATACTGTAGCCTTGAACCCGCCACTCTCAAAGCAACTTCACGCATAGCCACTTCACTGAGCCACACACCACAGCTCACCATTGCACACTTCAACACTTTCCATGCTGGCTCGGTCACCTTCATACACACACGCACGAAGAATTTGAACACACACAGAACACCCCATTCCTCTCCACTGGGAATTGTTCACCCTGCAACGGTAGCCCATAAACCAGCACCCACGCCATCACCTGCACTCCACTTCACTGCACTTACGGCTGCACACTTTCGGATACCTCATCAACAAAACACATTCACGAAAGCTCCTTCTCCCAAGCAGCCCTAAACCCAAATCTGACCAGAATACCTGCCTCTCTCTAATCTGAAGCACATCCATTTCCCTATAGATCACACCGTACTGACAGCTTCTTCACAGTCGTCCTTCACCCTCACCAAACGAAAGCTCCTTCTCCCAGTCCTATCCTTGCTCCAAAGGAGCCCAGCAACCCGTGACACTAAAAAACCTGATCACCGCATCCATATCTGTCATCGACACATCTTCCACCTTGGTCTTCATCAACACCGGCGTCAAGACCAGCCAGGATTTGAGCACTTTCTTCTGCTTCATACCGGCCCCCCATCACGCCACCTCCTCCATCTTACTCATCTTCTTCAAGCTGGCGTTCGGAGAAGCCAACGTAACCAGCACTTGGACAACCTAAGATAAACGAACCTCCATCCACGCGGATATTCGAACCAGTACAGCGCTCACTGCTTTAGAAAAACTGGCACCCACTTCAAGCGTCGTGCACGACTGGAGCTTTGTCACGCCATTTAACACCGAAGCATTTCAGTTCGTCCAACTTTTCTTCCGTGGTCGTGAGCTTGCACCCACAAGAACCAACACACCCTCACGGAAGCAACTCCAACAAGGGACAAGCCCACCACCCGTCTTTCGTCGGTACTCCAAGGCTCATGATCCAGCTCCGCTGAACCTGGAAGAGCTGCCAGCCACCACTGTTCCATCTCGCTGCCTCTGTTGCAGCGTTCCAACTCACCTCTGCAACACTCCATCGTCGTAAAGCCCAGCACACGACCACCGCGAGAAACGCCACACCAGCACCTACACGTTGTCGCCCAGTGTGCCCAACTGTTGTTCGCTTCGATCGGACCTCCGCCAGCACCCTACTGCCAACCGTTACTGCCTCCGTCTCAGCCTCGGTCCACCTTTGTTGAAGATTAAAAGGTACGACTTTGCTGTTACCCTTTTTCTGTTATGTCGGTGGCGTTTTTATGGGGTTTAAGTTTCATTGTGTTTAGGAAATTTTGAGATTTCATGCATGTGTACGCAACGGAGTTTGGAAACCGTCTTTTTTTTGGTTCATGCCATAGGATGTACATGATGATAAGAAGACGTAAGTTTTGATAATTAGGCTTTGCATATCCTTATTTTAA